>JAIUSX010000024.1:21448750-22897500 GCA_026573805.1 Hesperophylax magnus | reverse complement strand
GCAAGGATGTTCGCTATGTCTATCTCGCTGGTAACTGTTTCGTTAGAGAAGTTATATAGTATGGTTGGAGTAGACACTTTCGAGGCAATCTGTTTCCTTATATAACTGTAAAATGGTTTCTGTCCGCTGTCAATCAATTTTTGCTCAAACTTTTTTCTGGTATTTCTTAGTTGCGATAAAAGGTAGTTATTTTTCAGTTTATATTCTCTGTAATACTCATTTTCAATCTCATTTACATTCCCCAGGTGTTTTCTGGATAATCTATAACCATCCCAGGCTTTCTTTTTCTCTTTAATCAATGCTAGTATGTGTTTGTCGATCCAAGGTTTGTTCTTATTGTGGTTTTTATTGCCTTTGAATAGTGGTATTTTTGACACAATCTTCTCTTCAAACATGTTCGTAAAAAAGTTCCACTTTTCTTCAGTTGTAGTGGTTTCCATGAGAGACCACATTATATCATGAGTGCTTAAGGTTTCATTTATTTTATCATAATCTGCTATGTGATAGTTGGGTCTCGGCTTCTTGCCTCTCGGGCCGGAGGATCCGTTGTTATGGCTGGTACTTACTTGTAGAGTTGACAACAAACATATATGGTCACTTTTGCCTATAGGTGCTAGATATTTTATATCAGTAATGAGATGTTCATCATTGCACAGGACTAAGTCCAATAGAGATGGGGTATTGTTGTCCCTGTATCTTGTAGGTTTATCTACCAATTGCCAATAGTTACTGTTCAAGTACATATCCTCAAATAAGGCCTCGGGACTGTTTGAATTACGCACTTCTGTAATGGGCCATACCAATTTGGAATAATTGAAGTCTCCAAGGATTATTACGTTTGACACGTCAGCTATTATTTTTAATTGGTGTAATAGTTTTTGGTGGTTTTCGTACGATGCATTTGGTGGGCAGTAGACACCAGCTAGGATAGTTTTGAGATTGTCTATTTGCATGTCAATGAATAATGCGTCAATTTGTGGGTAATTACTAGAACTGTTTTCCAGGGCTTTGTTCACCTGGGCTGAGATTGTCAGGCCTATGGTCCTTTTCTTTACATATATTGCTACACCACCTCCTCGTTTTTCAATTCGACGGTCTTTGCGGAAGAGTGTGTAATCCGGAAGATCCACTAACGTATCTGGTATTTAACGTAGTTCATGATGTGCGAAAGTTCTAACAACGGACATGTTTAATTTTAATTTATTTTGACAAGGTTCTAACATTGAACCTTAACTGACAGTTTCAGTGTGTTGCCTTTTTGGCACCCACAAGGTCTAAATACTCCGAGATGCGACCGTGTTTCTCGGAGGCACCATTCGTGACACTGTTCCCCAGGTCATTCAGCCTGAGCACGGTGGCTCAAACCTTAGCTTGGGATGGCTATTGCAGGTCGTGTTTCCGCTCCCTGAGCAATGGGTTCACCACTACAAATACAAATAACTCATCAGGATAATTTGTTCGGTTTTGGGAACAAACAGCTACAGTAGAACCCCGTTAATTCGAACCCCGATAATTCGAAAAAACGCGTAATTCGAAATTTTCGCCAAAAAAATTTCCGCAGAAAAATTTTTTTTTACAAAAATTTTTTTAATTCGAAATTCGTTAATTCGTAATTCGAAATTTATTTTTGTCCGCGCATGAAAATTTGTTCGTGTAATTCGAAAAAATTTGATTTTTGCGAAAATAAATCATAATATTTCGTAAATCTGAATCTAAAAGTCAGCCGTGGCGCTAAAACGCCGAAAAATGTATTTTTACGTGGTTATACATCGTCCTAATTAGTATTATTATTTTGTAAATCTGAATCGATTTACACTGGAATGTCGTATTTTTTCAAATTTATTTCAAATATCCGAGTTTGAAGGGCCGAGAAAATACGTTTTACGCGGATATATGTCGTAGTTTTACGAGTTTACACCAAATATCTGTATTCAAAGGGTCGGCCGCAACGAAACTCGGCCGCGTAATTTCGATTTACGCGTAAATGTATCGTATTTTTACGAATTTATTTCGAATATCTGAATTTTAAAGGGCCCGCCGCGACGGAAATCGGACGCGAAATTTCAATTTAGGCGGAAATATATCATATTTTTACTAACTTTACTTCGAATATCCGAGTTAAAAAATACGGCGCGACGGAAATCGGCCGAAAAATTTCGATTCACGCCGAAATGACATATTTTTACGAATTTACTTCAAATATCTGAACTTAAAAGGCCGGCCGCGACGAAAAACTGCCGATAAAATTCGATTTACGCGGAAATATTTCATATTTTTACGAATTTAAATCAAATATCTTAATTTAAAAGGTCGGCCGCGACGGAAATCGGCCGCGCATTCTCGATTTACACGGAAATATATCGTATTTTTGCGAATTTATTTCGAATATCTGCATTTAAAGAGCTGGCCGCGAATTCTCGTTTAAAGCGGAAATATATCGTATTTTTACGAATTTAAATTCAGATATTTGACATAAAGGGCCGGCCGCGACGGAAAATTACCGCGAAATCTCGATTTACACGAAAATATATCGTACTTTTACGAATATCTCAATTTAAAGGGTAGGCCGTGACCGAAATCGGCAGCGAAATCTCGATTTACGCGTAAATATATAGCATTTTTACGAATTTATTGCGAATATCTGAATTTAAAGGGCCCGCCGCTACGGTAATCGGCCGCGAAAATCAAGAAATAATTGGTATTAATACGAATTTACAACTAAAATACCACCCGGATTTGAAGAGGCGGCCTTGAAAATCGATTTTCAGCGTATTTTTTTTTTTTTTTTTTTTCATAAAATTTCGAATTACGTGGGAATTCGTTAATTCGAAATTTGATTTTTGATGTCCCGTGGATTTCGAATTAACGAGGTTCTACTGTCAATTGTTTGCTTTTTGGAACAGCTCATTTGGTCTCATAGAAATCGTTGTCTCCCTTACCCTCATAGTTAGAAATATCAACTAAAAGGTGTTAGAAAGAAAAAACACCAAGCTTTATATTCCAATATAGAAGTTAACCACAGAATAATTAAAATGTACACCTGTACGAAACCAAAGGTACCGACCACAATCTGAGGTAAATTTATGAAACTTTTTTATTCATTATTTTTATATGAAATGACAAAAAAGTGAAGTGGCTGTAATGTTTATAGTACATTTTTGTTTAATAAAATGTGTGTTTTTTTTCATCATCAGAAAATTTAGTTAAGTGTGTAGACGTAAACATAAGTTGAGTAATTTTTAATACATTTTACATTTGGTTACAAAATTTTATTATTTCATAATAATGTGTTTATTTCTAATAATAAAATTTGAAAGTGTATTTTATTTTCTTTACAGTTATTAGTTTTCGGATATGTTCAGAAATATCCCATTTATTTGGATTTTAAAGTGAAATAAATTCTCCGACTTTCTGACATCATCTTTAAGAAATCTAACAATCAATGTGTCAGAGGCCTGAGGGTTAATAATTATGACAATAAAGACACACAAAACCTCGTAAACAAAAAGGCAACGCACAGTTTGAGCCTAAAAAAATGTTGTCAGTTAGGAACAAAATGTCAGTTTAACGTAGTTCAAAGGAACGTTAGAACCTAGTAAACGAAATATTGTGTCCTTGCTGGTCGAACAAGATTTATAATGAAGAATAAAATACTATATATTGAATCAAACCATAAATTTAACAATTTTTATAGACGTTGTGAGAAATTGACATTGTAATGTTTGGAACCCCATAATTCAGAATGAGGTAATGCTCAGTTACAACCTTGTCAAACCAAAGTGATGATTTCTCCAGAATTTCGATTTTATGTTACTTATTTTTACATTACCACTTTTAGCCGTACAATTAACCAGTCAACTGTGGCTCGACCGCCGGCGGACTTTTTTGAAATTCGGCGGTTTTTTTTTTTTAAAATGCGATTTTAACCCTTATGTATAAAGAATTTGTATGAAGTAAAAGGTCAGAATCGCTTGCGCCAAGTTCGGACTAGAATTAGCTTTTTGTTTGATGAGGCTACGAGCCCTGTACGTGTAAATATAAATTATCTATGGTAAAGTGGCGTTGCTTGTTTTTATGAGTTTCTTTCCAACGGTCGGTTTCTGAGTGAGCGTTAGCTAAAAACGAGATTAATCAGTTAATTCAACAAATAAACGTAAGTAATTGTGTTTTTATACATAGTTCATTGACCAAGTAATGTGTTTTGATAAATATAAATCATTTTTGATATTGTAAATTTATAAAAGATGACGTAAAAGTTCGCAAAAATTTTGCAGGAACAATTTTTACTTTTTGGATGGAGTTATGTACATGATATATTACATTATTTGGAGTTATTCGTGTATCATTGTATGGAAAAAACAATTGTTATTATATATCGAAGCCCCCTTTTTGTCAATACTTCGTGATTATTTTTAAAAAAAATGACATGTCATGTCATGTGTCAAAAAAATAGCTGCGCGTAAATATTTGATTTTTAGATGGGAATATTTACGTGATCATTATGTTATTTTGAGTTATTCGAATGTCATTATGCAGGGAAAACAATTGAGATTATGTAACAAAGCCATTATATAGTCGATATTTAGTGAAAATATTTAAAAAAAATAAGTTGTGCATCTCTACCGTTTCACACAAATACATCGAGATTACTTTACATGTGTTAGTGTTTCAACCGACAGCGCCACTTTTTTTACTGCTAGCGGCAGATTTTAAAAGTTGTGTTATCAAGCAATTCGCGTAGATTGTACAAGCAGGTCCAAGAAAATGTAAACTATTGTTTACGGAAATATTTTTATTGGTATTTATTATTTATTATGAAAAATAGTAATAAATATCACAAAAGTCACAGTATTAGTAAATATCACAGTTGTATAGGGTGTCCCAAAAAATAATAAGAAAAATATTTTTTGTTTATTATTATATATACAAAATTTATAAATACTAGTATATGTCTGATTGTTCCTATTATTATAGAATGGAGACTAATACTGGAGAGGTACGCGGTAGAAGGACTGGTGAGGCAGCGCCGGACGGAGAGGCAGCGCCGGACGGAACGTTGGTATGTTTTTTATTGTTATTATTTGTGTATTAGTAGTAGTTATATTAGGTTGGTTGTTTGCTTTTTTTTTTTTTTATAGTGAATACCTCACAAGAGTCCCAACTGCTCCCGTCTGGAGCCAGTGAGACTATGGCATCCCCAATTGGGGGATGTTGTGAGGCTGAAGGTAAGTGGGGAAGGGAAAGAGGAAGGTGGGGAAGTACCTGGCTATTCAGATCTAGTCACTGAACACGGCTAAAGCCATTTGGAGCAAAGTTTCAATTCTGAATGGTGGTCTTACACCAGGGCGATACTGGTAGTATCTTCCACTCTGGAAACTGCTTAATTTTTTCCAGAATTGAAAGACATTAGTGTAACAATAAATGTTTATTTTTTCAGGTTCCTGGAGCCGACAGAAGAGGCGGCAGAAGCACCGAAGAGGCAGCGCCTCTAGCAATCACGGTATGTTGTGTATTAGTAGTAAAATAATATTTTTCGTAGTCGAGAGCCTGGCCTCTGGACCAAAGTTTGAAAAACACGTGTTTCATATAATATAAAATGAAATAAATATGATGAAACATAAATCTCCGACTTTTATTTTTATTGAACCACCCAGTACTTGAAATTGAAAAAATGCATTTTATGTTATATAAAATTGAAATAAATATTATGAAAAAAAATATCACTAAAATTTATTTTTATTCTCCTTGAATCATGATTCTTTGAACCACTCTGTATTTCGATTGTAATGTGTATACAAGAATGGCGGCCATTTTGGAATTCCAGATATTGAAATAGACTTCAAATTGGTGAACTGTCTGAGGTAAATATTCTACATATTAGCATTGTTTTGGATATAAATTCATTATCGAAATAATAGGTGTTAGGTACCATTAGAAAGGTAATTCTATCTAGTTTATTTTGATGTAATTTTTACAATATTTCGCAATATAATTGTGTCAAAAATCAGGCTGGTAAAGTGACGGCAAAAATGTTAGAAAATTTACATCATAGTGCATAAATATATTTTTAGCATTATTTATTTACAGGTTTCTAGTATAAAAAAATATTATTAGTAACAACAATAGTATGAACTACCAAAAACTGAAAGAATTGCTTTCATAACTTTATACAATACGACACAAAAAAATTCTAAAGTGCACGCTTGGCGTGAGATTTTTTTTTGAAAAGCCTAAAATATTTTACATTTTCAAAACAACGTAAATGCCATTATTTCTTTGAAAACACCTTTGGTTTGTTTTTTTTCATATAGGCTATTTATTCAGGTTTGTGTGGAAATAATAAAATCCGTTTATATTCATAAACATAATTTTTTTGACAATTGTTTCCCGAACGGGGGAATTTTTTATTAATTTTTCAGATAAAGTTAGCTATTCTGGGAAAACGTCTTACGATATAATCATGAACTATATATGAATAATTAGCTACATTATCTGGTAAACAGAAAACAATAAAAAAAAAAGCAAATACTTAGTTTTTTTTCCGAAATTTGAGAAAAAACTCATCAAGGTAATTTTCGCGCTGTTTCCGAAATCTGCCCCACTTTCAAGAGGTTAATTAAGAAAGAATTGTGGTGAATTTTACTATCAATATTAGAAACACAGGAATACACTGCCACTTATTTTTTTAAAAGCAGCCATATTCGTTTGCCAGTGAGTTGTCAAACGCGTCGTTGAGTCGTATGTCATCAGTGAAAAATAAAACTGTTTTGTGGTTTTAAAGGTAAGAATTAGTATTTTTACATTTATTATATTAATCAAATTATACATTAATATTACAAATATTCATTTCACGTGAAAGCGCCAAACGTTACTTTTATGTTACAAGTGGCAAAATCCATGGCCTTACCGAGATATCATATTGAAAAACAAATTTAGTGGTTGAAGTAAAAGTATCTCACTGTTTAGGTTGAATGCCCAGCTTGTTGTTGGTCTGATTGGCCGCATCCTGTTTGTGCGCTCCGGCTCCTCCCATAGTCCTGAGCAAGGTGGACTTCCCTCGAACCTTGGTCTGCTTCGCTGCAGCCTGAACAGGAATGAAGATAGTATTAACATGAAGCCTTTATCATTTGAAACTATAGTCAACAACCCTATCTAAATAACTATTGTGCCATGTATATGTAGGTGAAAAGAGGTTGCCGATGGAAAACAATCACAAATACTCTTCTCTTCTGAAGAATCTTGACATGTAATAATAGCTCAATAATTTTTCTCACTTGATTTTGCAGCGTCTTCCTCAGGTGTTTCCATTCAACTTCCAAATGGGCATAACATTCTTCTGACCTACTCTGATCCTTTCTCTGTCCATCTGATCTCCTTCGTGTCCTCCCATAAATAGAAACAAAAAGCTCACGCAGCCCTTGCCCTCCTGCCCACCGCTCAGCAGCTGCGACATTGCCCATTTTCTTTATTTTTATTATCTATGATGTTATTAATGTAAAGAGCATATCTCACGGTAGTCTGCATGACCTGCGTCTGCGTAGACACACTGCTGCCTTGCGTGGTGGGCAGGATGTTGGACAAAGGCCGGCCCGTGCTGAGCGCCTTTCCCGGCCCTTCTACACGCTTGCCCACCTGTCCCCCGCTCAGCAGCTGCGCCTGGGACACTGGCGGCTGCGACATGGGTTGCACATTGCACGGGAGGGTCAGCGTGGCTGGAAAGGAACAATTAAGGTTAATATTTGAAAAACATTGCGTAACTTGCCTTAGATGTAGTCAAACGGAAGAAAATAAAGAAATTGAGGAAGAGGTCATTTTTATGTGTGTGGTGTTCAATAAACTAGATCTGATATATATGCCGTAATGCTACTTACGATGACACTGCACCGAATTCAAGAAGTATTTACTAACACTGAACAAGCATGGCTAGTCTGCTGATAACATTTTTTCTAACATGTCAGCTAAAAACAAACAACCAAAACCTCCTAGATCACAGTGATCTAGGTGGTTTTGGTTCAACAGAGGACAATGGAAGTTGGGAAAATTGTCATTAGTGTTGAAATTGAAGCCAGAAGAAAAGCTGATGTGGTAGACAGGCGGCTGCATTCGTCAGAACAATACACTCAGCAACATAGTGTATTATCCAGCATAGTAGTGAGTCCACGTATATACCTACAGCTATAGTCTTATACTAAAACCATATCGTTGGGCTGAGTGTGGCCACCAAGACACTTTCTCCACATTATTCAGAATATTAAGAACAGGTTGTTTCACAGAATTTTAACAATTCATCAAATTTTCAAGTTCTGTGAAAGTTCTATTCAAGTTCTGTGAAGTAACTAGCCCATGATGATATAATAAAGAACTTTAATAGAAATTTCACAAAACTTAAATATTAACTTTGAAATTTGATGAATTGTTCAAATTAAGTTAAACAACTGGTCCTAACTCTTGGTGTGCCGATGCAAAATTTTTGTTGTCTGCTAGCTGGTTCTATTTTCGTAATAACCTATATTTTTAACCGAGGTTAAATACTACAGAGCCCTGTAGTATTTAGCCTCGGGCGCACGCCTGGGGCGCTTGCTATAATTAGTCCATAACAATTGAACTTTATTTCCTGGAAAATTGTAAAAGCCGGATAAAACAAAGTCATTAAAAGGAACTGATATATTTTTGAACAGTTACAATGAACTCACGGTTATGCGACGGAGCGTGCATGGTTTGGGGTTGAGGCTGGGCGGACTGTATGAACATGGGGTGCCCCCCCCCGTCCCCCTGCCCGGGCCCCCGGATGAAGATGGGGTTGGGGGCCAACAGCTGGGAGCCCCCCCACACCTGCCAAGGGGCAAACTGGACAGTCTGCCCTCCCGCCTGGAAATAATTGCATATTAGTTTTGACATTGACTGACAATTAAATACAATTCATATGATTCCATGACAACACAGAACAGGGACAAAATAGAATAATGAAGAGAATATTTTAAAAAGTCAAGAAAAATTACAAACAGCAAACTGAATCAAACCAATTCTTCTATCATGTTCTGTTCTATCCGGAGAGTACTACCAAAAATAATAATTTAGGTTGTCTGCATGTGATTGTAAATCTGGTTCAATGAACTTGGATTTGTTTTGAATTTAAGTGTCATTTTCAATATTGGAACTGATGTGTCAAGAATTCAGAAAAGCGATAAAGTACCTACCTATATTGCAATTTTTTTTGAACAGAAAATTAATTTTATTTATTTATTTTTTTTTTTTTTTATGTGTTTATTCAGTTTTTTTTATTTGTACATTATTTTCTCTTACTTAGATCCTACAAAACTGATCAATCAGTTTAATTGTAAGAAATCTCTCACTTTTTCTATTTATTATCTTATAATAATATATTTAATTTCAACTTGATATCTTGATCCTCAATATTAATTGTTTTTATATTTGACGGAGGTAGAACGATCTAATTTTCGTTTTAATTTTTGAATGACATGTCTCATTTTTAATATCTTCTGGTAATGAGTTAAATAATTCCGGAATTTTATGTCTTTTTGTTCTATCTCCGTATACATTTTGCGATATTTTAATAATAAACATTTGTGCTTCTCTATGCCTAGTAGGGTAGTTATGGTTTACAGGTTTTTTGAATTCTGTGTTCCAGAATTCATCTAGCGTTAGTTGGTAATCTATCCTACTATGTATAGAGAGTACATTACACAAAGAAAACATTTTTTTATAATCGCCTTCACATAATTGTATTTTTTTTTTGCCTGATATCAATTTTAGGAAACGGATCTGTAATTGTTCTATTTTATTTAAGTACGTTTTATACGTTAATCCGTAACTATTTACTCCGTATCCTATAATTGATTCCGCTAATGCATTATATATACAGTATAATATATTTTTATTAACAAAGTTTTTTAGGTGATAAAATTTCCCTAAAATGGATCTTAATCTATTACATACATTTTCAATGTGATTTGACCAGTTAAAATTGACATCTATTGTAAGACCAAGGTATGTATATTGGTAAACTTTTTCTATGTTTGGGCATTTACATGGCAGAGATTGGTTTTTTGTGTGTAAACAATCGTATGAATGACTTTTTATATGCAGTTCTTTATCCTGACAACTTGCATATGGAGAGTTTATAAGCATATATTTTGTTTTTTTTGCGTTAATAATAATTCCATTGTCGTGGGACCATTTAATTATGTTATTTAGGTCTGTTTGTAAAAATTCCTCAATTTTCTGTAGATTTCTGTCAGCACATATGATGCAAGTATCATCTGCAAACATGTAACATTTACAACGTTTTATTAAGTTAGGTAAACTGTTTACTTGCATTATATAACACGTAGGTCCCGATATCGACCCTGTTGCTACTCCAGTGTCTGTTAACATTTCATCACTGAAAATTCCGTCAATTTTAACTTTAATTTTTCTATTTAACAGATAATTTTTAAACATTTTATGTAAAGGACCTCTAATACCACATTCTTCCATTGCCTTTAGTAATGTTTGATGGTCCAATGTGTCAAAGGCCTTTTTAAAGTCTATAAAAATTATACCAACGTAATATTTTTCATTTAAATGACAATTTATATGGTCAGTGAAATTAGAAAGTAATTGTGTAGTACTTTTTTCTTTTTGAAATCCGTACTGTATGGGATTTATGATTCTGTTTTTTTCTATAAAAAATTGTATTTGGTTAAAGATAGCTCTTTCAATAATTTTATCAATACACGACAGAATCGCAATTGGTCGATAGTTTGTGAAATCTTTGTGATTTCCTGATTAGGTCTGATGATGGATGTTTTAAGTTCGTCAGGCATGATGCTTTTATTTACACAAAGGTTAATTAATTTAGTAAGGACTGGAATTATATTATCAGCAATTAACTTCAGGTCTTTAATTCTTATTTGGTCGTTGCCTTCTGACTTTTTAACATCCATATCATTAATTATTTTTTTTATATCTTTTTCTGTTACAGGTCTAAATCTCATTGACATAATAGCAGGAGTTATATACATGTTACGATCTAAGAATTTTGTAGTACAATTGTGTCTTATGTCTTTTATTTCATTTACGAATGTTGTAGCAAATTTATCGCATAAAAATTTTGTGTCTCCTTGATTTCCCATACGTTGAAGGATTATTTTATCTAGATTTTGTTTAGGTTTTCCTATTAGTTTGTTTATTTCGTCCCAGAGTTTCCTCGGGTTTCCGTTTAAGCTATTTATTACATTTTTGTGGAATGCGTTTTTAGTAATATTAATATGTTTGTTTGTTTTGTTTCTATATCGAGTATATTCTAAACGAAATACCGGGTTATTTGGGCTATTCTTACATTTTCGGTAAAGATAATCTCTTTTTTTAATCATGTTCTTAATTTCTTCAGTAACCCATGGATTGCTGTGTCTAAGATTATTTTAAAATGATATTTCTTTCTTCGAGGACGAATAAATATTATCAAATATATTTTTCAAAGTATAGTACAGTTCTGAGGGACATTCAGTTTGTAATAGTTTTCCCCAATTTACTAGTTTTAATTTAGAATATACCAATTTACTATCAATGATTTCCCTTTTTTTATTTAAATCCTTTGTAAGTACCTCTTTCCCGATTGCTACTCCTGTTATATAATGGTCGGATATTTTGTTAGTTACGATACATGAAAATACAGTGTTAAAACGGTTACGTATTGCAATATGGTCGATACATGAATAAACATTTTTTCCGTTTAATATTTCATCCCGGGTCACATCTAATATTACACTTTCTAAACCATTTTCACTGAGTAGATTTTGATATTCTGTAATCACACTATTTTTGGTATCCAATAAGTTCAAGTTAATGTCACCACAGTACAAGTAATTTGAATCAGATGAGGTCATTTGTAATATTTGCTTTAGTTCCTTCAGATATATATTCTTGTTGCTGCTCGGCGGACGATATACTGCAAGTATGTTTATGATATCTTGACAAACGGTGGTTATTTCTCCGCAGATTGTCTCGCAGCTTTTAAAAGAAATGTTTGTTTTCTTAAAAGTATGTTGGTTTTTTAAGTACATGATAAGTCCTCCTCCTCTTCTTTTTTCTCGAGTATTTGCAATCGCGATGAAGTTTGGAATATTGAACATGGATATTGTTTCTTTTTTAGTATTTATTTCCGTTAGAAAGATTACGTCAATAAACTGCAGAACGTCATTAATTTGAGCAAAAAATGAATTAAAATTCTTTTTTAGTGATCTTATATTTAGGTGAATAGCCACAAACCTCATTTTGATCTTTGTATCATTTATCCAGTTATCCAAATTATAGCATTTGATAAATTTGTGAGTTTGAAATAGTGTTGAATCTTCCATGACGTGAATTTATAACTGATAAAATAAGTGTTCCGAGTCAAAAGGTGTTTTTATTTTATTGTTAAATATATCTATTTATATCACTCTCATTTTTGATGTGGATGATTTTGCCTTCACCTTCACTTCTTACTAATATTTTTGCATTTTGAACCCATATATATTTAAATTTTGTTTTCATTTTTTGTTTTGTGATGTACAGGAGGTCTTTTTTTTCTTTAGTGAGATTTTCGTTGATGTAAATTCGGCCATTATTTCCATTTTCGTATATATCATTGTTTGTCAGTATGATTTTCTTTTTTTGTAACCACTCGTCTCTGTATTTTTGACGTAAGAACTTCACTATTACATTAGCCGGTTTGGAGTCTGTTCTATTCGGAAGTCTCCAAATTTTTTCAATGTTGTCGCAATTGGTGTTTAGTTTTTCCGCAATTTTTTTAATTGGTATTTCAATGTTTTCATTTTTTTTCATTTCCAGACCAAACAATTCAATATTACAGTTTTTTTCTGCTTGTTCAATCTCTTGAATCCTATGTTCCAGTGCTTTGTTACATTTTTCTAGGTATGTATTTTTGTTTATAACTTCATTAAGTTTGTTCTCGTTTTCTTTTAGTTTTTTACCCAATTCCAAGTGTAGCGATATTAGCTCGTCGTATTTTTGAGATAGAAATTCAGTAGACTGTGTGAGGGTCTCCATATCTTTTTTCATACTGTACATAATGCTAATTTTTTGATTTATTTCATTCAGGATATTCTTCATTTCTGGGATATTTTCTTGGTTTGAACCTTGTGACCCGCTGCCCTCGGCTGGTATGTTCACGGCTGCGTTATCACCTGCGTTCACGTTTATCGCTCGTTGTGTATCACAAATTTCGCAAATAAATTCCTTACCGACACTGGCGTTGTTTGAATTTGTACATAATTTATGGAATGATCCACTACAGACGTTGCACTTGATTGATTCACTGTCTTTAGCGAGATATTTTTTGCATTTTTTGCACTGCACCATTTTTGATTACTTTGAGCGCTACCCGTTTATTTATTTTACTTTTACAAGTTTTATTGTTCGCACTATGGCTTACACCGTACGTGTTCGCTGAGAGACGCGAAGACTGTGTATTTGAAATGTATATTCCATATTTCTTAGGGTTAATCTTTACAAGTAAAGTCAGATTTTATTTTTCGAGGGTATGCTTTTTTCAGCCATCATGCAATTATCGATCCCACAATTATATAATTATTAATTAATTCCAGCGCAGCCTAGTAAATTATTGAAAAAATATTCACTCTAGTGAAAAATATTATGGCAAAATATATATATTCATATAGATCAATAAACGCTGATTCTGAATACAGTAGAACTCTATTAATTCGAACCCCGATATTCGAAAAAACGAATAATTCGAAATTTTCGCCAAAAAAATTTCCGCAGAAACTTTTTTTCATACAAAATGGTTTTTTAATTCGAAATTCGTTAATTCGTAATTCTAAATTTATTTTTGTCCGCGCCCGAAAATTTGTTCGTGTAATTCGAAAAAATTTGATTTTTCGAAAATAAATCATAATATTTCGTAAATCTGAATCTAAAAGTCAGCCGTGTCAATCTGAATCGATTTACACTGATATATGTCGTAGTTTTACGAGTTTACACCAAATATCTGAATTTAAATGGCCCGCCGCGACGGAAATCGGCCGCGAAATCTCAATTTACGCGTAAATATATCGTATTTTTACGAATTTATTTCGAATATCTGTATTTTAAAGGGCACGCCGCGACGGAAATCGGATGGGAAATTTCAATTTAAGCAGAAATATATCGTATTTTTACTAACTTTACATCGAATATCCGAGTTAAAAAAATATGGCGCGACGGAAATCGGCTGAAAAATTTCCATTCACGCCGAAATATGACATATTTTTACGAATTTACTTCAAATATCTGAACTTAAAAGGCCGGCCGCGACGAAAAACTGCCAATAAAATTCGATTTACGCGAAATAATAGCATATTTTTACGAATTTACATCAAATATCTGAATTTAAAAGGTCGGCCGCGACGGAAATCGGCCGCGCATTTATCAGTTCCTTTTAATGACTTTGTTTTATCCGGCTTTTACAATTTTCCAGGGAATAAAGTTCAATTGTTAGGGACTAATTATAGCAAGCGCCCCAGGCGCGCGCCCGAGGCTAAATACTACACGGCTCTACGCAACGAATTGCCCTCTTCGCGCCTGCAGTGCGCCCGTGGTGCAAGTTTGTACACAACTTATTGATAGCAAGACAAAGGAAGCGGATAAGACAGACGTTTTTTTGTTCAAGACAGAGAAGAGAAATAAGCAATGTTTCGGTAAATTTAACATATTGATGGTTCGAACTTTGTGACAAGTGTGGTTATATAATGCGCACCCGGCGCACAGACAAGCGCTTGCTGTAACTAGCCCCTCGTTGTTGTAAATAAAATAGAGAACTCTTAACTTCTTGAGTGCCGCCTTATCCAACTGGCACAAAAACGAAAAATCATTTCTCTGAGCTTTCCGAGGTCATGAATGTATTATTGCACTTATGGTTCAATAAAATAACATTAGTGACGAGATGCTAACATTGGTTTTCTTTAAAAAGCGGGTAATCTTAAGAATAAAAACGTCCCGACTCACACAAAATACAGCACCGGTTGAAAAAAAAACTTGACTTTTGAGTGACTGCGAGTGGTCACGTCCACAGATTTGGTGCGATTTTGGGTGACCCGAAAAATTATAACAATAAAAAATAACTACTGGCATTTAAATGTCATTATTGACAAAAAAAATGACTGGAGTTCCTTATTATGATTATTAGTACATAGGTACAATCAGGTGACGGCTGAGTTTCTGATCTTTATTTCAAAGTTCAATAGCTCATATTGGGAATTATATTGCATCTAAATCTATAAGTGCACTAAACAAGATTAGAACTGAAATTACTAGCCTGTATGAATCAGCATAAATAGTGAATGTGCGCGCTATACTCACTTTCATCGAGCAATATGCTGAAATACTATGAATGACAGCACTATAACCGAGTTTTTGTAACAGGATTGTTCACACGTAAGAACATTTGTAAAAACCCAGTGTATATAAATGTGGGGTATCTCAGTGACCCCTCAAGGTAACATAAGTTTTTTGTGCATCTTAGCTCGTCGAAGATTAAGAAGGTACGCTTAAAGTCACTTCCACACACAACCGACTTGCCCAACGTTTTTAAGAAAACACGTGGGAAGGGATCGAACCACGGGCTTTAATTAAGGAAAGGTCAGTCGGAAGGCCGAGCCTGTCAACGCGATGCCTTCAGTTACTGGGTACACCAGTGGGGCGACCTTAAAGACCAGGTTAAGGTTTGGACATGTGGAACAACTGGACAGAAAGCAGTGTCAGGAGAATGTACAATGCACAAGTGAATGGAAGAATGACTTGGGGATACCCTGGGAAGACATGGCACGATCAAGTGAACCAAAGAGCCTCCAAGAGAGAGATGTGTGACGTTCTACTTAGCTCTGCAGGAAATAATAATATGTGCTGGTATGTACCTGTAGAGGACTCAGGATCTGTGCACTGGGCTGTGATACTTGGACTTGTTGGTGAGGAGATTGCTGGTTATTGCCTCCACCAGCCATAGTCATCTTCTGTCCGCCCATTACCTGGTTCTTAAATCACAAAATAAATATCAACATTAACACAATTTGAGTGGGAAGGGTAGTTTTACGTTTTACGCCGGTCCTGCATGAATGGTGAGAGATAATTATATATATATATTGGAGACAAATCTCTTCGTAAACTTCAAATATATCGACTCTGGTTTGGTAAAATCTTTCAAGCCACAAAATAAAACTTTTACAGGAGAAGAAAAAAATTCTAATAAAAACTTGAAGTTAAAAGTGATATATACAGGCCTTCCCCATCTTCTTGTTTTTTTATAAAAAAAAATTTATGAAAGATCAATTTTATGTCTTAACACATTTCTGGGGGGGGGGATTTTTTGCGCTGGCGCTACGCTATTTCTGGGCGAAAATAGAGGTCCCGCATGAATTTCTTTAATTTGTTTTAAATCGCTATATTTTCAAAAACAATTAAAATATTTTAAGAAAAATTTCTACTCTAATTTCTACCTATATATTACTCAATTAACCTTGTAATATATAGGTATTTGCCCATACCTGCTTTCTTTAAATACGCCCGACATCTCTCGCTCGCTTGCACTTAGGAGTTGAGTGGGGGCGGAACAGAGATAGAGATTCGAATCGGGTTTCACGGACATAAAAACCCTCATTCCACGAATTGAATTATTACAATAACAAATAATATACTATCCTTTTGTTGAAATACCGATGTAAACGAAAGGCACGAAGATAAATATAAAAAGAAGACTTGCATTACGATTCGATAATTATGTACATATAGTTGGGACCTTTACAAAGAGATTGGTATATAATATTCATATAAAAACATTGAATAAATCCGTCTTTTCTGCCATTGAAATGAGGCCCGCGCAAAAGGTAGAACTACCCTTCCCGGTGTCAAGCATCAATCGACCGAAGGGGGAAGAACTACCTTTCCCGGCCGATGTGTGTTAATTTATAGCATATTTTGTATATACGCACTAAATTTCACTACTTGTCCACACTTGCCCGTTTTGGGGTGGCTTAGTGAGAGAGTACTATATATCTTACCTTGTGCATATCACCGGGCTTGGGTTGGGATGGAGAGCTGTTGGGCTGGGAGTGTGCCGGCAGAATGTTGGGCTGGGAGCTGATGACGCTCACAGGAGAGAACACAAACGTCTGGTTCTGTGTGGTGGGAATTGTCGTGTATCCTGGGAATGATCCTACAGAAACACGCATGTTAGCTAAACACATCAAATAAGTATATTTAATAATATATAACCGTCTTACTAATTAGATTCCTACACGCCCGTTCAACATTGGTGTGGTAAAGCCGGCCCTGAGTCTGGTTTATGATCATTTTAACCAAATAAACGCCATGGTAAATTGACAACCCTTTTTTTAGTAAGGCTGCTAGTGTTTTGAGAGATAAATTAAATATAAGAAGAAAACTGACAAAAAATTTTATATGATATGAACCTCTAATTACAAATAAGAAATTGTGTATTTTTATTTATTTAATTACAAATAAGAAATTGTGTATTTTTATTTATTTTGCCAATATTTCTTACCAATCTTATTTATTTATTTATCTACAGCTACACTAGGAGTTCAATTGTGTTGTAGAGGTCTTATTGAAATACATTTATTTCTCCGTAACTAGGCACTAATAAAATAATAGTACTTCCATCTCAAATCAAATTTTGAGTTCAATATTATAAAATGCCATGAAACAAAACAGATAAAGCACAACACATAAATGTTTAATCAGGTTTAATTTGTAAGTTTTTGATAAAAGCGCATAATATTCATTTAGTGAAAGTCACATCAAACATACACATGCTGGGCTCATGCTATTCACTCACGTTTACTAAATTAATCGACGGAAATAATATTGAAACAGTTAAAATAAATAATATACAATAACATAACCTATATTGTTGGATTAATAATTATCAAACTGCCTATTTATGCCACAGGAAGAAATATCCAAAAAAAAAATACAGTTTTGTTAAGAATTTTTCACCTAATTGAATAAAATTTGTAAGATCAAAAAATCAGTCTGTGGGGATCTATGAGCTCCAGTTCGCCATGCATCGTATGGAAACAATGAACTTCTGTCAACACAACTGATTTTAGTTACAATGCAACAACCTGCACATCTCATCAAATTCAGAGAAGCAATGACCTACATGGAAGAATTGCGTAGATATGAAGTTTGATAGTTAAACTGAGGATACAGTTGTAATTACCACTTGTACAACAATTATTATTAATCTGTTCAAATTTTTTGTAGAAGAATTGAAATTTTTCAATTAACCATTTCATACCGTACGTAGCCATTTTTATATTTTGAAAGGTGATTTTTGGGTTTACTTTCGACCATATTAATCTCTCTAATTTTTTGTAATGTTAGTTTTGGGGATTTGTTTAATTTTTATGTGAATAATTTAGAATTAGTAAGTATTATTTTTTTGTACAAGGTGTATGATTAGTCATTTTAAGTGAAACATGCCTTTAGAGACATAACATTCTTTCAAATGAAAGTAGCAACAACTTCTAAAATATTGAAAAGAAAAAAAAACTACACCAAAAGTTTTCAAATAATTCTACAAGGGTTGTTTATCAAGCATCAAATCAATGCCTATTTTAATTCAGGTCTGAAAGGATTAAAATAATATACACCGTGTTCCAAGATCATAGCGCAAAACTTTTGGGGGTGGTTATTCATGATAGTCTGAGAGAAAAATATTAATAAATGTTTTTAAAGCAATTCTAATTTCTCAAAAATTGTTCAGTGTAATTGTAGCTTTACTTTTGCTAGTAATGCACATATTCGGACAACAAAACAGTAACCCTCACTTTTCAAATTTTAAATATAACAGCTGACCGACTGAGTGGGAAGAAATAATTATTATAATTCGTAGAAATTGTAGATGTGTTCAACCGCAAGGAATATAGTTACAAGAAGGATATAATAACATAGCACAGTATTAATAACATTTGGAAAGCATAATACTTTTCTTCTGCAGGTGCTCTATATAATTTTAAAAGAAAATTTTACTTTTGATAACTAACTAACCATCACTCCGTTTCACCGCAGGGGTAGGCAGAGAGGATGGACCGCCAAACAACTCGGTCTTGGCACACACTTCTTGCCTCATTCACATTCATTCATCGTCTTATACATACTCTTCTATTGTTCTGACTCTTGACATGGCCCGACTCGAGTATCTGATTCACTTGATCGTGCCATGTCTTCCTCGGGCGTCCCCGACTTCTGCTACCATTCGCATTTGCATCATATATCCTCCTTACACTCCTATCTTCGCTCATTCGCTCTACATGCCCAAACCATCTAAGCGTCCCTTTCTTAATCTTACTCATTACGCTTACATCAGCCTTGCACTCTTTGCGGATCTCCACATTCCTCACACGATCAAACATGGTTTTACCACACATACGCCTCAGGGATCTCATTTCAACAGCATTTAATCTACTTTCATCCTTTCTTTGCCAGTTCCATGCCTCACATATCATACATCAAGGTAGGTACCAGCACTCCGTTGTGGACTGCTAACTTCGCTTCTGTGGACAATTTTTTGTTAGCGCCAACAGCATTCAGTCCTCCATTAACGGAATTACCTGCATTTACCCTTCTTTCAATATCTCTGTCAGCCTTCCCATCTCTCGTAAACATACTTCCTAAATACACAAACTCATCCACCTGCTCCAAGTATTCCTCATTCACAATTATATTGCACACTGTTTTCATACTCTCTCTTTCAAACACCATTACTTTATCTATACTATTAGCAATCAGCACCGCATCATCAGCATACAACAGGCAACATACTTTCAAATTATTCAAATTCGCGCCCAATCCCACCTCTTTCAATTCTTGCATACAATTATCCATGTATAGATTGAATAACCACGGTGACATTACGCAGCCTTGTTTAACACCTTTTGTGATATCAAACCACCCCGTAAAACCACCGTTTACCCTAACACATGCAACGCTTCCCTCATACAGAGACGCAATTGCCTGAGTCAGATTTGTATTCACTCCATACTTGGACAACACCTTCCATAGCTTTTTCCTGTCGACTCGGTCGTATGCTTTTTGTAGATCTACAAAGGCATAGAAAAGTTTCTGGTTTTTTGCCAGAAACTTTTTTTTGATTACTGTTCCACTGAATTATTATGTACATATTATCACATGTTTGTTAGAGCTCATTTGGGAGTATAATATATATAAATAAACTAGTGGATCCCCCGCAATGCTTCGCTATTGCTAATGTCTTCCTCAGGCGCCTCCGACTTCTTCCACCATTCACTACTGTGTATCACTATGTTACTGTTAAAAAACTACATTACATCGACTTTAATTCGACTCCGTATTTCATTGCGGCGCAGAGATATTGCGTTAAGTATTCCTCGGGCGTCCCCGACTTCTTCTACCATTTAAACATCATTGAAATCGGTTGGGCGGTTTCGGAGATTAGTGTGTGTGAACACAGTGACATTTGATTTTTATATATTAATATAAAGGTGTATTTATACGAGCGCTTTGTTAACCACACAAAACTTGTTTATTTGGTCACTAATGAAAAAAAAAGCCAAGTGATTTATAAATAATCATCCCCCAAAGTTTCGCGGTATAAGTGTGGAACGCATTGTATAGATAATTGAGGATAGTAGAAACAATGAATTGGAAATAAAAAAAAAATAACATAATAATGTTAGTGAATTAGTACTAGGAAAATAATTCATTTGGAGGCACAATATTTGGAGATAAAAATCATGTGGAAATTAGATGAATCCAATGGAATATATAGAGGAAATAAAATAAATATAAAAGTGTTTTTGAGTAAGACGACCCATTTAGTGAATGTGAAATATTCCCAAAAAAATTTAATTTTCCTTTGCTTTGTGTAAACCCATAAAAAATATATTATTTAATTATAAATAACATTACGTAGGTGCCGATTGAAAACAAAGTTTTAAATAAATAAATGTGGAGACAACCCAAAACTTAAGCCGCCAAAATTTTGAAAAATAATATAATATTATAGATATCTTTCACAAAAAAGAAACCTGAAATTATATAATTTTATAAGCACAATAACGAACAGATACAATACATGAAATAAGACAACTAAAATATCAAATCAAATACACTTGATACAACTATTAATGAAATAGCGTAAAAACCTTGATCCTGTAAAGTTAGACCTGAAAAATTCACTGAAAATATCAGTAGAAATGAAGTTCAGTCAATTTGTTTCATGTTACATTTACACACCTAATTTAATTTTACAAACAGATTTTAATTTTATTGCCAAACTGCGTATAACTCTCCCAAATATGAAAAAGTAATTAATTTTCATCATCGGATAATATTGTTGAATAAATAAAGGATTAATAAATAATTGTCATGTCTTGGAAAACATCCTAATAACGGAAGTTGGATTTAGTTTCAATTTATTAAAGAATTGGCATAAAACAAGCAATATCTTAAGCAAATGGATAAAGCATTCAATGATCAATTATTATTAATCAGATTGGAAAACTAGGGGAGGCAAGTTGTGTCTAATCGGGGGCTATTTGGTCTAAGAGAAGGTGGGGGCAAAAATACAAGGTAGAGCAAGTAAAAGTAGAGGTAGGAGAAGGTTGAACTCACCAGGCTGGGTGGCTTGAAGGACCTTGTTGCCTTGTGCAGTGGTCAGCATGTGGGGGGCCAGTTGACCTCCTTGGAACGCCTTGCCTGCTATCACCTGGGAAACAATAAAAAATTATTATTTATCGTCGATGTTCCTTATGTCAGCTAAATTTTAAGTCTTTTGAAGAGCGATCAACAAGGTAAGACTGAATAAAAAATTATACAATAATTCCACACCATTCAATTCAATTTTTATTATTTTAAAAACATTACAAAATGCCATTTTAAGATGTTTTTAACCCTTAAGTACTACACTGGGTTAATGCGGACACGACTGAAAAATACATTCTTCTCTCCGGCTACCGTTGTGCGTGCCAAATCACAGCTGCTTCGGGTACCCTCCTTACTTCTCAGTGCTGTTTGAACCGTATTGGGAGCAGGATGCTACTTTGTCTTAGTTTTCGAGATATTTAACTAGTCGGGTCCGTACAGACCCAGTTAATGAATTACAGGTAAGTTGTTTTCGTATTTCTCAAATTTGTGTAAGTTTATTTTTTCCGATTTTATGTCCGGGTTAAATCTTCCCCATAGGAAAAACTAAACCCTTCCAAACACTTTTCCACAAATGATCATCTAGTCAATCAACATTATGCAAGTGCATTATATAAGCAAAATAAATACAAAACAATACAAGAACAACCCGTCAACTCACCAGAGATCAAATGGTAAAATAATTCACCGACTCCAGATATTTTCATATCAGAGGGTTCGGCTCGGTAGAACTCCTAACAGGGCCTATAAATCCTACTGATCCCTCAACATAAATATTTAAAAAATCTTTCGTTATCCTACATGTATTTAATATGACTGATTTTTGCATTTTTATATATAAATTTTTTGATAGATCTAATACGCCTAAATTTTTAATGAGAGATCTATGTATAATGCCAGTAGCCGAAATAATTAGTATTATCTCTGATTAGTATTGCGTACAGTTATTATTATTGATTGATAAATATTTTTAGGTAATTTGTAATAGATACATACATACTCTTTATGGCAAGCAATCGATTGGTTATGAGGGAGGCAACATATATAATTGCCTTCCAGACAAAATTAAAAATGAAAAAAGAATAGGTACATTTAAAAAAAAAATCACTTTTATGCTCAATCAACAAAACACTGAAGGTGAATAATATTGTTATATAATGTACTTGTGTGTAATGCATTAGGTATTTCTAATTAAATAAGCAAAAATGTAATTTTCTTTTGTTTAGAATTTAAAAAAAAAAAAAGATTATTCCATAGCTTTTACTAATAATCAATCATACCTACACACCTGATTGCATCGGATGAAAACACTGAAAAGTATCAATCTTCAATAAATTTAACTAAGGTGTCGGTTGCAAATTTTGCTAAAAGACTGGAAATAAACAATGCATAAGAAATGCATTTATTGTGCATTTTTGTTCAATGAGAACCGAGTGACAATACGTATTTTAGAGATTTTTGAAAGTGTATGGTTTTTAGCTAAAATTAGAAACTGTGGATGATTTTAGGTTCATAATTTATAGGTCTCTTAGAAAATAAAAGATTTAAATTGATTACCAAAGAGGTTTTATTTATTTCCATTTTTTGCGTGATTGATGCTTAATGTAAGGCATGATGGAAGTGCTTTTTCAAAAAATGTCATTAAAACATATATTAAAAGGCCAAAAGTGTTTTTTTTTCTCAATTTCCATTTGGAATAAAACCTGTTGCATAAGCATAGATAACAAAAAGTTTAGTTTTATTTTTATTATGTACTTAAATTACCACCAAACAAATATTGTCAGGTTATTTATTCGAAACCCGGAAATTTTACAAATAAATAAGACAAACATTCCATCATCTTTCTTTTTAAAGATAAAATTATTAATGTATGTCTTGGATTGTTTTAATGATTCTGATAATTTCCATTATGAATTAAACCTTAAGTGACGTGGTGAACAAAATTTACGCAAGTGACGTTGTGGGTCAAACAATAATTAAAAATTACAAAAATATGAAATCCTAAAAATGATGTTTCCATATAACAAATTTTAAAACTTTTATACACAAAACAACAATAACATTGAACATAAAAATAATGACAATAGGTAAGTTTGCACTAATTGCTACACATCTTGCACGATCTGGGATTGAATCTTCAATTTATGCTTCATTTTACAGTTCCTCCAATAATGGCCAATGCTCAATAGTATTTTTGAGGTAAATATGATATTTAAAGTACTCGGTCCCGAGTTTTCACTCGCTATCTTGACAATTAAAGAGGAAAAATAAATAAAATGAAAAAAACAAGAAGTACGTGAATGATGTGGTAGAGTGGACATATGACTCTCGTAAATAGACTTTGAACTTAAATGAGGGAGCTGTCTAACCTAATGAGCCAACTCAGTCAGAATGTGGGAAAGTACTGAGACGCGCGGGGCTCTGCAATGAATAAGATGAAATAGGCAGAGGGGGACAAACCCGTGACGTCATTTTAGGGTTAAGAGTGCGTTACCTGTATCTGTTGGGGGTTGATGCCAGGATGAAGGGCAATGTTGGAGGGCATCAGCAGCTGGCCATTGGTGTTGTAGATCTGCTGCAGGTAGGTGGGGGGCTGCTGGATCACCTGTACCCGCCCCCCGCCCCAGTCGTTGCCATTGTTGGAGTAACTGGAAAGACTTACATTTTTATTTATTTATTTATTTATCATACTATTATACCGACAAGATGCTAAATTTTACAAAGAACAAAAGAAAATAGATAAAAAGCTATTGAAGTTACAGTAAGGATTTCAGATTATCAAATGGTACCCAACAATTGTGGAAAAATACACTATGTTTCATGTTCTCTTTTGAAATATTGTGCGTAAAACTGAAAATTATTGAAACTGTGGAGTGTATTGGTATAAAGGGTAACCAGATAACTCATCAAAATGACAATTAAACACACCTTTAAAAAGTAATATAAAGTCATGTTAGGTTAGATTTACACGTAATTTTTTTTTTCATTGCTTTTAATGACGTTATATCACTTTATAAAGGTGTGTTATCATGGAACCGGTATAAAGGAATGAATGGAGAAGAAAAGAGAACTCAACTTTTCAGCACAAAATAATGAGAAAAGGGTTTTGAGGTTTTGTGGGAAAGGTATTTTGGTAAATACTTTTTAAAATTTTTCTAATTTAATTTTTGCCCAACATTTATATAATACTTGTATTTTTATTAATGGATATACCTTTAAACACATAATTTTTTAAAATATTGTATAAAGCAATCACTTTGTGGTTTGTCTTCTCTAAATAGTATAAAACAAAGTCACTATCCGCAGTCTGTTTATGCGCTTAGTTCTTCTAAACTATGCAACGGAGTTTGATAGGGTTTTCACTATCATTTAGAGAATTTCTTCCGGAAGGTTTATATGTATAATACATAGATATTATATTTATTGAAAGTAGAGAAACGAACGGGTACACGTCAGCTAGTATTTAATAAGAGTAAAAACCGATGTTTTATGTAAAATCACGAGTTTTATATTAATTTACTTATCAGAAATTTATTTACTGGTAAATAAATAAATTTAACTCGTGGTTTTACACAAAATAAGTGGTATTATTTTTACATCTTTTTTTTTTTTTGGTTCAACTAATGATTGAATCTTGCTCCCCAGGGACTGGAGTCAACCTCACTACCAACTGAGACAAATCCCAATTGGGTAAGACAGGCATTTATTTAGTATATCAACTGCTGTAATGTCATCCAATTTCAGAGAAATGTGTAAATGTCATGTGTGTATGCATGATTGCCACCAAAAGAATGCATTGTCATGACAAGACAACGAGTCTTTCTGCCGAGTTTCAGCTCGATCGGATGTCGGGAAAAGGGTTAATTTCCTTTTGCAAGATCCCACTTTATTCATAAGTTCACTCAAGAACACAAAAATTAAATTCATGTAGATATATTTAAAAAGACGTTTTATTGTATATAGATTCTCAAGATTAGATCAAAACGTCACAAAGGTAAAAGGTTGTCCAATAATCAAGATAAGTACATACCTTATTTGCTGCTGATTATGTTGTGGCAATTGCTGTAACTGCGCCATGGGCAGAGTGGTGGCGGAAGCGGGAGAAGGCACGGGGGCGCCAGTCTGGCCCTGTTGGCCCCCCTGCCCCTGCTGGCCCCCCTGGCCCTGGCCCCCAGGCTGACCCCCGCCCCCCGACTGCTGCTGCTGGGACATGCCTCCAACCAACTGGAAATACAAAAAAAAATATTTTTAAAACCTTTTTTAAATGAATATTGCAACAAGAATCCAAACTGTACGGAGCCAGTGGGACAATGGCATTCCCAAATGGTGTATGTTTTGGGGTTGAAGGTACATATTCCCAAATGGTGTATGTTTTGTGGTTGAAGGTATTCCCAAATGGTGTATGTTTTGGGGTTGAAGGTATTCCCAAATGGTGTATGTTTTGGGGTTGAAGGTATTCCCAAATGGTGTATGTTTAGGGGTTGAAGGTATTCCCAAATGGTGTATGTTTTGGGGTTGAAGGTAGTGGGGAAGGGAAGGAGATGGAAGAAACTAGATAATAAGATACTCCACTTTGTTTAATCAGGAGAGTAGGGAGAGAGGATGAACAGCAACACAACCCTGTTTCACACACGCTCCTTGCTTCATTCACACTCATACATACTCTTCTATTATTCTGACACCCGACATGACCCGACTCAAGTATTTGATTGTGACATGTCTTCCTCAGGCTACGTCCCCGTATTCTTCTACCTTTCACTTTCACATTATTATTCTTCACACTCCATTCACCACTCATCCGCTCTACATGTCCAAGCCATCTGAGCATCCGTACCTTAATCTTGCTCATTGCGATTACGTCAGCCTTGCATTATCTCCAGATAAGTCACAGTTAAAGCATGTTATTCCACCGTAGATAAAATATATTATTTTAGAAAAAGGTCACATAGATTATTGTTAGAAATAGATTTGTATCACCAAGCGATTACTTCCTCTCAATGAAGACATAGTGATTAAGTAAAGTTACAGCGAAGGCTGCGCGGTTAAAGAATAAAATATATTAATTTGCTAAGCCCTTATTCTATCTAAATCATGCATGTAAGATATTAGTTACAGTGTTCGGTTAATCCGGTTTATTTTATTCAAACCTCTTGCCACAAAGTAATCATTTGGAAAATCAATGTGAATTATACTGTGGAATACACTTGCAAACGATTCAAACGGGTAATGCACAATGGTCACTGGTCAAACAATGAAAATATAGCAAGTGAAAAGTCTAAATTCTAAACAAACAGGTCATTGCTTCAGTCTGACAAAAGTGCACAGTATGATAATTAATCAGCATTATTATTATTCAACAAGGTAAGAATCGAAATTCCGTATAAAAATTTATTCAACAAATTCCTCGTATTATAATAATGAGAGCATTGTACAGTGCATTAGTGCAACCTGTTGGTTATTACTGCTGATTCAGTCATGCTCAGCAGGGATAGGCAGAGAGGGTGGAACACATGTAGCACACACCTCTTGTCCTGTCCTAGCACACTCTTATCATTAACGTTTCGAAATTTGGACAAAAACCTTCTTATACAATGGTACTAAATTCTAAAACAAAATCCCACTCTCATTTAAAATCACAACATTTAACATTTAAATCTCAAATAAAAAGCTGGATACAAAATATAGGGAGATCAGAAATAGAAAACATACTGACATCAAATACAGACTGAAACAGAAACCACTCGACCGCCATAAAAAAAAAAAAAAATGATTATAATTCTTTCAGCAACTTCATATAATTATATTAATATAGAAATGAAATCCTCAGCATGGGAGATCCCATTGAGAATATCATAATGTCTACTTATAACAAAAAAGGAAGAAATAAAACATTTATGATTATTATTATATACTAGCAGACCCCGAAAGGCTTCGCTATTGCTTATAAGTTTTTCTCGGGCGTCTATGACTTCTCCCACCATTCACTAACGTATACCACAATGTTAATGTTAAAAAACTACATTACATCAACTTTAATTCGACTCCGTATCTCATTCCGGTGCAGAGGAATAGTTGCGTTAACTATTCCTCGAGCGTCCTCGACTTCTTCTACTATTCAAACCATTCTAAAAACTCTCCTTGCACTAATAAGAATAAACTTTTAAATTTTCAGCGATATCGGTGAAGAACTTCGGGAGATTTAAGATTTTAAACAAACAAACATTTACATTTTTATTTATATAGATAGATTGCCATGTCTTTTTAATATGCCACTGAATCATTCCATAAGGTAGAGCTGTGTATATTCATGCTCGACGGTTTGGCTCGATCCAACATGTTGACTTGGAAGCATGCTCGTCGTTGCGTGCATATGCTTAAGCAGCTCCACACAAGACGCTCAGTCAAATAGTAAATTTCTGTCCAACATCGAGCGAGAACTACGGCCCTTGAATCTTTTTCGCATTGAGCGGTTTGCTCAATATCCAACAAAAAAGCATAGAGCGAAATAGTACACACGTTGAGACATGTTCGAATGAGCGTTAAACCATCAAGTAAGAACAAGCATGGGTACTTAGCTTTAGACTTGCACAGCTTACATATTATTGACACTACATTATTTATCACATTCCTTCTTTCACATAAAAATCATCTATTATTGTGACTATTCACATCGGGCGTGATCAAGTGATTCTAACTGAGTCACTTGAACTGTGTCTTTCCGGGATATCCCTGACCCCTTCTCTTTCAGTGGAGTTACAGACCATATACATAATATATTCTTCTCTTTTGTTTGTCGCATTTTTAACTTATTCATTACACTGATATCATTCTCTAATTTGCTTTAGATCACGGATTCATTTTAATCTTGTGAATAGACAGTTTTACTATCTTGATCAGAAGTCTTATTTCCACTGCATTCAGTCTCCTTAAATGACGGTACAAAACATCTAGACTTATAAGAAACACTCTTATGTTTCCAGTAAATTCTTAATTCAAACGTTGTTCATGTATGACAAAGATAGATATTCAAAAAATATAAATAGAATTAGAAATGTATTAGGAATGAGGAAATTAGGATATTGATAAGAATTTCATATTCAAAAGTTGGGTCGAATACCACCTCAAGGCTGACTAGAGTTATAAGCCTGGGCGCCTGACGGATTTCGAGGTGTCAAATAATCATGTCAGTGCTGTGCCATAACAGAGCAACGATAGTTTTCAAATGGCAGTGATTGTTATTAATACTCGTTGTTACTGCTGATTTGTATGTTGTTTTACCGCAAGCGTATAAATATTTATTAGATTATTTTAAAAAGTGAAGTTTAGTTGGTTAGCATTGACTTCATAATTTGGCTGATGCGTGTCCAGATCTCCACTCTAGTCGGCATTTCTTGTCTTGCATTTCTCTATGGTGCATATAATCTTTGGGCGGGAAACTACTTTATTATTTATAATAATCGAAAAAAATAGGTAATTTGCATGTTTTTACAAATGAAATGTTATTCCTTGGCTTATACTAGTGTTTGCCGAGTAATCAAAAACTTTTTCATCACACACAGGGGTTTTTTGGCACATTTTTAAGGCAATTTACTTGCAGCACACAACCTTAAGCGAGGCCTGATAGTTTAGTACTAAAACTACGAAATCGAAAGCACTAAAATTGAAACACTTTTTGCTTGCCATTTTGAAGATTCTATGAGTCTATATATATATTGTGACATTGTAACATCCTCTGTCCACCATATTGCAAATCAATGGGATGGAGGTGAGGGAAGGGGAGGTGGAGGGGGTATGTTTTTGTGAACACTGCACAAGCGACCCAACTGCTCCCAAACATCTGGAGCCAGTGAGACTATGGCATCTCCAATTGGCAAGGAATGCCATTGACGCCGGCTTGCTGGAAGGCAAATTTGCTCCATGCAGACCAACAAAATGAATGAACGAATTTGTAACGAGTAAATCCGGATTCGTTCCATTATATACAGATTCAAAGACCTTCGGAATCAGATTCATTGGATTCATTCTGGCTAGAACGCCACTCTTCTAGTTTTGCTATTCAAATTATGAAGGTAGGTACCCACAAAATTGTAAGTACTGGCAGCCAGAGGCAGATCCAGGGGTCCAGAAGTGGAAGATCAATCGAAAAAATGAATATGAAATGTTAATACATATTGCCAATGCGTAATGAATACTATAAAAACGCCAATGTATGTAATTAAATTGCCAGTACCCACCTATTCTGAAGCCGGTAATAAAATATTGTTTAATATAAGATTATTTATTTACACATATAGCTAATTAATTTTTTCCTTTTAAAAGTTTTAATTTGTATTAACTCCAAACTCAGTCCAAAGTAAACAATGAAAGCAAAAGTACCTATACATTCATTTTATTGCACCCCAAATGCACTGATAAAAATGATAACTTTTGTTTTTAACCTCTTTATTTTTCCCTCTCGTAACATAAACTAATTGTCACTTTATTTGAATACGTTTGTCATGATTCAATAGATTGTTTGCGATTTCTTTCGATATGATATCCACAGAATTTGACATTTTAAATTATTCCATGCAAATTACATCAACAATGGATAAACAATTTCGCGAACTAATATTCAAGTTCAAGATGGCTATCATTTATAATACAAAAAACCTACGACTGACATTTTTTCACATCTCCCTCTAATACCTTAATAATCTTAGGTCGTAGATATTTCTATCTCACCGCGGTCATGTCCGAAAATCCCTTTAAAATAATTTTTTTATGATACTAAGCATAGGTCAGACATGATAGTTTACCTCCTTTGTCTATATGGCAAAGAGAAAGAAAGAAGAGAACTTGGAGACAAAACTTGATGTGACCCACGATAGGTACATACAGTAGCTTCCCATTTGGACGCTAGATGGCATTGGAACTCGCTATTACCGTACGAATATGCACGAATATTAAAAATAAATTAACCTGTTAACCGGGGGGGATGTATAAATACGTCAAACGTAAACAGTATCGGGTACGGGTAGGACGTATGAATACGTCCTTGAAATATATGTTGCGCCCTGGAACGAGCGGGACGTATATTTCTGAGCATATCACACGGAAATTCAGTTTTTAATTTTTAAATATTTAAATTTTTTTAAATTCAATGTTTCTCTTTTATCTGTATGCTTTTATTTATTGTTCTGTAATTATAACCTTTTTTATATTTTTTGTAATCTTTATAATTGTTTGTAAATATTCTATTTTTTTAATTCGTTGTTTTCACTTTTTTTGATGCATAAATAAAAAAATAAAAAATATGAAATTACGTCCACCGGGCGTGACGTATTGATACGTCCTAGTGAAGGAGTTCGCGCCCGTTATATGCTGCGTAATTCAAAACTGAACTCCCCGGTTAACAGGTTAATAATCGGATAGTTTGTTAAATCCTTTTTTTACATTAATACTATTGCAGCATATTTTACGAGGTCATTGACCAAAAGACCTCCGTAGACGAGACGCCACTGCTGGCAGCTCCTATATATGAAATTAATAAATATTAGCAGTGGGGATTGAAGCAAATTATTATTGGAAGGATTTTATATAAAACTTGAGCAGACCCGATAAAAATCACAGGATAGTCACAGAAATGTGTTCCACTATTATGACGCAAGTAGCAGTGAGTGGGGAATGAATTCGGTAGTTTCCAGTCATTCGGCGTTAGAAATTGAATTAAACTAATTGGAGATAAAAAAGTGGAACCAATTTTTTGACTTCGTGTTTCATCTAAATATAACGCGTCAATGGGGATAGTGTGAATTCTTAACAAATCAGTTCAATTTTGAAAATGGCAACTAAAATAATTTTCTGTTGAAAATATCATTATAGGCAATGATATTACAAACATATAGACAAGTTATTGTCTTACAAAATGTGGCAAGTAACAAACACACATACTTTGCAAGTAAATTCTAAATTCAAACATTCATACATGCAACATGTATGACAAAGATAAACATTCAAATTTGTTACAAATGAAATGTTATTCCTTGGCTTTTACTAGTATTTGCTGTGTAATGGAAACGCTTTCTCATTATACATGAGGGCATTTTGACATGCATTTACACAATTTGGTTAGGGATAGCACACAATCACACGCGACGCATGACAGTTTAATACTAAATCGAAAGTATTGAACAGCAATTACGGTATCTTTCGCTTGCCACTTTGAGATATGTACAACGTGTCTACATTATGCTATGTAATGTCATTGATTATAGGTAGGTACTTTATCGCAACAAACATTGTCAATTTTGAAAATTAAGACACAACTTAAAGCAAAAGTTCAAAAGTTCATTGAACCGGAATTAAAGACAGAGACACAGAACCGAAATTAGTATTTTTAATAGTATTAAAAATAAAGGATTACCTGATGTGGCTGTCCCATGGAGTTAGGAACGGAGACCACCATGGTCTGATGCTGCTGTCCCGCCTGCACATCTTGGGACGCCATTTCCTGATAAGAAAAATACATTGTAAGGGATATTCCCAGCTAAAGATACAGCTTCTGGGATTTTACTGCAATATTTGAATGGTCTCAGTTAAAAATCAATTGTCAGTTCATTTCAGCTTTTGATGGAATTCTATTTAAATGACTTAGGGGTGGTATTTCAGTATACTCAGGAATGTTAGTTGGATTGGGTTGTCAAGAAACCTACCAGATAGCACATTGACGAACGTAAATATCTCTCAAGTCGAGCAAAAGCTAATGAAATACTGACCCTTAGTTTCGTAAAAAATTGCGCAATTCTATTTTAAAGTGCTTGTACATTCATGAATTAAAAGTTAAGCTAGTGAGGTAATAGATGTGAAAGGGGAGATAATCCTAATGAGATGGAAGCCATATTCACCAGTAAGCCTATACGGCTGTTCCAAGAGTAGTTTTACTTCAAGCAGCAAATAAATTTCAACCTGCAAAAAAGGTAAAAGGCAAATTCTTGAAATCAAAAAGATAAAAAAAAACAAGTAGGTACTAAAATACAAGTAAGTACTAAACAAAATATTATTATTTAGGTTTTGTTCTGTGCAACACTTCAAGATTATTGATTTATGCACCAACATAAAATTTTATCATTATTGAAAGTCGTAATAAAATGATTACAATATTTTTTTGTGACATGTACTTGACATAATATTCTATTGATGAATTTAACAAACAATAATAATAACCACCAAAATCAAATTTCATCAACGATAAAAGCCAAAATATAACGATATAATATAAAGATATTTTTTATCGCAAATTTACAGAAATAAGTAGTATCAATCAATATTCGCTTTTTGATTTCATTTTCGGAAAAAACTTTAATGTATTTGGTATCGTAAATATGAATAGAATCTTATCTTAAATGTTATGAACCTATATTTGTTATTGATTAATGGAACATTATAGAAATCTCCGATATAAAGGAATTTGGATAAAAATACACAATGGTCCCGTTTCCCGATCCCGAACATCGGGCATGCGTTCGTGAATGCAAACACAGCATCCAGGATAATGCTCAATGTGCATTCCTGACAGATCGTTTATCACCAAAGATCAATAATTTGCACTAGTTTTGTTTATTTATTTACAACCGCGCAAAGCCAACTGGTATTTAAGGCATTGAAACTGTGGAAGTGAGATTTTGGGGCCGTGAAATTAGCGTAAATGTTGATCGACAGCGCCATGCAAGATTTTTGAAGTCAGATTTGCAGCTGTGCAATCACGGTAAAAACACCACAAACTATTCTAAATCAAATGTTTATCGCCGGAATATCACAAATAAAGTACTCACGTTATTAGAATCCCTTAAATTTTATTAAAGAAATCAAAACCGAAGTTAGCACGGCGCCCGAATCGGCAGAGACGGGGATTTCGAAACATCTTTTTCGTAAGTTTATCCTCGGTGAAAACGAAAATAAATGTATTGCACACAATAGGCGAACTACGGAGAACGTTTAAAACACAAAACTTTTAAGAAAAATCACCTGAATTTTCCAATAATCGAAAATAAAAGAAAACGTCAACTGGGAATTGTAAATAAACTCCCCTGTCCTTTTAGCATCTCTAAAGCCTTGTCTACAGCGTCCACCAGCCAATCAAATGGCTACTGGCTTGACACAAGCACACCGCTACCGTGGCATTATCGAACAGGCTCGTCATATGGAAAATATGGAATAGGGTGAACTGAGGACAAACGGTACAGCGTGGTACATCATCTTGAGCGTATTCTAAATAATTTCACGCGTAGTTTATCTGTAAATAATAAAGTGAACGTTTTGGTTTTACATTGAGGAACTTATTTTTAATTTTATTTTTGCTCTACACTACTAGTTCTGTGAGCAGTACAGCTACAAGTCGCGCCCAAAAAAGCAAATTTTCTTCTGCTTAATAAATAATTACCAAAATTTCCTCTAAAAGCATAAGAGTTTTCAGTAGGTACTTAAATACTTACCTACTTAATTATAAACTATTAAATTTTACGCTTCATTTTTTTTCATTTCAAATAATGAATAAGGAACTCTAGAGAGTTTTATGGTTAATTATAGTATATTATAGTTATCATGGCTTAAAAACATATTCATATAGATCAATAAATGCTAATTCGTAATATGTAAGTTATAATATATATTATTACACAAACTGTCTTACTCATGAAAAATCGCTAAATCGCCGTTCCAGCGTTGTACTAGCTATACTGGAGTTGGGGCCTAAACCGCTGATTTAATATATTATACCCATAGAGAGATTAGATGGATTATTTGTTACGGTTTTTTTAGAGTGGCAACACTCTGATTTATTTCGCATTCCGCGGCGTGCAACCAACTTCACGTTTATTTATATGTCAGATTCTGTCATCGAATGCCGGGCAATATGATTAAAACCGAATTGAAAATTAGAAGGAAGCGGAATAAAAATTGGGGTGATGTTGAAAAGGTTTGTTTTTAACCTCTTATCTTGGCTGTAATGTTTTATTTATTTGAAATTAGTGTTTAATGATTGTTTTCCGTGTAGGCGTTATTAAAGGATTGCATGGCTGATCACATTAAAGTGGTGGAGAATAAAAATTCTAATACAAATACCCTAATTTCTGGAAAGGAAAGGAGATTCTACTTCCACGTCTGTTGTCGCTGACATGCAAGTCTGGCCGTACTAGATCAATTATTCGTCTCATATTGATTTTGGTGAATCTATATTTGCATCGAAAATCTAATTCTGAGAGAGCTTCAAACGGATCGTATCGCTTATTGTAGGTTTTACGTACGCGCGGTTGACGTACAATTCGTATACGATCGATGTTTTCCAAACCCGACCGCAAAATGTCGAGATTATCAAAAAAGTTTTCCATTTCGAGAGAGTTTGGTACGCAAGTTGACGCGAGTTTAGTCTATAAACCTAGGGGACCCGCGATCTAAAATCTGACAGGTCGATAATCTGCTGTATTACCCACCCGCGCATGCGCGCGGCCGTGAGTAATAATTTGGAATAATCCGTTCATTTATGTGTACATTTATTTTCATGAGTAAGACTGGTAGAGTTTATAAATCGTCATTTAAAAACCAATTAAACACCATCACATTAAAACACACCGTTTGGTTGGTACGACTGAATCTGCTGATTCTGACGAGTTTTGACATCAAACCAGTCTACGTCAGTAATATATCTGTGCTCAACAGTCCACATCTGAACCGATGAAGATGTTGTTTATCAGGCGCGGTCATGGATGTATTTTTACACTTTGGTTCAATATAATAACATTAGTGACGAGATGCTAACATTTTACCAAGTGTTCTTCAATGTTAAAAGCGGGTAATCTTCTCCCATACAAAATACAGCGCCGATTAAAAAAATATTTTTAAAACTTTCTTCAAGCCGGTATACCATAATATCGATTACTGCGATTTGACAGCTCGTAGAAGAAACCACAATCGTGCGAACTCTGGTGGGATAAAACCATAAATAAACCACTGGTGAAAGAGGGTCGAGTTATTTATCAGGGGGGTATAACTCCGAGACCAAAGTGGGTCAGTAAAAAAGACACGGAAATCTCTATAGCTATGTGACGAACATTTTGCAAAAACCAATGAGAAACTCAGAATGACTATGAAAAAACTATTGAAAAATAAGTAAAATATCTATGGTTTGAATTCTTTTGTTATTATTTTTTGCGCTCGGTTCATGTTCCTTACACCGGTGCAGGGGCATTTAACTAAGCTTTAGCCTTGAAACTCATTTCAAAAAGCCACCCCCATTTCATTATTCTTATAGAAAAAGAAAAGTGTGGCTAAAAGCTCAGATGTCATTGGTTAGACCAGAAGGATTAGTTTGATCTCTCGCTCTCTACCATAGTAACTCGTGTAACAGAAAGAGAGGACGGAATGTTGTCGTTATACTGTTTTCAAATAATTTAAACGAAATGAGAGTGGTTTATTTATACACGCGGGTTGTCATTTGCTGCCGAAATACTATCATTTCGCGTCGAAAATATTTCGTTTTAAAGTTATTCGTGATAAAAATACAATATAAGCCAGCATAGTGTTAGCGAGTTACAGACATATATTCAACCTACCTACGTAAGTTCAAGTTTAAAGTGAATTGAGAGTTTTTAGGTTATTCGTTCGTTTTTTTGTTAAACAATGCTTCATACTTGGCATATGTCTTCCTCCACAACGTATAAATGTTATTTGTAAAATCGACCAACTTATTCATGTTATTGATTAGTGTTATCCTGTATTATCTTATTGTTTTGGTGAAATTAAAGATTTTTAAACATATGTAACCATGAGTTCAAAATAGTCAGAAAAATGTCGGAATTCATCTTTCTACTGTCGGACAATCATGTTTTGGAAATTTTCTTCAGTGTTTTTGCAAATTTCTTGTCATTTTGGGTTTCTTCTTCTCACATTAACAAGTTTCATCTTAAGGAAATACACTGTAAAAGTTTATTTTCTTAGTCAGATGAAAAGCCCTTGGAAAACATTTCGACATTTTTCTGCTTCAAGGACATTTTTATTTTTAAAATATTTTTTTGGGCTAGTGAATGAATGGAGTAGGCCGAGTGCAATATATTGTCTATGGTTGCATCTTATTTTTAGATGACCTTGAGTTTTTTCTACCTTGTCTACTGCTCTTTTCCGCACGGTAAGTACTGCTTGTATATCTGTGGTTAAGTACTGTATAATTCGGGAGTCGCTATATATGCATAGCGACTAGTCGACAGGGGGCGTGGCCAATATATCCGAGCATACCCGAGCTGTTCCGAGTAAATTGTTTCCCACTGCCTGTCAGGGGGGTATAACTCCGCTTAAAAACGTCAACACAAACTGTAGCCATTTTGAAAATCTGTGTTTGTGACGTCGGCGATGCTTTTTTTTTGTTTCTCGCTCACTTTACCATAAGACTCGTGTGCCAGAAAGAGAGGGTTCGCAAACGGTGTAATGCGTGTTCTCGCCGCTAGGTGGCCGACTCATGCTTCCCGCCATTTCACTTCCTCGAAAAAACTGTAAGTAAAGTTTGACGGACGCCATTGTTTGTCATCATTACATTGTCAAACATTTTTAAATATCTGGTTGTGTGAAACAGTTAATTTATGTGTGAAAATGCCTACCGATAAAGTCCTTAAAACGTGTTGTGTGAAAGGATGTACGGACAGAGACTATTCGACACAAGTTTCCAACCATAACCTCTGAGAGTCCATTTCGAGAATGGTGTTCAGCAAGTATCATGACTACACCCTAAAAGGTATTCTATACTGCATCAGCCTATAATAATAATAATATGTTTTGTTAATTCGGTTAATGTAATAATTATATTTATTTCAGAGCGTAACATCTCAACCAGCAGCGTACCCGTTGCTTAGGGTTGCCATCCGTCCCGATATATCGGGACTGTCACCTTTATTGAGGTATCTGTCCGGACGTCCCGACAAAAGCCTTAAATGTCCCGATTGAAATTAGGCAAAGCAAATTCTACGGACGGGTGCAGGCGGCCGGTGAGTGGCAGGTAGGGGGGAGAGAGAGAGACGAGAGCGCCGCTAGTTAGTCGCTCTTTGAATGCCAGTCGTATAGAACGATTGTTTTGATTTTGAACCGCGCAGTGTGTGAGTTTATTAATTTATTTACGAAAATGTCTGCAGTAAGAAAGAGGAAGTGCCATTTTTCGGACGACTATACGAAAGAGTAGAGTTTTATAAAGAAAGTACGTACGAATGAAGAAGCGTTCTGTGTTACAGTTTTATATCAATTGCTCATGGAGGTAAGGCTGACGTAAAGCACCATATTTCTACGACCAAGCTGTTGTATCTACATCAAGGCCTATATCCGGATTTATGATTAAAGAAGATACTCAAGAAAAAATGCTTATTGCGGCGGCGCGGGCGGAACTAACGACAGCTTAGTTGTCAAACATCATCAATCTTTCAGTTCACTTGACTGTAACGTTAAACTGAATACTACAATGTATCCCGACTCTAAAATCACAGCAAAACAGTCCACAGCAAGAACCAAGGCTACAGCAATTGTTAAAAATATTCTCGCTCCACATTCTGTGTCACAAATAAAAGAAAAATTGCAAGAAGTTTCGTATTATGGAATAGGCACCGACGCGTCCAATCACAAACCTGAAAAGATGTTTCCTTTACTTGTTCAATATTTCACTGAAAACGATAGTATCCAATATACTAGGATATATACTAGAATTTTAAGTCTATTGCATTGTGCTGCAGTACGATGTTATTCACTTTCAATGTGTGTTATCGTATATGTATTACTTTTGAATGTGTGTTATCTGTGTGCTATATTGTCTTGTACTTTTGAATGTACGTTATCGTATTGTCATTCAAAGTGTTTGTGTACTTGGGACGCTTTACTGAGTTCTATGATTGTATGTAAGAGTCAGTTATTTATTTTATATAACGGGAGACTTATATTGTATTATAATTGTATATTGAGATAGAACCTGCAGACAAGCAGCCATGTGGCAGCTTCGTGGGACTATCTACACATTGTCTAAAAAAAAAAATGTAAAAATTTTCAGTCAATAAAGGTAGCTTTAAAAAAAAAACAGAAGCTATTGAAGTTTGATTCTTTAAAGGTGAAACATCGGACACTATTTCCAAATATTGTCCCGACACTTTATGACGATTGCAGATTCCACTAGATAAGCTGATTGCTTTTTGTGGTGACAATACTAATACCAACTTCGGAGGGCTTGAAAGACGCGGTCGGTGCAATGTTTTTCATAAAATAAAAGAAGATTTGGAAAAACCTATAGAAGGAATTGGATGTTCAGCCCATATTCTACACAATACTATATCAACCGCTGCTGGAATCTTGTCTGTGGATGTCGAAGTTATCGTCCTCAAAATATTTAATTATTTTTCAATATACACTGTTAGGACGGAGAAGCTCAAAGAGTTCTGTTCGTATGTTAATATTAATCATCAGACTCTTTTGTCACACTCAAGAACAAGATGGTTATCATTAATGCCCGCGGTTTAAAGAATCCTGAAACTATGGACACCACTCAAAAGTTTTTTTGATTCGGAAGAAAATCCACCTAAAATTATTTCAGATTTCTTTAAAAGTCCGATCAGTGAAATTTATTTCCCCTTTCTGCATTCCAATTTGAGTTTGTTTCAAAATAATATAAAAAGCGTTGAAAAGAACAAGGTGTCTATAGTTGAAATCAGAAAAATATTAAACGAAACGCATAACACCCTGATTGAAAGCAAATCTGTCAAATTTATTGGCATGCAAACCAAAATCCAAATGAACAAACTTAAAAATGAGAATCCAACTCCTGAAACAACAGTTTTGATTTCAAGATTTGAAGAGGAAGCTGTAGCATTTTATAATACAGCTTCCGAGTATCTGAAAAAGTGGTCTGTTTCGTTTGATAAATATGAAGTGTTCGATTGGATGACACTATCTGAAATCCCAGAATGGGGAAAAATCGAAAACACTATTTTATACCTGAATAGTAATGGTGTGAAGACTTTCAGCGATAATCTCTTTGAGCAACATAATTATCTTAAGAGCTTTCTAGAGGCTAAGCTTGGTTCGGAAGAATGGAATTCGATCGATTCGGTTGCAGAGAAGTGGCTTTACTTTTTCAAAGAAACCGAAAATCCGGAAAGAAAATGCCTTCTTTTGAAATTATGCGAGTATTTATTTTCTATTCCTGCTCACAACGCCACAGTAGAAAGAGTTTTTTCATTATTGTCAGCCTAGTGGACTCATGAACGAAATTGCCTGCTCCCAGAGACTGTGGAGTCGATTTTACAGTGTCAAGTCAATTATAACATGACTTGTACAGAGTTCTACAATTATGTTAAAAGGTACCCAGAATTGTTGAGAAAAGCGAAATCTTCTGAAAATTATGGCCAGCCAAGTACTTCTGCTAGTACCAATTAAATTAACCTATAAAACAAACATATTTACTTACTTATTATAAAATAAAGAAATTGTTTAAGTTTTTTTTTTTTTTTTTTTTTTTATTTTTTTTTTTTTTTTATTTATTTTTTTTTTTTATTAGTAGCTATATTATACATTTTTTTTACATTTTTATAAGAATATATATATAAAAAATAGATGTTGATTATATTCATAGTCCTCCTCACTAGGAGATCCTGTGCTGAGGGGGACTAGGTTTTGGATAAGTTATTCAGCGACTTCTATGGTATGACTCCATGTTTTGGGTAAGGGTTTCCAGAAACTTCTACGACGATGTTTTAAATATGCTAGTAAGTTCTTTTTCCGGTAATTCCTTAAGCCAAGATTTAATGTTCTTAATGCAGTTGTTTTTTGTTTTGATTTGTTTGATACTAAGTGGGAGTTTGTTATATACCTTTACTGCTAAAAATTCAGAGCTTCTTTGTCCAAAGGTAGAGTTACACTTTGGTATAGTTAGTATCTCTGTTTGTTTGGCTCTGGTTTTATGAGTATGTGAGGTGTTTTCCTGAGATTTATTTTTGAGGTGTTGTACCAAAATGTTTTTGGCATAGATTTTCTGTATGCTTGGAACGTCAAATTGTTTAAAAATTTCTGTTGTTGACGTCCTTATGGGAACCTTTAGTATGGTCTTTATGATGCAATTCTGAGTTACCTTCAGCTGTTTTATATGTTTTGATACTGCTGAGCCCCATCCTATTATTCCATATTCCAATTTGGAGTGGCATAAAGCATAGTAAACTCTCTTTAAATCCCTAGCTGACAAAATGTTCCGTAATTTTTTGAAGAAGTAGATGAGTTTAGTTAACTTTTTTGAAGTTCGATCAATGTGTGAATTCCAGTGTAGTTTATCGTCAATTTCAATACCAAGATATTTTATGCTTTTGGTTTGAGTTATAATCGAGCAGAAACATTGAGGAAATTTTTTTTGACATTCATGTAGTTTGAGTATATGCTCATTCATTGGTTGTCCTCTTTTGTTTTTGGAGAAAATTAAATATTTGGTTTTATTCACATTTAATGTAAGGGAGTTTGCTTTAAGCCAGTTTTGAAGAACAGTTAGGCCATGTTCAGCCTCCTTATATGTGCTTGTCCAATCTTGTTCATGGAATAAAATTACAGTGTCATCTGCAAAGCTAAGTATTACAAAATTTAAAAAGTATTACAAAATTTTTATTTGCTCCATCCTGAAACGTCCCTACGAGACCCTGGCCGAATATGGCAACCCTACCGTTGCTGCACAGGGGATGCTAGTAGAAAATGAAGGTACATATCTGTTTTATATTACTTAACCCATTGGCCTCAAACGACGCATTCCTGGCGTGTGTGCGGCGATGTGTCTTAAAATCTAACGACGCCGTCCCGGCGGGTCTGATGTCTGTCGGCTTAAAAACGAAAAAGGGATACATTATTGACATCTGTGTTTAAAATTTTAAATGCCAATCGCTCTGTAGATAATTAAGCATTTATTTCGTAGTAATTGGCAGGACTTCGTTGGTACAATTTTTTCCTGATATTTACGATTGAAATTTTGTTATATTTCAGCTTCATTGAATTTTTTCAAAATGGCGTGTGGTTCGGGAATTGACAAGCTTGTTCGTAAATCGCATGGTGGGCTGCTAACAAGAGCCTAAAAGGCAAAAAATATATATTATGGAAATAAGTATGATTAGTGTACAACTTTTCTAAATCCAATTTTAAAAAAAAAATGGTTTTTGAAAAAAAATAATTTTCATATCCTCGTTTAATCATATTAATTTTATTTTTTTTTACAATGCATATGTTTTTTACATACCTTGTTTCAATGTACAAGTAAATTAAAAAAGATTGTTTCGTTTGCATGTTTAGTTTAAAAGTTATGCAAGATTTATTACACCACTGCACTTAAAAATTTTGGTACAAAATTAATTCGGATGTGAAGGACAATTTTTTTAGCCAAACAATTCGGATGCCAATGGGTTAAAAGGGAATAGTTTTGTTCGTCTAATATATCAATCTTTACTTCAATTTCTCAAGAACTATGATATATTTTTTTCCAGAAATAAGTGCAGGACCCAGTCATGTCTTCTTTGCAACCAGCAGTGTTGCTCTTGCTGCACAGGGGATGGCAGAACATAGATGTAAAATATCTTGCATAGGTGACCCATATGATCCCATAAATTCATCAATCCTAGCAAGCGAGTACCGTCCCACAGAGAGGTTTTGCTAAAATTATCCCACTAAGAAATTTGCTATCAACGCTCTTGAAAATCATTATGTCGTCGAGTATGTACTGAATTATAATTGCGAAAATTTATATCTTGTGCCCGTTATTGAAGAAACCATTGCCAAATATATATGTTTTGATTGGCTTAATTGTAACGAACTTAAAAAAAAAAATTATTCAATTCATTATCAAAATAACTGTACCATTTATAATCAATGCATGGTGTACCGATGTCAATAGAAAATTAATTGGCAAGGATACACGACCATACAATGGACCTGACTCCATGAAGAAAATGGCAGTACTGCGACATTTAAAATATGCTAAATGTAGGAAGAAGTGGTTGTCATAACTAATTTCTTTATAAGTTAAAACCAATTAGAACCACAATTTTTTCCTATAAGCGTCTTTTAAATATCGTAGTACTGCCATGCTCCTCATCAAATCAGGTCCATTGTATGGTTGTAGTGTATCCTTGCTAATTCATTTTCTATTGACATCTCTATATGAGTAGTAGAATAATAACGAAAAAATAAATATATAAGTCAAATATTGTTATCGTTTGTAATGATTCTCTGATGCGGCGTTTACATTATTCAGTTTGGCCGTATTAGTCTGCAGCCCATTTTCAGTCACCGACTAGTGTTAATAAAAAAATAGTTGAATTAGTTTATTTTATATGTCTAGTATATATATAGTTCTACTTTTTTATTACATACTTGACATCATAATGAATATTCTCTCAACAACTTCTTTAAATTTATTTTGTGCGTATATACTCTTGTATTTGTTGTTTTTATTTTTTATTATTATACCCTATTTATTTATGAGGTGCCAATGTGTATTGTTAAAACAATAACCTATTGTTAAATTTACTTTTCTGTTTACACTGTTACATTCTTTATGTTGTGTACTATTCCTAAGTTAAAAATATCTAAAAGGCATATAAAGTTTTTTAAACTAAAAAGTATCACAAAAGTATATACTTACTATTTATATATGAAAGGTAAAAATATTTATGTAATAAGATAAGTAAGAGGGAAACAAAAAAATAATAATGTAATTAGACGCTAATACAGCTAAAACAGTAGGTTGAATCATTGACTGCCTTATTGACTTATTTATTTTTTTCAATAGCGTTGGATGTTGAAAGAAAATAACTATAATTTCCAACAGCTAGTTATATATTGATACAGTAATTTCTTCTAAATTCACCTTCTAAATGTGTTTTGTGCCTATATTATTGTATTTCATGTTTATATTTAAAAAATAAAATTATTGTACATATAATTATGAGTTTGTTTTTCAGCTTCCTTCTGATAAAACGCTGTCCTGAGAAAATGAGCTGTAAAGGAAGATACTTTAAAGGTCATTTCTTTCTTAGGACAGGGCTTTGTCAGATGGGACCTTGTGGTCTTGGGTGACATTTTACTTATGTTTTATATTTTCGGTTGGTTCCGAAGCAGAATTATATTATCTATGGTTGCGCCTTTTTTTTAAATTTCCTCTATCCTTTGTCGATGGTGTGGTGTGACGTCGGCGATGCGTGGTGTCTACAAATTTGCCAGATCTAAGGTTAAAACTTGACCAAACCAAACGTATGGAAAGAGGGCGGAGTTATCAATCTATAGATAGTTGATTTATGCTTCCCGTATGCGGGAGTCGCTATATGCACAGCGACTAGTCGACAGGGGGCGTGGCCAACATATCCGAGCATACCCGAGCTGTTCCGAGTTTTTTTTAATGTTAAATTCCGTCAAATTAGTATTTACCTAATATGCATGCATTGTGTGCGTTGTGATTGAAATTTATTAGATGGATTTTATTTTTTTACGTTCAAATTTTATTTAAGTTACACAAATGAAAGAATATCTTTGTTTTAAACCACTTTATTACATTTATATACGTCGACCGGTTTCGGTTGAACTCAACCTTCATCAGGACAGTACAAATATAAACTAAAATATAATACAGAGGAAGATTATTAAGTAAACAATAAAGAAAGAGAAAGTATATAAATGTGAGGGAGAGAGCATCAGGGCAGCGGAGTAGGTAGTGGGGTCGGGGAGGGGTGGGGATTACCCAGGGAGAAAGGAAACATCTTTAAAATAGGGCTTTTAGTTAGTTCTACCTAGACCCCACTACCTACTCCGCTGCCCTGATGCTCTCTCCCTCACATTTATATACTTTCTCTTTCTTTATTGTTTAATTAATAATCTTCCTCTGTATTATATTTTAGTTTATATTTGTACTGTCCTGATGAAGGTTGAGTTCAACCGAAACCGGTCGACGTATATAAATGTAATAAAGTGGTTTAAAACAAAGATATTCTTTCATTTGTGTAATAATGTCAAGCCACAGAGTGTTTGCTTCCTTCGATAATTTATTTAAGTTAACTATTTCTGCGATGTTGAGCGGCTACGCTAAGTTTGTGTAGCATGGTTTATGATGAAAAAGAAAATGCCCCCTTTATACCGCCTGCTCGCGTCAAGGCAAGAAAAACATCCCAGTTTTCAATTAGTTTAGCGGCTACGCTAGGTTTGTGTAACATGGTTTGTGATTCAAAAGAAAGTGTCCCTTTTATACCGCCTGCTCGAGTCAAGGCAAGAAAAACATCCCAGTTTTCAATTAGTTTAGCGGCTACGCTAGGTTTGTGTAACATGGTTTGTGATTCAAAAGAAAGTGTCCCTTTTATACCGCCTGCTCGCGTCAAGGCAAGAAAAACATCCCAGTTTTCAATTAGTTTAGCGGCTACGCTATGTTTGTGTAACATGGTTTGTGATTCAAAATAAAGTGTCCCTTTTATACCGCCTGCTCGCGTCAAGGCAAGAAAAACATCCCAGTTTTCAAATAGTTTAGCGGCTACGCTAGGTTTGTGTAACATGGTTTGTGATTCAAAAGAAATTCAGGCTTGTTGAAGCTGGAGTTTCCTCAGTACGAGATGTGTCTATTATTGGAGCAATTTATTAAAAATTAATTTCAGGATGAGGCAGAACCTGATCGGCTCAATTCAGGGTTTATCTGTCATGTTTTTAAAGGGGTTTGTTCCCTCAATGTTTATATTTCCTTTGTGTGGTGTAATGTATTATTTTCCATTAATAAAATATCAAATATGTAGCTTATATGTATCAACTTAAATTCAGTTTTTTTGTAATATTTATATTTTTGTAATACCTGCATCAACTGTAAAGCGCCCCTGAGGTGATATCTCACAAAAGCGGCGCTATACAAATTGTCCAATAAATAAATGTATCATTGAATTGCCCAACTTCCTTCATTGCTCACTTATCCTTCAACATGCTATATGGCATCCAAATTTTCACATTGACTCCAAATAATGCTAGTTTTACTTTCCCATAAAAACGGACGTCACAAAAAAAATCTGAACGGAGAACCAATTTCAAATAAAGCGCCGAAACACTTCACTTCGGGTATGCTCGGAAATGTTGGCCACGCCCCCTGTCGATTAGTCGCTGTGCATATAGCGACTCCCCCTGTATGCTGCCTGTGATGCAAAATCAGTGAAACGCGGCGGGCGGTGAAACGAAACGTCAGAAATCAGCAGAAATGGCGTCTTTGAGTGCCGGTTTAGACCGTCTTTTAGAAGTTATATTTCTTCCTTAACCCGAATGCGGCTGGGTCACACTTGTTGTCTTAGCCATCTTGCCAGGTTCCACATAGTCAGTTCGCCGTACTGTGATTGTGGGTCAGAGGATACTCTGGACCATAATTTTTTTGAGTGTCCTATCAATGACCAATTTCCAAACTTCATGCATGAATTGTTAAAACTTGATATTAAATTGCCTACCAGTATACCCTGCCTTCTTAGTCTAAACACTACTGAAATTTACTATTTGTTGGCAAAATTTATTTATAAAAATGGCCTTAATATCTGAACATAATAATAAATATAAACCAAATTTCTTTCACTTTCATTTGTATTCATTTGTTCAGGTTCCTATTTTCATCTTTATTTTCATCTATTTTTACTAATCCCAACTCTGCATATTTTGACTGAGTTAAAACACTATTCTTTATGCATTTGTATATTTTTCTTGATTCTTTTATTGTATTTGTTTATATTCATTTCACAGTACTGTTTTAAAAAAAATAATGCTTCTAATTTTGGGAAAATCTGTTCTTTTAAATGACAAAAATGCCCACTACTATTGTGCACAGGTTCCTATTTTTATTACCTATTATTACCAGCTCTGTATTGTTTTTGTTAAGTTATGTTTATGTTACACCCATGTTATGTTTATTATATGTTATGTTCATATTATGTTATGATTTGTTTATGTTATGTTCATGTTATGTTATGTTATGTTTATGTTATGTTTATGTTATGTTTATGTTATGTTAATGGTTTGTTTATGTTATGTTTATGTTTATGTTATGTTATGTTATGTTATTTTTATGTTATGTTATGTTTGGTTTATTTATGTTACGTTATGTTATGTCATGTTGTGTAATCAATTTTATCCTGTAATTTGTTGTATTTATTAATAAGAAAAATGTTGTATTGTATGGCCAAGATCACTCTTAATGGGTGAAAGCCAATATAAAGAATAAAAAAAAAAAAAAAAAAAGTAATTTCAAAAATAATTCAAAGACGGGTGTTATCAGTGGATACATTGACAATGAAGCAAATTATGAAGTATTTCTGGTAATTATTCGGAATCGCTGGACACGGATAATACGAAATATTTTTAAATAAAACCTTCTGATTTACCTTAATTACTATAAAAGGAATCTGACTGCATTTGTGAAATTTTTAATTTTAGCATTTTAATTTTTAATTACGTAAAATGAAAATTCGCTTTCGTTGTATGGGATGACAGCTGGAATGGTTTCTGTTGATATCATTTTCTTTTGTTGGTATTCCTGATACGAGTGGCAAGATTTTTTACCACATGCAAATACTAGGTAGGTACTGTTTTAGCCAAACTCGAAAAATAAAATAAAGATATTTAGGTATGTTTTATAAAATAGAAAAATTAAAAAAGGTGCGGTTATTATAGGTTAGGTTAGGTTGGATTATTATAGGTTATGTTGGTTTATTATTAGGATTTAGGTTAGGTTAGTTTAGATTGGATATTATAGGTTAGGTTAGGTTGGATTATTATAGGTTAGGTTAGGTTGGATTATTATAGGTTAGGTTAGGTTGGATTATTGTAGGTTAGGTTCGATTATTATAGGTTAGGTTGAATTATTAATAGAATATAGGTTAGGTTAGGTTAGGTTGGATTATTATAGGTTAGGTTCGATTATTATAGGTTAGTTTGGGTAATTATAGGTTAGGTTAGGTTGGATTATTATAGGTTAGGTTGGATTATTGTAGGTTAGGTTCGATTATTATAGGTTAGGTTGGATTATTATTAGGATATAGGTTAGGTTAGGATATAGGTTAGGTTAGGATTTAGGTTAGGTTAGTTTAGGTTTGATTATTATAGGTTAGGTTACTATAGTTTAGGTTAAATAAAACAATAATTATAATAATACCTAACTATAAATAATTTAAGTTTTTTAAGTAACATAAAAATATTTTATTTTTCGAGTTTGGCCAAAACAGTACCTAACTAGAATTTGCATTCAGAAATGATTCAAATTCTAGCCACTAGTATCAGGAATACCAACAAGAGAAAATGTCATCAACAGAAATCATTCCAGCTGTCATCCCATACAACGAAAGCGAATTTTCATTTCACATAATTAAAAATTAAAATGCTAAAATTAAAAATTTCACAAATGCAGTCAGATTCCTTTTATAGTAATTAAGGTAAATCAGAAGGTTTTATTAAAAAATATTTCGTATTATCCGTGTCCAGCGATTCCGAATATTTACCAAAATGAATATGCATAATACTTGTATAAAAAACACAAGCACGAAATCAATTGTTACTCATATAAAAATGCTTTGAAGAAAATAAATGAAATCTCTGATTTATTGTTTGGCTTCCGTCGAAAAAGGAACCTTATTTGTTTTTATTATTTTGGTAGTTAAATTAGCTTGATAATGTTTCTAGGTACGTACGAATACTAATATAATCAACGTACATAGTTATCAGTGTAGGCAGCCAAAATACTATCAATACTACTCTAAACTATTCACTAAGCGCTTTTTAAAGTGATTGGTTTATTTATGCCACTCACGATAAAATGGTAGTAGTGAGTGGTTTGTTTATGGGTAGGAGAGTGGTTTATTTATGATGGGTAGTATCCAAAGATTCTTCTAATATCTTCGGTAGTATCCAAATGGTATCCAACACTGGCACGACAGACACCATCTTGAGCTGTAACCATAAATAAACCACTCTCGCTGTAACCGGAACGTAATAAACAAATTTATAGACAGATGAATTGCCAAATGGTCGAATTAACACATTTCTCTGCTACGCTCAGGTAATGAAATAGTAGCTCACAATTTAAAGAGCAATATTATACATCCAGAAAGATCATGCGTACTTAATATCATTTATTTTTATTTGAAAACAAAATATTAAAGTTTCATGTTTCCCGGTGTTTTACGAACATGCTGTGCTTTTTGGATGTGGATTTGGACTGGCAACTGGCAACATTTAGTTAGTATTTTTTTCTGTGGTTAAAACATGTCGCTTTTATTAAGGAGGTAATTTTAATAAAAAATATATTGTTATCTTACGTACATTCATGAGAAATGCTCAATGTTAATGATAGCCTATGATTTACTTTATATTACACTATCCTTGATAAATAAAATCAACCATTTTATGGCGTTAGGAATATATATTATGTAATACATATCGTTAGCCTCCTCCGTTTGACAGCTGTTTAAAATTAGTATTTTTTTGATTACCATGCATATATTTATTTAGTATAAATTTATGTATGCTTTATAGATATCTTCAATATGTTAAAGTTTTCGGTAAACTTGTCGAATTCCGCTGCATGCAAAGGCTCTTTAAAAATACATAAATATCTAATTGAGACAACTAGTTATGACGGGGATTTAAGTAAACATGCACAGAATAGATTTTTAGGATGTTTGGGTTATTTTAATATTTTATGCGTATTTCCTAACCTTCAAACTTAAATTTAATTGAGAAAAAAATGGAACTTTAATACATCTCTTACCCACTAACTCCCAATATAAATAGTTATTTCTTGTAGTAAAGAAGTTAAAACCAAGTTTTCTGTTCTGGTCTTATGTTCTTGAAAAGTTCTTAAAAATTGTAGAAAAATCATTTTTGTTTACAACAAATGATACACAAAACTTTGTGTTGAGTTGGGTTAAGAAACGGGGTTCAGTTTCCGGAAATGGAAAACTATGCATTTTAATAGCTATTTCGTTAAAATTAAAATTGATTTTTCACGTTGGTATTTTTGTTGTTATTAAGATAGTTTAGATGTTATTGCGAATTTCGTTGGAACAAACCTTGGGCTTAGAGGGCTTGTTTTACATAAAATGAAAAATAGTACACTGTGCACAAAACATTACATTTTAGGGTTTAGGGTTAACAGAGAAGATTTGTTTATTTTGCAGTTCCCTATTCAGCCGCGCCCTCCGGCCACAGGTGGCGGGGCTCCAATGCATGATAAGCCCTCACATCGTTTCGCGGCCGGTCACCATGAACGTGCAAAAGGCCAAGGTGACCCCCGTAGAAGATTACGACCTCCACAACATCAAGATCGGCCGCCCCCAGTCACCGCATCTCACTATCTATGCCTTACAAGTCACCAGCATACTGTCCATCTCGCATAGGATCACTGGTAAGAATTTTACAAGAAAGAAAACATCCTAAAAATTCACAGACGCCTAGAGAAATTTTGGTGTAACTGCCGCGCAAAAGTCCTGACTGACGTGGGACGATGAGATCCCCAATAATTATCGAAATGTTACGAGACTAAAGGAATTATGGTAGGGAAGAAGATGGGAAGAGGAAAGTGGAGAGGATCTGGCTATTCACACCTGGTTACTAAACATGGTTAAAGCCACTTCAAGCAAAGTTTCAATTTAGATTGGTGGTTATCACCAAGGCGATACTGAGAGTACCAGAAACTGATTGATTCAGCCGTGTCAAAGTTCTGCAATATTTACCATTACAACCTACCATTTTATTTATTTTTAGAAATAATATTTCTCTTCAAAATTACTTGTCAATTCAACTACTTTGAAATTAAGTTAAATAGGTCTCATGCGCAGACCAAAGAAAAGGTAGACTAAAGAAGAGGGGAACAAGGAGCGGAGCGAAGGTGGTGTGGGCGTGTCCTTTTCCATGATTTGTCATTAAATGAATCTGACAGTCTACTGGTTACTTGCATTGTAGAATCACTATTTAGTCTTTTAAAATAAAATCTGCTTACGAATAACTAGTCCTTTTTACAATAGAGCGCAAATTGCTGACTGCATAATATACATAATTGAGAATCCTACATCTAGCGAACAAAAGTTCGGCTTGTTTACAAAATCGATATTTTGTTACAATATTTAGGACGGATTTCACAAAATTTGAACAATTTATCAGGTTTCAAAGTTGATATTTAACACGTTCCCGGACGAGCATGCTATAGCATTCGCATTGGATAGTTTAATTATGTCGCGGATGCTATAGCATTCGAAGTTTATTGAGTTTTTTTGTCAGATATGCTTGAGCAGTTGCTTTATCCTTATAAAATATAGGTAGTGTATTTCTTACTGTCACTGCTGACACAACCACAGATCGCTTACTGTCACATGAGACCTTTTCTGCACACAAAGATAAAACAGTGTTGGTTGGTACGTATCATGACAGAAATGCTAGAGCAATCGCAAAAATCTAATACAAAAAAATAGTGCCAAAGTAGGGTGACTCACTGCCCGTGAACGTGTTAAGCTCTGTGAAAGTCATATTCAAATTCTGTTATTTTCAAAGTTCTATGAAACATGATGAAATAATAACAGAAGTTTTTCAGAACTTGAATTTAACTTTGAAATTTTGTACAACAACCTGTCATCAGACACTTAAAAATGGTTTATAATTTACTCACCGAAGTATAATGTGAACACATGAAATATGAGAGAATGCCTTGCGCAGAAAAGTCCCACAATGGATGGCACCGCAAACCATTATGGTTACTGGGGGGGATTTTGCATTAGGGCATGTCTATATCTTTTTTGGTCTGTGGTCCCATGCATTTTGAATTAATGAGGTTTTACATAGAAGAAGAAGATTTGTGTAAGAACATAGTAATGGTGTTGTGGTATGCATGTACATCTACAGGGTTTTCCTATAAGAGGTGTTATTTTGATATTCAATCGTAAAAGATCAATGGTTTCGTTGCTTGTGTGGCACGTAGCGCCGTAGCGTTGAAAGTAAACGTTGTCCAGATCAATACCATCCCATTCCGGCCATAAAAAATCATTAATTATCTCTCGATAGTGCAATCCATTCACCATAACTGTTGCTCCAGCCTCATTTTCGTAAAATTAAGGTCCAATGACTCCGCCGGACCATAAACCGCACCAAACAGTCACACGTTGAGGATAGAGAGGCATTTCAACAATAACTCTTGGGTTTTCCAAGCCCCAGATGCGACAATTTTGCTTGTTGACGAAGCCACCGAGGTGGAAATGGGCCTCATCACTCAAGATGATTTGCATTTGATTCACTCAAGTGAATTTTAATAATTTCAATGCGTTGTTGAAGCGTGTATCGTTCCATTTTTATTAATGGCGTAGTTTCTACTTGTCAAATGTTAAAAAATGACAGCTTCAAAAGTAACATCTACCGAAATAGCGGGCTATTCAAAATAACACCTTTTATTGGAAAACCCTGTATGTATCTGACATCCAAGTTATGAAGTTATGATTTTTTAAATTTATTTATGACCACTTTATTTAACATTGCATTGAAGAAATTACTATCAGAAAATAAGCCCATCTTCATACTATGTAGACATGCATATTAAGTGTTAATTAGTAAGTAAATGCTTTGAAATAGAAGTTAGTGCTAAGTAGCCCAGCAAACAAAAAAATGTGTTGGATGCCAAATTTAATTTACTCAATACTAGCTCTGGTATGCGAATTCTTTTTGGCATTAGGAGTTATACTACAATTATTATTGATTGTTTTGATATTCTTACAATTTTCAAAAATCAATAAATAAATATCCATTGCCATTGCTCGCAAAACTATTGAAAACTTTTAGTATTTGGTTCATATTGTTTCATCTATATCTATATAAATAAAAATGTAAATGTTCACTGATTGCTTTGAAAGTTTGACACAACGTTGCATTCGAATATGCATGTATTTTTATATACCTATATTATGTAGATGTCACCTGTGACAGGTAAAAACATGCTTTTTTTAAGAAAGCGCAATCTGTTGGATGTAAAAGCAACACATGCTATTGTGCTCATACAGGCTGAGCTATAGCAACGCATATTGGGGTACAGCCATTATATAAATATCATAATATAACTCTCTTCTATAGATTATTATCAAACAATCTTTAAACACAATGGGCCAATAGTTCCACATACAGAAATTGATAAGTAATAACCACACATTATTATGAAAGCTTTGTTTTGTTTTATTTTCCTGGTAAATCAATACCAAAGTCTTACTAATAAATGTGTTTTAACTTTACACAACTGATAAAGAACCATTAAAGTATTGTAAGTAATTGTTTATTAGTTGTGTAAAATTTAAAACACATTTATTAGTAAGGGGGTAAGTAATTAACTTCCATATCATTGTGTCAACGATCTCAGTACAGACCTATAATATCACCTTAAACATTCATGAGTTGTACATAATAACTCCTCAATAAGGCCTCAGCCATATTCTGTCAGAAGGTGGTAGTATTTCCGCTTTGCAATAAAATACATATTATAGTGCCATTTTCGTGAAAAATCACCTCAAGGCTATTTATACAAGGACGGAATATTTATGAATGTTTCCGAAAAATTAAAACTATTTTTGAAAGGTTATGAAATACTCTTACAAATTTTATTATTAGAAATAAACATATATTTTTTGAAATATTAATATTGTGAAATCAAACTATAAAAATAAAAAAATAAATATTAATTATAAATCAAACTAAACTATTTAGCTATGCTGATGACACAGTTTTACTTTTCAAATCTAAGGATTGGAATAATGTATATAACATAGCGAATTTGGGAATCTCGCAAGTCAAAACATGGCTAGACTCAAACATACTTACACTTAACATATCAAAGACAAAATTCACAACATACAGTATAAATAGCACGGGACAGCCAAAAAACAATACAAACACCATAAAAATACACGAATGTTTAAACACCAACATCTGCGATTGCCCTCCTCTAGAAAAAACAGATCAAATAAAGTATCTAGGAATCGTAATTGACCATAACCTTAGATGGATACCTCACATCAAACAAATCACAAATAAACTTCTCAAAACAATACACATTTTCCTTAACATAAGAAACATATATAAAATAAAACAATTGAAAACAATATATTTTGCACTCTGCCAATCAATAATAGAATATGGAATTATTGCTTGGGGAGGAGCAACAAACTCGGCTATCAATTACATAGAAACCGCACAGAAAACGATCTTAAAGGTAATACTAAAAAAACATAGACTGACCGATACAGACCAAATATTCAACAGCTGTGACGTACTAGATATACGCCAATTATACATTAAAACACTACTAAACTACATTTTTAACAAAAAAAATAAATTTCAACACACACAAAATAACACTAACAGACCAGTTAGACAAGCGTACAAAGAAAACATTAAAACTCCAACAGTAAATTCAACCTTTGGACAAAGACACTACCAATACCAGGCAATAAAAGCTTTCAACAGTCTAAAAATTGAAATTAAAATTGAGGAAAATAAAAATAAATTCACACACAAAATTACAAAATGGATTAAACAACAAAAAAGACAATATTACCAAAATGTCATAGCATAAAATAAAAATAAAACCTACACGTAACACACAAAACCAACATAAACACACATCACTCACAAACACACAAGATTATTTTCATTGTTATTATTTTTTAATTTTAAATGTATTATTATGTATTTTTATTTTTAATTTTAAATTTATTATTTTCTTTTCAAATTTACTATCTTAGATTTTCATATTATAAAATGAAGGCCTCAGCACGGGCAAGCCACCCAGTGAGGCCTACATTACTGGAAAACATAAATTGTAACAAAATAATGTACCAAATAAAAAAAAATAAAAAAAAAAAACATAAAATAAAAATTAATGCCTTTACCTTTTTTATAATTAAAATTCCTGATAAAATATAACCTTTATTTTATAGTCAAATGTATTACAAACGTTAACGTCAACTCACTTTTTTGTCATTTCAAATAAAAATAATTCATAAAAAATTCACAATGACTCATAAATATAAAATATACATAAATTATACATATAGCGCACTTAGCATGACGTCCGACAATCTTTAGTAAATAAATCAGTATCTAAATGATTATTCTCTAGTTTGGTTAACGTGAGTCCACTCTACCCGAAAGAGCATGATCGAATGTACAAAAAAATGGCAGCTAATGTATCTCAAAGAATGTGCGTTCTATCCAAAATATGCCAATGCACACTTGGCCAGTTTGCGTGTGTATACCTAATAGGACCTCTTGGTTCTAAAAATGCGTGTTACAAAGCGCGCTCTTTAAAATGCATTAGACGTACTAGCTCCAAGGGAGACACAGCGATTTCTGTGAGACCTGCGAGAACTTTTGAGTTATTCTCAAAGGCGAACAAATTATCCTGAAAGGTTAATTATATTGAAAACGCATTATGTAGGTTCTTTTCAGTATAATTGGTTTATTTATGTCCCCAGCGTTGCCCGAGCTTTACACAAAGTTTTTCAAATTATCATTTTTTTTACATCAGACTTGGGCAGACCTCTTGTTTTTTTTAAATTTTATTTTGGTACAATATTTTTTACATTTCAGAGTTATCCAGTAATGTTGGCCTCACTGGGTGGCTTACCCGTGCTAAGGCCTTCATTTTATAATATAAAAATATAATCCACATAATACATTTAAAGAGAAAATAATACATTTTAAATATAATATTGTGTGTTTGTGAGTGATGTGTGTTTTATATTGGTTTTGTGTGTTACGTGGAGGTTTTGTTATTAAAATTTATTTATTATTATTTTATTTTGAAAGGCAAGTGTGCAAAATTTCACCAATCTCGGAATAAAACAATAGATTTGTGTAAAAATCAAAGAAATGCCCACCCATCATAGATATTTTTATATTTACGAGGGAAGGTTTTTAAGTTCTCGTAATGGGGGGTAAGGAGTGGAAATAAAAATCCAAATTTATTTTTCCTTTTCAATATATTCACCAGCTACCCTAATACATTTTTCGGATCTTTCAATTAACTTATGTATACCCTCAAAAAAAAGATTTGTCTTTGTCTAAAAAATACGCCGAAACTGCATCCTTCACTTCATCACTTGAAAACTTTTTAACACAAAGTTCTTTTTTCAAGTTTGGAAAAAGGTAATAATCACTGGGAGCCAGGTCAGGACTGTAGTGTGGATGTGGCAAAATTTTGAAGCCCATCATCTGCAGTGCAGCCATCGCAACACGGCTCTTGTGAACATGCGCGTTGTCGTGCGGAAGGAGGACACCTTTGGTCAATTTTCCCCTTCTTTTCTCCTTGATAGTAGTAAACTCCGGTTATGGAAACACCTTTATCTTTGTAATCGATCAACAGGATTCCATCTGAGTCCCAAAAGACTGTCGGCATGATTTTCCCAGCCGATTGTGACACCTTAAACTTCTTGGGTGGTGGTGTGCCTTTCTTGTGCCACTGCATAGAGTCCTGTTTCGACTCAGGTTCATAATAATGAACCCAAGTTTCATCACCAGTAACAATTTGAGCCAACACTCCATCTTTGTATTCCCAACAGAGGTCCAAAAATGCACGAGAACACTCCATGCGCTGTTGTTTTTGAGGCGGCATGTGCATTCTCGGCACCCATCTTGCGCTGACTTTAGTCATGCCAAGATGGTCGTGAAGAATTTTGAAAATGGTTGTATCTGATACTCCAACCATTTCTGCAAGCTGTTTCTTCTTTAGTCGGGCATCTTCTATTATTAATATTTTGACTATTTGAATAATTTCCGGAATGGTCACCTCGATAGTCCTTCCTGGCCGTGGGTCGTCTTCAAGCGACTCCCTGCCTTGTTTAAAGAGGGCATGCCATGTGTAAACCATAGATTTACTTGGACAAGAGTCCCCGTAAACGGATGACATCTCTTCCAGTATGATCTGAACTGATTTTCCTTGCTTGGTAAGGAATTTTATAACAGCGCGGAACCTGATTTTCTCCATATTGACAATTCTCCCCTTGATTGACTTGTTTGGTCGACAATAGCTCAAAGACTAATGACCTAATTACGATAAAACCCGGTATTTATACTAATAATGAGTTGCTCAATTACTACCTAATTCAGCGACACCCCCACTAATCACCTACCTATACTTATACCATACTGCGAACTTAATTACGCCCCCTCGTAGATAAAATTTGTTATTATTTGCAGATTTCTTTCTTATTACTCTATTGATATAAAAATTCATTTATGTTGCCAACTCCCGCAACCTAATACCTCCGTGACCTTCGTATTATGCCGAGGATAAAGATCCCACAATGTATTAAAATCAGATTCATAGGGATACCCCCGCACTCAACAGATATACATTTTTTTTGTATGCAATACAAGCAATAGCGTACCTAACTAACCATCACGCTGTTTCTCCGCAGGGGTAGGCAGAGAGGACGGACCCCCAAACAACTCGGTCTTGGCACACACTTGTTGCCTCATTCACATTCATACATACTCTTCTATTATTCTGACTCTTGACATGGCCCGACTCGAGTATCTGAGTCACTTGATCGGGCGTCTTCGATTTCTTCCACCATTCACTACTGTATACCACAATATTACTGTAAAAAAAACAATATTTCATCGACTTTGATTTGAGTCCGTAACTCATTCTGGTGCAGAGATATTGCGTTAAGTATTCCTCAGGCGAACTTTAGGAAATTTAAGATTTTGAATAAAATAACATTTACATAACAATAACATTTTATTTATATAGATAAGGTTTGGCACTTGAGAAGTTAAATGGAAATCTGCAGTACCCGCCTATGAAAACAGTAAAATCGCACTAATCCATCATACCCAGTAATCCGCTGCTATCTGTTTAAGTTTTGAGTGTAAGAAAAAAAATTGTACATTGCAGGTGACATTTTTATATTAAATAATATTATTATTTAATTTATAATCGCTATTTAACCACTTAATACTAGTTTTTTTTTTAACAAAAATAAAACTAAAAACATCAGGTTATTTTATTTTTTATTTAAAGAGTTAACATAATTTAAAATTGACCAGTTTAAAAAAAAACAAAACAGAAGCAATAAAAAATGTAAAAAAACTTAACCATATTCAAAAAAATAAAACAAGACCAACTATAATAAAAAATAAAAACAATAAAAAAATCTAACCATAAAAATAAAAAAAATAGAATAATAATAACTATAGCACTAATAGTAAAAATAACTTCTTTGAAACATAATCAGGTAGAATTGCTAAGAAATTTTTGCCATAGGAAAGCTCATAGCTCAGAAATGCACAAAATAATTTGCAAGGCAGATAGAAACATTCCATTTGTTATTTCGGCTACTGGCATTATACCTAGCTCTCTCATTAAAAATTTAGGCATATTAGATCTATCAAAAAATTTACATGTATATAAAAATGCAAAAATCAGTCATTTTAAATACATGTAGGATAACGAAAGATTTTTAAAATATTTATATAGGCCCCGTTAGAAGTTCTACCGAGCCGAACCCTCCGATATGAAAATATCTGGAGTCGGTGAATTATTTTCCCATTTGATCTCTGGTGAGTTGACGTGTTGTTCTTGTATTGTTTTGTATTTATTTTGCTTATATAATGCACTTGCATAATGTTGATTGACTAGATGATCATTTGTGGAAAAGTGTGTGGAAGGGTTTAGTTTTTCCTATGGGGAAGATTTAACCCGGACATAAAATCGGAAATATATATAATAATAAAAAAGTAATAAAATTAAAAATTTGATTTTGTGTGGTATATTTCGAAACACGGCTCCAAACAGAGACCAGCTTCACAATTTGCACACCAATAACGACTCTCCCTTCGGATACGTTTTCCTGAGTTATCTCGCTTGGAACAGCAGACCACACATCTTTTTGTAGGTCTAATCGTAAATATATAAATAATATTCAATAATAGTAAAAGTAGTAAAAAATGCAATACGAAAATTGTAATCAATGTAAATATATAAATAATAGTAAAAGTAGTAAAAAATGCAATATGAAAAGTGTAATCAATGTAAATATAAAAATAATAGTAAAAAATGCAATACGAAAATTGTTATCAATGTAAATATATAAATAATAGTAAAAGTCGTAAAAAATGCAATAAATCAGTAATTATTGAAATATAATACTTACAAAATATTTTTGTGAAGTTTTCAATAAGTTGAAACAGAAGAAAAGATTTGCGCAAACCTCTAGGTACGAGCGTCAAGTGGCGAGTGGCGAGCGCAGTTCGTTTATTTATCTTGTATAACGCAAACAAGTCAAAACACGCGAGCAGTGTTCGGATTGTCGCGGTACGATACACGTGCCGTCCGCGAACACAGCTCGTTCAAAAGCATTAAGTGGTTAAATAATTTTCTAAATTAAATAATAATATTAGACTGAATGCTGTAGAAATTAGATCCCTGAGGCATATGTGTAGTAAAACCATGTAAATCGTGAGAGAAATGTGGAGATCCGCAAAGAATGCAAGATAAGCATAGTGAGAAAGATTAAGAAAGGGTCAGATGGTTTGGGCATACAGAGCGAATGAACGAAGAAAGGTGTGTAAGGAGAATATGACGCAAGTGTGAATGTTAGAAGAAGTCGGGGATGCCCGAGGAACAATCAAGAGCCAGAATAATAGAAGAGTATGTATGAGACTCTGTATGAATGTGAATCAGGCAAGGAGTGTGTGCCAAGGCCAAATTGTTTTTGCTCAGCCTACCCCTGCGGTAGTTAGTAATATTATTACATATAAAAAACTTAAAATGGAGCTCTACCAATTAAACTTGAAAACAATAAATATAAGATTAAATATTTTGCTAAAGGACAGAAAAGCAAATGCTACAATCCATAAAACTAAAACACATTTTTACAGTAATCCGGTACTAACATGTTTTATAGCCCGATTATACTTCAACGAAAAACAAAAGACCGTCCCTATTGCCGTCCGGAATGAAGTTTGAAGCCACAAACGAACTACTAATAAATCACGCTCTTTCCGCGCATGGCAAGAGATGTATCTTCTTTTGCTTGCTGCCCAACAATTTTTTTTAATTAAATATCTATATAAATAAAAATGTTAATGTTTGTTCAAAATTTTAAATCTCCGAAAGTTCTTTACCAATTGCTATTAAATTTTGACACAACATTACATTCGAATATGCGTGTGTTTTTATATATCTATATTATGTAGATGTCGCCTGTGAGAGGTAAAAACATGATTTTTTGAAGAAAAAAAAATCAGCGCCATCTATTGGACGTAAAAGCAACACGCGCTATTGTTTCTCTATCTGCACAGACAGTCTTAGCTACAGCAACGCGTGGCGGGGTATAGCTAGTAATACAATAAAGAAATTAAATATGCATTCTAGACTATATAATAAAAATCGGATAGATTTATCCTAGATACACTACCTAGGTTACAAATAAATTCGTGTAATTATACAAAAAGATAGCAACCAAAAAATTTAGGAAAATTAGTTGAGGATAAAATTGTTAATTGAGATTGACACAAATTGACGATTAAATCTTGTAATAATGGCTGAGTGGTTAGAGTTGTTGTCCCAGTAAGGCAGAGATCCTGGGTTCGGTTCCCAGTTGCAACATTTTTGCATTTATATTTTTTATATTTTGTTGTTTTATGTTTCATTTAGATTTATTAGTGTTTTCTTCTTCGACAATTAAAAAAATATTTGTCTAATTCCAGGAATGGCCCTGTCAAGCTACATGATGGCTCTCGGCATCGGCTACCTGGCGCTGCCCAACGACATCACGCACTACCTCACCATGTTGGAGAGTATGCAGCTCTCCACACCGCTGCTATGCACCATCAAGTTCCTGGTGGCCTTCCCGCTCTGCTACCACTGGGCCAACGGCATCCGCCACTTACTCTGGGATACGGGCCGGTTCCTCTCCATCAAGGGTGTATATAGCACCGGGTACGCCATGCTTGCCGTCTCCACTGTCCTGACCGCCATCCTCATGGCTCTGTAATCTTCTAACCATCGGCTCTCAAAAAACAACAGTATTTTGTTTATTACATATTCTAGTTTATTTTGTTTTAAAAGTGTTAAATAATTTTACATAAATTATTAAAAATTGTGTATTCATTAAAAACCATTTTTTCATTTGCTACATGCAAGCAGGGCTACATCGCTGATAGATTGCCCGTGGTGGAAAAAAAACATATAGTGAACAAGAGCAAATGAGCGAAGAGAGGAGTGTAAGGAGAATATATGACGCAAATGCGAATGGTAGCAGAAGTCGGGGACGCCCGAGGAAGACAAGGCGCGATCAAGTGAATCAGATACTTGAGTCGGGCCATGTCAAGAGTCAGAATAGTAGAAGAGTATGTATGAGACGATGTATGAATTTGAATGAGGCAAGAAGTGTGTGCCAAGACCGAGTTTACCCCTGCGGGAAATGGCGTGATGGTTAGTTAGTGTATAAACCTTCTTTAGTATCAAATTAATTTGCAGTTCCTTATTTAATCAATCTCTCGGTGACTTGGGTAACACAATCAGATGTAATCTAATTTGTGATTAAATAGATATAGGTGTGAAATGACTACTTTTATTTAAAAAAATCACTATATGTAGTAAGTAACCTGTGGCGATTTGTGGTCTGATCATTTGGAGTTGTTTTATGAAAAAGTCTCATGTTGGTCTTTTCAAATATAATATTCAAAGGAAGTTCATTAGATCACTTCACCAGAGATTAGCGACTTAGCAACAATACACGACCCATTAAAACATCTGTGCCTAAAGAATATATTGTCGTAGGTTACAAAAAAAATTAAAATATCTTCAGTAATGAACTTATTAATAAGAATTTGAAATACGATAATCACAGTAAAATCTGCTGATTCTTGCAAAATACTATTCTGTACAAATCTTGTAGGTGCTATGCAGTTAGGCTGCTAGTAGATTCCCAAGGTTTGCAAGTCTACCTCTTTGGCACCACTAGTGTGTTCTGTATGAACTTTGAAGAGTTATGACTGAAGGTCCTAGAGGGGCTGATGTTCATAACGCAGCTGTGGGATTTGGGATTCATTTGGGACTAGTTCTGACAGGTAGATTTTTTTAACATTGAATTTGAATGGCACATTGCAATGATACTCAACCTTTTTCTTCTGCGGGCCACATTCATATGTTTGTAAAGCTACGCGGGCCGCAACACTATACTGGTATGACAAAAAATATCATGAAACCCACCACCCCCGTTTTTTTGGAAAACCATTTGAGATTTATAAAAATATAACCAAAACAGAATAATAATAGTACATATCACTTATCAGCATACCCATCGTTAAAAATTACAATAGTGAAAAAAATAAAACTCAATAGTAACATGTATCCAAGCGTTTATTTTGAAATTAGTGTGATTTTTGACATTGGGATAAATTTTCAACAATTTTAGACAAATCGGGTTTATAATTGCTGCATGCTACCATCAATACGTCATCTAGGTGAGAATCAGTAAGTCGATCCCTGTATACGTTTTTTGCATATTTCATTTTGGAAAATGATGACTCACAAAGATATGTTGATGCAAACAATGTGAGGAGCAGGCAGGCACAATTTTTGACAGTCTTGTATTTTTCAGGAACTAATTCCCAAAAATTAAAATAATTATTTTATAAGACACCAAAAAAAGCTATCGTATCCGTGTTCCGCGTAATGTTTACTTGAAATAAAGGCCCAACACTGTGACTGTGACGCATTTAACTTTGAAGCTGTCAAAAATTTATGTGTTGTCACGAGCAAAATTATTTGCGCGCATATTTGTCTGTAAAATCTTTGTTTTTTGGAGATAGATCTAGCGTGTGCAGTAGCAACACTCTTATACCAGATCTGATGTTGACACGACAACGACTATCCTCGTCGGGTTTCAATGTCTGTACGTCAAAGTGGCAATTAATCTCAAATTAACGTTATATAGAATGCCAAATTTTGTAAATCATGTTCCTGATATTAAATATATTGAGGGCCGCACAAAATAGCTTGGCGGGCCGCAGGTTGAGTATGACTGGCACATTGTTTAAAGTGTGGTAAAATTATCTATTTATTTCCGGGAAATCGACAGTTTATACACGAGTAGTATAGCCAAAATAAAACCAATTATGGATTTCCTCCTTGAAATTGAGAAAATATATAAAAACAAAATATTGCTCGTAATAATAAAATATGGAAATTTATGAGAAAATTACATAAAAAACAAAATATTGCTCGTGAAATGTAAGAAAATAAATATTTTATAGACCTAGTGTAATTGAAGTTATTATATTAAGACAATATGTATATCATATTATAATAAATATAAACAGGATACAAGATTAATTTAGTTCAATACAGAATTATATAAAACTACAACAAAAACTCACTCATGATAATTTGAAGTTTGTCTTATTTCCTATTATTTTGGAGTTCACTGCACAAATGCACTTTAGAGAAAACCGCTACTGGTAAGTAACCCCTACATATTCAATTATTATGCCCCAAGAAATTATTATGCAACTAAGTGAATCAAATACGTAGTTGATTTGGGTCATGTCACACGAGTCATTATAACAAAAACGTATGCATGATTGAAATGTGAATGAAACAGTGTATATATTGTACATGCGGTGAATAATAATAATTCATGATTACAAGTTATAAATAAAAAATTGCTAAATAATTATTGCACTTATTTAAATACATTTTGTCTATAGTATTTCAATTCTTCTATACTTTCTTGAATGTCTGATAGTGCCCTGTGTTTAAAGGACTTTATGGGTATATTTTTATATTGGCTGAGATACCATCTTTTGGAAAGTTCTTTGATAGTTGACACGTCAATGATTCGGTAATGCAGGTATCCATTGAGCGTGGGCATATACTTCAACAGGAATAGTCTGTCCATGTATACACTGTTCCCAGCGAGGGGGCACCTTCCCTGCGGGGCATAGAGCTTCACAAAGTCAAGGATCTTCTTCTCGGCAGTTTGAAGGTCTATGGTGGAGTTTCTACAAGCTTCCGTGAGGCCTGTCTGAAAAAATTCAATGTTTGATGAGTATGTATTTTATTTGTAAATTTTCAATACTTTTTGATGGCCTCCATTCCCTAGCGGACAATGGTCTATGGTGAGGTTATGACACAATTCCTGTTGAGCTCTGAGAAAATATATTGAGAATGTTTTAAATTATGTATACATATTATGGCTTTGCTAGTCTTGGTCTAGCGATGTTGATTGAGCCAGTTGTTTCACAGAACTTGAACAATTCATCAAAATTAATATTAAAGTTCAGTGAAACAACTGGCCACAATGGAAAAATAACAGAACTTGAATATTAACTTTGGAATTTTGATGAATTGTTCAAGTTCTGTAAAACAACTGGCCCTAAGGCTAGGCCTCCACTTGCGATTTCTAATTACGGCGACCAAAAATCTAGTGCGAGTTGTTTAGTCGTATTCCCCTGTATTTGAAACAATTTGTTTTATTTTTGCGACTGAATAATGGCGTGACTAAAACTCGCATTGGGGTCCTAGTGTAAGTGGCAAAAATTTAATAATGGCTCTACCGCCATAAATAATGGAAATAAACCATCTTAATACTAACATTGAAAATGGAAAAAAAAAAACTGTCCTAGAAGCGCCAGTGGTCGAAAAACTGCAGATTTACAACTGGCGGCATCCGATATGGCTATATTTTTACTTTCTTCCTTTTATATTATGTTCAAGTTACCACTTGTTTGGAATAAAGAACACAAGAAATGCAATGTGGCCGGGTTTTGTGGTCAAAAATCTGGCCATTGGGGCCTTAAATTTCAAATCCAGAAATTCGCTATCGCAATAAAAATTCAAAATCAAATGAAATGAAATACAATATGTATGCCAATGTAAGAGAGACAGGGCACCGAATGGCGCTCGAGGCTAGAACCAAAAGGTTACTAAGCCAGTGGCTACACCGGTTTCCATTTAAATCTACATGGAAGGCCCTTCTATTTGAAGTTGAGTGTGTATTCGGTGATTAGGAAGATATTTTTTATTACGGAAGAGTGAAATATACGAGAACCAATTATATTATTATACATACATCACCATGCTGCTGAATACACCAATCGTTCATGTTCTTTAAAGTCTCATCACTTTGATGAATTATGATGTCAGGACCTTCGGCAAGAATATTCAGGTCAGAGTCGGTAACTATGCATGCTATTTCAAGGATTTGATCTTTCTCAATTTCAAGCCCAGTCATTTCTAAATCCACCCAAACCAAATTGCTAGCATTTGCATTTGATTTTGCTGCCATTTTTCTTGATAAACTTGTTGCTGAAAGAGAGTGAAATATAATTAATTTATCTGTTAAAAATAATAATTACCCAGTTTGCTGCATAAACCATTTATTAAAGTAAATAAAGATTATATGACAAACCTGTGGAGAAATTATTTAATATTGTTTTGCGAGCAGGTGGGTAATAAAGAGATAGCTTCTTTAAAAAAGACATTGTGTTGATTTCGATATTTTATACCTTTATATAAAATAAGAAGTGTTGATAATACGAATCCTATGATAATTTAGCTTTTACAGGTTTAAGTTTTTAGGTTAGCTGCTTTGACGTTGTTTGACGCGTTTGACGTCTTGGACAGTTTTAAAAATTGAAAATCACATGTTACGTTTATCTGTGGATGGATCGAACCATAAACATACCACCACAAATAAACCACTCACTCGAATCGATTCTGTCAAAAATCATCACACAGTCCGAGACAATCATTTTGAAAATCATTCGAATTCACCCGAAAACGTAAATCGATTCGGTGCAATCTTTACTCATATACGGAATAATAGGATGGGGCGATGCGCTTCATGCACATATAAAACCTTTACAAATAACTCAAAATTATATCATCAAAGTTATGTATAATCGTAAACGAACATTTTCAACAGATGAGTTATACAAAGAATCTAAACTATTCTGTCTCCGTAAACTATTTATTTTGCAAACTATGAAATACATCTTTTAACAAAAATAAATTCGAAATAAATGAAATCAGAATCAAAATTAGAAATAATAATGTATGTTATACTCCCCAAACGAACACAAAACAAATGCAAACACACTGCAGTTTCATTGGACCTCGTACTTTCAATCTTTTACCGAAAAATATTCAAGTGATTACTAAACTTCCTCAATATATAAAAGAGTTAAAATTATGGCTTTTTGATACAGCAGTTGAAACTTTTTTTATTTAATTTGTATCAATTTATGTTTCTCATAAAATATTCACCATATATTACACTAAACACTTATAACTTCACTATACACTATTGTAAACACTTTTTATACAAACCGCTTAGACAAAATATAATCTTGTTTTTGTTTTATATACCCACAGTTTATTTATTTATTACACGCCCTAGTGGGCTTTTCTTTAAAAAAAATACAAGCATTTTGTATCAGAGTAAACACTTAAAAATTAATACAATAAAGAAGAATGTAAACATAATGGCAAAAATGAATCCTCACGCATATAATTGAGTTTAAAAGATTCAACAAAACAAAATAGTAGAAGCGGAGAAGTTATATGGGTACATAGGTCTATTTGTGTCTAGAAGAATAAAAGTGATAGAATATACAACATTTATACTGATTAGTTTTGAAATGAAATATATCACCCAGATCAGAATATTTGTTTCCGAGATTGTGAAGTCTCGGAATCGGAGAATTTTGGTAAGCTAGTGTCCTGGTGTTATTGAAGTAAAAAGGTAAGATATGTCAGCATGATTTTTTGGGAACATGGATATTGATACATTGAAGTAATTCGGGACAGTCAATTTTAAAATGCAGTATTCTTTGTAATAGTATTAAATTTTATTTATTTAAAGTTTGTTTATTTGTAGGTACAATAAAATAATAAGTTGAATATATTACCCACGCACAGGCTGCGCCTTAGTGGGTTCCCATTATTCGTATTGATTTATATAATATTGTATGTAATTAATGTAAAAATTGGAAAAAATAAAGAATTAAAAAAAATTCCCAATCCCAGAAACGTAAAAAATATCTCGGATTGTTTGACAAATGAGATATTATTCCCGTGGTACATTGTGTTACGTACTACTTAATATGATTTGATATACACTGGTCCACTGGAATTACGCAATTATTCTTTTCTAATTGTCAAATATTTAATTAGGATATTATCTACCTACCGAAGAAGCTACGAGTATGACAGTTTAGTAAAAAAACAATTCATTCATATTTTAGGTTGGGATTTACGACGCCCGTGCAATTAAAAAATATGTGTGCGTATAAAATGGCATTCTAACTTATAATAAGTTCAGAAGGTGTTTAATAAACAAAAATTGATAATTTATATAGATAAATTCTGACTAGTGACGTGCGGCTGTGCTTTCAAATGATTTTGACAGATTCGATTGATTGATCGATGACGTTTCAAAACGATTGTCTCGGACTTTGGTTTCGAATGATTTTTGGCAGAATCGATTCCTTGTTCGATGACGTTTCAAAACAATTTGTCTTGGACTGTGATTTCGAATGATTTTTGACAGAATCGAGTTGCCCATGACAATGCATCGAAATATTTCGGGGGTCAAAAAGATCGAGTAATCGACGATTCATCGAATGTGCCCATCGCTACTCTGAACAGAAAAACAAAAGCAGAAAATTTTCTGTCTATTCTTTATAATAATTTTCTATGGTCAATGAAAATAAGGCGCTAAAACACAACGAAGTGTCAGTTAGTCAGTTCATGTCAGTTTTAGCGGCATATTTATTGTTTTATTTTGCATTTGATCCGTAAATTGTTACATTTCTGAACTTTGAAAGCCAATTTTATCAAAATGAGTCTGTGGGTTGATAAACATCGTCCCAAAGATTTGGCAAAGCTCGACTATCACAAAGAACAAGCATCACAGCTGAAGAAGTTAGTTCAGCATGGAGATTTTCCTCATTTGCTCGTATACGGCCCTTGTGGTTCAGGTAAAAAGACAAGAATAATGTGTTTATTGAAGGAGCTGTACGGGTCCGGCGTTGAAAGACTACGCCAGGAAAATATGAGCTTTACAACACCATCCAAAAAGAAGTTAGAAATTATCACGGTGAGCAGTAATTATCACATAGAAGTCAATCCTTCAGACGTTGGAATCTACGACCGAGTTGTGATAATGGATCTCGTGAAAAATGTAGCCCAGACACACCAACTGGATTCCTCTGGCCAGCGAGAATTCAAGGTTGTCATTCTCAATGAAGTCGACGAATTGACCAAAGATGCCCAACATGCTTTGAGACGTACTATGGAGAAATACGTTGCAACTTGCAGGATCATTTTATGCGCTAACTCCACGTCCCGCGTTATTCCCGCCATCAGGTCGAGGTGTCTGGGCATCCGGGTGCCGGCGCCGACCGAGCAAGAAATTGTCACCATTTTACAAAGCACCTGTAAGAAAGAAGGATTGAGTTTACCGAGCGAGCTCGCTGTGAGGATATCGCAAAGTTCTTCGAGGAATCTGAGACGAGCTCTACTAATGTGCGAGGCTTGTAAAGTCCAGCAATATCCCTTCACAGCCAATCAGACGATATCAGAACCCGACTGGCAAGTTTTCATCAGAGAAACAGCTAAAATGATTTTGCTCGAGCAGTCTCCGAAGAAGCTAGGCGAAGTGCGGGCTAAGTTGTACGAATTGCTCGTCCACGGCATCCCGGCGGACATGATCTTCGGTGGATTACTGAAGGAGCTTGTGATGAACTGTGACATGCAGATGAAGAGCCAGGTGGCCAGTTTTGCCGCCTTTTACGAACACCGGATGCATCAAGGAAACAAGCAAATCTTCCACTTGGAAGCATTCGTCGCTAAATTCATGTCAATCTACAAGAAATTCATGGAAGAATCACTGGGTGACATGTTTTAAAGTTTTCTAATCTGGTTTACCTTGACCCTATGAAAGATACTCTTAGAATCACTCCAGAGAGAGAACTCTTCAGAATCAAAGTGTTGTTTGACACGACTGAAGTTTTATTTAGCGAATAGGTCTGAAAAGCCAGGTGCTTCCCAACCTTTTCTTATCTCCTTCAGCCTCACAACATTGAGCTAATGAGGGTTAATCAGGATTGCCATAATTCCACTGACTTCGATCACTCCACTTGTGCGGTATCCATCACATTAAAAAAACCGCTTTAAATTAAAAAGTTTATTTGAAATTCTAAACCTAACTCAATATAAAATATACATGGAAAACAAGTTCATAATAATGATTTGTTCATTTAAAAGCAGAGACGTGGAAACATCAATATAATTGTGTTTATTGTTTAATAATAAAGTAAAAGGCTTATTTTTTCATCAGTCTTTCTTTTATTTGCTGTGAGATCAGTTGGCTTCCAATCACATCTTCCGCTGCGTGTAGGCGATTGCTCTGCTCAGTTAGGTCGCCCATAATGTTTTTGCTAAAATCAAAGGAACGCGTCAGATTGCTAGTTAACAGGTAAGAGCAGTCTAATTTAAAAATAATTTATTGAAACAAGTGTAACACTTGATATCTTATTATTTATTTATTTATTGCATCTCACTATACATAAAACACTTTTTTTTCACATAAAAATCAACCTCACTAGGACTGAGCCTGTATCGAGGTTAACAATTTACATTTGAGTGAAGCAAACATAATTTATTATTATGCAGGAGAATGTCAAATTATACATCGCTCGATCGTCGGAAGTAGTGTTGCCATTGCAATCGGAAACCCTTCCCTGTCTTATATTTCTGCTAGGCTGCTAATTTGCACATATAAATAAATGGGCATTACACAAGTTTTTTTATTGTCTAGGTGCAGGTAAATAATTTTGAAGAGTGCACATTTGAATGTATTTGTGCAAACCGAGTGGTTCGAAATAGTTTGGAACACCTGTCAGCAGTCCCCTCTTACCCCGCAGTAGTACTACGATTCAGCCGACACCACTATGCAAGGAAGAATCTCTTCAAAATGGTTCTACTGTTCCTATCATATTTTAAGTTTAGCAGTTTTACTTTTTGGCATAGTAGCCTATTCGTCTTTCTATTCGTTCTTATATATTTGGTGTGTGCGTATAATGTTAAAAGGGCACTGTGAAGATGGTATCAGTCGAGGCTGTTTCCATCTAAAGACCATTTCCAAACAGGCCACTGTCCGTTTTGCTATGAACCTACACGCTTTTGATGTTGTGTGTATGCATGTGTATCTTTGTGAAACAATGATGATCTATGATGTCGTATATTTATTTATACAATAGTTTGGATTTTTAAAATTTTCTGGAGAAATCTAGGATAATTTTTTATTGATTTCAGTTTAGACAGACTTATTATTATTATTATCCAAGTACTGTATAAAAGCATTGTAAATAAGGGCGTAACAACAATTCATAATATTATGTAACATTTTATCTCAAACCTTCGCATGGTCTGAATTACTCGATTACGAGTAAAACTGTAAACAAAACCGCAACTCTATTGTAATAATTACGTACATAAACTTACGTATGTTTAGTGTTATTTGACATGTTTGTAACCTACCGAAATGCGAAGGCCAAACCGCCGAAAATAATAAATCCAGCGAATACTATAGGATAGCGTTTTTGCGCAAATCTCGTTGATTTTGCCGCCGAAGATGGATCCATTGTGATTATTTAAAGATATTTCTCTTCTAAATTAAATGTTATTTTATCTTATGCGTAAAAAGTATTTTGCTAGGTTATGTTATTGCTTTTGACCATAAATCAACTCTTTTGACGTTTCGAATTACAGAAACCTGTTTCTAATGTTAAGTACCATAGACAACACACAACGCTGTTTATATAAAGGGCCCTACTCACGAGTAGGGACGTTAAATATTAGCGATGGGCACAATCGATGAATCAATTATGATTTACTCGATCTTTTTGACCATCGAAATATTTTGATTCATTGTCATGGACAAATCGATTCTGTAAATAATCATAGTCCGAGACAATCGTTTTGAAACGTCACTGAACAAGTAATCGATTCTGTCTAAATCATAAATTAATCATTTAAAATAATATATAGTATATTTGCGGCACGTTCCAGAGTGGAAGATACTCTCAGTATCGCCCTGGTGTAATACCGTCATTCAGAATTAAAACGTTGCTTGAAATGGCTTAGGCTGTGTTTGGTGTCTAGGTCTGAATAGCCGTGTACTCCCCCACCTTCCTCTTCAACCTCACAACATACCCCAATTGGTATGCCATAGTCTCGCGGCTCCAAACGGTTGGGAGCAGTTTTGTATGCAAAGTGGTGCATAATGAACTATTATTATTTTATTTTTGTGTTAATGCAGTTATAACGGCTTATGATTTTTTTAGGTATTTGAGGAGACAAGAGATGGGATGCGTCATAAAAAAGTTAGATATTGGCATTGGCATTTGCTATTCATCTCCCACCTCACCCCGCGGCTTCCAATTGTTTTCGAATTGCTCCAACCAGGGATTTTTAGGTCCATAGTACTTACCTACCAAAATGTTGCCATACCAAAGTACCATATTCTGTCTATGTGCCACCAACCCTACAGCTACTGCTCCTGCTGAACTCCGAGCGATTTAATCGATTAATCATTCGACTATTTTGATGTTTTGATTAAAATATTTCGATCATGCAAATGTTTCGATCCTGCCCGTCATTATTACATATTCAATTATGTTTTTTTCTAATTTTCATTACGTTGTTTTCTTTCTTTATGTTGTTTATCTTTGAACTTTACTTTATATTGTAAGTATGTATTATTTTTATAAAGATAATTAGTTTAATTTTACATTATCTATCTACATACTTTTAATCTGTTTTTTTAGATTTTCCTTTTCTGTCTACTCCACTTTATGTTTTCGTTAACTCTTTATGTTTTTCTGTATATAATATGAAATTTATGCGGAAACTTTACTGATTCATGCACACGTGTAACATGTAATCTTCTGTTTAAATAACAATACAAATGTTCATTTGTTAAAAATCTTAAATCTCCGAAAGTTGTTCACCGATTGCTTTGAAATTTTAACACAACGTTACATTCGAATACGCTTGTGTTTTATACGTACTATATTATATAGATGTCTACTGTGACCGGTAAAAAAGCAAAAGGCGTTATTATTTCTCTATATGCACAGAGAGACTGAACCACATCAACGCGTGGCGGGGTACAGCTAGTTATTTTAATAAAATATGTATAACCGTTTTATTTCTCTAATAAACTAAAATAAAATAAAAAAGATCCTTTATTTTATAAGTACCATCACTCCGTTTCCCGGAGGGGTAGGCAAAGTGGATGGGCCGCCGCACAACTATGTCTTGGCACACATTTCTTGCTTCATTTACATTCACGCACCGTCTAATTCTAATACTTAGGTAGATATTTATTCTAATGTTACAGTGTTATAATAGTATTAAATCTATTTTTATCAAAGGCATTATTATTTTACTAAGTAAAAAGTCTATAAAACGACAGAGCAAGGGTAGCAACATAAAAAATAAGCAACCCCGTTCGTTCAACGCATCAGGAATTTATAAAAAATGCTTCTATTATATGAATAAATAACGAGTTCACCTTCGTTGTTCGTTATACATTGTCTATTGAACTGAACAGGCATCACTAGTTGAATAAATATTCCTTATTCGTTAATATATTTAGTTTACGTTACCGCATAAAGTTCCAACCTGGAATCATCAATAGAATTTGGCGAATGTTTTAGGGTTGAAGGAGAGGATGAAAGAAAAATAAATGATGAATATACTTTTATTTTATTTATTAATCTTAAGTTAGCTCACATCTTCGTGTGTGCTAATAGTTTTATAAACATATAAACATGTACATTGTTTGGCAAACATAATCTTTCTTTAAATATTTCAATAAAGTCACAAAAAAAGAAACATTAATAATTGAGATAGACATATTTTCTTAATTCATTTTTGAACTTATTAATATTTTCTATCACAGCAATTTCCTTCGGGATTTTGTTATAGAGTTGAACGGCCTGGTACATCAGAGATTTTTGGGTGCTTGTTTTTTTTCTTGTTGGCAATCTAATTTGCTTAGAATTTCTCGTCCCGTGTCCGTGTATCTCGTTATTGTAATTTATTTTTCTTTTCAGTTCCTTAGACATCATCCCTAATTTATTTTTATGTATAAAAATAAGTACATTCAAATACACAGTTTGCTTCACCGTCAAAATATTCAGCTCCTTTAACATGTCTCTTATCCGTGTGTATATGTTGCGCTTAAGTATTATTCGCATTGCTTTATTTTGCAGTATTTGCATTTTTTTCATTTTCTCTTTATTGCAGAGAAAAAGAATACTTGAACAGTAATTAAAGTGTGGTGATATAATTGTATTGTATATTATCTGGCATGTTTCTTTATTTACTTTGTTTCTGATTCTACCAAGAAATGATATTTTTTTTGCAATTTTTTTAATTGTATAGTCTGCATTTTTTGAGAAGTTCAATTTTGAGTCTATAATAACACCTAGATATTTAATTTCTTCCACTTTTTTTATGATTTCTCCATTTATAGAAACCTTTGGTTCCTCATGCGTATTTATTCTGCCTATATGCATGTATTTTGTCTTATTTACATTTAGTTTTAATTTATTTAGTTTGAGCCATTTTGACAATGTTTCTAAGTCACTATTTATCTTTTTGATTGCTTTCTCATAATTATCTTCTGCAATATAAATTAGTGCGTCGTCTGCAAACAGTCTTATTTTGCAATGTTTTAATATTTTTTTAATTTTTTTTTGCTTAAGTAGTTTTTAAACCATTCCAGTTCTTTCCCTTTTATTCCATATTTTTTTAATTTTTTAATAACTCTTTTTCTATCTATTGTTTCAAAAGCTCTCTGAAAATCTAAAAACACCGCAACAATATGCAAGTTTTTATCTATATCTTCCTTCCAATCATCAATTACTAAATTTAACGCTGTTTCACATGAATTATTGTTCCTAAATCCAGATTGTTCGTCACAAAGGATGCTATTATTTTCCAAGTATTCTTCAAGTTGAGATTTAATTATGTATTCCATCACTTGCTCATATTTTGGTAACATATTTACAGGTCGAAAGTCTTCACATTTTTTTGTGTTCGAAATCTTTGGAATCGGTATCACTATAGACGTTTTCCATGATTCAGGAAACTTCCCTGTTTCTATCGATTCGTTTATTAAACTAAGAAACTCTTCTCCTATTACAGGTAATGCATGTTCTAATATTTGAATAGTGATCCCATCTTGGCTGGGCTTTGATTTGATTTTGGACAGTATTCTTTGGAGTTTCTGGCCGTCTATTTTCTTAAACTTTAATTCGCAAGTTTTTTCTTCAAAATTGAAAATTTCTTCTTCTTCTATGATTGGGATATTTTTGTTAATTTCTTCTATACTTGTCACAAAATATTTATTAAACTTATCAGCCATGTTGTTTTCGCCAGCCAATTCGGTTGGGAATATGATATCTTTTTCCACATCTTCACATTTATTTTTCATCATTGACTTAAGTGTTTTCCACATTTTCATTGGATCTCCCTTTTCCCGTTGAATTTTGTTGATGAAATGTTCATTTTTTGTATCCTTTATAAGTTTTGAGTACTTGTTTCGAATTGTTTTAAATCTATTCCAATGTTCGTTATCCTTTGTAATTTTTGCTATTTTATAAGAAGTATCTCGTTCATATTGCATTTGTCTTAGTTTTTTGGAATACCATTGATTATTGGTTTTAATTACTATACGTTGTTCAGGCATTATTTTATTTATTGCATCAGTCATATTGGTTATTATAGTTTCACCTTTTTTGTGAAAAATTTTGTGAAAAAGTTATTTACATCTTTCCAATTTTGAATCAATAATTCTTGAATCATTTTACTCTTATCGTATCTTTTCAGGTTTCTTCTTTTAATAACTTTTTCGATATTTTTGATATTTTTATTTTTTGCCATCACTATATTAATGATGCTATGATCTGTTATTTTAGGTGTATCTAATATTTTTACATTTAGTTCATAATCATTTGATAAAACAAGATCTATGAGTGTACAGGTTGATTGTGTTATCCTAGTGTATTCTTTGACCAACTGTTTCATTCCTGTAATGTTGATGATGCTTTTCATTTTCTTTGTATAAAAATCTGTTTCGCATTTCATGTTTATATTAAAGTCTCCAATAATTATATTGAGATCAGTTTCTTTTAAAAAATTTGAACACCAGTTTTCAAAATAATTTATAAAGTCACTTTTACTGGCATTTGGGGAGTGATAAATTACGCAGTATACTCCTGGTCTAAATCCTTTCTTAATTTTTATTGCTAAGATCCAGGTACAGTTTTTGTGATTTTCGTTAGAAATTGTTTCAAAATTTATATTATCTTTCAGTAACATTATTACTCCGCCTGTATGCCGACTATTCGAATTACATCTTATTACCTTATAGTTCGTAAATTTTATTTCAACTTCTTCTATTTCTTCTGTGACATGCGTTTCACTGAGCATGATCATTTGAGGTTTTCGTTCTTCGAGTAAAATTTGTAACTCTTCATGGTGTGCAGGCAAGCTTTGTATATTAAGGTACAAGATCTCTTCGGTTTCTAATTTGTTGTTCGAAAATATTTTTATGTTACTGTTTACCTTAGAGCAGGTCTTTAGTGACATAAAAAATCAATTTTCTTTTTTTCCGCTTCTACTTTTCTCACGTGCACTGAACATTCATCACTCCAAGCAAAATGGTCAGTTGGCAGTTGTAATTTTAATCGATCATTCATTTTTTTGCAGTTGATGCATTGGATGTCTCTTTGACAGCTTTCGTTGTCGTTGTCATGTGTTCCGGAACATCGAGTGCATGCTTTTTCACTTCTGCAGTCTTGTGCCTTGTGCATGTAGCCATTGCACTTGTAACATTTTAGAAGTGAGATGTTGTCGAACACCCGACATCTATCCCAACCAATATTTACTTTTCCTTCTTTTAACATTCTATTGTATGTATTACCATCAACTTCCATGAAAATGGTGTAGTTAATGTCTCCTCGTTTGGTTTTAATTTCTTTTATAAATTTAATATCAATTTTACCATCAAGTGTTTCAAGGTAATCATTTTGCATCTTAATTTTGGATACAATTTCTTCCGGAGTGTATTTATCCGATAAACCAATAATTTTAAGTTTGGGATTCTTAGGTTTTGGTGTATTCACATCATAATTTTTTCCCATTTTTGATATTATTTGTTCTTCCATCTTTTTTGTTGCAGCAACATCCTTACACTCTACTATTACTGCCCCTTGTTTAAAGTTTCTAATTCCGGTGACACCAAAATTAACAGGATCAATGTTTTGTTTTATTTCATCCTTTGTAACCGTATTTTTTTGATCTTTATCTTTCGGCTTTATAATGACGATCGGTTCGTGTTTCTTGCATTTTGTTGGTTCTTCATGAATTATATTATTTCTCGTAATTTCAGCATACGACTTAGATACCATATTTAATTTAAGATCTTCAACGTTTTTTTCAATTTTAGATAATGATCGGAATAATTTTTCGAGTCCCTCATCATCTTTAGATGTTGGTGGCTTGTATTCTAGGACCAATGCCTATTCAGATGTGGTTATTAAAACATTGTTATAGTCATTTCAAGCAACGTTTTGATTTTGATGGTCGTGGAATTGATTCTTATGATTCTGGTGGACTGTCACCAGAGTGATACTGATGGAGAATTTACCACCCTTTATGCGGTGGAAGCAAACAACAATTAAAGAAAAACATGAAAAATACGATTTGGCCGTGTTTCACTAAGACCCTTGTGGTTTGTCCAGATTTTTCAATTGATTATAAGAGAAAACACATATTGACAAAATATTGTTGAAACTTGGACGAAGACGGTTAGTAAAATCTACTAACACTAACGTTATGTTTACAATAATGTAAATCGTTTTTATTTTGTATTTCAGAAATACTTTTAGCATTAGAGAAATACGAACAGCCCTTCAAAACGTTAGGTATTTAATTAATAGACACATTCACTGGCATAATGACCAGGGTTTTACATTTTATATGCTCACCACAGTCACAGTCGTCAATAATTATTTTCTGAAAGGCTCGAACGCATAAAATAAACTGTGTATATTTGTACTCAGTTTTGTTTAAAAAGGTATTATAATATCCAGTACGCGCCAAACGTTACTATGCGGCAAATTTGTATGAATGCGTGTTTGGACAAAGACTTACAGGGGCAGTAAACCCCCCTTCAAAGGGTTGGAGAATTGTGCTACATTTGCACAATCTAGTTAATGTTTCTGTTTCTGAAAATATTAAACTCAGTCTAAACTGACCACTCCATGGCCGGGTATGTCCTTGGCTTTTCATATAGGAGGTAGCGGGTTCAATTCCCGGCGTGCGCAAATATATCTGAATTAATCCATATAAGTACATTACGTGTTATTTCATCTATAATTGATGCGAAATATTGTGTAATGTCATATTTCCTTCAGAGTAGAATAATCATCATCTTCTTGTTACCTCTCTTATCGGAGGTTGACTATCATCAGGGACATCAGGGCTATCTTCATCAATTGCAGACTGAGGGCTGGAATAACTGAAAACGCACTAGTACCAGTCATCTTGCTATTTAAACTATGAAATTCAACGTCTTACTGAGATGGTTTGGGCATGTAGAGCGAATGAGCGAGGAAAGGAGTGTAAGGAGAATATACGATGCAAATGTGAATGGTAGCAGAAGTCGGGGACGCCCGAGGAAGACATGGCATGACCAAGTGAATCAGATACTTGAGTCGGGCCATGTCAAGAGTCAGAACAATAGAAGAGTATGTATGAGACGATGTATGAATGTGAATGAGGCAAGGAGTGTGTGCCAAGACCGAGTTGTTTGGCGGTCCGTCCTCTCTGCCTACCCCTGCGGGGAAAAGGCGTGATGGTTAGTTAGTTAGTTACTGTGTCACGTCTTTCATTAATCTTCCCATTGATGGCCTCATTATCGATAAAAAAGCCAAGCGCTGGGTAAAAGCATTGTGGATTCAATCTTATGCTAGCTAAGACCTACATCATTGGACAAACAACTGTTCACGCTAATAATGATGGAAAAATGACAAATTAAAATTTTGTCAAGTTACTAATAAACCGTTAATGTTGTTTTTCTATCTAAGAAAAACATAACATAGACTAAGAACGTAAGCTTGGACACTAAAAAAAACACATTTTCATCCAATCCTAGGAAACACTTCCTTAGTGGAAGCATGGAACAAACTTCCACACTAGATCATTGATTCTATAAACATAAATCAATTTAAAGCCCGATTGGATTCTTATTTAGAGGAAGAAAGGATTATTTAAAATTTATCGACTCAATTATTGTTATTTAAAATTATGAGCGCACAGCAGAATTTTTCCTGCTCATCAATTAGTAATTGACTGAGAATAGCTGTTTTAACTCGAGCGCTTTGTATTTCGTCTTTCTGTAAATTTGTTTGAGTGTTCTGTAAAGAGATGGTAGCCGTGTTGGGTAGTACCTTTTTACTCCACCAGAGTTCGAATAAGCGTTACGTGCTGTCAAGTAATAATTCAACAATCAACATTACGCGAGGTCTACTGTTCACAGAACTACCAGTAATAAAGATAATAATTTCGGAACAGGTTAAACTTCAACGAAAGCATTTTAGGTTTCCGATCTGAATGTTGAATACCTTTTGAATGGTTAGTTGATATTTTTGCGAGGTGCGTAGTGTTTACATAGATGGGGAGAGGTTAGTGTTATGAATGGAGGGTGGTTAGTCGGCTGGTTTGTTGGTCTATTGGTTGCTCGCTGGCCGCGGGTAGTCGACGCTACGGGGAATCCCGGCGTGCGCAGCTTATCGACCTCCCTCCGCTGTGCGCACGCGCGCTGTCAGGCGTCTGCCCAGCTGAGAGGGAGAGGGTTGATTGTTTCAGGAGCGTACTGGGTTTACGGAATTTCCCCTTGGAATGAAGTGCTGTAGCCGACTGGTACTGTTTTAGAAGTAGTAGGTACTTCAATATAAAGGAGATTGTGATAAATTGGCAATGAATGCAGGGATGATATAGGTAAGCGTTATGAGTAACGTTAATAATACTAATAATGTGTGGATTATTTTTCGTGAAAAAATCACGTCAAGGGCGCGCTTTAAAACTCAGCCCGTCGTCCCATGGCAAGCAATCGACATTAACCGAGTGCTAGAGACCGTTACCTTACTATACCGAACTTCATTTTCTGTGTAGGGTCTTGCAGCATTTGGTTTATGTCGATTGCTTACCGACCCGTGGGACGACGAGGGTGATTTATCAGTTTACAGCCTTACTGATAAAAAACCACTTCACAACCGTTAAACGGTGTTTTTGTTACACATTGTTCAAAAACTGTATTTTTTTAAAATTATTACTAATGAACAATGTCTCGCAGCATTGCATTTTGGCAGACTTGCGCATTTTCACTGCAATATGAGTAACATGACAGCTGTGCCTTGCAATTTGTAATGTGCGATTTAAAACATGTTTTTTTTCATAATTTCAATTCTAATGATGAATTTACTACTATGTTAGTATAATCCAATATATTCACTATTATTTGTGTTATTTTTTGTCAGTTCAAATCCATTAATAATTTCATTTTGTGAATATAGTTTCATGCTATTGTTAGAAGCAAGGTTATGTCAACATTTTATTTTAAAATTGAGTTTTACATCGTGAATTTAATAAAACATTCATAAAAGTGATGTTTTTGATAACATAAATATAGGAAAATACAAAGATAAAAAAATCAACGTTTGTGTTGTGACAAAATGTCTGATTTATTATTATAATTTTTAATTATATGAACGAAATAAAAAGTGAAGTGACAGTTAACTTGCAAAATTCTTAAATAAAAGAACTGTGTTCTTTGAATTTTTAATTCTCTCACATTTTTTGATGTTTTGATTAAAAATATTTGTGCTAAGTTTTTTGAAACTTTTGTCATGTTTGAAATTAAAATATTGCAAATTTTAAACGTTAAAATATATTTCAAATACAAAAATCTAAAATGTAATTTTATCTTATTTCTTATATGGTCTTTTTTACGACACATTCAGAATGAACAAATATATAGAACATTGAAAAAATCTGAAATTCGATGAGAAATTATTAGTATTTCAAGTTTATACAACAGATAAATAACCCCGTTTGACTGGATAAGCAATATAAATATCTTATGTATCTTTCCATTAACTATTTTATGACAGTTTTTATTTTAACATTTCAGTTAGTATAGTTTTCACATACACGGTCGTTTATCAATTGATCATATTTTTCATCATGTTTTTTAGTGAGGCTGTTAACCTATACCCTATCACTCAGGCTTATAACTTATAACATCGATTTATTACTAAGATTGATAATAAAAAGTGACTTACGACAAAGAGTTATAACTAGTGACTTAAAGCTATACATACTCGTATTTTTTATGACCGAGTGGGTCACACAATACTATTGTAATACGACTTACAACAATGGCTTAAAAATAGAGACATACGACTAATCTACTTATTTACATTTAAAAATACATGTAATTATGACTGGCAGTGGAAAGATATAAAAAAAGTTTACACGTAATAAATTGCTGTAGCATTAAAGTGGGTAGTCAAGGAGAAAGATAATTAAGGCCCCGCATACCAACTTTCCACCGATTTATAACAAGTTACTCTTTTAACGAGAAACTTAAGTTTTAAGTTCCAAATAAATAAATGTTATTTTTGAAGATTATTTCCGTACATTTGTTATGCCGAAAAGTTATTTATATGAAATTCTACTTCTATTATGATTTTTGCTCTATTTCAAACGAGTCGTGTTTTATTAAATATTTTCACCATTTTCACTTAATTATTATCGTTTTTTAATATCAAACCCCACATAGCACTTTTTTTAGGGTGAATTGCCTAATACAAAAAAAATAATATCAAACCATTAGAACCATTTAACCATTGGGAACCATTAGATACTTGAAACCATAGAATTAAGAATAAAAGTGCCTTCAATACAAATTAGAATGAAAAAAAGTACCATTTAGTCCAACCGCCTAGCGTTCCGTCTCACTTACACTTGCCTGATATCTTAGGTCTCCATCCCATTTGAATTTCAACTCCTACAAGGCACTTCTTGTGTTATTCTTTACTTTCAACTGTTTACTTTATTTAAACACTCCCACAAGGCACTTCTTGTGTTATTTTTTATTCTCAACTCGTTACTCTTTTAAAACATTCCATCGGGGCACTTGTTATGTTATTCTTTATTCTTTATTCTCCACTCTTTACTTTATTTAAACACAAGGCACTTATTGTGTTATTCTTTATTCTCAACTCGTTACTTTATTTAAACACTCCCGTTACTTTTTAAAACACTTCCACGAGGCACGTCTTGTGTTATTATTTATTCTCCACTCTTTACTTTATTTAAACACTCCCACAAGCTGGGAACGGATTCAAACGAATTCAAATTCGAATTTGATTTGAAATCGCTTCCGTATGGACTTCGCCACCTCGCGTAGGCTAATACCAATAGACACAGAAGAATAGGACTCACTCCAGGCCGCAATAGTTTTCCAGTGCGCTCCTGGCCTTTTTCAGGCGTGAGGGGTGGTGGGTGTTTGGCGGCGTTTATGAGTCGGCAGACAGCAGTCAGCAGGCCGGGAGCAGAGCAGCCGTTAGTCTTCAGCCAGTCGCGGGCATGGGACCGGCGCCCAGCCGGGACGTCCCTGGCGCCGGTGAACTCGACGCCGATGCCGAGGATATTGAAGATGACGACGACGTCATCAGGCCGCGGCCGCTTCCTGACTACTTAGTAAGGGCACATCCTTATTCATGCTTTTCGCTCTCTCAAACTTTCAGCAGTGTTATTTGTTATGCAACCAAGATCTCTACCAAACTTTATGTCATGATTGTAATATGCGTTTTCGGCACAGTAAGAGATTCTGTTGTAACCGCCAAAAAAAGAGATATTAGAGTACATTTTTTTTTTATTTACGAGTTTTAAATCTGCGATAATAGTTGTCATATACTCTTAGATTGAAGTATAAAAGCATGGTAGTTAATAGGTAGTTGTGGTTACAGCAGTATCGGTTTTCTGTGATGAAACTTTCAGGAATGCAAAACAAAAATAAACGAATTGTAAGTTAATTTCAACGAAGATTTGCTTTGATTGTAAAACATTCTGTTTTTATGTTATGATTAGGTATATTATTATGTACTTATACCTAATACAGTATACAAGAATTACCCTTAAAATCAACGAGTTAGTCCTACCGAACAAAGCTTTGCTTTAAATTGAGAACTTTGTTAAAGTGTACATGCGTTATTCTACCTAGTCTGCTTGCAACAAATGCTTACGAACAAAACACAATTCATGCAGCTTACATTTTACAAAAAACTTTCAAAATTTCTTGTTTCAGATAAATTAAACAAAATAAACAAATAACTTTACAATTTCCGCTAATTTGTTTACCATTTAAGATTACAGCATCATATCAAGTCATTTTGATAGTTCATTTCATTATTATTAAAACAACGGTTGAATATATTACTATGGTTTAACGTTTAACAGTCTACAAGCAAGCCGATTCTAATATAAGATCAATTAAATGGAACATCTTTAATTCCTGTAAGATTTTTTCAGGAATGTTTCGGTGCATTGCAGATGTGTTTTTGCGTGCCACAAACTATAATAGGTCTTGACTTATCTATTCATTGGTCTTGAATTTGCCAAATAACTCTCAATTACTGTCACATTACTCTTGTTAATTATTTTTTTATAATATTAAAGGATTTACCCGACCGCTTAAGGCGAAGCTTAATGGCAAATCACTATTTTGATTAATCTTTATTACGAATTGGTGTACATTAAGAAAACCAAAAATATGCTTTAGTTAAATTGAAGGTTTTCCTATTGCTTTGCTTGAGTAGAATACAAATAAAAAATAAATTACTCGATAAAAAATATAAATGGAAACAACTAAAAAAATTTTTTTTCCAATAGAAATGTATGAACGCATAAAGGAAACAATTAAAAAAAATACAGTTTTATAGCTAAGATTATCTGTGACAGTTTCACTTGATTAACTTTTTTGCTTTCTTATAAAATTATTTACAAAATAAGTAAAAACCAGTTTTTTGCTTGAAATCGAACGTTTCTAGACTTTTTTTTTTTTTTTTTTTTTTTTTTTTTTTATAGTGAATACCTCACAAGAGTCCCAACTGCTCCCGTCTGGAGCCAGTGAGACTATGGCATCCCCAATTGGGGGATGTTGTGAGGCTGAAGGTAAGTGGGGAAGGGAAATAGGAAGGTGGGGAAGTACCTGGCTATTCAGATCTAGTCACTAAACACGGCTAAAGCCATTTGGAGCAACGTTTCAATTCTGAATGGTGGTCTTACACCAGGGCGATACTGGTAGTATCTTCCACTCTGGAACGTGCCGCAAATATACTATATATTATTTTAATTAATTAATTGTGAAATAACACAAATTAATCAAATAAAATTTATTTGCGCACGCCGGGTTCGAACCCGCGACCTTCGGAATGGCAGTCCAATGCGTTACCACTGGACTATGCCGGTCGTCAAACTCCGTTTGTCAAGCGATTTTAATGCCTATTACCTTCGATATAAGGTATACCAAGAATATACACATTTAGGCTCTTATAATCCGTGTTTCGACGTATTTTTCAAGAACGCAATCTGTAATACCTAATTATATTTTAAATGTATGCGTTTTTTTTAAAAGTATCTTTACATTGGTACTGTATTTTATTTCGGTAAAGTTGTCGAATTCCGCCTCAGGCAAAAGCTCTTTAAAAAAACAACACTTGATTTCATCTAACTAATAGAGATAAATATTTAAGTCGGGGTTTAAGTAAACACAAAATATGTTCATATAGCGTTTTTATTACGAAAAAATTGAACTTTAATGCATCTTTTACAATCTCTCACAACATAAGTACTTGTTTCTTGCAGTTATTAAGTTAACCATGTGGTATTTATAATTATTGGTGTATTAAGCGTGAGGCGAAAATTGACAAGCCTATCTTTATTTCTATGCATTGTTTAATAATGTTATGGAATTGTGTTATAGAGAGGATATTGTATCACATTAAAATGTCTTACTAAGCATACTAAATTCACCAGTGAGCCATTTTGATAAATTGTCAAATAAATGTTTATAATAAAATCGAGGAAAATAAAATATATTGAGTAATAAAACAGAGAATTTGTTTTTTCCGCACGATGCGATGTAAAATTATTAAAACGTATACTAATTTCGGTTGTCGTGAAGTGATTTCGTGCGTATTCGTGCGTAATGCGTAAAATTATTTACTATTCAAGTTCAATTAAATATTAATTTCCAAAATTCGAACTGATCAATCCTTTTAGACAAGCGATAAAGCAGGTTAAAACAAAGGACGATTTGAACAATTCTTCAAAATTTCAAAGAGAATTATCAAGTTCTGTGAAAGATCTTTTCAAGTTCTGTTATTATTTCAGTTCTGTCAAGCAACTAGCCTATTATGAAATAATAACAGAACATGAATAGGACTTTCACAGAACCCGAAAATAAACGTTGAAATTTGATGAATTGTTCAAATTCTGTGACAACAACCCATCCTTAATTAATTAATAATTATTCATTTGAAATGTGTATTTCTATTGTTTAAATGTTTGACAGATCGTAATTTCTCAAGCTTACTAACATTCGATAGGTAAATTTCTTCTTTTGAAAAGCCATGATCCTGAAGTAAATATATTTTTTTAGTGAATACTTTTAGCTTAACAAATCCTACAATTTAAATATCCTGTTATTTTTCACGGGTTTACGCGTTTTTAATGCGAATGTACGAAGAGCAAACGCAATTAATCATATTTTTTTATTCTTAATCCATCACCACAGTTAGTTTTATACATATTTGCAGTGAAAGGGTAAATTAATTAAATGACTCATCATTTTCTGTCGGGTTTTGAAAATTATACAAATAATTTTGACTAGGCATTCTTTATTTTCAGAATATGAAAATGTTTTGTGGTTATGTTTATACACTTTCATTATTAAATACCTTTAACAGGTATTACGAATTGGTAAAAACCACCATAAAACTCGAAACAACTGAACCTTTTTGGATTATTTATAATTATTTGACTGTTTAACAGTTGTCATAAAATGAAGGCATTAAAAGTATATTGACGTTAGACGGGAAATTTTTTGTTTTTTTTTTCATTTTTTGTATCAAACCACTCTTCGAATAGAACGAATTTAAGCTTTTCGCTGTGGCGGAAAATTGATGATAACACGAAAAACACTCTCTTTATGACACGGTGAAATAGTAAATGCAGTCAAAAAGAACAATGTTGAAACTTCATGATTAACGAGTCTTTTTCATATGAACGGCAATATGTAGAATTTTAACAGCCTACATGTTCGGGGTGTAAGCCTCTCTATACAATAATTGGGGATGCCATAATCTCACTGGCTCCAGACGGTTAGGAATCTTGTGCGGTATTCACATAAAAAAACTAGTTTTTACTAACTAACGACTAACTGACTGTCCTAAAATAGGTAATCTCCTAGTTGGACAGCCAATGATCACTGTAATATGTAATATGTCATGTTTTTTAAAAAAATAATTAATTAATAAATAATAATAAATATTCGTGTACGAGTGAAATAGTTGTGTTATTTTACTAATTATCGTTTAAAATAATATACAGTATATTTGCGGCACGTTCCAGAGTGAAAGATACTCTCAGTATCGCCCTGGTGTAAGACCACCGTTCAGAATTGAAACGTTGCTTGAATTGGCTTTGGCCGTGTTTGGAGACCAGATCTGAATAGCCAGGTACTTCCCCACCTTCCTCTTGTCCATATCCTTCTCCTTCCCTCTACCTTCACCCACACAACATACCCTAATTGGGGATGCCATAGTCTCACTGGCTTCAGACGGTTGGGATCAGTTGAAATTCTTGTGCGGTTTCCCAAATAAAAAAAAAAATAATAATACGTAAACGGCCCGCTAAAACTTGTCTACAGGACTTTCAATGAAACCTCAGTAACACTTTATTCACTTTATTAATTCATGTAAGTTTTTAACCTCGGTTTGTTCCAAATTATCTTATTGAAAAAAAAAATTGAATGACAACAATTTTGTCTAAATTTTCTACAGTTGTTACCTAGTTTCAAATTTAATGAGCCCACGATTAAAACGTTACTAACTTTTAGTATTATATATTTTTGGGATATTAAACTGTAATGCTGTCCGAAACGTTGACTAAAGAAGGAGGTAGCGCAACACGGCATAATATCCCAAAAATATGTCACTATAATACTTTTTGCGGTGAAAATTACAAATTTTATCTAAAATTGTTGCGTTGACCTATAAATTTCTGACAGAACAGGTTGTGCAAATTTCATGATGCCAAAACTCTTTTTTTGTTTCGTAGCACTATACGATCACGATAATAGATTCTACAAATGTACATAAAAATCTTCGAGGTCGAGGTCCATTCTATAGTAAAATACGCAAATTCTGAGGTCACGAATAAGTTCGATTCAGAAATGTGACTGGCATTAAAAAACATGTTTGTTATGTTGTTGAAAACATTGTTGGGATTTCGATTGGTATTTTGTTATTGTTATGACTAATTTGTATTCGATTACGTAGCTTGAACCAGCAGCTGTTGTAAAATGAATAAATAACAACGATTGGGTAAACCTATACACGGTGTCCAGAAACTCGTAGTGTAAGCGGTAAACTGGTGAATCTACTACATCACGTTTTTGGTTTAAACTTTTGTTTAGGTTAAGTACTTTTTATTTTTTTCTTTATAAGCCTTCTAGCGTGTTTTTCAGATGATTGTAGGCTCTCACCATTTCGAATCTGACAGTTCTTTGTAGGTGTTTCCTGTTTAAGGTCCTTAGAAACATGCATTCGATAATTGAAGTAAGAAAAACAAAACGGATTTATGAAGGTTTCGCTGAACAGATAATATTATACAATAAATTTACCTACAACTAGACCAATCTACCAAAATGAGTGTTATATTCTAGTGAAAAAGATTTAAAAAAAAACAACTAGCCACCTACTACTAAATTAATAAAATAACCTCAATATTTTGAGTAGATTCCGTTGGCAAAAATGATAAGAATTAACATATTACACAAGTAAGCAAAGGTTGAAAGACGTTGAGTAGTAGATGTTTGCAACCCTTGACTTTGCAAATATTTCTAGCTCTGCTATTTTCGTGCATAATAATATTCCCATGCGCGCTCACAGCTCACTTTTATTATAATTTTTAAGTTGTTATTGTTATGTATGAATTGAATTGGTTGAAACAAGTTTATCCAGTACCTATACGCCTTCAGGTAAGTACCGCGGTACCTGATTATTTGAATTTAAAAAACGTGAAGTTGTATCTCTGGAAATAAAATTTTAAATAAAGAACTGTCGTTCTGACGTGAAGACATAAACAAAAGTTTTCATCATTGTTACCAAATTAACCGGCTTACAAAACATGCATAAAGAAGTTGTAATCGTATTTTATATTTATGTGTAAAGATCATTATATCATTGCTGAAGATAATAATAATAAATCTAAACGAAACATGAAACAGAACAAGACACAGAAAAATGTAAAAAATAACGGTCACAACTAGGAAGTCAACCCAGGACCTTTTCTTTTATCTGGACAGGCGTCTCAAACCACTCCAACTATTGGGACCTATTTATTAAGCGTCGTATTTGTCGAATTCAGAATCAACAATATCATCTTATATCTAGTTAATTTTTCCAATATTTTCAGCATCTACCTTTTTAAATGGAAACAAAGTGCCTAATGAAATTGGTTTGTAACCTAGATAGTGTCTCGGATAAACTTATCCGAGTTTATTTTTACCCTATGATCGATCATCCTCATAACAGTCACGTACTTTTAGATGTTGTGATGTTCGGCGTCCTCCGTCTTCCTATACTTCGTCTTCCATCGATTGTCATTTGAGTAATCGCTTGTTACCAAGATATCTAAATTTAAAAAATAAAACAATCAATCCGAACAATATTACACCGCTGTAAAACTAAGCTCAATCGGTTTAGTCTAGAAATATGCAGTTTCATACGAATAATAACTAGAATTTATTTACGTCGTCATACAAACCTAGTCGTCAATTCGTATTGATTATAAAAAAATCTCATAATTTAAATTATGAAAAGTAGTAGAATTAAACCCACTAACTCCATTATAATCAAACATACTAATTTCGGTTGTCTGTGATGTTGTGGGTGATGTGAAGTATTTCAAAATGATTAACTAGAAATTAGATAGAAAATTTAAAAATTGGAACTGATGATTGTGCTAATTCAGACGAGCGGTAAAGTAGGTACCTAACTACCTGCGTATAATCGGAAATTAATTTTTATTTATGATAATTTTTAAAATAATTATCTAGGTATATGAAATGTGTATTTCTTTTGTTAAATTTTTTGACAGATGATTTCTAAGAGTTTTCATTCGAAAGCTAAATTTCTGACGTCTCTCTAATTTTTCAACAAAAATATAATTATTATATTTCGAAATGGACAATATCAAATTTATATTTGAAAGGCAATGATCCCCAGGCAAATTATTTAAAAAAATACATCCAGCTTCACATATCCTACATTATTAATAATAAACCGTTATTTTTCACGGGTCTTCGCTAGTGATATATAATAAAAACCTTAGATTCGGTTTCTTTGTAAACACTGTCGTAAGTTTTAAAATAATTAAAATATTACGTACCAAAAGTTAATTGATCATTTACACGTTTTATTGACCACTTTTCGGATGAAAATGTGTGGTTGTAAATTTAGGATGTGAGGGTATTCGATTAATACAATTGTTAAATACAGCCAATAAATAAAGGTATATTTTTAGATAAAATTAATACCTAATTTTAATGGTAAAAACCACACTGAACAAAATATGTATTTGTACACTCAGTTTCCGGAAAATTCCGCTAGATGTCGATGTAATTCATTTGTTGTCATCGTCTTCCAGAATAAAATCTTTGTGAGCGATTTTGTTTTTTATCTAAAAAAATTACTTCGATCAAATCGTTGAATGAGTTTATCAATGCTTCATCTTTGAAATGACAGTGTTGTTGTAGTTTTAAAGGTATCATGTGATCGGTGTGCCTTTTATCAAAAAGATATAAAGATTAGTCAGTTGGTAAAGAATTTTATTCAAGAGATACAATCATTATTCAAATAATGATACGATAAAATAATATAAGTTTCATAAAGTTTATTTTACTTATAAAACTGAATTGAGCGATTCTGCAGAAATAAGTCAGCCCACGGAATGAAAAAATTTAACATAATAAAATGAAATAAAAAACATATCAAATAAAAATAATCTGAAAATATAATGGCAGGAATAAGGAACAATGTCCTCATCAGAGAATCCCGTCTGCTAGATACCATTATCCAGAATAATTTATTTACAAGTTATTATAGAGCAGTTCCATGATAACTCAACATAATGACAATTCAACAAACGTTCAAAGAGTGATTTAAGTCGATGAAAAAAACTAAATAATAAACCTAATTTTTGTTTCATCACTTTTCATGACTATAACACTTTTTAAAGGTGTGTTGGATTGTCATATTGATGAGTTATCCGGTCACCTATGCTACCCTTTCTAAAAACAAATAAATCCACGTTTTTACAATAATTAACGGAAAAAACGTAGGATTCTTTAAGAAATATAAAAACAGCATTGAGTATCTACCTATCACTAATGATTGTTAATAATGGCTGCATTCTGCAGAACAACGCTCAAAAACGTATTATTATTTATAGCAATTATTATCGATTAACTAGCGCTAGTTAAGAGTTTCGAATTAAGCCGATGTTTAAAGATTAGGCTGTCCATAGTTCATTCAATCATTCCACAAGGTGAACGCCAGGAGAGAACACGAAGACGGGAAACTTCGCAACAACTGCGTTTATATTTGAGTTGTGCATAATTTAGGAATCAGTTTGTTGCTGTCACGGTCGGCACTCAGCACCAAGCACGCACTGGTCAGAAAGCAAGTAGCTAGCAGTGTGGAAGTGCGCGCGCGCGGCGATTCCGCCATAGAGCCGAACTGTCATTGTGCGGTCGCTCATAAACACTAAACAATCGTTCGCAATTCATTTTTGTCCGCAACATTTCGTTAATTAAACCCTCAATGATGTCTGCTATTGAGTCTGCGTGTGCATCATATCATTCCGATAACCTAGTGCTTCTATTCCGGTATATTTGACGTGTTGTGCGTCAGTATGGGGCTGTGATGAAGGGATTTTCGGTGCTTTTTTAATGTTATTTTCTGACGGTATTTTATAATTTGCTACAAATTTAAGGTGTTTTGTGCTTCGATATATTCCATTTTATGTGCGTTTTACGTTGACGGCTTTCGATTTTGTTTAAATTGTTACTTTTTCTTTTCTGAAGTGTTTATCTTCTGTTTACATTTTTGTTCGTAAATCTGTTATTCGTGAATTTTCCGAAAATGTCTAAATCATCACTGACTAACCAGTCGACGACATCGCGAGGGCCCAGGTTGCGGCAGTTTGGCAGGGTAAGTCGAATATTGCATAACCCACTACGTACAATAATGGATAAATTTAATTAAATTAACAAATAAATGTTGCACTACTCAGCACAGTGTGGAAAATCATTGTTCGATGTATCTTGTTCTTTACAATGGATTTGCGCGTTTTAAAAATATGCATCTGCTTTCAGAGAAAATGCGGTCAATATAAGTATTAATAATGACGACCGATCCAAGAAAATAAATAAATTGTTACAATACAGCGGCAAATCGATTGTGATATGCATTCCTCTGTGTTATGATGTTTCGCTCCAATGCAACTTGACGAGGTACACCTTTTAATCTTTTATCATTACAAAGGATTTAACGTGTTGCTGTTTAATTTTAAACGTATTTTAGAAAAGAAAAAATAAATAACAATAAATGCATTCAATACAAGAACCTTGAGGTTTATCACGGAAATAATATATACATATTCATGAAACAATGCTATGTTTGCACATTTATTTCACACGGAAAATTGTACTAGTGATGTGACAAAGAAAAGTGACCACGACCACGTGAAGTGGCAATCGATCTATTAATCACAAGGATGGATTAACTGTCAATAATTAATAATGTAAATCTGACATCGGGCTCCATTGTCCACCAAACACAAATAACGATAAGTCAAGACGTGACCAATCGTAATAATATAAAATTTTCAATAAATTAAAAGAAGCTGGAAACATTGTGAACAGTTTCCTTTTATTTGTAACTGCTTTATGGAAGGTTTGCTAACACGTGATTTTTAAAAACATGACTTGCGACATCTTTCACTAATTTTCTCCTAAATTTTCAGCTAGGTAACCTTGTATTTGATACCCTTCGTGATGTTGGCAGTTGTTTCAGTTAAAATATAGCCACTTATTGACAATAAAATAAACTGTGCAATAACATAAATTTATTTTATTTTTCCGTTCAATTAATGTGTGTTTTAATGGATTGTTTTCGTTATCTCAACATTTGATGCGTTCCCAGAAAAATATAAATGTTTAATTTTGAAATTCTTCATCGAGAAGCCAAAAATTGCGAAATTCTATTAAATCGATATAAAAGGTATAAACCACGAAAAATGGATGAAAGATGTACTATATAAATTAGAGAAAATTTATCTCACGGCTTCGAAATATGCTTGACTGGTATCAGAGCATGATAATTATATAAGCGCGCGTTAATCCTCGTAGGACCGGTATTTCACATCAATAATAAGGTAAAATAATGTGGTTTTCGGCGTTTAGTTGTGATGTAGCCATCAACTACCGGATAACCTCGTATATCCCCACCGTCTCTTATCTGGTACTTGACCGCTACACCAAAACTAATCACCGAAAACCACATTAATTTAACAAATTATTGTACTGAAGTACAAGCCCAGCGCACAATATGGTTATCAGTGTAATCACTTTAAAATTTTCTAAATACATAAACACACACTTCACCACAATCTAGACATTTGCCCTGATTATGATATATATATACACTAACTGAGAAAGCGAACCACGGCATAATATCCCAAAAATTAATCACGTTGACTTCCAAGCAATTCCCTAGAGTTGTTCGTGACTAAAGACTGTAGGGTAAAGATTTCCCCCATGTGATGATAGCTGACCTCCGATAAGAAGCACCGCAAGATGGTTTTATAAAAAAAAAAATTTCCCCTCATACTGTAAATTTATGTGGTCACTGTTCCCACTGTTCACCACATACAGTGTGAATGCACTTAGTTCGTTTTTGCAAGAGATAGTCCTGTTGTGTCTAGAAAATATTGACTGCCAGATGATATTATTTATTATCTCAACTTTATACATAAAAACAACTACTGTTCAAATAAAAAAAAAAAAAAAATGTTTGCAAAAAAAAAAATCAGCAGCGTACATTTTTGTTCTCGGCTTCTCTGCGTCACGCGAAAACCCGTCCCAAAAAACATAAAAGAAATTACAAGGAAATTAAATATGCGCCAATCTGGTATTTGCGTATCTGCTCGTATCTGGGGGACATTTATTGTGCTCAATCGGGGTGGGTTCAAAGATTGGTAGAGGGGCGTTACACGAGGGGTGAACCTGGGTATGAAACGAACGTATACAATGAGAGAATATTAGAAATCTTCTCCGTACCAGGGAGGCTGTGGTATTCGTTGCTCACTATATTGTAGAACTAAAACTGTCTGCATGAAACTGTCTGAACTGGCACAATGGATTTAGTTTGCCAAAAAACTCTGTGTTTGGGCTTAAACTTTAAGACAAAAGGATTTTCTGACAATTAATTAAGCGAAAAGAAGTTGTATTTTTTTCTCATTTATTCTGTAATATTATATCGATGATTTTGAGTTACTTATTATATTACTCGTAAAAAATTACGGGATATTCTGAATTATTTACAAATCAGTTCCAATTTTGAAAATGACATAATAATTTTGCTTTTGGCTTTCAACGTTCTTTCGATCATAAGCTAAAGAGCGTTAAAATAACTTTGTGAATTTCATTAAATAAGACAAACTAATTATATTAAAAAAATAACAGATACAAATAATATATTAAAAACTATGGAGATATTTCTTTTGACTTACAATATGTGTGCTTTATTTATCATAGTTGCTTTCTAACTATTACTTTAAGGTCGTTGATTCATATTTATTATGAGTCAACTTAATTAGTCATCCACAATAGAGGAAATGTATCCGATTCACTCAACCTGATTTCTCCCACATGAAAAACTTATAAATGCTTCACTCTAAATCTCAATTAAGTTTTCTCACAATTGAGTCAGATTTTGGAACAGAAAACCCATTAATCAAAAAGTTCACCCCAAAAAGTGTCCTTAGTAACAGCGTTATCTTATATTGACTTCCTAATTTCAAATTGAGGTTTGTGACAAATGCTACTTTTTAGTAGATAGAAAATGCTGAATTAATTTAGTGACTCAATTTTTGAGCGACATTTCTGACATTTTTGAGACCAGAAAAAATTGTTTAAAGGTGTTTCATCTTGACGTTAATTTCTCAAAAAATTAAAACGTTGATAGATCCTTTGTAACTCTCCTCTTTCTCTTTCAACGGAGCTCCCCGTGGCAGGACAATATTTCGTTTGTTTATGTGAATACTGCACGAGAGTTCCTACTGCCAGTGGGCCAGTGTGACTATGACATTCCCAATTTGGGTATGTTGTGAGGATGAAGGGAGTTGTCGGGAAAGAATATGGTAAGATAAGATAAAGGTTGTAAGGTACTTAGCTCTTCAGGTCTGGTCACTAAACACGGCTAAGTCCGATGTGTCCTTAATTGGTGTTTTTTTTTATCACGGCGATACCGAGAGTTGGATATCTATATTTTTATTATTCTGTTCTTGGCTCACCGCAAAAATATAATTTAAAGTCTGCAATTAAACCTAATGTTTGTGTAATCCGCAATCTGGCAATGCCACGAATTTTCCACCACGCCCACGCGCATTTTCCATTTTCCTTCTGATTCGTGAATTATTTTCAGAGGGTTCGTAACACTTCGTCATCACTCGTGTAAACCATCTAAGTACCCGTCCTTCCAAACATACATTTCTCCGAGAAATCTCGACCGCTTCTTAAATTGTTATTGATAATAATTCTACTCGTAGTGAATCATTATTTTTTAATGCTATTTTCAGATTTTCTGCTAGCGAAATCATTAAAAATGGAATACATTCGGCGTACATTGATTGGTATAGTTGAAAAAATCTATTAATGTAGGTAACAATGTGTAATTCAGTATAATAAGATAATAAAGAAAAATCAGTACTGCTGATTTATTAAAATCCTGTTAAAAACGTGATAAAAAAAATCCTGTTAAAATATTAGTATATTCAGAATGTATCAGAACTCATGCCCATGCAGCTGCGCTTATTCTAATAAATGTAATGATGATACGCGATAATATATATATTTTTTTTTGTGTTTCGACATCCTCATAACACATTCGCGTTTTACTGATAGTTTGTTAGAAATTTGGCAATTCATTCGTTAAAGGCAAGGTTAGGTTTTTAACAGGAATACGATAATTTATAAATTAGCAATATTTTACATCCGTAAGTTTTCTCCGTGCTGTTCCCACGGAGGTGGCCTTTTTGTAGTTTTTTTGGAAATTAATAATTGTTTTGCAGTCTCCCCACGGAGGTTCCAATTTTTATAGTTCCCGTCATTGAATGTTTTGCAGTCCTCCGAAAGTGGTCATATTTTTGATTCCCCTCAGAAGATAACCGATTGTTTGTCGTTCCCCCAGAAGTTAATTTTGTAATAAAGTAAATAAAATATATTTCATTACATCATAGGCATAGTTACATCTCAACAAGGTGTGTTTATCTTCTGGAGTGCAGGTATTATTTTTACAGTGAGTTTAATAAACGATAACGAACATATTGATAACGACCTGAAATTCAGTAGCAGGCATTTACTTATGTTTATTGCTTCTTGTGATAATCTGTGTAATGGGACTGACAGAAAACGACACTGCCCAGGTAGGAATTAATATTATTATTCGTATTCTGTCATGTGCTCTATTAAGTTAAGCTCCTCATTACTTTTTTGTACTTAATACAGTCATAATGTGTATCTTATAATCCTGTTTATTCGAGATATAACTCATCGCCATCTTAAGGTAATCTTTTAAATGTTGATTGATGCTGTGACCTTAGTGAGCACTCTAAAAAATTCCAGAAATCATTCTCATTCGAATGATTGCGGAAATTGAAAGAGAAAACATCCTTTTGACGTGTTTAGTTTTCGTTGCTTATTTACGAAGTCTCCTGTTGTTACGCTTTATCGATTGTTTTCTTTGCTAAACGTTCGACTGAGCGAAAAGAAATAGCTTACAGAAATAGCATACTCGTAAAAAAAAACATTTTTATGCAAACACAGGTAAGTTTATGTCGGATTAAACACCATTACCAGTTTAAAGCTCACTAAAAATAAGCTGTTGAGACACTAATTAGAAGTAATTACTAAAACGTTTATGCTAGTTAATGTTCGTATGTCGGGTTTAATGGTTGGGATGGAGTTACACTCACCGGCACCGTCTCAACCTCCTTAGCCTCCCATAAACGTCACCAGAAAATGTCAGAGTCTGTTCTCTAAAATTAGAGCTTAACTTTTTAACCACCTTCATTTGCAAGGCTTTGAAATTCTGTACATAAAATATTTCACTAGTAAATAATTGGTCGGTACTTTAATATCACTCAAAATATAGGTTTTTAAGATCATGGCTTTTGAAGTTTTGTTTTTTTCAGTTGGTATTTACACACTTTGTTTTTCAGTTGGTACTTACTTACGTGTTTGCATAAAGTGTGGAGATTTCCAACGCAATTTCTGTAACGATTTACCATGTCTTAGTGGCACCATGCCATCCCTGTAAGGCAGAAGAAAAAAAGAAAATCCACTAATCACAGCGTAGCTGCACAACCCTCGATACCTACTATTTAACAAAATATATATTTTTTAGGTGGAAAAAGTCATCAGCGACCAAAATGCAATTTTCAGTATTTATTCCAAACAAGCTCAGGAATAATGTGATTATACGAAGACATAAATCGGCATAGCCCCGTTCGCACACGGAGTCATAAAGCTGCTGACATATTTTTCTATCCTCAATAAAAGTGTCGTCATTGTTGTCACGCCAGTATTAGATAGAAATGATTTTTGACTCCCACTAAGAACAGAACATGTTATGACAAACGTTTTCTCATCGTGTGAAGTTTTCGGTACTTAAAAACACCACGTGCTTTTTTTAAAGTTCGCCTTTCAATGCCCACGTTTTTTTTCATGAATCGGGTCTAGCAAACACGCACGTGCGACATCATTCGAATCTCCCAGTTTCTGATGGTCCCGTCTGAGCGGCCACCGGTTGATGTCAATGGCTCGCGCCATTATGCTTCTGTTTAGATTGCGGAAATAAAGCCAGCATACTGACTGGGAGATGCTGGTTGGAGTGGTGCCAAGAGCTAGGCAGAACATATAGAACACTACATGTAGCGTGGAGTAAGGTCGTCGTGGTTCACTCAGTAATCTCTGGACTGTGACCTTCCCATTGGTTGCCCATCCCAGATCACAGCTGGGCTATACCAAATAATCTTGAATCTACCTATAACATCCACTGTAATCCATTTTGCTCCTCTTATAATGTTCTAGACGTTTATTTATAATATTATATTGTGGGTTTTCTCGTGTTGAGAATCGGTGAGATGTTTGTATATAAATATACGTAGATTCCAGCCTATATAATAATTTAATTTGTATGTATGGTTGAACGTTTTCTGACGCGCTGAACTGTGAGAATTTGCTCTTGGTTGAAAGGATTTATTTCCAATTCGGACTGAGTACTTTTTTCATTCATACGGCCGAGTTTTTCCTCGTCTGAAATGTAATGTTTTCTGGCGCTAGTTTATATTATTTTTATAAGCAATAATTATTAGCCTGAAACACTCATCCACATTAAAAAATCTCCTGATAAAAGATACATGACGCCAACGGGACTTGAACTTGTGTCCTTTCGATTTCCGGTCGACAGCTCTGACCACTGAGCTATGGCGGCTTATCTCTTATCCGCGAAATAATTCAATATATACTAGTGTTTCATTCAACAATTTACTGCTTATTACATTTTTTCACCTGAAAACAACCAACTTTATTTTATATTATTGAGTTTATAACTCTAGTTTATATTATTGAGTTTGGAGTTCAGGTGATTACAATGGCGTTTATTTATCGTAGTAGCCACTAGCCATATGTCTTTTTACTCGGCTGATATGAAAATGGATACGAAATGTATGTAATACATTAGACCAAATTTACTTATGGAAATTGTAAATGTGTGTATAATATTATGATTTTTTTTACTTACTTGCTGAAGTCCCCGGCGTCGCCCGGGCTTTATGGAGATTTTTTAGAAATCTATTGTAGACAGTGACTATCCTCGTTTTGTTGGAGGTCAAGTGTACAAAATTTCATCAATTTATGAATAAAACTGTAGATTTGTAAGAAAATTAAAATCCTCTTCTTTGTATAAATAGATTTCCACTTACCTAAAACTATTTATTTGTGTTTTCTAATACACGTTGGTTCGATAATAATAATTATAAAACTATACTTAACCTTTTTTGTTTGTTTTAAATAACTTTTTTTTGCATTATCATATTTGCTCATTGCCTAATGCAACACAAATTCTCGGACGGTGAGTTCTGGCGTCGTGAAATTAATAGTTTTTTTCTGGGTTCAGGTTAATATAGTTATATCCATCATGAGCTATGGACCCTCAAAATATCTAACTGTCAAAAATAAAATATTATTTGTTTGTTAAAAATTTTACAATTGTTCAACAACAAAAAACTTTTTAAAAAAATGGTGTAGAAGCTAAAATCCGGCTAATTCTAGTATAGATGATATGAAAAATGAAGGTGATGTGATAATAGCACTATTTCACCTATTTTACTCACCTTAATGTTTCGATTCCTCTTTGAGCTTGCAAGTCCGAGAATTTTTATCTACACGTTGAAGAATAATAATAATTACTTCCGAAATGAATCCACATTTTCCATAGAAAGTTCACGGGAAAAACACGAAAAAAATCCTATCCCATTAGCGCGAATTTTCGGCCGCTAAACGAAAAAAAAATCCCGTCGCTAAGCCCACGCTATAAATACTAAGGCGAGGTGACATGTAAGGGATGTGTTTACGCTCAGCTGGGTCATGTCAAAACCCACGTTCCGTCATTGTCTGAAAGGTCACAGCTCAGTTATATTATTATAATAAATAGGGTAGTGTTGTGTCTCCGGCTTATAATAAAATAAGCTTCGGAAGTGGGTGGTGAAGTGCACGTTCGTGATTCCAATCTATAAATGTTCGATCTTATGGTTCTGCGCTTGAAACTGGCCCTGAACATCACTTCGTACTTTACGAAGTACTAAAAATGATTTACCTGTAAATTCTATACGGGTAGTTAGGAAAATGTATAAGGTTCCCAATGAAAAAATCCTCAAACTGTACTCTTTTAAAATCTATGGTGCAGTTTTAAAACCAGTGTAGGCATTTTCTAGCTTTATTCAAAAAAATATTTATTTTTATTAGTACATAAATGCATAGAAGCATATTACTACAAAAAGTAATCTACTTTAAAATAAATCTTTTGAACAGTGAGCTCTGGCGTAATGAAAATTGCACATTCTTTTCTGTCTGGAATGTATATATTTACCTAATAATTTTTAGTTCGCAACGTTTCATTACTTGTTTGCAATGATCTACGTAGCTTTAAAATACCAAAACGTTACAAAAAAACTTAAAAGTTATTAGAAATTGCGGATAAAGCCGCATGGCAAAACTCTTTTTTAAATGCATAATCATTTCAACGTGGTCTATAGCTTAAGTATTAGATAGTACGTAGTAAGTAAGAACTGAATGCTATTAATTTGTGTTTTGCTTTTTCTGTTTGTAAATGAAGAAGGAAAATTGTAAAATCAGCACGTTTTGGTACACACCGCACGCCGCACGTTTTTTCGGAAGATAAATCATAGTAATTTAGGTAATTTGTTTTGACGCCTCGTAAAATTCGGGCTATCGAAGCTGAAAAAATGAAACATTAAGCTCTGGAGTCATGAAGTCTCTCCTCACTGGATTATTGTCACAGTATTAGCACAGTAGTGTTATCACTCAAAGGCCCACCCAAATATCGATTTGTAAACCAAGTTGTATTTGAACCTATTTAAACGTGATTAATAAATAACTGTCTTTTTTTGTGTGGTGAGGAACATCGGTAAATATATTCCCCACACATAAATTGTTGTTAGTGTCATAGTCCCACTAGCCCTGTGTCGTATTTACATTTATAATATTGTCAATCATTGTATATACCAATAATACATCCTATCCAAATAATAGCACAAACATGGCTCCGGCAACGCCAGCCAGTTTCTATGGTTATTATTCAGTGGCTTGACATTTTATTGTCATTTGGGGGTTACAAGCAAAATAGTAAAACTCCCCATGACCTTTTATACTAACATGTACGTCAAATTTGTGATCTTTTCCGTAATATATTAGTGTATAACGGTTATAACATGAATAAATAATGAACAAATGATAAGAACATGAATAAATAATTAATAATAAATATTATCATTAAAAGAGTTAAAAATAAATTGTTAAACCAAAATATACTAGACCCGAGCCGGGCCGCATTTTGGCTGAGCCTTTGAGTGTTTTTATTGTGCAATGCAAATATTTGTATGACGGCTGCCCAATAAAATTGATAAAATATATAATTTTGCCGATTTTATCGTCATAAAGAAAAAACTCCTCGGTGAATAAAATATTTTCTAACAACATACTTAAATTGTTGTTAGTGTCATAGTCCCACTAGCCCTGTGTCGTATTTACATTTATAATATTGTCAATCATTGTATATACCAATAATACATCCTATCCAAATAATAGCACAAACATGGCTCCGGCAACGCCAGCCAGTTTCTATGGTTATTATTCAGTGGCTTGACATGTTATTGTCATTTGGGGGTTACAAGCAAAATAGTAAAACTCCCCATGACCTTTTATACTAACATGTACGTCAAATTTGTGATCTTTTCCGTAATATATTAGTGTATAACGGTTATAACATGAATAAATAATGAACAAATGATAAGAACATGAATAAATAATTAATAATAAATATTATCATTAAAAGAGTTAAAAATAAATTGTTAAACCAAAATATACTAGACCCGAGCCGGGCCGCATTTTGGCTGAGCCTTTGAGTGTTTTTATTGTGCAATGCAAATATTTGTATGACGGCTGCCCAATAAAATTGATAAAATATATAATTTTGCCGATTTTATCGTCATAAAGAAAAAACTCCTCGGTGAATAAAATATTTTCTAACAACATACTTAAATATCGTACGCTATAATGTGTCTAAAATGATCAAATAAATTTAAAAAATGTTTCACTGGAATCGTTTATCATATTACTATAGTCATTTACATTATTTTATGTTCTTAAATATTCTTTAAAAATATGTTATTTTATTTTATATTCCCTCACATTATTTATGTTGTATAGAAAATCGACCACCATAACACGGGCATGTGCCTAGCATGGTGGTCGAAAAATTCCTCAATGCATGTAACTAATAATTTCACAGAATAAAGAAACTTAAAAAAAAATTCCTAAATTTTCTTTTACCTGCAAAAAGAAATTCCTGTCGTTCTTTTATTCGAAACACTATTATAGTCGTTGGCTGAACACTTAACACGGCATCTTGAATGTTTATTTAATAAACTTAACATGGTTTTTAGGCTAATATTTTATAATTAGCGAACAGACAGTTCAAAAAATTGACTATCAATAATGTCGACACACGTATTATTGGACAGACGTTTGGAATTTGACATTGTGGTTTAAAAAAAATAACGTACAAGGGATGCGCGATGGCAAGACAAGAGGGCAACTATGCGTAGCTAATTAGTAATTTATTTGTTTTCTCTCGGTGTATTAGGTTACCTCTGTTTATTCTCTAATCAATGGAATAGAGCGCATCACGGTTTTTATTCTTGGCGTGTGTGCAATTAGAGTTTTACACGTACCTGCAACAGTGCATTTTCTTTATTTTCATGACCTAGTATATGAAGAAATGTTACTGTGCGCCAAATCATTTATCTTCCGCAGTAATACTTACAAACTTATTGCTTTTAATGAATTCGAATGCCGTCATTTTAATTTGTCCAAATTGTCTCGGTACTCTCGCGCGATACACTGCTTATTGGGAAGTTTTTCACAATACCCAGGGGTTAACTGGGTTTAATTGCCGCCCAGTTGAAAGCTGCGCGCGCACGCGGACAGCTGTCACGTGAACTGTCACGTGACGGTCTCTGTTGCCAGGCGGATTTATTGCGATAGTATTATTGTTGCTAATCTGACCACCGCCGATCTGAACGCCATTTGATTATGATATCAATTGCTTGCGTTGGTTGATGTCGAGTATTGGCGATTACGTTGTACATTTAATCAGGCGGGTTCTCAATTCATCGATTGTTCGATAACTCAGTATCTGCAACTAGCTAACATTATATTATTACCAGGTACGGTTGATAAAATAATATAAAATCGAGTATCGTACCAAGGGCTCGAATATTTTTGAATACGTCTATTTGAATTTAACCTATGTTTTCGGTAATGAATGAATGCAAATCATGAAAGTGGTAATTAACCCACTTCCCGAGATCTGAAACTCAGCAGATAGACTGTTGTCGGTAACAATGCATTCTATCTTTTGGTGGCGATCACGTTCACACTCGTTGACGTATACGTTTTACGTGCGAAACAGTACAAAAATATCATAATTTTAAGTGCCAAATACAAAACAGTACATAAATAGAAAAAAGAGATTAAGTAGAACAAAAAAGAAACAGACAGGGATATAATATACACATAAGCACAGAACCAAGGTAGGAATTTAGAAGAAGGAACTTACCTACTAATACATTGGTAAAAATCAAAGATATTAGAAGAACGAGATGTGCTATGAGCAGTTCATACTGTGTGGAATTGTTTGCCCAGTGTCGCCGGTTTTGTTCACCAATACTACTGCACACCTTCGCTTACGCTAAGGACGTATCGTTTCAGTTGGCACTAATACATTTTTTTTTTTTTTTTTTATGTGACACCTCACAAGAGTGTCCCTGCCTGTGGAGTGCACAGACAGGGGAACTATGTCGCCACCCGGTTGGGCGGCGTTGTGTGGCGGAGTAAGGTAGGGGCTGTGGAAGGGATTTGTTAATGCGGGCCTTGAAGAGGCTCGGATTATAGGAGGGAGGAAAAACAGATGCCGGTAGCTCGTTCCACATACGAGCCGACTTACACAAAAACGAGTCGTAAAAACGGCCCGTTCTCATGAAGCCAACGTCAACCGTGAACGGGTGTTCAGTTCGTGTCCGTCGAGTTTCGTGCACGTACACCGGTGCATCAGGAATCAATGCTGCTAGCTCCTTGGAGCAGGCTCCATTGAAATACCTGTAGAACAGACACAGCATGCCTACATTGCGTCTATGCATTAGAGAAGGCAATCGGTCTGTTAACAACGGATTGTCAATCAGACGGATCGCTCTCCTTTGCACAGATTCAAGCAGGTTTATCAAGTATTTTGGGGCACCAGCCCAAAGGTGGCTCCCAAATTCAATAGTTGGGCGGACTTGAGACTTGTACAGGGTCAGCAGCTGGTCACTGTTGAAGAATCTCCTAGCCCTGTACAAGACGCCCAACTTTTTGGAGGCCTGATTTACTCGGGCTTCTACGGATCCCCGATACTTGAGCTGGTCTGATATAGTAACTCCAAGCATTTCAATGGAGTCTTTATTGGGGAGAGTGCTCCCATCAAATTGCACCAGACAGTCATTGATCTCCCTCTTTGCCGAAATCAGACACGCTTGGGTTTTTGAAACGTTGAAACTGACCAAGTTGGCCTTACCCCAGGCACGAACCATCTATAGGTGGTGGTCAATTTTTTGCTTCAAAACTTCCCGAGCTGTTCGGACATCATAGGTGGAAGGGGGCTTGTCAAAAAGATAACCCTCGTGAACGGTGCTGTCATCAGCGTAGCAGTGAATTGGTGCACATTCAACGAGATCATTGATGTGCAATAAAAACAGCGTCGGAGACAGCACAGATCCTTGTGGCACCTCCGCATTGATTTGGTGCGGTGAGGAAGAAGAGCCGTCAACCACGGTTTGAATTGTTCTTCCCCTCAGAAAGTCCGCAATCCAACTATGCAGGGTTGGGTGGATCCCATACGATGGTAACTTCCCGACAAGCGCCCGGTGCCAGACTCTGTCAAAGGCTTTGGAGATATCCAACCCAACGGTTTGGGTTTCACCAAAACGTTCCATGTACCGCCCCCAAATATGCGTTACATATCCGAGTAGATCGCCACACGATCGGTTACGACGAAATCCATATTGCCGATCGCTTAGGATATTGTTATTCTCGAGATATGTGAGCAATTTGTTGTTAACCACCCTTTCACCTTCGAGAGTATGGAAGTGATGGCTATGGGGCGGTAGTTAGAAGGGTCGGAGCGGTCCCCCTTTTTTGGGATTGGGTGAACGATTGCCTTTTTCCGAAGATCTGGCACCTTTCCACCTTTGAGAGAGAGCCTAAATAATTTCGCGAGCACTGGAGTCATTTCTGCAGAACACCTCTTGAGGACCAAGGCAGGTATTCCGTCCGGCCCACTGGCTTTGTCGACTTTCAGCTCGTTCAAGACTCGGAGAACCTCTCTGTTCCGGATCTTCGGTTCCTCCATTTGAAAACCGCAGTGCGGAATGGAAGGGGGAGTCTCTCCGTTATCTTGAAGAGTTGAGTTTTCCGCGAAAATTTTGCCTAATAATTCAGCTTTCTCACGGGCCGAGTTAGCCAGCCGACCATCAGGCTTGGTCAGAGGTGGGAAAGTGGTTCTGCAGAAATTTCTTCCGATCGAGCTAGCGAGTGACCAGAAAGCACGGCTACCAGTGGGGCAGTCAGCCAGCTTTTTCGCAATTCTCTGGTCGTGATCGCTCTTAGCTCTATTTAGAACTCTCTTACATTCCCTTGCCCGTTTTCGGTATTCCGAAAGGTTATTCATGGAGCTAATCTTCCGGAGTGCATTAAAAGCCGTATTTTTGAGTCTGACAGCTTCAGCACAGCGATGGTCAAACCACGGTTTTGTGCCCGCTCCAGAGGATTTGACGGAGAAGGGAATGTAGCAATCCATTGCTGATGTGATTACTTCTTCTACCTCGCGTGCACAAATTGATGGGTCCTCGGAGATAAAGCATACAGTACTCCAAGGAAAGGCGCCGAAGAAAGACCGCATGCCGTCCCATTTTGCTGCCCTGTAGTGCCATACCTTCCTCTTTACATGTTTGTCGGGTTGACGGTTCATGGAGGATGGGACAGAGGTGGTAATCAGGCAGTGGTCAGAGGATCCTAAGGGCGCTGTCACCTCCACTCTGTACCCGAGTGGTTCACTAGTGAGAAACAAATCGAGTAGGTTGGCTCGATGTGATGGGATGTCTGGTATTCTGGTCGGAGATTCTACGAGTTGGCTTAGTCCATGGATAAGAGCAAAGGATTCCGCGGATCTACCGGCAGAGTTTGTTGGGCCCGAGAACTTCAGCCATTGTTCATTATGAACATTGAAGTCCCCCAGGATTACAAACTCGGCCGATGGGTAACGGGGCAAGAGAATATCTACAGTGTCACTCAAGTATTTAAACAACTCAACAGTGTCTGATTCGGCAAGGTTTGGTGAGCGATATAGGCACGCATAAATTCTCATCATACCGGTGAGATCCACGCGTACCCATAACACTTCGTATTTTGCGCTCTCGATATTTGCGAGACGAGCGCAGCTGATGTCAGCGCGGCTGTAAAGGCAGACACCTCCTTTTGGCCTGAAAAGACTTTCCAGATGATATCCTGGGCAGTTCAGATAGGAGGTATCTGGGGGCTCGGCAATCTGTGTTTCCGTAAGGAAGAGGAGATGGGGATTTTGTGAGAGAAGGTGGTGGTGGATGGGAGTTAGGTTGGTGTGCAGACCGCGAATGTTAGCGAAATTCACCTTCATCCTCGGTCCACACTGAGGACTCCTACTGTTCGCTGTCGCTGAGTTTATATTGATTTGTTGTGAGTTCATAGTTTTTAAGTTTGTTTTATTTGTTTGTGGGATTTAGGATGGGTTGGGAAGGATTAGGTTAAAAAGGTTGGGTGGGGAGTTGGAGAGTTGAGCAACTGGATACACCAAATGTAGGGTATGTTCTTCTGACTGCGGTTCCAGGCAATGGGCAGGAGAGTCCGGCTGTGGAGGTCGCCCAGTGCGCCCCAAACGCTGGATGCTGGGTCCTCACCGGTCACGAACCGGCACAACTTCAGCGGCAGGGTTTTTTCGCTGGCTGATGGGGCAGCCCACCCTTGGTCGTGAGCCCAAGGGTCGGGCCCCTGTACTATCCAGCGGCCCGGACAGCGATAACCGGTTTACTGGATCTCCCTCAACCGGCCTCTCCCAGCCCGGCCCGCCCCGCAGTAAGTAGGCTGACCCATTCATCAGTGTGATCCAGAACGCACAACCCTCCATGAGCCCGGGCACCCCTGCTAAGTCACCAAACGTAGCGAACCACTTCAGGTGACCTGTGGCAGAGGTGTTGGTAACCCAGAGTATGGTTCCCGGGGCGGCGGTACCCATTGACCACCTCCCAAATTAAAACAGATTTCTATAGAACAGATTTCTGTGCGTACACGTCACGATAGTATTCAAAGTACCCTAATTCGGTAGTACTCCGCCTACGGTCCGGCGGCCAACATAGCAAATCTCGTTCTTCTAATATCTTTGGTAAAAATAGATTATGCTCGATTACAAATACAGGAGATAGAAAAGGAGAGAGAAAGAAACAAAACAAAGTACAACACGACAAGAATTACGTATTTTCGTTTTATATGTTTAAAAAAAATATTCTTTTAAAGCCTACTTTGAATTTTTGGATTATGCTGGCTGTTATATATATCTGGAAGAGAGTTATAGAGTGTGTAGGCAATATAGTTGAGAGATTTTATGCCCTATTTCGTAGTGTGTGTTAGAGGAATGCTGATTTTATTGTTATTCCGAGTATTGTAGCTGTAGATGTCTTGATTGTAATCTTGATATAATTATCAAGTGTGTTTCTTATTTCCAATTTTTCATTTTCCCGCTTTTTCCGTGAGATGTGATTAATCTAAATAAAATCTCTCTAATGATTTTGAAATTCGAATAAATTGCGGCCAAAAAGTGAGCTTTCGGCCTTTTATGGCTGCTTGCAATTTTTATAGTATTTTTACGGGCCCTTCTACCCTTTAAATTATCTTTATACTACTTTGGATCCGTAAAAATATAATATTTTTTTATGATGCTCCAACATCGACGAAATTATTTCCAGGAATTGTTATTTTCGTACCTAGTTTTCCGACCCGGTTTTTCCTTAGTTTCAACACTCTCTTCGCGATTTTTTTTTGAGAGAAACGATTGTCTTATTTTTTGGCAGAATGTATACTTTGTAGTACACGATGAAAATGACGTAGCGAACTAAAAATAGTTCGCTGATCTCGAAGCTATAGACGGAAATAACTGTGCTAATTTCATGACGTTAGAGTTCAATGTTCGACAGTTTATGTTGCTTTAAAGCACAATTATATTCTGTTTTACATTTACTAAAATAAAGATACAGTATTCTTGAGACCTTTTTTTTAAATTGCACCTTAAAAATTATTAATAATTACTAACTTATAAACAAATAATTGATGGATGCATTGTATTTTGTTTATTCAAACTGCCTCGTAAATATTCTTTAATTTTGTACTTAATTTTTTTATTGTATTTGACTTTTTCTCTTGAATGGTGTTATTATCCATCGATTCGTACTTCAAGGTTTGAAGGCAGAACTGTTTTAATTAATTAATAGCTGATGTGTACCCGGCGTTGATCGACTTTCTCTACTATTTATAAATAAAATATGCATGTATTATATACATAAACCTTCCGGAAGAAATTCTCTAAATGATAGTGAAAACCCTATCAAACTCCATTGTATAGTTTAGAAGAACTAAGCGCACAAACAGACAGATGCGGATAGTGACTTTGTTTTACACTATGTAGAGATATCAATGTATTGTTAAATTTAAAGTTAATTAAGGTTTTTGTATTGACAGACGATTGTCTTAATATTTTTTCATCCTTGTCCTTTCTTAAATAATAAGATTTTATATAAGTCCCATTTGCTAAAAACTGAATGTCACCCTATATGTCTTTATTATCTACTTTGCTTCTTCTTTTGAATAATGATTAATGATTAGTTATGGTTCAAATATTGTTACAATATACTGTCAAATTACCCATCTGGTAACACATCTAATACTTATTTTTTCTTTTATTTGAAATATTTTGTGTTTGTATGTAGAATTACTTTATGTTTGTGATTACTCTTATGTTTGCTTCACTCAAATGTAAATGGTTAACCTCGATACAGGTTTAGTCCTAGTGAAGTTGATTTTTATGTGAAAAAAAAGTGTTTTATGTATAGTGAGATGCAATAAATAAATAAATAAAATTGTTACGATTACGAATTTACTAAAAGTGTATCAGGAAACGGCCTGTAATATCGTTTGTTGTTCAATATGATCTGGGATGTTCTGGGATGTTCCCGAACGTTCCAGACTATTCTCGAACATTCCAGAATATTCCGGGATGTTCTGGAATGTTGTGGAATGCTCTCGAATATTCTCGAATGTTCTTTACTGATCTAGATAGAAATTGCTAGATGGCGAAACTTCCAGCTATATATCTTCAAAGGCACGCCCTTCAGGTAAAAACTGGAACCTTCTTCACTTGATCGTACCGGGACTCGTTTCTGAATTTTAGCGGTATACTTACGTATAAAATATATATTGATTAAGGGGATCCAATTCGTAAAATTCTAACGAAATCACGAACCCTTTACGCAGTAGCGACAAGGTTACCTGTTTAAATTTGTTCAAAAAAATTTCTCTAAAATGCATGTCTTTTTTTGTTAAGTTCAGACAGGCAAATTAATATGTTTTCTGATCATGCTCTAAATAATTTAATATGCCACGTTATACAGTAAAAACATAAAAAAGGGTAATTATTTTTTAATGACAAACTAAAGTTTATAAGACAACGTTTCTTATGCATGGCACAAAAGGATAACAAATTATCATAAGCAATAATTAGTCGCCCGAAATATCCATACAAATTGAAAATATCTCCCGAGTAAAAATAAATGCCGCCGACGGTAATTGAACCCGCACCTTCTGATTTATCAAAAAAGGGGTTCGCAAGGAAGAAGTTTTACACTTTGAAACATTTTTTCTGAAACCGATACTTTATTTTTTTTATTTTGACTTGTAAAAAGACTCGCTTAAAGCAAAGACCGAAACTTGTTCTAAATCATCCAAGTGCCTATAATATTCCTGGAAGAAAAAAAATCAAACCCAAAACACGCGATTTTGCATTACTTCGCATTTCATCACCTTAAGTGAACCTTTTATATTTATTTGTAAATGAGAGGTCATCCAAAGTGTTTGGAAGGAATGAAATAGGGTGTTACAGCCAAAACGAGTGATTAAGTTCCTTAATTCCAATCATTAATTAATTATTTGATATAATTTACGTGAATTTTATACAGGTAAGAAATAACGGAACTATTTCCAATTTTCTTTCGAATTTCTGTGATCTGGGGAAGCAAATGTTTTGTAAGTAGTGAGAAATTGTGGATACGGTAAACTGTTTGTTGCTAACGACCCAGCGTCTGTTTTTGTCGGTTTTTCTTCGGAGCTTTGTGCTTGCTTTATAATTTCCCGCAATTTTGGTCTAAAAATATAAATTACACGCGCATGCGCCAGATTTCCTTTTCCATCTTTTATTGCAAGAAATCAGCGAGGTGAACGCCGCGTAGGTAGCGAATATTATTGCTTCTTTGTTTTCACCCAATGAATTGCTTAGGTTTTACAAAGTCATTATATATTTCTATTTGATTAAATACGGATTTTTGTAAATTATTTTCTTATCGAAAATAAATACAAAAAACTAATTTATTAACCATCATGACGCTTCTTGTAGGTAGAGATGATGGACCGCCACAGAACTCTGCCTTGGTATGCTCCCAACTAGTGACACTAAGGCATCCCCAATTGGGGTATGTTGTAAGGCTGAAGGTAGTGGGGAGTGGAAGGAGATTGCAAAGAGGAAGGTGGGGGAGTACCTGGCTATTCAGATTAGACATTTGAAAAAAAAATTTCAATTCTGAAAGGTGATCTTACATCAGGGCGATATTGAGAGTATCCTCCACTCTGTGTGCCGCAAATATACTATATATTATATTAAATGAGTAATTTGTGAAATATTACAAATAATCCAATAACATATAATTGCGCACGCCAGAATTTGAACCCACAACCTCCAGCTTGCTAGTCAAGAGCCTTACCCCTCGACCACGGATGCCGTCAGATTGCTTCATTCACATTCATACTTCATCTCATACATACCTACTGTTCTGTACGGTTGACTTGGTATGACCCGGTTCAAGTATTTGAACCACATGGTCATGCCATGTGTTATCCGGGCGCCCCCTACTTCTACCATTTGTTTTCACGTAAAATATTCTCTGAGCCCCTTTTCTCAGTTGATCCTCTCCACATGTTCCAACCATCTAAGCGTCCCTTTTGTAACCTTATTCACTATGATTTTTCAGCCTTTCATTGTTTCTTGAGCTCCACATTTTAAAACGCGATCATAGATTTGAGTTTTACCTGATTTTTACTCCACTTCATTTGTACTTTCATCATTACTCTGCCAGTTAGTTCCGTGCTTCACTGCCATATCAGAGTTGGTTGCTATAATTATTGAATGCGAACAATAAGATTAAAATGTTTTTAAAATCATCCATATATTTATATACAGCTTTTTCGATGTGAAAAAAATTACATTTCTAGGTCAGTCTGGTAATAATGAAAACAATCCTACTTCGTCAACCCTTTTTAGCGCCAGTTGGTCAATTTATTCAGCCTTAATTTGGAGCGAAATTGACAAGCTACGGTAAAGGGTAGCAACGCGTGCGGAAATAAATGAATTTGTCTCGAGCCCCTGAACCGTGAAAATCTCATATGTTTTTTTTTTATCTTAACAATAACGCAAATATCTGTTTGCTGAAGCAGAAACAAACTCTCGAAGTGTGAGTTCTCTAAGTAATGAAATGTGCACAGATTTACGTCTGGAAAATGTAGTCTGGTTTCAGTTTTCGACTCCATTTCCATAATGCGATATGAAGTTTGGAAATGTTATTGTTAGTATCGAAAAATAAGACGTGACACCACAAATATCACTGTTCATTATTGAAAGAATGTTGAAACTGTTGGGAGGTGTCAAAACATTGATTGTAATGCATTTAGCTATGTTTGGAGACCGGATCATTCGGCAAGCAAATATTATTTTGCGTATTTTAATCAGTGAAGAAAATAATATTAACAAACTCTCAATAAAAATATGAAAGAGACAAAGACACAGAAAATAAAATGTTTACGATCGCACCTGGGACTCGAAACCAGATTCACTAGTGTCACCAGAACTGGCTTATCTACCAATTGAGCTATTGACACTTTATTACATTCCTTCATTTTTATCAATCCTATTATCTTCGAAATACAAGATTATAGTAAAGTTATTAATTTGAGCTCCATCGGTAACCATTTTAATTTTCTTACATAACGACTACGCAAATAAATTTATTGAAATGGATTACATCCCAATTCAGTTGTCCCGTTAAATACTGACTTCGGTGCAAGAATTTATTCCTGGTTATTATAAGAATTCAATCAGAAATCATAACATTAATATTAACATTTGAGTAGATATTCCCCACCAACACGCGACGTTTCCTTGATTAAACATGTGTGTATACTTCAGTACATAAATCACCAATATTAAGAAATTTACATGGTCATTTCATTTGTCATAATTCGCACGACATTTTCAATTTCACTAAATTACATAACGTCAACAACAGCACAAAATAAATATTGTAATGTTGTCTCACACGACCTTACAAAATAAAGTCGCTTACTAGTGATGTGCAATCCTCAATTATTGGGCAGGTACTTGCTCTACTGGCTGCTTTTGTTATGAAACTCAGAGAAAGTGGACATGCATCCTTGTCACTAATTATTAATAATTCTTATTAATTTGTTATGCACGCATTGTTAACACAATTTGCCGCCAGTTTGCTAAATTATGTTACTGCGTGTCATATATGACAGAGGGTAATTATTTGTTAATGTAATAAAAAACACTAGTACTTATCTAACTTTGTTTTAATCATTACATCTTGTAACTTACTGGGATGTTAAGAAGTGAATAATTTTTTTAATGACCCACTTACATTAATAATAATAATTACAGGCCAATTTTTTTTAACCGTATAAGCATTGTATAGTATATATTTTTAAGTACCGTGTTTTTTATTCCTTATTTTCTTCATTCACTGTTTTAAGAAATATCGCCACATTCGAAAATATTTAATTCTTACCTTTTTGATAAATCTATTTTTAATCATTGAAGACAATATTAACGACTCCTAAACGAAAATTATGAAAACGGAAAAATATTCAGATTCCTAGGGATTGAAACCAGGACCTCTTATTTGCCATTGGAGTGCTCTGACTACTAAGCTAATTCAACTGTATCAACTTACGTCTTTTTTAATTGTATCATACTTCAATTGAGAGCTACCAACATTATTTATTTATTTATTTTATTTAAACGCCCATAGGGCTTTTACATACAATGCTATTATGTTTTTTAAATACAATAACAATAAAGAGTTTACATAATATATAAGAATATACAGATTACATAAAATATAAGATTGAACAATGCATAGGTTAACAAAATATAGGTAACATGAAACAAGAGTTTACGAAACGTAGGTAACATGAAATTTAAGTAAATGAAATAAAAATATATGATCTGCCAATATCCTCCAAAACAATTGAATAAAAAAGGATGAAATTGTTGTTCAAATTAGCCTATAAACAATGTAACTCTAATTAACAATCTCTATTACGCAAGATTAGGATAAGAAACGATTATAAACGATATTAAACAATTATCTTCATTTTCTTAACGTATATTTTTGGCTTTTATATTTTATATGATTGGAAAATTTTATCGGAACTAAATGCAATCTAGATAATGTCTTGGATAAATAGTAATTGAAAATTACTAATAAAATGTTAGAATTTTGCACTATTCCTAAATGACAGACTTGAATTAAATTATATGCCTTCTATTTAAGAGGAAGCTACAAGCCAAAAATGTGTAAATTCTTGGTAAACCTTATATCGTAGGTAATAGGCATTAACATAGCTTGACAAACGGAGTCTAGAAACGTTCGATTTCAAGCCAAAAACTGGTTTTTATTTATTTTGTAAATAATTTTATAAGAAAACGAAAAAGTTAATCAAGTGAAACTGTCACAAAAAAACTTAGCTATAATACTGTATTTTTTAAAAATTGTACCTTTACGCGTTCATACATTTCTATTGAAAAAAATGTTTTTTTTAGTATTTTACATTTATATTTTTTATTGAGTAATTTATTTTATTATCTGTATTCTACTCCAGCGAAGCGATAGTATAACCTTCAATTTATATAAAGCATATTTTTTGGTATTCATAATGTACACCAATTCGTTATAAAGATTAATCAAAATAGTGATTTAGCATTAAGCTTCGCCTTAAAGATTAATTTAACAGCCTTTTTTCTACATTTATCACACTTTATTCCAACTATGCTCTTATTTTAAACGTTTATTGAAGCTTTCGAAATGATACAATTTTTTTTTCAAGTTTCACCAACACTAACATGATTTCTTTTATTATTTGAATACGGTAAAATGAAATTTTACACGATTCACGTATTTAAGGTTTTATATTAAATATTAATATTATTTTTTATGGCGGTGTATAAATGAAGAAAATATCGACTGTAATACATAATAATGGTAATTTCCCCATCGGGCAAAAAATATGTTTACGATCTTTAAAACATTCTTTTATATTCGATTGCGACGTTTGCGATGATAACCCAAATTTGACTGTCAGCATAAATTATTGAATTGAGCCTCATTCAGCATGAGATTTTTTAAACGCGCTGAAATCTTAATTCTACATACACCAACCCTAGTAAAATCCTATAAAATAAATGGCGAATTTTTGGATAAGTGACAATTGGAAACTTTTTTTGTTTGTGTAACACTGAAAAATTTCTCTGGATATTTTATTAGTAAGAGTTGTTTTTTATTATACAGGGTTTTCCAATAAGGGGTGTTATTTTGATATTCAATCGTAAAAAATCAATAGTTTCGTTGCTTGTGTGGCACGTAGCGCCGTCTTGTTGAAAGTAAACGTTGTCCAGATCAATACCATCCAATTCCGGCGATAAAAAATCATTAATCATCTCTCGATAGCGCAATCCATTCACCGTAACTGTTGCTTCAGCCTAATTTTCGAAAAAGTAAGGTCCAATGACTCCGCCGGACCATAAACCGCACCAAACAGTCACACGTTGAGGATAGAGAGGCTTTTCAACAATAACTCATGGGTTTTCCGAGCCCCAGATGCGACAATTTTGCTTGTTGACGAAGCCACCGAGGTGGAAATGGGCCTCATCACTCAAGATGATTTGAATTTGATTCACTCAAGTGAATTTTAATAATTTCAATGCGTTGTTGAAGCGTGTATCGTTCCATTGTTATTAATGGCGTAGTTTTTACTTGTCAAATGTCAAAAAATGACAGCTTCAAAAGTAACATCTACCGAAATAACGGGCTATTCAAAATAACACCTTTTATTGGAAAACCCTGTAGTTTATTAAGGAAACAAACAGAAATACACATGTTATTGAAATAATAATAAAACCAGTAAAGTTTCCGCATAAAATTCATATTATATACAGAAAAAATAAATAAAGAAATTAAAACGATGAAAAGTATGCAGTTAGATAATGCAAACTAACACCTTTATAAAAATAGTAAAATAATGTTCAAAGATAAACAATGACATGATCTGCCCTTTCTACTTCAAACTTTTCCTTCTCTTCTTTCTACGATAATTTTTCTTTAAAGTCCCATAGGTAACTTTTCCATAAGGCTTTGCATATGTGTTCGCAGGGATGGAAAATTCCTCCCCTGCCGTCTCTACGAGCCTTTGCTCCTCTCCTTTGATTCTAGTTTGTCTACGTGACGTACGACCTTGAACGTACTCATTTCACGTTACGGATCAGTATAAAAAGGCTTCACCGAACGTTGTGTTGGTTTTTTGTTTCTCGGTTTAGAAACCTAGTTATCTGTGTATGTGTGGTATCCCTTGGTTCTTTTGAGATAGAGTGAGTTGAATCGATTACCGCTGTGTTTTAAAACCATTTCACAAACCTTATCTTCTAAGTCGCCTGCTCCCCCAACTAGCTACGTGATTCTACCTGTCATAGAGTAATGTGAGTATAATAAAGTGTTAGATTTTATATATGTGATATACATACGATAAATTTATGGTGTTAGTTGTCGGCGCCATCCATGTATATATTTTGGGAGGGGAAGGAGAGGAAAGGAAATGAAATTTTTTCAAGTTAAGACTGGCTCCTCCGCTTACCAAACAAAACTGATGGATGATAATTCGAACAAGGCAATCGATATCTGCGTGTCTGGATATCACAACCGGCCGGGTCTCCCCTTGTTCCAAATCGGCAACCTTCACGCCAGAATAAAGAAAACCAGGTCTCTTCACCAATTTCAGAATTGCCCCAATCTCAAACACCTCCAGGATAATCTACTTTACTGAGTGTAGAAGGGGAAAACCATGACATCCCTTGTCACGAATCTAGTCGCGAAAATGTGACACGCAAGGTCCTAAGTTACGTGCCACCTCTAGAAAACGTTGTAACTCCCACGCCGTCGGGGATTTACATCCCTTTCTAGGTCAATACATATATAACACACGACGATCTTGTCGACATTTTGCCCGCTTATTAACGATAGGTTGTGTGCCTACCCATTCAGCCAATTATCATGTGAGATATATGTAAGGTCTACTCGATATGCCAAATTTGGGATGAGGACTGTCTGTATTTTAATATTTGGTTCCAGTATTTATTTTATGAGGTTACTAGCATCCTCGTGTATTAGGTATGGGTAACTTCTACTGAATACCTATCCTCTCAGGTAAGGTATAAACGGATAATTGGTTTGATTTTTTGCATTTAATTTAAAGAGGCTGCCTACCTCTCGAAAGATACCTGTTGAGAAAAGTTGTTCGGTTGGTAGTTTTATTTCGGAGATTACCATCTCCCTCTTTCGACTTTAGATTTGTTTTTGTGCATCCCAATTCGTAACTTAGAAAGTCAAACAATAGATGAAAAGTATTAAATTAGAAAAGTCAAATAACAGAAGAAAAGTTTTCATTTTGTTCCGTCTGGTTGCATCCGAACGCTTTCAATTCGGGACGGCATACGCTAGCAAAACTTCCCCTTTGACTGACTGTACCTGCGTCTTGTCCTATATATGAAAAGGTCGTTGACTCGTCTCTCGCTCACAGCTGATTGACGGTTCGCCTAGCACATCCCTGTTAATGATAACATTATTTGGGCGGCAGGTGTAGTAAACTTAGTTGTATCCGTCTTTAAAAAGGGTCCTCTGAAATTTAATAAATAATATAAAAAAACTCACCCGGTTAGTCACCTCTCATTCTCAGCGTGAAGCTTACCTGGTTACACTATATAGCTAAATCACTTTAATTTTCGACCTCCTCCCTACGCTTATAAAAGGGTAATTAAATATTCCTGTAAATAAAATTGTACCTCCCTAATCTGTTAGGATTCGAACCCACAGTTAATAATCTATTTGATTCTCTGGTTTTCGGTCTCCGTGGATAGAATGCCATCTCGCCAAATCAATAACTTAGCCCGATTAAACACTTCCTGCCTTTAAGTACATTCACTCTATTTTAAAAACGCAATCATTATTTTTATTATTTTCATGTTTTTAAGACAAGCAATCTAGTTCGAACTGTATACGAAATCACGTTTAAATCAACACAACTTTATAACACAATCGCGATTGCACAACACCTGGCGCCCCTGAGGTGGGTTTTTACAAAACGGCGCTCTAAAAATTATCCGATTGTTCCTTACTGTCATTATTATTAATTGTTTTCTCACTGAGTCCAACCACTTTCACTTCACACAAAAACCGGTTCAATAATATTTCACTTTAGTTCAAAATTCCACAATACTATTAACACTATCTGAATCCACTAATTCACTGCAATTTCACACAACACTTCTCATTTGTATCGATTTCATGGAGATGTCAACGTACTCAAGTTCCAAACCTGACTGCCCGTCCCTGCGCCCTGTCCCGTGTGAATGTGTTTACTCCAGGCCTGTCTGTCCATAAATCTCCCGTCGTTGTCTAAACAAAAATTTTTTTTGAGCACGTTCGTTTCGTTTATTTTATGTGAGTGTCCAAAACATCACAGCCTCCCTTTAGTTCTAAGCCCAGCGGGTAATCTCGCTTCCTCGTGTTAGTCGATGGGATTAGAAATAACTATAGGTAATTTACGTTTCTCGAATACCTCTGTATTTATTTTTTTATTTTTATTTTAAATTTTATTTTAATTCTTCCAAAATGTTGAGCGCCCCTGTTCTTCGTTTCTAACCTAGCATCTGTTTATTTTTTGGTTCCCGTGATTATCGGCTTGTTCTGCTGGTGAGTTTTTTTCCGCCCTCACCTTTTTCAAGTGTTTTTGTGTCTCTATGGGTAGAAATTCAATATGTCATGTCACACTTATTTATTTTCGAATTTTAAACTCCGAGTTTTGTTTATTACATAATAGTACTTGACTTAACTTTGTGTTTTTTCATCTCAATGCGTTATTTGTATTATATTCGAGTGTTATTTATTTCCATGTTGATTTGTTTTTATTTTGTGTCCTCGGCTGTGATCCGATGGTTTTTTGTCCGTCTGTGTTATTTATGACTTAAACATTCTCTGCCTTTTAGATCTGGAATAAACAATAATTGTTTACAGTTATTCTAATATCAATGGTATAAAATATGCCATATACTTCACGATATCCGATGCAATGTTTATTTTAGATTTGTCCCAGCTATCTTATTCTTGTGTTATAATTAATCCGATTTCGATGTTTGTTTATCCTTTGGCTTCGTTGTTTATGAACATTTTAGATGTTTTTTGTCGTCACAATGAATTCAATGTTTTCCGGGTCTGTCTGTTTATTCTATTTTGCCTTTGAAGTACGATGTCTCTGTTATCATTTTTGACGATAGGTACCATTTCTTTTGCTGTTAATGTGAATTAATAAGGTTTATGAAATCCATTTTTTTTCTCAACAACAGTAATGAACTCAAGCCAGCTTTTATATCTATCTCTCCTGGTTTGCGGCATCAAATGACATGATCTGCCCTTTCTACTTCAAACTTTTCCTTCTCTTCTTTCTACGATAATTTTTCTTTAAAGTCCCATAGGTAACTTTTCCATAAGGCTTTGCATATGTGTTCGCAGGGATGGAAAATTCCTCCCCTGCCGTCTCTACGAGCCTTTGCTCCTCTCCTTTGATTCTAGTTTGTCTACGTGACGTACGACCTTGAACGTACTCATTTCACGTTACGGATCAGTATAAAAAGGCTTCACCGAACGTTGTGTTGGTTTTTTGTTTCTCGGTTTAGAAACCTAGTTATCTGTGTATGTGTGGTATCCCTTGGTTCTTTTGAGATAGAGTGAGTTGAATCGATTACCGCTGTGTTTTAAAACCATTTCACAAACCTTATCTTCTAAGTCGCCTGCTCCCCCAACTAGCTACGTGATTCTACCTGTCATAGAGTAATGTGAGTATAATAAAGTGTTAGATTTTATATATGTGATATACATACGATAAATTTATGGTGTTAGTTGTCGGCGCCATCCATGTATATATTTTGGGAGGGGAAGGAGAGGAAAGGAAATGAAATTTTTTCAAGTTAAGACTGGCTCCTCCGCTTACCAAACAAAACTGATGGATGATAATTCGAACAAGGCAATCGATATCTGCGTGTCTGGATATCACAACCGGCCGGGTCTCCCCTTGTTCCAAATCGGCAACCTTCACGCCAGAATAAAGAAAACCAGGTCTCTTCACCAATTTCAGAATTGCCCCAATCTCAAACACCTCCAGGATAATCTACTTTACTGAGTGTAGAAGGGGAAAACCATGACATCCCTTGTCACGAATCTAGTCGCGAAAATGTGACACGCAAGGTCCTAAGTTACGTGCCACCTCTAGAAAACGTTGTAACTCCCACGCCGTCGGGGATTTACATCCCTTTCTAGGTCAATACATATATAACACACGACGATCTTGTCGACATTTTGCCCGCTTATTAACGATAGGTTGTGTGCCTACCCATTCAGCCAATTATCATGTGAGATATATGTAAGGTCTACTCGATATGCCAAATTTGGGATGAGGACTGTCTGTATTTTAATATTTGGTTCCAGTATTTATTTTATGAGGTTACTAGCATCCTCGTGTATTAGGTATGGGTAACTTCTACTGAATACCTATCCTCTCAGGTAAGGTATAAACGGATAATTGGTTTGATTTTTTGCATTTAATTTAAAGAGGCTGCCTACCTCTCGAAAGATACCTGTTGAGAAAAGTTGTTCGGTTGGTAGTTTTATTTCGGAGATTACCATCTCCCTCTTTCGACTTTAGATTTGTTTTTGTGCATCCCAATTCGTAACTTAGAAAGTCAAACAATAGATGAAAAGTATTAAATTAGAAAAGTCAAATAACAGAAGAAAAGTTTTCATTTTGTTCCGTCTGGTTGCATCCGAACGCTTTCAATTCGGGACGGCATACGCTAGCAAAACTTCCCCTTTGACTGACTGTACCTGCGTCTTGTCCTATATATGAAAAGGTCGTTGACTCGTCTCTCGCTCACAGCTGATTGACGGTTCGCCTAGCACATCCCTGTTAATGATAACATTATTTGGGCGGCAGGTGTAGTAAACTTAGTTGTATCCGTCTTTAAAAAGGGTCCTCTGAAATTTAATAAATAATATAAAAAAACTCACCCGGTTAGTCACCTCTCATTCTCAGCGTGAAGCTTACCTGGTTACACTATATAGCTAAATCACTTTAATTTTCGACCTCCTCCCTACGCTTATAAAAGGGTAATTAAATATTCCTGTAAATAAAATTGTACCTCCCTAATCTGTTAGGATTCGAACCCACAGTTAATAATCTATTTGATTCTCTGGTTTTCGGTCTCCGTGGATAGAATGCCATCTCGCCAAATCAATAACTTAGCCCGATTAAACACTTCCTGCCTTTAAGTACATTCACTCTATTTTAAAAACGCAATCATTATTTTTATTATTTTCATGTTTTTAAGACAAGCAATCTAGTTCGAACTGTATACGAAATCACGTTTAAATCAACACAACTTTATAACACAATCGCGATTGCACAACACCTGGCGCCCCTGAGGTGGGTTTTTACAAAACGGCGCTCTAAAAATTATCCGATTGTTCCTTACTGTCATTATTATTAATTGTTTTCTCACTGAGTCCAACCACTTTCACTTCACACAAAAACCGGTTCAATAATATTTCACTTTAGTTCAAAATTCCACAATACTATTAACACTATCTGAATCCACTAATTCACTGCAATTTCACACAACACTTCTCATTTGTATCGATTTCATGGAGATGTCAACGTACTCAAGTTCCAAACCTGACTGCCCGTCCCTGCGCCCTGTCCCGTGTGAATGTGTTTACTCCAGGCCTGTCTGTCCATAAATCTCCCGTCGTTGTCTAAACAAAAATTTTTTTTGAGCACGTTCGTTTCGTTTATTTTATGTGAGTGTCCAAAACATCACAACAATATACAAAAAGAATAACAACATACTGAAAATGAGAAAATATCTTACACACAGTAGGGGTAGAGGGTTCATAATTAACAATTTGATTTATTTTTTCCAATACACATTTAGTAAATTGACCTGAGGACAAATTGAAAGTATCAGCATCTGTAAAGATATTATTGTATTTTGTGCAATTATTTCTGAAAAATGAATGTTGTGTGTAGTTAGTTTTTCTGTGTGGGATACATGTATAGGTTGTAATGTCTATATGGAGTTTGCATAGTGAGAGTGAGTTATTTTTAATTTATTTTCGTTACTATACAAAATAAAAACAATAGCATCGTAAATACACATATATGTCACAATATAACAAAACGCGCTCGATTTAATGGCCAAGTGCCGACTCCCAAAAGTCTCGGCTCATAACCTTTTTACCTCCCTTCGAATGAGGCTTTATTACTAGCGAATTTTGCTGGCAAAAAATATTTACGGGTTAAATGTTATTCAGATTTGGGTCGGTGGGTGAAATCAATAATCTATAGACTACATTTAGTTTGTTAGTATTACTGTTTATACGTTAAATTAGGTACCTAGGTATATCAGTCGCGTGACTTGTGACCTACACATTCTGGCCTGGTGTTTCAATCTTGTATTAAAAATATGTTAATTGCTCTTATCAGTCGCTTGATGATAAATTACTTAGGTACGCCAGTTATCTGTTTTGCAGTAATAGTCCGACTTATCCATAGATAGAGAGAGGTAGGTAATATAAACTAGGGATGGCAAACAATTTTATTATTCGTATTTCCGTAATGCCACGTCTGCCGTATTAGTGAATACATGGTAATTCTACCATCTTATTGTAAATTGACCGTTCTACCTAATCGAAAGAGGTTTGTTGCCGAGTATTTTAAGGCATCGAGTTTGCACCCAGGCGTCTTGGGTTCATTTTTCTGCAAGATGAGTCCTCCGTCATTGTACCAGAAACAATAAAATTGATGTTCGGAGCGAGGAATCTTCGAATATTGTCTGGTTATACAATAGTAGTTGTGTGAGCAGTAGACTTCGCGTGATGTTGATTACTCCGACATGACAGTTCGCAACAGTCGCAACGCTCATGCGCTCTGGCGGAGTAAAAAAGTACCATCAAACACGGCTACCATCTTGACAGGATTTTTTATTTTTTATTTTTTTTTTGGTACAATATTTTTTACATTTCAAAGTTTTCCAGTAATGTTGGCCTCACTGGGTGGCTTGCCCGTGCTGAAGCCTTCATTTTATAATATGAAAATATAATCTAATACATTTAAAGAGAAAATAACACAATTTAAAATATAATCTTGTGTGTTTGTGAGTGATGTGTGTTTATATTGGTTTTGTGAGTTACGTGTAGTTTTTATTTTTATTTAATGCTATGACATGTTGGTAATATTGTCTTTTTTGTTCTTTAATCTATTTTGTAATTTTGTTTGTAAATTTATTTTTATTTTCCTCAATTTTAATTTCAAGTTTTACACTGTTGAAAGCTTTTATAGCATGGTATTGATAGTGTCTTTGTCCAAAGCTTGAATTTACTGTCGGAGTTTTTATGTTTTCTTTGTACGCTTGTCTAACTGGTCTGTTAGTGTTATTTTGTGTATGTTGAAATTTTTTTTTTGTCAAAAATGTAGTTTAGTAGTGTTTTAACGTATAATTGGCGTATATCTAGTACGTCACAGCTGTTGATTATTTGGTCTGTATCAGTCAGTCTATGTTTTTTTAGTATTACCTTTAAGATCGTTTTCTGTGCGGTTTCTATGTAATTGATAGCCGAGTTTGTTGCTCCTCCCCAAGCAATAATATTGATCGGACACGGAACACACACACATATTTACATACAGACGAAATGCAAAGTGATTGAGTCAAAACAGGTCTTCGTGAAAGGTTTTTAAAAAACATTAGGTTTCGCAAATTCGAGTTTGATATTACGATGTGTCTTAAAATTCATGTTTGGAAACTTACATTCCGATACAATGCTGAAGACAAAAGACAACGGGTGTTATTTCAGTATTCTTTATGATTTAATTACTGCGATGATATGCATATCACAACACCATAGATGCAATTTTATTATCAATTTATTTTAATTATTAATAATTCATATCTTCGCCCCTCTTCATCGTTTCTCCATTAGTGAATTTGATAGGTTAATCGACCAATAAATTGTCTACCGCTTCCATAAACTGATGTCTTAAAAATGATGAGATTTTCACCTTTATCTTCAAAATATCACAAGACTAAATAGATAACATACACCGTCAAATAATGGAGAGGTGTTAAGTGTGTATAAGTACATTGCATATTAATTTAATCGCTCCAGTCAACAGAACGTGTTGTAAGTAAATGTTTATAAATATTAAAGGTACGTCGTTCCTAGAAATAATCTTTATTCTTTGTTTACAGGGCAGCTCGTGCATTCGTGCACCACTTGCTGATTCTGTTTCCCTGATAGATTAATCGAGGTTCGGCAGCTAATAGATTTTAATAAATTATTCATTACTAATGTGAATCTGTCCTTTGAGATTAATTATTGCAATTAAGGCTGTCTAGTAACAATTGTGTTTCTTGGATTGCAGCCGTGCGTTCTTTACAAATGCGTTGGCTTCCTTGCGTAAATAAATATACTATATGTATTTTGAACATTTATTGTATTATGATATATAATTAACGACACAAGTGCATTTAGCTATTGACAGTAATAGTACAATATACACGGAGAAAAATGAGTATTGCTATTTATTAAGAATTTCTTCAAATTATTGTTAATACGTTGTATCGTTTCCTGCTAAACTTTTAGTAAATTCCTAATACATCGTAACGCTGCTTCGATAATATATAATAATGAAATGCGAAAATATTGCGATTCCGATATCGTAATTATCAGGAAACCTATTAATTAATTCATTGCGGGCTTGAAATCCAGTTTTGAACCGGATACCCAATAATTTGAAGAGATTCTTAATAAATTAGTAATACTTATTTTTCTCCGTGTAGAAATAAAATAAAAGAAAAATTATAAGATTATATTAGCAAAGAAGACAAAGGAAAAAAGTAATATACATTAGAATAAAGTTAGTGAAAAAAATGAAGGAAAAAAACAAAAAAAAAACCTGCTATGCAGTGACTTCGTTAAAATATTCACTGCTTTAATTTTAATAGATTTATTTTTTTAGTACAGTTTTATCCTTCAATAGAGACGTATTAAAACTTCAGCTAACATATATAAGAGTTACCAATGGTGTGTAACCTATTTATAATAGAATTTATAATAGCCTGAAACCGTAGTATAATTGTATCAATAATACATACTAAAGAACCTTGATCTAATAGTAGGCACGTGATAGTAAATCAACATATCATATCAGGACTATCCGACTTCATCATTATCAATACATCAGGGCTATCCGACTTCATTATTATCAATACATCAGGGCTATCCGACTTCATTATTATCAATACATCAGGGCAATCCGACTTCATTATATATTTTTTAATTTTGTTCTGTTATTTAACTTCAACAATTTCAATGGATTTAATAAAATTCACGTATTTATTCTAAAGGAATTCCAAGTCTAAACTTAATACAACTATTAATATATTATGTGTATCTTTGGTTTATATATTGTCAGCACAATGTGTTAAGTCAGATTACCTTCGAATAGTTATAAACTTCGTGAAACAAGATTTTTTATCAGAAGTTTATCACGCAAATACCTATAAATTATTTAGTACCGGCATTTTTTACACGACTTGTGATATTGTGTTAATTGATTTTAATAAATGTAGCAAGTAGTTTATTGAAGTTTTATGTTACATACACAAACTAATGGGAAGTCAGTACCTGTGTCTAAGGTAGGAATACCTAAATAATTTATAGTTACTTGTATAATAAGTTGATCAATATGTATGCATCATACATGGGATACATAAGTAACGTCGCGTCGTGACACTATTTTACACTCAACAAAAAAAATTGTCAGATTACGAAATGTACAAAGTTAAATAAATTAATCTCACTTTATAATCTTCAGCTCAGTCATAATTGAAATCATGTGATGAAATAAATAAGATTCAGTTATATGCTTTGCCGTGGAAGGTTATTAATTTTATTGTCGTTGAAAAACCACTGAAAAATAGTTTATCGAAACATTAAAAAAAATTCTACTAATTTGTTTGTTACATTGAATTTAAAATAATGTTTTCATATTTTTACTTTTGGAATAACTAATCAGTAAAACCTCAAATTGTTTATTTAATTATTGAGGACAATATTAGCGATACTTAAATGAAAATTTTAAATAAGAAACTCAGAATAAGATGCGAGTAATTGAAGATACTTACGATTACATTTATTGCCGAATAATTTAATCTCGTTGTTTACTAGGTAAACTATAACCATGTTATTATACAGTGTCAAAAAATATGGCTAAAGAAGGGGAAGCGCAACAACACGATAATACCTTTGGCCGTGAGAATTTAAAATCATAGCCCATAGCCATAATCACTAAAACCTTTTATGGTCACATTCTTTAAACTATCATTCTCGCATAAACACATTAAAATTCTATTAAAAACCTTGGTTGTAATTTTTACCTTCCTGGTTCTAGGCAAACCTTTAATGCAATGTCATAAAGATTTAATGAAAAATCAATTCTCAATATATGTTTTTGTAATTCATTACTTGTGATAAAAATCGTTTTAACTGACAATTTATATATCAATCTTACTTATTATCAGTGTTTTAAAAAATATATTTTTCAATCGATTAACTGTCGATTAGATAGATTACTGTTTAATTTATCTTTATTGTCTGGTAAAAGTTGTTTGTGAACAGAGAAAGAAAAATCGGTTGCCATATGATTGATCTATGAAAACCAACATTACTTAAATTAAGAGTTTGTATATTTAGAGATAGTAGTAGTTTAGACATGCACACGAAATGTGATATTCTCATAATAAATATTTAAAAACGCCAATTAATAACTATTTGTCATAGCGGAATCAGATACGGAATAGCGCCTTGGGGAAACTCATGCAAGACAAATACAGGGTGTCCGGGGGTAAAGTGCGCTAACTTCAGGAGGCGATTCTTCATGATGGTGGAAGCAAAAAAAAAAATAACTTTATTGAAATTGATTTGATTTGATTTGGTTCGTAGTTAAGGATGGATACCACTCAACATAAGGAGGAGTCTAGCTCGATTGTTGGTGCAGTAAGCCATCGATATTATGTTCTAACAAATATTAATCTTTACTTGTTGCACAATAGTATTTTCATAGTTTATTGTTAATCTTTTAACTAAACGAACAAAGTGAAGCTGTTCAATTCATAATATTATATCCTAATAATTGTTCTAATTTTCCGTAATTGTAAAAAGCATTCACTTTGTGGCTCATCATAATTTATAATAAAAACACATAAATTTGTTTTTGACCACGATAGTTTTATTTTCACTCTACCGGTTTCGGAAGATCCCTTCCTTCGTCAGGAGAATATTTTAAATATTCTCCTGACGAAGGAAGGGATCTTCCGAAACCGGTAGAGTGAAAATAAAACTATCGTGGTCAAAAACAAATTTATGTGTTTTTGTTCTAATTTTCGGTTGATTTTAAATGTAGGCCACATACATTTTGCAAAAGGACAACACTTCATTTATTGGGACGATAGAACAAAGGGTTCACAAAGCACACGTGCTCTACTTCTAATATCATTATACTCTTGTGTTGTCAGGCCGCGATGCATTCTGCGTCAGAATGATTACCATTCAAACTGCACAACATAGAGTTGAGTTGCATGGGAGCACGATGCATTGTTCGCTAGTTGCCAGTTGGCCGTTGAACGCATCAACTGTGCAAGTTATCAAGCGATTTGTGACTTTTTTCCCTGTTGGCAGTTTAACGCATCATCTATGCAGGTTATCAAGCGCTTTGTGAATTTGTTCCCTGTTGGCCGTTGAACGCATCAACTGTGCAAGTTATCAAGCGATTTGTGACTTTTTTCCCTGTTGGCAGTTTAACGCATCATCTATGCAGGTTATCAAGCGCTTTGTGAATTTGTTCCCTGTTGGCCGTTGAACGCATCAACTGTGCAAGTTATCAAGCGATTTGTGACTTTTTTCCCTGTTGGCAGTTTAACGCATCATCTATGCAGGTTATCAAGCGCTTTGTGAATTTGTTCCCTGTTGGCCGTTGAACGCATCAACTGTGCAAGTTATCAAGGGCTTTGTGACTTTGTTCACATTTTCTCGCTTTTCAAAAGAAAATAAATATACTGTTAAAGGAAACACTTATATTGGATGTGGAAATCGGACAAAATCAGGCGCGGCCTTTTTCATACAAAACTTAAAATTTGTATTTGAGGGTAAAATACCCAAAGAACAGAAAAATATTCTTTTTAACCAGAAGGTACAACAAATATCTAGCGAGGATAAGAAATTTCTTTTTATTTTTATTTTGGTACAATATTTTTTAAATTTCAGAGTTATCCAGTAATGTTGGACTCACTGGCCTCACTTACCCGTGTTGAGGCCTTTATTTTATAATATACATAATACATTTAAAGAGAAAATAATACATTTACAAATATAATCTTGTGTGCTTGTGAGTGATGTGTGTTTTATATTGGTTTTGTGTGTAGGTGTAACCTAGGTGTAGGTTTTTTTTTTTATTTTATGTTAAGAAATTTTGGTAATATTGTCTTTTTTGTTCTTCAATCCATTTTGAATTTTGTGTTTATTTTTGTTTTCCTCAATTTTATTTTCGAAATGCTTTTAAAGCATGGTATTGGTAGTGTCATTGTCCAATCCTTGTATTTACTATCGGAGTTTTTATGTTTTCTTTGTACGCTTGTAAATGTAGTTTAACGTATAATTGTCGCTTGTCTGAATCGTACCCGCAATCAGTACCAATTTTGAAAATCAAAACAAATCCCATTTCTGGAGCTCATTGGACCAGAGTTACTCATTAACACAGACCACCGATATATATTTTTTAATTTCTCTACCACTGAATTCAAACGGCTGGTTCATTGTACACTTAAGTTTCTCCTAAAACTAATCAATAAAAAATACTTACACATTCGAACTTTGACTTCTGAGTTACAGATTAATAAATGTTCAGGACAATATTTGAAAATGAAAGTAATCAAGTTTTGAAATAACCATCATAATAATAATCATTTTTCGTTCTTTGTTTTGAGTTTTATATTAAATATTTCAAATAAGTTTTGTCTTATCACAGTTGGTTAGGGTAGGTAAGTCTGGTACAGTTTGTAGCAGTGCGTACTTCTGGACGGGCAGTTCCTACCCGATTTTAATAAACATTGGTCAACATTCTACAATTGGCACTACTGTTTCGAGCTATGAGTGCGGAGAGCACTTCGTCGAGCTCAGTTGCTTGCTGGACTCGGTAGCCTACGGTGTGTTCGTCCGACGCTGGAACAATGAGGGTCTACTGTGCAAACTACGAAAGGTATTTTTCACTTATAACTTTTTAACAATGTACTTATAATTCAAATAGGGATTACTCATTTTAACTTCTTGCGTAGTTATTTTATAACTCGCTGGCGCCCGCTCAGACATTCCTTACAAGATTTTAATGTTTTAAATTTTGTTACATGTTCGTTAGTCAAAATTTTATCAAGATGGCGTTAAACACACGTTCATTCTTGACACGCCCGGCTAGCTCAGTCGGTAGAGCATGAGACTCTTAATCTCAGGGTCGTGGGTTCGTGCCCCACGTTGGGCGCCATTTGTAACATTTACTGCTAATGGGTGGGTGATGAAAGAATTAATTGTATAAATTAATGATGGATCTTTCGATTGTGACATTAATTGGTAAATTACCGAATACAATTATCTAGTCATCTACGCACACGCACTAACTCAATGTAGGTAGGTAGTGATGAGAACTGATAAGGAAGATTAAATAATAGAATATTTTAAATATCAACAGACGCTAATTTATTAAAACAATTATTAAAATAATTAATCAAATAAAATAAACATGAGACTCTATCAAACAACTTATCTCCGGGCGTGTCAAGAATGAACGTGTGTTTAACGCCATCTTGATAAAATTTTGACTAACGAACATGTAACAAAATTTAAAACATTAAAATCTTGTAAGGAATGTCTGAGCGGGCGCCAGCGAGTTATAAAATAACTACGCAAGAAGTTAAAATGAGTAATCCCTATTTGAATTATAAGTACATTGTTAAAAAGTTATAAGTGAAAAAGACCTTTCGTAGTTTGCACAGTAGACCCTCATTGTTCCAGCGTCGGACGAACACACCGTAGGCTACCGAGTCCAGCAAGCAACTGAGCTCGACGAAGTGCTCTCCGCACTCATAGCTCGAAACAGTAGTGCCAATTGTAGAATGTTGACCAATGTTTATTAAAATCGGGTAGGAACTGCCCGTCCAGAAGTACGCACTGCTACAAGTTTACGATATTTTAGGTAGACTGTTTTGATATAGTGAACTCCATTAAAATTTGCACTTATGCATGTGTTTGACACAGCAGCTAATCGCTGGGTGTAATTATTATTATGTTTGCAAATGTGTCGAGTCACGAAACTGCAAACAAATATGTTGCAGCAGACTTCCTGCTATGGCTCTGCACTTTGTTTACGTTCTGGCTGCATTATTAATCTATTATTCGTTGCAAGTGTTTAAACTGAAATATAATAAACTGAATAATCACATAAGTCAAAATTGCTTACTTTTCACGAGGTTAAGGGTTTCACAAAAAAAATATAAAGCCACAAAAATTTTATTTAATTATTATTATTATGATGCATATTTCTTGAGTATATAAATATATTTTTAAATTATAGCGAACAGTTCAAGAGATTCATGATTTATGTGTTCAGAAACATTTTCAAATTAAGACAAAATCTATGAGTTATGTGTTTGGAAACTACATTAAAAATATATATTTTAGCCATTCATTCACAGAAATAATAATCAGAACTTGAGAAAATTAAGTTCTTTTAAGATAAAAAGTATGAATTACGTAGGTATGCATTTGAACCAAAAAAGCCATTTGTTGTATAATAATGTACCTTAACGTGCAGAAGGAAAATAATAAAACAGCGCAGACTAAATTAAGATTATAAACTAAAAACACTAATCAATATTATCTTCATCCACAAAATCTGGATCCGACACTTGTTTTGTGGAATGTTGGCATTAAAAGTTGTGAAATGTTGATGGGATTAAATCCACCATTGACATCAAATCCACACAACACTTATCAGGGTGGTTTGAAATTATTGTGAAAACATAATTCTCTGGTAAATCTGTAACATTGCGTAATTTAAGAGACAAGGTGAAGAAAGGCTCTTCGTTATAAGTTTTTCTCGTTCTGAAAGCAGCAAGCTTCATGACATTTAAATGGCAATAATTCTGAATGTCGTATTCTAAATTTAATTTAAAATTTAATTCTAAATTTCGTAATTCTGAATTTCGTAGAAAGAGTGGTCCTTTAAGTAAAGATGAAAACATTAATAAATCATCTTGTGTCATTGACTTGAAACGACAGCCACATGACCATACCAATCATATGGACGGTTGACCTGAGAACATATTTTTTCTTCTTTTCTAAATGACTGAATGCTCACTACCTCCACGTGAGAGTGTCCATGTACCATAAACTTGTGATCGACGACTTCAACGTTTTTGTGTCTCAGAAGTATTGCCGTTATAATTACGGATACGAGGTCTTATTCCGACCCTCATAATTATTGGAATTTAAAAATCACTTTGCGGACAGTTGCAGGCAAGTTATGCAGATATTTGTGTAAACATGAAGCAATTTGATTTGCACCATGTCCAGCGATTGCCTCATACTACATGTAACATGTAGTTGAGTATATGACGTCACAAACCATGGAGATTACCGTGTATTTTCTTCGGTTCCAAATTTGGATCGTAATTATACCCCCTGGAGGTCTAGTATTGGCGATCGATAAAGCCCCATGTGTGTAAATACAATAATGTCGAAATCCGTCATCTATGGTCAGAGGGCGATATTTGCAAGCACGGCCAGAACATGATTCTGACAGTCGGTAGACTAAAGTCGCTACTTTTAGCGCTGCTTCCAAGGTTTCGGATAAGCTGTCAATAAGCTCAACTTTTTGGACAATGTCGTTCGTTATGTTAAGTAACTGGCTTATCGAGAAGCAAAAGATGATAGTTATGACTAATGACTTCATGAACTAATCAACTCCTTTTTTGGTGCCAAAACTACATGCGGCCTGCCAATGTATGCTAAAGTTAATATTACAATTTGATAAATTTATGTATTTTCAACTTTTCCATAGCCGTCTGACGTTTAGGAATGTCAATTCATAGAGAGATGCGCCAGTGTTTCCAGCGTATATCGATTCTGATTTATTGCTTTATCAACATTAGCCTGCTTATCATCAGCGCGACCGTGCTCGGGAAATAAGTATAAAATCATCGGTAGTTACGCCTACCGATCCGATATTGTAAAATAATCGATTTCACTATGTTACATACACCCCCTGAATGATAGTAAATGGAATCGACATAAACAAATAAGTCACATAACATTGCCAGCTACAAAAAAAATAAGTTCCTAATAACATAAGTTTGACTTATGTGTTCATTTCCCTCTTTATTAATTGCAAAATATATTATGTGATTGTGAACATTCTCTAAACTACTAACGGACTAAAATATTCACTGATAAAAAATGCATTTTGTGACTTATGTGATTGTTCCCCCCGTACATAGATATAGATATAAGTGAGGTTTATTTATACACATGCAATATAAATTACCACAAAATCTAAAGAAGGTTTTAAGATATTGTTTGAGTCTTCTGAAATTAGAATTTGTTTTATAATTTTGCACGTGGATGGAGCAAGTAGTCGGGTTTACCCCCGAAAGACAAGGAACGATGAAGTGATTCAAAGAATCGTAAAAACATTGCCGTTTGTTCCCAAAACCGAACAAATTATCTTAAGGCGCTAATTCTTTTTTCAACTTCATAAACTGATATTATGTACCAAAAAATACGAGCAAAAAATTGCAATTTTGAAAAAAAATGATTAGTTTCTTAGAACAGGCATCTAATGTTGACTGGGCCATGTTGTATTTGGTGACCGGATAAATCATCAAAATGAAAATTCATCACATCTTTAAAAAGTTATATAAAGTCGTGGAAAGTGATGAAGCAAAAACTTTATTAACTGGGTTAAGTAGATTAGGTTAGGTTAGATTAGGTTTAAATTTTTTTTTCATCTTTTCTAATGACTTTATATCACTTTTTAGAAGTGTGTTGAATTGTCACCGTGTTGAGTTATCATGGAACCGTTGTATTTACATCTGTATCGCAGCTTATGTAATCGCCTGTATCCTATATTCATATTATATACCCATTATGTATACATCGATGTTTAAATTAAATTTGCTGGATTCTGTGTAGTTTTTCTTGTACTAAAATTTATCCAATAAATAAATAAATAATGGCGTGACGTTTGAATTTAAGTGACATGTGAAAGATTTTTGTTTTTGGTCTAAAAAGAGAACAGCTTCTAAAAATCCGGATTTTTTTTACTGAAAATAATCTCAGGAATCACTAGCGAAGTTAAGTCAAGAACGTTTCCCAACACCCTGTATTTTAGATAGGTGAGATCATTATTCCAAATTCAAATATTTTGCAGTTCCCCGGTAAAGTATCGTAATTTAATTTGCAGGCTTGCAATTCAATTCTCGCCTGGAGTGTACGTGTTGTTCGGATCGCTAATAACTATGGTGTTAACATTTACTCGCTTGTTGCCAAAGTTTTGTTTATAATACTTATCACGTCTCGCATAATAATTTGCTTAATTAATAATATTATGCTTATATTTATAACTGATGTAATAATATAAGGCACTGTGCCAAAAATTTGATATAAATATGTCCAACACTATTATTATAAGTTTATTATTGATTTATGGAGGTAATTAAAAGCATAGATATTTTGCATTTATTTTTTACCGTAGATCAGTAGATTTTTTGCGCCGGCTGATTCTATTTTCGTGATATTTTTTTTTTGTAAAATTAGGTTTCTGTAAATTTCCACTACATGAAATAGCTATTACGCAGACATTACGCATTGTTCATGAAACCTAAATTTTATAAATTAGAAAAAAATATTTTGTGTAAAATCCTTTTTTATTTAATTTAAGGGCCCCCACGTTATTCCAAAAATACGGCCGTTTATTTCATCCCTGTTGTAGGTATAGCGGTTTTTAAATCTATGGTAACTTATCCATAATTTCAAATTTATAGTCTTCAATTTAACTAATTTTGAATTTATAATCTTACCAAATTATAAGTGGGTAGTGAGGAGTAACTGGTTCAATTTTTCAACTCCTTTGTAATTATTTAATTTCCCTAAGCTAGGATAATAATTTTCAGTTAATAATAATAATTTTCGTGGCGTCAAACCACACCTTAACACCACCGTCCCCCCCAACATATGTAACGCTTCCCTCGCACAGAGATGCGATTGATGATTGATTGATTTATTCACTGATGCCAAATATATCGATATCCGAATTGATTCTGTTGCGACAGCAACTGCTCTCCCCACCGGCATGGCCATTGGCAAGTTAGTCACTAAAAGAAATCTGGTAGGATATAGCCACGGGTAGTAGCCGTAGGTACTCCCTCAGATAGAGAAATATGCTTTTTGTAGAACGACAAAGACACAGACAAGTTTCTGGGTGTAGCGATGGCAGGAACAATTTTCATGACAGTTATATATCTCTAAATAGTATAAAATAAAGTCGCTTTCCTTGTCTGTCAGTTCGTGCGCTTAGTTCTTCTAAACTACGCAGCGAATTTTGATAAAGTTTTCACCATCATTTAGATAATTTCTCCCGGAAGGTTTATATAAATAAAACATGAATATTATATTTATAGAAAGTAGATGAAAGTCGATTTTGTAGTTAAGTCGTAAAAAATATACTTTCGGGCGCTTACATTGCTAACGCTGGCTAAACCTTGTGAGTTACATCAAAATAATGTATGACGGAATAGTATACCTTAAAAAGGCCTACAAAAAAGTCGGCTTTGGTAAATGTCTATCTATCTCCTAAGGATAACCCCCGGCAATTCCGGGTACACGTCAGCTAGTTACCCATAATACACATTTACCGTTCATCAGAAGTATCTTTATTTCTTTGATATTTCCTCCGCAGGCTACGGATAGACCACATATATTATTATTCCATAAACAATGTCGCAGTCGACTTAATCACAATCCACTGAACAACGAGTTCCTTTGAAATCCACCCACGGCTTAGGGTATTGTAATCCACGCGGTGGGACGTAGCGAAAAATAGCTCCAGCCCACTGGCAAAACAACCCCCACACTTTGGCTTAAAGTAATGCCGCATATCAGCCATTTTACAACCGCCAAACAATCAACGTTACCAATGTTTTAAGTTGTACCGCACCAAAAATGATAGCATTCCATTTTTGGGGAATGTTGTGAGGGTGGAGGAAGGATATAGGAAGAGTAAGGTTGGGAAGTACCTCGTTTTATCTAGTTACAAAACAAGGCTAAAACTATTTCAACTAAAAGTTTCGGTTAAGTCTTGTCATTGCAATACGGGAACGGGACAAGCACACCGTATTTTAATTTATTTACGTTCTGTTCTGAAATCCGTCTCATTTTATATGGTTGATTTTTTATGAAAATTTTGGTAACATTTAGCCATAAAAAATGTATTACAGTTGGCGTTAAGGAAAAAAATAAAATTGTATAACGTATCAGATAGTTTTCAATATGCTGACCCAGGTGTTTCAAGTGGCTAAGGCCGTCAGACTTCCGGGCAGATAGGGTGTCATACACCCTAGGCGGGTGTTGGCTAGGGCACACTATAGGGGTGTGACACTCCCTTGCGCTGGCTGCCTGAGGCACGCTCTAGGGGTGTCAGTTCCCCGCGGCGGGCGCCCGCCCCAGGGTCAAGGCCGCCCTCAGTCGCGATTTTCCCCGCCCACATCCGAAAAGCGATTCCGTTACATAAGTGGCTTTTGGAGGCGCGGTTTTTTCAGTGACATTATGATGTTTAATTATAATTATGAGAATTAGATCATTTTTATAGCTCCGTTTTTGAGAAAAATCACCTCAAGGGCGTTGTACAAATATGACTTCCTAGGTTTCATCTAATAATGTTATATAAAAACAGATACAGAAGACCATTTTTTTAAATGTGAAACTGCTACTATCTAAGCCATTTCAAGCAACTTTTCAATTCTGAATGGTGATCTTACACCAGGGCGATACTAAGAGTATGTTACACTCTGGAACGTGCCGCAAATATACTATATATTTTTACAAATTACTAAATCGTAAAATATAACAATTAATCATATAAAATTTACTTGAGCACATCGGGATTTGAACCCGCTACCTCCAGCTTGCTATTCGAGAACCTTACCCCTTGACCACGGAAGCCGTCAATAAACTTACCTGGCAGGTTACTTCAGATAGACACAGTTTTACAAGAAAGCCTAACGTTGGAGAAGATATGATTTTGCACGCAGAAAACCGACTGTTAAAACACTGCGCATTGTACGATGATTTATTGACTGATTTTACAGTTGGTATTTTATTATCCTTTACTATTGCTATTACATTTAAAGATTAGTGGCAAAAGTAGAGATGAAATTTATTTTAATACTGAAAACTGTTGGCACGGCTCAATACCCAAGCTAGATAACATTATATTATGAACCACAAAAACTAGTCACTAGGGAAACAGTGTGAATATTTTTTTTATATTAAGGCCGTAATAAAAATGTGATAACATATTTTTTTTGAATTTTTTTTTATTTGACACTCAATAAAATTTTTTAAATCACATGCAACAAAAACTAACAAAGGCATGACGACAAAGGGAATCAAAATCAGAACTACCAAAGATCTCGATTCGTTAGAAGTTATAAAAATGGTATATTGATCGCTAGTACGCAGCTTGTTAGAATGAATACAATTAAATAGTGTGGTCTTCATGCTGTTAAATTTAATTAAGAAATATTGAACGTGTGCAGCACATTTTTTTACGATTTGTCAAATTCAAACTACACAAATATAATTCAACACGTAAAACTATACATTCTTACATTTTGATAGGTTAATGTTCAAACTTACATAATAACTTCTATCTATATATAAAAAATTTAAATGTTCATTTTCTCAAAATCTTAAATCTCCGAAAGTTCTTCATTTTGACACAACGTTGCATTCGAATACGCGTTTGTTTTTATATAGATGTTACCTGTGGTAGATAGTTTCAAATATAATTCTGGTTCAAACGCACAATTTCACTGGAAAACCCCTGGTACACGTTGGGCCAACGTTGTGTTGGTGTATGCATTCCACTATGTAACTATACCATAAAACCATGCATCCAAAAATGTTAACGAATGGGTGATTCTGTTCTTTGAAAATGTAAATGCTTTACCTCGTCAACATTATTGCTAAATAAATACGAGTAATTTTCGTCAAGTCTTCCGCTAATGTTGCGTGGCATCTTATGGCACGTATACATACGCGAGCTGAAATGCCGAACTGAACCTAAACTTACGGGAAAGGAACAAAGCAGCCGCAAATGGCGCAAAACGCCGCTTGCAGTTGCTTCGTTCCTTTCCCGTAATTCGTGAAATTCCGCAAAGCCGCCAGACGAATTATTATTAATCCCTTTTTCGGGACGTCGGAATAGTAATAATTTGATTGGCAGTCAACATGCTGTCCTGCAAGCAGCCCAGCAAATCGGATGGTGAGTAGGCGGCTTAAACGTAATTCAAATTACAATAATAATAATTGTCAATTTTTTAAACAATACTTCGTTATTCCGTATTGTCCTAAAGATTTATATCCGTCAAACAAATTAAATCGTAAACTAGTGGAATAAAAAAATACCTGCAGTAAGTAATCATTTCCCGCTCAAAGGTGTCAAGTAATACAAGGTTATTTGAATAATTGATTGATTAATTGATCTATCTATTGTTTTATTGAATTACTCTTTATATGTCTGATTACTTTTTTAATCACTTTACAAACTCTTAATAAAAAAACCATGCTCAATATTTAGTTATAATTCTACGATCAATTTTTTTTTTAAATTTTACGTAAGCGGGTTAACCTTCCAGCGGGCGCGTTGAGAAATTTCCCTTGAGCGGGCGCTTGTCGTAAATTTTACGTCATCAAGTTTTTTCCATGTAAGTGGTGTTTTCTTTATACAAATGTTAGGGATTTTTTTTTGAGGATATGAAGAATGATAATAGGCAGTACTTAAAACAAAAACAAATTGACTTTCTTAAAAAAACGAAGCAACACTCAAAACATTTTAATATTTCAAAACAAAATTTGTTATCGACCTATTTAGTCAGAATCAATATTCCTATCCTTACAATTGTTACAAACCACCTCAACTGAAGAATGGTTCTTGCATGTAAAGGACTGGCAACGGCAACACTTCATTGATGCTGAGGATCTTTTCTTATCCAGTGCACATAACCGACAAACACCGAGTTTTGGAAAGCTTATGTTTTCTTCTTCTGTCATCGGTTCAATAGCCCTACCGTAACTCACTTTGAGAAAAACATTTATATCTTGCGGTAAATGTTTGACATTTGATTTGACTCTAGCATAGCTCGAAGCTCGATGCTTACAACAAAGTGGAAAGAGTGGGGGAAGCGATAAGGCGCGTCTGTCGTAAATTTTACGACAGCGCGCCCGCTGGAAGGTTAATAGACTTTATTTTTCTTCAATAAAATTTTTAAAATTTCCTGTAAATGAAATTTTTTTCTTATGCTGCAAAGTTATTTAAATTAATTGAAGTTTTTGTCTTGTTGAAATCAATTTCAAACGTTTAATGTTGGAAATATGTCATTGTTCAGAAGCAAAGGCAAGCTTAATTGAATCGAAAAAGTCAGGATACCCGGAGAAGACGTGTCAGAGTTTATAAAGTTATTTTATGGTTAAACAGAAAATTTATTTAAAATGGAGTTTAATGTGGTCACATTACTACCTATATTAGCTTTTATGGAGTGTGTGCCAAGACCTAGTTGTTTGGCGGTCCATCCTCTCTCTGTCTACTCCTGCGGGAAAATGGCATGATGGTTAGTTTGTTATTAATCTTCTTTTCAAAAACCATTTTCTGCAATCTATCAAATAACTTGCGTATTTTAATAAATTTAATGGAATATATGTATTGAGTCTTTTCGACTGTTATTAATTGAGGTTAAACTACTATTAAACTTTTTCTTTCAAGAAAGACATACAAATTCAATATGGTATCGGTGATTCAATCCATAATTGTATTTGCTTGCCATATTTGAAAGATTTGTCTTTTTATACCTACAAAACTACGTATTCATAATTATTCAAAACTACGTATTCATTTCACGGGCGCAAACAAATAATTCGTCTAATAATTTTAAAGCACAACTTGCAAAAAGAGTATTTTGATAAATTAATGCCATCTACGAACAAGTAGATTATAACGCACGTCACGTTTAATCTTAAGGGTAAACGGAACATACGTTATAATCAATGCGTTCATAGATGGAGCTAATTTAATTATTTTACGAAAAACACTTAAGACGAAATAAGATCCTAAAAAAATATCAGTTATGGGCGTGAACGCGCTTTAAGTGGGCGAAGCAAATTAGTTTCACACGCGCTCCGCTTCGCATTAAATATTATAATATTTCGGGGTGCAGAGGAATGAAGTACATACGTTGGAACGGGGAACACCCGACACCACGAACAGTTCGAAGTCAGAGCAGCGATGAAATCCACTAGATGGTACCCATGAGTAAGGTTTGAACATGAAATGCTTAATAATGGGCGTCTTTCAAACTATGTGAATAATAATAATAAAATAAGTTGAATGTGCATGTTTTAGGTAAATTTCGATAGAAACGTTACCTATTGCTGAAGGAGCTCATGATTTTATGATTCTTATCAGATTTCTGTAACCATACTGCTAGACGGTAGGCAGTAACTTATGACTCGTAACCGACGTGTTCTTCATTGACAGATGTCAAAGCAATACGGTATTCAATCACGAATCATTTTCATAATATCTGATCATAATTATATCTGAATATATTGACAAGATAAATAAAATATCAGTCATTTTCAATATTTATTATTATCGTTTACAAAAAGTTACATAAAACAAATAATTATGTAATGTAAAAAGCATAAGATGCAACTTTTTTTGTATAAAGGTCATCATTTATTATAATATAAGTTAGAAATAGTAAAAATAATTTTATATAAAAAACGAAAATAATTATTCAATAAATAGCATTTCGTCGAAATCTAAACGACGCTTTCCAAATTGACGTTCTTTACATACAATATCTAAGATATGTGGAGGATCACGAACATTCATAGACCTTGTGACTCCAGGATCGATAAGCTCGACAAGAATGCAATCCATTTAAAAATTAGTTAATTTAATAAGCATTTTTTCTTCCCAGAACTTGTCATCTCGAAGTATACGCTCAACTATCTCTAAGTTAGATAATTACAATCATAAAAAGAGTCGTGCTGCGAAATTCTATTTAATAAAGTTAAAGAAAAAATATGTCTTCTATTCTCCTTCCTTCCAGAATAACGGGTTTCTTCTCTTCCTGTGTAAACAAAACTTTTACTTTATTTACGTCAATTTTTTTTTTTTAAATTTTTTTTATTAAAAGTATACAACACAGAATATAGTATATTATATAAAGCATTGTACTCCCAGGAGTTAATAAACTCATTGCGGGAATGATACGCATTACATGAAACATATAGCTGTATGTATTAAATGGACATATGATGGGACATACACAACATTATTATTTCAGATAGTCATTAATAAGATGAAGTTTGAGCATGTTAGTTTGGGTCTTTTTACATTGACTTGCACATTTGATCTCGTTGGGTAGTTGATTATATTTTGTGTGAGCTATGTATTCCAGGGATCTTAGTCCATATTTTGTTGATTTGATTTTTGGTATATGTAGTTTGTTGTGATTTCTTGTGTTGTGTTGGTGTACGTCGTAATTGTAATAGAGTGTAGTGTTGGAATGTGCCGAGTGTTGAATTATTTGTAATATAGTTTTCGTTATTTCAAAAGTGGGAATGGTATTAAAAGGAAGTATTTGGGTGTTTCTGTAGATGTCTTTGACATGTGTGTCCCAAGGTAAACTGAAAATATTTCGCAGGGCTCTATTTTGGACGACTTGGACTTCTGAAATCATTTTTTTTGTAGCAAATCCCCAGATTCCGGCGAGATATATTAGATGTGAGTGAATCATAGCATGGTAAATCGATTTTAATAGAGAGGGAGGAAGTAACCCGCGAAGTCTATATAAAACACCAGTTATAGGAGTAATTTTGGATAGAACATGTTTAAATTGGTGACTCCATGTGAGTTGTGAATCAATGAAAAGGCCAAGATATTTTGTAACATCAGCCCTTTCAAGGCGGTTATTATCAAGACTTATATTAAGACTTACATTTTTTTTATTTGCAAACAGTATGTAATGTGTTTTTTTTATGTTTAGGCTAAGTTTGTTTAATCGCAGCCAGTTTGCCAGGCAAGCTACATCCCTTTCCATTTCCTTTTCAAGTTCTTTTAAATCATTATTGTGATAAAGAATCACTGTGTCATCTGCATAGAGTTGTATTGTACCCTTAAGTCCCCATTTAGCAATATCATTTATATATATTAAAAATAGTAATGGTCCAAGTACGGAGCCCTGAGGCACGCCACATTTTATCGTTCCCATGCTGCTTGTCCCCTTTCCAACAAAGGTCTGACAGTGTCGGTTAGAGAGGTAGCTACACAGTAACTTCAGGGGAGTGCCTACTATGCCTAGGTGTTCTAGCTTATTTAATAGTATCCCATGGTCAACCGTATCGAAAGCCTTTTTTAAATCTATAAATAAGCCTGCAGCATGCTTACCCTGGTCTATATGCTTTTGGAGGGCGTATACAAAATCGAAGGCAGCACATTTTGTGTTAGATTGGTTTCTGAATCCATACTGTTGGGATGCGAGTAAATTGTTTGATAGGAGATATTTAGTGAGCCTAAGCTTAATAACCTTTTCAAAAACTTTAGAGACGACAAAGAGGATGGATATAGGACGGTAATTAGAAGGATTTTTTTTGCAATCATCTTTGTAAATCGGAATTATTTTTGCTATCTTTAGTTGATCTGGGAAGATTCCACTATTCAGGGATTGATTAATAAGAAAAACAAGGTGGTCAGCTAATATATCTTTGCAAAAGTTCAGGTACACTGGTGTAATTCCATCTAAACCTGGAGATGCATTAAACTTTAGTTGAGAGATGATACTGAGAACTTCTGTTTTATTTGTTTTGGCCATGTATAAGGACTGAATTGCTTTTTGATCCGTGTTTATAGTGATAGAATCATCTGGATATGATGCAATTGTAGCTGCTAAGTTTTCCACAACTGATATAAAGAAGTTGTTAAAAGTTGAAGCTATCTGTGTTGGGCGTGTTATTTCTTCATTCTTAATGAGAAGACATTCAATTTCATCTTTCTGGGGTGTCGAGCTATTTGTTAGAATTGCATTTATTATTTTCCATGTCTGTCGCGGATTATGCAGGTTTTCTTTAAATATAGTCGTGTAGTATTTAGTTTTAACATATCTTCTATAGTTGGTAACTTGATTTCTTGTTTTATTTCTCAGTGCTGTGAATATATCACTTTGCTGATTTTTTTTCCAGATTTTAAACGCATTGTTGCGCTGTTTGATAAGTGCATTTAATTTTGCATCAAACCCCTCCCCTCCGTTGGTCTCCTATGCGTAACTCAGATTTATGTTGGGATGATTTTATTGCTGTTTTGATGTATTCATTAAAATTATTATAGATTTCATTGGCATTACTGGTGGTTTCGTGTGGAAAGTTGTGGGATTCTACATATGTTTTTAACATGTTTTTATCGGTTTTGGTGTTGTTTGAAAAAGAATGTATTCTATTATTAGTGTGATGTTTCAAGCTGTTTTGGTAATCTAATATCAAAATGTTATGATCACTTGGGTAGGCATCTATATTTGCAGTAGTTGAGGAAATATTTTGTCTGTTTGAGATGATATGGTCTATTAGAGAAGTAGAGGCATCTGTTACTCGTGTAGTATAGGATGTGTTACATATGAAACAGTTGTATGAGTCTAGCGTGTTGATGTATTTAAGAGATGTATTATTTTTTTGAAGAATGTCAATGTTGAAATCACCAAAGATAAGGGTATCATCTGTACAGTTATTTAAAATAGATTCATGATACATTAAGAATTCGTTAATGTTTGAGGTAGGCTTTCTGTATATAACATAAATATTTAACGGTTTAAAATTTCTATTACGGATATATAATTGAAAACAATATGTATGGGAAATATGTATTTGAAAATTTTTTACGACTTCAATACGTTCATAATAAAATTATATGTTTAAATCAGTTATTACTTGCTCAGAATTTTTCTCCGGTGAAATCGGTCCTTTCGGCATCGGATTATTGATATATTAAGTATTTTCGTGATGAAATAAAAACAATATTAGAAACATTATGTTAATTCACTTTTCAATCAAATTTTGGAATTATACACACGAGCGTATAAGTACGTATAGACGGGTATATACAAGTGTATAAATTACCTGCTGTAATATAGATAGAGGTGGTATATTGCTGAGTCTAGAAGCAAGCATTAATTGCACATTTTTTCTGTGTTCTTTATTCTGCCTTTGATTTTTTTCACCCTGCTTACTAGCGGATACCTGTTCTTTTTTTCTTTGTTGCCATATGCCTTTGCCTTTGTTGTTATATGATATTGGTCGGTTTTTGTATTGATTTGTTGATGATAAACGTACCTACATGTTATCTGGGTTATAAATGTGAGAATGTTGTCGATATATTTGGGGATTCCGTATTATAGGCCAGTACACATAGCGCCAAAAAGGGGGTTGCGATCGTAATTATTCCGGTAGTCCCAATTTTTTTATATGTTTTATAAAGTGATCCCATGATGTATAATCTGAATTTCCGACAATGGCGCACCTGTGCTCGCGCCACCATTTAAAAAAAACCGGCTATAATCGCGCCAAAATCTAGTTTTTCCAAAATATCTCATTCTCAATGCAAATTTTGGCTAAATTAGCTAAATAATTAAAGTAAAACATAAAATTACCTACAACTTTTGTGAAAACAATTTTCTTCAATCTCTAATAGGTACCGAGGTAGAAAGTCGTAAAGGTGCGTATATTTTTGAAAAAAACAAGTTTTTTGCGCGACTAGCTTTGATTTTTTGTAAATATCTCGTTTCCAGTACAATTTTGTGTAAAAATTATTGATACTAATTTTGTAGAAAATAAAATTTCATAAAATAAATAGGTATATAATTTATGTGTTTTAATTCTAATACGTATCCAAGCTCTAATCCACCAAAACCAGGCCAAAAATTGAAACAGAGGTAAAGTGTTTTAAATTTCATTCCTTAATTTTATTTTTCTTCAACAATTATTGTTGTGAGAACATATAAGTTGACAACAATCGTCATGCCTGCGTCAGACCTAGCTTTAAGGTCTGGGCTGGAAACGGCATGCACGTTAGTGTCATAAGAACTAGAGCCAGCAAATAGTGAAAACTTTTGACAACAATCGTCATGCCTGCGTCAGACCTAGCTTTAAGGTTTGGGCTGGAAACGGCATGCACGTTAGTGTCATAAGAACTAGAGCCAGCAAATAGTGAAAACTTTTGACAACAATCGTCATGCCTGCGTCAGACCTAGCTTTAAGGTTTGGGCTGGAAACGGCATACACGTTAGTGTCATAAGAACTAGAGCCAGCAAATAGTGAAAACTTTTGACAACAATCGTCATGCCTGCGTCAGACCTAGCTTTAAGGTTTGGGCTGGAAACGGCATGCACGTTAGTGTCATAAGAACTAGAGCCAGCAAATAGTGAAAACTTTTCAGGTTCATTCATCTCTGGTCCGTGCTGAAAAATAATGTCAGTTTTTGTTAATTTTTTTAGAGCGCTTATTTAATCATATAAAATTAATATTATTTACTTTATATTTACAGAAATTGTGAAAAAATTACCATGTTGAGTGTCGGTATAGCGTTTAACACAATACTCGTATTTTCTTTATTATTTGCAATATTATCTGGATGAAGTCTTGCGGAATTTTTCCTAAAATGAGAAATATTGTTAATTATTTATACTGTCTCTATTCCCTAATTATTTAGAGATGTATTAAGACATGCCCGACAAACTTTCACCAACAATTCCTGAGCTTATTTGGTGTAAAAAATGCATTTCGGTAAAAATAAAAATATGTCACCGGAAATCAAAATTAATTTACTTCTTATACTCCAAATTCAATATGCTCAGAAGTTTATCGACTGCGTATATATGTATATATCTACATATATAAAATTATTTAAGCTGACATTGTACAATTATGTTCTGTAAAAAACGTATCCCAAAGATCTATTTTTATGTGTGTATTTAAGTAGTACCTTCTCCATTCCGTTAAACATTTTCCTTGGTGCCGTAATTTTGTTCGGGATAAAACTCCTTTTGTCTTCTGTTTTCCCATATTTAACTGAAACGTAAGTATATATTAGCCAAGAGATTTATTATAAATTTGTTCAATTTTACCTTAAATTTGAAAATCATTTCAACGTAAGTAAGTGCAGTAACTTGGGGAGATAATTGCACAATTCTATCTACAACAAATGATCTAACAATCTAAACTTAAAAGATTAATGACTCTTTTTAATATTCGAATGACTTTAGGTACTTTATAGGTGACATATGTCTAATTGTCTGTATGGAGAAAAACTTTCGATGCAGAGTTTTTGTTTTATGGAAAAAAAACTTTCGAATTTCAAAAATTTGTTGTTGGGTAATTTAACTGGTTTTGGTGGATTAGAGCTTGGATACATATTAGAGTTAAAACACATAAATTAAATACCTATTTATTTTATGAAATTTTATTTTCTACAAAATTAGTATCAATAATTTTTTCACAAAATTGTACTGGAAACGAGATATTTACAAAAAACCAAAGCTAGTCGCGCAAAAAACTTGTTTTTTTCAAAAATACGACTTTCTACCTCGGTACCTATTAGAGATTGAAGAAAATTGTTTACACAAAAGTTGTAAGTAATTTTATGTTCTACTTTAATTGTTTAGCTAATTTAGCCGAAATTTGCATTGGGAATGAGATATTTTGGAAAAACTAGATTTTGGAGCGATTTCGGCCGGTTTTTTTCAAAATGGCGGCGCGAGCACAGGTGTGCCAAGGTCAGAAACTCAGATTTTACATCAGGGGACCAGTTTATAAAACATATAAAAAAATTGGGACTACCGGAATAATTACGATCGCGAATCGGTAATTGCCCTGGAGTATTAGTAATGAAACGAACTCTTCACAAACACTTTATTGAAATATAAGAGAATACCACTCCTTAGTAAAAAACTCCTTTTATTTTACCATAATTTATTAGATATTCCATTGTTACAACTAACATGACTGTATAATTAGAAATTAATGTAAAAGCCCAGTAGGGCGTAAATAAATAAAACTAGGAAAACGATTCTAGTGAAGGGGCACTCTATAACATTCTGTGCCGCTGGTTGTGACAACCGGACAGACAGCCGCGTTGCCAAGTGTCGTGAAAAAAAGGAAATAGTAAAAAAGTCTACTTGGGCTAGAAATGATACATAATAACATAACGACAATACTTTAGTGTCATCTTTTTTCTCAAGTGCCTACACATTTACGCATTTAATAATGTATTCTTTTGTATTGGTTATTATTTATATTTATTATTTATATAAAAAACCTTTACTCACTTGAGGAAGAAGTTAAATTATAAAAAACAGAAAATTTCACTAATAGATTTCAAAGTAATCGTTTGATTAAATAAAAAATACGTAAAAGAAATGACCTGAGCGACGGGCCGGGTGACACACAACCTTACAGGCCGGAACTTTGGCGGCGTCTGAGTCATTACGTACTAACTCCTTACCAACGCGCACACAAATATACTACGCACAATCCAGAGTTTTGGAGTACTGGCGGTCGACTTTCGTGTATCTGGCCAGAAATTGAATTTTCGCGAGTGTTTTTATTTTAATTAATTCTTATGAATACATTAATAAAATCTCTAATCTTTTGTGAGGGAGTCGTCGGGAAGTTACTAATTCATCGTCTAGAAAAATAAAATCTGGTACTTGCCGCTTATCTCACAACATTTTACATTTAATAAAATGTACTTATCGTTTTACATAATATATTTAATTGTAAGGTCCTGTTTTTATTAATCTTAAATATAAATAACTTGCATCCCTTCGAATCCCTCTAGAAACATTTAAGATTTTAGTAATAAGCTCATCAGAAATAATTAAAATGTGAGCGTCGGGGCAAATCCCCGTTATCAGGGTATTGTGTCGCCTTAAGGCCATGCACTACGTCATGTAATATTTTAAATTGAGCCGCTATCAATAACAACCCTTACGTAGATGGCGATAAGGTTTAAATTCCCACTTAACACCATCCGCCTATTTTGATTTATGCAAGAAAGAAAAATGGCCAAAAAGTGCCTTTTATTTTATTTTGTGGATGTTCAGGCATAAATATTTAATTTTTTTCGATCATTTTATAAATAACTTAATTTGCCACATTATACAATAAAATCATAACCGGAAATGGGTTCGTAAGTAGGAGATTTTGAACTTTAAAGCAGTTTTCATAGATCTTATTCATTATTTTTTTCTGGGCTTATAAAAAGACTTATATAAAAAATACTCGATTATTTTAAAGGTCAAGATGTATTCTACTCGCAGTATTAAATTAAAGCATCTGAAACATTTCTAGGCGACCAAATTTTCAAACCAAAAACACATGATTTTGCATTACAACGTATGGCATCGCCTTAAGTTGTCAATATTATAAAGCATTACTTACAAAAGTGTTTTGTCGTAAAATAATTAAATTATCGCCATCTATGAGCGCAAATATTATAACGTATGTTCCCTGTCACCTTAATGTCACTTGTAAAACACACTATAAAAAAAGAACCTAATTTCATTACGAACTACGCGGAGTTCTATAAATTTTAAATGCGAATGTGTAAATTCATTTGACCACCATTAATTGCCACCCCCTCCCGTGTCCGTTTAGTCCTTGGTAGTGTTTTGCATACTATGCGCAACCTTGACCTCCGTATTCACGTGTAGCTGATGCGGTTGTGTTTCCGATCGATGTGGACCTCTGCAGTTGTAATTTCTGAAAACATGCATTTTATACAAAAGCGTTTCTCGCCAAAAGGCCGATGCATACTTTGGAATGTCTGTGGGTTCGCTAGGTGGAGCGTCGGCGTTCCAATGGGGCGTCGCGGCGGTGTCGCATAGCCCCAAGGTCAACTTGCAAAGGTCGCACCTGCGAAGTTCAAGGTTTATCCAATTTTAACATGCGCTTGTTATTTTAGAATAGATAGTACGTTGATTAAAGATTATTTGTTCTATTCCAAGGGCTTCTGCCGCATATGGCTTTTGATGACCAGTGAAGAATATTGCATGATTTTTTGATTAGTTGTCTTTGTTAAAATTTGAAAAAAGCGTCAAATAATAATAGACTTTGGTGTTAAAATTACAAGTACATTTTTTGTGTATCTGTCGACCTATCCCAGTGTTTTTCAAACTTTTATATATTAAGGTACTTAAAATGAATAAAAATAAGCCTATGATTTATGAACCGCACAAGAGTCCCAACAGCTCCCAATAATTTGGAGCCAGAAAGTATAACTTGAATAGAACCTTCACAGAACTTGAAAATCAACTTTGAAATTTGATGAATTGTTCAAATTCTATGAAACAGCCCATCCTTAGATTTTTCTAGTGTACCTATTTACAAAAGTTTCATCATTTAAATGTAGCATGGATGGGATGATCATCAGAAGGTGTCACTTTGAATGTGAAATAATGGAAGTTGAATTTATTTTCCAATGCGTATTTTTCGCATATTTGATATAATTTGCTTGATAATTGAATCATGTTGCAATTATTATTTTAGAGAGCAATCTGTGCATTTGCATCTGAATTGCAACAATAGAGCAGCGAATCACTGAGAAGCGCAAGAGTGCCGTATGAAGTCACATTACAGAATTAATTAATGACTGGTGTCAGGGATTCTAGCGATTCAAGGTTACTGTGATTAAAACCGGTAATTCTGGCTTTGACAGCGTTAGACACCTTTACTAGCACCTTATTATTGCTATATGATTTACAAGAGACATACGCAGGTTTATTTGAAACAGCTGATTTCTGCGATATAAAATATGACAATATATGAATATTGTTTACTATTTTAGCAACATAAATACTTGTTGATAGCTCGCAGTGATGTGCGATCTAAGATATTTTTTCTTCAAGTAAAACACAAAATAAAACTAATCAAAACGCAAATGTATGTATCTATACATCATCAACAACATACAAACTATTACATTTGATATTTGGTGTACATAAGACTAAAAGGCTATAATCAAATAAGCCAATTTATTATAAATATAATTTTAGTTAAATATCTTGTCTGTACCTAATTGTTTAAATTTCTTCAAGGAAGATGTGAAAGAGGTGAAATAGTTTTTCAGAAGTAACTAAAATGTTAAAGGAACTGAATTTGCTAACAGTGAAATGATGCTGACCTTGCACGCTATGATGTTTATACATAAAATTAAAAAATAACCTGTTACCAAAATACTTCTCAAACAAAATTATATAACATAAAGATATCCACAGACATATCATAAGGACGGACAATTAAATTGGACTACCAAAATAAATCAAAGCCAATACACAAAACTGTTTACTTTACCAAAGGAATGCAATATTGTAATGCGCTGCCAGAAACTATAAAGTATGCAAAAATTGGTGGATTCAAGCTGGATTGTATGAGATATATTAATCAAAAGAAAATGTAATAAATAATAAACATGTGATCAAGTATGTATGTAAGTTATACTCTTAATAAACTGGTCATTTGTAAACTTGGATGTACAACTTGACATCCTGCCTGAAATATCCATACAAATTGAAAATATCTCTCGAGTAAAAATAAATTCCGCCGACAGGAATTGAACCCGCACCTTCTGATGTCCGGTCAGGTGCTCTGGACCACTGAGCTTCGTCGGCTTATTTCCAACACGCCAAATAATGCAATATTTACTAGAACTTCAATCAACAATTACTGCTTATTATATTTTACTAATTATTGCTTATAATAATTTGTTATCCTTTGTGGTATGCATAAAAAACCTTTTCTTATAAACATTAGTTTATCATTAAAAAAATAATTGGAAATAAAAAATGCTAAAATAAATATTATGTTTTCCTGCATCATATTCAATACGCACTATTATATGCTTAGATTTTTTTTTCCTAGAATCGTCACTCAAGTTAGAGAATGGCGCTACTTAGTGTTCAAGGTTGCACAATACATCGAGGGAAGAATTTTATTATATCACCCAAAAGCTGTGGTGAAGCGTTTTCTTATCTGAGATTGTCTATGGTATAAACATACGTTCGATGCCTTGTGGTGCGGCATCTTCTACTTATGTATGGTTGTAAAAATATGCTAGTTCCAAGTTATTGTTATTCATTGCCGACATTGTGAGACGGTAAACAATCGTGTATAATTTGCAAACAAAGACCTTTGCAGGCAAAATCAAGTTCGTGAGCGAAACCATGTCGATTTAATCGGCTATGCAGGTAAAGGTCCATAGACCAAATGTATGCATTTGGTTCACGGTCACGGACACGGTGTGTACATACTATATTATAGGTAGGTATTGAAACAATGCAGTTTCGCTCAAGACGTTTTCCTTACCTTTTCCTCAAGGGGTGTGGGCGGTGAGATGCCAAAGGAAAACTTGTATCTTCTACCTAATAGATAAGTGATTTAAATATTTTTCGTAAAGAATAGATAGTACTAGTACCAGCGTACCTACTAGTATTGCTATTAAGGGTAAACGGAATATATGTCATAATCTACGCGTTCGAGATGGAATTGAATTATTTTAGGTTTTGCAAGTTCTGCTTTAAAATATTAAGATGAATTGTTTGTTTGCCCACGTACAAACGTAATGAATAATTAATAAAAATGGTTTTATCTCTACGAAAATCAATTAGTTTAAGAAAGGCATATAATGCAATATAGTATCGGTGATTCAAACCTATATTGTATTTGAATGCCTCTCTTAAAAGAATTGAGTTCACCGGCTTCGGACATTGTAAGCGGAAAATATTGTTTTGGCAATGATGGAATTCTTAGCTTATAAACTCGATAATAACTCGTATGGGTGGGAACCAGACGCATTTGTCAACTCACTCACTAACCATTTAACAATAGAAGATTTTCAACTGCTTGAAGCTAGAAGAACAGTGGTACCTTCGTGGGAAATGTTGTGAGGCTGACTGAAATGGGTCGGAGAGGAAGAATAGCTATTTTATGCTACGTATACATCCACGAGCCGAACCGCCGGATTGAACTTCAACTTATGGAAAAGAAACGAAGCAACCGCAAATGGCTCTAAACGCCGCTTGCAGTTGATTCGTTCCTTTCCCGTAATTCGTGGTACGGTTCGCATTTCGGTTCGCAAATGTATACGTACCCTTAAGCGACGCAAAAGTTTCGATTATATTGTTACAGGTGTCTCCCCAGTGCGACCCCGAGAACATCGGAAGATAAAAATGTTATATATATTTAGCAATAATTTTACTACAAAAATATTAATATTATGTAAGTTGACAAGACACGTCAGCAGAGGCGGCTCCAAGGGCCCAGAAGTGGAAGGTCAATCGAAAAAAAAAAGGGAAATGTACATTTTGCTAATGTGTAGTGAATATTATAAAAACGCCAATGTATGTATAATTAATTCGCCGGTACCCACCTATTCTGAAGCTGGTAGTTTAATATAATATGATTATTTATTTACACATATAACTAATTCATGTTTTTTTTTTCTTTAAAGACCTTTTCCTACTAAAAGTTTTAATTTTAATTTGTATTAAGTCCAAACTCAGTCAATCGTTTATCAGAAGACTTAAAAAGTAAAAAATGAAAGCAAAAGTACCTATACGTTCATTTTATTGCACCCGAAAATGAACTGATAAAAATGATAATATTTTTCTCTCTTGTAACACAAACTAATTGTCACTTTATTTGAATACGTTTGTCATGATTCAGTGAATTGTTTGCGATTTCATTCGATATGATATCTACAGAATTTGATATTTTTAATTATTCCATGCAAATTACGTCAATTGTAGATAAACATAATTTCGAGTTCAACATGGCTATCATTTATAACGCCAAAACCTTACGACTGACACTTTTTCACATCTCCCTCTAATACCTTAATAATCTTAGCTGGTATAGATATCTCTATCTCACCGCGGTGATGTCCGAAAATCCATTGAAAATACATTTTGTATGATACTGAGAAAGAATGAGAGATAGCTGGATAAAACTTGAAGTGACCCACGCTAGGTACATGCAGCACCTTCTCATTTGGACGCTAGATGGCACTGGAACTCGCTATTACCGTACGAATATTAAAAATAAATTAATAATTTAAACTCATGATGACAGAGAAAGAGGCCTCTTTGGCGCGGAGCTCTGTATGCCAGTATTTAAAAAAAAATAATCGGGCAGTTTGTCAAAGCCTTTTTTATATTAATACTATTGCACTATATTTTGGGAGGTCTTTGACCAAAATACCTTCTAAGACGAGCCGCCACTGCACGTGAGTCCAGTGATAAGTAAGTCGTAAGTCCCACTGATCATCCAAATAAAATAACATAAACGCCGGTTGGTTGATTTGCCGGTTAGTTTCTATGTGATATTTTTGATAAAACAAACATTATGTATTACTTAATTAGTATCGGGTCCTGAAAATTTCGCATTATTTTAAGGAGAAATTTGCGTTATTTTTGGCGAAATTTGAGTTTTTATAAGTACTTGTGAAACATACTTAATTTTTTGGCGGAATTCGCGCTACTTTTGGGAAAAGTTGTTATTTTTCAGCAAAAACAGTGATATTTTGCAACAAAACTTAACTAATGTTAACTTTTTGGTATTTGCATGTAATAAATAAGCAGTGGAACTCGGATGTACCTGGCACGTACATTTGACTTGTTCGGTGTAAAGTTAGCTAAGTTACATTTTATGGCTTTTCGAGCTTGTCAAAATCATAAGAAGAAAAAATATTTTTACTAAATATATACATATTTTTAAATATCAGAAAATCGCTTGAATATACGAAAATCCGCATTATTTGCCCAAAAATGGGAATTTTTACGCGAAAATCCCCATTTTTGGGGAAATACTAAATTTCGCATTATGGCAAACGCGAATTTTTACATCTCATTTATTTATTATCACTAGTTTATTTGCCAGTTGGTAAAAATATAATTAATGTTGATTCTAAGCGCTATTTGTACTTGTCACAGTTCACAGTACTTTATCTACACTGTCACTCGGCGGTTTGCGGCTTCAGGGCACGTGGTCGAATCGTGTACTAATCTTCATACCTCGCATATTAAAACACTAATTTATTGTGTTTATATTCAGCTCACTAGTGGATGATAAAACGTAAAAAAATAATGAAAAAACAAATACAATAATTTGTATGTAGGTACCTTCGCAGTTTGTCTGAAAAAGTGAATTTTCACATTGGTTCTTTAACTTCTTCAGCTTATTTTGTGGTCAATTACTACAGCGCAACTTAATTTTGAGAATTATGATTAATCAATCAATAATCGTACACGACCATTAAATAAAATTTTGACAAAACTTATAAATATATATTTTTTTCAATTGTAAATTGTATTGTGTCGACTCTTGGATTGACAAACAATGCTGCAGTCTGGCAAATAATATCCCATTATTTTTTCTGGTAAATATGTATTTACTAATACTGTCTCGGGTACCACCTAATTACATTGACATTGACTATTCGAGATAAGTAAGTCCCAGCTAGTTATTTGCCTTTCAAAATAAATTTTTCTTTGTAGCTGTCAAATTTTTAAAATCGTTTTATTTACAAGGATAGGTTGTTTTGAGAACCACAGATACCTTCAGACTTCTCGAAGCATGTGGGACTATGGTACCCCAAAGGGGTAGAAAGAGGGCTCTTAAATTGATGTTTAAAATTTCACATTTTGATATATAAATTACAAGCCTTTTCTGCCAACGAAGTCCCTTATATTAGATATTATATATGTTGATTAAATAACCGTTATCGTTGAAGAATTTTTTTTCTTGAAATATGGTAGTTCTTTTAGTATGTTTGGGAAACTTTGATCTAAAACGTTAATCTTATGGATTCCTTTTATATATAATACGTTTAATTTTTTTTACCCTTTATCATGGAACCGTTAATTGGTGCTTTAATCATGAGTAAAAATCGGTCTACGTCATTAAATTTCGACACCAATCAGATGATATTGATTTAGCATTTCGCGTGCGCAAATAATAACGTCCAAAGTTTACTCTCGTATCGCTTACAGAGCAAGCAGTTAGCGGGACATTGATCGCTTCGGCAAATAACTGCAGACAATAATGACAGTGTGGTCAAACCGACCAAACTATGTTTATATTGGTCCGATAATGGACGAATCACATCGATTGTGTTTGAAATTAGCTTAATTATCTTATAAGGCCCTCAGATCGAATCAGGGAGGGATTGGAAGTAATTTATTATAATCAACATTCTTTTAGTTAACCTTGACCCTAATTCACACAAATAGTTTTTTAGTGCCATGCTTATTATTCCTCTTAATTTTTGTGCTAGTAGTTCTGTTAAGACGTAATATTTACTACCTCGACTTGACAGCTCGCAATACCGTCTTGACGGGAAATAACTATGAAACAACTATGAAATCTGGCTGGATCTGGCTACACACGAGTCTTTGAGGCTCATAGCCCATTGATTTTATTATTTTGCTTACGTGAATACGAGTACTTAAATACTTTAGTGGATAAAGAAAGCGCGTGCAATCAATATGCATTTTAATTTGAAAAAAAAACAACTGATCTCCAGCTCTTCTGCTCGAAAATGCGCCTAGCATTTTGGTTGAACGGCCACGCGATGACTCCCACGCTATAAAGTTAAACGTTGTTTCATAGAAATATTAAATTTTTTTCTGAAGGGTCTTTGATAAACTTTTGTATTCAAACTGAAAACGTAGAGTTATCTCTTTCTAACACTGTTTATGTCATATATATCACAGTAATATAAAATTAAATAACATAAATTTTATGAGCCATTACAGGCTGGGAGAAATATCTCCCAAAAAGACTTTGGGTGTTTGACGTCTAGGATAAATATCTGTTAAAATTGCTCTGGAGGTTAAAACTCATTGCTTTTAGATTGTACAATAATTGTGTGACATTTTAATCAGCTATGTTTTTTAATAAAGTTTTTCAGTCCTCTCCTGATTTACGATACTTGTCGCAAAAGCTTTGCAAACAAATCGGATCGGATGTTAACTTACAAGTCAAATATCGCGATAACACTAACAAAATTTTACTATCATTCTCCACCAGCATCCAGCGGCAGTGGGCTACAGCCGAAGTCTGTCTCAATACCGTGAACTGTCAAGATTACTTTCAGAACGTCATCTTCAGCAGATCCCAAAGTAATTCGCGATGGACAAGGTCGAAAAACCTTACGAATACCGAATTCTGTCCAAGGAAGAGGCTGAGCATTATCTGCGCACGGTAAAAAACCATTATCTTCTCTGCTAATTACGTAATTCCCACGTGACTTTATTTATGTTAATGATAAGTGGTCGTTCTAAAATAATTGTGGCCAAAAGCGCAGCATAATCCTGGTGTTTTTTTTGTGTAAAGTGTTTTGTTCTAGTGCCGAGTTTTTTTTCCATAAATCTAGTGCTTGAAATGAAGTGAAATAAAAGTTATAAATAAATTTTGCCTTTTCAAATATATTCGGACATTGGAGGCTTGTTATGTATAGTATACTCCATCTTCCATTTTATAACCATACTTTTATAATTTTATAACCTCAAAGTAAAAACGACGAGCATTCGAGGTCTTTAAGCTTCCCTAATCTGGGTGTAACTGTTGCATTACTCGTTCTTCAAAAGAGTCGAATTTCGTAGATTTTGTCTTGAAATGTAGTGACTTAAGAGGAAGCTACAAGCCAAAAATGCGTATATTCTTGGTATACCTTATATTGTAGGTTATAGGCATTAAAATCGCTTGACAAACGGAGTCTAGAAACGTTCGATTTCAAGCACAAAACTGGTATTTATTTTTTTGTAAATAATTTTATAAGAAAGCAAAAAAGTTGATCAAATGAAACTGTCACCGATAATTTTACCTATAATACTGTATTTTTAAAAAGTTGTTTCCTTTACGCGTTCATACATTTTTATTGAAAGAAATTTTTTTTTGTAGTTTACATTTATATTTTTTATGGAGTAATTTATTTTATTTATTTGTATTCTACTAAAGCGAAACCATAGGAAAACCTTCAATTTATCTATAGCATATCCATTTTTGGTATTCATAATGTACACCAATTCGTTATTGAGATTAATCAAAATAATGATTTGGCATTAAGCTTCTCCTTAATCAAAATAGTGATTTAGCACTAAGCTTCGCCTTAAAGTGAAGTAAAACGATCGTACGCTATTGTGATACGACTGTTATGTACAGTGTACACGTTCTTTTTCTTATGCCTCGTTTAGACGTTTCAGTTTTAGTTGATCAACTTTCTATTATTCTACTATTCTACCTTAAAAGCATATTGAAAAGTGTGAACCCTCTCTTTCAACAAAGTTGATCAAGTTTTTGTTTCAAAACCTTGTTCAATTTTTGTCTTTCAATAAAAGTTGATCAACTAAAAATGAAACAGCAAAATTGTTGGATATAATATAAAATACCGTAGGAAAATCATGGTGCAACCAAAATAGTGCACGTTACAAAAAATGTGAAAAATTTTCCAATGCACTTCTCTGTTTATTTCTTATCTGTTTTTGAATAATCATATCGAGCATATAAAGTAGAAAACATATTCGCGTTCAATCCTAAATCGTGCCCAAGACAGTTAAGTAACTATTGCGAATAATCATTTAATTATTGTTACGCGTGACCTAAATAAGACAGTGTTTCGTGAATACACAATGTTATTAAATTCGTCCATTGCTCCATTTTGATTTTATACTCAATGCAGTGCAATAAACTATGCTTGTATGCTCTCGGTTCGAAGTTCACTCTTATCGCAATAATAGACCTTATCATTTTATTCGAAACCACACAAGGCTTCTAATCAGCATATATGTATATCTCGATGACACATAGGTACCCATTGTATTATACAAAGTTCTCGTTATATCGCGAATTTGTAATATTATGAACTAGGATGACTAAGCAACTATTTAACTACTAGCGCAGACCGGTGATAAATCACGGGATATTAAAATCGCACAATTTGTGAAGCTGAGAGTATTTATAAAATATTTTATGTCACCCACCTATCAAAAATATTTTTCTAAAATTTTATTTATGATTTAATTATATATTTTTTTGACAATTTAGAAATACAATCAGAAATTTACTTTTCGAATTAATTATTTGAAAAAAGAATTTAAACAAAATAGTCTGAATTATTATTTATTATTGCTTGTCTGATTGCTGATAAATCTGAAGAAGTAAAAATTCTCGATTGAAATTCTAGATCTGGCGTCTCGAAATTTGCACACCTGGGGAGGTGCCTGAAGTTTCTAGCTTAGTTGACGAGACGTCATTTCGTCAGAATAAAGAGTTAAAATCGGGCGAAGCCGGGAAATGTTACCTTTGAAAATGTTAAAACCTTTATTACCTAACAGAAACAATGAATCCTTATTTAAAATATTAAAAAACAACCTTTTAGCATTGCATTTATATAGGGCAGTTTTTTGTAATTTCACTTAAAGTGCGAATCTTTTAATCAATGTCTCTAATTTGTCTAAATAGTTTTAAAAAAAGTAAAAATATTATTCTCGAGCAATATTTTTGTGAACGTCAAATTTAGTATAATTACCAAACCGTGTTTTTCATGCATATACAGGATGTAATAGCACATACACAAAGGATTTTAACCAGCGATTACTGAGCATATTTGGAGTAAAAAACGTAGTTGTCATTTAACTGTCCGATGATATATTTTTTCAATAAAAAATAAAAAACTATGATTCTGTTATACGATCTGCCACCGATCACATTGCTATCTCTCTGATCTCTCTCTCCCTCTCTCTCTATTCTGTCACCGTGCTGCCGGAACGAGACGCTGTGCGTATCACGTGAACCTCTAGGCTGAACCCATCTACCCAGTTGTTTTTAATTGAATTTTTGAAAATCAACCCATAAAAAACATTTTTTTACTACAATACGTCTATTTTAAAATGTCTTATATCTGGTTTGACTGAGGATTGAACCTTCTTACCCAGGAGCTGGAGTCATCAACTCAACAGAAATGAATGTGTGTGCGTATGTGTGTACGTGATTGCCACTGAAAGTTTATAGAATACATTGTCATCGTCAACAAGTCTATCTGCCTAGTTTTCTCTCGATCGGATGTCTGGAAGTGGGTTAATTTCCATTTCCAAGATTTTCATTTATTCACGAAAAAAAGTGAAATTTAAATAAATGTTATCGGACGGCAAAATGACTTGTGCATTTTTTACTCAAAATAAGCTCTGGAATCGCTGGTTAAAATCATTGATGAAAATCCTTCGGGTATGTGCTATTACACCCTGTATATACGAGTATTAGCGCCACCTATGTAATTTCTGAAGCAAATATTTGTTCTAGCGGTTAGAAGTTAATGTTGTGTGGTGACATTCAGCATTCAATGTTAGATTTGATTGTTCATTATCACGCTGTAAAATGTACCCGCGGAGATGTAAACAAGATGTGTGAATTAGGGCGAAGGAAAAGGTCGTGGAAGGAACGAGGGGTATTTTATAATCGTGAAAAGTCCTAGACAAGGTTGTACTTATAGCAATATACGAATTTATTATGTTGATGATACTGAGAACAGCTTGTAGTCTCTCTCGGTTTACAAGCTTCGTTTATGAGAAAGAAGGACAGGTAGCAATGAAGCTATCAGTGATATTCCTTTCAGGCCCGAGCTTTATTGACAGTTTTTATTTTTTATTGTAAGAACTAACTATAATACCCCGCCGCGCGTTGTTGTGGCTCAGTCCGTCTGTGCAGTTAGAGAAACAATAGTACTTGTTGCTTTTACATCCAACAGATGGTGCTGTATTTCGAAAAAAACATGTTTGTCCAACTAATGGCAATTTTAAAAAAATCATGTTTTTACCCATATTTAATATAAAAACACAAGTATTTGAATGCAACGTTGCGCGTTGTGTCAAAATTTCAAAGCAATCAGTGAAAAACTTTCGGAGAGTAACATAAGTAACAGAGAGTAACGAACATTTACATTTTTTATTTATGTTGAAGATTTGAATAAGGGTAACAAAATATATTTAAAAAATAAATTATTCATCAATTTTCTTGGGAAAAGGAATACTCACATTTGTAAGTACTGAGTCTCAACAATGCCAACATAAGGTATCGGTAGAACCAAATCTTCATAGCCAAGTTAACAAAAATCATTGATTATTTGCAAAGAATTTTCAAGAAACAGTTGACGTCTTTTGATAGACACAAGTAGACATCACAATGTATTATGCATTTGTTGCGAGATTGCGTTGAACACCCCTCTAGTCATATAATATACAATTTACCGAGCTAAAAAAATCTTTTTAAATTTGTTCGAAGTAAGCCAATACTTTTAGGTGTGACATCTCTAAATATTATAAAACAAAGTCACTATTCGCGTCTGTCTGTTTGTGCTATTAGTTCTTCTAAACTATACTAAGAGTTTGATAGAATTTTCACTATCATTTAAAGAATTTTTTCCGGAAGGTTTATTATATATGATACATGGATATATAAATATATTATTGAAAGTAGAGAAAGTCGAACAACGCTGGGTACACGTCAGCTAGTTATATATTAAATGAAAAATACACTTTGCAATACACCACTTTTATTTTTGAATTAACAAAGATCGCCAACCGGCTTTTCCCAAGCTTCTTCAGGGCTTATTATTATAAAATAAAGATAATAAGATACAGGCACATACAAGTATATAAGTAAATAAAACAATGAGTGATAGAGATACAAAACAGAAAGAAAGAGGCACACATAGAAAAGGAGGGGACAACTTATTTAGGACGGATAGGTGGGGATAGAGGGAGAACAGTTTCTGCGGAGATTAACGGAATAAATTAAATATAGGACTATCATTTAAATTTATTTGATTACTAATTATTTTAAAATTATTATTAACATTTTTTTTAATTTCCAGGGGTTCTAAATTGTTTAATCTAATTACATTTTTCCTTCTAATTCCAATTAAGTTTAAATATTTATGCCCTAGTGACTTAGTTTATTGTTAGTTTATCTTTAGTATTAATTAAGTAATTTCCTAAATTATTATACAAATAACAATTTGTATACAGTTAACTTTTCTTTGTTGAGCGTCAAAAAATTCCCATCTGAAATAAAATCCGCCTTTTACACTAATAATAATTTAGGTCAACCGCGCTAACAACGATTGGGTAGAACCAACATTTATTTCGTATATCAACTGCTGTGATTTTATCGGGATTCAAAGAAATGCACATATGAACACTGTGTAGGCGTGATTTGCCACCAAAAGTTAATATAATGTACTCTGTCACTGACAACAAGTCTATCCGCATAGTTTTAGCTCGATCGGATGTCGTAAAGTGGGTTAATTTACACTTCCAAGTTTTTCCAACAAGATAAAAAAGTGACATTCCATAAATGTATTTAAAAAAATGTGAATTACCAAATAGATTCAGATGTACGAGTATATGCTGAAAACATGGCTCCTAATTAGATATATGTATTTTTTAAATTTATTTAATTTTTTTATTTACGTCTATTAAGACTTTTACCTACATATATAACAATATTTATGAAATTATACTCGTAAATAGTGCAGGAAATGACTGTTTAAAAGATAATATATAAAAAAAATATTGTTGAATTTGATCCAGTTTGATACTTTATACTGGGCGATTAAATCAATCTATAGTTTTTGTATCAGACGTAATCGTGACACATAAGACTGTAGATAGGGCCGGTGATCCCAATCTATGGAGGCGTAAGATGTCTTCCTTCAGTGGCGTGGAGGGGTAGAACGGGGCCGTCTCTGAAGCCGCTGTAGAGCTGGTCCGAATGCTGTTTTCTTGTTCTTGAGCTGATTCCGAGTCTGGTCCGAAGGGGTAGGCAAGTCCGTGGTCCAGGGTGAGGCGGGGGTCAGAGTGAAAGAAGGCGAGTAGAAGCAGAAGTCGGAGCGAGGTAGAGGGCAGAGCAGAGAGAGAGGTGTTGAGCTGGTGGAGGTTGCTGGCTAACTGTCTTTCCAAGGGGCTGTTGCCCGTTTTATAGGACCCCGGCGGCCTTCGCTGACCGAGCGACGTTCACACGGGCCCGCTTTCTCTTTGATTCCTGGAATCGAGGCCCGTGTTTGTTACGTGCCCGCGGCCCGCCGCCGGGTTGGCTACCGCCCCTCGGCCGGTAATTTCGGGCCGTGGTCATTTGTGACGCTATGCCGGCGCATGGCGCACGGCAAGGCTTCCCACTACGTTTTGGCACGGTTCTAACAATCGTGCCCGAATTAAATATGAATATGATTTTGCCAGCTCTCATAGTATACTTCTCTGCCCGTGTCCCCTAGCCAAGCTCCGACGTTTAATTTATTGTTTACATAGAGGTTCAGACATACATTTTATACATTTCTTTCATTATACATAACAATTTCACATACATAGAGGACAGTTTATTCAGTTTAAGGACAGGCAAAGTTAAGGCAAATGGCAGATTTTAATATGGGGTGACGTCGGCTGATATCGGAGCAGTACGTCCGTTACACTCCCCCCGTGGAGCTCGGCTACACTCTTCGCAAGCGGCGTGCTGCGACATGGTCCCCGGCGGCATTGTTGCCGGTGGCATGGTCCCCGGCGGTATGGTCCAGGGCGTCGGCGGCGAGGACGGTGTTCGGACCAGCCATCCTCAGCGTTGTCCCGGCGTCGGCGTCGCGCCGGGTGCTCCCATGCGTGATCCAACCGAGGGCTGTCCGGGACGTCATTTGGCCGCTCTCTTCCTTCCGCACCTCCCGCGACACGATAAGCGGCCCGTTATCTTGGCCGATCAGCAGCCGTGGTTTCACTTGCCGGCGGCCGGCCACTGTTTGCCGCGGGAGGTCTAGGTCCGTTACGGTGTGTGCCGTCACCGTAAACGCGTCTCCGTCGCCGCGCACCGACAGTCTCACCCGCCGGGACGTAGCATCGGATGAGCTCATCCCATTAGCGCCCCGAATTCGCAGGCCGCGTACCGGACCCGCGGCTCCGATGATGTCTGCAACATCTGCCTCGACTAGGGTTATTGCAGAGCCCTCGTCAAGCAGCGCGTGCACGGTCGCATGGCCCCCGGGGCCGCACAATGTCACGGGAATCACTTTCATTAGCACTTGTCCCTCACTTTCCCACGTGTTCGTGACTGTGTGCGTCTCGGGGTCACGAGTGTATGCGTCATCGTGCAGCAAGCGATGATGCGGGGCCCGGCACGTCCCCACTCCGCAGTTGGTCCGGTACTCGCACCGTTTCGTCTGGTGCACACCGTCCAGACACTTAAAACACAACCGTGCACTTTTTACAAGCTCCCAACGCGCACTGATTGTTTCTTCGGCGAATCGGGGACACTTGTAAAGTTTGTGCGAATCGTCTTTGCACAGTGTGCACCAAACTTCACTGCGGGGTTCCGGGCGCTCGTCGGTCACGTACACATTTTCACGATACGGGCGGGCGGCCCGCTGATGTTCGGCCGAGCTGCTCGGCCGCGTTGCTCGGCCATTGTCGGCGAGGCCCGACCGCGGCACCGCGTTGGTCAGCCGCTTCAGGAACGCGGCAAGCTGCACCACGGTGGCCGCGTGCGTCTGGTCGGCCACCTTACCCAACCACAAGAGGCGTAGGGCTAACGGCATCTTCGAGGCGATTTCGCTGAGGAGGGCCGGGTTGGAGAGGTAATCACCTCGCAGATTCCCCAGCGAAGCCACGATGTTCTGCACCGTGCCCGAGAACTCTACCAGAGCCTCGGTCGATGCGTCCTCTTGTAGTCGGGTCAGCCGCTTTATCCTGTCGAACATGACAGCCGCGACAGAGTGCGCGCCCCCAAAGCGGTGCTTTAAAGGCACCCACCACTGTCCCATCCCGGTATAGGTGACTTATTGTCACCCCTTCGGGACTCTCGCAAGAAGCTAATTTTTTATATTAAAAGATTCGAATTTTCGATAAAAGACTCTAGACCTTTAAATGTCCCTGCATGTTGTGTTAGCGAGCACTATGCAGTGGATGCTCGAGTTAGTTGAGTAGACATGCACATGCGTGTTAGTAGCACAAAACAAAATATATATAGACGAAGATATATTATGAGTAATTAGGTCCTCAGCAGTCCCAAAGGCGTGCGGCCGGTCGCCGATCAGCCCACAGGTGAGCTTCCCATCACCGCCCACCCCACCCCAAGGCGTGATTGTGCTCGAAGACTCTAGGAGAAGAAGATGGGTTGTGATCTACCCGAAGAGAAATAAACTAAAAAGAAGAGCGTCACACGTCAACGGGGGTGGGGAAGGTGATGTAGCTCACTGCGGACGTCACGACGAGCCAGAGCACCGCAATTGGGGGAAAGCCGATTGTCTAACTCATGTCTTATTCGGGAGTCTGGAAACTTCTGGCTTTGATGCAGGGACTGCGGTCTTTATGCCTCGCCCAAGAAGAGGGCTAGGACAAGACAAAACACAAAAGGAGTTCAGTTCTCATCTGGAATATAAACATGTTACAAGAAGAGAGAGCACAAAATACAAAAATAATATAAGGATTGCAAGCAACAGTATAGCGATACATAAATAATATAGTGTAAGATATAACAGGGTAGCAAAAATAAATAATCAATAAAGAGATAAACATACGACATAAATTGGCGAGATTATGAGTGAGAGAGCGGTGCTCCAGGACATCCATAATTTCCGGCACCTGCGCCGGGTCCAGGAGGAGAGGGCTGACGGCTTCTCGTGCCTTTCCCTTCAGGGCACGCTGCAGCCGCATCAGGTTCTCGGCCGCCGTCATCCCGCAGGTGGCCGTCGACTGGAGGAATTGCGCCTTCCAGGCTTGCCACTCTATGGCGTCGCCAGCGTAGGGCGGCAAGTCCTTTGCGCTGGACTGCCGGGCGATGAGGGATGCCATCCGCTCATCTTCGGGATGGTAGCGAGGTGTGCCACCGGCCTTGCGACTGCCGGAGGGCGTCGGCGAACATGGCCGTCACCTGGGCGAGAGGGACACTCCCTTGATGCACCCCAGTCTCGTGTCTGCCTCGCTAGCCTCATCCGTTCGGTTTGCAGGCCCCGTATCCGTCAGCGGGGGGCTGCGATGGCGAGTTTCCGGGGCAAATGCTGGGAACTGGGCGGGCCCGCGGGTCACACCGGGATAGCCGTACTGCGGCTCTGGTCCACCTCGCAGCGTCGCGGCGCCTGGGGAAGCGCCGTCCGTGAGTGGATCCGCAGCATGGTTTCTCTCCGTCCCGGTGTGAGCCCTCTCGGCGCGGCGCGAGCCCCCAAAAACATCGCTAGGCTGGGCTGTAGTTGGCGGCACAGTGGGCTCTCCCCCCACTGTGTACGTAAGGCTGTGACTGGAGCCGCTAGAGGGCGCCGCAGTCTGTGGCAGGCCCATCCGTGGGCCAGTGGTTTGCGCCTCCGCTGCGTACCCCAGACTAGGTACGCCCGGGGGCGCTGGCGTCGGCGTCGGTTGGTAACCCAGCCGCGGCGCAGTGGTGTGTGTCTCCGCTGCGTAGCCCAGGTTCCGCCCAAAGCCGCTAGATGGCGCCGCCGTCGGTGGGTACTCCGCCCGTGGAGCTGTGGCGTGCGTCTCCGCTGCGTACCTCTGCGTAGGTACGCCCGAGGGCGCCGGCGTCGGCGTCGGTTGGTACTCCGCCCGTGGAGCTGTAGCTTGCGGAACAGTGGGATCTCCCCCCACTGTGTAAGCAAGGCTATGACTGGGGCCGCTCGGGGGCGCCGCAGTCTGTGGAAGGCCCACCCTTGGGCCAGTGGTGTGCGCCTCGGGTGCGTAGCCCCAGCTTTGCCCGGGGCCGCTAGGTGGCTGGCTTCCGGGATAGGCTCCGTCCGGTTGCCAGGCTGCAGGTGAAGCGGTCCGCGTGAGGCCCTTCAGCGTGGCGATCAGTTCTGCCATCTGTCGGGCGTGGTCGTCCTGCAGCTTCTGGGTGCGCCGCCTCTCAGCTCTTAGCTCGAGCTGCACCTGCCGGAGCGTGTCCTCGCTAGAAGCCTCGCTTCTTGACGAGACGTCGGCCGCGGCAGGGGGCGTCTGTGGTGGTGATGCGCCGGAGGGACCAGGCAGTAGGTCCGCTCGGGGATCAGAGGGGGCCAGGGGGGCGGTTGGCCGGAGTCCGGGGGGCGCGGCTGTGGCCGCCCCGGTTGGTGTGGGATCATCGCTTCCCTGCGATGAATCCCCGTCAGCGCTGTTCTTCCCAGAGCGCAGTGAAGGTGACATCTCTTCCACAGAAAGATCCGGCGGCGAAGGACCACTTATGTATCAGACGTAATGGTGACACATAAGACTGTAAAAGGGCCGGTGATCCCAATCTGTGGAGGCGTAAGATGTCGTCCTTCAGTGGCGTGGAGGGGTAGAACGGGGCCGTCTCTGAAGCCGCTGTAGAGCTGGTCCGATTGCTTGTCGCTTGTTCTTGAGCTGATTCCGAGTCTGGTCCGAAGGGGTAGGCAAGTCCGTGGTCCAGGGTGAAGCGGGGGTCAGAGTGAAAGAAGGCGAGCAGAGGCAGAAGTCGGAGCGAGGTAGAGGGCAGAGCAGAGAGAGAGGTGTTGAGCTGGTGGAGGTTGCTGGCTAACTGTCTTTCCAAGGGGCTGTTGCCCGTTTTATAGGACCCCGGCGGCCTTCGCTGACCGAGCGACGTTCACACGGGCCCGCTTTCTCTTTGATTCCTGGAATCGAGGCCCGTGTTTGTTACGTGCCCGCGGCCCGCCGCCGGGTTGGCTACCGCCCCTCGGCCGGTAATTTCGGGCCGTGGTCATTTGTGACGCTATGCCGGCGTATGGCGCACGGCAAGGCTTCCCACTACGTTTTGGCACGGTTCTAACAATCGTGCCCGAATTAAATATGAATATGATTTTGCCAGCTCTCATAGTATACTTCTCTGCCCGTGTCCCCTAGCCAAGCTCCGACGTTTAATTTATTGTTTACATAGAGGTTCAGACATACATTTTATACATTTCTTTCATTATACATAACAATTTCACATACATAGAGGACAGTTTATTCAGTTTAAGGACAGGCAAAGTTAAGGCAAATGGCAGATTTTAATATGGGGTGACGTCGGCTGATATCGGAGCAGTACGTCCGTTACAGTTTTTATTATGTAGAATATTGCACTATTAATATACACAATGATATTAGTATTAATTTCATTAGATATGTTATATAATAATAATCTGTGTATTTACAATTATTGTAATAATATTATGAATACTTGATTTATATTTGTTGACAAACTGCTTAATTGTAGTTTAACTGGATAACTTTTGAAGAAAGATAAATTAAGAAAAAAATAAAAGTGCGAATTATTCAGGATTATATTTTTCGACAAAAAACATAAAATTCTTGTGTTGAGTCAAACTTTAATATCAAAATTTATTATTTAGGTTGACCTGTTTACCTAAGTTTTCATAATTTGAATAATAATATTTTTATAATGTCTGATTTTAAAACGGGCAAATTTTAAAATGACGCGAAACGCCAATTCTTTCTCCGACATTCAATTATATACGCTTTAATTATGTAGCTATTGACTGTTTTTTACGCAATTTGATTCACGTCTACCTGATACCTAATCATGAATGTAAGCAGTGGCGTGCACAGAGTTTTAAATCAGGGAAGTCAGTACGAAAACCAGCGAATTAATTGACATTATAAAAAACTTTTCACATACTTGCTGGCTTTAGTCTATATTTGATTGGGATTACAACCACATCAACTATCCAAATAACCACTTCATTTATGCATATAACGAGCCATTTACTAGATACGATATAAAATGTGTATATTTCAATGAAATACAACATAAAGTTGTATTAATTAATATAAGTACCAATGGATGATGGCACTGATTGCTTGCTACATTTGTGATTTGTACCGAAGGCACTGCCTTTACGGCAAAAACACAAACGAGCTTAGCTTCAATGCGCATTGCGCACATGAGTTGTGTAGAATACAGTCCATTTGAATATGACATGTCATTTTGCATACTTAGTTTCTGCTTTTGCCACGTTATAGCAGGGCGGACAATGGAGAGCACGCGCGGCGCTGCGATTCGTGGCTGGAACTACGAGCGAATTTTCGATAGTGTTGATTGAAATTCTTGCAAAAATTTATAATTCATGTGATATGTAGGATGCAGTATGTAGTATGCAGTGTTTATATGCTCATACGGAATGCACCCCTCGGAATTTAATATGTATTTTTTAATATAATCCACACGCTGACATTTTTATTAGTGCGTACTGCAACAAGTCAAATTTTATAATCTAAATAACGTACGTTACGTAATATGAGCTTCGTCACTCACTGGCGTTATGTACGGAAAACATTTGCACTTTGCAGCAAGCCATTTTTGAGCCAGCGAAATTAAATTACGTTGCGATTCTCTCACGCTGCACTTTCTTTCGTACTGAAATACAAACATGCTAGTAGACCGGATGCAAAACGTAAAACTGATTCACTGAAATTATGACATTGGTTTTAATGAAAAATTGTGTGCAAACAGAAATATTGCGCCCTTATTCTAGTAAAAGGACCAGTTTTGAAACAAAATTGACTTGATACTCCTGGAATCCGGTACAGTAGGTACCACAAAGTTAGGTTTTGCGCGACCAAGAGATCTTTGTATATCTAAATCTTCTTATGCATTTTCGGCTTTATTCAAAATTAACGCTATGAACTGGCTCCTATTTTGTATAATTATAGATTTGGAAGTGTGTGTGGTTTATGTTTCCAAATTCTTACTCGCGTTTATCGGAGCCCCATTTTTTTAAAGCATAATTTCTGGTATATGTTTCCATAGAATCGCTTACGTATAATATTTGTAGATACTTTTTCGCATATATCATGTTACAATAAGAGTCTGGGTACCACAGCTTCAATGCTTACCCAAGCTTGTCCTTTTTCCACCAGCTATCGTAAATTCTTTTAAGATTCAGCAAACCCTAAGATACCTAATCAAGAATTGGCATAGTTCGATTTTACAATAAAACAGCCCCATTTAGCGAGTTTCTATCCATGTGAGCAGTTGCCCGGCTATTTGGGATTTGGACCATCTATGAACACCATTTCTTCCATTGCTGTGATTTGAAGTACCCTTTTGACTTTTGAAATATTGGCATATAGAGCTCCGGGCCAAAAAGGCCCCTTTCTCTTTCATCATGATTTTAAAATTGGTTGTAGGATAAATTTTAATTTAATTTTGGTTGTGTTTTTAAAATATTTTTGCAAGGAAACATGGCTGCAATATGGGGGATTTAAGGTTTACGGAGGATTTGTTTGGGTTTTTTAAAGGTAGTTATTTCATTTACATCGTACTGTGCGAGACAGTTGATGGACGCGTTTTCATGGGTGGGGAGGCCCGCATAAAATGTTTCCGCGAGACTTAAGATATGGTCTTTAAGGAGGGGAACTTCAGAGTCCCGATGTAGTTGAGCAACCCTCATCCATCTAGGAGCTCCCAGGGCAATGCGTATGGCTTTGTTTTGAAATGTTTGTAGTCTTTTTAGCTGGGGCTCTGAAGCGTGTGCCCAGATAGGGCTAGCGTAAGTGAGTTTAGGTCTTATAGTGGATTTATATATTAGTAGTTTGTTCCTTGGAGATAATTTTTTGTTATTTTTAGATATCATGGGATAAAGGGCTGCAAGAGTTTTATTTGCTGAATTTAGAGTTTCTGTTAAATGCTTTTTCCAAGTTAGTCTGCTGTCTAGAGTTACTCCGAGGTATTTAATGTTTTTTTTCCAAGGTACGTTTTCGCCGAACAAGTGGATGTTAGGGGGTCGTTTAGGGCGTCTACGGGAGAAAACACAAGCGGCGCTTTTTGAGGGATTGATGCTAATTCGCCATTGTTTAAAAAATGATTCTAGTTTCGACGCGTGGTCTTGGACGCGTCGTGTAGCGGTCATTTCGCTTACTGAAGTCGACATGACTTCAGTGTCGTCTGCAAATTTGCCTATTTTGGTTTTTTTGGTGCGAAAGTTATGAATGCTAGGGCGGGGGATATCGCTTAGGTATATATTGAAAAGAGCTGGCGAGAGAATAGAGCCTTGAGGGACACCTGCTCTTAGCAATCTCACTGTGGAAAAAATTCCATCTAATTTGATTCTAAATTTACGGTCTTTAATAAAATTAGCTATGAGTTGAAGCATTGAAAGGGGGATACCGAGGAGGTACATTTTATAAATGAGACCTCTGTGCCAGACTTTATCGAATGCTTTGCAGACGTCTAGGGAGAGGACTACAGTGTGTTGGCGAGAGTTGAATCCGTTTGTAATTTGTTCGACCACCCGCAGAAGTTGGTGGAGAGTTGAGTGGCCCGATCGAAAGCCGTGTTGAAAGTCGGGGATGATTTTTAAATCGTCGACTATTTTTTTCAATCTAGCGAGGATAAGCTTTTCAAGAATTTTACCTGCACAGGGAAGCAGGCTAATCGGTCGGTGGTTTATGGCTTGGAGGGGGTCTTTACCAGGTTTAGGGATAAGGATAACGTCTGCAGTTTTGTAGTCTTTTGGGAATAAACGAAGTCTAAAGGATGCGTTGCTGATGGCTGTGAAAGAGCAAATGGCTTTGGAGGGGAGGCATTTTAAAATTTTATTTGATATTAAGTCGGGACCGGGAGATTTTTTTGTTTTCAAAGATTTTATAATTTTGGAAATTTCTTGAGGGGTTGTGAACGGGATTGGATTGTCTGTGGGGGTTTCTGTCAGGATGGATGAGACTGTTGATTCTACTGTTGAAACGAATTGAGGGTCATCGTAGGTCGTGGTCGGGGAAAATTGTTCTTCGAGACTGTCGGCAAAAGTCTCGGCTTTGTCTCTAGAGGAATACACTGTGCCTTTTGGGCCCGTAAGGGGACTTATTCTGGTCGGGGGTTTTCTAAGGGTTTTGGAGAGTTTCCAAAAGGCTGTTCTGTCGTCGTCGAGAGTGGAGATGAAGTCGTGCCACTGTTCGTCTCTGTATTTTTGGAGTTCGACTTTTACTTGGTGAGAGAGACGATTCATACGAATGCGATCGATCGGGTTTGAGAATCTTTGCCATTCCTTTCGGGCGAAGTTTTTTTCTCTTATAAGTTCTTTCAGTTCTGCGGGAAGGTCGGGTCTGTGTTTATCATTCGCGACTTCGACGGTGGCAAGGTCTACGGCTGATTTTATATCGTTAGTGAAATTTTTAGTGGCTAAATTGAGGCTTTCTTCGTCGGTAATTGATGTTTGAACTTTGACTGATTCTAATAGTTTGGGGAGTTTTTGCCATTGAATTTTTTTACGTGTAGATCTATGAGAAGGTACTGAAGGTAGGGAGCCGTCAGATAAAAACAAGAGTATAGGATCGTGGTCAGAAGATAATTTTTTAACAGTTTGAAGGGTGTAGAGTAAGGGGCAATTTTTCATTATTATTATATCTAAGACGTCTGGGTCGTGATTTGCGTTTTTGGGGAAAAATGTGGGAATATCGGGGGCAGATACTATAAGTGATTTGTCGGCTACGTAATTAAAAAGAATTCTGCCCTTAGTGTTAGTGGTTCGGGAATGCCAAGAGCCGTGTTTTGAATTTAAATCGCCTGCAATTATTGTGGGTAAGGAATTATCAAAGAGTTTGTCGAGGTCCGGGGCAGTGAATTTTCTTTTGGGGGGGCTATACGCGGAAATGAGTTTAATTGGACCATTATTTAGAGTATTTATGACTATAGCGGTAGTTTCGATATTTTCTGAAGAGGGACAGTTTATGATACAGTGGTCGATTGAATATTTAACAATGATTGCGGTGCCACCGCCTGAAGAGTGGGTTCGGTCGGTGCGGTAAGTTATGTAATTCGGAAATTTAATTGTTTTGCTGGGTTTTAGCCAGGTTTCGTTAATTAGGAGAACATCGAGGTTAAAATCCATCAGAAATTGAAGGATTTCTCCTCGGAAATCTTTTACTTTACCGTCTGCATTCCAGTATGCAGCTTGAAGATTTGATGGTTTTCTACATTGTCTGGACATTTTAAAAGATTTTAATGGTTGTTGGAGATTTTAATTATTGTTTATAATGAATTTAAATAAAAATGAATAATACAAAAAGAGATTTTATTTTAATGATATTACTGGATAGAGTTGAGAAGTATTTGAACGTTGGAGAGCAGCCTAGAGTTCATCTCCATGGCAGTTTTGAGTTGGGCGGCAGCGTTTTGGAGGGCTTTAATAAGATTAGCTGGGAGGTTTTGGGGTGGGGGTGGTGGGGCGTTGGGTGAGGTTTGGGGCAGGGTAGTGGGTTCGGGTAGAGGCGGGTAGGTGACGGTGGTCACGGGCGGGGGGTTAGGTGCTGAGGTAGATGCGACGGGGGGGTTAACTTGAGATAGAGGTTCGATGTTTTGGGTTGTTGGGGGTCTTTCTAGTCGGTATTGTTGGGAGGCTTGGGGGATCCTAGGAGTGTTAAAATTTGTGAAGGAGGGACGAGGCCAGGAATTTGGGTTCCGTACTGGGTATTGCATGAGGGGGCGGATATTTTGAGGGTTTACGTATTGGAACCGGTTGGAAAAACGGGGAGCAGGGCGTTGGGGGCAACCTTTGTAATTGGCCGGATGAGGCCCTGCGCAAAGAGCGCATTTAGCGGGAGTCGTGGGGGGCTTTGTGCATGCGCTCGTTGGGTGGTTTTCGCCACATTTAACGCAACGCGGAGTCGCGTTGCAGCATGAAGACGAGTGTCCGTGAAACTGACATCTGTGACATTGTCCAACGGACAGTCTCTTTCTCTGGGGCTCTACTACGATTTTAAGGTGGAGGATTTGGGTTAGATCGGTAAAAATTTTTTTGGATATTTCATTTTTAGTGAGGTTTACTAGCATGAGAGGAATCTCACGGCGGTTAGGGCCTGTCCGCATACGGTGAACCGAGAGAACAGGGTATGTTAAGCCAAGTACGTCGCTGACCTCTTGGCTTGTTATTTCTTCAGGGATGCCCCTGAGCACGACCCTGAGAGGTTTGACCTCGTTGAGTTTGAACGAGTGGAAGTCTATATTTTTTTCCGTTAGAGTTTTAGTGATACGGTGGTGATCACGAGGGGTTTTCGGGTGAATGTTGAGGGTTTTTGATAGATTCTTGGCGTAAAAATCTATACCCTTGTCGGAGAGGGACTTCTCCAGGGCTGCCCAACCGGTTTTTGAGTGGAGCACCACTGGAGGGATTCTAGAGTTTGTGACTACTACTTGAGGGGTAGATTGAGGAATGGGAGAGCTCGGGGGAGGGGTGGCGGGTGGGGGGGGTGGTGAAATGGTAGTCGGCTGGATGGAAGGCATGTCTTGGACGGCCTCAACGGTGATTGGTAAGAGCTGTTGTTTTTTTTTTGATGGGGAGGACGGCTCGATGTTGGTGGGGGAGGTTGTGGGAGATTTCCTATCTCTGTTTCTTTTACGGGAGAGTTTGACCGTCTCCCATGGCATGTCCTCGGTACCAAAGGATGAGTCCGATTCCGAATACTCTGATGCCGATTCGTCAGCATCAGAGCATTCGCTGGCATTAGAAGAGAATGAGGTGGGGCGCTTGCGGTTGCTAACATTTGGGGATGCTGGATAGTGGCCGGAGGAGGTAGCAATTGGGTGAGGAGGGGGGATGATGGAATTAGTTGGGGTAATATTCCCTGCGTTTGGGGAAGAGTTGGATGGTGAGCGTGCCAGCTCATATTGCCGATGTGTTAGGTTAAATACATGGATTTTTTCCTCTAAAGAAATAGTATTTTTATCTGGACGTGCATCTAAGAATGAAACCAACTCAAGGTCGATCAATTCATTTTCCATCTCTGTGGGGCTGGATGATTGAGAGCGGGGGGAAGCCATGACGTAAATTAAAGGAGAAATTAAATGAACTTAGTATGGAATTTAAACAGGAATAAAAGTGAGTTTACAACTTGGAGAGACTGTATGCCAAATATAACAAAAGACAAAAGACTTACTGAGTTCGATGGTAGAGCTGGACTGGTCGGTGGAGATACACAGCGCTGATTTTGTGGGACGCACAGGTTTGGTGGCTAGTGATGGCCCTACTCTTCTTTCAGGCGGAATGCACTATAGACTACAAACACTGGGGTCAGCACAAAAGTTCAAAGTCACTGTATAAACTGTGGCACAAAATGTCTGCGGCGGTGGGCACTTACACGAAAAAACTTTATGAGTCAGAGAAAAACGTGAAGGCACGATGACTTGATTACTTAGATTATTTAAAAACTTCGATTATAGACACGGGAGGGGCTCGTGGCAATCGGTGGACTGTATGTTGGCACAGAACAAAGCGGCGGCAAACGGAAACGTGAGGTTGGCGGCGCTGTTGATTGTTTTAATATTGTTTATTTTTCACTAAGATCACTTAGGGGACCTTTGACGCGTATAAAACTGTGGTTGGTAACTTTCACTTTTGTAAAATAATAAATGTTTTTAACGAGTTGGTAACGGGCGGAAAATTCCACGAACTTGTGTTTGAAACTGTAATGTCACTGATTGTTACTATGCCAGGTGAGAACGGTGATTAGCGAGGCGGGAGATTCCACTGTTGGTTGCTAAGCCGGGTAGGAACGGTAATTAGTGAACGGGCGAGATAACCCAGAGTTGCGGTCAGGATTAACACTTGGAAAAACACAGGTGCACAGGTAAATGCGGAGCGATCACTTGTAAGGTGTTGACGGTAGCGGTGTCAGAACGAGACTGTTGAAGTACCCTTCAATATGATGTTCTTTCATCTCCTTATATTATCTAGATTCTACAGCTTTTGGTGCTTTATCTCTGGCGGCTATGTCCTGTTAGCCTGAACATTTTGAACACCCTTACGCCGCCCGGTGTGTGCTGAAATTTAACCCACTCTTCAGCAAGGAGTTTCTTCATTATTATGACTATACTCAACTAACGAGTAATTATTTAATTCCAGACGGAGAGCGAATCGTCCGGCCCTGAGGGTGTGCGCCTTACGGACGATGGGGACCAGGAGGACGATGGCTCCCTCATGGAGCTGGAGCTTCCCCCTCCACCGGACGGTGGCTACGGTTGGGTCATCGTGTTTGCCAGCTTCATGTGCAACCTGATAGTGGATGGCATCGCTTACACCTTCGGCATCTTCCTGCCCGAGTTTGTGGACACATTTCATGTGGGCAAGGGCACCGTGGCCTGGGTGGGCAGCTTGCTCTCTGGAATGTATCTCGCAGCCGGTAAGTTCCATTTACTCAATTATGTATCTCTCTTTATCTTTATTATTTTAAGCGTGATGTAGTCACCTCACTTCTTTACTTCCCCAATTGAACTTATGCGGCCCATAAGAGGCTCTAAAGTGGCTCATAGATCTTGAAACTATTTATTTCGATAAGGAGACGGTTGGCCTAGCTTATGTAATCGTTCGGGACTTAGGATTATCGTGCTAAATCCCATAATTAACTTTATTGCCGTGACAGTAGACCCCTCCCAGGCGTGTCGTTTGGTTTTTGGCTGTCTGTCACCTCCTAGCCACCTAAATTATTATTGTACTTGATTTAGTTTCATGTTTCTGATTAGTGCTGCCTGCCAACGGTCTAGAAGAAGGTTGGATGGAAGAAGAACGAACTTATTTTGTCTCTAGGTTAAGTTATAAATAGCTGGGCATTTCCTATGATTATTCAGGTCGTAAACCTGTAGACTTATTGTCAAGAAAACCGTTTGATTTCTTTTCATCCATCGCAATTTTTACTGTAGGTACCTTGGAACATGGCACAATTAAATGTATTTGATATACCTACCTAATTAAGATATCACCAACAGTAAGATAACTGTAACAAATTGAGTTTGTATCGTGACGGAAATTTCATAACCTAATACAAACGATAAGTTATCGTGTTGATACGATTAGCAGCATTAGTAATACCCACATAAAAGAACTGAACTCCTTAGGTTGATCGACTTTCATGTGCCTAGTAGAACGGTTCGTCAGAAGGTACCTTACCATTGTAACATTGCAGGTACCATAGCAGAAATAAATTCAGTAATGAACCGACTACACAGTGCAGGGAATAAATATTGCGTGAACACTAACGGTACTGAATGTCTATCAGCCTATAAACACATTATTATTAAATCTGTATGTCAAATATGAACTTTGTAAACATTAAACGGAGTATGTGCGAACTATTTCCACTACTCTACAAATTACGTTTAAATAAATAAATATTATAATACTTAGTTTAATATAACTTAATATTATGGTACTTTGTTTAATATTATAATACTTGACTGAATATTGTAATACTTAATTTAATATTATAATACTTGGTTTAATATTGTGGTACTTGACTGAATATTGTAATACTTAATTTAATATTATAATACTTGGTTTAATATTGTGGTACTTGACTTAATATTGTGATACTTGGTTTAATATTATAATACTTAACTAAATGTTTTTCTATTAGACTTTTTGTCGTTTCTTATCCTAATCTTGCGTAATAGAGATTGTTAATTAGAGTTACATAGTTTATAGGCTAATGTGAACAACAATTTCATCCTTTTTTATTCAATTGTTTTGGATGATATTGGCAGATCATATATTTTTATTTCATTTACTTAAATTTCATGTTACCTACGTTTCGTAAACTCTTGTTTCATGTTACCTATATTTTGTTAACCTATGCATTGTTCAATCTTATATTTTATGTAATCTGTATATTCTTATATATTATGTAAACTCTTTATTGTTATTGTATTTAAAAAACATAATAGAATTGTATGTAAAAGCCCTATGGGCGTTTAAATAAAATAAAAAAAAAATAAATAAAAGTGTCATAACTCATAACTCATAACTCATGCTAAGCTTTCTATCTATGCACGCGCTATATTTTTCACTTCTTTAGGAACGTTTTTTCAAGAGAATAAGTTAGTTCATTAGTAAGTAATATAAACGCCGCTTATATTAATGTCATGTCACGTTGTATGAAAGAATTAATTATTTTGGAAATACACAATTTGCAACTAGTTGAACTCATTAAACAACGCGAATTTTGTAAAAAATCAAACCAAACATTTAAAATAATGTCGATATCCGTGTGTGTCTGTTTGTGCGCTTAGTTCTTCTAAACTACGTAACGGATTTTGATAGGGTTTTCACTATCATTTAGAGAATTTTTCCAATATTTTTTTGGATTAAATATATATTACATGTAAATTATTTTTATAGAATGTAGAGAAAAGTCGATGTTTTTTAATCAAGTCATAAAAAATATTTTCGGGCTTACATTGCTAACGCTGGCTAAACCTTATGAGATACGTCAAAATAATGTAAGAAGGAATTGTATATCTTGAAAAGGCCTATAGAAAAGTCCACGACGGTATATCTCCATCTCCTTAGGAAAACCCCCAGCAACGCCGGGTACACGTCAGCTAGCTATATATAAAAATTAAGTCATGAGATACGGAGTCGAATTGAAGTCGATGTAATGTAGTTTTTAACAGTAACATCATGGTATATAGTAGAGAATGGTCGAAGAAGTTGAAGACGTCCAAGAAAGACATTAGCAATAGCGAAGTATTGCGGGTTCCACTAGTAATTTATATTTCTTGTAAACTTATATACAGAATAAGGTATACAGAAACAAACAAATTGTATAAACTCATGTTGATTTTAGTAAGGGTAGAAAACCTGGTGGGAACACATAATTTTTATTACCTAATATTGGAACTAATTTAAAGAATTAGTAAAATATTATTTATTAAATGAAAAAATACACTTTGTAAAACACCACTTTTATTTTGAATTAATATTAACAGCGAACCAGGTTTCGCTTAGCTCGAGCTTCGTCAGGGCTTATTATATCAACTAAAGTTATTTTCATACAGACACATATATATATATAGAAGAAAATAAAACAATGAGTGAAAGAGATAGAAATTTCAGGTGTATTTTTTCATTTAATATATAATGTCACATCACAAAGTGTTTGCTTCCTTCGATAAAAAAATATTATTTGTTTCTTTAAGGAATTCTTTCGGTTTTTCAGCCAATTGTTTTTTTTGTTCGTTACTTTAATTTATTTATTAATTACTCTATTAACGCCCTTTCTTTTACACATGAATAGTAAAAAATATATATTAATACAGTACATATTAAGTATACATAACTAACCTGCCGCAGTAACAATATTTTGTTGTTGTGTGAAACCACATATGAGTCCCAACTGTTCCCAACCATCTTGAGTCAGTGAGACTGAGGCATCCCCAATTGGGGTATGTTGTAAGGCTGAAGGTAGTGGGGAGGGGAAGGAGACGGGGAAGAGGATATATTACAGACTGATTTAATTTTGGGGTAAGGTTAATATCTTTTGTCAGAGATACACAAGGCACAGGAGGTTTGAAATATGCTTGTAAATCCTTCATAAACTAGACGTTAAAACTAACGTTGTTAAAGGGTAAACTAAAAATTTAATAAAAACTATATACTGCATTGTGGTAGTCTGGAGTCCCTCGATACTCACTCGAGTGAAGTATTTATGCCTGCTCTTGTGATTGCATAAATAATAGTAACGGAGATGAACACTATTGAATAATTCTCCATAAATACGTATTTCTTTTTCGCGCAGTGTACCAACCCATCGCAGACTATTCTTTTTCTAACCAAAGTAGCCGCTTTTAAGTGGCATTAAAAATGTCGCCACTTATCAAGGGTTAGAGAGGTTTTTAATTGTCATTGACGGGAAAAACACTCGTAGAAAATTTTATAATCCTTCGTAATAGCGAATTTATCTACTCACCATGACTTACTCTCAAGTGGACATTGGATTCGATTAAAAACGAGCGTTTCAAATTAAAGCTTTTGAAATAACCTTCGAAAAATATGCTTTTCCTGGAAAAAAATATTTAAAGATCTGTTCAATGTTATTTCACCAGAGTAAAAACATAAATGTTTTTAGTATCCTAGTAGGGGCATCTTCAGACAGGTCGACTATATTGAAAATTAACTAGAAATAATCAACATTGTGTCCCATTCGTGTATGACAATATGGGTGTGCTATTTTGTGTCAAAGTTACAGCGTTTTGCAATTTAGGTCACCATTTTTTTCCTTTCAACACGTCATCGCTGATAAAATTTTAACCGTTATACGAAGTATCGCAGTAGACTTATAATTTTGTCCTTTGTATAAGTAATTACAATATTATACTATTCGTTTAAAAAGTGTGAAAAAAAGCGTGCCTATTTTCAGTTTTAAATCCATTTCTCGAAAATAAGGCCATTGAGAGCATGTTTATTATGTCTTCTAAAACAAATCGCACTCTCAAAACAGAGAAAATAAACTAATGTAAAATATTGCTAATTTATTAACAATATTTTTAAATTTACTTAATATGATCAAATCATTCGTATTCATGTTGAAAACGGGTTGTAGGCCTTTAAGGAGTGAATTGACAGGTTTCCTAACAAAATATTAGTAAAACATGTGTTACGGGGATATCGGAACACGTGTTCATAAAAATTCGAATCTTTTTGCATTTAGCATTATATTTCTAATGAAAACGCAGCTGCATGAAAACCTGTACCGATATATTCTTAATCTATAAATAGTTTGTTGGAAATTGGTCTGCCACAAAGTTTTTAGCAGTTTTTTTTATAAATCGGAAATAATCATTTTCCTCCGTATACAAACTGGCATTAAATAGGCCCTTTCTTTAATTTAAAGTGTGAAGGTTGCACGTAGATGTGGACACCTGAAGAATATTGAATTGTCGAAGATAAAATATATTTTTTTTAAAATTATGCAGCAGAAATGTTTTTTATTGTGATTCACTTTGGGTTATTAAGCCGTGCTGTGCTTCCTCACTCAGCCAATGTTTCGGAAAGCGTTACAGAGTCCTTCATCAGGGCCTATATGTAGATGGACACTATAACGCTTTCCGAGATGTTGGCTAAAGAAAGATAAAGCGCGACACTGCATAATAACCCAAAAATTAATCAAGATGAAAATTATGATTATAATTAATATAAAAATTAAACTTTGGGCCGTGAAAATCTGAAATCATATCTAGAAATGTTTATTTTTATCGTAGTGGTCCACATTCAAAAATACACGCTGTATAGTCTGTTAATGTAAGAAATACACGCTCTATAGTCTGTTAACCTAAGAAATAAACGCGAAATAAACGTCTGTTATCGTACGAAATACTACGAATGATCTGTAAATTCTTACAGGAAGTAGGAAAATGTTAAAGGTTTCCAGTGAAAAGAAGACTGAAAGCTTTTAAGTTCTATATGAAATATTTTTTAGAATTTTATGTAAATCGTCCGAAAATACCATCACTGATTTTTCAAATTGCATTTTTTTCACGAAAAATTTTGCTTTAATAATGCTTAATATTTCATAGAATTTAAAAGATTAGAGTCTGAGCATTTGTGTCATTGAAAAACTTAAAAACACAGTAGAAAAACTGAGTATTGCTAATTTATCAAGAATCTCTTCAAATTATTGGTAATCCGGTTAAAAACGGGATTTCAAGCCATTTCCTGGTAAACTATGTATTAGTAAATTTCTAAACACTTCTTCAAGCAACTGCGTTTGTCTTGATAATATATAATGACGTAATGTGAAAACATTAGGATTTTTATGAACACCTATCGATTCATTCTTTAAGGGCCTACAATCCCGTTTTTAACCAGATTAAGAATAATTTGAAGAGAAACTTAATAAATTAGCAATACTCATTTTTCTCTGTGCATTTTCCAACTACTCTTTACTACTACTTTTAGAATTTAATACAATTATTTTTTGTAGTATTATTTCTTACTAGCAGACTACAATTAATTTATGATGTTAAGGGACATTTTTCATTGCGGAATCAACGAGTGCAGTAAGAACTACACCCAAAGGGTGAGCGCTGAAGTAATGAAATTTGAACTTTTTTTGTCTTAATTTTTAAAGTCAACGCGACGTTTTTCAGCTCGCAATATCATTCCCATCATGGATTATAGCTACAGTATATATTTTAATATTTTTTCTTCAATTAATACTGTGTTGTTGTTTTAGGTCCTGTGGTTTCTGCCTTATGTAACAAGTACGGCTGCCGGGCTGTTTGCATAGCCGGGTCCCTGATCGCCTCCAGCGCCTTCGTCATCAGCACACTGAGCACCAGCGTAACAATGCTCATGCTGACCTATGGCGTCATCGGCGGTGAGTGCGCTTTTACTTTTCCCTTTTTATAAAAACTTTAGTTTTGCCAGAATTTTTCGTGTTTTCAAGATATCCAAATGAAAATAACATATTTATTGACTGTTCGGAACCAAAAGAACATAAGTGATGAGGGTTTATAATAAGGAATTCCAGTCATTTTTATTATGAATTCTTATTAGTTCACTTTATAATTGAAATACCAGTATTTTTTTTTCTACATATTAACGTCGATTTCATAGTTAAAATAATATTGCATTTATCAAAGCCCGCCAAATGATCGAAATCTAAAGGGGTATGGGTGACGTCATACGTACGTCGTTTTTGTCCGTTAAGAGTATGGTCGGTTTGTAAACAAGATACCCAATATAGATTTTTAGAAAAACTTCCAAAAAACATGAATTCTTTTGAAATATTTTGTAAACTACGTAATACGCAGCGCAACTTGGCATAAAATTTTCCCCAATTTTCCTTAATCCACGTGGCCGGGCAATCCTTGAGGTAGCGGTTGAAGTGTTCTCAGAACCCTACGACCAATCACAGAGCGTTTGATTGTCTCACGATTTTAATCGTTTTTAAATGACGATTAATTAATTCTATGTGTGATAAAATTTATAAATTCAGAATCAGCGATTATTGATAGATATGTTTTTAAGCCATAATATTTTATACTCAAGGTACTTTTTATTTAATTAATAAAATAGTTTTTTTTAAAAAAAACAAGGTGCTAGGCAAATAAAACAAAAAAAATAGTTTTTACGTAACTGAAACGGCATGCTGACTTCAACTCATTTTTTAACTAACTTAACCTGACCCAATAGAAGAAGCGTAGGTGGGGATCATCCAAAATGAAGAAATAAAAAAAAATAGAATGTTGTGGGTTAGGTTAGGTTCGATAAATGGGGGATGCACAATGCACACTGACGTGACCAAGTCGATAAATGAAATTATTCTCCAACACCTAAACCAAATCAAAGATCTAGGAGTTATTTGCGACAGCAAACTAACTTTTCACCAACACATCGATGATTTAATAAGCAGAGCATACAGGCTTCTCGGCTTCGTAATTAGGAACTCATATCCGTTTCGTAACACAAAAACACCGACGTTATTAAATAACACACTAGTCCTAAGTGTACTTGAATCAAACTCGATCATCTGGGCTCCACATGAATTAACATACACTTTACGCATTGAAAGAGTCCATAATTTTTTTTTAAGGTTTTTATTCTCGCGGCTCTATGGACGTTACCCTTGGCTTTACCCATCGATTTATATATTAGGCATGACCAATTACCACTCCCTAGAGACACGTAGAGGTATTGTTTTGCTTAAATATTTTTTTCAACTAATAAACGGTCACTTATCTGATAATGAGATACTGGCCCAACAATTTTTTTTTGTACCAGAGTCTCACTCTCGAGGACGTCATCACAATCTTCTATATAGTAGAGCAAGCCGCACTAATTTATTTATGAACTCGCCTGTGGGGAGAGCTACGTGCTTTTTTAATGCAGTAGATAAAAAAATAGATTTATTTTTTGTGTCCTATAGCGCATTTGCGAGATTTTTGGCATTGCATATACACTGCATAAAAGGTACAATTATAACGTCTTAGGCTATATTACCTGTAATTGTTATAAATAAATGCACAAATTATATATAAATAAATATGTAGGTAGGTATGTAATATTGAATTCGTAATAAAACAATATTTTGGTTTTCGCTCTTCTAAAAATTGCAATTGTTAATTAATTAATAATATTGTTAAGCAATTAAAATTTTGTACCGAATCTACCTAGTTTTCACAGCTTTATATAACCTTAGTATGACCTCGTCGCTAAGTGTAATTTTTGAGTAGTTAATCCACGCTAAGCTGATAATTCATCAATATAGTCATTTTAGTGGAGTCATAAATTATAAATTGACAGTTTACATGTCTAATAATCATATTCTGATATCTTAAAAAAGATATATTTTTTGGATAAGATCTAATTCTTATATTATTTATGCCACTGTTATTAGATTATTCCAAGGAGAATATAAATTGAATAATTTTATGAATGATAAACATTTTCGGTTAAAAAACACACTTGTTTCCATGCAATTTTTTGTAAAAATAATAAATTAATACTTATCTACATCTTAGGTTAGATCTATTTAATAATAATAAATGTTTTATTATCTTTTTTTGTAACAATTAGAGATAATGATATCTCAACTGGGATCTGCCGTGCTGAGCATTATATTTAAATATTATTCAAATTTAGTAGTATGATTAATGTGAAGTAAACATAAACATATAATGTTCTGGTTTTTTCTGAAATAATTATAAATATATTATGCTGCGTGTAAACATGAGAAAAAACGCTCGAGCCGAGCCGCGAATCAAGGGGAAAGGAATGAAGCAACTACGTTTCGCGCCATTTGCGGTTACTTATTTCCATTCCTGTGATTTGTAGTTCAGCTCGACAGTTCGGCTCGAGTGTTTATACGCACCCTTCATGGTACTTTTTTAGAGCAGTTGTTTGGTTTTGCTTTCAGACTGTAATTGGTGTCAGTATATTTTTATTTGTTTCTGATTCCCCTATATTTTGTATCCAGCTATTTATTTGATATTTAAATGTTATAATAATATAATGTTATAATATTGTTGTGATTTTACCATAATATAGGAAGTTCTTTTGCCTAATGTTGTTGCTTGTTGGATACGTTTTTGACCCTGAGATCTAGTGTTCTAATATACGTGTTAGTTGTTATTTCTTGTTTTTTAATTATGAATATAAAAAGATTATTATTTTAGAATAGTGTTGTTAAATTGTCACGATGGTAAGATTGTTGAAGATTTCGGCAGTGCTATTATAGAATCTGTAAATTAAATATATTTGACTAATTTCTACTAAAACAAAGTGCAGATTGATAGCTGTTACTAAACCCGTTGTCTGAGTATGCAAATAAGAAAATTCCTGTCATCACAATAATAACAATTATTTTGTGAAAAATCACTCCAATAATGTGTGTTTTATTTAACGTATAAGATATAGGCCCTACGTGTTTTAAAATTTACACCACTGATAACCATTAATGTAGAGTAAATGGTGGTTTAAAATTTTAAATAAGTTTATTAGTAAGGGGGTTTCCGCTTCGGTACTAAACGTGGGTCTTGTGAGTACTTTTCTTTACTGATTACAGTGAGTACTGGTTCAAAAAAATACCTGTAAAAAATACCGTTTACAAAATACTCACTAGTATTTTATACCTACCTGGAAATTATAGTAACCGGTGACTGGGGACGGAGAGTATTTATTACTCTCCGTTCCCAGCCCTAGTATAAAATACCTTTTATAAAATAGTATTTTGTAACCGGTATTTTTAACAGGTATTTTTTGTACCTGTACTGGTTGGAGGAACACTCGTCTTGCGGCTGGCGAGTATTGCATATACAAGACGCAAAAGACATCCGAGACAACCGAGAATACCCACAAAAAGCGCAATACTCGCAAATCATGCAATATTCGCAAGACACGCGATACTTAAGAACAAATACTAAGTACGAAAGTATCTTTGAGATATCTGTTCTAGTGTATACGCTTCACCTCTTGAGTGAAAAGTAAATCCGAGTGTCAAAATACTTACATTCCACTCCACTAAAGAAATACCGCAGGCAAACATAATTCTTTTTCCCTTTTCCCCTCACAACTTTCTAACAGACCAGATAGAGAAGTAAGTAGTATTTTAAAGTACGAAGTACTTCAAGATCTGTGACATTTACAAATACTTAGGTACCAGGTATTTTGGAGAAATGTAACAAGTACAAAGTACCGCATAAAAATACCCGATACTTTTACTGGGTACGATAAATACGCCTCTCCTCTTTAAGATCTTTATTTGTATTTTAAGAAAATATCTGAATTTCAACTTATTTGTTTAATCTTTTACTATGTTGTTAAATTTTGTCAAAAATTTGAATAATTGTGGTCCTGGTGAGAGACTACCATTCAAAATATAAACCTTCCTTGAAATGTTTGGTTATGTTTCGTTACAAGATCAAATGAAAATAATACTGGCATTAGGCAGATTTTGGAGCAACTAAACCAATGAGACATAAAATGAATTTATTGTTAATTTTATGATTGATGTTACCGGAGATAGAAATTGGTAGTTATAATAATGTTTACTTCAATACTAAAGATGATTCGACCATGTTTATTGGTTATAGTTCAATTATAGTGAAAAATAATGTATCATCCATGTTTGGGCTTATTTACACACGCGCGTCGCGTGTTGTCTGCGGAAGTAATTTCGCCAACAAACAATGCGACCAGGTACGCGTAGGAGTGTCTCGACCTTCGGGAAAAGTTTATGTCGAATTTAAGCGCCCCGACGTCGACGGAAAGACGCCGCCCGTCACGACGGTGCCGGTACGACATACCACTGTACAAATAACCATATTCTTAAAATACATGGTCGTTTAATTATCGTAGATAAAAATTTATTAGTGAACCCGACTTAAGTCTGTTCCCAGCTCTATCGATGAAAAAAATTCTAAAAATAAGCTGAATAAAATAAAATATCATATCGATTGTGGTTTGGTAAAACCTTTCAAGCCACAAAAAGGAAAATTTACGGAAAACGATAAAAACGAATATTATATAATAATTAAAAATCATGAAGTTCATTTGAAAGTAGTTAAATGTTTTTAAAATTTTTGATGCTACATATTTCAATTCTATTTATAATTATGAGAGATTGAGGATTGAGGAATTTCATTTACGGTATTGTCGAAATAACTTACGTTTTAATTATTACAAATGCTTTAATCAGCGAAAATTTACTTTACTATGTTGTTCTTTGACGACAATTGTATTTAAACCACTGAAAAGTAACATTCCAAAAACATATGGCTTGAAGGGTTTTACCAAAATACAGTCGATTCCTATTGTACAATCATTAATGTTGTATTATTTTTTATTGATAAACTAACGTTTATAAGACAAGGTTTTATGCATAGCATAGAGGATAACAAATAATTATAAGCAATAATTAGTCATCCGAAATACTAATAAGGGTTGTTTTCAGGTGAAAAAAAAAAAAAAAAAAAAAAAAAAATTATAAGCAGTAATGGTTGATTGAGGTACTAGTACATATTGAATCATTTGGCGGGTTGGAAATAAGCCGACATAGCTCAGTGGATACAGAGCACCTGACCGGACATCAGAAGGCACCGGTTCAATTCCCGTTGACGGCATTTATTTTTACTCGAGAGATATTTTCAATTTGTATTAGTATTTCGGATGACTAATTATTGCTTATAATTATTTATTAATGTTGTACTTCTAAATCAGCAAGTGAATACATATTTTCTTTCCTATTTTACTATCTATCGGCTCTAACTCTTTATTTGTTGAAATTTAGATGGGTGTTTTATATTTAAAAAAATGTAGAGTTCTTCGTATAAGTAAATTTGAATTATAAAGCTCGCGTCGTGACATTTCACACCTTGTTTGTTTAGAGTTTCTAAGTCTACGCAATTGTTTTCAGTTTGCAACGACATTTCCATGGCATGCTGTGAACATAATAAATTTATTTTTCTGCTAAAAAGTAAGACGAGGCGCTATTGTTATATATTGTTATTTGTTCAAAATTTTGATTATGTAAGAAAAATATTCCGTAAAAATAGTATTGACAAAATGGATGTTATCAATCTCTTATCTTAAACTTTTAGTTTAAATTTCTTAAAGTCAGTAACCGATTGTAGATTATATGTATGTTATATTTATAATTTATCTTCTTTTTATCTATTATATTATCTTTGAAGACGACTCTACTTGTCTGCCTATTATTGCTTTTGAAAATTACTTTTCGTTTTTAAATCCACATTATTATAAATATTTTTAGTTTTATTTACGTTAGTAATAATTCTAATATTTTCTCGTTTGTCTGGAAAAATTTTTGAACGGTTTAGTCGATTAGCAATGAATATCAATACACGTTGACATTGGACCGTTGATGTTAGTATTCCTTGGTATACATGATTGCACACGTTGATTAATTTCTCATTACATGGTTCAAATAAACGCAAATGATTGTCATTTGTCAAAGATTTAGATTAATGGGCGTGAATTCAGATTTATATACCCAGTGTACGTGATCATGATTGTTTGTTCCAAGGATTGAAATTATGTGCTTGATATAATCATGGTTCTTCCAATTGATATGCATAATATGGTTTGTGGTTTTGTCACCACTTAAATATTTATTTTAAAATATGATTAAACTTGAAATTATCCTTTATATATCTGAATTTGATAATACTTTTTATTTGTCTAGAATGCATCTTTGACTTCTGAATTGTAACAGCATCGCCTCTAGCGGCAGTTGCCTGAACATCTGGCTCGAAACAAGACGCGAATTTGTGTATGTGTAATCTAAGAATACATATATGTAAAATAGGCCAAGCCACGAGAATATAGCATGGTCTTTTACGGTAAAGGTGTGCCTAATGGTTGTTTTACACGATATTTTTTTTGTACAATTTTCATACTATGAGTCATCTTTTCATATTAAAAAAATAATGTACATCAAATTTAATGATGTTATTATTAGGTTCTGCAATTATTTATTCCCCACTCTTCAGTATTTTCACAAGACCTAAATAATATAACGCGTTTAAATAAATAGCAGTCACTTCATCAATAAACAATTAAGAAAACATTTCTATTTAATGTAAGGGAAAACAAAGACCTAAATAATATAACGCGTTTAAATAAATAGCAGTCACTTCATCAATAAACAATTAAGAAAACATTTCTATTTAATGTAAGGGAAAACAGACTTCAAAATACGAAATAGAATCATATAAATAAGTCCTTCTAAAGTGACGTAGGCATAGTTTGAAAATGGCATTGAACGCCGAAACAGCTGTCACAATAATAATAAACTAAAATACTTGCAGAACTTAATAATAATAATAATTTTAACTTAATAATCATTGAATTTGATTTACATTAAAATTTAAATGGCTTTAGCTGTATTTGGTTCCCTGATCTGAATAGCTAGGTACTTTGCTACCTTCCTCTTCCTCACCTCCTTCCCCTCTCCATTACCTTGAACTTCACTACACACTCCAAGCAAGAGTGCCTTAGTCTCTCTGGCTCCAGACGGTTGAAAGCAGTTGTGACTCTTATGCGGTATTCACATATCTAAATAAATATATATTACTTTTAGAATTAATTTGTTCACTCGAGTTGTTCAAATTAATAAAAATCACCAAACGTTCACGGATAAAATATGTTATCGTACTTTTCAAGTTAAAGCCTGTGACAGACCACGATATAAGCGCGCTATATTTTTGTAGCTTGGCCTATTTCAGCATATTACTCGCCATTCAATCCCAATGGGAACGTATTGCGAGCGATATGCTAAAATAGGCCAAGCCACGAGAATATAGCATGGTCTTTTACGGTAAAGGTGTGCCTAATGGTTGTTTTACACGATATTTTTTTTGTACAATTTTCATACTATGAGTCATCTTTTCATATTAAAAAAATAATGTACATCAAATTTAATGATGTTATTATTAGGTTCTGCAATTATTTATTCCCCACTCTTCAGTATTTTCACAAGACCTAAATAATATAACGCGTTTAAATAAATAGCAGTCACTTCATCAATAAACAATTAAGAAAACATTTCTATTTAATGTAAGGGAAAACAAAGACCTAAATAATATAACGCGTTTAAATAAATAGCAGTCACTTCATCAATAAACAATTAAGAAAACATTTCTATTTAATGTAAGGGAAAACAGACTTCAAAATACGAAATAGAATCATATAAATAAGTCCTTCTAAAGTGACGTAGGCATAGTTTGAAAATGGCATTGAACGCCGAAACAGCTGTCACAATAATAATAAACTAAAATACTTGCAGAACTTAATAATAATAATAATTTTAACTTAATAATCATTGAATTTGATTTACATTAAAATTTTTGTAAATATTTCATATTATGGATTCGGGACGAAAAAAATAACGCGTTCTCTTGTGGTATGTACCAATTTTCGTACAATTAAGATGGCGAAAATTATTAGAAAAAATTTTCGACTGTCATTGTTTTACGTCACTATAGTATGTGGAAATATTGCATTTTTATTTATTTTTATATTTAAGGCGATGCCATACGTAGTAATGCAAAATCATGTGTTTATGGTTTGAAAATTTGGTCGCCTAGAAACGTTTCAGATGCTTTGATTAAATACTGCGAGTAGAATACATCATGGCCTTTAAAATAATCGAGTATTTTTTAGATAAGTCTTTTTATAAGCCCAGAAAAAATTTATATAAAGGCCCATGAAAACTGCTTTAAAGTTCAAAATCTCCTACTTACGAACCCATTTTCGGTTATGATTTTATTGTATAATGTGGCAAATTAAGTTATTTATAAAATGATCGAAAAAAAAAAAATATTTATGCCTGATCATCCACAAAATAAAATAAAAGGCATTTTTTGGCAATGTTTTTTTCTTGCATAAATCAAAACAGGCGGATGGTGTTAAGCGGGAATTTAGACCTTATCGTCATCTACGTAAGGGTTGTTATTGATAGCGGCTCAATTTAAAATATTACACGACGTAGTGCATCGCCTTAAACAAAAAACAGTGATAAAAATAATATACGTGCTGATTGTGAATGTGTTTTACCGCTCGTTATTGTGAATTCGCGCGTATTTTTAATATTTCGTTTTACGGCAATGGCAAAGTCAAATGCCAGATGCTTTCAAATTGTGATCTATGGTTATTGGTTATGTTCACGGTGTTGCCATTTTCGAGGATTTAGTACAGCCCCAAAATAATATTTCTTCTCTTATGGCAACTATCTGTATTAAAATAATGATCGTGTAAAGAAAAGATTTTGATGCGTGTTGTAACTTGATTACTTATGACCATTGAATGAGCATACCTGTCTTGTGTTTTTTTGTGAATGGTTCGAATACTGAATATCAACCAGTCACCTCCCTGTACCTATACCTGCACCTGCTAATTCTAAAGATATTTAGATTTTAATTTGGCAATACTCTTTGGCACGGATTTGTGGTGTTCCACCCAATCATTGCTAGTCAAACTTTTACTGTGCGTTTTGTTTGCCAAATTGTGAAATTCTCTCGACCAGCAAGCCGGAGGTCACGGGTTCAAATTCCGGCGTGCGCAAGTAATTTTTATTGGATTTGTGTTATTTCACCAATAAAATGTAGAATGTTTGCGGCATCTTCCAAAGTGGAAGATACTCTAAGTATCGTCCTGGTGTAAGACCATTATTCGGAATTGAAATGTTGCTTGAAATGGCTTTGGCCATGTTAGATAACGATACCTGAATAACTTCCTCTTTTCCATCTCCTTCCCTTTCCCACTTCCTTCAACCTCACAACATACTCCAATAGGGAATTCTATAGTCTCACTGGCTACAGACGGTTGGGAGCAGTTGGGACTCTTGTGCGGTTTCACATTAAAAAAAAACAGAGACATAATAATCAGTATTAATCAGTATTATATAATCAGTATTATATAATAATACTGATTTTTTATTTATTTTTTATTTCTTTATATTTACACACAGTACAATTTGATACAAGATATAATTAAAATATTTTTAGTGATTATAGATTATTGTACCTTATCAGGTCGAAATTATTGGTTCCTAACTAGGCAGATTGCCCGTTCCAAGGAACCAAAAATATGTGAAAGTAAGTGTGTGATTTGTCTATGTCTATAATATATCTCATTGATGTTTTAATTTGTGATGTTTAATCTTTACAATCTTATGATAGAGTCGAACTTGAGCTGTTGTGTATGTTTCAATTGTGTATGAGCAATAATTAGAATAATGGAAGATAGTGTGTGATTAGTCTATGTCTATTTATTATGTGACGTTTTTTAACATTTTTTCAGATTCTCCTCTACCCAGTCCAATCATCCATTTAGTTATTATTGGGCCTATGTAGGAAATATTACAAGTTTTTATGTTTAATTCAGGGGGGATTTTGTTGTACAGTTTAGGTCCCAAGTATGTGTGTGTCTTTTGATACTTTGCCGTATTGCTCGTTGGGATCATAAGGTCATTTCTGGTGGGGCTTCTTGTGATATGTTTATGGTCAATTTTATTAATATTGTCTAAATTTTTATGCATATGGTTAATAACCTTTTTTATATAGTTTTGACGAACATCAAGTACGTTAAATTGTTTGAAGAGCTCATCGCTAGAGAACCTATATTTTCTGGGCCTTCATAAACGGATCTAGAATTGATCTTCCTGATGCTCCCCAGCCAATGCAACCATACATTCCTCTTGTTTTATTAAACATTTATGATTAGGCAAAAGAAAATTTGATAGACTGTTATTAAAAATTACCTGACACGAATCCTATTTAGGAAAAAATAAAATTTAAGACTTTTACCGATAAGACTTGTTAATTTCTTGCTTTTTACAGATTAGTATTTCATAAAAGTAGATATATATTAACATCCTATTCCATTATATGTAATTTATAGAAATATTTAATGAGAAGCATTTAAATTTTATCATACTTAGGTGAAAATATCTGGAAAATTATTTGTGGCAGTTCGTTAATTAATTTATGTAGACTTAAATTAATTAAAATTAGTATCTCTTTTCAAATATTTGTGCTGACAGTTTATTTTGAAATTGAAAATTGTACAAATTCCGAAAGAATCTGGTTAAAACCCATTAAGTCTCGGCATTCTCTACGTGATGAGATTCAGTTCGCATAAAAATGCCATTAACTTTTAACTAGTTTTCCGTGTTACGTAATTCTTGTTTATTGTGTTTGCGTTGGCCATCTCTGCATTGGACCGTCCCAGTAGACAGTCTGTCGACAGTGGTCTGTGACGTATTTTTGGCAAATCCGAGATTATTACTATCCGATTCCTGGTACGAAGACAATAAATTCATTCTATGAACCGAGATGACGTCGCCAGAGTAAAGGAATTCAGAAAAATTCTATCGTAGATATTCATTCTTTATGCGATCCAAATGAGAATGTTTCATATTGTTAGTGTTTTGTAGTATTTTTAAATATATCGCTAGGCATTTATTTATTTATTGCATCTCACTGTACATAAATCATGTTTTTTCTCATAAAAATCAACTTCACTAAGACTAAGCCTGTATCGAGGCTAAAAATTTACATTTATTTATGCATTGATCAAATAATGGTTTCAGATAGTTAAATACCACCCTCAAGGGGCCTTACTATAAACGTGTTTTAAATTTTACACGACTGATAAACAGCCATTCGTTTATGGTGATTGGTTGTTTTTCAGTCTTATAAATCTAAAACACGTTTATTAGTAAGGGGGATTACGTTTTAGTTAAAAATCCCAGATTTCATGAGCTCAGCGAAGTCCTGTTTTAACTGAGACTACTCGAGCGTCTTGCATATCGTATTTTTTTATTTTTGTTTGTTGTCCGGTTAAAGATGGTGGCCGTTTTAATTCTTCAGTAAATATTTTTCGAATTTTATAATGTCGAATGTCGTGTTTATTAATTAAGTAGCATGTATGTAAGAACCTACTTACAAATCTTATGAGTTTCAGGAACGTTTGGTCGCGAGGTCTACTTAATTCTAATATACAGAGTTTTCCAATAAGAGGTGTTATTTTGATATTCAATCGTAAAAGATCAATGGTTTCGTTGCTTGTGTGGCACGTAGCGCCGTCTTGTTGAAAGTAAACGTTGTCCAGATCAATACCATCCAATTCCGGCCATAAAAAATCATTAATCATATCTCGATAGCGCAATCCATTCACCGTAATTGTTGCTCCAGCCTCGTTTTCGAAAAAGTAAGGTCCAATGACTCCGCCAGACCATAAACCGCACCAAACAGTCACATGTTAAAGATAGAAAGGCTTTTAAACAATAACTCTTGGGTTTTCCGAGCCTCAGATGCAAAAATTTTGCTTGTTGACGAAGCCACCGAGGTGAAAATGGGCCTCATCACTCAAGATGATTTGCATTTGATTCACTCAAGTGAATTTTAATAATTTCAATGCGTTGTTGAAGCGTGTATCGTTCCATTTTTATTAATGACGTAGTTTTTTCTTATCAAATGTTAAAAATAGACAGCTTCAAAAGTAACATCTACCGAAATAGCGGTCTATTCAAAATAACACCTCTTATTGGAAAATCCTGTATTTAGAATTTATATATATATATATATAACCACGAACTTTTTTATTATTTTACATATCGACTGGTTTCGCTCACCAGGATGTAATAATAGCTAAATACTAAGATAGAGGTATCAAATATATAGGTAGACAGACAGAGAGAGAAAGCATATTACACACAAAAGAACAATACTAGACAGAAAAATATATTTGAAAGGAACAACAAATTAATAATTAATAAGTAGGAGGTAGACAAAAAATATAATGCCTAACCACAAATCAAATGCTTCTTATGAAAAAAATATGTTTCAAGTATGAATGGCGCACAAGAGCCCAACTGCCCATACCGTCCTGAGCCATTTCATAATATCCTATTGCACCCCCAATTGGTATGTTATGCGATGAAGGTTGGGTAGTGTGCAACATGCATACAGGCAACGCTCATTGCACATCACCATGCGCAATAATCATTGCATCATTCATCATAAACACATTACCTGCGATAATTATTTTAATTATGTTGGTTAACTTAAACTAAATTCTTAGGTAAACAATATCAATGGCAGTGCTGTTAATAAGAAAATATAATTTATTATTCAGTGATTTGGTAATAATTTCACTTATGCACGTTCTTGCATCTTTTAAGAGCGGTAGGTTTGTAATTCCTCGCAAGTAGTTAGTAGGTATCTGTCTATTAATATTTGAGCTTGCAGAATTTGGATATAAGTGAATGCCGTTTGTAATGATAATTAATTTGTTATACTTTAACTTCGCATGAAAATATTTTTCCTGAAATGAGTTCATCAGGAATATAATTATTATTCATGTACATTTTTCATTAGTAGGTATTAATTATGTGTACAAAGAAACTTTGTTGTATTTGCGGAAAATTTCGTAAAAACTTGGCACGAAATGTGAAAAAAATTAGTTTTTTTTACTACCGCGTCGTCATGCGCTGTATTATGTGCAATGGAAATATATTTTCAAAAATAATTATGACAATTATTACAACAACGTGACGTGTTTGTTTTTTTTTTTTACATTACGCTTAGAAAATTAATTTCCCTCAGGGCCGATATCATCTTTGGGGATGCCGTTTGGGGTTTTTTTTTTTAAGGAAAAGAAGGTGAAGAAGATTTGGGAAGGTATGCGGGTGGGTAGGAATCTAGGGATCAGTGTGTCCAGGAGTGACGGACGTATGAATAAATCCCTCCCGCTGCGGCGCAAGCGATGGGTCGAGAGACCAGTTAGAGAGGTCAAAGGGTCTCCCCAAACTAGCCTATCTCGATTGGAATCCCACGCATTCTGAACACACTTCACCCGATGAATTCGGGCACCCCTACTTAATAACCAAACGTAGCGAACAACTTGGGGTGACCGATGGCAGAGATGTTGGTTATCCAATAAATGGTTTAATACGTGTTCATGCAGGTGTCCTTTTCCTGATAAATATAATGACGAAATGTTACAATATTAGAATTTTTATTAACGTGTTCCGATATCCTAATAACATATTCGTGTTTTTTTAATTTTTTTTTTATTTGATACACAAACAGAACATTTAAAGTACATTCTTGTGGTAAGTGTAAAATAAATTTACATACAAATATAAATGTCCCTAGACTAATGTGTCTGCAGCAATCACATTTGCACATTCACTATCACAACAATATCAGTATTTTTTTATATAAAACTTAAAATTACATACATAATAATTTTAAAAATATGTTTAAATTAGGTATATAATAGAAAATATCAAACCATCAAAAATCAACAAACAATATTTGTTTTTTTTTTTTTTTAGGTACAGAAATCGTGGAGATATCTCTTGAAACAGGTTATATTATTTACGAAAATATCCATGCAAGCATGTGTTTTAGCAATATCGTTGTATGATCGAGACATTCTAGATATAGGAATAAAATAACCAGTGTAATTGGTAAAAATTTCAGTCCAAAATATGTTAAGGTTTCTAGTGAATTTGGGCCTGGCGTTTCACTTGATTTGATGGACTATGTTACTATCTTCTTGATTATTCACAATTTTGTAAAGCATTAAGAGGTCATTTATGTTTCGTCTTTTAACTAGACTCTCTAATTTGAAATATGTAAGTCTTTGTTTGTAACCGTCTAGTAGATGGTAGACACCTGATCGATAAAACAAAATCCGTGTAAATTTTCTTTGGATATATTCAAGTATTACCGATAGTTGGTAATACTTGAAGTCTATACTAATACATATAATACTGATCAGTAAGTTTTCTTGTGTATATATTTTATATTGCGACGTGTTGCCATAAATCACCTCAAGGGCACTGTAAAATTAGTGAGGGGATTATTTAAGATGGTATTAGAAAACTTAACTTAATTATACTATAAATTTATTGCTTGTTTATTACAATCTAAACTATACAGCATAAAACGTTTGAACGGTGAGTTATAGCGTAATGTATTTGAACAGCCTTTACGTCTGTATTTTCAGCTCACAGTGTCATTTTCATCATGAGTTATGTGGCTTTACATTTTTTCTTTACCTTTTCACTGTAAAAAAATCACAATTGTTCGATACGAAAAATGTTTTCGGAAAAAGAGTGAAGAAAATCAGTCTAAACCGGGCAGCAAAAATTTTTTAATACATAAATACTATGTTCCTTCAAACCGTGCAAAGAGCATTCAAAACAACTTTTCGCTTGTTTTCACTGCAATGTTTGGATAAAAAATAATATTGCTAAGTGTAAATTGAGTGTTTGTCAATGTCAGTTGCTATTTGATGTTATCATGGCCGGAAAATGTAATGGCATGTGTTTTGTTTATCGCGTTTGAGTTTCTAACCGTTCTTATTTATTTGTATGTCCATTAGACATTAGTTGACAGCAATGTCACAGTAATCATTCTCTCGCTGTTTAATCAGGCTTATTACAGTCAATCAGGCGAGCGTGCAATGGGCTTCAGGAACTGGGAACAGTTGACGTTTTGTATTGGTACCATTGGATTGAATTGGACAGTTGTCTTTGTTTTAATTTTTAACATTTTGTACGAAGTATTTTAATATCAAATACAGGGTGTAGCAAAAACGAAGATTTACCTATGCTACGCTATAAAAATAATATGTAAAAATAGTAAAATTTACTTTACTTCAAAGTTTCAGGATTTTTTTACAGTATTTAAACCTTGGTTTAAAAAACTTTTTTTAGTACTGCAATAATCTGAATCCTATAATTTTTTTTTTCGTTTCATTTTATTTTATTTTATTACAAAGAAAATCTACATTGAATGTACCTTTTGAATGTTATTTTAACCGCCATGCTAGGGATGTAGGGATGCCCCTGTGTTTGTTATAGAGGGTGATGTTTACAGATTGAAGATTTGAATAATATACATAATAGTTAAATTATACAATTCCGATTTAGTTAATATTTTATGTTCATTTTATATTTTTTTACTAACAAAATAATCACTAAAAAAATACAATTTCTGTGTTTCAGATTTTTTTTCAGTACCGTAACTTTAATTTCAGGAACCCAATTTTGTTTTTTAGAAGGATTTCAAAAAATTTCTTGAAAAAATACCAAACAGTTTTCTCATAAACAGACCGTGTCCGCAAAAACAGTTTTCGCGACACCGTGCGTCGCACCAATGCAGACGCTCCCTAATCCCTTAGGTACTCTAGTATGGAGCAAGTAAGTGTGGAGGGATTCATAAAAACTCACGTGCCATGGTTCGGTTAGTTAGGTCACTGTCTAATTAATTCCCCCGTGAGGAATTTTGACGGTTATTAGCTTTGCACAAGCACGCAAACAACGTCGGTAGGTAGGTACTCGGTAGCTTTAAGTCCGTACCGGCGTTTTGGCAAGTCGACACATACCGCATTCGAGCTATGGCCCGTTGGAGATTTATATTAGCTTTTCTTGTTTGTGCCTTGTGTGAGCTTCTTCCTTATTACTCGGTGGAATATGTCAGATTTATAATTATACTTTTTGATTTAAGTTGCCGGGAAACGGGTTATAATTGAGAGCGAATTGAAGTAGGTAATACATATTCGCGAACCATTTCACACATCTGAAAATAACAGTGAAATTGTATGATTTCTTCGGTATTTGAGCTTTTATTATTTTGAATGTCTTCTGTGAGTTAAATTTGGTTTTTTGAAGCATTGGAGATTAATCATGTATTATATAGGTGTCTACTTGCGACTATACAAGTATCAGCGAGAGCTCGTACGTAGGTACTTTATCGAAGCTCCACCATCTCCCTTCTCAAACGTCTTGTATGAGAATCAAAAAGGCAGAAGATAAAGAATATTGACGACCTCTCGCTGGGACTAGTATATCAGAAGCTTCGCAACAGTTCGAGAATGACTAAAGAAAGGCGGAACAGGTGTAATGTACTAAATAAATAACTGTAGCTTGAAATATTGTATTCTTAATTAAATAAGGAGCTTAAATCATGACAATTTTAACCAGAATGGTAGGAAAGAATTAATTTTCTCTGCTTTCTAAGGGATTATCAATGATTTATTTCAGTTTATAATGTATTTAGCTCGCCTCAGATCCTTGGGACAAATCGCCAGTCATAACTACGTCTTACTAGTATTATTAATCAAAATGACAAACGTTATTTATTAACTATTTTTAATTTGGTTTAAACTTAGTTTGTTATTTAGATTTAATTAAAATTATGTCAAAAAAGTTAATTGGCAATTATTGCGAGTTTGTTAATTTTATTACCTCATGATATCCTACGAATACTTACTAAAAAACAGACAAAAAATTAGTTAACGCATTTTTTATAACTACAGATACCTACCCAGTGAAGACCAAAAAAAGATTTCGTTTTTTATCGTTCATAATTAAAATGTTGTCAAAACAAACATGAAAAAACGCGAGAAAGAAACTGAATTAATGTATTCTTCTATCAATGTAAACACTGCAGAGTTCAATATTCGTAAACAAAATTAGGATTATTTCACGATTCAGGTCAAGGCCACGCGCTTGTTCTACACTGAAATGTTACCTTGAATAATCAACGGTGCCTATCTATTAATTTATGCATGGTGGCATATGAGAATTCAACTTTTTAACCTTTTGCGAGAGACATTTTCTTGGCATTTCTCGCGATAAACGAACGCGCGGTGACTTAATCTGATCAGAATCCTTGAATTGGTTCAATTCGATCCGCTACTTCATTGGCCTATAAAAGATTGAGTAATCTTGATAATATATTAACATTGAATTGAAATCTGCAAGTTGGAGGTTGCATTATTTGTTTTGGTATTGTTTATTGATGATCGACGAACAAAACTCAAATGGTGCGATGAATGCTAAACATGCTGTGTTATGAAATAACAATAAATATACCACGTTTTATTTATGTTCAAACTGAAAATGTAAATCGTAAAATATATTGTAAAGACCTTTTAGGAAGAATCAGACAGTTTCAATAAATTAAATTACTAATAATTTTTTTTTTCAATAGAAATGTATAAACGCATAAATAACTTTTAGGAAATAACTTTTGAAAAATACAGTATTATAGCTAAGATTATCTGTGACAGTTTCCCCTGATTAACTTTTTTGCTTTCTTATAAAATAAATAAAACCACTTTTGTGCTTGAAATCGAGCGTTTCCAGACTCTGTTTGTCAGACGATTTTAATGCCTATTCGAGACGATATAAGGCATACTAAAAATACACACATTTTTGGCTTGTAGCTTGCGCTTAATTATTATTTTGACTACGGAACGGGTACAACTCGAGTCAATTCTTTCTTGTGAGTAACATTTCTAAGGCACCATTACATATTTATGTTTGTTTGTTTTTTAAATTACTTATAATTAAAAAAAATGTATTATTACTTAAAACAAATATAACAGCGTACAGTATTGGAATTATTGGTTTGAATTTCATTCTTAGGTATATTTTCACCTGTGTTATGAAGATCTATTTTAATATCATGAATATATTTTTATCCGTAAGTTCTATTTAGATTTAAATAATGTAAAATTTGCTATTCATGCTATTTTTAAATGAAGATACTCTTACCTTTCTCATTTTTGCATTCTGGACCGTTGATTCAACAGATCCGACCTTTTAACAGCGTTCTGGTAATGTAAATATCAGATTTGGTTAATTTTATATCTACTGAAGTCGCGAATAATTAAATTTGTTTTCGTAATTATATATTGATAGCTAACATTAGGGAAAAAGGAGTGTCAAGAGAATATTATATTACGCGCAAGTTAATGAAAGAAATCTGGTGATTAAAATACGTTAAAACGGGGTATTGTGATACAAAATAACTTTTTTATAAAAAAATTGTGTTGGATAATTTTATGTCATATTTATTGCACGTGTTTAAAATATCGAAGTGTATTTAATTTTTTTATATAAATTGTATACAGTCGAAAAATATGAGTGAGGAGACTGATATACCCTGATTTTATACGCTTATTACAATGAAACCCAATCCCAAACATTATAACCTTTCGTTTCATAGAGGTGTAAATTTTATTTCTTTTGTGGTTCACTTTTAGATTTGAATATAAAGCGTGGTATTACCCTGACAGTAATGCATATACAACGATTACTATGAGACCATCAAATTTGCATGAGGGGTTTAGTACAGTGTACATTATTGAGTTGATCGTATATTATTTTATCGCAGCAGTTTTAGTTGATCGTATATTATTTTATCGCAGCAGTTTTAGTTGATCGTATATTATTTTATCGCAGCAGTTTTAGTTGATCGTATATTATTTTATCGCAGCAGTTTTAGTTGATCGTATATTATTTTATCGCAGCAGTTTTAGTTGATCGTATATTATTTCATCGCTGCAGTTTTACCCTAATGGCATATTTCTACGATGTTTTCTCGGCTCTTTTAGACGACGATTAGTCATGGTGTTGCCTTCATGCGTAATATTTTATTAAAAAATCTTATTATGAACATTCTCGAAGCTTAAGTGCCTGCAAAAATTTTTTTCCGGGACTTTAGCACGCCATTACTCAGTTTGGTCTCTGGAATTCTTCATAAACGATTTTTCTCTAATAATAGCTTATAATTTATTTTTTTAACGTGATATCATACAATAGTCTCACTATCTCACTGCCGAGAGCCAGTTAGACTATGGAACCCTCAATTAATGTCGCGAGGCGAAAGAAAATGGAGGTAGTGGTTGAAGAAGGGAGAGACTCAGGCTAGAAAATCTTTCGTCTTAACTATTATATACATTATATTTACTGTATCAAAAAATCCCTTTTTATCTACTCTCGGGATTATTTTTTTATGTATAAACAGTTTACAAGTAAATAAGAACAAGAATTACAAAATATATTATGCCATAGGTCACCCTAAGTGGTTCGCTACGCTTTAGCAGAGGTGCCCGGGTTCATGGGTGAGGTTTTTCTAGGTCTTGGCGGCGGATACGTTTGCCCACCTACCGGGTGGTGGGCTGAATTGAAAGAGACTGGTTGAGGGAGGCATTTCACCTCTCCAGCCGGACACTCTCGACCCATCGCTCTGCACCGATTCATACCTCTGCCACTCTTGGACACATTGAGCCCCAGATTCCTACCCACCCCACATACAATTTCCTTCCCAGACTTCCTCTTTTTCCTTTACCATAAAAATACCCCCACACAGCATCCCAAAAGATGACGTAGGCTCTGAGGATTTTTTTTCATCCACGTGGCCTCCTGTGTGGAGCTAATGCACAATAGAATAGTAGAGAGTGTAAAATAATCTTTTACTGTATTTAAATGATTAAGTAGTAATGTTTTTGTTAGGTCAGTATGAGTTAAAATTCTTCATGATATTACATGTACATAGTAACAATACTAACAATATAATAACAATGCAGTGAAAAGAAAAGTATACAAAGTGAATTGAACACAATAAAATAATTAGACGAAACGAGTTCAAAATAAATAAAAAAACAATTACCTGCTTTCTATAACCAGGTTATGAACACCCCATGTTTGGTATAGAAGCAAAGCTCTTAACATTATGTCACGGAGTCGTAAAACATGTTTATAGTGGAAGGAATACAGCAAATTATTAATACGGTACAGTTTTTTTTTTTAAACATGTGTCATAATTGATAATATCTGTTTTATTAATAAGGACGTTCTAAGAATGACTGTGCGAATGATATTTCACGAACTTGCTTTTAACTGCATTCAAAGTTTTCATAGAAATACCTGAAATGCAATTGCAGCATTTTACTCGGACGCGTCGTTTAAGTTACGATGGTTAAGTTAAGTGCGTTTAGACGGCGCCACTAATTGGCGTTGCGACGCCGAAGGGAATCGAGGACTGGTAACGTATCACGTATTCATGTGGTCACGTGGATTCCTAGTACATGTGCAGGTAATAGGGTGTACAGTGGGTAAACCCCAGTAGTGATTGTCCTTCCTGGTAATCCTTGATTAAAGAAATGTTTCGTGCACGAGATGTGCTTTGTAATTTACTTTTCACAATCACCGGAGAGTGAGAGAGAGTCTTAGATAAAACAAATATATGATACAAAAAATTAAATATGATGCACTGCATCCTAGAACTGAAATCAACATTTATTTTATTTATTAATGTTTGGTAAATCAATAGTTGGATTTTATATTTTTCTTTACACCCAAAGAAGGTACAACCAATTATGGATTTCCTCCTTGTGAACAGAATTAGCGGAGTGAAATTATAGGAAACAAAAGTCACCTTTAACTATAAATTAAATAGTTTAAAATAAAGTCGCTTTCCGCGTCTGTCTGTTTGTGCGCTTAGTTCTTCTAAACTATGCTACGGGTTTTGATAGGGTTTTCACTATCATTTAGAGAATTTTTTCCGGAAGGTTTATAGGTATGTTATATTTTCATGTATATGTTATATTTATAGAAAGTAGAGAAAAGTCGATGTATTGTAATGAAGTCATAAAAAAATATTTTCGTGCGTTTACGTTTCTAACGCTGGCTAAACCTTATGAGATACATCAAAATATTGTACTACGGAATAGTATAATAGTAAATTCAAAACAGAAATCAATGTATAACAACAGAAATGTGTCTCATCACATGTCAGAAAAAACCTTTTTTAAAAATTTTCTTTTATATTTCTTCAGCTCTTATTGATTCGGCGTGCGGCGTCCAGAAACCTTCATTTTGGGAGTTGTTTCTGTCATCGGTCTCCGAGTTGGTGACATTTGTTCGTAAAAGACAATATTGTACAACGTTACTTAACCAATCTAAAAAATTATGCATTACAAAGTATTTTGAAACACCAGAGGTAGTTCCTTCACAACTTCCATTATGAAGTTTGCCCGAATTTAATAACAATACCGATTAATAACGTTTTTTGTTCGCAGGAGTCATTGGAGGTTTTTAATAGTAAAACTATAACGTGAATCTTTTAAAAATGTATTTTCAAACCGTTCTGCTCACTAGTTTTGTTGTATTTTTAAAAAATGGCGTAACCACTTGTGTTCTCTGGAACCTGAAATTACAACTGCAGTAAAAAGCACGAAGCGATCATCTAGTTAGTTATATTCTTATGTGGCACGTCCTCCAGTTATTTCTTCGTTCATTTCCTTGTGTTTTCCTAGCGGCGACGCGACGGGAAAGGCGACATTCAACTCCACCGGAACAATTGCAGCCGCTACTTGCCGGAACGGTTACGGGAACAGGCAATGTCTCGTGCCGCACGACAGCTATAATTTCATTTGAAGCAGACTGCAGAGGGTTAGTGGGTAATAAATAGTCAGTCGCCAGTTTAAACGGAGCCTTCTCATCAAACTAAACTGTTTATGCAGGCTTTAATCTAAACGTGTTCTTTGAAATAGCCGTTTAATCGTTTCTTCGGATCTTTCGTAAGACATTTCTTTATAATATTTCTCTCCATGGACCATTTGAAAATATAAGAAAGTAAATCAAATATAGTAATAAATATAGTTGCAGTCATTTGCATCTGCCATCTGTTAGCAGTGGGATTGTTTTACTCTAAAGGAATCTGCCCACATAACCGGAGCATATCATGACCGTGCTATGAACGTGTCAGGCACGAAAAGAAAGACGAAATGGATCGACAGCGTTCTATGCCATGTATGCACGGAGCGTATCGCCACCGGCAAAATATTCTAGCCGTGGATTTGTTGATGGTCCAGTTAGGTGTTGATCGGTGACGGAACGGTCTAGTGGGCTTTGTTTCATATTAATTCATAGAAATAATGTTTTTTGTACGTGTCGATATGGTTAAGATCATGGTATGTATAATACGTTGTAGTGGGCAGAGTTCTTAAGTTATATTTTGTCTGTCCCTTAGCTATTTTTATATGAATACCGTACAAATGTTCATAATGTTCCCGACTGTTCATACTGCTAGTGGGTATATGGTATCCCCGATTAGGTTACTTTATAAGGCTGAATGAAGTGGGGAAGGAGAATAGATGATGAGAGGAAGTACTGTACTTTATTTATTTTACGGGACAATCTGCTGTGAATCTTTAGGTCAACGCGAAGGGTTGTTTTCAATTCGATTTTTATCCTTGCCAGTTTCATTGATAAAAATAATAATGCATCACTTCTGAATGATTTAAAAAAAAAATAATTTATTAATGGTTTTTTAGTATTCAAATCACCATATGTGATCATATGTGTCAAACTAACCCCTTTCTCTCTGATAGCCCCCGTGCTGCCAATAAAGGTCACACTTTTATGGTTTGCTTTCAATACATCAGTAAGTACTAATAATTTCTTCAATATATTGGTAATTATTAAAACAAAAAGAAAATAAACCATGAGTTTCATACGTTTAGGTAGAGTTTCGGAAATGTTCGTTAACAAATAAAGGACGGAGTTCCTATGATCTTATGTATATGTTTACAGAATTCTACTCATAACTATTAAGTTATTTTTATTGTTTCCTTCATCCTTGCATGCTTTCCCGTGGGGAAATTCAGTAATGTGTGTTTCCAATGGAAGTATAGCCAGTAGGAGCAGAAATAAGGAAGTCTATTTGGAGCGGCCTAGTTCTTTCATGTTACAGGCGTTTCCTCAAGGTTTAGTAAATTTTCAGTCGCATTTGAATATATATCCCATCCCCATCTACATACATGTATTATGGCGAGTCACCCTTAGTTGTGTTTGATGAGTATTTTGGCTTATGGTTTGTTTTTGTATCACATCTTCTTTTGAGAGTCATCTAGTTATTTATAGGATAATCTTCACCATCGTCTTATCAAAGTATTATTTCTATAAAAATCTTGTAATGATTATTGTGATAGACAAACCTTTAAAATTGCTTTAAGCACGCTTACCCTAAATCCCGGTGAGATTAGTCAAGCAACTAATTTCGGCTGTCTGTGATGCGTGATCTTGTGCGTGATGTGGAATATTTGTTTTTTTGTTTGAAAGGCGAAAATATTCATCAATCCTACAATTTTTCACGGGTTATTTAACATTTTGCTATAGTATATTATTTTTTCAAAACTTCTTAGATAAATAAAAAAATATCCGCTCCACGGAAGAGCCTTAATATATCTCTGTCTTCTTAATTCAGACATCCACAAATGACACAGGTAGGCTTGTGACATCTGAGTGGCATACTGGTACAAGGTGACACATAGTGATATAGGGTGAAATACAAGGTGACATAAGAGGCAAGAGTTTCATTATATTATACGATATTGGTGCATGTCCGTATTTTGTTACATTTTGATTTGTTTACTAGTCCAGGTATCGTCTTATTTATAGCCCGTTTTATTGATATTTTTTGCATGTTTATTTTTTATTCGCTTTTCTTTCTATGGAGTCGTTTGCTGCAACATCTGCAACGTGCTCCTCTAGTAATAGAGTAGTAGAAACTTTGTTAACATCTTTACATTAAGGCGGTGGTGGCTCGTGACTTTTGGGTTACTAGAGTGCTAATATTACAAAAAATTACTTTGTTGATATTGTAGATGAAAACGATATTTATTTTTTTTCTAAAAATTGTTTTTGTATAAAGATTTTCAGGAAATCCGTGCGGGCTAAACTGAAATTTCCTGAAAATATTGGTACAAAAAATCGATTTTTTGAAAAAAATAAATTGTTTTCAGCTACAACAACATCAGAAATGCCATTTTTAATAATATAAGCACTCTAGTACACCCTTAATTATGGCGATACAATATTGTAATTACGGGGGTTTGTTCGAGGCTCACATTTCAAATAATTCCGACGAATTCGTAATTATAATACCTTTTATTGGACCGATACCCACGGACGTGAGTTAATGATTTTTAAGATGAATAAAAAAGTACCTTTCTTAAGTTACGTAAAATGTTTTGAAATATTATAAAACGTTTTTCAACTATAAAATTAGCGCTGATCGCCGGATTTTATTATTCTATACGATAAATTAGATATGAAACATATGATATTTTAGTAATATGTATATCAGAATTTATTAAACCCCGCGAAAAAATCAATTTCTAGGCCTGCTAAGGAAAATTCGACCGTAGATCCGTCCATTACGCCCGGCCGCGCGTCGAATTTTTTTATACACGCCTTTTTCACTTAAGTCATTAAGATCGAATTTATTTTAGACTATTGTGGCGTCTTAAGATAATCACATATGTGAATACAGTATACATATACGTAATCACATATGTGTGTGCCTACGTACGTGTGTAGGTATGAATATAGGTACGTAGGTACACATGTACATTATTTCGTTAGAGGGAAGAGGGTTGATATGTTCACCTTGGGCATGTCAAAAAAATAAAATATTACTGATACCTCCATAAAATAACATCGCTTTGTCAAAACACAAACAGCAGTTAATAGCAAGGTCACCGATATGAATTTAGGTTCAGAGTAATTCGTCCCTGTCTCTATGCTTTATTTCGTTTCATCGTTAATTCTACTTTTGATAAATGAAAAAACTTTGTTGGAAAATGAGTAATGATTTTTTAATGCTTCCGTTATTTATTAGGAATTAGAAAGTGCTGGAACCAGTAGCGTAACAAATTTCTACCCCATTTGGCAAGCTTGAAAATAAAAAAAATAATCATAGGAGATCAAAACAAAATTGCTCCGCAGGCCAATTTTATTGATAACTTTTTTCTAACAAATCTATCAGGTCATAGTTTCAATTATTAAGCAACTTGTTTTATTTCTTTTTACAATTGTATTTTCAATAAAAATAAAAATATACATTCCTTGCAAATGACGAAGTCATAATTTTGCGGTATTCTCTTAATGTCTGCATGAACGTAAATAAATGTATTTTATTTCTGCATAAATGTATTTTATAATTGCAAAATGCGACCGACGACCACGAATATGTTGAAATGAATATATTATTGGAACACATATTATAATAGGAGGATAAGCGCTTGATGGAAAATTGTAAAATTTCTCCACATTAAATAATTTCTCTGGCGCCAAACGACCACCGCCATTGTTTCTTTGAAATTCGATTAATCATGTTGCGGAAGTCTAGACAAGTTATGGAGTGATGGTAATTGGACAGTGAAAGGGGTCACAAAGCTATAGGAAATAAGCGATAATACTGCTTTGATTTTAATCGTAAAAAACAGACTTTAATAGGCACACGTAGATGCGTTTTTAATTTTACTTTTTTAAAGTATTAATATTACGAAGCTCTTTTGACTAATAATTACAACATATTCCTAGCCTAGGAAAACAAATTTGAAGGCTCTTCGAGTTAAATATTTAAAAAGGTAACACATATGTCCGGTTGTTTCACAGAATTTGAACAATTCATCAAATTTCAATCTTAATATTCAAGTTCCCTGAAAGACTTATTCTAAGGGGCCAGTTGCTTCGCAGAATTAAAAAAATAACATAACTTTCACGGAACTTGAAAATAAACTTTGAAATTTCTTGAATTTTTCAAATTCTGTGAAACAACCGGTCCTTAATATGATATAATAAAATCTTCAATTTATTGGAATAACTTTTGAAGGTTATACACATCATCTTTTTATTTACTGTTATCAAGTTTAATTTGTAGAACTCCATTTTAATTTTTTGTTTTACTTTTATATATTCAATAATATTTGTATTGAGTATACAAAAAAAACTGTTCATTTGTTAACATTTTTTGCTGTGTAATTATTATTACTACGCGTTACAGCTATTTCGCCCTATGAAGGCATCAAACAGAGAGTTTGATAATGTTCCGGAGGGCGAAACAGCTGTCACGTGTTATAATAATTACACAGCAAAACTTGTTTATAAATAAAGTGTTTTCTGTAAATTTAATAATAACGTTATTAAATATGTGAAAATAAAACGTCAATGTAATATTTTATAATTGAAGAAGAAGATATTATTGATAGATCTAAACGAAACATTAAACAGAGCAAGACAGAGAAAAAAAGTGAACGGTCGCAACTCAGGATCAATCGAACTCAGGATCAATTGAACCCAGGACTATTCAGATAATTTTTGTCAATCTCATGTCTAAATTTTAAGAATTACTAATTTAAGATAGTATTTTTTGAACGGACATAGTTTAAAAAAGTTTGGTTTCTGAATAAAATATTTTCTGCTACATATTGTGTAACGACTCTTTGTAGTTATTTGAAATTCCTGTGAAATAACGTTTGTTTTGTTCTAAATGTATTATGTAGATTATATTTTAATATTATAAAATGAAGGCCTCAGCACGGGCAAGCCACCCAGTGAGGCCTACATTACTGGAAAACTTAAAATGTAAAAAATATTGTACCAAATAAAAAAATATATATAAATAAAAAAATAAAAAATCAGTAACACTGCAACTTCTGGGTGCAGAATCAAAAATCTGAACAACTCACAACTCTGCCACCTGCCACCAAAGTCTACACCTGTCCATCGTCCAAGCTCTCAATAGCAGTACAAGATAGGAAATTTTCCTGTTTGCATTTTCGAATAATGATTCTCTGATCGCACTGCAATAAAGATTTGAAAATTATTATTATTTATTCTTTAATCCAGTTAAATAACATCCGTGTTTGGTCCACAATTAAATTAAATTGTTATTATTCTCGCCCACTCCTGTCGCGGTGGGCGATTGTACGGAAAAACAGGGCTAGATTTCTCTAGCGGTGTGGGTTCGCAGCCCCCAGATTCAGGCTAAATATGTCCCAACAAATAATCATTTATTTGTTTGTTACTTTATTAACGCCCCTTTTTAGAGAATTTTACATATGAATAATAAAAATTATACACTAATACAGTACATATTTATTATACATTACTAAACTCTCTCAGTAACAATATTTTGTATTTGTTAAGTGATAAATTAAAGATGTCCAGTAACTCGGTATAGTTATTTCCCTCCATAAGTATTCTGGGCAATGAGGAATACATATGGTAGTTAGTACCAGCATTTCTGCATTGAAAAAATCCCGACTTCTAATAATATTTAGTTGAATCCGAAAGCTTATCAATTCAAGCAATTCTCAAATACGAGTCGGTGAAAATCCTTCTGTCGGACAATTTAAGTATATTTATTTAATTTAAAAGAGTGTTGTAATTCAACAAATTTGCTGAAATTCCCATTTTAAAACTTAGAAAACATAATAATTTATTTTTTATTCTTTCAATAAATTGAACATGAATATTGTATTCCAGACGGGAGAATTGTATTCAAGTTGACTTCTAACAAAGGCAAAATATAACAGCTTAGTACTACACTTAATGTTGTTGAATTTCTCTAAAACTCTGAACCTACGGATCCTTTGTTATAGAATGGCGAAATATAGGTTTCAGGGTTCGGATAAAATTGACGTAATCAGTCAAATGATACCAATTTTAATATTAATCTAGTGTGAGTGTTAGTTAAATATTATTTTTCTATTTATTATTTTTTCGGTCACCTTTTTACTCACTTAATTATTGCGTTTAAATACTGTTCACGTAGCAAAGTCAAGAAAATATATATTCACTTATTATAAGTTCAAAACACGAAGGTTAAATGATATTAATCAATTTATTTATTCGTTTCGCAAAAGACATCAACACTTGACTCCATGTATTTTTACAGTGTGTTTTGAATTATAGATTCGACTAGATTGAGTTAGTTATTCATACTCAATTGGCATCTCAAACCCAAGAAGTTCTAGTATTCTCGCCCTTTTTATTAAATACGTCCCTTTAAATTTCACTATTGTTTTCGTTAAAGAAATTAACCCACTCCCCGGCATAAGATCAAACTGAAACCTTTCAGATAGAATCGTTATCGATGATAATATATTTTATAAATTTTTGGTGGCAATCACGTACACACACGCGGAAAAATACGCATTTCTCTGTATATCTGTAATACGCGTGACATTACAGCAGTTAATATACGAAATACACGTAAGTCCCACCCGATCGGCATTTGGATTGTTTGGTAGAGTTGTCGACTCCAGTTCTTGGGTAGGAAGGTTCAATACAGTCAAGCCATTTTTTTTTCAAGTTTTAAGGGACATTTTGAAATAGATGTACTATGGTAAAAAAAACCTTTCGCGGACTATGGACTTGTTGAATTCGTGATTGCTTTTTGTCTCTCAAAATTCCTTCTATTACCCTCGTACAAGCAAGTGGTAATCTCTTATATTCTATTTCTTTGTAAGGTATTACAGAGTACTTACATAAGTGGCCACCGTAATCCGTAGTGTTATTTTAGCGTTCTTGTTTACAGTTCGCTTAGAGCAGCATCAAGGCGGGTTATGGCGCTTTAACGAAGCACTTACTATTTTTTAATTGATGGGATCAATGAAGTTTATGCTCCTCTTTGTTAACGACCTCCAAAGCTATTTTTTCAGCGATAGTCTCCTTTCACTCTAATTATTAATTATTATACATTTTTTTACCGATACTCTCCTTTCACTCTACTTATTAATTATTATACATATTTTCCACCGGTAGTCTCCTTTCACTCAAATTATTAATTATTATACGAGTACATATTTTCACCGATAGTCTCCTTTCACTCTAATTATTAATAATAATACATATTTTTCACCGCTACTCTCCATTCACTCTACTTATTAATTATTATACATATTTTTCACCGATAGTCTCCTTTCACTATAATTATTAATTACTATACATATTTTTCACCGATAGTCTCCATTCACTCTACTTATTAATTATTATACATTTTTTTCACCGATAGTCTCCTTTCACTATAATTATTAATTATTATACATATTTTTCAGCGATAGTCTCCTTTCACTCTAATTATTAATTATTATACATATTTTTCACCGATAGTCTCCTTTCACTATAATTATTAATTACTATACATATTTATCACCGATAGTCTCCTTTCATTATAATTATTAATTACTATACATATTTTTCACCGATAGTCTCCTTTCACTATAATTATTAATTACTATACATATTTTTCACCGATAGTCTCCTTTCACTATAATTATTAATTACTATACATATTTTTCACCGATAGTCTCCTTTCACTCTAATTATTAATTAGAGTGAAAGGAGACTACATACATATTTTTCCCTCACCAACATAATTTTCTTTCCACTTTTCTTATTTAACTCAAGGTTGTTTCTTTTTTCAATCACTGGAAAAAATGATGACGTAGTTCAGGAAAATGTTATTGGAATTTTAGTAGGAGGTTTATTTAGGCTCGGATTCAAAATTAAACGTCTAAACTTCGAACCACTAAGTAAAACGTAAGGTAGCTGCTTTGTTGATGTTGATATTTGAATTATGAGAAATGTAACTGCTGTAATTTGTCGTAATTGATTTTTTTTTGATTTTATCGAAAATTCATTAATTAAATGAAATGTAACTGCTGTAATTTATTTTATTTTTATTTTCTTGAAATATCATTAATTTGACATTTTTTTAAAGAATTAACGATTTATAACTACGAAACAGCATTAGGTGGTCAGCAATTCCGCTCTTGCACGCTATCGTCTTAATTTTGCACTGCATTGCATTACAACACACTCAGTGGCGGTAATCAAACTAGTAAGAACCAATACAGGAAGCCACAAGCCAAAAATGTGTATATTCTTAATGTGCCATATATCTCCACGAATATAAGGAATAGGCATAAAAATCGCTTGGCAAAAGGATCTAGAAACTTATTTTTTGAATAATTTTGTAAGAAAGTAAAAAAAGTAACAAAGGAAAATTATTACATATAATCTAAGCCAAAATATTGTAATTTTTAATTTGTTGGTTCTTAGTTTTTTTATCACTTTTCTAATTTAAAATAATTTTTTTCAGTAGTTTACGCTTATATTTAGTAGTTAATTAATTAATTAAATCTTTGTAATTTTATTTAAGTTCTACTCAAGCGAAACGATTGGAAGATCTTCAATTTATCAAAAGCATATTTTTTGGTATTTTTTTATTTTTATTAATAATTTTCTTTTGTTACATGCATAAAAATATAATTACAAAAATCAAGTATTACATTATTAAAATTATTATAGTATTACAAAAAGCATTTTATCCACAGGTAAATAAGGTACTATAAAAAATAAAAAAGGTAGCTTTAAGATAAGAAAAATAAAATGATACAATTAAATAAAAAATATAATAGAATAGTATGCATATATAACAAAAAAATCCCACATAGGCATCGCCAGTTCGTGGGTATACTTATTTTGTTTAGTGCAGTTTATAAAACAAATAATTCCGTTTTTACAAAATTATAATTAAGAAAAAAGGTTAAAAAGTAGAAAAATTAAGGATTTGTAAATTTACAAAAGGTAGGATGTTATAGCAGGTAAGTATTTGTGTCAATGGTAGTGATCCAAGTCTTTATTACATTTTTGTATATGCTGTAAGACGATTTATTTTTAGATCATAATTCATAATGCAAATTGTTTCTTAGTAAAGATTAATCTAAATAATGGTTTTAAGAAGCTTGGCCGTGCACCGTTATTCGTTTGGAATAAACTTTGATATGAAACAATATGTACCTATGACAGGAACACCACTTGAGTGATCACTTGAGTGTAGATAGTTATCACTTAAATTTTTATTTCTCATTCAAATTATTTTTGTAATGTTTTTTTAATTTTATTTTAATGTATTTTATAACTGTTCCAATGCAGTGAAAAAATTAAATAAAGAAATACCAATTTAAGTGGTACGATAGTATATTTCAATAGACCCCTGTTTTTACTGTTTCTGTATTGTGCAGAGGCGGACTAAGGGGTGAACAAAATAGGCACCTTTCACGCCACATAAAATAAATATAAAACAAAAATATGTGCCCCGGGTACTTACTAATTAATCAGCTCCTGATATTGTTAGTAACACGATCGTAATATTGACAAACCAGCAATTGATGACGAAAATCCATTACGGACACAGATACAAGTTACAAGCACGTATTTATGTACTTACTACTTATCCGTTTGCTCGTATCTGCTATCTATCCGTACAATCTACATCTAAAATCCATTAGCAACCTACTGATGTTACTGTTATGCAGGGCGATGTAAGCATCGGAAGATCTCAAATTATGACGGTTGGTAAATATGTGCTCTGGTGATGATGTTATTATTATTAAATACATCTATTTGAATTTTTCGTGAACGAATGCAAATCTTGGTAGTGGAAATTAACACGCTTAAGGCGAAATAGGTAGACTTGACCTGAAATTTGGCATTTTTGAGGTCACTTTTAGACGTATGGACACTTTTCTAGAAAAAAACACAAATTGGTTTCGAAAGATCGTTATTTTATCTTGTAAAGTAAGTTGTAAAATTTTGGAAAATGATATTATTTTCATACCATAATAAAGTGTTACCGTTGGACGATATGCAGATTTGTTGCATTTTCAAAGGCGAAGTTGTATCATACAACAAATATTTCAAATCATATAATAATACAGTATAAATAATCAATAAATTATCTATCATATATATGTATAAGAATTTTGTTTTTATTTCAAATAAAATTACTAATAAATAAATCCGAGGACGCGTTTTGTGACGAAAATCCCTCAATTTGACTATTTATTTATGACCTTACAAATTGGTATAGTTGAGATTTTTTTACAAAAATAATTTACTATGATATTATTGAAACATTAATAATAATTTATGACCAAGAAATATATTCTTAAAGTATATAATAGTAATTAATTTCGATTAGCGTTTTTTGTTTGTTCGTCGTTTCTGATTGCCACGGCGCAAGCCGAAATTTCGTCAGTATCCGCTGCGACAGGGCGGTGAGTGGTCGTTTGGTTCGTGCCGGTCTAGTAAATAACATTTTGACGAAATTCCTCGTTTAAAAATGGGTAGAAAAATACTATCGGACAAAAGTTTTATAAGAAAACAAAAATTTCGTCATCAAAAACGTACATGGGAGAAATATTTGTAGAAAAAAAAGGGTTAGTCATATTTAATTATCCTTGTACATTGTACGTACTCTATATGCTACAGGGTCGTTCAAACGAATCAGTCAGAATACGCATATATTTTTTATAACATTTAGCGATAATTTTGTGTTGTTTAATTTTCAGGGAAAATAATCAACTACCAACGAATGATTGTGATTCTGAAGCAAATATTGTCTCTAAAATTCGGTCGGTATTTTTTTTTTTTTTTTACAGTAATACCGCACAAGAGTCCCAACTGCTCCCGTCTGGAGCCAGTGAGACTATGGCATCCCCAATTGGGGTATGTTGTGAGGCTGAGGGTATTGGGGAGGGGAGGGAGATGGGGAAGAGGAAGGTGGGGAAGTACCTGGCTATTCAGATCTGGTCACCAAACACGGCTAAAGCCATTTCAAGCAACGTTTCAATTTTGAATGGTGGTCTTACACCAGGGCGATACTGAGAGTATCTTCCACTCTGGAACGTGCCGCAAATATACTATATATATTATTTTAAATTAATTAATTGTGAAATAATAACACAAATTAATCAAATAAAATTTATTTGCGCACGCCGGGTTCGAACCCGCGACCTTCGGATCTGTAGTCAAAAGCGTATACCACTAGACCACGCCGGCCGTCAAAGCCGTATGTGTAATTTACATTAATATTATTATTATTTTGTTATGTAAATAGGTAATACCTACAATATATTGTGAATCATGGATATTATGGTGACCGAAACCGTCAATATCGGGGTATTTATAAACTAGCAATTATTCCCGGCGTTATGCGAGTTACACGCACAAAACCATACCCTTGTATACATGGTATCGGGAAACGCGTAGTATATTACTGTGACCGATTCAACTCTAATTACCGCGGTAATTATAAACAAGCATTTACTACCCGGTTTTGCGCGATTTACGCGCATGCAACATTACCACGTGTACACGGTGTCGGGAAACTCGTGGTGAAATTACGGTGACTGAAACCGTGAATATCGCGGTAATTATAAAATATCAATAATTCCCGGCATTACGCGAGTTACACGCACAAAACCATACCCTTGTATACATGGTGTCGGGAAATGTATGGTATATTACGGTGAATAATTTCTATTCTATTGTCCAATTCCCTATTACATAGGTATAATTCAACATATTTAATATTTTTAGTGTTACTTTTTGTCAGTTTCATAATGTCATATTGTGAATTGAGCTTCTTGTTTTAGGAGAAAAAAAACGAGGTTATTTTGACATACTTACTTTAAGTATTAGAAATAAAACTTACTGGTAATACCTATCGTACAAACGGATAAATATGTAAAACGAGAGATTTTTTACAATCAAACTTAATGTTAAACACTTTTTTAAAACCTATGTAAACTAAAATTAAAAAAAAAACAAGTGAACCAAAATATTTGAAAAATTAAAAAAAAAATGTTTATTCAAATACCTACCTATTTTGTACCTACTATGTCAACGCACTGCATTTGTATTTATTTATGTTTACGCACTCCGACGTATAATTTACAAATATGTATGTAACTACTCATTAGGAAGAAAGCTACAACCGAAAATTCAAACATAATAATTGTTATTTCATCGGAACCATGCTGTAGGTTTCGGCCGCCGTGCGGAGTGTACGGCTGGCAGTGGAATGAATATGGTATTTCTGTCTCGTTCTAAAAAAACGTCCGATCGCCAGACCGTCTTTTGACCAAATTCGAATTCGCGGCCGCTGGTTAATACGCCTTAAGCATTTCTCGGAAACTTCATCTTATCCAATCGGGATTTGGCTCTGTTGGTAGAGTTGTCGACTAAAGTTCCTGTGTTCAATCATTTGAAAATAAATTTTTTGTAGTAAAACCAACTTTATTTTTTACGGGCTCATTTTTAAAAAATTTAGGGTTTAATTTCGTTTTGCCCAATCACAATATCGACAATAAAAGAAGTGGAAAACGCTGACGTAATAGTGACACGTCTAACCTTTAAAACTTAGGACTCAAACCCTAGAAAAATATTGACTTTTGTTTCTATTTTGCAATATTTGAGATCTGCAGAATCTTACGATGGTTTCACATGCACCGTTAGATTCTCTAATTTATTGTTCTTATCTAATCCATTTTATAGTTTAGACTCAGTGACTGATAATTATTAGGCTTCTTCGATTTGGATTAGACAACATATAAACGCATAATTTTTTTTAAACAATATACAACCATAGGTAACCATTGGTCAGATTTCACACTTGCATTATGAACTCAACAAGTTCTGGGTATTAACCTAAACCTACTAAGCTTAGATGAATTAAAAGAGGAGATTGGTTTCCGAGATAACGCGTGTGGTTGCACTGAACCAGGTCCAATGGACATAATTGAGATTTACTGCCTTTAGTATCACACATAAGTTCGTTCATCAGACAAGCCGTCACCAGCTGCCAAGTCGCTCAAAATCATTCTCAGGTAAAACATTTTTTTATGTGACACCTCACAAGAGCGCCCCTGTCTGTACAGTTTAAAAGCGGGGGAACTATGTCGCCACCCGGTTGGGGAGCGTTGCGATGCGGTCGAGATATGGGCTGTAAGAAGGGATTTAGTAATGTGGATTTTGAAGAGGCCCTTTATGAAGGTGAAAAAACGGAAGGAGTTTCTTTCCATTCGTAAATACACACAAATTAATAATAATTTAAATAAATATATTTATTTAAGGCTTTTGGCTACCCGAAATCGGTAAATGTTGAAATAAAATAAAGCAAGATAGGAAACGCAGACACACACAGTGTAGGAAGGACAGCCATAGTGACAGTAATTCGTATTTCTACTACGCAGCTCACTGTCGGCTGCGGAGGTGGACTGTTCATAATACATCTATTTCGTCCGTGCGCACACAGAATTGCTATCCCTTTCTAATGCGTTTCGTTTTTCGCTTGATACTAAAATCAAGAGATTCGCGCGTTGTTTTATTGCTATTTTATCCGCACACAAATATTCTTTGAGTTGTCATCCTTTTCTTATGAGTACGTGGACGTGCTATATTTTTTGTTTGATTAGTATTACTAACCTGTCTTTGTACTTATTTAGTCTATGCTTTTAAGCAAAAAAAATCTTGTCGAAACGACGGATCTCCAACGAAAAATCTTCCCTCGGAACGAAACCTGAAAGCTTTTAGAGAGCCATAGATTTTTCCCAAGCTTTCTAACTGTTGTAACTTGTGAATAGTACCTATTTGTCAATAGCTAAATACTACCATCAACTCTCGCATCCATCCCCCTAATTGAACGAGCAAGAAGAGCAAGTACCGAGTCCTTGGGTTTACAAACATCCATCTTCGGGGAGCAAAGTGGCGACAGAGCACATTGACCTTCTAACAGTTTATAAGCGAGTTAACTGGGAAGATCGCTGAGTGAATGTTAAATGCAAAGTTCTCAAAAAAAGTTTTCCTTACGCCTGCGTTATCCATACTAAATATAAAATGATAGTAGATAGTAGGTAGGTTTTGAGCGAAAATAACTGAGGTATTATTTCTTGGAGATCGACAGATAGTTAGTCGGTAAACCCAACGGGTTGAAAATCTTGGGTGTATAATTTTTTAAAGGTAATTTTGCTTTATATTCGTTCTTTGTATTATCAGAATCACTGAACCACGTGATTAGATTATCAAGTAAAAGTATACGAGTATATCGCTTCATTTTTTTATTACAAAGTAAAAATCTTTCATCCAATATAAGCTCAATGCTTTTATTATTTGAGAATACCAACTTACAAATATTAAACAAAATTGACGCATTGATTTGAATGGATATTTATCGTCACAATATTGGCAATTGATTTACAATAATGTGTTGTTCACAATTTTGAAATCAGAACGTTTTTTTTAACATTTTTAGTATGATCATTATTAGTATTTTGATGTAAGATTGGTGGATTCTCAGTATTGCCCTAGTGACAGATTCTGAATCAAAATGTTTTAAATGGCTTTATCTGTGTTAGATGACCACATTTGAATATTCAGAAACTCACCAATCTTCCTCTTCCCTTATCCTATCTACTTCCTTAAGCCGCAAAATGTTGAGTATGCCATAGTCCCACTGGCTCCGGACAGTTGGGGTTCTTGTGCGGAGTTCACGTAAAAAATAATTAGGGACGCTGATTCTCAAATCTGAAAACGGAGACGGTTTAGATATTTACCGTGAGCTCTGGTGCGATTTCTCCCAGAGTTTACCAGGGTTGTCATTGGTTATTCGGCTGTGACTCCTGATTCCTCGATGTATCTTCCCGCATATCTAATTTATGGTTGGAGAATTGATGTCTCTTCAACCTCTTCACATTTCCTGTATCTATTGTTCCTTCCCACCCCAACAGCTACATTTGTCTCCTGAGGTGGCAGTGTCACATTAGTGGTCTTACCAGTTAGCTCTGTGAGTTTCTGTCCATAGTTGCCTGGTTTGTCTTGGCCAGTGGTTCCCAATCTCATCTGGCTCACCGCCCATTTTTCAAGTATATTTTTACTCAACGCCTCCCCCCTTAATTAAAAAAAGTACCACAGCATGGTCGGTAAAGTGCCGCAGACTATAATTCATTTGAATGTCTTTTCATACTATACAGGGTGTCCGGTGGTAAAGTAAACCAACTTCGGGAGGTGATAGTACAAGTGAAAAAGATAAAGTTACTTTTTTCGAAATTCCAACTTTTAGGGGTACCTTTCAGGTAAAAATATAAAATTGGTCCGCTGTGGGGGGATGGCATTATTATTTTGCGCTGTTGCTAAATCTACCGTCCCGCGCCAAAACGCTGTCGTTCTGTCAGTCTATTTAATTGCCGCGCTTCGTGTCAATAACTTTTATTTTATTCGCAAAGTATCTGATAATTTGATGTATCTGGCTGTGTTTAACTTTAAAATTTGATTGTTTTAATCAAAACTTGGCGATGTAGTGTGTCTTTATCTTAGTATGCATCTTTATTCAGTGCGTGTTTTCTGCAAAGGCTTACTTTTGACGTTGAATTTATTTATGTAATTTTAATTACTGTAACATTTATGGCTTCACCCACGAATAATGAGCGGACGTTGATTAGGTTTACGGGCTACTTGATGTAAATACATATGCAAAGTGGACATTTTGAAAATTCGTTAAATTAGTCAAAATAAATGACATTAGTTGCGATTAATAGTTAAATAATTTTATCCTTCAAATGTAATAACATTTTGTTAATTGTAGTACACTTCTCTTTTTAAATTCGGGTTAAAACATACGGATTGTGGCATAATTGTAGACGTCAAACTCTCGGCCTAATGTTATTGTTTACATGCGGTTTCAATGGATACGGGCCGATTACAACCTTGCCACCACGTTCGCGGCAAGCTCACAACGAATTTATCGGGTAAGTTAGTAACTTACTTTAAGGATCTTAGTAGGTTTATGAATGGGAAAAAAAATTGTAATTTCTGAAAAAGTTCTTAATCTTTTTTTACTTCTACCATCATGTGGAATCACCTCCCGAAGTTAGTGCATTTTATCCCCGGATACCCAGTATTTAGCCGTAGGTGTACATAACTTAAGCTATGCCTGTAAACTAACTGCGTTAACAGCCTACGGACGTTTAAACTACGGTACTTAAGTAATCCCTCGGGAGCCTCACTATTACGTTCTACCTACTGCGATGCTACCCGTGCTATGTTATTTGCAGTGGAAATTTGCATTAAAGTGGAAAAGCTTTGAGTTTCTACGAAAGCAACCAATTAAATTTCCCTCTTTTTTATGTGTGGAGAGAAATGTTTGCATCCGCTATTCGATTACTGAAAAAATGCAATTTTGAGTTCTGGCTCGGGCTGTAACTCAGGAACTTTAATTTTCAAAATTGTATTTATCATTTTGGTGAATTGAAATAGGTACCTGACCTACGTATAAAATAATATTTTGACAGAAATTTATTTTAATTGCCATTTTAAAAATTGGATTCTGGTATAAACGTGGTGACAGATCTCACAGATCATACCTAAATTAATGTTTTCAAAATTTTTCCGATTAATACGTTTTCTGTGTACATACCTGAAATTATAACTGCCCTTATAGTTAATTGCTACCCGACTAGGCCAAGTTTCAACGCCCTAAAAGTAGTTGCGTTAACGTTTCAGTAACGAGTATTTCGATTTCACCAATTATAAGCCCATTGAATATGATGACGTCACTCGACATACCACATAAACTCGCATGGGCTCCTACGACAATACCACAAACTTACAAACTTTACACAGTACCTACCCTACCTACTACAGTAGATTGTAAACTTTTTAATGAAAATACAAAGCGTGGTGTTCTATCTTTTTAACACTCTTAAAATAATTTATCTCACCCTAATACAAAATGAGCATAACTTTTAATAGTCCATCTCAGGCTGCAATAGTAAAAATAAATAATATTGTTATTTATTTGTGCACTCCCTTTGCAGTCATCTCTTATCAGTAAGTCCGTCAACCGTTTCCATTCGTGTTACGTTATATTATTCAAATTTAAAATTCAAAAAAATATTTATTGCACAAAAATACAGAATACAAAGAGTATAGCTTATAGGTTACATCCTATTTCTTCTAAATTATTGGACAATTGTCCTTAACCCCTCCAGTGTCTTCCCTTGAGTGTCATATATGACCGGGCGTCCATATTTTTATCTTTTTTTTTCTATCACGCGGAAATTTTTTTTTAAGTTTAAAAGATAAATAATAATGCTTTTCAGAGTTGCTTCCAATATTTATACTGGAATCCATCAATAAAATCATAAAAATAGCCTAAATTAATTATTTATATTTCGCGCCGCTATCGTAAGAATCGGTTTAATTAAAAAAATATGTTTCTATTTTTTATTATATAAACGAGATAAAAGTGAAGGTACAGTTTTCTTACAAATTCCCCAAACAAAACGAATGTGATTTCGAAATATCGAGTTCTCTCAATTTTTCTATGTTTGGAGTAAAAATGTGGTTAGCGTTTTTGACAAAATTTTTCACGTTTGATTTTAAAATTTTATAATTTAGAAATAGTGATGTCTACTTTAAATGCATAAATCGTAAAAGATAATTTTATCATGTTTCTAAAACAGTAATTGTTTTTACGGAAAATTAAAAAATAAGATGTATATAGTGCACTTGACATACACAGAAAACAATGCAGACAGAACAAATGTGATGAAAGTAATGAATAATAAATTTAAATATATTGTTTCAATTTTTTTTTACTTTGCAAACGATACTTTTCAAGACATATGTTGAGATTGGTAAACTTGAAACCAACAAAAATATCTTTAAAAAACGGAGTTAATTAATCAAATTATTTATTCGTTTAAAAAAATTAAGGATAGTAAACGATTGTTTACAATAAAATATCAAAAAATCCGCGGAATAGATTCTTAAATAAATAACATGAATTATCTTTAAATTAACTTTAAAAAAATACTCTTAGCCATTTGGAAATATGTTTTTTCGATAGGGATCTTGCAATTCCAATAACAAGCGTCCCTGGATTTGCTCGGGCTTTAGGCAAAGTTTTTAGAAATCAGATGTAGACTTTAATTTTCCTCTTATTTTGAAAGTTCATGTGCAAAATTTCGTCAAGAAGTGTCAAAATTCTGCATTATTTTCTTTTAGAGGTAGATTGTGCGAAATTTCATCAATCTTGGAGTAAAACTGTAGATTTATATAAAAAAATAAACCCGCCAACAAACACTTCTTTATATATAGGTAGATATATTTTAGTGAAAGTAAAACGGTTGTTCGTACAAATAACTATTACTTCCAGAAACATTGTAGCCACAGCGTTTGTGCATTCGAACTATGTATTATATACCTTTAACTTTTGATTGCTCAGTTTGTTTGGCGATAGCGCCACTATCATAGCGGCCATGAGTTTATTCCTGTGCCCATGGGATTTTCCATAGCGACAACCCGCATTCTCGTATCACATTAGCTAGAACTGTTACAGTAAGTACAATGATGATAATGTACTGTTTATGTGTCATTCCACAATCATCTGCAACCATTTTGTCCCTGAAGTAACTTGTCGAAAGTATTAGTCATTGTCATTACCGTTGCTACGACCCTCGGTTGAGGCGCAGTAAATAAAAACTTAACTCTGTACGGCGAGCGGTTGTCGAGAAGTTCTCTTCGTGGTTGATGGATAATTTGGAGATCTGGACACTGAGGATGTGTATTTAAGATCTGCAGGTGTAAGTGTGTAAGTATCTTGGGGTGATACAAGTTCCAGTGTGTAAGTATCTTGAGGTGAATATATGGATTCCACACAATAACAACTTTATAGATTTAGTTGAATTACTTTATTTAGATAGAAGTACACTTATTTACTTAATTAAATGATAAGTACATTAATTAAATGACAATGACAATAATGCGTAGAGGTGCAGCGTGCAAGCAGCACAAGTGATGTTAATTGTGAACATAGGGGAACAGCTTGTTCCTGTTTATATAGTATTCCGGGTCTCTGGGACCGTGAGAGCTTTGTGGACTTTAATCCCTAAGATGCAAAAAAGGGTCATGTGACTAATTTGAATATTGCATCATCGATTGGTTTCCCAAAATAATAGGGTTCCTTTTAAAAGTGCCGAAGAAATGAATGTTTGCCATTATAGCTTACTTTTGGGGCACCGGCTAAGATTAACAGTAATATTAAGATGTAGAAAGAAATAAAGGTTGACTTTAATTACTTAGATTTATAGCATAGGCTGGGATTATAACATATCTCCCCCCTTAAAATGAAAGCAACGGTTTTTTAAGTTTAGTTGCTGTAATTATACTTCAAATTATTTTCACTTGAAGATAGATCTTGAAGAGGTACATCTTCGTTTTCCAGATTTATTAAATTTCTGAATGTCATACTTGGTTGGATCCTTGTAGTGGATCGTCTAGGATTGTTACATTGATTATATATCCTGACACAACATTTATTATCGTCGTCATTATTTAAAAAGTAAGAATTAATTATTCTAAAGAATTTACAACATTTCAATAGTTTGTAAACAATAAAAATAGTTAGCATAGCAGATAACGTATAGATAACAATTTGAAATTTTGTTGAATGTTTAATAATGAGTGGCTTTGAATTATATGATTTAAGATCGTCATTGAATTGGTCGATTTTATGAGATGCCAAATTAATGTCATCGTGTTGCAAGTTAATTAAATTTATCGGTTCAAGTTCATTTAAAGTTTCATTATATTTTTTCATATTACAGCAATTGTCATCGACAATGTTTAAAGTTGGAATAGGGTTAACATATTCTGTGATGAGATTACTTTTTGCAATTAATTGTGTGAGACCTGCATAGGCTCTACAACTTGAATTTAAAGTTAATATTCCAGTATGGAATAGTTTGATATCAAAAATATTATTTCTATCTTTACAGTCGATAGTTATTTTAGAAGGATGAGAATAAGTAAAAATCCATTTATTATTTTTTATAGGCTGCCATAAGATTATGTTGCCTTTGATGATCCTACTAAAACATTCATTAGGTATTTCATTAACATAAGCAGACAATAAAATTGTCTCGCATATTGGATCGGAGAGAGTGGATAACACATCTAGATCCTTACATACAAAATTTTCATTGGTAATAGTTTTACAATTATTCTTAAAATTATCAAGGTACACATAAAAAGATTTGTCCTTTGTGATTGCTAAATATTTATGGTTAGGAATAATTAAGGAGAAGGTATTAGGGATATCAATATTTGGAACAGGTAGAGGAACTACATGAAATAGGTTATATTCCTGCGAAGTTACTAAAGGTATTTTTGTTATGAAGATGAGTTTATCATCAATATAATAAGCAATTAAATCTGATACATCAATTAAAGAATGAATATTTTCGAGTTTTAAACTTAAGGGGAATTCTTTTCCGCTTGGTAAATGTTTAATATTAGAGTTTAGTTCGAAGTAAAGTTGTTGAGGAGTAATTATGTCTGGATGTAAAATTCCTTGTTTAGAAAATAAAATAGCATTGATTAAGGAATCAATTTGTTCATAAAAGTATTCGGTTGTTTCGAATAAAGAGCTTGTTTGCGAGATAAGTATATTTTTAATTTCTTGCATATTCATTTTATCGTGGTCTTCCTTAAAATAGTTATTTATTTTTATAATATTTTTATTCATAGTATATTCGTCATAGTTAAGTTTAGTAAGGGTAGAATTGAAATTTATGAGAGTCGATTTAGTGACTTGTAATTGATCTTCCATCAGATTATAAATATGTTTGTCATCTGACATGACGCGTTCAATCGCATCGTCATAATATTGCGCATCTTCGGAGTCGAGGGTTCCGAAAACAGCTTTAAATATTTTTCCAACACCATCGATTAAACCGCGTTTTGTGCGTTGGTTAGAAACGAGGTGTGTAATTGATTCATATTTAGTTTTACATTTTTTAATAGTATTAAAAACAGGTTTTAAAAGATCTTTGCAATTGTCGTTAGGTACGTATGATAAATATTTGGAACATGTGCTTTTAGTTAAGGCATAATTATCTTCTAAAATTCGTATTTGTCTAGGGAAGGTACTAATATTTAAGTAGGTAATAACTTTCCAATCATCATTATAAACTTTTAATTTTCCAATTTGATCGAAGAAGAGTCCATTTCCAGTGGTTATTGGTTGGACGTCTTGGGAAAGAATTAAAATAGTCTTGAAGGACCTGGGACAGGAGAGAAAGCGCGATATGGCTTAATTCTGTTAACATGGAATCTTTTTAATGAATTATTTTCCATTCTTATGGTAACATTATGATTATTATGAACCTGTACAATCTTGTACGGTCCTTTCCAATTAGGAATAAGTTTCTTGCTTAATGATTTAGGTTTATTAGTATTTTTTATTAATATTAAGTCGTTAATTTTATAAATATTATTCGATACATTTCTATCGTAATATTTTTTGGATGTCTCTTTGGCATGTCCGATTCTTTCACGGGCAAGTGATCTGGTAATGGCGAATTTATACTTCAATTGGTTAAGATAACTTTCGTAAGTTGGGTTTGAATCTGGGTTTTCTAAAGAGCTTGGTAAAATAGGTTTATGTCCAAAGACAAGTTCGTAAGGAGTGAATTTAGTTGTACAGTGAGTACTTGTGTTATATGAAAACATAGCTAGAGGGATATAGTCGTCCCAATTTGTTTGGTCGCTATCTATATAATGAGTAAGATAATCCTTTAAGGTGGAATGAGAGCGTTCTAGTGCTCCATTTGTTTGTGGGTGATAAACGGTAGTTTTCAAATGTTTTATTTTAAATAGGTTGGTAAGATGTTTCATTAAATTACTAGTAAATTGAACACCTTGATCTGTGAGGATTGACTTAGGTATTCCATAGTGAGAAAAGAATTTAACGAGGCAATCAGCTACAGTTTCTGTTTCTGTAGAGTTAACTGCATAAGCTTGAGAAAACTTTGTAAGATCGTCTTGAAATGTGACGATGTATTTATTATTATTGACAGTTTCATTAAGTGGTCCGACTATGTCGACCGCAATTCTTTCAAAAGCTTCCGTGGAAGTGGTAGTGATTTCCATTGGAGCTTTATATGCTCTTCTGTCAGTTTTATTTTTCTGACAGTGGATACAATTTTTCACATAATTTTCTATATCATCTTTCATTTTTTCCCATCGGTATCTTTCTTTGATCCGACTGTAGGTTCTGAAGAAACCTGGATGTCCGGCCATAGGGCTATCGTGACATTCTTTTAATATTACGGGAATTTGCGAAGTTGAAGGATTAACGATTTTATTGTGATTAATATTGATTTTAATCTTTAAGTTCCTAAAAAGATATTGAATAATTTCCTTTATTTTTATAAAAGGAATGGAATCAAATGAGTTTTGGAAGTTCGGTAACGTAATTTCAGTTACACGTTTTTCAATAAGTTTAGATCTTAAATTTTTAAGTGTTAGGAAAATATCTTTAGGAGTTGCTTTGTCGAAGTAATGAGTTTTGGTAAAGCAATGAAAGTAAGTTTTCTTATTATCTGTTGATTTTGATTCATGAATACCATATAAATTTTTTGGTATTTCTAAAAGTTCGTCAGTGTCTGAACAATTGGATAATATTTCAGCACAGAAAGGGTTTTGATCATCTAGATCGATAGAAGTTGGGTATGCCATATATTTTGACATATTATTTATAAAGAATGAATCTTGTTCATTAAAACTAAAAATAGTTGGTTCATTTTTATTAGAATAAAATTTCACGTAATTTTCGTAAGTATCATTATTTATATTATTTTCTAAAGGTATTGGTGATAGAGTATCATCTATTTCTAAATTATTTGTAGGTAAATTATTAAGATAAGTTTCTAAATCATCGACATTTATTTCGTCGAGACATGGTTCGTTTAAAAGATCAATAATATCTTGAGAAGGTGAATTTTCATCTTCTGTTACAATGTTTATTGGAATACGAGACAAACAATCGGCATTAGAATTTATTCTGCCTGGTTTGTATTCTATTTCGTATTCGTATTCTTCGAGTTTTAATCGCCAACGTAACAATTTGCTACTGGGATTGGTAACATTCATTAACCATTTTAATGGTCTGTGATCAGTGTAAATTTTAAATTTTCTTCCGAAAAGGTAAGGACGGAAATGTCCTACAGCCCAAACAATGGCTAAAAGTTCTTTTTCAGAGGTACTATAATTACCTTCTGCTTTATTTAAAGTTCTGGACGCATAAGATATTGGTAAATCTTCTCCAACTTTTCCTTGGCTCAAAATTGCACCTATTGCATAATTTGAGGCGTCAGTAGTTAAAACAAAATCTCTAGTGAAATCTGGATATTGTAATATAGGATAAGAAGTTAATTTTTCTTTCAATGTATCGAAAGCATTTTGCTGTTCGTTTTTCCAGTCAAATTTAATATCTTTCTTTAGAAGACAAGTTAAGGGTTTCGTAATTTTACTGAAGTTTTCAATAAATCTTCGGTAATAACCAGCTAGACCTAAGAATGATTTAATTTCTTTAGGATTCCTGGGAATAGGAAATTCAGAGACTGCTTTGATTTTATCGGGGTTAGGAGTAACACCGTCGTTTGAAATTAAATGACCTAAATAAGTTACTTCTTTTCGCATGAAATGACACTTATCTGGTTGAATCTTCAGATTATTATCGGCAAGTCTTTGAAATATAGCTGTGAGTTTTTTAGAGTGATCTTCTATAGAATTTGCGTATATGACAATGTCATCTAAATAGACGAAACAATATAATCCTTGTAAGCCGATTAATGCGTTATTCATTAACCGTTGAAACGTTGCTGGAGCAGTCTTAAGACCGAAAGGCATACGTGTATATTCAAAATGTCCATTGGGAGTAGAAAAAGCAGTTTTAGGAATATCATCTTCGTGCATAGGAATTTGATGAAATCCGCTAACAAGATCTAGTGTTGTGAAGTATCTACAATGACCTAATTGATCTAAGATATCTACAATGTGAGGTAATGGAAAGGCGTCTCCGACAGACACGTCGTTGAGTTTCCTATAGTCTACGACTATTCTCCATTTAGGTTTTCCTGAGGAGTCGTTTTTCTTTGGTACAACCCATATAGGAGCTGACCATGGTGAAACACTAGGTTGAATAATACCATCTTCTAACATTTTATCTATTTGTTTATTTACTTCTTCTTTATGTACTTCAGGGTATCTATAATTTTTCGTATGTATTGGACTTTGAGTATTTGTTATAATTCGATGTTTAATAGCATCGGTTGCTGTAAGTTTGTCGCCTTCGAGATAAAATATGGAATTATAATTGTCGCAAATATCTAATAAGGAATTAATTTCTTCTGAATTTAAATGATCTATACAAATTTGATCACGAATTAATTTTTTACGTTTTTTACCATCATTATTAGAATTTTGATTAAAATGGTAAACATTTTCTGGGATAGGTTTTAAGTAAATTTTCATGATATTAATATCAACATATTCGTCTGTTGAATTCAAAATAGTACAATACGATTTATTATTCGCATCTACTTTAGTTATAGCATTTGCTAAATATACACCTTCAATAGGTATTTTTACGTCGATAATCCCTTCTTTAATTTCAGGGTTTAAAATATCGATTTTAATAAGAGTTTCTGATCTAGGGGATAAGGTAAATATAGGAGTCAAATGCTCATTAGGATCAGAAATATGTAACTTTAAAGAGTAATCGTTAATACGTATTACGTTATTTTTATAATCAATTTTCGCATTTTTGTTTTCAAAAAAGTCGTTCCCTAAAATTCCGTCATAACCAAGGTTTAAAAAGTCACTATCCACCGCGTGGAGATCATGAATAATAGTTTCATTGCCGAAACTTAATTTAATTTGAACGATTCCAATAGATTCGATCGATTTTTTCGATCTACTTATGCCATTAATCTCTATAATTTTGCCCGAATTTACGGAAGTACCTTCGCCAAGACAGTGAGTCTTGATGAGGGATACGGCTGCTCCTGTGTCGACAAGAAAATGTCTTTTAAAAATAATACCATTTGTAGGTATTTGAAGAACCACATGACGCAACGTATCTGAATGAGATGGCGAATAATTTATATAACTTTTATTAATTAAATTTTTATTAGATGTTAACATGGAACGTTTGAATACTCTTGAGCCTAGCTCGCGACTTACAGTAGATCGGCTCGAGATTCTACTGCAGATCTGGAGTTTAAATGATTTACCTTTGAATCATTTTTCCTTGGTAGGGAAGACGAAAGAGTTGCAGAGTTGTTGGGATTTGGATTTTCATGTTTATATTTTAATACTCTGCACTCATCTATTATGTGACCAGGTTTTTTACAGTACCTGCACATTTTATTATTATAATTTTGTCCCGAATTTGGACTAAAATTTTTATTATAGTTATTATTATAACTTGATCCCGAATTTGGGTTATAAGATTTATTAAAATTATTATTATTATTTTTTACGAACATAACTTTACGTGTATTAAAGTTCGAATTATTGCTTTGATTTTTATTTTTATAACAATTGAAATTGTTATGTCCCGATTTACCGCAAATCGTACATGATTTATTATTAATGTTATTAGTTTTAGAGGAATTCAGTAATTTATTTATTCTCTCTTCCTCTAGTGATATTGTAAATGCTTCATTGAGGTCTTTCGGATTGCGCGATCTCAATATTGTAGCTATGGAAGGGTTAGTTCCATACATAAATGTTTGCATACCGAGTTCTTGGATGCTGGCTGTTCTGCCTAACATTTCTGCGGGATTATTATTATTTTGATTAATTGAGACTAAGAGGTTTTTTATGCAATTTTCTATCCGTAAAATATATTGAGATACGTTCTCATTATGAAATTGTTTGCAATTTTGCAATTCCAATAATAGGTGTGCGTAGTGTTTACGTTCACCGAATGATCTTTTTAATAGATCTTTTAATTCTGACCAATTATTGAGAACGTGATTGGCACAGATGACTTCTGCTTGGCCTTCTAATGAAGTTAATATATATGAAAGGAGCGTATTCTGTTGATTAGGCTGAGCTAGTACTACAGCCCGGTCGCAATTAGTTAAGAAGGCACAGAGTTTATCTCTGTTTCCATCGTAAGATTTGATAAATTTAAATAAAACAGGTAATGGTAAAGTCATTTCCTGGGATTCCTGGGATTCCTGAGAGGACGAAGTAGGTTTATCGTTCATTTTGAGAAGTATTTATTATTATTAAAGAAGTTAACTGAATTTAACGCGAATTAATTTAAGAGGTTTTTATTCAATTTTAATTATTTTACGAAATTTATTATTACGCGTTGAAGAAAGAAAAAGAAATATAAGAGTTTCACTAATACACGGTTCACGGTGTATAAGCGAGAAGAAATGCATTAATTGTCAATAAGGGAATTGGGAAAATACAGTGTAAAAATTTCTACAGGACAAAAATTTTTATGGACTTACAGTAGAAGAAGGACGAGTCGCCAGTTCATACTGCTTGTAGAAGTGAAGGTCTCGATGCTCGTGGTTTAGAGTTGACAGGATTGGATTCTTGGCTGCTTGAAGAACTGAAGTTCACCGTAGATGTTGTCTCCGCGATCTACGTTGTTGCCGTTTTCTTCTCTTCTCCAGGGTTACGTCGATGAGTTAGGTTGATTTCAGGGAGAGCCGTCCCTGCCTTCGAAAAGGGTTTCTCCGAGGAGAGTATCTGCCAGACTTGTCGTCGTTGTTCCGGTGAAGTGATGAGGTAGGAGTCTTCCGTCGTCACAGAAGGTCCTTTGGGAATGTCTTTGCAATCCCGCTTCTGACACCAATTTGCTACGACCCTCGGTTGAGGCGCAGTAAATAAAAACTTAACTCTGTACGGCGAGCGGTTGTCGAGAAGTTCTCTTCGTGGTTGATGGATAATTTGGAGATCTGGACACTGAGGATGTGTATTTAAGATCTGCAGGTGTAAGTGTGTAAGTATCTTGGGGTGATACAAGTTCCAGTGTGTAAGTATCTTGAGGTGAATATATGGATTCCACACAATAACAACTTTATAGATTTAGTTGAATTACTTTATTTAGATAGAAGTACACTTATTTACTTAATTAAATGATAAGTACATTAATTAAATGACAATGACAATAATGCGTAGAGGTGCAGCGTGCAAGCAGCACAAGTGATGTTAATTGTGAACATAGGGGAACAGCTTGTTCCTGTTTATATAGTATTCCGGGTCTCTGGGACCGTGAGAGCTTTGTGGACTTTAATCCCTAAGATGCAAAAAAGGGTCATGTGACTAATTTGAATATTGCATCATCGATTGGTTTCCCAAAATAATAGGGTTCCTTTTAAAAGTGCCGAAGAAATGAATGTTTGCCATTATAGCTTACTTTTGGGGCACCGGCTAAGATTAACAGTAATATTAAGATGTAGAAAGAAATAAAGGTTGACTTTAATTACTTAGATTTATAGCATAGGCTGGGATTATAACACCGTGTTATGCGTTATCACATCATTGTGCGCCTTATCGCAAAATTAATAATATTACTAACTAATATGTTCGTGAGCAGGGTTTCCATATAATTATTTAATTGTAACGCCAATTCATCATTTTAATTATTTTGATTATTATTTTTTTGGTAAACTAATGTTTAAGACAAGATTTTTTATGCATAGCACAAAGGGTAACAATTATTTTACAAGCAATAATTATTCGCCTGAAACACTCATCCACATTGAAAAATCTCCTGATAAAAGATACATGACGCCAACGGGACTCGAACCCGTGTCCCTTCGATTTCCGGTCGACAGCTCTGACCACTGAGCTATGGCGGCTTATCTCTTATCCGCGAAATAATTCAATATATACTAGTGTTTCATTCAACAATTACTGCTTGTTACATTTGTATATATTTGTTACGTTGGCGTCATGTATCTTTTATCAGGAGATTTTTCAATGTGGATGAGTGTTTCAGGCGAATAATTATTGCTTGTAAAATAATTGTTACCCTTTGTGCTATGCACAAAAAATCTTGTCTTAAACATTAGTTTACCAAAAAAATAATAATTAATATTTGACAAGTTCAAGTATTTCACCTAAAAATGTAGACAATTTGTCTCGACGCCATCTAGTGAGAGAGTTAGCACTTACAATGCCTTTCTCATATTAAATAAAGTTGGTTGTTTTCAGGTGAAAAAATGTAACAAGCAGTAATTGTTGAATGAAACACTAGTATATATTGAATTATTTCGCGGATAAGAGATAAGCCGCCATAGCTCAGTGGTCAGAGCTGTCGACCGGAAATCGAAGGGACACGGGTTCGAGTCCCGTTGGCGTCATGTATCTTTTATCAGGAGATTTTTCAATGTGGATGAGTGTTTCAGGCGAATAATTATTGCTTGTAAAATAATTGTTACCCTTTTTAATTATTTTGACTTATTTTATTTATAAGTGGTTTATTTTCATTACATTATTTATTTTATTTTTAAAAAGAAAGACAATATTTGAAAATCTTCTAGTATTACCACAGTAAGCGGGAAATTTTGCTTGTGTTGTGATGGAGGACTTAGCCAGCCGATGAATTGAACACAATACGCCTGGGTGGGACTGAAATGCGATGTCAACTCAGCCACCGATAAAATACATAAATTTAACCAGGTCGTGGTTTCAATTATTTCTATTCACGTCTTCTATCATTTCATAATTGTATGCTTATGCTGATGGTAGTAGGAGTTTTTCAAATATTGTCTGGCTATTTGTAACCCGGAAATGTTTGAAAAAAATCCCAGAAAAAAGTTGGCCTTCCTACGTTTGACCTCAATTTATACATTACACATTTTTTATATATTTATTATTTATTTATACTACTTGATAACCCTAACTAAAATATATATATGGAGCCTGTCTGTCACCCAGGTAACTGCGATTATTGCCCAAGGGGAATTAGGTGCATGCAGAGGACGTAAAGCGAGATGAGAACATAGATAATCACTAATCAGTATTATCACGTATCAAAATACACAACATAACACACACATATATAATATAACCCAATATTAATGATGTCTGATTTACGATACCTCATTAGATAACTACTTATAACACTAACAGCTTTATGTCTGAAGGTTACCTCGTTGTCTTATTACATCATTTATTTACCCGAATGGTAGGGAATTGTTTCAACGTGTGTATTATTATAATAATAATTATATTGCTTTGTAGTATAGGTATGACTTTTAATGATCTAATCGTCTATCCCAATGCGTATTACCGTGATCTTGAACGCATAATTCGATAGTAGTTGTCACATTTTAGAATTGACCAAATAATAATAATAATAAGATTTTATTCCAGAATGCATGCAGGTGTAGTGCAATGCAATACATTCCATATTTGAAATAATATACATAAAAAGTAATAAAAATAAAAATAAGGTAGGTAATAACATAGGTGATTCCGACAGGCAGAAAAAAGCGGAATTTATGTGAAAAAAATATAAACACCAAAATGAGTGTGAACAGCCGTTTATGGGGGATATTTGCACATCTCCCGTCTCCAGAGGGCCATCAGAGGGGACTCCATCCAGGCAACCATGGCAGTGATGATTTTGTTACTTGATTGGCTTAGTCTGAGCCATAAGCTTCCCATGTGATGGCGGAGAAGCGCTCTGAAAGAGTGTACTCGTCCCTCCAGGAACATTTCCGTGGCGCTGCAGTATCTCGGTAGGCGGAATAGTTGGCGATAAACATTATTGTAAGCGACTTTTAGCTTATGCCATTGGGATGCATAATTTTATAGTTTAAATAATGTAAAAGCCTCTTAACGCGCTTTAATAATAATAATGATATAATTGCATTTATATAGCGAAGTTTCTTTTCATTTCACTTGAAGTGTGCTTTACTATGAAAAACTTAAAAATAGTAATTTAGTATTAGTGGTCATGTTCTTAAAATTATTCCCACAGCGCGCCTTACCCAATACAGATAAAATAACCGTTAGCGTTAATAATGAAGGACCTTTACTGTAAATATTGATCATTTTTTTTTAAATATTAACCTTTACCGTTAATATTTATCTTATATTTTTTATGACAATGCCATCAAAATTGAATCAAAATATAGGGTTACGTGACTTAAGAGTATAGTTCAGTTTTGGAAAGTTCTTAAAACTCGATAATACTATAATAATACACGGTATCCGGAAACAAATTATACAAACTGGAAACTGGTAAATATACATCACATAGAGAACCTAAATTGAAAACTATTTAATTGTAAAATGGGGGTCTCGTATGTAAGGATTGAGCATTTCGGTTTTCAAAAAATTTTTTCCGGCAACTGAAGGGTTAAATAACTTTTTAAAAGACATTATACATATGATATTAACCCCCTGGCCGCCGATCCTTCTTGATCTCTAAACACGCTGAGTACTCGATTTGCTCGAAAATGAAAAATCAAATAAAAAAGTACCACATAATCCATTCCAAATGTTATGCATATTCATAAGTTTGGGGTTTTAGGGCTTTTTGGGCTGCTTTATACAGGTTACAGATATTTTAAAGTTTCTTTCGATAAAATCAATCTTATTTTACAATTCGCCACTTTCAGTGAAAACATTATCTATTGATTTTGCATGCCTCAGTTTAACGTCATCTTTTCTTACCTCTTAGAACTTATTACGTAACGCTATGTGCCTAATAATGTGACGTAGATGAAGAACGAATCCAACATTCATTTTAACTAAGTAGTCAATGTCACTCACACGTCATGATACACTGGGATCACTCAAAGGTCACACAAAAATACCCTTTATCTGACTTCCTTATCCCTATCGATCCTTGAAACCTTCCCTGCCCCCTTGGCTTAATATACTCGGTAGGAAGGGCGGCAGGTTTGTAGGGCGGCAAACTGTAGGGCGGCGGGAGGTAAGGCGGTGGATCCAGGAGGGCTGTCAAGATAAGACACTACGCTTTAATGATGCCCCTCGCAGAATTTCGAATGTCCCTTTAGAAGAATATTCAAGTGAATTTTCTTCAAACCGCGGAGGAATGTAGTTACTATATTTTATCTGCAGGTGGTTCTGAAAGTTTATTTGTGCTGCTTTATATAGTGTTTATTTGTAATTAAACACATGTATACAGGGTGTTAAGTGACGTACTTGACTTACAACCAGTGATTCCTGACATTATTTGGAGTAAAAAATGCAGCCGAGTAACAACCCAACCCATCACATTGACCCCAGCTGTCCAATTCTTAATAATTTTCTATGTTTTTGTAGGAAGAAAAATAAATAGTTAGACAGTTCAATATGGCTTGTTATACTCACCATTGAAAAGAGATATATTAGTTGTGTCATGTTCATCAATAACCATATATTACCTAGCCAGCAGCAAAACAATAAAACACACCTACTTAGGTTTTGTCCAATGTTATGTTATATAACATTGGACAAACTCATGTTTTTGTTTGTGAATACCACGCGAAAGTCCCAACTAGTGGTGGGAGGTAAAATAGATAGGGATGAGGAAGGTGGGAAGTGCTTGGCTACTAAGATCTGGTCACAAAACACGGCTTTTAAATTTTTTTATTTTTTATTGTTCACACTTTACAAATATTAGGCAAAAAAGTCCCGATAAACTACTTTTTAGCAGTTTGTCTAACGGGTTCTTTACATTATAAACCTTATTATAGTGAGTTGACAGTAACAATGGCTAACGTCATATTGAGCAATTAAAATATGGTGTTGACCAGGGAGATACAAAGTTTTTTTTTTTTTTAAATAAGTTGAGATAATGCGCTATCTTAGTATTATTCTAGATTCTAGTCTGAAAACCATACAATTTTTCACGTTATTAAATTACATTCATTTTAACAACCATAAAATGTGAAGTATGTATTTGCTTTTCATTCAAATCTTTCACTGGACTGATACCTTCGGTGACTTGTTCGAGGAATGTTCGTACTCGCTCCAAGAGACTTGAAAATAATTGATTCCCACGAGGATTTAGAATTTTCTGTAAAATTGGATTTATTCCAAGCTAGTGCCTAATTATTTTTGACCAAACTTAAATTGGAAATTCTTGTTTTATCACGATTGACTTTTCTAATGTTGGCTTAACTACAAATTTTTTATGAGGAATTCACTTTTAGACAAATGGTGTCATATGTTGAAAAATTGGCTGCCACTTTGAATATGAATTCATTAAGAACCTACTCTCAAATAAATACGTACTTCGTATCAGACAATGAGCAACCACGGCTTATCCTAATTTGAAGAGCAAATCTCACCAATTAAACAAAGCATGTAATATGTGCAGATAATAGATAAAAATAAACAAGCATGATTAGAAACATTAGATCTGGTGGTCTAAAACATACCCAACAATAATCCAAAGCTTCTTATACCAAGGTACTAAACTCTACATCAAAATCCCATTCTCCTTAAAAAATAAAAGCTTTTAAACTCAAATAAAAAAAACAGGATACACAACATAGGGAGATCTGAAATATAAAACATTAATACAGACACCAAATACAGACTGAAACAGAAACCACCCAACTGCACTAAGAACATTACGTAATAATATAATATACTGGTGAACCCCGCAATGCTTCGCTATTGCTAATGTCTTTCACGGGCGTCTTCGACTTCTTCCACCATTTACTACTATATACTAAAATTTTACTGTTAAAAAAACTACATTACATCGACATTCATCGATTAATTCGACTCTGTATCTCATTCCGGTGCAGAGATATTGCGTTAAGTATTCATCGGGCGTCCTCGACATCTTCTACAATTCAAACCATTCTATAAATACTCCTGGTACTAATAAAAATTAGACATCGGTCAACCATTTTGTTTTCGAAGAATTTTTATATATTTTGATTATTCATTAAGCAACCTTATATTATTCAAATTATTTTCGAATATGTATGATGAAGTCTTCAGCACCGGAGATCCCAATGAGGATATCATTATCTCAAGCGGTGACCAAAAATAAAGATAAAAAAACATTTATTATTAATATTAAAGTTCTGTGTTCTAAAATAGGCTCTCACGGAAAATTTTAATAAAGATATAAACACTGAAACCTTTTAGTATTTCACATTTGATACGCTCAAACCTTTATTTATTTACCACTATATCCAGTATCAGGTTCGAGCAGAAATTCAGTAGCGTTAATTGGATACTGTGAAGATAATTTCTTCTTATTTTTAGAAAAGGGTTTATTTTCAAACAGTCTTCATCGCAATGATCTGGTCTATTCGTCTCCAATCATTATACCCTCACACCCCCAATTAAATTATCGAGGTTAATTTTAATTCCATAGGTTTAATTCTCTAGCGTGTGTTATGAGTGACCCTTGATTCTTTATCATTAGTTTTATTTTAATTAATATTTTCGACTCTTAAGCTCTTTTAAGGTATGGAACAACCTACTTCTGAAAAAAAAATTGTGCTCAGTAGACCGGTAAAACGATCGTTCATCTGTTGAAAAATTATATCACAATTATGGAGTCATTATTAATTATGGACTGAATGTCCGACGCTGACTATCAGTGGTAATCTTCAAAACCCTAATATAGAAACCTCCTGTGCTTCATTTTTTCGTTGAAAATATCAAATCTGATGCTTGTTGAGCAAAATTCGTACTTGTCTGCCTCCACAGATATCTTCTGCTCGCGGGTGCTGATTGCTTACTATGTAATTTGTTTTTATCATCAATCATACTAACTTCGGTTGTGGGTCTGTGTCTATGATGGTTAACTCTGGTTCAATGAACTCGGATTTGTTTTGAATTTAATTGTCGTTTTCACTATTGGAACTGATTCCATCAAGAATTTAGGCGAGCGATAAAGTACCAACATCTAAATTAGTACATTGTCCAGTATATGTTTTTGTTGCTCTTTCTGCAGTAATTGTCCTCTTTACGTGTGATCTTTACATAAACTTTCATCTTCACAAATCCTTCAATGATAATTTGTATTAGTATTATAATATTTAACCAATGTGTTTATTTGTCTGCAGGCATTGGCTTTGGCATGATCTACCTCCCTGCAGTGGTGGCCGTGGGTTATTACTTCGAGACGAAGCGCTCGCTGGCCACTGGTATAGCCGTTTGCGGCTCGGGCGTGGGTACGTTCGCCTTCGCGCCGCTGGCCACCGCGCTGCTGGATATGTACGGCTGGCGGGGCGCCAATCTCATCATGGCGGGTCTGATCCTCAACTGCGCCGTCTTCGGGGCGCTCATGCGGCCGCTGGTCTACCCCAAGGTGAGTTGAAGCTGCAATATTCACAATTAACTAGTGCTATTTGTAGCAAGGCCTGTGCGATGTCCATTGCATATTCACTGAAAGTCCAAGGCGCGTGATGATTTCCATAACATCTTTAATGAAATTCCGAGGCACATGATGGCGTTCGTAGCAAATCAATTGAAATTCGTAGATGTGTGACGATAAATGTGCACCATTTTCATTGAAATGCCGAGGCGGGGCGTAGAATCTTCACTTACATATCGAGTTGTGTGACGAACCCCATAGCAACTTCTGAATGAAGTTCTTCAAGATGTTCTTATGCCGCGTATAAATAGAACAAAATTTCCGAGAGCCGAGCCGCGAATTATGCAAAACGAACGAAGCAACTTGCGGTTGCTTTGTTCCTTTTATACGGATTTTTTTTCCTGTTTATACGCACCCTTAGCATCTTCAATTCAGAAATTCGCAGATGTGTATCAATGTATGTATCATTTTCAAGTAAATCCCGCGACGTATGACGATATCCGTAACATTTTTACTGAAATCTCTAAGCAAATGACGTTGTCCGAAGCATCTTCACTTAAATATGGACCGAGGTGTGTGACGTTATCAATAACATCTTCAGTGGAATTTCGAGGCGCGTGACGATATCAGTAACATCATCACCCAAATCTCAATGCGCGTGACGATATCCATAATATCTTTATCGAAATCCCGAGGTGTATACCGTTCTTTATCCGTAGCCCGTAGCATAGTAACTGAGGTTCCTAGGTGCGGAGTGACTTCTATAGCATTATCTCTGAAGTTCCGAGATGCTTGGCGATAATGTCGTAGCCAGGCATGTTTCCATATCGGTTCCACAATCACAGAATCGCAAAGCCCGTGACGATACCTGTAGTGTCATTAGTCGTCACTAATATTTAATATCTGTTGAAACGCCTATGGCGATATTGGTGGCCCTGTAACTTTTGAATATTTCGAAGCGCGTGGCCGATATCCGTCGCGTCATCACTTCGAAGGACTTCGAGGTGTGTAACGGCGTCTGTACCCATCCATGTCGTATGCCGAAATCCGTGGAATCACCCGTAGCCAGGCTAGGCATGTGGCGATATCTGTACTAGCGTTGGGTTATGACTCTCTTTAGTAAGAGCGGGATTCACGGTACCAGCTCAATATTTACGTACGACTCGAAGAATTGATTCAATTGAACGACGGCTCATTTGAACGGAAGCCGTGAGCTCAGAGCGTATGAGCAATGAGTACCTATACTGTGCTCGTCCGATACGACTGTCGAGCTCCCCAGCGTAAGCGTATAAATGATCGTACGTTCCTGGTACCGGTACGCCGCCTCGTAACACGAGAAAAATAAGATGCTAGATAGTTTTTAGGTGTAGTCCTTTCGCGTCTCTGAGTATGAAATAACAATTAAAACATGGATAATTTTAATTACGCTAATTTTTCTAAAATATCTTCCGGAAAAAAAGAGTTACCGTTCAATTGAGTCATGGTACGGTTTACCGGGAGTCGTATGAATACGGATAAATAAAAAGAGCTAACTCAATTGTGCGGCTCGTTCATGAACGACTCATCGCTAATCTGTACCACTTAGGTTATGTTACACTAGAATTTTTTTAAGTATACTAGTCCCAGCGAGAGGTCGTACGAGACCTCATCCTTCTAGTATCTTCTGCCTTTTTCGTTCTCATACAAGACGTGCGAGAAGGAAGAGGATGAACGTGGATGATGCACGTACGAGCTCTCGCTGGGACTAGTATAACACTCGTAGCTAGGCTAGGCATGTGGTGATATCTGTACCACATAGGTTTAGGATTAGGATATTAGGATTTTTCATAATTTCAAATGTAAAGTCGTTTTGCTCAAACAACATTTAGATTGTATTTGCTACCGCTATCAAACCCAAAACCTCATGATTTGGAAGTTAAAAAAATAAATCGTAACGATACGCATTAATTAATGTCCTAAAAATCTGTCTATATAAATAAAAGATATAAATGTTGGTTTGTTCAAAATCTTAAACCTCCGAAAGTTGTTATACCGATGTTTTATATACCTATATTAGATGTCACCTGTGACAGTTAAAACATGTTTTATATACCTATATTATATAGATGTCACCTGCGACATTTAAAACATGTTTTATATACCTATATTATATAGATGTCACCTGCGACATTTAAAACCTGTTTTATATACCTATATTATATAGATGTCACCTGTGACAGTTAAAACATGTTTTATATACCTATATTAGATGTCACCTGTGACAGTTAAAACATGTTTTATATACCTATATTATATAGATGTCACCTGTGGCAGTCAAAACATGTTTTATATACCTATATTATATAGATGTCACCTGTGACAGTTAAAACATGTTTTATATACCTATATTAGATGTCACCTGTGACAGTTAAAACATGTTTTATATACCTATATTATATAGATGTCACCTGCGACATTTAAAACATGTTTTATATACCTATATTATATAGATGTCACCTGCGACATTTAAAACCTGTTTTATATACCTATATTAGATGTCACCTGTGACAGTTAAAACATGTTTTATATACCTATATTATATAGATGTCACCTGTGGCAGTCAAAACATGTTTTATATACCTATATTATATAGATGTCACCTGTGACAGTTAAAACATGTTTTTTCAAACAACAGCGCAATTCGTTCGACGTAAAAGCAACACGCGCTATTGTTTTTTTATCTACAAAGACAGACTGAGCCACAGTAGCGCGTGGCGGGGTACAGCTAGTATTAAATAATAATAATCCCACTAATTTTGTGTGGCTCGTTTACTATTTTTGTAAAATACTTATATTCCAACCTACTGTTGTAGAACTGGGTTGTGGCCATAGAATAAGGAAATGTTGTAGCTATGATTCACAATCGAGTTATTATTATTTATGTTCGTAAAAAGGTCTAAAAATATCCATATTTTTAGAATAACATGATTATTTAGTTATTCTCCGAACGAATTGAATACGGCACAACATAAAATACCAGTTTTTTTCTCTCTGGGAAAATATTTTCCCTGCCAACAATGGCGGAACTTTTTCCACGAATTTTGAGGTATGATGATAGTAATAATAATAAAGTATTATAGGTAGGGATATTATTTTCCAAGATGGCAGCGGCAAGATATAGGGTGGGAAGGGGAGAGAGGGTTGCGGGGACAATGCAACAGTTTCTTAATTGCGTCCTTTGTTGGTTTCTTGTACCGTGAAGCGGAGAGTTTGAGAAGTAATTGATCTGACAGATAATAAATATACGTCTCGGAGGATAACAATCGGATTTTTATTTTTATAGATTGTCAGATTGTAGGTATTGTACTTTTTTATTATTATGTTTTATGCTTATAATTGTTTTTATTTATTTAAATTATTAATCACATATTTGGAGAACAAGATTTCTTATTGTAACATTCTTAACATTTGGGAAGATAGGTGTACAAAAATATTTTACGGTTATTTAAAAAATAGTACCCATATGAGATTTTCACGGCCAATAGTATTATATTGATTTATTTTTGGGGTATTATCACATCTGTCCTGATGATTGACACTGTAATGCTGTCCGAAACGTTGGGTAAAGAAGGAGGTAGCTCAGCACGGCATAATACCTCAAAAATAAACAAATATAAGTAATAAAATATGTCAACTGCTATAGAAATTTCATTGAATAGCACCATTTCTCTTGTCGTGCTATGCTGTTCTAGAATATCTGTTCTGCCCTGCAGTATCTTGAACAAGTCATGATGACGACCACGCCTGAAGTTTTCAGCAACATATTAGCATAAGCCACAGTATTGCAAGAGGAATGGGTTATCAATACAGTTATATGCATTTTATTAAAAATAAGTATTGCAACATTTATGTATATAATGTCTTAATTTATATGCTAAATCTATTCGTTGGCTCAAGTAATTTCATATGGCGGATGGGAATTGGATAAGTTCCATGCGTCCGAATAAGGGATTTTTTCTGGAGATTTTCTGACCTAGCATGTCCATATTGATTATTGATAACAAAGTAAAACCGTTAGTATAAACTTCACTGTTGACAATTTTTATCGTTTATGAATGATTAATGAATAAATATGTAAAAAAATCTCTACGATGGCAACACCGATGCTTTTTATGTTTTTCGTTGATATCAGAACGTACACGTATTCCCTTTACAGGAGCTATTTTATTGACTGAACGTAGCGAATTCCTGTTTTAAATCGACCGTTTTGCATTTCATCTGTATGTAAATTTGTTGGGCGTTCCGTTTGAGGTTTCTAAAAGCTGCTGCAAACACTTAATTATTCAAGCAAGCTTTATTTTGACTAGAAGCCAACTTTGACTTCGTGACTAACTTCCACTGAGCTTTTCAATATTATGGTGCGTACCTACATACCTTCCGGTAAGTTTGAAAAAAGAATTTTCATTTAGGACCGGTTGTCTGACAGAATTTGAATAATTCATCAAATTGAAAAGTTGATTTTCAAGTTCTGTGAAGGTTCTATTCAAGTTCTGTCGTTATTTCAGTTTTGTGAAACAACTACAATTCCATACAATACTACGTGATTTATATTTAAGAGTATTTAAGTACCTACTAACAAATCCTATGATTTCGGAGAAAATTTTGGTTTTGATTTAGTAAATAACCTACTTTTTGAACCCGAGGTCTACTGTTCACAGAACCACCAGTTAATTTATTTTAGATATTTGTTGGTAGTTTTTTTGACCAATGGCCGTTAGTTATTAACTGTGATATTCTGAATAACCACAGAAGCTACATTTGGAAAAATAGAGTAGAGGAAAACTCAGTACAAGTCATCCATGCTAAATTTTTGCCACAAAGCTTTTTGATAAGTAGGCAAGCTTATTTAAGAAAAATGATATTATAGTCGATGTTATTTGTCAAACCTACTTGTCCATATCGTTCGTGTCGACTAATAACCAATATTATTGATTAAATAATATTATTTTATCCACGTTGGCTATCATGCTTGGATGTTTGAAGCTTGTTGAACTCCTAGTAATTTTAATTAATATTTCGGTTCGTTAGTGATATTCAACTTTGAGGCAATCAACGGAATAAAATTTTAATGATTTGATTTCGTTGAAAATATGCCTGATATCTGAAACCTTTCGTTAATTAATACCCTTCCTCGCGAATATCTAAGGAGAATGATAATATATATTATGTACGTTTTCTACAGTGGGTTACAAGTCTTAGATTATTTTTTTTTATCCCTTGAAAAAAATAAATTTGAATTTTAAAAAAATCTATTAACTCATTGTCTGAAACAGCACTAACTCTCGGATAGTGAGCTCTGCCATCATGAAATTTTAAGGTCTTTTTATTTATTTATTGATCAACACATCAACACAGCAACGTCATTTTTGTCATGTGATATGAGTTTTGAAATGCCATTTAGTTGTAAGGTTGTAATAATTTCATCAATATTAATAAGTAATTTCTCTTTGAAGTGTATACCGGTGAAGAAGTCAGTATTAAATTAAATGGTCATTAAGTAAAGTATGCAGGTACAAGATTTATTTTAATTCAATAATCAAAAGTAATGAGAACGAGATTTAATTTGTGAAGCAGATCCAAAGAAAATGGTTTATAAAATCCAATACTCTCGCCAGGGAACTGTGAACACGTGCGGCTCTATGGCGCCCGGAAATAATGACTTCCAAGGTTCCACATTGCCGTAGTTCCACAGTTTACAAATTTTGTAATAATTCTTTATAATATTATTTTATGTTTTTGTTATATGTAGTATTTTATTTTTGTATTAGTGTTACATATTTAGTATTCCCATTATAATATTCACGAAAGAATTTACTTAACTTAAAAATAAATAAACGAAATTGAACAATAAAATGACTTTTAAAACCTTCAAGGTGAATGTTTTTTTTACATTGACCCCACACTCATGTAATGTACATCATCTTTGGGGATGCTGTGTGGAGGGTCTTTTAAAGAAAATTAAGAAGGAGACGTTCCGGGAGGATAAGGGTATGAGGGGTGGATAGGAATCTAGGGATCAGTTTGTCCAGGAGTGACGGACCAATGATCTATCCCTTCCGCTGCGGCGCAAGGCGATGGCTCAAGATAAACCAGTTGGAGAGGTCAAAAGGTCTCCCCAAATCAGCATCTTCCGATCCAGCACGCCAGGCAGCTGGTGGGCAGGCGCATCCTGAACACGATGAACCCGGGCACCCCTGCTAAATCACCAAACGTAGTTAACCTCTTGGGGTGACCTATGGCAGAGGTGTTGGTTATCCAATAGCAAATTAACTTGGCCTCGTTCCAAAGCACGACTGCAGATCGCCAATGAACAAACAATGGTTCACAAGGACTAAAAGTTCTAAATTCATTCAACGTGAACTGTTTGTACGTTAGCAATTTGCAGTCATGCACGGGTCAGATGACAAATTATCGACCTTGTTGATAAATTCTTTATCAATCGACCGTGCTAGACATACAAAAGGTATGGGCTATCAATAAAAGAAGTTTATTATTTTAAAAGCTGTTATCGAAAGGGCCCCATTCCTCTTACATGGATTGAAAACTTTCGTAGCGCCTCTCGATTGCAAAAAATTCCACGGTTTAAACAGATCCACAGTTTAAACTGTTCCACAGTTTAAACAGTTAGACATTTCCACTATTTAAATAGCTTCAATTTTCTACAGTTGTAATTTCGCTTCAGAGAATTTCCCGGAAACGGTCACGTGCTTTTATTGTTATTCCCTTCAAATTGCCTTAATCAAAAGTTTAGATATTAAACTGTAAATTGACGACGATTCTATGGTGGCCTCTAAAGATTAAATGTCCGCTTTATAAAGATATCGGATATAATATAAAATATTATAAACCTAGTGGGTTTCTGCTTAGTACCTACCCACCTAGTAAGTTGGTGTTATAATAATACGTGTTAGTATATTTAGTCGACGTGGAACTGTTGTTTGTTGCAAACAATCGTGCTCGGTAACAACGACAAGTTAACAAGAATATCGATAAAACTATTAAGATATGGCCGTGCTAGGGCCCCTGGGTCTAGATGGTTGCATGGTTACGATCCTTGGCTACGATTCCGGATTTTGCCCGGCGCACGCGTTAAAATTCAATTCAATAATTTGTGTTATATTCAAATTTACTCATTTAAATAACATAGTTATAGTATATTTGCTTCACGTTCTGGAGTGATAGACACTTTCAGTATCGCCCTGGTGAAATACCATAATTCAGAATCGAAACATTGCTAGAAATGGCTTTAGCTGTGTTTTGTGTCCAGATCTAAATATCCTCAACTTCTTCTTCCCATCTCAACATACCCCAATTGGGATGCTATAATCTCATTGTCTCCAGACGGTTGGGAGTAGTTGGAACTCGTACTCACAATTAAAATAAATAAAAAACTCCTGCTTCAGAACATAACCCAATAATAATCGAGGATGCCGTGGTCCTGCTGATACTGGAAAATTAGAATCTTGTGCAGAATTGTTTTGCAGAATTGAATTATTTTCAATTGCTTTGGAAAGTTCAGTTCATAATTCATTACGCGTGGACAGGGTTAAAAGATAAAAGGGTATTATAGCGTGCCTGTGTCGGAAGTCCGTCTCGCTAAATACGGATACTGCGGTAGGTACTTACGATCTAACGAAGACTTGTAGCCGACTCAACGGATCTAAGATAGGGATGATAATAATCGAGATGGATGTTTATTTCGTAATGATCGATTAGAATTCTTTCGAATGAATAATTTATGGATTAAATTTCAAATGGGAATCGGAACACATTTAGATTTTTAATTTAATGAATTAAATAAAACATTATAATAAATTAGTTTTAAAATAATCGATTGAGACAATTGAAGATTTAAGATTTGTATCTATTGTTCATAGAGTAAAGAATAGAAGTACCACTTGTTCACAAATTTGCCCTTTTAGATTTGTTTCCAATAAAAACAGTATTTTTACAAACGTATTATATTTTGATAGGTAGTTATTTAGTTTTACTATTATTGTTCCATGTCTGACTACAAATTATAGATACATAAGTCATTTGCAATGTATGTGATGTGGTATTTGTGTTTATTTTAGTTTAATTTAACTGTTCATTTTATTTTTATTCATCTGAACATATTGTTTATTTTCAGAGATTGTATATTGTCCTCCACACTAAGAGTTCATTTGTGTTGTCCGGGACACTTTCCAAAGATATTGAAATAGCTTATGATAATAATATACAAACAATTTAAATTTAAAAAAAATAATACCATTAAAAACATAAAATACGAAATTCTCATTACGTAATGCTTGTTAATTTGTAAAGGCGAAATAAATCAATAAATAATGATGACTGTGCAAGATTCGATAATTACCTTTTATTTCGTAAAATAATTCGAATGTCTCCGAGCCGCGATTAAAAATTATAACAATAAATCGAACATTTCGATTATCAATGAAGGTGTTACGATTGTGTCCATCACTAGTCCTAACTGGAAAACTTCCATGAACGCTACAAGTTGAAATACACTTTTCACACTTGAACTTCGTCAGTTAAAAGAGTTCAGAGAAACTCCTGTAATAAAATCTCTGGGATGTGTTAATACGACCCTTCATCTCGTTCTTTATATCGACAAAATAAATCATTCATTATTGAACTTTGTTGCACGTCATATCCTTTGGTTCCTCTGCGTATATACATTTTTTTAATATTATCAGTAAAATTCTTCTATTACTTGTTGCAACTCCTCGACTTTAATTACAGACTGCATTACCCAGGCTGTCTGGGGGTAAAGTGCTCTAACTTCGGAAGGTGATTCTACATGATGGTAGGAGTAAAAAAGATAAATAATTTTTCTGAAATTCTGAATATTTTCCATAAAAAAAACAGACCTACTAAAAGTCCTAAGTGTGAGGTACAAACTTCCCGATAAATTCGCTGGGAGCTTGCCGAAAGCGATTGTGGCAACGTTGCATATTTGTGATTGGTCCATATCTATGGAAATCGCATATAAACATATAGTTGGACGTTTACATTGTTCTACAAAATCGTATATTTTAAACATACGATTTGGGACTATAAATTTGGCAACAAAGCAAAATAATAATGCCGGCCGCACACGGCGGTCCAATTTAACCTTTTTACCTAAAAAATACCCCTAAAAGTTGGAATTTCGAAAAAAGTTATTTATCTTTTTTACTTGTACTATCGTGTAGAATGAAATCCCGAAGTTAGTGCACTTTACCCTAGGACACCCTGTATATTATTTTTTGTTTGCACATTTAATTGATTAGCTGGTACTTAGCTCTTCGTGTGCCGGTACTAGATTATCGCTGTGCGACATCTGATTATATTTTCGTAATAACTTACTTGTTTTTGCCAAATGATGTTTTTGTAAATTTTGCCGACTTACCAGATAATGCGTTTATATATTTATACAAAAATCGTATATGATCTACTATAAGTAGTTTCCCCAGAATAGCTAGTTATAGTTATATTCAGAGAAATTATTGGTTTAAATATTCTTAAGGGTACGTTGACACACAATATGATAAATGTATAAGTAAAAAACGTTTTTAAAAATGCATAAAAACCCCATTTATTCAAATCTGCAAAGAAAATAACAGTCTAATTTTGAAACTGGTGTCAATGAGTTTTCTTTTCTTTAATATATTTTTTTAAATTATTTTTTTTAATGTTTGACTAACCATGTACCTACTCTATTTAAAATTATTAATATAATATGCGTGAAGGGCTAATACATTTTTTAAAAGTCACCTCTGATAGTAAAGGGAACCAGCAAAAGTTGAAAGTTGTTCCAATCTAGGGCATAATTTCAAAGTGAAACAGTGTTTGTTGAAAGTTGAAGTTAGCTAGAGATACAGACTACCGCGGAAGTGAACGATATAAATTCACCCACACGATTCCGTCGGGCAGGAGCATATGACCTAATATTGTTCAAGGCGTCTATATACTCGTAATATAGAGCGCTTCCAGGAAGTGGGGTCCAGGTATGCCGTGAAACATCCCCTCCAGTCGGATCAATGATTACGTATAGCTGCTGTACACCACACTATGTACCCTAGAGTCCTGCTACTGAGTATTGGGAGGGGTTGGTTAGGTAACCCCCCGAGTTACGAGATGTTACATGTATACTTGGATGCTGTACGATTTGATCGAGAATTGACCTCATTTGTGAAAGATATTGTTTTATATTATCAGGAAGGTTTTATGTATTCATTCTCTTAGTTCTTCAAATCTTGGATAAGATTAATGACATCATCAGCTATCGGAAGTTTGAAGGAACTAAAGCGCACATTAGATACGAAGTTCGGTGAGCGGGCTTTCGGAGTGGAGAGGAGGTGGTCGTATGAACATTTCCTGCAAGACTTTTGTTGCCAGTTTGCTGTTTTATATTTTACACAGGCGATTAGTTGCCGCTTACGTTCATTGTACCGCTTAATTAATTTCAGTCCTATTTGATAATAATTAACTTAATTATTTTCTTCTTTAAAAAACAAAAAAAAGTCTCTTATAATAATAGTCTAAGTATACCTTACGAGTATATTCATTTTTTTTGTTTACAGGTTTGTACTACATAGGAATAATTTTGTATTCTTATGCATTATGCGTATACATTGGCTTTTATATGTCACACTTTGTTTTATTTTGTGTCATTATGATTTAAAATCCATATACATCATACTGTTACTATTCTGCTAATTTGTATGAGTTTTATTATAGACGCCTGTGTGATGGTACGAAGCTATGTATACCTTCTAGGTACTATATTTATTCTTTGATAACTAACTACTTGTTATACTGTAATTAATCAAATTAATAAAAAAAATAAAAAATTATTAGCTTACTTTTTTTATTTCATTATTTTTATATTAAATTTAATTACAATAATAACGTATTGCCCATCTCACTAGGTTTGAAACGCCTGTGTAGAGATGGCAATTTACAGAGTGGTTGTTAACTAGTTTTTTGTTTACACAATATTAAGAAAATGATAGTTAAAATAAAATCAGTATTTTTTTTTTAAATTATGCAATTCAAGTATGAATGTAAAAGATTAAGACGAAGCGAGAATAATTTTAAGTAATTAACTAATTAGATTTCAGTTTGACAAAAAGGCGTAGTTATAAATGATGGGAAAAAAGCAGGTGAAACATTATTCAAATATACACAAGTAGTACATTGTATACATATATATACACAGTAGACATAAATATGTTATGAAATACTCCTAATGCATATGTTTATTGGAGGTAATCAATGATTTTACTCTTTAAGGAACTTTTGTTTGCGTGCTTCTAATGTCAGTAGGTAGAGAATTGAATAGCTTAATAGCATTGTATTTAAAACTTCTTTGCCCATTAATACTCGTATATAAATTCTCCTTCCCTGTCTCCTTAATTTGAAACGATGGCTTAGAACAACACCATTGAAGGGTGAAAGCCATTTTTCATACTTTATGTCGGTAGAAATTCGGAATGCTGGTCTTGCTTAATAAACTGACGTACTTTGTTATTGTGTTTTCAGGAGCCGACCGTGAAGCCGCTGCTGCAACGGCTGGCGGAGGTGAAGCGGGCGCAGATGGAGCGAGGTAGCATTAGCGGCTCTTACTTCGTGGTGCAACTGCCCGACGGGACCATGGAGAAGCGCATGAAGATGCCGCTCAATGTCGACCCCGGCGTGCACTCCTCCTTCAACCTTAACGAGCTGGCGCCCGGCAATCTCACGCCCGTGCCCACCATGCCCACTCTGCCCAACATCCCCACCCTGCCCACCATCAGCGAGGCCAAGATGCAGGAACACACCGAGTCGGATGTCGGGAGGCAGGACCCCGAATTGGTAGGTCTTATTATTGCGTAACAATCGTCCTTCAACCTCCTAGAGCTGGCGCCCGGCACCCTTACGCACGTGCCCACTCTAACCAGTATCCCCATCCCATTCAACATTTCCACCTTGCCTAACAAACCCACCCTTCCCAAAATACCTACTCTATTCAACATACCTACAATACCCAACACCCCAATCCTTCCCAACATTTCCACCTTGCCTAACAAGTCCACCATACCCAACAAGTCCACCCTGCCCAATATGCCCACCCTACCTAACATGTCCACCCTACCCAACAAGCCCGCCCTACCCAACATGTCCACCCTACCCAACAAGCCCGCCCTACCCAACATGTCCACCTTACCCAACATTCCCACCCTTGCAACCCAACATGCCAACCCTTACCAAGATCCCCATCCTGTCCAACATACCCACCCTACCTAACATGCCCACCCTGCACAACTTGCCCACTCTGCCTAATATGCCCAGCATCCCCATCCTATCCAACATAACCACTCCACGGGAGCACAGCTGTGATTTCACAATTGACAATATCACCGCCCTGCGGGTGATAGTGGATTCAGGGCCAACAGGTTGGCATTGGAGGTTAGTAAGGGGGCGGCGAGGGCAATAAGAAAGCACTGAAAAAATAGGTAATTTGAAATATTTTTTCTATTTACTGAATTTTTTTTTCAGATTTTCAAGATTTTTCAGAAAAAAAAAACTTTGATTTCGCCTGAAAAAATATACACTCTGTAAATTCGTTCTTTTCGTTCAGAAAATTTCTGAAATTTCAAAAAACTTCATTTTTTCCTTACAATGCTTTCTTTCTGGAAAATTCCAACAAATGGATAAAAATATCTAGGTCCAATTATTGTGATACCAGTTAGTAATAAATAATCAATAAATTATACAATTGTGATTTTGTTTTGATTTAGGGATGAATTTCTCTGGAATATGTGTGTTAATCACCGAGGATGGTTATTTTTTACAGTCTGGCACTGGAATCGGCCAAATATATAGTAGACACAGAGTAAGTCCTCAATGTGTGTTTAGCATGTGTGCAACGTTGTTCGTACAAACACTTATTTTATTGCATCCAAATACTTCCCCTACCTATTTTTAAACTTACTGCACTTTACCTAATTTTATTATCTACCCTCGAAAAAACACTTTCCACCCTTTCAAAAGTACAAAAAACTTAATCCACATCTGTTTTCACCCTTTTACCCCTAGTTGTTGTAATATTGTAATATTTAATAATTATTTTTTTCTCCCTTTTTGATGTTGTACCTACAATACCTGCATACATAATATAAAATAGCTGTCTATTATCTGTGTGGTTTAATATTAATTATCCACTCGAGCGATGGGGTATTTCCACAACAAATGTCTCGAATGACGAAGATTTCGGAACATTCGGTTTTAGATTGGGCAACGCCCATTTAATTTAAAAAAAAAAAATCATTCCTCCGAACATTAATATGTCATCATATAAACTGCTTACTGTGGCTTAAAGCCAATGAATCTACCTATATTTCACCGTTTATCTCATATTTGTAGGTTTTTTAATTAACCGGTCCTCCGGAAATATAAAAATAAATTTAATAAATTCGAAAAAATCATCTACCTTAAAGGCTTGGAGCGATGAGACCTAAATATGGGTAGCCATCGTTAGATTGGTTAAGAATAACATTATTAGTCTATCTAAAAGGCCCGGAGCGATGAGACCTAAATATGGGTAGCCATCGTTCGACTGGTTAAGAATAACATTATTTGTCTACCTAAAAGACCTGGAGCGATGAGACCTAAATATGGGTAGCCATCGTTAGATTGGTTAAGAATAACATTATTTGTCTACCTAAAAGGCCCGGAGCGATGACACCTAAATATGGGTAGCCATCGTTCGACTGGTTAAGAATAACATTATTTGTCTACCTAAAAGGCCTGGAGCGATGAGACCTAAATATGGGTAGCCATCGTTCGACTGGTTAAGAATAACATTATTGTCTACCTAAAAGGCCTGGAGCGATGAGACCTAAATATGGGTGGCCATCGTTCGACTGGTTAAGAATAATATTATTTGTCTTTTCTTAAAATCAAAATCGTTTTTTATGCACATGTATAATACATCACCTTAATATGGTACATTATGTAAATAATAACTTTTAATAATACAATTGTGGTGTTTTCTCATACTCTAATGCACCAGTATAATATTTCCATATTGTAACAGAAATGCAGTTGTTAAATAAACCAACACAAACACTCACTTTAAAAATAATGAAAGCTCACCACAGACAATAAATAAACACATAAGCTAATAGTTATAAAAACCATATTATTCTGGTAGACATTGCCAAAATTTTTAAACATCGAAGTCCACTGATTAGACATCATCCAGATTTATTCTAGAACAACAAATGCACAAAACACATTCCAAAAACATTGACTAACATATCTTCTACATACCTACATAATACATGAAAACACTGCATAAATACAAATATTATTTATTATGTATATGTATCAATAAAAGAAGCCAAATCTTGTTAACGAAAATTTTTATTTTCACCTCTATTTGGTGGTTTAGGATTACAGGGGCCTATAACTGTCTATTTTGCATATTGTTATATGCATAAGATAAGCCCCTGTGATGCTAAGCTCTAGATTTTCAGGATTCTAACTGTTTCCTGAATCCAAAAATGTATCTAATTTGGTTTAGTTTCTTGACTATAAAAATGCAGATGGAGTATTATCAATAGGTCCCGCAAATAAGTTTATCTGTACCTCAATCGTAACAAAGTGTTGTATTTTATTGCATGTTTTTAAACTCTAAATTACGATTTTTCAGGACAAATTTAAACAAAGTTAAGATACAAAAACTCCGAAGATAACTCCTGTAAATTAACAAATTTGCAGATATTTGTAGGGCCAGTTGATACAATATATAGTATTTTGTATACATAATTGTATGTTATCAAGCTCCAGCACCTTTCTTATAAAATTATTTAATTCTATTGATCAGGTGGCCCAACGTGCTGTAGCTTCAAGCCAAATGCCGAGGAATGTTTCATCCCCAGCTTTTACCACTCCACACCAGGGGCTGCCCAAGAATGGCTCCGTTCCATTCTTCGATCGAGTCAGGAAAACCTCAACAGGGGAGAGGTAATTATAAATAATCAAAGCCCTAAACATGGTAGTACTGGAAACTGTGTGTTTGGTACTTGCCACATTTTATGTGTTTTTTTTTATTCTAGATAAAAGAAAATTACATTTTCACTTATTTAACTAGAAATAACTAATACATTACACATAAATACATTACATAACGATATTATTCAATTTCATTGTTTTGTTGATTGAGCATAAAAGTGAACAATTTTTTTTTAAATGTACCTACACTTTTTTCATTTTTAATTTTGTCTGGAAAACAATTATATATGTTGCCCCCCTCATAACCAATGGATTGCTTGCTATAATGAGTATGTATGGTGTTTAAATGTATTTTATCGTGGTGCCGTGTAAAGTGTGTGTGTACTTGGGACGTTTTAATGAGTTATGTATTTGTATGCATCAGTTTATTATTTATTTTGTGTATAAGGAGACATGTATTATATTCATATAATTTTCTTAATGTTAATAGTTTTGTTTTCGTATATAATATTTTTGTGGATGTTCTAGGTTTGAAATGAAATAGCTTTTTGATAACTTTATTTTGTGTTACCTGTAGTTCATTTATATATGTTTCATATGCGTTTATTTATTCCATAAATAGTTTAAATGTGAATGTACGAGGCTATAATATAAACCTTTTTTTAATTTAATTTGGTAATAGATATGATATCTGGCTAAATATGCTAAATAATGACAGACAATGAGACAACAATGTGTTGTTGTGTTTGTAAGATTGTGATTGCATTTACTCAAAGTTAATGTAGGAAGAAGGTGACAAAATGTTCCCTGGTCAAGGCAGAAAAGAGTTTTAAAAATGTTGCAATACAATAACTTACAAAGTTTCAATAATAATGGTTCACTTTCATTAAGGATTGAATTTTTAATTCCCACAGTTAATTTTCATTGAAGCTAATTGAAGTGTAATTATCTAATGACATATTTACAGATTCAAACCATCGTTGGCAGCCATTAAGTCCTCATCTCGAGCTTCAATTGACAGCAGCTCTAATAACAGGCGCTCATCTTCTAACTCTGTTTCAGGAAGAAATAACAATGCTGATTATTATGTAAGTATTATTTCCATATTGTAAATTAAGTTTTCCTACAATTTATATTAAAAAAGTTTACTTAGGATATGTTGTTTGAATCTCTGTCACATGTGATCGGTCTCCTTTAACTGCCGATTCTTGACCCGTTAGAGCGTTTGATTAAATTTTGATCTACTGTCAAGAATAAAGGTCATGATGTTATGCTTGATGACTGAAGAAAGTTTGATCAAACTCTAAAATGGGCCAAGAATCGGCGGATAATGGGAATCTTTCAAATGTCGAAATGAAAACAGTGAATAAGTTACAACGAGTTCCTGATATGTATTCATGCATAATCAATAACCATTATTAAAACAAAAAAAAACAATTTAGAACTTGTGATAATTATTCAGTTAATTAGTAGCATTTATCTATTAAAATTTGGGTCACGAAAATGCTGGCATGTTCCGTTGATCTCTTATAACAATTGAGTAATTGTTTGTGAGATGGACAAGCTGCTATTTAATTTATTAATGAATTTGGGTGAAATAGTCGCAGAAGGCGGTGCTTTCTGGGCTTGGCAATTAATTTATGGGTTTTGACTAACTTTTGACCTATTGGTCAACCATGAATCATCACAATTTATAACGGCAAAATAAGTTGGAACTTACACTCAACCAGTCTTACTTATAAAGATTCACTAATAAGCCGCGCCGCGCTGTAAGGGCCGTATACTGCACGGGTTAAAATATTTACTCATAATAATATTCATGCAAGATTTTTTTAGTCTGGCACTCCTTGTTCCAATCCTCAAAAACATGGTCATTTTTGCATTTTGCGTTCAATTGCGTTTAATTGCACATTTCTTCAGATGACATTTTCAATGTCATCGACCCGGTCTGCATTGAATTGCTTCAAATTTTGCCAATTTGATTATGCGTTCTGTATTTGCTTTGGTAAATCAATATTTCGATTTAAAATATGCCTCTGATAGTGCTATCAATGAGCGCAACTGATCGATATTTGTGAAATCAACAAGATTTTTAACAAAGACCGCGATCTCCGTTTTAATACCATAGTAATATGTCCCTAATCCCGGGGGTCGGGTAGTTTAAAAATCTGTCAGCTACTAATACTGCGCTATTACGGCCGGTATATGCAGTACGATTATGTGTAACGTTTTCTACTAACCTGTTATTATCCCTCCGTATTATTTATTACGAGTAAGACGGAACATGTTTAATCGTGGTCATGAAATTGGTTTACTCTGCTGCAATTAATTTTGACTTTTATGCTGAATGGAAATTTATTCAAAATGTTACATAACATCAACTTTAATTTTTTATAATATACTAGCTGAATCCCTCGGCGTTGCCTGGGCTGTAAGGAGAGTTGGATAGACAGTAAATTGCAAAATTTCATAAAAAATCTGCTTTAAGGGCGTTTACATAAATATACGGCTGACAGCAAAACAGTCGGCGTGGGTGAAGTATACCGAATTACTGCCGAGTGAACTCGAAACTCCCGTCACACTAAACATTCTCTCCCCTTACCCGTGCCACATACCGCATGCCCTCCCCTCTTAACTGAAATTTGTTTACTGATACACGTTTTGCATCTACTTCAGATGGGAATTTGTCCCAATTAAATGGAAAAGTGTCCCAGATAACCAAAGAAAATAAGTATTAATGTCTTTACTCGGTTGCTGTTCCTTGGCTATAGTGATTTAGGTTTTGGGTTTTGGGTTTTGGGTATTGGGTGTTGGGTTTTGGGTTTTGGGTTTTGGATTTTGGGTTTTGGGTATTTGGGTTTCGACCCAAATAACCAGCTGTCCCCATAATCCAGTGTACCAACTAAGCGGAATTGACTGTACTTGAATCGGGTCATGTCAAGAGTCGTTACATCGGATAAGTATGTATGAGACGATGAATGAATGTGAAAAAAAAAAGATGGCTGCCAATACATGGTTATGTGGCAGTCCGTCCTCTCTGCCTACCCTTATGGAGAAATGGAGTGATAATTAGTTAATAATAAATTTATTTTCTTATTTCAATGAAACATTCACGGCTGACATAAAAATAAATCGTTGTGGGCAGTACCCACAAATATTTATTATATACCCACGTAATATAATGTACATTTTCTAGACACATAATAGTATCAGTGTGTACTTGTATGCATGTGATACGTACGTATTAAATAAGATATTATGTTGTATTTGTATGTACGTATCGCCGTCGTTCTGGCAAAAATCACCAACCCACATGCACAAGTTTTGAGATATCTAAATTATAATGTTAGACAAACAATTTTATTTTAATGCTTTAAAATTATTTCTATTATTATGCAGGTAGATGAAACTTTGAAATTCCCCCTACATAAACTTTAAAACTGTATTTTTAACTTTATGTAACATATTTTAGCCTTCAAATATGCAGTATCTCAAAAACGTATGTTATGGTTTGGTGAATTTTGCCTGAACGGCGAAGACATGATACATACGTTTTCTAGATAGTATGAGTGTGGTGTGGTGTTTGTATATGTATTGTGTGTAGTTTTTCTGTCATTAGGTATGTCAAAGATCGTCACATAATGTACAGAGCACATGGCCCCTAATAAACGGCGGTAACGTCCCAGCTGTTTCACTTTGGACGAGTGCCAGAGTCGATGTTGGCAATGGGCTGATCAATATACTCGCAAAGAGTTGAAGGTTCAAATTGTTTGGATTCTTATAGAGATAGGAAATTTGTTTTGAAACAGTTTTGTAATAGAATACTTACTGTATTATCTTATTTGCATATTTTATTTAAAAAGATAACAATTTAATCCCATAACGTCATTAATATGATATGGCAGATTCATTTCAGTATAATTCACCAGGTTTCAAAATCTTTAATTTACTACAGAATACTTTTGGCTTTGATTTGAGCTGCTGAAAAGTATAAATAAAAGTTATTCCTTGATCACAGTCTATGAAGCAACAATGCTACACACTAGACATAAGCAAAAAAGACTGAACGAATGAATTCACTTAACAAGGTGAATCAGCCTGACTACTATGAACGATTCTGCTCTCATTTATACTATAACATTCTGCTTGTATTTTCGAAGTCATTCCGCCTTGAAACACAATTAAATCTATTATTTTTCTACTCTTCTTCATGAGCTCTCTGGTTTTCTCCAGTTTTATCTCATCTGTGGACTCTTAGCTCGCTGTCCCACGGTCCGGTAAGGAATCGATATAGACCGAGTACTGCACACAAAATTAAAGTTCGCTATCGTTTGCAGCGCACTTTTCAGTGGGACTTGCGGTGGGTGTGCAGTACTTAAGTAAGTTAGTAAGGTTTATGCCGATTCCTTACCGTTTCCTTACTCTTACCCACCAGATGCGATGACGGGCTTACTGCTTTTCTTTCTCAATCTAGGATTTTGTGAATGATAATACCAATACTAATGGATAATGACAACCTTTGACTTGCTTGTTATTCATTCATTCGTCTTTCTATCACGCAAGGAGATATTTAGCACGGCTCTTTGTATAGTGGCCTTTTTCATTACCACAATCTTGTGTCCATGTTTGTGTTCCAAATTTAATTATTTGTTCATTTCGTTTGTTTGGAAGTGTTGAAGTATCTTCTACTATCTGATTGAGGCGGATGTGGCATATGTGATACACAAAGTTTCACTAAAAATCATATATTGTGTCAAAAAGTGTCACACGATGAATCGCGAAAAAAAGGTCAGCGTAGTAAAGGCTATATTTTGTTATTATTTATAAATTTGTGTTAACTTTATAGGATACAGAGAGCATGTACAACTCCAAGATGTCCCTGGGCGTGCCTCGTGAGGCTGCCGGAAAGATGGTCCGCCCCCTCTCCCGAAAGGACATCTTCTACTCCAGGTCCGTGGTGAATCTGCCCGAGTACCAGAGCACCAAGTCCTTGTCCCACTATCGCCAAAGTGTGCTGTCACTTGCTCCCGCCGCCACCAGCTCCCGGGCGGGAGATGTGGAAAGGTCTGAACGTAAGTTTCATCTTATTAAAATTTAATTAATAATTTATCATGTAGTGTGAACTAATTCAGAAAAAAATTTACACTCAATTTTTGAGTGTTATCCAAACACAAAAATAATTATGATATGAATATCTGCTTTTTACCAAAAAATGGCAAATCATAGGTTATTGATTTATCAAAATAAAAATTGGCTGGTATTCTGGAATATCACCACCAGGGGTCTGGCATGGTCAAATCGATAACTTTATAGTATTGGATCGATAGTTTTAACTGATGATGATTTTATATCGATTTCCCGAGTATGGTTGCGCTCATTAGGCATTTCGATCGCCAATCCAATATTGACATTGAAATAAATAAGAAATCGCCCTACAATAGCAACATTGGCAGGTATTGTCTATGGATTGGAATTCCGAAATGTCAAATGGCTAGGTACGTAGGAATAAATTGAAATTGTCGAATTGAAATACAAAAATCCACTTTATTAATGTATATTGGCAGTCCGCATGTCTTTTTTGACACTAAAAGGCGAGTTAATTGGTCAATGAGTTCATTTCTGAATTCCTTTTCTCCAAGCTTGAACGGATTCAATTGATCGTACACACAACTTCTTTCAATTCTATGAGCTTCGTCAGTCTGTCCGTAACTTAATAAGCCAGTAATTTAGCATAACGAATGACAATATTAAAAAAAGTTGTATATATTGACATTTAACCGAAGCTTATCTAACACTTTGGAGGTTGCAATAAAATAAGGCAACTTTTTTATCTACCGGCTGTCGGAATATTTCAGCAATATTGACCGTGGTCGCACATACCACCTAATGCTGCCTAATAACCATAGATGATGGATTTAGTCAATATCTTATTGATATTGGGTTTTATTGATTGACCATGCTACACCCCATAGATCATGTTTTATTATTATTATTAGTTAATGAGCAGGCAGCATTCTGCTGATGCGATAATATTTCACATTGAGTTTAACAGTAATTGAGTTGTTTTAGCAAACAATAATTATATTATGTGCAGGTATGTAAGTTAATTGGTATACTAAAATTATGTTATTATTCTTGCATAGGTTACTGTGTTACATAGAGTAATATCAACTTCATTTGAATATTAACAATGTGCGAATTAATGTGTTTAGGTATATGACTATTCATTTTTTAGGTCCTATTCACGATTCCCGTGACAATTAATGAATTAATCTGTGCTCAGAATTGTATTTTGTTCGGTGACCAAAAAACAATGTATTTTTTTGTAAATCGCATTCTGGTTTTCATCTTTAATTTTTTAGATCGAAAGTTGATTGTAAAGGTTTTCGGTGTACTTTAAAAAATGATAAATTAATAATTAATAAAAATGTTAAATAAAAACTTGTATTTGGGTATTAGTTTTTTGTGATTATTACTAATCAATGTCAATGGTTGTTCCAGATTACGACCTCTGCCCGTGCTGCCATGTCCCCGAGTCCTTCAAGACAGCCTTGGCCTCCATGATGGACATGAGCCTCCTTAAGAACCCTGCCTTCATGATCATCGGAGTATCCAACTTGTTTGGCATGGCCGGACTTTACGTCCCCTTTGTGTATCTTGTTGACGCTGCCATCCTCAATGTAAGTTGGCGTATCATTTGACTAATCTGTCACCATAATCTTGGTACCTACTACATGTTCTCAAATAATCTCCACCAGCTTTAGTCCCAAATTATTCGCTCACAGGTCTTTTCATAATCAATTCAGAAGATTGGTCAAAGTCAAAAGATAGATTTTTGTATATTTTTTAAAAAATTTTTATTTATTTATTTTTTTTTTATTGTACAACAGAACATTCATTTCAGTTACAGTACAATTTTACAATTTTAAATATCAGCATTTGGGTAAGTGACTCTTCAATAATTGTTTTAGGTCATTTAGAGCAGTGCTCCGGAACCTTTTCTCACCTACGACACACCAAATTTCTTCCTAGAATTCCGCTGCACACCAAAAGCTAAAATATATAGATATTATATTGATACACAAATTTTACAATAATTTCTTGTTTTTTATTTGAAAAGTATACATACATACATATAACTAGAACATATTTATTTTTACGCAATCTTAATAATTATTATAAAATAATAATAAATTAATGAGCAATTAATTGTTAAATTAACCTGCGCTTGTTTCAATTAATACAAAAGTTTTATATTCGGCTCGATTTTTGACAGCGCAACCCGAAGTTCTTGGACCCTTTTAAGCATGACCGCTTTTCATTTTTAATTAATACAAGCGTTGAAAAACTGCTCACATGTCGTTGAAAATGGAAGTAGTGTTAAGAATGCTTTAACGGAAATGTGAGGATATTCTTTTTTAACGTAAATCCAGAAAACATCTAATTGATCAACATGTAATGTCATTATTTAAATCTGTAAATTCCACTCGAATTTGCAGAAGCAGTGCTTCTTTTGCTGAAAAATAGACAATATTATGAAAAATATTTTGTCATTGTATATTAAATACATAATGAAATATTGTAAAATGTCAAATACATTGAATTTGACCGCGGCACACCTGTGTCCGGCTCACGGCACACCAATGTGCCACGGCACACTGGTTGCGGAGCACTGATTTAGAGAACAGTCATTTACATCCAAATTCTTTGCTAGTTCGTTCAACAGCACCACTCCCCTCGTCATGCTATGCTTTGCCAGGACGTACAAACATAAATGTTGTCCTGTTCTACCCTTAACCATATTTCTGTATTCTCTCACTCTCCAATATAACTTCAATTCAATGTATGATTAACGTTAATTCGATTTCGAAGATTCCAATTTATTTCATCCTCGTTCAACCTCATTCTAAAGCCATTCTTTGTAGAAATTTGTACAATTCACTCCTGGCAACACCGAACGTATGATTTCCCACAAATTCATAGGCGAATGAATAGCTGACAATAGCGGCCAGAAGTAAAATTACAAGATTCTCAGCAAAAATCTCACATTCTATACTACTTTCTGATATAAACAACTTACCAACATGTATCCACTGTATTTGTATGTAAATGTAAATAATAATGTTAGCCGTAAGTCTCTAGTTTTGAGTCATAGTTGTAAATCATATTATGGTATTATTGTCCTTCAATAATTCAATACCCACTCTGTCATAAAAATGTATCGTTTTTAAGTCACTTTATAAGTCTTAGTTGTAAGTCACTAGTTGTTTATCTTAATTGAAAGCAGTGGCGGCTAGCTCTAAGGAGCGTTGGAGCAACGCACTCCCAAAATATCGGCCAATCAAAAAATAATAATTATCAAACGATAATAAGATTAATACTACATTGTTACCCTAAGAATACCATAAGAAGTAAGTTAAATTCAACCGGCTCGAATTTTCGTTGTTTGTATTACGTGTCATAAGTCACGTGGTGCGTGCGAAATCCATATCCCTCGATGAGAAACATCACCCGGGAATATCAATTGTCTATACGCGCAGACCGTGGATGCTGACCATAGTATTGAAATTTCTCTGAAACGTGAACCACTTTAGTTTCCAGCTCGCATACTGATCACTCCAGCAGGTCCAGGAAATGTTTGCAAAATTCTATTTGTTAGTTTCCAGAGTGTCCTTCACCGCTGAAGGTTTACCTGATCTGACGTACGGATAGAACGGCAATATTTTTAGTGCACCACCCATTTTTGTGATCACAAGCCGCCACTGATTGAAAGCCGCTAGTAATAAGTCTTAACTGTAATAAGTTATTAGTTATACATAACTGTAAGTGATAGGGACAGGTTATAATATATCTATATTAATTAAATTGTAAATCACCCTTGATCTGATTTTCTAAAATGATTCAACTATTATTATTACATTTTCCATAAATTCATCTATTATATTCGAGTCATTTAACATTTTCAGGGAATTGAAAAAGAGAGTGCTTCTTTTTTGCTGTCCATAATCGGTATAACTAACACTGTGGGCCGAGTGGCATGCGGCTGGGTGGCGGACTTCCCCTGGATGAACTCGCTGCTGCTGAACAACATCTGTCTAGTCATCTCCACCATCGCCGTCACGCTGACGCCCTACTGCTCCTCCTACACCTCCTACATCGTCATGGCCATCTTCTTTGGTTTCGCCATATGTAAGTCACTAAGTCCTTCCTGCTGTCCATAAGGGCTGAAATACTTATATTAAAAACATATTGCCAAAATGTTTTATTTTATTTTGTGAAGTTCAGGCACAAATATCAAAATATTTTCTGATCATAATATAAATAACTTAATTTGCCACAATATACAATAACACTATACCCGAAAAGGGATTTGTAAGTAGGAGATTTTGGTTGTAAAAAGTCCTATCTAAAAAATGCTGGAAGCAAGTTCTGCTCGCAGTAATTAATCAAATCAATAATATTTTTAAACGATCAAATATTCAAAATAAAAACACTTTATTTTGTAGCTAGTAATGTTTAATGTGCTCTTTAGATCCACAAAACAAGCATTGTATTAGCTTTTTTAATTTTTTAGCTGGATTTCATAGCTAAACCCTTTATAATCACCAATCGGTATTAATCCATGTGCTTTTATCTGATTACAGCTGGCTACATATCTCTCACTTCCATAATCCTGGTGGACTTACTAGGTCTGGACAAGCTGACCAACGCTTTTGGGCTGCTGATTCTGTTCAGAGGCGCAGCGGCGATCGTGGGCTCTCCGCTGGCCGGTGCGGTATACGACGCCACCAACTCTTACGACACGTCCTTCTTCATGGCCGGCGCCTTCTTTGGAATAGCCACCATCACCAGTTTCATGGCGCCCATGATGAAACGGTATGAATATGGATAGTTTTTTTGTTCTTCCGAAGAAAGTTTCTGCATAATTTCTTTGGAGGACAAAACCTCCAAAGTTGTAATAATTATTCCAGCCCTTTTAATAACAGTATCCTTGGCTGTACAGACATTTAACTATATTGAAAGTTGTAATAATTGTCCCAGCCTATTTAATAGTAGTATCCTCGGCTTTACGGTCACTCAACTACGTATATTGATAGTTGTAATATTTGTAATATTTGTTCCAGCACATTTAAAGACACTCTACTTGGGTATAGGGATACTCAATTGTATTGAAAGTTGTAGTATTTGTTCCAGCCTATTTAATGACGCTAGCCTTGGCTAAAGGGACACTCAACTATATTTAAAGTTGTAATTTATTGTTCAAATCCATTCAGTGACACTATACTTGGCTAAAGGGTTACCTAACTCTTTTGAAAGTTGTAATAATGTCCCAGTACACTATTCTTGGCTATAGGAACACTCAAATATTTTTAATGTTGTAATTCTCCCAGTCCATCGTATTATACTGTAACCACGTTTTACTTGGCCAAATGCGCAATGCCTTAGGAAATACCATGTTAACATTTGAGTTTAAGTTATTTATTATTTTTTATAAAAATTCAACTCAATTGAAATTCACCGTTCAAAAAACACTTCCCAACTGCGCTACTCATTTGTCATTATGTAAATGAATCAATAAATAATCGGTTAGTGGCCGAGTGGACAAGTGTGTCGGGCTCAATTTCTCTGCTAGATACGTCCTCAAACCTTTCACATTGCTCAAGCAACATTTTCCGCTAACAATGATGGTATTAGGAGTTTTTCAAATATTGTCAGGTTATTCGTAATCAGGGAATGGTTGTCTTGGTGACTTACAGTAATGTCAACACTGAAAGCAGTACCTACATAACAGATATCACTATTGATATCTTGTAGATATTTTAAGAGTTTATCAAGAAATCCTGAACAGAATTCAATTACTATTGACTTTTCAGATGTGCAATAAGACATGGTCTCATGCCTCCCACTCTCTCCTATCCTTAACCTAAGGCTATTGATGTTTCCAACTGAGGTATTTATTGTAAGACTCCCTGAATTCACTGTAGAGGCCTAAATAAATATATTTCTACAGATAGTTTTGAAATATTTTATAAAATATGTATATGATTAGTTTTAGTAGATTAAAATTTAATGAAACTTAATTCCGAATTTCCCATAATTCATATTATTTTTCCCCTAAAAGCAGTAACACAATTTGGGATATTGAAGAGCAGACGAATCACAGAGGAAAATGGAATGCAAATTTGCAAGTGGCTAAAATAAGATCTACTGTGGTGATAGTCATTACTTCAAGATTAGTTTTTAATATCAGGCAATAGGAAAAAAACGTCCCTGGGAAAATCTGGAAATATTTTGGAATCTGCTTTCTGTGGCCATCCTGTACTGTCTTCTGGCCAAACTGGTAAATAATAACAGTTGTAAAATTTTGCCCTTTGCGATGGCCTGCAGTCCATAACGGCTGTAAAGTTAATCAAACCAAAAAAAATTATAATATAATTTACGTATAAAGTAAAAGGGTTATTTTTTTTATTGAAACAGACAACATCCAGATTTAGAGTCTCTAAGGTTGCTTGCCCCTGATAATTATTTGGATAAAATCACTGGACAGAAAATCAATAGAAGTGTGATCTCTACCAATTTGAAATAAAACTGGTGTTGCCAATTGACGTAAGACCTTTTACTAGGCCTATGAAATTTATCTGTTCAAGAAAGAATTTCAATATTTGAAAATGTGTGATCAATTTTACCTGAAGTGAGATAAAACTGACCTTACTTCAGGTACACAGACATGCATATTGGTTTATCTGTAAGTGCATAAATCCTGTACCTATTTTAAAAGTATATCTATTGAAAATTAAAGAGGCTGGTGGTTTTACAGAATGGTAAAATAGATCACCTCTGTGCCAGATGATTAATTAATTATTTTATTAGAACTGTTTTTAATTATTTGTTTAAAACTCTCAGGTTCGTTAAGCCGGAAGTCTCAGCGCAAAATCCAGACGCGCTCACCCCCATAGACGAGGAAGACATGGATGACGAGGATCCCGATGATACCCCCATCACGATGGGCATGCAGCCCACTCATGGGGTCGGCGGCAATGGGAGCACCGGTGGCGCCAAGGTGCCCCAAATAGTCCATACGGCCGCCAGCCCTCTGTCCGCAGAGGCCCCCAGCCGTCCGGGAGACCGCCAGAACGGATCCGAGGTCAAACAAATAGAGTCGGTGCTATAGACCTATAGACAGAAAGCTGGGCCGAGCCGGCACCAAAGATTGAAAACGCACGAGAGTTTAAATCTCTTACGAAATTAAAAATTTGTGTATCTAAAATATGTACTTAATGAAGATTTTGATAATTTGATAACGAAACACCGACGAATCGCTGACTGCATTTTAATCTACCGTACATTATACAAACATAATGGGCAATCAATTAACCCCTATCGATCGGATCGGCTGTAATGTGCAGAAACTTTACCCTGACGATTTACACAATTGAAAAAGTGTGACGGCGTTATATTTCGTCGTACTTTAAAAGTCAAGTATTTTGTAAAAATATTGTATTAGAACCGATTCGAAGTGCAGTTCATCCCCCCATCGTAATTAATAATGTGAGATAGTTCCATGCGGTGATCGGACAGTGAGCAAGTTTTATTCTCAAGTGTATTTTCAACCAAAGCTAACAACTCTTAACCCATCCAAGAAAAGCAATATTTATATCTTTATCTTCTCCTCTTGTAGACGGTAGACGTCATCGATTAAATCAGCCATTTGACTAAGTTTGCAATATTAAAAGTCTGAATATTATAAACCCACATAGTATTTAGATGTGGATTTGTTAATTTGTGCCATTAACAATATATTTTATTATTATTTTTTAACTCTCAACTCGCTCAAAGGGGATAACCATTAAAAAAACTCATCTTTTTAAAGACATTTTTGATTGAATGATGAATTATAATGTAATTTCATTAATAGATGTACATTAGGAAGTGCGTTTTGAGTCCGTTATTATCTTTTGATAATAGTGTGTTACGTTGCCACTGTTTGTTGTGTACGGTTAAAGAAATGATGGAAGACTAATAGTTGCCATATCTCTAGTGTTACCATATTTGATGAACTTTGCTTTTCGCCAGTACGGATGGGTTAGCATACCTTTAAATGCATTAGAATCAATTTTAAATATTTAAGAAAAAGGGATGACGGCTTCCCAGACGCGAGGGGTGTTTCACAAGTTTCCTGTGAAATTAGGCAAGGTACCTGAAAATATGTCTTTACCTCATGCGGAAAGGTTGAGGACTTTATTTGTAAAAATATAAATATTAAGTGCGGACTGCATCGTTATATTGTTATGTATGTTGTTTCACAACAGATACAGGCACGTGCAAATAATTCTATTCCAAAAGTGAACAAGTCTTTTTATAATTTTGTGTACCTATGACTCATTTTACGTAATTTTTTTAGAACACGTCGAGTCTGTTTACTTTCATATTGCACACCCTATTTTTATCGGCTATTAGTACAGCATTTTAGTTCATGTTATGAATTATTAACATATTCAAATTGAGTATTCCACGATCACCATAAGTCTCCCGGTGGACCTGAGCGCAACTGGCGCTTATCTGGTACCTACTATAAAATTTGAATTTTACATTGATATCTGCAGTTACTGATTTCAAAGTCTGCGAGCTTATGTTGGTCGGTGTTTGCCTCCTATTGAATATTACTTACATTACAATGCAAATATAGTATTTTTTAAGGTTTGTATATTTATATACTTTTTCATTAATTATTTCACACTGAATGTATGAAAGAGCTTTTTGCATATTTGTAGCAAAAACTAGAATAAAAACAGTAAAAATAAAAATCACTTTAAATCGTCAATAAATATCTTTTGTCTATTTTTTGAGTTTGTACTTAACTGATCGATGTTACTCAGTTTTTGAAAGAAAGTATGTACTTATTGACATTAAATGTTGCGTTCCAGATTACATGCTCACAGAAACCTACTACATTTTGCTAGGCTTCTAAAATCTAATTTTAATATATTGTCCATGGACATTTTAAATCCAACCACCTCATCTTACAAATGAAAAAAATGTCGTAATGACAATTTAGCAAATTTTTTTTGTTAGAAATTTTATATGTATGAGGGTACCCATTTCCCATGTTCCGTGCAATACGTTATGCGATTGGGTTATAAGAAAACAGCCTGTCATAGTATTGTTGTGATTTGCCAAGGCATATTTTAAAATTATTTTCTTCCTTGCGTTGCCTTTGATAGCAGTATTTTTGTTACATTTTACAAAATAATAAATTCAGATTTTTCACAAAGAATGTTTGGTATTGTTCAAGCCATTATAAATAAATCTTGTTAATTTGTCATACAATATTAGCTCAGAAGAAATCTTGTGCCATGCCAATGTAAATACATAAATATAGCAATATTTTTTAAGAAAGCAAAAAAGAAATCCAAAGAAATCTGCAACAATTGTGATGTTTCAGTTACCAGAAGTTATAATTTTATAACTGTTTATTTGTTATTTCATGGAACGAAAGGAAAATTTTTATTTTTCAAAATTGAAGTGGTTTTTTGCATACATTTCTAATAGATATATTTATACTTATATTAAAATTGTTACTTTTTAGGTACTTTTATCAAACCATCTAACCCTTTTTTTGATAGGTATCTTTAATTAAAAATATATTTCTTTTAATGTTAATTATTTATAATTTTACTATGTAATCTATAATTATTATAATTGAAGTAATTTCAAATAGTATTATTTTTATTAAAAATTTGAACAAAGTTATGATAATTACGCAGCTATTGGAGATCAAATTGGTAAGATTGGTCTATCAAAAACATATGTTTTGGCTGCATTGTAGCTTTAAATTTGATATAAAAATAACATTTCATAACAGACCGTTTAGTTTTATAATAATATGCAAGTTATTAATAAAAAATTGTGTATTACATTGGGGTAATTGTAACAAAGAAGAACAGTAAGTAAATTACAAAAAATAAATTGTTGTGTATTATGTATTTACAGAAGTTATTGCAAAACTAACAATAATTATTTCCATCTGTATTTATGAAACGAGGTTATGTTTAAAACAAGAATATGAACAGTTTTTATAATAAACAATTGCTCATAATTTGTTTTCATTTTTAATTTTCAAAGTTAGAAATATTTTGTGCTTATGTACATGGGATGCTTTGTGTTAAAAGGAATGTGGCTAAACAAGGCATTGATTAAATTATTAACATCATTCGAAGAAGTAATATGTGATGAACATTTAAAATGTTATTAAAAATGTCAATTTTTATAGACTATGCCATAATAAATGAATGTTAAAAATGAGCATTCTCTCTTAGATATTTTACATAACTGTGACGACTACGAGTTTGCAAGGCTTTGCGGATACATTTGTGTGTTTCCTGGTCAGCCTGTTTATATTCAAGTAATATGTTTCTCTCTTGGTGAGTACATATCTTTATGTGCAATTTTGATACAAGACCTTCAATTTGAAGATTGAACTTTGAAGGATTTGTCATATTCTATTCAGGATGGACGTGGATAGACAAAGCTCAAGGTAAATGAATACAATTTATATAATCTGCAATAGGTAATGTATTGAAGTGGTAGGAGACGCAGCTCATGGAAGAAAGTTCAGGTGCCCATTGTAAGTGTGTTGAACGGAAGATAATGTAACTCTATAACTATGAATGTATGTGTGTCTCTGAGACGTAAAACTAGGTTAACGGAGAGGATAGCTGGCCATGTTAAATGTAAGAATTAGGTTAAGTCTCACAACCTCCCTGGCTGAGAAAGCAGAGTGTGCGTGCACTATAATTGCTTGAATATGAATGCCTGTTCTCTGTAAATACATTTGTGTGAGAAATGATTGTTTCCAAGTGCTCTTTGAATTGATAAGAAAATAAACAAACTGTAAAATAATTCGTACACAAGTATAGCCAGTTGTGATGTTATGATTACCTATAGTAAGAAATGTATTTTAAAAATTAAGAGGTTTTGTAGACTGAATCGAGCTGGATAGAAATTTTATGTTTCTTTGTGCTTGCCTTTCTTATTTCAAACGGTCAATAAGTAAGTGACATTAATTTTTACCACCGATGTAATGTTTGTCAAATATGAATTATTTTATCTAAAAATATGTTTTAATAAAAATATTATTTGTTTAATTCAGGCGTTTTTCTTGTACTTGCATGCATTGACAATAAACTGTTGAATGTGGAATTGATTTTTCTATATCGTGTTTACCCTCAAGCCGTTGCAATCCGTTTGTATTCATCTGTTGAGTAACACACTGACAGCATTATAAAGAACATGTATCATTCAAAGAAGTCCTACAGACTAATTTTTGGATCACAATAAAGCGGACAATGCTTTCGTGGATCTCAACTGAAACGTGCAATGATTTTATGAATGATAATGTAAGTGAAAATACGTCCGATGGTAATGCGGACGACATAAGGGAGTCAATTAATTAATTATCACTATTTTGGGAGAATGTGGAGGTTTCTAAAATGTAGTGGAAGGAATAAAAAAAGCATTGTAATAACAGTTATTCCTTTGAATTAGAATTCAACTTTCCTAACTGGTCGGAGCCAGGCGCAATTGGAGTAGTCCGTTCCAGGCGCCGAATTGCCAAGGTGCTGATGATACCTTACAGTCTTAACACATCATGCTTAAGATTATTTTACAGTTTAAATATAAAATCATTTAAATATTATTGATTATATTGATCACCTACTTAGGTATCTACTGGTTTTGACAAGGGGTGCCCAAAAATTTTAGCCACGCCAGGCGGCGTTTGGTTCAGGGCCGGCCCTGGTCGGAGCCAGTGGTTCCTACTACTTATGTCATCCCTATTTTGAGGAATGCTGTGAAACTAGGAGAGGATTTAAGATTTAAAAATGTTTAACTATTCAGATCTGGTCAATAAAAATAGCTTTTGATACTAAATGGTGTTATATGTTACTCTGAGACTTGAATGAGAATTGTATTTCAAAGGATGCATTTTTAATATTGGGATGGTCTGATACTCGTAGGGAACCCGCTTGCACAGCGCGGGTGTAAACACTGTAAACTGTGTACCCTATAGCTTAAGTTTAGACTTACGGAATTTAATACTTCGTTTGTGTGAAAGCACTATGAAACAATATAATTTAAAAAGTCCTTTGGCAGAAATAGTACAAGAAAACTTATATAAAGAGTCATCTGTGTTCTCCTTTCATAAGTACTACTAAAAGCGTTTTTATTTTTTTAATAATACAAAAAAACATTCATTCGTGTAAAAATAAGGAAAACCCTCTGATTTTCTTAACGCTAGTACATAGTAGTAATATTTTCTGGATTATATACATAAATTAATTTGAATTTCAGTGTTATGTCTGTTTTATGTTTTTCGCCAAATCAAACCAAATCTCATGAATATTGAGTTAGCAATTCACCACGAAGGAAATAAATTATTCTAATCTCGTCTCCAGCTACCAGGCAAGATATACATAGGTATTTCATTTAACGTAATAATGGTCAATGCATCAAGACTGGAATGCCAGGAATGTAGTGCTTTACTCTAAGTTTACTATTAAGTACCGAGAATTCATTGATTAAATCTACATGTTATTAATGAGTATTATCTATATTACTAGTAGTTCCGTGAAGAGTAGATTTCGCGTAATGTTGATTATTCCTATTTGACAGCTCGTAACGCTCATCCGAATTCTGGCGGAGTGAAATGGTAATTCAACACGGCTACCATCTTGACAGAATTTACCAGACACGGAGCACACAAAAAAATTTACAGACAGATGCAAAATGCAAAATCGAGTAAATAAGTTTACAAAATATATTACCTACAAATTCAACAATAACTTTTAGTGTACATTTGAAACTTTGCAGCGAAAACGAGCAGTAGCTGACTCAATATTCATACACACAATTTTAAACAATGACATTGACTGTACCGAACTTCTGTCCCTTATTAACTTTAACATACCTTCGGGACGTACACGACATACAGTGCTATTCCACACGTTTAACTATAAAACAAATGCAGCATCTAATTCGCCAATTAACCGAGCTATTCATACTCTAAAGAATATTTGTCTTATCTCTAACATTGATATTTTTTCGGATTCACTGACCAAATTTAAACGTGGTATCATGTCAATAATTTAAATTGTTCAATGCGCATACATACAGACACACACACACAAACATTCACACATATATTACACACGTCACACACACACACTTATATACTACACACGTCAACTGGTAATTAAGGAATAAACATAACACTTAGCAAACATTACAAGGAAACATATAATATGTACATAACATGAAGTATCTTATTCCTGTATATTGTTTCGTCTCTGTAAATCATGCACTGTTTGTTTCTATAATATAAATAAAATAAAACAAGACTTGGCTACGCTCAGTCAATTATATATGGGTTTGTTTTTTATACAAATCTATAGTTTTATTCAGAGAAATGAAATTTTGCACACTTGACCTTCAAATAAGAGAAAGGTCGCTGTCTGTATGATAAATCGTAAAACTACATCATCGTATTTTCCCAACCCTCAAAGCAGAATAAGACCCGGGCAACGCTGGGTGCTTAAGCTGATCATTAAATAAAGCTAGCAAAGTGATGTTCTAATTGATGTGCATAGTCGAGATATCCATTTCGAAATCAAATCTACCGTATGCAATATCCTTGACTGTTTAGTGACTGAGTGCTTCAAAACCTCGGTTTCCCACGCAGCTGTCGGTGGTTCAATCCTGATGGGTATCACTTCTACAATCTACACACACACACTTCACAATCTACACATCTGCCCTGAAGATGGACATTGTTAGCTGTATAATAAGCAAGCGCAACATGGTGTAACAACCCAAAAATAAATCGCGAAAACTTCTAAATTACTTAATCATCTCTGCAGGTAATACAGGCTAGCCATTTCCGATTCACATATAAATTAGACATTTATTTCGTAATTAATTTAGATTGCATTCGGCAGTTAAGCAGCTGTAGATTAAAATTGTTATCTTTATAATATATTATATCTAATCAGAAATCAAAGCACTGTCCCAGTAAGTGCGGTAGCCTACTTGTTATCGTTCTCAGTGCATTCGATAACGATTGCTTTCAGTACCTAGTTATTTATTATTTTCTGACGAAACTTGACCAATATTTACGATAGATGGAATTCTGTATCAATTTGTATCACGGTTACCGCAAAATTAAGTTTTTATTCGTGTTTCCTGCACGTAAGCAAATTGATCATTATCTTTATTTTTGCGGATGCGTTCTTGAATTACGTTTTTTAAGCATTCAATGCACTCGTCTGAAAAACATACATTTTTCCGAAGGTTTTTCAGTGGGATGTTAAATTGATTTTATGAAGTACCTACAAGGTTAAGGAATTTCTAACTATTTAGTAAATCCAGTTCTTGTTGTAAGTATAAAGCAGGAAATTTGTTTGCTTTATATTTGAAGCAGAAAAAATTATCGAACGGTGAGCTCTTACATCATGAAATTTGTACGGCAATTTCAGGAGTTTGTAACTCTTTTTAGCTCGCGACATCATTTGAGCATTTGAGGTTTGAATTTTCCGGAAAACTGCCAAAAGTATACGCTGGTTTGTTGGTTACAAACTTTCAATTGCTTGAACAGATAACCCCTGAGGCCTCTGACATTTTATAATTTGCAATGTAATTCTCGTATTAGAACTGCCAGAAAGCGGATTGCGCGAAATATATTTTCACGTTACATTCGATTTCAGATAAATCCGCTGTTTTTGAACGCATTTCAAAATAAAAGTTTTTAAAAGATTCTTTTAGATTTTAATACAAAACGACGTATGAAATTATTAATAAGTTTTTAAAGTCGCTTACTGGTGGTTTTTATTTTGTGAACTGTAATATTACTACTTTAAACGAAGCTAAAAAAACATATAGTGTCAAACAAAAAACATCCATGAAAAAGGTTCCCGTTTTTACCTGAAGGGCGTGCTTTTGAAGATGGCACGCTCTGGAAGTTTCGCCCTCTAGAAATTTCTAGAACAGTCCAGAACATTCTAGAGTATTCGAGAGCATTCCAAAACATTTCAGAACATCCTGGAACATTCTGGAATGTTGTGGAATGTTCGGAAATAGTCTGGAACGTTTGGCATCATCTTAACATATAAAAATTCAGCCTGATTATGTTTGTGCTCGCAAAACTCGAAAAGTAGTCGACCGACATTGGTGAAATTTTAAAAGTTTGTTGTTATTAGTGCCAGGAGTGTTTAAAGATGTTTAAATGGTAGAAGAAGTTGGAGATGCCCAAGGAATAATTAATGCAATATCTCTGCACCGTCATAAGATACGGAGTCGAGTTAAAATGGATGTAATGTGATTTTTAACAGTAACATTGTGGTATACATAAGTGAATGGTGGAAGAAGTCAGAGGCGCCCAAGAAAGACATTAACAACAGCGAAGCATTGCGGGGGATCCACAAGTCAAAACAAGAGGAAGGTCACTGTCTATATCTAAGTTAAAAAAAAACTAAAGCCAAGGCCAGGGACTTCATCTAGTTTATTATAAAAAGTTACTGCCACTTTACTTATTTCGATAAATAAAAAAAATGCAAGCCTTGTCAAATATTTTTAAATGCTTAATGTTGAATACTGAAGAATAATTTTTAATTTTTTGCGTAGACACCTTTTTCACACCTTCCAATACTGTTTACTGTTTAAATGATTTTCTCTCACCGTGATACAAAATGAGATAGCATAACTTGTATGAGACCGTGTCAGGCTGGGATATATATCTCCCAAAAAATCTCAACAAAAAAGTTGTTTGTTGTGTGTGAAGGATATCTCCCGAAATTGCTTTAGGGTTTAATAGCCGAGTAGATAACTGCGTCGGGTTTCCACTCGGTTATCGAGGGTTCGATTTCTCTTCTAGTTAAGTCCCCCATGAATGCACGAAAATTTTTCCGTTATCGATGGTAGTGGGAGTTTAAAAAAAACATTCGTAGTCTGGGCATTTAAAATTTCTAAACTCAGAAGAGGCCGAGTGGTTAAACTAGCATTTATCTTAATGTAACGAATGCTACAAATTTATGTTTTTTCAGCAGCATATTTCAAGAACGATAATCATCAAAAATCTCTTACCACTAATGTGTAGACAAGAGAACCTATTAATATATAATTATTTTGACTGCAAATTATACAAAAACAATTTTGAAAAATTTAATTTTTATCTGTACTATACCTCGATATCCTGAATTTTATTACTTCCTTATAAATTGAAAATAAAAAAATTTGTGGCCTCCAAGATTTACGACCGGAAAATAATCACATTACAAAAACGCTATTGGTACTTAAGTGATGTAACTACTCGCGTACCCATGGATTGTACATTGTATGACACTAGTTAAAACATTAAAGTGTTGTTCTGTTTATATTTTTGATGGTCCTTTATCTGAAATCAGTTCCCCGATGTCTCCCTCAGAAACATTGTATTCTTTGAATTTCAGAAAAATGAATATCTGAAAGGAATCATTTAGAGAAGTATACCTGGGTTTTAAAGATATGGTTAAAATAACATAAATTCAGTTGTAATACTAGTTACCTACAATCAAGCGCACATGAATCAGATAAATCAGTTAAAAAATAAGCAATTATCTCAATAATTATTTAAGGTAATTGACCCGTTAACTTTAAAACACAAGAATCTGTCGCTCAGGGAGTGGAAACATAACTTGCAATTGCCACCCCTAGCTAAAAACTTAAGGAGTTTGGTGAACACGTCGCCCAACGAGTGGAAACATAATCTGCAATTTATAGATATCTTTAGCTAAAAGCGTTGGGAGTGTGGCGAACCCTGAACCCATCGCCCAAGGAGTGGAAACATTATTTCATTATTTATTTATTGAACCCCGTAAGACTTTTACTTTTTGAAATTTAAAACCTAAGACATAAAATAAATATCATTTGATCATTAGATACAATAAATCGATCACTACATTTTGCACATCCAGAGTCTTAACTCTGCTTGGTTTACAATGGTTTACATTTCACCAAAAGAAATGAACAGTTCTATGTGAAGTCATAAAATGTATTAAAGCGAACTTATATTGGAATATTGTTGAGCTAAATACTCGTATATCTACAACATCAGAGTTTCCCAAATTGTCTCATAGGCGCGTAATAGTGCGAAGTTGTAGAAGAGTTGGTACAATAGCATGGTAGGTACTGTCTTGTAACTGTCCTGCCAGGAACATGGAACGAAATTAAATGTAGCAACTCAGGGGTACTCAATAATTTTCAACAAACACATTAAATAGCAAATAATTCTTCGTTCAGATAATTGTAATAAGTTTAATCTGCAATTAATAGCCAACCTTAGCTAAAATCGTAGGGAGTGTGGCGAACCCCAAGCCCATCGCCCAGGGAGTGCAAAACGTAATCTGCAAATAATAGCTATCCTTAGCTAAAATCTTAAAGAGTGTGGTAAACCCTGAACCCATCGCCCAGGGAGTGGAAACATAATCTGCAATTAATAGCCAACCTTAGCTGAAATCGTAGGGAGTGTGACGAACCCTAAGCCCATCGCCCAGGGAGTGGAAACATAATCTACAAATAATAGCTATCCTTAGCTAAAATCTTAGATAGTGTGGTAAACCCTGAACCCATCGCTCAGGGAGTGGAAACATAATCTGCAATTAATAGCCAACCTTAGCTGAAATCGTAGGGAGTGTGACGAACCCTAAGCCCATCGCCCAGGGAGTGGAAACATAATCTACAAATAATAGCTATCCTTAGCTAAAATCTTAGAGAGTGTGGTAAACCCTGAACCCATCGCTCAGGGAGTGGAAACATAATCTGCAATTAATAGCCAACCTTAGCTGAAATCGTAGGGAGTGTGACGAACCCTAAGCCCATCGCCCAGGGAGTGGAAACATAATCTACAAATAATAGCTATCCTTAGCTAAAATCTTAGAGAGTGTGGTAAACCCTGAACCCGTCGCTCAGGGAGTGGAAACATAATCTGCAATTAATAGCCAACCTTAGCTGAAATCGTAGGGAGTGTGACGAACCATAAGCCCATCGCCCAGGGAGTGGAAACATGATCTACAAATAATAGCTATCCTTAGCTAAAATCTTAGAGAGTGTGGTAAACCCTGAACCCATCGCCCAGGGAGTGGAAACATAATCTGCAATTAATAGCCAACCTTAGCTGAAATCGTAGGGAGTGTGACGAACCCTAAGCCCATCGCCCAGGGAGTGGAAACATAATCTACAAATAATAGCTATTCTTAGCTAAAATCTTAGAGAGTGTGGTAAACCCTGAACCCATCGCCCAGGGAGTGGAAACATAATCTGCAATTAATAGCCAACCTTAGCTGAAATCGTAGGGAGTGTGACGAACCCTGAACCCATCGCTCAGGGAGTGGAAACATAATCTACAAATAATAGCTATCCTTAGCTAAAATCTTAGAGAGTGTGGTAAACCATGAACCCATCGCCCAAGGAGTGGAAACATAATCTGCAATTAATAGCCAACCTTAGCTAAAATCGTAGGGAGTGTGGTAAACCCTGAACCCATCGCCCAGGGAGTGAAACATAATCTGCAATTAATAGCCAACCTTAGCTAAAATCGTAGGGAGTGTGGTGAACCCTAAACACATCGCCCAGGGAGTGGAAACATAATCTGCAAATAATAGCTATCCTTAGCTAAAATCGTAGGGAGTGTGGTAAACCCTGAACCCATCGCCCAGGGAGTGGAAACATAATCTGCAATTAATAGCCAACCTTAGCTAAAATCGTAGGGAGTGCGGTAAACCCTGAACGCATCGCCCAGGGAGTGGAAACATAATCTGCAATTAATAGCCAACCTTAGCTAAAATCGTAGGGAGTGTGGTAAACCCTAAGCCCATCGCCCAGGGAGTGGAAACATAATCTGCAAATAATAGCTATCCTTAGCTAAAATCTTACAGAGTGTGGTAAACCCTGAACCCATCGCCCAAGGAGTAGAAACATAATCTGCAATTAATAGCCAACCTTAGCTAAAATCGTAGGGAGTGTGGTAAACCCTGAACCCATCGCCCAGGGAGTGGAAACATAATCTGCAATTAATAGCCAACCTTAGCTAAAATCGTAGGGAGTGTGGTAAACCCTAAACCCATCGCCCAGGGAGTGGAAACATAATCTGCAAATAATAGCTATCCTTAGCTAAAATCTTACAGAGTGTGGTAAACCCTGAACCCATCGCCCAAGGAGTGGAAACATAATCTGCAATTAATAGCCAACCTTAGCTAAAATCGTAGGGAGTGTGGTAAACCCTGAACCCATCGCCCAGGGAGTGGAAACATAATCTGCAATTAATAGCCAACCTTAGCTAAAATCGTAGGGAGTGCGGTAAACCCTGAACCCATCGCCCAGGGAGTGGAAACATAATCTGCAATTAATAGCCAACCTTAGCTGAAATCGCAGGGAGTGTGACGAACCCTAAGCCCATCGCCCAGGGAGTGGAAACATAATCTACAAATAATAGCTATCCTTAGCTAAAATCTTACAGAGTGTGGTAAACCCTGAACCCATCGCCCAGTGAGTGGAAACATAATCTGCAATTAATAGCCAACCTTAGCTAAAATCGTAGGGAGTGTGGTAAACCCTGAACCCATCGCCCAGGGAGTGGAAACATAATCTGCAATAGCCATCCTTAGCCAGAAGTATAAGGAGTGTGGCGAACCGATGCGATGGGTTGATGACTCGGTGGGACGTATATTCAGGGCCGGCCCTGAGCCAAACGGCGCCTGACGCTAGTAAAACGCTGTGTTGGATATTAGGTTATTATCGGCGCCTTGGCTCCTTGATTTTTTTGCTTTTACTCTGTAACGGACTGCTTCTGTAAAAGAATTCGGTGAAACCTTGGAAACAGCACAAGGGATAAATAGAGCGATAGATTTAGTACTTACGCGAGCTGTGTAGAGTATCTTCGCATCAATAATAATAGTAATGTTTACACTAAGGATAAATTAGAATGATTCTATATGAATCTTGTAATACAACTCTATTTGTATAATGTCTGCTTTACCGAAAGTTTTTGAGAAATTAGTCCTAGATATCATTGTAAAACCTATCAACAACATTATTGTTCCTAACCAACATGGCTTCATCACAGGTCGCTCTACCTTAAGTAATTTAATGATTTATGAAAATTACATATCTGAATCTCTGGGTCTCAAACAACAAGTGGACAGTATATACGCTGACTTTAGTAAAGCTTTTGATAAGGTTCGACATCACATACTTATTTATAAACTTCGATCGTTGGGCATCAAAGGTAAATTATTGAGTTGGATTGTTAGTTATCTTAGCCATAGGGTGCTTAGTGTTAAGATTAATTCTGTACAATCTTATATATTCGAGGCCACAAGTGGGGTTCCTCAAGGGTCCCACCTCGGCCCAATATTTTTCTTATTATTCATCAACGACATTGTTGACCAATTTAATGATGTAGAAGTTCTGATATTTGCCGACGACTTAAAAATATATAAAAGAATACGAAATGTATCCGATTGTCAAATTTTACAGAGTAATTTAGAACAACTTCATCAATGGTGTGAACAAAATGCTTTATTTTTGATCATTCAGAAATGTCAAGTAATACGATTTTCCAAAACTCGTTATAATATATTACATGAATATACATTAAATAATATTAAATTAATACCAGTATCACATATTCGTGACTTGGGTGTAATATTCGTTGAAAACTTGTCATTCATTGAACACATCAACTATATAACTAATAAGGCTTTAAAGATGCTTGGCTTCCTTTGCAGAACTTTAACCGATTTTAAGTCCATAGATTGTATGAGAACCCTCTATACTTCATTAGTCAGAAGTCAATTGGAGTATAATTCACCTATTTGGTCCCCTTTATATAAAGTTCACTCCAATAATATAGAAAGAGTTCAGCACAAATTTCTTAAGTACGTAAATTTTAAGCTCGGAATTCCTATTGATTACATTAATTATGTCAGTTTGATGAATCAATTGCATCTAATAACACTGTCTGACAGGAGAATTATTTCAGACCTGGTTGTGTTACACAGAGTCATTAAGGCCGAGTGTAGTTTTTTATTAATTTAAAATAATGATAATATTATTAAGCAAATCGATAATGATAGTGTTTTCAAGAAGTAAAAAAATTTTTATACATTTTTAAAATTAACATAGGCTTAGTAATTATCAAAATCAAATCGAAAATATGACATTTTTCAGACCGTAATACGTGCGTTTTAAAAAATACTATTAAAGGCTGAATATCGTCAAAAAATACCTAAAGGGGTTTTCTTTAAACGTACGAAAAAAAAAAACTAAAAAATAAATAAAATAGGTTCGTAGTTTAATTTTTTCATAAACACTAATTGTTCTTGTTTTTAAAATGCAGATTATAAAACTTTGGATACGTTTATTTAACAAAACTAAACGATAAATTATTGGTATTATATTTTTCCATTTTTTAAAGTTAATTTAATATTTTTTATACTATAATTTAAGAAAGAACACATAGATTTTTAAATTACTTTGAAAATAGGCCGTCTGGTGGCGCCTATTTGAAAATTTTAATACGGTAGAACATCTAACTAAAAGCTTCTTTTAAATATCCCAACAGATGGCGCTATCATGGTCGGAGTCTTGGTTATTGTTTATTTTTCAAACCGATTATATTATTAAGTTATTATTTATTAAATTATATGATAATTATTAAAATATATATTATAATTAAAATATATTAAAATATTATTATTATTAAATTATATGATATTATACCATATTTTTAAAAATTAAATATTAATAATATGATAATATTTTGTAATCCTACATGTATTTAAAATGACTGACTTTTGCATTTTTATATATAAATTTTTTGATAGATCTAATACGCCTAAATTTTTTATAAGAGAGCTAGGTATAATGCCAGTAGCCGAAATTACAAATGGTAATATTTTTATAGTGAGAATGCCAAATTCTTTTGAACTCATTTCCCAAATCTGTATATTTTATTATTTTTTCAAAAACAGATCTTTCGATATTACAGGAATTTGTTTTTTTTTATATCAAAGTACTTAAATAAGTACAAAAAGAAAAAGAGAAAAAAAAATCTAACCTATTAGGTATGGGAGTTTGTGTTAGCATGAGTTCGCTCTCGACTCTTCCCATGTCCATAAGCCAATATTCAACGTATAAATCGGTTTCAGTTATTCAAGCCAAACGGCCACTGCCACTGGCTTAGGTTATGCTATTCTGTACACTATACTGTAAAACTCTCGACTCGAAGTTTGCGGGATCGAATACGGATGGTATATTCGCGGTACGTTCCATAGTGAAAGATACTCTCAGTATCGCCTGGTGTAAGACCACCATTCAGAATTGAAACGTTGCTTCAAATGGCTTTAGCCGTGTTCGGTGACTAAATCTGAATAGCCAGGTAGATTCACTTATTCAATAAATAATACCCGTTCTGCGGTCTAAATTTAAATAATGATGTTAAAATTGTACTACCTACATGTAAAACCCCTCAGGGCTAAATAAGTAGATTTTTTTTTTCTAAATATTTATTACGATAACCATGGTTTACCGAGATTAACCAAGGTCAACCATGGGGCAGTACCACAATGATATTTTTTCCGTGGCCCAGGAGACACGCTTGTACACCCACTTCCATTATATTATTTTTTTCTTCTACTTTTTACGTCTAGCAGTACATTTTTGAATTGAATACCACACAAGAGTCTCAATCGCTCCCGTCTGGAGTCAGTGAGACTATGGCCTATCCCCAATTGGAGAATGTTGTGAGACTGAAGGTAGGTGAGGGGAATGAGACGAGGAAGAGGAAGGTGGGGAAGTACCAGGATATTCAGTTCTGGTCACCAAACACGGCTAAAGCCATTCCAAGCTAGCTTAATATTCTGAATGGTGATGTTACACCAGGGCGATACTGAGAGTATCTTGCACTATGGAACGTGCCGCAAATATTCTATATATTATATTTAATTAAATTGTGAAATAACACCAAATAATCAAATAAAATTTATTTGCACATGCCGGAATTTGAACCCGCGTCCTTCGGATTGCTTGTCGAGAGCCTTACCCCTCGACCACGGAGACCGTCGAAGTAATAATGAAAAAATCTGGTCATGAAAAAAAAACATTCACAGACCTTTTACCGTTATTTGTCCTAACTTGGAGTTTTTTCTACAAAATTGGCTCGTCTATATTTTCAGGTTCTATAAGTACTCTAGGTAGTACCTAGTAGTACTACTAAGATGTTTTGCAAACACGCCATATTTGTATGCCAAAAAATTCTCGAGTGTTTAAAACAAATTTAAAAATTAAATAAACATACCAAGCTCTGCTTATTTAAACAAACATCTGACACCTTGATTAAGAATAGGTAGATAAAACAATTAAAAAAATAGATTTAATAAAAAAAACTCTTCCCTCGTGCCCTTCGGGGGCTTGTCAAACAAAAATCTATCATGAACTGTTTTGTCATCCGCGTAGTAATGAATTGGTGAACATGGTAAAAGATCGATGATTTGCAAGAAAACAAAGTAGTAAAGGGATGTTATGCTGTAAAAATGTAATTGTATATTACAAAGAAATTAAAATCAACCAGCTATGATTAAAGGAAGGGTGGGGGGGGGGTAAATTAACGGTACTCATGGTGAGGCACTCTTCACTCGATGATTTTCTAAGTAAATCGGTTTTTAATTTCATCGTCATTTCACTGTTGAAAATATTACTGCGTATCGACAGAAGACAAAGGGCGCGGCTTCAGTTGGATTTCTTACTTCCAAGGGCGTAGGGACGCGGGGGTTGTGCAGCGGGGTTGCAGGAATCGCCAGATGATTCTCTTGTAAGGGCGATGGTCTTTGGCGATTCAGTGACGGAAACACGGACAGGCTATATGGCCCACAGATGTCTATAACGGCGGCGGTAAAGGCGAGAATGGTGGCGGCTTATCTATTGTCTATCTCAAGTAGGGAAAGCAATAAATCTCCAACATTATATGGCTGCTTAAAATGAGAAGTGTTGAAGTCCCACCCGCTCCGCTATAGGTGTCACCAAAGATAAAATGTAAAATGTTTTATGAAAAAGTGACAGTATTAATTTATAAACACATTGAAACGAAAGGAAAGAAGCAACCGCAAGCAGCGTTATGCGTTGTTTGCGCATAGCACTATCTTTTTTATGTCAATACAAACATGGGATGCTAGGAAAAGGAATGTAGGTATATTTTTTACAATGCGTAATAATACAAAAAAATAGTGCCATCTGGTAACTGAAATTCATAACTTTTATAACGATGATAACGAAGATTTACATTACCGCCATCTTACTGTTTTCAGGCAAACGTTTTTAAAATAAATTCTAGTTAGAAAAAATATTGTTTTGGAAATGAACAACAGAGTTCTTGTGTGTCGAAAATAGTTGATTTTGACAGGTCTACACTTGGCCTTAACAACTTAATTGATAGTCCTGCCATCCTTGCCACTATTAAACTACATGTGCCGACTAGGAATACAAGGCAAAATATAACATTCTTCTGTAATACATACTCGACCAACTATCAGACACACTCACTGACCAATAGGATGCATGATCTGGGCAACAAGTATGGGGGTGTTATTGATTTATTTATTGACTCCATATATAGAATTAAGCATAATCTACATCAACACTTTGTTGAATCCTACAAATTGGAGTAGCTTTGGTAAATTAGTTTTAATGATTTGTTTTATATCTAATGTTGTTGTAATTTCTTTTTTACTTTATGTTATTTTTTTTTCCATTACATTACATCTATTTACTGTCAATATCTCCTGTATAATACATATTCTCTTATTGTACTGCATCATGTATCACTTCTATGTAAAAGCCTTTTTAGGCGTATATATATATAAATAAATAAATAAACTCTACTGAATAAATTGAAAATGCAATGATAAATAATAATATCTACACATTTGTATGAATATTGAACGTTTACTTGTTCATGAAATAATTTTATTTGAAGGATTTTTACTGGAAATTATTATTGACAGCGTTATTATTGACTATAACATGTAACCTCGAAATGTTATTTCTTATAATCATTGAATGTATAATATTATTTTATACAATTTTATTGCATGTTAATTCTTTGAAGTAGGCACCTACATATCTGACCTAAAAGCTTAGCAACTCAAAACACGTACTTCATTGACTTATCACTAGTAGCAAAAATATTGTGCAAACAATACAAGTATGCACCACATACTGAGAAATGTTGTGAAACGGGCAAATATGAGAGGAGATGGAGAATGGAGTAAGTAATGATGTTCAATAATCAATTTTGATAAATCATTCATCGTTCCTAGATGCAGAACCAATCTACCCACGGTAAGTCCTGAAAATGAAAATTCTTTTAAATGACCTGGAACGACCTAATTTGGGAGGAGGATTTCCAATGAACCATTCATTGGATAACAAACATCTCTGCCATAAGTCACCCCAAGTGGTTCGCTACGTTTGGTGACTTGGCAGGGGTGCCCGGGTTCATGGGGTGAGGATTGTCTTAATCTTGGCGGCGGATGTGATTGCCTACCTACTGTGTGGTGGGTCAGAGACTGGTTGAGGGAGATCTTTTTACCTCTCCAGCAGTACTCTCTTAACCCATAACCTTGCACCACAGTGGGAGGGATGGATTCAAACGTCCGTCACTCCTGGGCACATTGACCCTCAGACTCCTATCCATCCTTCATACCCCTTTCCTTCCCAGATCTTCCTCTCATTCGTTTCCTTAAAGAATCCCCAAAGATGACATAGGCCCTGAGGGAAATCCTGTGTGTGGAAATGTTTTCAATTGATCACTGAAAAAAACATTGTAGTACTTAAGTTAGCACTAATTCTTTGTAATTGAGATGTTCTGGCTCTGACTCTGCAATTAAAACAAAAATATGTAATGGCAAAAAAGGCCCAAGAAAATGTCGCTAATTTTAATATCTGATATTATTGTGTCACCAGTAATAGTTGTGTTGCTGTACAAACCTAGAAAACAAAAAGAGTTAGTAGGTATAGTATTTGTTTTGAGCATGATTTAGTAAAAATAAACGAAAGCACAGTCAGTGTATTTTTTTTATCAGAGTATTACGGGTCCGTTCAGTGTAATTAACGCATAGGTAATATATTTAAAATGAAAGGGTTAAAAAAATCGTGAGTGATTTTTAAAAGTTATTGAAATTGAATGTGGTAAATACGAATACGTGACCGCCAGTCCGTCAACTGCCGTCAGATGTTAGCGTTAGCAAGTAATGTTAGTATGGAGGCATTGTAACTTGTAACTTAAAAATTAGCATTTGCAGACATCCTTGAGCATGCGCAAACAATTCTGTACCTGTACCTCTACTGAATTATTATACGTTATCGAGAATGTTGACATGCACGTACTTTATCGTTTGCTCTGTTCGCGCTGGAAGATAAACAATCTTAATCAATCATTGAAAATTCCAATGGATAACTTTGCAGAACCTCTTTAAACGAATTTCCTTTTTTCTATCAAACCTTATCTAAAATTGCCTCCCATCCGTTCATCATCTCATCTCTTCTAAGCCTGAACTCGACTCCAATCTTCTATATTATAATAATGAAATTTGCCCATTTAGATAAAATTATCAAATAAATTTAACTTCCCTCTCTCCATAATTTTAAACTATGGCCTAGAACACCCTTGCAGGGTGAAAGCCAGAAACATTTGAAAAGAAAAAACTTTTTTAGAAAATTAAATCTCCTCCAAAAATCTTCTCCATCAGTTTAGTTTGTCAGTGCCTACACTTACAGATGATCGTTTTCACCGTGCTGAAGTTATCGCGTCGAAAAGTTCGGAAGTCCGAGCAAGCCCAAAGGCGTCTTTAAGGTTCTGGAGGGGAGGTTTAGGGGATCAAAACCCCCTCATTATTGCCTAGGACTAAAGCCAATAGTACCTACTCGTAGATTACGCTTCGTGATAACTCAACACAGTGACAATTCAATACACCTTTAAAAAGTGATATGAAGTCATTATTATATGAAGGTTATCTATATTTACATAAATAAGAGGACCCCGGGCGGACCCACAGCGAGCGGCGTGGGTTTGATTTTTGGATAGATGAAATTTTGCACACTTCACCTTAAAAACAAGATGAAGGTCACGGCTTACACGATTACACTGATTTCGAAAAACTCTGATAAAATACTACGCATAGAATACATACTATAAAAACCGGGACTTCGGCCAATCTATCTATCTATTTATATAAAGAAGAGTGTCCATGGCGAGCGGTCTCGTGGCGGACACCAGGCGGGCGGCGTGGACTGGATTTTTATACAAATCTACAGTTTTAATCCGAGATCGATGAAAAACTCTGCGGCTTTACCCGTGCAACGCCGCGAACTTAAGCTAGTACCTACAATAAAACAGGATTTTGTGTTTATTGATTTCTCATTTAGTTTAAATACTTCATATTCTTGGAAAACTTAGAAGCACTTGAGATCAGAAAATCCCTAAATAATAACTCTAATTTAAAGAAAAATCAAATAAATGTATCTTTTAGTCCTATTTTAGACATATTTCCAGTAAACTGCTCTGTTCTTCCCAGAAATTGCCGAATCACCCCATCCTCTCCCATCACCTCCCACTAAAACACCTAGAAATCAGAATTGTATATTTTAAAGTATTTTTTGTATTCTCCTGACGAAGGAAGGGTTCTTCCGAAACCTTATGTGTTTATATTCTAAATTATAGCCAGCCACAAAGTTAATTCTCTATACAAATACTTCATTTTCAGTTTGCGATGGTTTACTGGCTTAGTTATTATATGGAATGGAAATAATACGATAACGAATATTCGTCATCGGTGATATTAGATTTTACTAAAAATCCTGCCTCACGAAATAGCGCGCGAATCAGCCCATTTCGTGGAATTATTGATATTGTTATGTACTTTACCTAACAATGTCAGAGTTGAGAATATCGCGGAGATTGCTAGTTGGTATCAGGTAAGTACGAGAAGTTGGGCAAATTCATAATTATTTTCTTTTGCTATAATATTTGTTCTTATGATTTCGTGTTGTTTGGTAAACCTATTATTATTTGGGAAGGTTAAAATATTTTCATACTTGTTTTTTTTAAATCGCGCCTGATTCAGGAAATTATAGTGAAATAGGCAGTGGACGTCAAAATAAATAGACTGATACAATTTCAACGGCCCGGGGGCAACATGACATCCTATTTGCAATGCAGAGAAAAATACATGACAAAAGAAATGCCGACGATCAAAAGCTGGAATCTCAAGATAGAGGAACATTTGGCTGCAATACTACTTCAATTTTCCTCAAATTTGAGTTACTTATGATGTTCTCCAATCTCCTATAATAATAGAATACGAAAAAGAAGTTAAAGAAGTTTGAAAAATTACTACAATTGTTTAGAAAATTATTTAGTCTGTGTATTTATTTAAAGGCACTTGTACCATAAATAAATTAAAATAATTCCCGTGCAAGTCCAATACTGTAATTTAATCCTATGGAATATTTAATTTTGTAGGTAAACGACTAAAATTCTGTTGCAATGGATACAAGTAACACAGTTAAACTATAAATATGCATTTTAATAGAAATTAAGAGCTGTTTGGTGACATACGAGTATTAAATACAGTACATTTACAGAAAACTTTTATTCAGCACTATTTTTTAATAGAATATTGTTTAAAATATGTGTTTATTAGCGGTGTTCATTTCATCATTGGTGCCAGTCTTACGACCTGCCTTAATGAGTATAGTTTCTGCTCAGTAGACTGTGAATGCCAAAATCTCGGCGGAGAAAAAACCCATTGTGCTCTAATTTCGTCACAATCATTGTTACAGCATTAAAGTGCTCTAACACCACATTGCGTCACGCGTCTTGCGAAACATGGGTCTGATCAAATCCTGTTCCTTAGGATATGAATTACACACCACACTAATACATCAGACATGTTATTATTAATACCTTCATCGCAAATTGATCTAGAATCTAGTTTATACCAGATTTGGTTCTGAAATTTTTTTTGGTAATTTGAGTTGAATCACTTCAAGGGCGCTATAGTGTTGTATAAAACCAAACATAAAGCGGAAAATCGGTTTGGGTGTCGCGTTTAATACAGATATACCATGATATGTCATGAATACCGGACAAGAGTCGCAACTGCTCTCAACCGTCAGGAACCAGTGAGACTATGGCATCCCCAATTAGGGTATGTTGTGAGGCTTAAAGTAGTGGGGAGGAGAAGGAGATGAGGAAGAGGAAGGTGGAGAAGTACCTGGCTATTCAGATCGAGTCACGAAACAAGGCTGAATGGTGGTCTTACACTAGGATGATACTTACAATATCTTCCACTCCGGAACGTGTCATAAATATATTATTATTTTAAATAAATAAATTTGAAACGGCTACCTCCGGATTGCTAGTTGAGAGCCATATCCCTTGACCATGGAGGCCGTCAAGCATAATATAATCTTCAATTAATCAAAGAGTTGAAAAAATCATTTGTTTGTTTGTGAAAGCAAAAATTTGTGACGACACAAAATTGCATAAATTTAATCTGTGCTCACTTTGGAAAATCATAACTTCGTCATTTTTGGAGATATCGAAAAACTAGTCATATTTTCGTTATTCGCTCTTTAAATGTATTCATTTGAGAAAAAAAACTCACTCTACAAACATGTTTCCACATATATTAATAAATCTACACGAGGGTGCTTATTACGTAGGTAATGTGTGAAGGATTATGATTTTTTTTTTAATTCAACATTTGTACTAAATACTGTACTCAAATCGTTTTTTATACGTGTATGTGAAATTATTACCGTTGTACTTTGTACTTGAATATTAATCAAAATAAGGCATTCGCTTCGGTAATAAACAGGAAAGCGTCGATGTACTTCCTACTACCTGTTTTTTACGAACTTTTTTTACGAGCGCGTGCGTATATTATGCGTTACATTTTGTATATTATAATGTTAATATTTTATACTATTTACTAGAGGTTCCAAATCTGTGTGACGTAAGCGAATTTTTCGGCTCGAAATTCAATTCCAACTATGATGAACTTTGAATCATAGATTCATGTTTTTAATTATTCAAAGAGATAAAGAAACCGGGAGAATTTGTGTTATTTTAATTTAATCTCATTTTTTCAAGTATCGATTTTATTTTATTTTTATGTCACATCTGAGAAGAATCCTTCGAATAAAAAAATGAAAATGCATGATCAACCGTCATGTTCACAAATAAGTCTATTACTAGAAATTTATAACTTTATTCGGAACGCGAGAGTGGTTTCCCTAGAGTTGCGCCTACAGATGAGTCCGCAAATCGAATTTTAAGTTGCGTTAAAAACACAAGCCTGGTTAAATCTAGAGTAATTCTGCGTAAGAGTATACGAGCTTAAATAATCGTTAAACGTGGAATAACCAAATGGTTTATATCGGAATTTTGCGGACTGGATCGGGAAAAACTGACTGAGGGAGACCTTTTGACTTCTTCAGCCGGACCGTAGTGTGAGGGATGGATTCATACGTCCATCACTCCTGGACACATTGACCATCAAATTCCTACCAACCTCTTATACCTTTTTTCTTCCCAGAACTTTTTTTTCTCTCTTTCCCTAAAAATACCATCCATAGAGTATCCCCAAAGATAATAAAAGCCCTAAGGATTTTTTCTCCAGGGCCAGGGTAGGGAGCTTGCATAAAAAAAGAACACCCAGCACATGAAAATGGTTTCCTCTGATTTTTGTAGCACACAGTGTGAATGTTGAATTTTATAACTGCAGTTAGAACACGATAATGTTTTCCTTCAAAATATATTAGCAGATTAATCTACATCGGAAATTTTATCTTCACACAAAACTGGTTTTGTGTGACGAAAAGCATAACACAGAATGCTATCTTCAGTAGGTACTATTTGGTATTTTAAAAAAGTGATAAGATTTCTTATTAAAGCCTTAGAAGCCGTCAAAATATTAATATTTGCGGCTGGCCGAAAAACGTGTGACATCACGGTACATTTGTGGCGGTGCAGCACTCCTATTCGAATTATGAATAGTGTCTCGTGTGACGTCAAGTGACACTATTGCACACGTTTTATCCAAGTTCACTTTCAAAGCTCCTAGCTTTTTCATTTTTGGATATGTCGAAACCTAATTTTTAATGTCGTTATAAACTTTTAAAATATAGGTACATTTTTAAATACTCATTAAAATATAGGAGACAGCCTCAACGATAGAATCTTGTTTTATCTGTCAACAGAATAATACTTTTTTTTAGTGCCATGACAACAACAGTAGATAAATGTTATGAATGGCCTAGTTGGTATATAAAATATAACATTCCCCACCTTTTTGCAACAAGAGTAGGTTGAATGCATTTGGAGTGCATGTAACGTGTATATTTCCTTAAACTACACCTAATTTATTCTTTGGTGGCGCTAACATTTGTTCAATTCTAGATCAATGTGGATGTATTCGGAATGCATGCATCATATGCCTTACAATGACTGTCTACTAGCCTTTGATCGAAGCGTCTTCTCCATGAAGACTCCGTTAACCCATGGAATGCCGGCTTTCCGGAATCTTGTACCGAGTACTCCTTAGTGTGACACTATTTTGTTAATAACTTATTTTTTGTGTATACCGCACAAGAGTTCCAACTGCTCCCAACTATCTGGAGCCAGTGATACTATGTCATCCCCAATTGGGATATGTTGTGAGGCAGAAGGTAGTGAATAGGGGAAGGAGATGCGGAGAAGGAATGTGGGTGAGTACCTGGCTATTTAGATCTGGTCATTAAATACGGCTAAAGCTATTTCAAGCATAGTTTCAATTCTAAATGATGATCTTACACCAGGGCGATACTAAGAGTTTATTCCACTCTGGAACGTGATGCAAGTATAAAATATATATGTTTTTAAATGAATAAATTGTGAAATAACACAAATTAATCAAATATTTTTTAATTGATCTTCGGCTTGCTAGTTGACAGCCTTGTCATGCACTTACATGGTCATTGCAAAATGATGTTTTTATAAACTGTCTTACCAGATACATGTATTTATACAAAAATGTACATACATATGTATTTCCCCCAGAATAGCTACTTATATTCAGAGAAAGTTTGTTTTCTCTAATGGTATAAATAATGTATATATAATAAAGAAAAACGACAATATTCTTTGGTTTTATTATATTGACCGAAACAAAAAAAAAAAATTTTTACGTGACTTTCCTCTAAACAAATACAGTCATGCGACAAATTGGAAATGTTTTTCACTTGCACGAATATAAAATTTCTAAATCAGAATTGATATATTTGCCATTTACGAAAAGAGAGTCTAGAAGTAATATAATTATGATTCATCTCTGAAAGGCGTATAAAAAATATTTTAGTCATGATAAAATATAATAAAACAGGGAAAAAGTGCAGTGAAATATTATCGAATTCACTGTGGATTCGTCGGCACACTACGGCTAAAAACGTCAGAAATCCACGGTGGATTTTTTGGCACACTAAGGGTTAAGATGATTATACTGAATATAGTGACTATCATTCCTCTTTGAATCTCAAATAAATGTCTTCCAAAATCCTGGGATTTCTGTACAGGTAATTTATTTTTAATGGTGACCAGCTGCTGTGCTGTCTTTTGGTTGAAGCTCCATATACTGCATAGATAACTCTCATTTCGATGGCTTAATGTTATAATATTGTATCTCCGACTTGGTAGAAAATAAGTAAGTACTTACATGTACTAAAAATACTATTATATCATATTTTTTGTTTCTAATATACCCTACCGCCCCCTAAAGATATAAACATAATAAAATATATTGTAAATCCTCCTAGCAATATTTTTGCTCCATCCATGCCAAAATATAGTATTTACGTCAGATACGGATACTGTAATATTGAACTAAGAAACAAGTTTTAGTATAACAAAATGTAATTTTCAAAGGCTTCCAAACTTTCAATTTCTATTTTCACAAGATTAAGATTTAAGGAGTTACAATATTTTAACGCTAAGTTATCTATTTTCTTTGTTTATAACAACGATACTTATTACTGATAAGGCTTAATTAACAGATATATTGCTATCTCTAATCTACAGACAAATTGTAGGCATGAAGAAGCTGTACTATTTTACAGGTATTGATGAAGTCTGCCAGGATAAATTAGCAACAACAAAAAAAATATTAGCCTGCGCCAAAGGAATATATGTATAATTTTTTATTTATTTTTTTGTGTGGTTTACCTACCACCTACCTAAAACATCACAAGAAAATTAAATGATTTGGCTAGAAATGTATCAACTTTCGGGGTGATTTTCATATCATATACATTTCAAATAGTGTTGCTAAAGTTTGTCTTAATAAAAAGCGTGTTTTCGTTATACAAATAATGTTTGAGAAGCCCCACGGTGTCAAATTACCGTGGAGTAAAACATAGGTACTTATTTATGGGCCGAAAATATTAATAAGTAATCAGCATAAAACCAAAAGCTGTTTATCATTTTCATGTTATTGATCTAAAATTAAAACTAGAAAAAAAAACAAGTCTTTTAATGTTCAGAAATATTGTTTTGTATTTTGAAATAGACTAGACATAAAAAAACTAAATAATTTATTACTACATACTTGCTATCGAATTAAGTTTTTAACCACATTCCGCACCAAGTCGGGTCAGCCATAGGTGACTTTCGAACTAAAAATAGACAAACGTAAATTTTTTTCGCGCGTCGATAACAGAATTACAATATGTATTTCCAATTATGGCAACATTTCAACTACAGCAATTTATAATAAGTTAGTTGAAACATATAATTTATTTAGGTAAGGTTCTATGATTGTACCATTATTTAATTAAGCAGGTACTTCTTGTTAAATTTGGTACCTCTGGAAATATATTGATAACAGCCTTACAAAAAAAGTGATTTAAATATTAGGCGGCGCGTAAGGTCAGAACAGTGAAAAATTTGACTTATTACCATGGCGTTTGTTTGGTTAAAACCCTCTTCAACAACGTCGAACGGACGTGTAATAAGATAATTATTAAGTTTTACTGATAAGCTTAGCACGGATTAGCTAATGCGTAAACTGACACTGGGTAAAGTTGCATAGACATAGAAATTCACGACAGAAATATTTGTGCAAATTTCATGAAGCAAAAGCTAGAGAGTTTTGCTGCTTCAGACTTCAGTGGTGACTTGCATTTTTCAATCCTAATTTCGATGCATAAAATTGAATGCGCGGACAAGAAAGAAAACTGAATCTTAAAATTAAGTTGAGCATGAATATGTTTTAAATTGACTATTGAATTTCTTACTTTTAATCGTATTAAATACTTACTGTACACCGCCACTCGTTGCTGTGACTTGGCCTGTCTGTGCAGACAGAAAAAAAATAGCGCATGTTGCTTTTACGTCCAACAGATGGCGCTGTTTTAAAAAATAACATGGTTGTCGAACAGATTCTTCTGTTTTTTAAAAGAAGCAATTTTTTCCTGTCACATATGACACCTACATAATATAGGTATATAAAAACACACGCCTCTTCGAATGCAACGTGATGTCAAAATTTCAAAGCAATCATTGAAGAACTTTCAGAGATATAAAACTTTCAATAAACGAACATTAAATTTTTTATTCATATCTTAATATATAAAAATCACGTATCACTGTGTTCGTGCACGCTAATCTCCGAAACCGCCCTACCGTTTTCAATGAAATTTTGTTAATGTTTATGGTTGGTTCCAGCTTGAAATGTAGGATAGTTTTGGATCCGATAGGTGGCACTGTTGTCGAGATCAACGCTCTATATTTCATTAGTTAGAAATTAAGTTGAGTACATTTCACCTATTTGGTCTCTTTTGTATAAAGTTCAATCTAACAATATAAAGTTTGGCACAAATTTATTAGGTACCTAAATTTTATGCTCAAAAATCCAATTTCAAAAAGTAACTATGTAAGTTTGATTAATCAATTGCTTATAATTACGCTGTCTGACAGGATAATTATTTCGGATATGGTTTTATTACTTAGAGTTATCAACAACTTAATTGACAGCCCTGCCATCGTCGCCACTATTACATTCCGTACACAGAGAACACAAGAAAAAAAAATAAAAAAATTCTGCAACACCTACACAACCAACTATCAAACGCAATCACTAAACAATAGGACGTATTATCTGGACAATATGTTTGGGGGTGCATTTATGTTTACTGACTCCATTTATATAATTACGCGTAATCTTCTCTAGTAATTTGCTGAAGCTATTATAATAGCTTAGGTATGTAGTTGTATAGATTAGTATTGTTTTAGTTTCTATTTTATTGTATGTTATTGATATATGTTATACTTATATACTTTATCACTTTAGTTTTATTAGTTTTATGTAACTTCAATTTTCGATAGCCCACAGTTTATATTCTCCTATAATCTATGTAAAATTCCAGCTGGGCTTAAAATCAAATAAAATAATATAGGCATTATGAAACGTAAGCAGGATTTTTCCTGAGAGACTAAAGTAAGAATTGCAAATGCAGCAGCATGTATGATTGTACCAAGTAGTTGTGTACGATATATGGATACACACAGCAATATAAATCATGCAACTGTGGAAATTATTATAATCAAAAGTTTTAAATCAATATTCCACAAAGTTGCATCAATATCGTCAAATCAATTCATACGTTGCATAATTTCACGTGAGATCGGGAATATTGAACTACCAAAATGCATTATTTATGAGACGGTTTGTCGGTGCTGCGAAGAATCTGTTTGCTCAACTCTTCTGGGAAACAAAACTTAAAATGTAGGTCCCTGTATTTACTCCGGAGGTGTTCAATTCATGAAAATTCAATGAGTTACCTTTATGGTATTTATTATGCGGTGATGTACTACGGTAAAATTTATATTCTAGGAAAATATTAATGATGGAAAGATGCATTAAAATGCTGCGAAGCAAACACCAAACACGACATAAAATTGCACTATCTGATTTCTTTAACTGTTACTTAAAACTATTTAACCAATGTACCATGTTGTAATGATATGAACTGTACACGACACGACAATAAAACGAATTGTACGCAGTCGTTATTATAATAAAAATAAAATGTTTGTCAATTTTTACAGTTACTGGTATATAATGAACATCATAAACCTTTATTATTCTACCTTGATTGCCTAAGTTGACTAGGAAATCTTTACCTTGAAAAATTTTCTGTTTCTGGACTGCGTTTTAGTTATTTTAGACTTCCGATAACTGATAACAGATGACGTTGCTAATCTAAAGATTGATTCGGTAGTGGTACCTATCTATGGCAAAAAATAGCAATCGGCTTGTTATCTCAAACTTTGAATGAATTGGATACGAGTAGGTGCATCATAATACAGTTTTTTTACTTTTAATATTTGTTTTCATACTCCTATAGTATGAAAGGCAAAAGTTGTGTCAACATATCACTAGCTACCAAGTTAAGTTGATCATTTTTTTCTTCTTTTGAAATAGGAAACGAGTAAAAAAATTAGGTATTGTACTGGTGTAACCAGCACGAACGATCATCTTAATCCAAGTAGTGATATTCAGTTACCTCCCAGAATAAAACTGATGTAATAATAATAATAATAATAATTGGATAATTTGTATAGCGCCGTTTTTGTGAAAAATCACCTCAAGGGCGCTGTACAATTTATTTCCTAGGATCTACATTTGTTATTTAGACCAACTGTGCCAGCACGAGGTTCGTCATCCGTTCAGGCATGTGTCTGCCGCCAATATAGCGCTGACATGTGTCTGCTGCCAATAAAGAGCGCTGACACAACATCCTCCCATAGACAACAAACCTTGGCAGCACCGCTGTGACGCTCGACGAAGACAGCAGATGGAGACTCTGCTGCAAGAGTCCTAGGTAGCGAAGGAACTGTACCAGCTGCTGCAGGGAGAGAGACTACCCCGTCCACCAAATGTGCCAGCACGAGGCTCGTCATCCGTTCAGGCATGTGTCCGCCGCTAATATAGCGCTGACATGTGTCTGCTGCCAATAAAGAGCGCCGACACAACATCCTCACATAGATAACAGACCTTGGCAGCACCGCTGTGCAAAATCACCTCATCCTAGTTTACCTTAGTCTCTCCAGTCACCTCCCAGCCTTTCATGCCACCTAGTGCATCCTCTCGACCCTTTCAGACTCCTTCCTGGCTCCAATACATTCTTTCTATTGTCGTGATCCGACGATTTCACACCTCTGTCTCAGACCCTTAGGGCTCGCTTATCGCAGGCTATCATAAGCAAAATATTGAACCAAAGTCAAAGTGAAGTTTATGTGTGTCATCTGTAACAAAATACATAAACAAAAACAGAAAATAAAAACAAAAACAAAAAATTTAAACAAAATATGGCTTATCTGTCCTCCAGGCAGACATCCTCGGTTGAAAAGGTCCCGTAAATCCCGACACCACTTGACACTTGAGTCAGGTATAAAATCTTCGACTGCATTGAGAAATCTTTGTTCTAGCTTCACTTTTAAAATTTAATCGGTTTAAAATGCTATAATAATTGCAAATTCCGGCTAAACGGTAGAAGTTACGCGCATTTCGTGAAATAAGAAGGTAAGCACTATATAAAACACGGATGCTGAACAATTTTCAGCAATCTCTTAACAAGGGAAACCTTCTGAAAGGATTAAACAAACCGGAGCGGTTAAAACACGTCCGCAACTAACAAGCGAGTCATTAACTGTTAACTTTGCACTTGGGTAACTAACTGTCCATGAATTAATCTTGAATGAAATCTGTTCGAGTGACTTATTAAAACTCCAGAACAGTGACCCCTGTTATCGTGAAAAATGCACAACATCTTCTTTCTTAGACTATGAAGCTATTTCAGCACTTAACGTCATTTCCATTGAACGTGTTATAAACGAGAGAATGAGGTTATGGAACTTTGGAATATTAAAAAATATGCCAAAATAATGAGATAAGATTCCATGGAGCTTTTTTTCGTACTTTAAAATTGGCGAAAATAACGAAGTTTTCGTAAAAATAGTTATGAGACACGAGCCTATCCGAGAAGTAACAACTACTAGAATTATATACAAAAGGAAATTATTTTCTTAGGGTTGTTAAGGTAACGTTGTTTTTAAAACCGCTGGTAAACGATGGCGCCAACATGGATTATTTTATGGTGACGAGAGACCACAGTATATATATTTATTACGTCATTTTTTAACTGCGCTACGATCATTCTCAGTGGATATGATTTATCTAAGGGAGGAGCATTGTGTTGACGCGGCTTTGGTTGACAAAAAATTAGGGGTTGGAGGGAAGACTAGCTTTGTCCCTTTGAAATGAAGTGTGGTTCTAAGGCCGGGGCCTAATAGTCAAAGGATCCGTTCGGACCTTCCAGGAAGAAAGATTGTTATAATAACAAAACACCACACAAATGGGTCCTGCAGAATAACAACATTTTTGTTATTTGCTGGGAATTTTTGTACGATAACATCCTGTGTGTGTGTGTTTTTTTTTAAATTTATTTAACTACTATTTGATATAGCCGGTGTTCCCGGGATTTGGTAGTTAATAATTTTCGTCTTATTTTGAACATCAAGTATGTAAATTTCGTTAAATATAAAAATTCTGATTTAATGGGTAGGAAAAGGATATAGGTGTGATTTTTCAAAATCTCATGTATACAGTGATCTTTTTCTTTTGAAGTTAAAGTGTACAATTTCATCAATCTCAGAATAAATTTGTAGATTTGTATAAAAAACAAACTCCCAGACATTATGTATATATAAGATTAATGAATTAATGATTTTTTTCTGAACTTGTTGTTCGGACTCATGCCGATGTGCGAAAGAAGTTAGACTGGGAAAGGTTGCCCCTTTTGTATTATCAGACTGAAGTAATTAGCGAGCGTATCTGTGTACAAGAAGGCAGATAAATTTTATCTTACTTCGAATGAAATTTATCAAACATTTTCCAGGTGTCAAAGGTCTTTCGTAAATTGGCGATGTCAGTTTTATTTGAAATTGGTACCTACCCATAGGGCATAGACGACACTTCAAATAGCCAGTACCCAAATATTTTAACAACGTCTGAAATATTACTCTACTTTATGAATGTAAGCACAACATACAAATAAAATAGGAAAAATAATATCAATGGATGATAGGTCATGAAATCCATATTTTTTATTTGTTATTAAACATCAATGTCATCTGTTTCTGTATAAAACAATTCAATCGTGCGATTGATTACCCTCTTTATCAAATGAAACTAAATAAACAGGCACAAATATTGGAACAAACCCAATTTATTCATGTAAACGATGTTAATGCTATCTCCTATCACCACCCATCCCACAGTCACACGCTCTAATTGTAACGAGAATCCGCTGTTATAAGATACACAAGATATACCTTGTAACTATGAAAGTGAACCACGACCGATTATTATCAATACTAATAGCAATCATTAGGTTCTACCAAATATTCCACACAACGCACGTGAGCCGTCCCAACTAGCAAATATATAATTAAAGAGTCGAATCGGCAAAATAACTTGTAATAAATAAATACTAATTACTGTGACTAAGATTTACTTATTAATTGAGTAAAACCGAGAATCCAATTACATTTCACAAAATTTTCAATTGAATATTAACGTTACATTTATTACATCGGTTATGACGAGATAAATTGAGATAAACATATTTGTGGCGTTGAGAGAACAATCCAGAATTGTCTTATTAATAATAAACAACTCGACCTACTTAGGTACTTGCAAATTACTACCGATACTACCGAGCTAATCGTAAACAACGCGACCTACCTACGACGATACGTTGCGAGCAAGTCTGGCATATCACGCCAACTCGCTAGAAGGTTCTAGCCTATCGCCTATGCGTAATTGCAGCGCCGACGAAAGTTCCCGAAAGGCCCAGACTGAGCGAGTGGCTCCGATTTATTTGCAAATTCACCTATCTACTGTTGCCGTCGGCTGTACAGTATAAATTATCCCGACGCAGCGAGCAGTCAGTCAGTCATCAATCTGCCATCAACAATTTACAAGTCTCGCGAGTGATAACCCGCGCACCTCTTACTACGCGAAGGACAGTATTCCCGGCTCCGCCCGTGCTCAACTATGGACTCCATCCTCCTTATAGCGCCTTGGCCCCGGCCGCCGTCCCTGGCCAGCGCTACAACGGATTAAAGCGCCCTGGTTCCAGTGCCTCTGACCAGCGCCTCATCCACGCCCCATGACCACCACGAGGACACGCAGCATTCTCACTGGTTTACGCAGCTCCCGTTCAACCGCCTACAAGGTCCACCGCACCTTCGGCCTTCCCGTCAGCACTGGAGTACTGATCCCCAAGATCTCCAGTGCCTGACAGTCAACGAGTCCGGTCACCAGCGCCCGGCGTCGACTCACTGACCCGCGCTTGACCAGCCATCACAGCCAACATCCGGAGAATACAACATTTGTCCTGCGTCAACTCTCATCACGGCAAACTGCCTCATCAATAAAACACTGTGACCTTCACGACACGTCTTTCATTTCGTGCCTCTCGCCAGATCCCCAAATATTTATTGCAATCTTGAAGTACCTGAAGTTTAACTGAAAAAGTCTATCTCAGAAGAAAGGTGGTTTAGGAGTTTGAGGATCGGGTGAGGAGACAACAATGAAGAGATTGTGAAGGTCACAGTGTTTATTGGAGTCAGTGGTGTAGCATGGGAGATGACTTCGGGACCAGTGGCGATGACACCGGATGCAGGAGGTGAAGTGGTCTAGGTGGTTGTTGACAACGGCGCGTTGAGACCGGACTCATGGATGTGTCAGAAACTGGTGTAGACCATGGGTCTTCCGGGTGCTCCAGTGCTGAACAAGGTAGCCGAAGATACGATGGACCTGTCGGCGGTTGAGCGGAATATGCAATTAATAAAAACCTAGCATTCACATAGAGTTGCACACCGAATCGATATGAGAACTTAAAGTGATTCCTACACCATTTATAGCTGAAATATGTTATAACGAGGTGTTAGACATTTTATAGTTAAAATACAGTGGACGCTTTGCCCTCGTAAAGCACACATTTGGATACTTTCCATTAAATAAACATTATTTCGATTACTTCACTCTACTATGCCATCGAAACCGATTTGTAAACGAATGGAATCCTCCTTTGTCACTATGCTGGTATATAGTTTAATAAAGTCAGTAAATTAAAAAAAAAATACGAATCATATAAATAGAGTTATGTCATTTATAAACACGTAACATAAAATAGGTCCTATATCCTATAGGAGAGGACCCTTGAGGGACCCCAGAATTTGTGAGATAAGGTTTTGAGGCAAGGTAAACAACGTGTTGTTTTTTGTTACATTAATAACTCTGATAGAACAAAAGCAATCTGTGAGAAAAACCAAACATTTCAATTTTGTTCAGTAATGCAAGGTGACCTTCTCTGTAAAAAGTTTTTCCAAAATCATTAGACGAAACGTCGCGCGTCGACTTGTTCGCGGTTGTCCAAAATATTTGAGACACAATCCGTAAATACCTCTGCCCTCTCTAAACCCATGCCATTATTTGTGATAATGTATTCGGGAAGGCCCGAAATGTTCAAGAATTTATTAACTTACTTTCTATTTGGGAACGGCTCAGGTGCCTTTTGTTAAGTGTCTGGACGATGCTAATGAATCCTTATATAAATATTTATAGCGAGAAAAATTAAGACAATGTATAAATTACCCCAAAAATAATGTAATACTACACTGTCTTCACGAAAACAGATATTAAATGTATCAATATTGGCTAAAATAATAAACTTTTCTAGTAAAAAGTCTCCAGTGGAGTGCCTATCTAGTGAAACGTATGTCGATGTTTTCAGTACATTATTATGTATGTCTTCTGCGTGCATTGTGCCAAATGGGTAAATTCTCTTCAATACCGACTTCTTAAATAATTTCAGTGAATTAAAGTAATTAATTTAATTGACCTACAAACTTTACTTTTTAAACGAAGAAAATAAAATATAAAGAAATAAAATATGAAAGAGATAAAGACACAGAAATAAAATAAAAAGGTAGCGGTCGCAACTGGGACTCGAATACAGAACCTCTAATCTTACGGGGACTGGCGTCTCTACCAATTGAGCTATTGCCACTTTGTTACATTCTGTCATTTTGATCAATCTCATTTGTTGATTTTTGAATTATTTCCCATATTTTTGATCTTAATATTTGACTAATTTACAGGGTAACAATTTTTGTGAAATATCACCTCAAGGGTGCTTAACAAAGGTAATAAACTTAAATCTAATCTTCTTACTGAAAATGCTAACATAAAATAATATTAAAAGAAGAGTGTGTATGGGATGTTTTATGTTTGTTATATAAATTTACAGTTTTATTCCGAGATTGATGAAATTTTGCAAACTTGACGTTTGAAATAGGAGAATAATTACTATCTGCAACTGATATCAAAACCTCCGCGTTAAGTCCGAACAACGCCGGGAATTCAGCCAGTATGTCACGTGAAAAAAGTAGTATTATGGCTTATTTTATAGAGTTAAAAATCTACTCCAAGGCACCATATCTCCCGACGAACATAATTTATCATTCTAAAATTAGTTTGTTGACCTAAAAATTAAATACACAAACACTGTACAAACTGCTCGTTCATGACGTCAGACAGTTCTAGAATTTTTATATTGCACACAAACGGATTTTGAGCTAATTGTATGCCTTCTGTATCAGGACATGAATTAGGATTACTTAATGTTAATCAAATATGATTCTTAACAAAAAATAAGCCAGATATATGCAAGAAAAAACTGTTTGAATCACTAGGGAGATTTTTGTCTTAAACACAAAGAGAAAACACTTTGTTGAAAAAAAAGTTTAATTCATAAATATAGACAGTAATTAAATGTCGGCAAACAGTCGTTTTAATTTGAATAAACAAACAAAAATATTAATTACGTACGTATTTTCTAATCTTAACAATTCGCGTAATAATAATATTTATATGAAAATATCTGGAGTCGGTGAATTATTTTCCCATTTTATCTCTGGTGAGTTGGCGTGTTGTTCTTGTATTGTTTTGTATTTATTATGTTTATATAATGCACTTGAATAATGTGGATTGACTAGATGATCATTTGTGGAAAAATGTGATTTAATCCGGACATAAAGAAGTATAGAAGTATATATAAAAAAAAGTACATGTTTATAAATATAATACTATACCAGTAGCATATATTCATAACAAAATGCACATAATCCAATTACTGTCCTACAAAAATATCATTTACTCTTCAAGTACTGCTACGGTTAAATGATATTACTTTTGCGAATATAAATAATTGAGTTCTGATTTAGTAATATGAAAACATTTTTTAAAAATTAAGTTTTTCGTAAAAAGCAGTATACGTAAGTTTATTTTGATTAAATACTGTAGATATGTTAATCATTGAATTAGACAATACCTTCTGGAAAAACCTACTAATAATACTCTTTAAAATATTTTTTACCCTTTGGTTATTTTTTAACGCATTTATCTCCTTTGCAGCTAGGTTTAGGTTTAATGAATTTTCTAAAACCCCGTAAGGTATTTCATATCTTTCCAAGTTAAAACCGCTTAAATTACAAAATATGACGTGTTGTGTAATTTTTAACGGCTGTATATGAAACACTATTAAGTTCAAATAATATTTTTTTGAATTTGGATTTTAGCGAATTTAGTTTACTTAAAAGAAATCAGTATTCTGAAAAGTTAGTTCTTTTGGATCAAAATTGAAAATCTGAAAAAGGTTAGTAAAATGTGGTTTTCGCATTTTTGACAAAGATCAGTAGGTTCGCCGAGTTCACCAACTTTTTTTCATTAGGTCTCCGTCGTGTACAACATACCAAAAAATCATAACTACCCCATTTGATGATCAGATATTTAAATTTACTTATTCAAGTATCCGATTAAAAAATGCATTAAAATTGTATTAGTTTAAATACTGATTATTTTAATTGCATTATTTACACCTTCTCCATTCAGATTCGACTCTTTGCCTTATTGGCTTTAAATAAGTTTGTTCACAAGGTCTGAAGAGCTGGGTACTTTTAGACCTCCACATTTCTCAATTCCTATCCTTACAACTTTTCCCAAATTGGGGATGCCAAAATCTTACTGACTGGGCAGTTGCGACAGTAGAAAATCATAAATCATAACATTATTAGATCATTAGCTTGTTAAACGTATTTGACTTGACAGTGTCGACGAATTTTTAAAATATGAATTCCAATATTCCAGCGAAAGATTTTAAATTAATAAATTCCTTCAAACTGCTATTCACTGGTTTAGTTAGAAGTAATCTAGAGTATAACTCAACAATCTGGTCTCCATTTTATAAGATTCACCAATTAAAAATTGAAAGAGTGCAACATAAATTTCTGCGATTTATTAATTATAAATTAGGAATTCCAAACGAATATCTTAATTACACTTTCCTCATGAACTTACTAAATTTAACCGATTTATCATTGAGACGCACAGTGTGCGACTTAGTATCTCTTTTCAAAATTTCGAATGGCAGACTGGACGCCATTGATTTGACGAGTCTTATATCGCTCCGTGTACCTACGCGCGACACTCGACAGACCGCTCTATATAATGTTCCCATATCTGCTAACAATTATTTTCAAAACTCACCTATTCAAAGACTTCACATACTCGGTAATAAGTATAGCTCAATTGATGTTTATCATCACCAATCAGTATACAAACTAAAATACAGTATACTAGAATGTTTGTAACAGATTCATAATTTTTTTTCAAACGCATATTTTATTGTTTCATTAACTAAGCTTTGTTTTGTAAAATTCCCAATCGGGCAAAATAAAGATTGATGATTACAAAGATGGTTTACAACAAACTGTAGTGTTTATCTTTATAATAATAATAACAAACTTACTTGTCTTGTGTGTATTACCTACTTACATTATTGTACTCTTGTAACTACGCTATATTTATATAAACTTATCGAACTCATTGTCCAAATTCCAATAACACCGTAACTATATACTTGAATTGTATCTACTTAACTACCTACCTATATCTGTTATATTTTTCTCAAGTTTATGTATTAGTTTAACCTATGTTCTGTAAAATATTCAACCGACGTACTTTGTACAATAAACTTTGCTTGCTTATGTTTATAAAATAATAACACCATAACAATAACCCTACACATTGTTATGTAAGTTCATACTCAATTTATTATGCTATGTAATTAAAATATTTTATAATGCTACTGAACAACAAAACCTAACATGTATATGTAAAAGCCTTCTAGGCGTTAATAAAATGAAATAAATAAATATGGGATCACCAATTGGGGTATGTTTTGAGGCTGAAAGTTGTGGGGAGGGGAAGGAGATGGGGAAAAAGAAGGTGGGGGAGTACTTGCCTATTCAGATCTGGTCACCAAACACGGCTAAAGCCATTTCAAGAAACGTTTCATATTTCAATTAAATTAATAAAATGTGAAATGAGACAAATTAAACAAAATAAAATTTTGTTTTTCACACAGAGATTCGAACCCGTTACCTTCGGCTTGCTAGTCGAGAGCCTTACCCCTCGATCACGGAGGTCAAAAATTGTTCAAAGAAGCCAACATAACAGTTCACGTCAACTGAAAAATCCAAATCTTGTCATGTAAAATATTAATTAATTAATATTATCAAAATATTTATTCAACGATTATTCTTCTCGGTACTGGGATGTTAATATTTGCACATTTGCCAAAAATTATTGAAATATTAGTTTTAATTCTAAGCGCCTCACAACGGAACAAATTTACTTAATTTATCTGCAGAACTAAAAACATCTTTATCATTGTGCGAAATTCACTCATTATACTGACTCGTGCGTCCCACATTTATCTGTAATCACACCAAAACATAAATTATTTCACTTACACAAAGCATTTTAATGTTATCAAGTTTATGTACAAGTACCTACTCGGCAACATATTTATGATAACAGTTGCCAGAGAGGTTATCAATTGAACTGATTTTATTTTTATATAATTATTTGTAATAATATTGCTGAGTATACGATTTATATCAATAATCGTGTGCAACCAATTTATTCTAGTTTTTAGATATGTTTTTGTCGTTATGAAAATATTATACGTAAAGCAATAAAAATATGAAAACCAGTGGAAAGTAATTCACAACATATAATATTGAAGGTTTTGGAATTAATGAACTTTAAAGATATTTAAAAAGCTGCAGTAATTCCACTATTCTGACTAAATTTCTATTCGTTTCGTCAGATTCCTTTTTTTCTCTTAAAAAATTTGACGAACGTATCGGGTTATGAATACCATGCCAATATTTGAATTCCTCCAACTTCCATCTTCCATGTAGAGGTGGGCGTTTGAGTTTCTTTTTAAAAAAACCGAAAGCGTTCCGGTTTCCCAAGATAAACGGTTACTAGAAGCCGTTTAAAAATAACGTTATACACAACAAGAAAAATAAAATTATAATTTAAGAATTCTGCATAAATGGCTTTGACCGTGTCCAATCTATCTCCAACTTGATCCATTGCCTAGCACCGCAGTGGGAGGGATGGATTCACACGACCTTCACTCCTGGAAATACTGACCCCCAGATTTCTACCCACCCCTCTCCTCAGAGCCTTCTGTGTGGAGAAAAAAAATGGGGATGGCTACTCGACTCATTGACCCTCAGATTCCTACCCACCCCTCATACCTTTTTTCCTTCTCAGAACTTCCTCGACTTCCATTCTCTAAAAAATCCCCCTCTACACAGCATCCCTAAAGATGACTTAAACCCTGAGGTTTTTTTTCCTCCGGGCACCCTGTGTGGAGCTAATGTAAAAAAGGGGATGTCATACTCCCATTGTCCCCAGGGACTTCTGTGGGGTATTCATATTTATAAAAAAAAATAATTATTAATCGACAGTTTTCATTGGTTTGACTTGCCATGAACTTGAAATGAACAAAGTTAAAGATGCAACAAGGTATTTTTCTTTAAGTGCGTTTTCAAATGTGATACATTAAATTCAGTGCCGGTCTTGTGTGGACGGAATTGGAGCAGTTTACTCCGGGCGCCGCCAAGGAGCCAAGACGCTGAGCGCCCTTGAGGTTTTTACTAATAAGAATGACAACAACATTATAATACAGAACGAAGAACGAGGACACTGGCTAATGTTCGTGCTAATACACAACACTGAAATATTTTATCTAACATATATACCTTTCAAACAATGATATTCTTTATATAAATGATTTTTTTCTTACTTTGTTTTAAATCACTTTCTTTCAGTTATATAGGTCGACCGGTTTCGGTTGCACTAAACTCAGTTTGAGTGCAACCGAAACCGGTCGACCTATATAAATCAAATAAAGTGGTGTAAAACAAAGTAAAAAAAAATCATTTATATAATGTCAAGCCGCAAAGTTTGCTTTCTTCGATAATATTCTTTATGACTGCATGTACTTTTAGACCAGTAGGTAGGTACATTTTAAAAATGAATCTTTCGAATGATCCCACTGACTAATAATAATTCTAAAAGCAACTATTGTTCTTGTGTATCCATTATTCTCAAGATGGCGTTGAACAAACTAAAAGTTTTTTGCTTGCATTGTGTTAGAGCTAATGATTTTATTGGTGACATTTTATTATTATTATCATACGAGTCTTGAGACGAGTCATAAAACAAATCTACCTGCTTTATTCTTTTTGAATTTAATTTTAACATTCTTTTTTAATTATCAGCGTAAAGACGCGTAGTAAAAATAAAAACCTTTTGATTCACGAGATATAATTCATTACAAAATGCACAAAAATTGGGTGCATTATATTGTATTTTAGAAATGAATTGTACTTGACTCATTTTTGCTTCAGTATCTTTTTGTGATCGCTGGTGGGCCTTCCATTTCTATACATTACACTAATTTTGTTTCATCTAAACCATAGCCTGAAGATTATTCTAGTCAAGATTTTTGGGCAGATATTAGCTTGCAATTAAAAAAATGCCTTGTATTTCTTGCGTCTTTGAATAAAACTATGCAGAACATCAGTCAAATTAGTTGATATTTCACAATATTGAATGAACCAGATACAAAAAAGAGGAGTAAAAACGACTCTAAACAATATTATTTCCACTCACTTCTGTTATAATTTTTGGCGCTTAGTTCAACATTTTAGCGTTTTGGAGGATTTTTGTTAAGACTTAGCTAGAAAATCAATGTCAATCTCAATAAGTTACGAATGTGAATTTTGAAAATAACAATTATTTCACTATTCTATATTTCCTTACCCGGTTTTTATCTGTATCAGTTGATGTTTAGTGGTCAAAATCTGAATAGTAAAAAATATAATCTGAAAAATAAGAACTGAAAAAAACAACATTAAACATTCTTATTATAACTCGATCCCCGTGAAAATTAAGGTAAAATGTAACCAACTCTCTAACTCAAAAAAGTTGGGAACCCTTCCTGTCCTGAAATATAATTCTTAAATCGGTTTTATCGGTGAACGGTTGCAGCGAAAACATTAAAATCAAAACGTTTGACGAGAAAGCGTTTCTTTGCATCGGTTTACAGGCAGCCAATCACGGACGGGTGGAAGCGTTTCGACAACAGTTTACGGGTGGCCAATCGCGGACGGGTGGAAGCATTTCTTTGAACGGTTTACGGGTGGCCAATAGATAAGACGGGCGGATAACCATTTAGTGAGAAAGTGTTTATTTACATTGGTTTATGGGCGAGTATTGTGTACGGACGGATAAGCGTTTAAGGTGGAAGCGTTTAATGAGTAAGCATTTCTTTGCAATAGAATTGTGCTCTATTGGAATTTTGTGGTTAAATGCAGACCTAGTTAGACGTTTAAATGGTTATCCAAAAATCCACAAAACTGTTGCAACCGTTTTTGAACTTAAACGCTTACGAAGAAACTGTTTCACATTATTTTACTCACCTCTACTTCCTCTACTAAGATATAAGCGGAATTTTTAAACATGCAAATAAAGGATGCAATTAGACTGAATGCGGTCGTGTGAGCAATGTAGAGATTCGAAAAGGCTGATGTAAGCTTAATTAGTAAAATTGGAAAAAGGACTAACTTAGTTGAGTTTTCATGCTTTCGTTTCTACCACGAGCCTGCAAGAAAGTATGAAAAAGACTAGTTACGATGCGAGCTAAGCCATCTACCATCTGAGCAGTGGATACTGCGGTTTAGATGGTTACGGCATGTAGAGCATATAGAATATGAGTAGTAGAAGAAATTGGGGACGCCCGAATAAGACATGGCGCGATCAAGCGAACCAAATATTTGAGTGGGACCATGTCAAGAGTCAGAAAAACAGAAGGTATGTATGAGACGATTTATGAATGTGAATGAAGGGATGTGTGCCTAGCCCGAGTTGTTTGACGGTCTTATAAATACCATTTCCATTTCAAGATGGTGTCCGTGTTGGATACCGCCTTTTTATCCCACCAGAGTTCGTAAGAGCGTGGATCTTTCTATGGGCTGTTAAATCGGAATAATTAATATCATGGAGCCCGAAGAAAGTTTGAAAAAAGAATTTTCATTCAGATAGTGCTGTTTCTTTGAACAAATTTCATTATTCCATATTTAAAATTGCATATTACAAAAACGCTGTATAAAATATGTTCTATAATTAAGTAGGTAGGTATTTAAGTACCCATTTACAATTCTTATGATTTCAAAGGAAATTTTAGCTTTGATTTACTAATCAAATAAGAGAAAATAAGAATGATGCTTTTTTCGACGCGAGGTCAACTGTCCACAGAACTACTAGTTAGTTAGGAAACTGATGCTTGAGCAATAGTGGAGTACATAGCTAGCAGATGAAGAGGGAAGAGAACCCTACGCATATACGTCCAGTCACTCAGCTACTAACAGGTTGAATTATTGTTCTCACCTCAGCGAAAAATTAAAATAATCGAAAAATCACATTTATGATTGATTACCGTATTTTAATAAAAAAATTATACCCAAGGTGCTGGTATATAATGAGTAATTTTACACCCTTCGTGTCCAAACAAAAATATCACTTCAACAAAAAATATTCCCGCTTGAAATTCAATTTCAAATACATCGCTGTTTTTCAACGTATCCCAAAATAAAATTTTTGAAAGCAGATGAAAGACTTTCAGAATTTAGTATTACTAACGGAAATACGCAATTAAACATAAAGCAACAGTTTTTATAATCGCATTCCCATTATTTTGTCTGGTGAACTTTATTTTTCACTTTAAAAACTACGAAAGTAAAAAAAAAGTATTACCTAAAAGGATTAATGTCACTTCACTTTTTTCGTTTTATCAATGACGTTAAAATATATAAGTTTTATTTAAAGAATATGAGTGGAAAATAAGCACCCTTGAGGTGATTGTCTCACTCGCTCCAGATGGTTAGGGGAAGTTGGACCATATCTGCGGTATTCGCATACAAAGTATCTCTGTTACTTTTGACTAGCGAACATTAGGCGAAAGTCTCGTGAATACCACTCGAATGATATTTTTTTAGGTTCGGATGATTTATTGGGAGAAAGTCTATGATTTGTTTTCAGTGTGACTCGTTTTGTTGTAATCGTAGGCAGCTAAAGACACCGACTCACACACTTACTTGTGTCCTATAAACTATAAATAATAAACGGGTGTTTTCTCGGTGGGATTAAAAATAATACGCAATTGAGAGTGTGGGTTAAATAATTATCATTTCATCCTCTGATAGTTTCATTCAGACTCATATATACAATAGACATAGAGGTACAATATGCCCACGGCTGCAATTATAAATTATACTGTGAAATTAATGATTCACGTTTGTAAACAATCTTTTTATTTTTTTTAAGAGAAACTATATTGGAAACCCCCTTTTTATATGTTTATAGTAGCGAAAATCCGTGAAAAAGCCCATGTGATTTTGATTCTTGACAAATCTATTCCAATTTTTGAAATATAGAAAACTGTTTTTGTTTGTGAAGAGCAGAATTCGCGTAGTGTTGATTACTCCGGCTTGACGGCCGCAACGCGCATGCCATCTGGCGGAATAAAAAGGTAGTATACTAGATAGGATTGATTGAACCCAGAACATATAAACAAATTTAGAGACGGACGAAATGCAAAGTGGTCTAGTCAAAACAGGACTTCGCTACGCTCTGTCATTTATATTATAAGTTAACAATTTTGAAAATGATACTTAAATTCAAAGGAAATTTGTGAATCAGATTTCATGCATCCGAATAACGCTCAGAAAACAGAAATTAGTATTTTTGATGGCATTTTGAAAAAAAAACGTATAGGGTTTTCCAACAAGAGGTGTTATGATATTCATCAATGGTTTCGTTGCTTGTGTGGCACGTAGCGCCGTCTTGTTGAAAGTAAACGTTGTCCAGATCAATACCATCCAATTCCGGCCATAAAAAATCAATAATCATCTCTCGATAGCGTAATCCATTCACCGTAACTGTTGCTCCAGCCTCATTTTCGAAAAAGGAAGGTCCAATGACTCCACCGGACCATAAACCGCACCAAACAGTCACATGTTGAAGATAAAGAGGCTTTTCAACAATAACTCTTGGGTTTACCGAGCCTCAGATGCGACTATTTTGCTTGTTGACGAAGCCACCGAGGTGGAAATGGGCCTCATCACTTAAGATGATTTGCATTTGATTCACTCAAGTGAATTTTAACTAATTTCGATGCATTGTCGAAGCGTGTATGGTTCCATTTTTATTAATAACGTTTTTTACTTGTCAAATGTCAAAAAATGACAGCTTCAAAAGTAACATCTACCGAAATAGTGGGCTATTCAAAATAACACCTCTTATTGGAAAACCCTGTATATAATATCTTCTTGTACTTCATATATTATCAAAATTCTAACAGATTTATCTAACATCTAACCCTATTATTATCCTCGTGAACCACATTTCCCTCTCTGACATGTTTTCCATCCTCAAAGATAGATCACGCAATGCTTGGTCAGAGTATTGGCACAATGCCAGTCAATCCAAGGGAGCCTATCCCATCAAAACCGTGGTTTCAACAACTCCCCCATTTCTCAAAAAAATAATTTTTTAAAATATAAGGATTGGACATTGTTCCGCTACTTCTCACTTTTTTTAAATTTACATGCTTGACTCTTCAGATTGTACATTCTGTGGTCAAGATGTCGGAACTTTAGATCACAAATTTTTTTGTTGTCCCTCTCTAAACAAATATCCTCTCTTCGATCGCGCCTCATCTAAAATTGCCTCCCCTCCATTTAAAATATCATCTCTTCTAAGTCTAAATTCGACTACAGTCTTTCATATAATTTTGAAATTTGCCAATTTAAACAAAATGAATATATAAAAGTTCACCTTCCCTCTCTCCATAATTTGAAATTATAGAACACCCTTAAAGGGTAAAAGTCAGAAACAATTAAAAAAAAAACAGATTTAAAAATAGAACAATTAATTATTGTTTCTAAATAATTAAAAAAATAACATTATAATACAGTTATTTAGTCTTACGGTTTATTTCGTAATTAATTATTTGATTACATCAGCAATCACATAATATGATAAAACCGTCAAATTTTATTGACAGTTAAATAATCGATTTTCTCGTGGTGAATTTATTCACGAATCAATTAAATACATAAATAGTACTTTCCCGAATTAGTTGGGTATTTACGTATACTAACAAATGGCCCACAACCTACAAGGTCACACATTGGCTACCTATTTGTAATCCGGTAAGGTTGTAGTTGTAAATCAATTCAAAAGAGATTAATGAAACATTGACCCATTAATTACAGGTACAGAGCAATTAAATGACGTACTTGACTTATCATTCAAAATATTAAAAGTACACTTTCAAACAAATACTGTAACGAATAATAATAATACCCGTATTTGGATAATTTATGTATTTTGCGCTTTTCGTGTAAAATAGTTGTGAAAAATAAATGTAAGAACAATAAAATGGTTTTCGTTAATTTGTTGATGTCAGACACACATAATATTTAGTTTTTTTTGTATAAGGAAATTCACCCTAAAAAGAGTGCTGTGTAAATATATAAGTTGGTACCTACCCAATTCTCTTACACATTCCTACAAAATTTAACCCTTTCGATCCATAACATCTCAAAAAATGCGTTAATTCTACATGAAGAACCGACCTTGAGGTGATTTTCTCACGAAAACGGCGCTATATAAATAATCCAATCATTATAATAAGAAAAATTATCCAGTTAACAAAGTGATAGCATGCCAATTCTGTGATAGAATATTAGTCATTCAGAATATATCGAAAACAAGAATTCTTTTCCTAGTAAATTTCATTGCGGAATGCGACAATATCAGTATGTCAATATCAATATCAGGATTTGCATGAACAGGTGTTCCTCATAAAACACTCGCTTTTAACTGATACTTTGTTAGGAATTCCGTCAATTCATTCGTTAAAGGCCTGCGGTCCAGATTTTTAATAAATTAACAGTATTTTATATCAGCAAGTTTTATCCATGTATCTAAAAACAAGTAGTCAGTGATACTTCACTGAAATGAAGTTATTAAAATTAACTAAGGATTTTTAATTTTAAACCAATACACAATATACGTATATTACAATTTGTGAAAGGATCTAATAATTACGTAAAGGAAAATGTAACAAAATGTTCATCCTGTATGTTATAAATTACTTAGATATAAGGTTATAATCCTTACCTAGCTGCTTTTCGTTATTTTGCGATCAAATTTGAAATACCATACGATAACTTAATCGATAGATTTATCAATCATTTTATTGTGATGTCATTTAATAAACTATATACAGATTTCTCGTCGTGAAGTGAAACAGATAAAATAGAGTCAAGGTCACAAGTAATAACTATACATTCAGATTAAGTATCGCAATAAATATAAGTAATTTTAGATAGGAAAGTTCGTGACTCTAAAACAGACATAAACAAATATTCCACTAACTATTTAAAAATACGTTCATATCTCCGAACGTATACAAAAATACGTTTTTTATGAGTTTATTGAGATATTTAATATGGGAGGTATCGCTTTACGGATAATTTTGAATTTATTTTTATGTTAGCTGATCTATGTGAAACTAGTGAAGGACAAATTCGAAACATATCGACTAACGCCACAGTTATTGTGATAATCGTATTAATCATGCAATTTAAGGCCAAGGGAAGGGAAGAAAATTGTATTTCGAAACAATACAACACGTTTAAAATACTTGTTTTTTTGAGCATTTTTAAATGTTAATTTATTAAATTGAAATTCTCATTTTTATTAAATTAAATAAATTTATTTAAAGATTTTTCATGTCTCTGACTACGCTGATTAGAAATATTAACAAAGTTAAATAATAATATGTTGTTAATTATCCGATTCAATTCTGCATTATATTCGATACGCGATCTTAGCCCCACCCTTAGAGAAACACCCCTGGGACCCTGCTGAAGGGTGAACGAATTTCAAACGGAAGAAACCCAAATAAAATTTGCTTGGTTTACTACCTTGAATCGGATCCTTGTACACATTCTGTAGGTATAAAGTTTACATATAGCCACCTCATAAAAAGATAACATGTAATTCTAAAGTATAATAAAACATAAAGTTGTTTGTATAACAGACAGAGCTTTTCGATTAGTGTCGGAGTTTTAATGTAGTATTTGAACCCTGACGAGTGGACTTCCTGTGTTCCGTTTATTTTGGTGATGGTATTTGTTGGTGTTGGTATTGGTTTGTGTTAGAGAGATACGTGTGTTGGCATTATTAGGAGAAGGGGAAGGGAGAACTAGTGGCGGCGAAGCGCACGTGCAAAGCGCATTGTAATTATTGTTATTATTACTGCATCCTCGTCAGGGGGATGAAAACTTTTATACACGAGCTTCAAAAGAGTATTTTTCATAATATTGATCATTAAGGTGCGTGTTTTATGTGATTCAAATGCTGAATGATACTAGGATAACTATTAGCCAATGATGGTAAAATGTATACTTCTCCTCATTTAAATGAAAAGGAAAACTTGGTAGAAATAGTCAACACACATTTTGGTATGAAATATTTTCTATCTCATTATGTCTTAATTTTCAAAAGTGCCATGTTATTCATTTTAGTAAAATTTAAACTTATGTTACTTATGAATACTCTTTAAATAATGTACTATTGACATCAGTCCCTCAGATCAGAGATCAATGAGAGCTATAAAAATGCTTGATTTCATATGCAGAACAGCAAGTGATTTCAAGTCACTTGAATATTTGAAAACATTGTACACTTCTTTAGTAAGAACCCAGGTATACTATAATTCGTCTATTTGGTCACCACTGTATAAAACACATTCCGACAATATAGAAAGGGTAGAGCACAAATTTCTAAGATTTATTAAATTTAAACACAATATTCCAAATCAAAATATTAACTAAGTCCTTTTGATGAAACAACTTAACTTAATAAAGCTGTCAGATAGGCCGATCATCTCTGACCTTGCACTATTAAATAAAATTATTATTAATTGCATTCACAACCCTGAAATTCTGAGGCAAAAAATGAGGCAAAAAAAATGAGGCGAAGTGATTTCTTTTTCTGTGACAATTTTAAAACTAACTATAAAGCTCTTACACCTATAAATAGACCACATTATTTTGGCAATAAATTTGGGAATATTGTTGACATGTTTGAAGATTCCGTATTAGTTATAAAACGAAATCTTACTGAGATGCATGAATTCACGACTCCGTAGTGAATACACATTTTATTTTTATATTTCTATGTTACTTTATACATATTTTGTTTTCCATAATACACACTATTAACTTTAATTTTGTTCTTATTGTTAACTACGTACCTAACACAACTGTATTACTTGTTACCTATCATTGTAAAAGCTCATTAGGGCGTAAATATATAAATAAATAAATAATAATACATGTATATATATATACTATCTAAAATGTTATTTCACCTGACTTTCTATAGCTATTTACGTAAACACCGTTCAGAAGAATAATTTTAAAAATAAACCATAAAAAAGTGCATAAAATCATTATTTTTTAGAACATTTGAAATTAATATATTTCTAAAAGAATATCACAGAAAGGTACCTAGCTAGTTAAATTAAAGTGGAAGCCGTCAGAATCAACGAACTCCAACAAATGTAACCTGACTGAATGATGGACTAAATTAATTATTAATATATCGGTAAGTAATAATAATAATTATTATATTTAGATGATTTGTATAGGGCCGTTTTTGTGAAAAATAACCACAACAAATGAAACTACACTTTAATTTTGTCACTTTGGAGAAGCAAAGAATGTAGAGAAAGTATTGTTATAAGTAAAGCCCGATTTGATTCGATTTACAAAAATAATTCAAAAAAGTTTTTGGATCACTGCTGTCCCATATTCATTCTATAAAAGCTCTGGTCCCGAATCCTGAGCCAATACGGAACCCTCGTGGCAACGGCCAAAGCTCCTCGAGTCCCTTAGCTCGGCGCGATACCTGGACCGGGAGCTTTTTGTTAGTGTAACAAAAGCTTAGCGCCACAATGAAAAGACGTGAGTCAAATGAAAGCTTTTTTTGCAGTTAGCGCCAAGCAGGTACGCATTAGAAAAAATAATATTATTAATACTTGTATAAATAAAGATAAGAAAAAAATGTACGAAAAGTTGCGAACTGTAAACTGTTGTGTTCGTTCACCTACAGATTCTGCACAAAGGGACTGTACTTAATATTTTTTTTAGAGATTTGGTTGATTCCGGTTTTTAATTTATGGAGTGAAAAACACCAAAAAATAATACAGATTATAAAATAAACAAGTACCTGGTGTAATAGTAATGTTTTGTTTTCCATTCTCATAATGGTATACTGTTGTCAGATGCACAAGTGTTTTTTATTAAGTTTTTAATATTCTATAAAATTCTGTAAATGAAATAACGTTCATGAGATTTTCCTTGAAATTATAAAATTTAATAATTTTAGGCACAACTTGTAATTTTGAAAGAGTTAGTTGATAGTGACATTAATATTCTATTTTTATGAAAAATCTTCGCAACTTTTTTACACTTGTTTGTTTATGACCGGACCGATTTCATTTTACAATGAAATCTTTACATTTTTATCTTTGGTACAATTTTAAAAAACTAACTTACTAACTAACCATCACGCTGTTTCCCCGCAGGGGTAGGCAGAGAGGACGGACCGCCAAACAACTCGGTCTTGGCACACACTTCTTGCCTCATTCACATTCGTACATTGTCTCATACATACTCTTCTATTATTCTGACTCTCAAGTATCCGATTCACTTGAGCGTGCGATGTCTTCCTCGGTCGTCCCCGACTTCTGCTACCATTCGCATTTGCGTCATATATTCTCCTTACACTATTTCTTTCCTCATTTGCTTTACATGCCCAAACCATTTAAGCTTCCCTTTTTTAATCTTACTTATCACGCTTACATCAGCCTTGCACTCTTTTCGGATTTCCACATTTCATGGTTTTACTACACATACGCCTCAAAGATCTCATTTATACAGCATTCAGTCTATTTTCATCCTTTCTCTGCCAGTTCTATGCCTCACTTCCATACATCAGGGCAGGTACCAGCACTCCATTGTGGACTGCTAGCTTCGCTTCTTTTACCCTTCTTTCAATATCTCTGTCAGCCTTCCCAATAAATCGATTTTTATATAAATTATTGTAGCATCGATTTGTATATGTCAGGAATGATCCCTTTTGGTTATATACATATTATCTTTGGTTATATACAATGTTAAAATTGTACCAGTCTGATGATGTACATTGTAAGGTGAAACCGGTTTTATCAAATATAAAGAAGTTGAAAAAGTTAAAAAGTTTTCTTATTAAAAGTTCATATTAGGTATAATGCATTCAGCTAACAAAGATTATAAACATTAAAATTGATTGGCAGTAAAAAAATAGTTCCATGCTAACACAGTGACTATTCAACACACTTTTAAAAAGTGTTATAAAGTCATTAAAAACGATGATTTATTTTAACCTAACCTACTTAACCCAGTTAATAAAGTTTTTGTTTCATCACTTTCCATGACTTTATATAACATTTTAAAGATGTGATGAATTATCATTTTGATGATTTATCCGGTCACCAAAAAAATACGACATACATTATTACAAAAAACTGTTTTTCGAAAAATAATGACGGAAATGTTTATCTTTTTAAGTTCGCCAAAAGTTCGTTAATATTTTAAATGTATCAAATAAGTTATATTTTCGTAAAACAGCTCTATAGAATTGGTGCAGAATTCTTAATTTTCATTCGAAAATGTTACTTTGCCCTTTTGCAGCACCGTCTAAGTTGTCAAATCCGTGATTTATACATTAAAAGTTCCCACAGAAGATGAAAGGCTGGCTAAGAAAGACCGATACAGACCGTAGACTGAATATATTGGATACATTGTGGATATATTGTGGATATTATGTGGATATTATGGACACATTGAAATGCCGCAAGAACCAGAACAAGTTCTTACATGACCGGGCCGGGCGCGAGGCGGGGGTGTTCATTCAAAGGAAGACAAGGTCGATTCAAGGTTCCTCCATACATAATAGTAGTGTTGCTTTCAGATACTATCGCAGGTAGAATTTTAGAACGGTTTTGCAAGAAATAATGAGTTACCGAGCTGAATTTTGCAGTTTTCGTTCGGAATTATCAAAAACCTTGAAATGTGTTGAAATTTGGTACCAAATGAAGTATTTATTTAAATATGTCATGACGATAAAAAGAGACAGATATTCCACGGATATGTGTTTAATCCATATATTTTAAGTGAAAAATATTATCTAAAATCATTTAGAATGCAATAAATTATAGATCGAAGTTAAATATGGGTTTTATTGTGTATCAGTGTTTTATTTATTATGGCGAATTTCGACATTAATTACGAAAAAAATCAGCAAAGTGAAAAACACTAGTCCATTATTTGGTTATAAAAAAATATCAAGTCTAGGAATGCCATACGAAAGGTAGTTGTAGATAAATTTACTTTAGGCAGTGTACAAATGATAGTGGTTGCAGTGGCGGCACTTCTTCTCCCCTTAAATAGGATATTTCCACAAACTATGCTATACTAAACCGTTAAAAAATGTTTGAAGATATAAAATTTATTTTTCTTTTTTTTATTTATTTAACATTTAAACCTGCTAAACTACTTATGTAGTTTGTCAGCATTTTTTTCTGATTCCGATCATTATACTAAAAGTGTGTAATTTTATTATTTTCAATTATAATTATTGATGTTAAAACTATCTAAAACCACAAATTCCGAAACGGTTTAACTGGCTAGAACGTCATAATGTCAGAAAACGTCACTGGTCGGTAAGAAGTAATACTATACTGTATCTAATGATTAAGTTTTGATGAGTTTATCATAGCTTTTGTCTCTCAGCAGATATTATTTTTCATGCGAAACCGCAACTATTCTTAACCGTCTGGAGCCAGTGGGTCTATACATAACACCGACTGGGGTATGTTGTGAGGCTGAAGGCAGTGGGGAGGGGAAGGAGATGGTAAAAAGGAAGGCGGGGAATACCTGGCTATTCAGATCTGGTCACCAAACAAGGCCAAAGCCATACCAAGCAACGTTTCGATTCTGAATGGTGGTCTTACACCAGGGCGATACTGACAGTTTTTTCCAATCTGGAAATGATACGAGGTAAGAAAAACATTTTATTTTTCATCAATTTAGATACTTTGTTTCTTATTTGACATTTATATTAATATTATAAACATCAATAAAATAACTAAATATCGCTTAAAAATAGCACTGACCTTGAAATTTCAGATTGATAAATTTGTGCCATTTACATGGTAACTACTTTGTACTTGTTGTAATAGAGATACTGAATAATATTTATTTTATAATTTATATAGAAAACTAACTTTCTCTCTAAACTAAATACGTGTATCGTGTGTAATAGTATTGAAAATACCTACTCGTAGACAAAATTAAAAACGTGTTTAAAGTATTATATCAATAGGTACCTAATTTACAGCTAGTCTGAAATCTCCACACAATCAGTTCCAATTTTTTAAATCACTTAAATTAATAGTAATTCTAGTTCATTGAACCAGATATCGGTATAACCGAAATTAGTATGTTTGAGGTTACTGACGTAAACTGTATGAAAACAGAAATAGAAATTTGCAGCCGATTGTTTGTGTGAATATAATACGTAGTTTACCTACTAATTATCATCGAAGTATTTAAGTATCGGGTGAACACCAGGCCAATATATTTCCTATAATATTATGAATCCCAAAACAGAGTTAGTAATCAAAATAATTTTCCCCAAAGACATTTGATTCCATAGCCTTCGTGTTCGGTCAGAATAAATTATCACCCTCCGTCTCGAGTCGGTGAATATATTTTTAATTGATTCAAATGAATGAACAGTTTTTTGTGAATCTACCAGTAACATGTACTCACTAATGAGTTAATAAAATAGAAGCGTCTTGTGGGCGTGTCCGTGTGTTTAAAATAAGCTCAATTTATTCGTAATTGCGAAATTGATCAAACATATCAAAAATTACAAATTATTTCATTGAGCGTTTTGGAATCTAGGAGTTGATGGGTCAGTACTTGGGACTTAAATAAATCTAGGAGTTGATGGGTCAGTACTTGGGACTTAAATAAATCTAGGCGTTGATGGGTCAGTACTTGGGACTTAATTAAATCTATGTGTTGATGGGTCAGTACTTGGGACTTAAATAAATCTAGGAGTTGATGGGTCAGTACTTGGGACTTAATTAAATCTAAGTGTTGATGGGTCAGTACTTGGGACTTAAATAAATCTAGGAGTTGATGGGTCAGTACATGGGACATAAATAAATCTAGGTATTGATGGGTCAGTACTTGGGACTTGAATAAATCTAGTAGTTGATGGGTCAGTACTTGGGACATAAATAAATCTAGGTATTGATGGGTCAGTACTTGGGACATAAATAAATCTAGGTATTGATGGGTCAGTACTTGGGACTTAAATAAATTTAGAAGTTGATGGGTCAGTACTTGGGACTTAAAAATAGTCTTAAATTGTTTGAATGATACTCTAAGTATCGGTCTGGTAAAAGATCACCATTTGTTGGTTTAAATTAAATTAGATTTATTAAAAATCTCTTAAAATTGTTGGGAATCCAGTTAAAAGCAGTACTGCAGGCTGCTTCCTGATAAAAATTTAGTAAATTCGTAATAATATCTCCGAAATGCCAAAATCGTGGGATTTTTATGAACATGTTCTCCGACATCGTGAAAAAACATTGGTTTTTAAGAAAAAAAATCAGGATTCCTATAAATTTATTCGTTAATGGCCTGCACTCCCGTTTTTAACCAGATTACGAAAATAATTTGAAGAGATTCTAAATAGTTAGCAATATTTTTTATCACTAAGTTTTCTGCGTGTATATAGCATTATTAATTATTTAGTTTTGGAATGGCAATAGTCGTGTTTGGTGACTAGATCTGAATACTCAGGTACTTCTCTCAACCTTCCTTTTACCCATCTTCTTCCCTTTCCAATGGCATTAACCTAACAACATTTCCCAATGATGGTTACCATTTTCCACAGTTCCACAAACAGTTGGGAATGTTGTTCGGTATTCATACAGACTGGCTATATCATTTTTCTTTCAATGTCTGTACAGTCAGTGGTCAGTGGTAGATATAATAAATCGCACTTCTAGTGAGATTGTCTTTTCAGTGTATATACCAACTATGTTGTGTTATATAACTAGTTAATGGTATTTGTTCAGGATTCCGTGGCCATGGTTAAATAACGCCGTATTATGCAACGCTTCGCTACCCAAGCCGGAAAATCAATTTAAATCGGCACGCCAATATTCAAAACTATATTTAAAATAGAACCTTGACTTACATAATTATTCTTTAATACTTTTATTTTATCGATAACATTCTATTCGTAAATTGAACATAATGATGATTGGATAATTTATTGCGATAAATCAGTGAAATCTAAACGATATCGTATTCAAGATAAGACCCGCGTTTGAAACACGTATCAACAATTCAAGATCTTATAACAAAGTCATTTAAAAAAAATATATTTTTGAAATATCTTACTGAGTATAACCTCAAATTGTATACTCAATCATTGAATATAATATTAACGTCTCTCATCGGAAATTTGAAACAGAAAATTCAGCAAAAGATTCGGTCGCGTCAGGGAATTGAACACAAGACAGAACTCAGCCTTGCCGGGGCTTTGTTTTACCCTTTACTTGGGTCATATTTAACTGTATCATAATTCAACTAAGAACTACCAACACCATCTTCATTTTCTTAACGCTTATTTGATTGGTTGGTATCTGGGATAGGGTCGGATTAGCTCAGTGGTAGAGTAAAGCCCCGGTAAGGATGAGATCTTGGGTTCAATTCCTAGACGCAACTAATTTTTTTGCTGGTTTTTTGTTTTAACCTTTCGTTGAGAATCGCTAATATTTATTTTATATATATATATTCCCGTTTCAGGAGAGCCAAATTGTGTATTTAGTACATAATATTCTTACAATGGAATGGCGATGCTGTCAAAACAAATTTTGAGAACATTGTTGATTGCATTCGAAGTGACAGGATGGTTCCTTTATCCTTGAAAGAATTGCAAAGATGTAATTTATTACCAGAGTCAATTTGGATAACATTAGCGCAGCGCCCTTGAGGTGATTTCTCACGAAAACGGCGCTATATAAATTAGCCAAATATTATTAGTAAATGCATTCAGAACAAATGAATGGTTTCTTTCGGGACATCACAAGTCTAAGATTCTTTCCAGGGCATTTTGGAGAACATTTACAATTGTATAGTTAGAATTTCCACATTTATAAATCAGTATAAGACATATGAATCCTATATATTATCTTCAATTATTAAATATTACAAAGTTAACTGTTTTATTGTAGTACTGTTTTATGGGAAAATGTAGAATTAAAGGCCACGGAAGACATCAACACGCTCAAGAATTTTTTCGACACTAATTTACTGTCACTTAATAATGAAAAGACATTTGTAATTCCATTTGCAATCCATACAAATGATACTCCTAAAAATTTTAACATTGTCATACATAATAATACTAAAATTCACAGCCAAAACTATTGCAAATCAAACTGTACAGTACTAAAAACAACAAATAAAATTAAATATCTAGGAGTAATTATTGATAAAAATCTGAAATGGAAAGAACAAATATGTCAAGTAGTAAACAAAATTAGAAAATTAATATATATATTTTTAAGAATTAGAAACTTTCTGTCGATAAAAAATCTATATTTAATTTACTATGCCTTAGTTCAATCCACTTTACAATACGCTATTATTAGTTGGGGATCCGCGTATAAATGTAACCTTCTTCCAATTGAAATTATACAAAGAACAATTATTAAAATTATATTAAAAAAATCCTTTGACTACCCAACAGAACGCCTGTTTGAAGAATTTCAAGTACCTACATTTAAAGACCTATATATTAAAAACTCATTAATCCAAATTATAAAAGAAAAAGATAAATATCAATTTTTAAATGAAAACAGAACGCGACTTAGACATGTTTTTCTATGCCCAAAACTAAATACGTCTTTTGCACAACATCATTATACTTACCAGGGAAGAACTTTTTTCAATCGTTTACCAGAAGAAATCAGAAGCATTAATGATAAAACCCGAATACTGCTCTCTGTCAAGAGACACTTTAAAAATATTCTGAAAAAAAAACTACTGTCACTTAATTAATCTCACAAATATCCTTAGTTTTCCATAGCTTCCTTTCTTTTTAAAAATTTAATAAATTAATATATTATCCTTCACTACTTTCCAAAGAAATATTACAGCAAACATACATTTATGTACAATGAATTATTTAAGTACTAACTAATAACAACATTTATGTACACTCCCCTTCCATACACAAGCAAATGCTTTCAATGGAAGAGTAGTAAAAAACCAATGATGTAAAATGAATTATGTCCCATGTAAAACATATTATTAAAAATAAAAAAATAATTATAAAAAAAAAAAAAAAAAAAAAGTGGTGTGCTTTGTGGCAAAAGGGCGTAAGGGAGTGAAGAAGATGAGATAAAGGAAGGTTGTAAAGTTATTTCCATCTTAAAACTACACCCAGCTTATTGGAATTCATAACCTTAAAACTTTACTTTAAACCGTTCATAATCCCGAGTAACGCTGTATTCACTTCTTCTAGTTAAATATAAAATACTTTAAGATAAATTAGAATAATCTGAGTACAGACATCAATAAATTGTTTTTAAATATAGGGTGGCGAAGTTGCGTTTCGATTTTTGCACATTATGACTTTGGTAGCTGATATGGAGGGCTGTTAGACGAAACTAATTGACATTATTGTACTATTTAAAAAAATGAGTCTGATTAAAAAAGCTATTTACGAAAACTTTTGATGTTTTAAGGTTTGTAATAATTATTGAAATGATCAATATTTAATTTAGTTTTTTTTTATACTCCCTAAAGCCAAACCGTTTTGTTGCTAAAAATTAAAATTAAGTTTTAAAAACACATTTTTTGAAAAAATAAATCGTTAGCTATTTCCGTAGATGATCATGCGAAAACAAAATATTCGTTCTTGGCTATCAAATCTGTTACCAAACACGGCTAAAGCCATTTCAAGTAACCTTTCGATTATGAATGGTGGCCTTTCACCGAGTCGATATTGAGTTCTACGATCAACAACTCTCTTGTTTTTTAGAAAGATAAGTGCTGCTTTGTGCCAAGCACATTCTTATCAGATGCAGACAAATTAAAATCTTTAATCCAATTTACGATCGAATAAAAAGAAGACGTTTTTCTTGCTGCTTCGAAGAAAGTAATCATTGTATTCATTGGTGCAATTGCACAATTTTACGAGTACATTATCCGTTATATTCATGCAGGCGATATCCGTAGTAGTATTTTAAAAAGTACAAGGCACCTGAAATTTATACGCAAATAAATTTTCACAGAAAATGCATAATGAATTAGACATAATGCAATACTACCAACTTATTTTAGAGACAAACTACATTAAAATTAAGACTTTCACACACACACTATACAAAGAAAACATCAGACTAAATAGTTTAAACAAATCAAATACACAGAATTGTTTACCGTATAAAGGCATCAAAATGTATAGCTTAATTCCCAGTGAAATTATAAATCTTGGTAGTTTAAGCACATTCAGAGAGAAATGTAAAAAATATGTATGTTATAAGTATTAGAAATAAGCAAAGTGTACATTAAAATGCATAGGGTCATTGAGCACCAAACCGAGAATCATGGGAGATATAATAATTCCTACAGTCAATACAACAACGGCGCAACACCATTACACAAATTCAGCCATTGAATATTTTAACAAACTTCCTAAAGAAATACAAGCTAAAAAAAATTATAAAAATTTTAAGAATAAACTTAAAATACACTTTACATCAGACTAATTTGGTATATTATTGTATAAAAAATCAATGTTAAAAATATATGTAAAAAGGCATTTTTTTAGACATCGTTATTCTGTAAACGTGTGTTCATAATTTTAAAGTTTATATTTATTTATGTCTATACTTGAATACACATTTTACAAATGAATACAGTGGTTTATATTGTAGTACAGAGAAAAAAGTACAGAAAAAAGGTATAAAAAATATAAAAAAATAAAGAACATATGTACGGTAGTATTCCTATAATGATTTAATACTAAAAACTTAAGCAACACTCACTCCCTAAACAAGATTTAATCTAAATTAGGGAGGTATTAATATGTACTATACTATATACTTATGAATATTTTTTAAATCTTAAATCATAGAAATATGTTTAAAAATATTGCACATTTATAAGTGGGATTTTTCAGAACACCATTTTTATTTGTGTTTTTGTATTTTCTTTTTATTATCCTGTATTTTATAACTGTTCAAATTTATTAAAATTTTATCAATAAATTTTTTTTTTATTATAATATAATGGTTTTTAGAATAAACTAAGAATACACTTTACCTCCAAATAATTTGGTTGTGTTGGTAATATTTCTTATATGCATTTAAAAAAAACAAACGTTTATAAATAATATGTGTAATAATATCCCTCAGGGTATGTGTTGAGTTAATGTAAAAAATATAGGTATACGATTGAAATCTTCTATGCTTAAAAACAATTGATATTTTAATATTTTCTAGAATCAAATCAGTAAATATGAAATCGAAACAGTTGATCTTATGAATACTCTTTAAATAATTTACTATTGACATCAGTCCCTCAGATCAGAGATCAATGAGAGCTATAAAAATGCTTGATTTCACATGCAGAACAGCAAGTGATTTTAAGTCACTTGGATGTTTGAAAACATTGTACACTTCTTTAGTAAGAAGCCATGTAAAGTTAAATTCGCCTATTCGATCCCCAATGTATAAAAAGCATTCCGACAATATAGAAAGTGTACAGCACAAATTACTAAGATTTATTAAATTTTTCTGAATATTCCAATTCAAAATATTAACAATGTCCTTTTGATGAAACAACTTAACTTAATAAAGCTGTCAGATAGGCCGATCATCTCTTACCTTGTACTGATATAAAGTTTTACTTACCGACCAGAAATACAAGGCAAAGTGCTACCTTTTTCTGTGAAAATTTTAGAACTAAATATGAAGCTCTTACGCCTATAAATAGACTACATCATTTTGGCAATACATTTGGGAATATTGTATACATGTTTAAAGATTCCGTATTAGTTATAAAACGAAATCTTTTTAATCACTTTACTGAGATGTATGAATTCACTTTTTATTTTTATATTTCTATGTTTCTTTATACATATTTTGCTTTCCATAATCCACACTATTAACTTTTAATTTTCCTTAATTTAATCATGAATCACCATTTATTGTTAACTAGGTATGTACCTAACACAACTGTGTCACTTGTTACCTATCTTTGTAAAAGCCCATTATGACGTAAATAAATTTAACGAAAAGGCATTCCGATTTGTAAGTATATTGACAGATTGACCCCGTGAACCCTTCTCATTTACTTCGGCCTGAATGCTGCCAGAACGATATTATTTCCACAGTATTAGATATAATAAACAGTTGATACTCGAGTAAATCAGCCAACCAACCGACTAACTAACTCGCTAACTGACTCTCCTCTCGCCGATGAACTACAAAGCTGAGTCTAGACGCCACGCGGAGCTGTGTTTGTGTCCACCCGCTCTGGAGTTAGCCTCCGAGTACTTCAGACTTCAATACAATACTAGTAACTCGTCAGCTAGCGGCTCGTATGGTCGTCCGTATGGCGTAACAGTCCTGCCGCATGTGAGCACTTGATAACGCAAACAAGAAACATTATATTATCATCGAAATTCAGTTCACGCGTGAGGAACAACACGACACGATTTTTTTAAGACAATTTAAACAATCTTTGTTGCTTTTTTTTAAAACAAGCAGCAAATAAAAGCATTTACTGTGTTAAAATTATATATTTAATATAAAAATATATTTATAAACAATTTTGGCCCCTCTTTAGAGCCTTGAGGAAAGCCCGTTTTGTGTTTTTTCGTCCTTTTCTCCACACTGTTGTGGGCGAGCCAGTGGAAAGTTTTGTATTGCCGAAGTAGTTTGGACGTGTTTGTTTTTTTTCTGTTTTCGAAGACGTCGCAGAAGAGCTCTCCTTGTGGTTTTGGATAACTGACGTAACTTCAGGTGAGGTTTCATTCATTACTTTTACTTGCTTTCTGATAGATAAAGAAATGCCGGTACAACATTGGTTCATTTCTACTGTAATATTGCCCACGTTTTTCAGCCTAACGGAAAAGGCGGTAAAACACGTGTTTTATTTCTATTTATTTGAACGAACAACTCTAATCATTATTTTATAATGTTGAATGGTTTTTTTAATATACATTGATGCTTTCCAACGTCACATGGGTAACGGCGGTTTGAGACAATTTCTAAGATAAGTGAAATGTGTTTATCAAAATATAAATAGTGCTTGAAATGGAATTGCGAGAGTCATTCTCGTTTCCACAACTCGTTAAATATCTGACATTTAAGAAGCTAAATTGTAATTGTTTATTCAGTTTTCCATTATGAACAAAAATCCAGAAAAATAATAACGCAGATATCTAGGAATTTTTAAACTGCTTTATTTAAAAAAATGGTATTTGATGATGACATTTTCCAAGTAGTTTTGTATTTATTTTATTTATTTTATGTTCCCTTCCATATAAAGACTCCGTGAAGTAGTTGACTATTAATTTTGATATTTATTAGGTAAAATAATAAAAAAAAAACAATGTATTGAAACGCACTATGTTAAGTAAGTGAAAAACCTTAAGTTATTTTGTCCTGTAAGTTCATATCTTCATGCTCTTTGTATCATAATGTTTGCAAACGGTCATTGCATGTAAATAAATAAATACGTGTTGGTATATTAGATTAAAAAATCAAAATTTATTATGAAAGCTTTATGCTCTTTACTCTTCATTGTGATTTGAATTATTACTAAAATATTATTAAAATATGAACAATTTAAATATTTATGAGAAAACACATTTGAATCTTATTGTAAATTAAATTCTTTTAAGAATTTATGCATATTTAAAAAAACTCGTTTCCGTCAAACTATCATGAATCACAAACGTCTTCATAAATATTGCCACGAATGTTACATAATTTATTTTAAGACAAACAAACAAAAAGTTATTATTTCCCACAATCATTACCGTGTTCCATACAAAACTAATATTTTTTCAGATAATTAATTATATCACTGCAAAATTGTTTTCAATTTTATACAAAAACACTGATAAAAATTATTGTAAAAAAAACCTACACAGTATTTTTCAAACACCACCAATACAAAAAGTATCTGCTGCTGAAATTCTTGTTCAAATTTCTAACACAGATTTTCAGCTCTAACCTGTTGCTATTCTGTCCCAAGCAATTAATTCCCAAAAGCCTTAAAAGCTCGCAGGACAGACTAGTATTTCCTTCTGCCGTCTGACCTGTTGCTCCGAATAAAGCGGTAGCCCCATATACAGTGTCTACCTACAGATTCGCAGACAGACTATACAGTATTTAGTAATACACCTGTTGCACTTTCCTACATTATTTCAGTTCAAGGGTGAATGAGAGCACGAATACCGTGGAACCGGTCCCGAATTGAATTAAACTAGAACAGATGTTAAAGGTACGACGCAATAAAATAAAGTACCTAAATAATTTATTATTCACCAAACGATGTTTAAAAAGAGCCATTTTATATCAATAAATTCGAATTCCAGAAAAAAAAACACCGGCAACAATTTGAAGTGTAAAAAACGTTTCTATTCAATTTTTGAATCGATTATACTCAAATAAACACAGATATAAAACATTTTTTTTTATTGGTGCCCTTTTTTACTCATTTAAAGTACGCTCTAGCGTGTTTAAATCGCACTTTATGGAACGCGCGTTTTTTAAAGTTACCATGGCAACATCAACAAATCAACAAAATGTGAAGTCTAAAATGTCAACTTTTAACTATAAATCTGACAGGAATATTTTAAACGTCAAATAAAACATTACAAATGTTTTTCATTTCCATGACAACAAGATATTGTGATGTCACATCACGAATTCATTAATAGTTCTTATTTCCAAATTTTTAATAATAATTCAAAATTTATGTTTTCAAAGTGTACCAATAAAAAAAAATAGCGTAAAGTATTCGTGGATAACTGGTCTTTAAAACACTTGCTTTATTTCGAGCACTCGGCTACGCCGTCGTGCTCGAAAAATCGCGCGTGTTTTAAAGACCTGTTTATCCACTTATACTTTAATATACTATTTTAAAACTTTGTTGTTTAGAATATGACGTAGGCATTTAACGCAAAATCAACTCAACAATTGTTTCGGTATTTTTTTCAATAAAACTTTCCAATCGAAACGAAATGTTATTTAATTTGCCCCTTCTATAACAAAATAGATATTTGTTATTTACAAAAAAAATATTTTTTTAAATCTTTTAAAATAGCTGTATTTTGCAAAGGACATCAAATTTATCAATACATTGAGCCAAACCATTTCTACAAAGACCTGAACTGATTTTTATTCTGTCAATTCTCTATGATTTTTCACAAAAACGGCGCTGTATTTTTTTTCAATTATTGTTATTATTTCAGCAATCCTTGGAATCCGAGTATAGAACCTAAAAAACATATTTTATTTGCGAAAATATTATCAAATTAATTGCATGGCGTTTTTTATTTTCTCCAAACCGGTTTTAAGTGATTTTTTCATTGACCTTGGCATTGGAAGGCAGCATTACCCCCCCCCCTATCCACCACTTCCCGTTTGCACAAGGCACCATTTGCTTCATAAATAAGCTCTGAGAGTGTGCGTTGAATAACTAACACTTTTCAGAAGTGATTATTTTCAGATTTGTTATTTAGTAAGGCACTGTCGAAACTATAAGTGTGCAAATTAATTGATTTAACGTTCTTATTCAAAATACTTAACTCTAAATTCGACTGTTGTGAACTCCTGCAACTTATAAACATACATACACCCACAGTAACAACACGACAAAATACAATATTCTACAGCAGCACAGTGATGTTGACATATTCAATACCAACTTGGCAAGTTTTGTGGATCATTTAAAATATTTATTTCAACAATACTCCTATTCTTTTCTGTTTTTGTTTCTTGTGTTTGTATGATTTGTTGCATAGCTTTTATCAAATGCAATTTTATTCTTATTTTTTATGTTTCAAAGTATCTGTCAAATTAAAATTATACTACCAACCATGTAAAAGCCCTCTGGGCGTTAAATAAATAAATAAAATTTGTTTAAATAGTATACAACAGATTTTGTATCAAACAGTCATAATCGTTATCGAACGTGTCTTATGTCCCAGGAGAACCATTTCTCGTTGTTAGTTTTTAAGAGGCCAAACACAAAACTAAAAAACACTAAACAGTGCAAGGGTAAAACCGCGATTTAACGATGATTTTAGATATTATTTTCAATAGTTTTACATAAAATCGATTTAAAATTTTCTGTTGTTATTTAAACTCTTTTATTACAAGTGCAAAAGTCTTGACACCATCTAATAATTTTTATTTTGTTTTACGAGAAGTATAGTCACCCTCACTCACTACGACAATTTGGATATTTGGTTTGATGGTGAAGGAAGTCGGATAAGAAGACTATGTAAAGGATTTTAGGAAATACCCAGCTATAATATAATAGAACCATATTGAGAGATGGTTTTATTTTATAAATGCTTGCGAAAAAACTATTTGTTGATAAAACAAACGTTTACATTTTCTAATTATCGACTAAGTATTATCTAGAATGTTAAGATTAAAATTAACACAGAAACTAAACGTATTGGTTTAAGAAAAAATCTATCAAAAAGAAAGTGCATTATCTCGCAGTCGAAAGATAAGAAGAAGCATTGCTTTTTATCTTTTGTTGGTCTGCAGAGAGCAAATTTGTCTTCGAGCATATTTGTCCTAAGGCTCAAATAGACTAGCTGTGAGTACAATTTTACAAACACGAATTCGAGGCAATAAGAGATATTGTAGGTTGAGTCTGTCGCGGAATTTATCATTAGCAATTTAATCAGCTTTACGAATATACAAAAAATGTATACCTTATCGATAAGTTTTAGGTAGCGTATCAATTAAAGTATCAATTTATAAAAATCTTACATTTATTTCTAGCAAAACAATTACGTCACACAACAAATTAAGACAAAACTTTTGCCAAAAAAATTACGATTTCGCTGGTTTCGCGAACGTTTTTAGAAGCTTGTACAACAAGTTTACATTACATAAATGTATTGATAAATGTATTGTTTTGTAAATTTTTGGTTTAATATAATCTTTTGTTTTGTATAATTTTTTTAATTCATATTCCCCTCTTACAAATTTAATATACTTATTCCATATTATGCTGTCTCAGTAGATGTAAAGTCACAAGGAGGAAATCCATAATTGGTTTTATTTTGGCTATATAATACTTATGTTCAAACTGATTAAATGTAAACTGTGATTTCCCGAAAATTAATAAATAAATCTAGATGGGGAGTTAGTATTATGACATTACTAGGCGGTGTTATTTTTTTATTGAAATTATATGAGAAGGCTATTGTTATTATATATCGATGGTTGTAAAAAATTCTTTATAATATGTGTCAAAAACACAATTTATGTAATCATCATCATAATTTCTACCTATCAATATTCTTGTTTACCCACAGCACGTGTCTCAAGAAATCGACAAGACATTTCTAAAAATACGTAAAAACGATCGATCATTCGAACATGACATCGAAGATAATAAAATAAAGAGCATAATATTATAAAGCTGGCGTTAATGTTGCGAAAAATTGCATTCTAAAATATTTACACACTCACCGATAGTTCGTAGGTTGGAAAAAATCTTATCAAAGTCGCACTTTGGAGGTTATCAGTCGAATTAATTATTTACTTAATATATCTGTAAATTATTTTGTGGGTAAGCTAAGCTAAGCATGGCTTAAAAATAATATAGATTTAATTTTGTGTCTTTTTTTGCATTTCATTGCGATAAGATGAAATAGACTTATCAATTTTTTTAGTGGAAGTGTGATTATGCACTATACACCACAGGTATATTTATGCCTACATCACTGAAGACATTAACCGATTGAAGTGTGCCCAAAAATATCAAACTTTGTTTAACTTCGAAAAATTAATCAAACATTTTCAATATCGAAATTATTTCTTGAAAGAGAAATTGTTTAAGAAGTTTCTTTCAAATCAGCATAGATATTTTTTGTTCAGTAATATATATCATTAGTTTAAAAAAACTCATTATTTGCCCTAGGGTAGGCAAAAAGGATGGAATGCCAAATATCGCTCAAAAATAAATAATAAAATATAATAAATAGTTACCTTAATTTTTAAACCACCCGTACAACGTACTCCTATATCTGTAACAACAGATATAGGAGTAGCAACATCTCAATAAAACTAGTTATATCTCCCTTAAAATTATTTTAAATATAAATGTATTGTTAAATTATATATATATATATATTATTTTTTTTCATTTAACATACATTTTTCATCTTACAATTAATTTGTATATTCTCAACTACCATACTAGGCTCATGTCATGGTAGTTGTACTCAAATTATATTATATATAATGCTACAATAGTGTTACAGTAAAATTACTTAGTAACAAAGATACAAAATTACATTTAAAAAAGCAATATATTATAACCGTAATTAAAATAAACACAATTATGAAAGAAAAATTTTTAAGGGAGATAAAAAATTATTTAAATAAAAAAGTAAAATAATAAAACGAAAAATACCTTAATACATAATACGTGTTTTTTAGTTTCGCAAAACTTTGCAAATAAAGTTTTCCAGAAAAAATCATCGGTAAGCGATTTAAAAAACTTTAGCTGCGTTTGGGTTAAATTTTTTAATTGAATTATATCCGTTTGTAAAATCAAAATCAAAATTAGTTTTTCATCTGCCTTACAAAATAATATTTTATTCAAAATTGAATGTCGATCAGGAATATTTTGATAACATGATATTATTTTGTCCAGGCTCGAGGGGTTGATTGGTTTAGGAAATCAAATGATAAAATAACATATCAAGCTGCAAAGAGTTTACATTTCACAGGCGTACGAATTATGTAGAACTATACCACACAAGTTATTTATAAATATGTCCATGTGGCTGAGGCAATTCGAAAACAACCAAAACCACCTCATTCCATATACAATATTCGAGTTTCTAATTTCGTGAATTCATTAGCATTTTGATTGGGGATTCAACGTTTTATTCGCGAAATATTCCATTGAAATATACAGCTGGCGCTGTTGATTATAGTCTGTTTAGAAGTATCATAACGTCATTAATTAGAAAAACTAGCTTTTATATGATTGTTTAATCTCTGCAACGGAATGGAATATCTGTTTTCTGTATGTGTATTTGCACGACGATCATAGCAGAGCGGTAACTTAGAGGTCACTGGATTAAAGCCCTAATTTGCAAATGAAAATAATATATAATTACTACAGATTCATAACGAGCAAATTAACAAATATTTTTTAAATAGTGTGTTTGCATCACCAATCTTAAGAATCTTTACTTGCAATTAACACAGCAGTTGTTTTTATTATGGTGTTTTTTTCAAATCGTAAATGAAGTAATTTAGTAATAAACAATTATTTCATTCGGTTTAAAATTTGATACAAAAATAAAATTATAATAATGCTGTAGTGATGTGCAATGGTATATGCTTGCTATGATCAAGATAGGCTGTATGTAGTTTTTCAAGTTCGGGTATGAATAATTGTGGATTGAATATTTGAAATTACCATTGTTGGGACCAACTGAATAAATAAATGTTCGTGTAAGTTCCCTAGTAATGAAAGTGAAATTAAAAAACATCATCAAAATTCATTAGATCAGATATTTGTAGTATTTTTTTTAATCATTTTTTATTTATTTTTGTGTTTTTTAAGGTTCACAGATTTTTACCCTTTATAGACTGTACGCCACTGGTATTGAAATAGTAAGCGGTAGGGTATCAAGTTATTATGCTAATTTTGACTATACACGTGTAAAATAAGTGTCTTATACAAGGAAACAGCTCGAAACCTTTCACTTTTAATTATCAAAACATTATTCTTTTATCAACCATTACTTCCACGTAACTCACATAATGTGTATCTGGGTATATGTTAGAACCTAACATAATTAAATAGAACATAATTGTTACTACGGCAACACTAAAAGAAATTCACGCAGCATTAATTAAACTGGTAACCCTGAATATCTGACCTTACGATTTCGTCAGTGACCACTGATTTGTAAATTTGAATTCCGTATGAATAAACATTTTTATTTCATAGTCATTAAAGTCTCATAATCAGAATGAATAGGAGGCACTAGGTTTTTTGGGCCTTGTGACATAATGTTTTTTTTATTCTGCCAGCGAAACTTGATTGGTAAAAGTCACGGCCAATTTTCAAAGCGAGCTTTAGCGAATTAGTTCGGATATGATGTGAGAAGTTAATTAATTTTTATTGGGTATGTACCGCGTCGACAATGAGCTGCAAAAAATTAAGAACTGATTGTTATTTTTATGGACAATTCGGAGACGGTCTGCTTAACTACCGTAAAGACTCGATAGGCCCATTGCGCGATCTCCCACACAGAGAAAAATTATCATTTTAAAAAATTGATAGCATGCCATTTTCCTGACAAAATAGTAGTCATTCAGAATATATCGAGAATACTTGTTCTTTTTCTAATAAATATCATGACGGAATGCGACAATACCAGTATGTCACTATCAATATCAGTGTTTGTATGAACACGTGTTCCGCCGTCCTCATAAAAAACTCGCTTTTAACTGATACTTTGTTAGGGATTCTGTCAATTCATTCGCTAAAGGGCTTGAATCCCGTTTTTACAGGATAACGAATAATTTAAAATATAATAATTAACAGTATTTTATATCAGTTAGTTTTCTCCGTGCACGGTTTACCTCATTTCTAAGTAGTCCATTCCCTTTGGTAAAGCTTACCATGGTGCTCGTTGAGGGTTTGGCGATGTTTTTTCCACAGCGTGGCTCCACGGATCCATCATCAGCACCATGGACACATCGGTGTATCGTCCTCCTCTTCATATTTCGCACAGCTATTGGAATTTACCACACACAACAGAAAAATGTTTGTCGTAGGTGAAGGTGTCATGTTAATCGTCATATTGCACTTGTTTCTATAGTAATCTTTAAAACGTCTAACGGAGCATAACCAAAAATCATTCATCATTTTTCAAACTATTTTTTAAAGGGATTCGCGATAAAGCAAATAACAATCATTACAAAATCTTGATCCGATATAAGATGATTGATTTATTAAAATTTAAACTAATGGCTTGTTCGTGGTATTATCGGACGTTCTCTAACACAGAACCAATAGGTTTATCGTGTATATAATCCTCATATTAGTAATAATAATTTATACGAGTAGAATCCTCTAAGATTATCTGAATATATTTTTTCTTACAATTCACAAAGAATCTAATGAGCTTACCATTTTGCAGGTGATATAATTAGATGTTTTATACAAATGATTTTTTGCTGAAAAATGTTTATTTTCATATAATCATCAATTTAGGGAAAAACCATTGACGGGTGGTATATTACTCGTATACAACTTTTTTCCCCTTGGGAGGATGCGTCAGCAAAAGGTGGATTATTGGATTGAGATCACATGGCGAACAATCATGATTACGACTACAGGTTAATCGATAAGTTCAATCATGGACTCGTCGATATCACCAGGACCCTATTTAAATAAACTTAATCGACCGAGGACACGACTAGAGGGGTCAAATGAATGTGCCCTTCATTATTTACGATACTTTCTGATATAAACTCGAAAATTATATATATTTTTATTGAAGATCACTGTTTTTAAAACTAACTAACTACCCATCAGAGAGGACGCGCCAAAAAACTCGGTATTGGCACACACTTCTTGCCTCATTCACATTCATACATCGTCTCATTCATACTCTTCTATTATTCTGACTCTTGATATGGCCCGACTCAAGTATCTGATTCACTTGATCATCCTATGTCTTCCTCGGGCGACTTCTGCTACTATTCACATTTGAATCGTATATTCTCCTTACACTCCTTTCTTCGCTCTACATGCCTAAACCATCTAAGCGTCCCTTTCTTGATCTTACTCATTACACTTACATCAGCCTTGCACTCTTTGCGAATCTCCAGATTTCTCACACGATCATACATGGTTTTACCACACATGAGCCTCAGGGATCTCATTTATAAAATAATTAGTCTACTTTCATCCTTTCTCTGCCAGTTCCATGCCTCACTTCCGTACATCAGGGTGGGTACCAGCACTCTATTGTGGACTGCTAGCTTCACTTCCTTAGACAAATTTTTGTTTGCGCCAACTGCGTTCAGTCCTCCATTAATGGAGTTGCCTGCATTTACCCTTCTTTCAATAACTCTATAAAATAAACTGTTTTTATTTACTCAAAATATTTATTACTAAAAAATGACCCGAAAACAACAGTGGGTACTTATAAAACAGGAGTGAAAGCAAATAACATGTTCATTTTTTAAAATATTGTGTAAACTTATACGCAGATAAGACCTGTTTCTCATTTAAATTGCAATGAACAGGTTTTTACCAGGATTTATTTACTGAGCACTTAGGCTAGTAGAGATTAGCCGAAAATAAAATCAATTGATTATAACACATAAAATAGTCAACACATCGTTTTAGAATGCGTAACATTAGAGTACATTGAGGGGTGTGGTTGATAATAATATAGTCGTCATTAATTGATTTCACGTGGTGGTGGCACGAATTAAGTTGACGCTTGTCTTCAATGGATATAGTAGGTATTCACTAAAACATTACTATCGCTATAGAACAAATAACCTTGTATGCGATTAACGGGAAGATATAAAAAAGCGTTTCCTATAAGCGGTCAAACTCGCCGGAGCAGTACAGATTGGTACTGTATTTTTTAGACCACTATAAGAATAATACGTATTTATGATTTTCATAAGGCTTATTTGTATGAAAAATCACTTAAGGCAATGCACTACGTCGTGTAATAATTTAAATTGAGCCGCTATCAATAACACCCCTTACGTAGATGGCGATAAGGTTTAAATTCCCGCTTAACACCATCCGCCCGTTTTGATTTATGCAAGAAAAAAACATTGCCAAAAAGTGTCTTTTATTTTATTTTGTGGATGTTCAGGCATAAATATTAAATTTTTTTCGATCATTTTATAAATAACTTAATTTGCCACAATAATATCATATACAATAAAATCATAACCGAAAATGGATTTGTAAGTAGGAGATTTTGAACTTTAAAGCAGTTTTCATAGGCCTTATACATTATTTTTTCCGGGCTTATAAAAAGACTTATCTAAAATATACTAGATTATTTCAAAGGCCAAAATGTATTCTACTTGCAGTATTTAATTAAAGGATCAGAAACATTTCTAGGCGACCAAATTTTCAAACCAAAAACACATGATTTTGCATTACTACGTATGGCATCGCCTTAAAAATCATTTACATTTTGTCAAATTTAAAAACACACAAATAGCTAAATAACGTTCTGCGACTAACTCATGTAATAATCATGTGTCTAAAAATATATTATTGAAAATTAATATACGACTACATACTTTTTTTTTAATATTAACTCCACACAGGAGGCCCTGAAGAAAATAATTTCCCTCAGGGCCTATGTCATCTTTGGGGATGCTGTGTGGAGGGTCTTTTTGTGGAGAGGAAGGAGTGAACATGGGTCTTGAAGAGTCCCATGTTGTAGGAGGGAGGAAACACAGAGGCCGGCAGTTCGTTCCACAGCCGAGCTGTTGAACTTAAGAACGAATCGTAGAAGCGACCCGTTCTCATGTGACAAATGTCAACTGTGTACAAATGTTGGGCGCGCGTTTGGCGTGTATCCCGACTATGTACCGGTGCCGAAGGGATCAATGACGCTAGTTCCTCAGAGCATCTTCCATTGTAATACCGATAGAACAAGGACAGCATACCTACCTGACGCCTGTGCTCTAAAGATTGCAGTCCGCTTGTTAAGATTGGGGAATCTATCAAACGGACCGCCCGTTTTTGCACAGAGTCGCCCGTTTTTGCATACTGATCACAAACGGCAGGCATAGTCCAGTGGTAACGCATTGGACTGCCATTCCGAAGGTCGCGGGTTCGAACCCGGCGTGCGCAAATAAATTTTATTTGATTAATTTGTGTTATTTCACAATTAATTAATTAAAATAATATATAGTATATTTGCGGCACGTTCCAGAGTGGAAGATACTACCAGTATCGCCCTAGTGTAAGACCACCATTCAGAATTGAAACGTTGCTCCAAATGGCTTTAGCCGTGTTTAGTGACTAGATCTGAATAGCCAGGTACTTCCCCACCTTCCTCTTTCCCTTCCCCACTTACCTTCAGCCTCACAACATCCCCCAATTGGGGATGCCATAGTCTCACTGGCTCCAGACGGGAGCAGTTGGGACTCTTGTGAGGTATTCACTATAAAAAAAAATATATATATATTTTTAAGAACCTACTTACCTGTAATTTATTTATTTTATTTGATTAGTGTACATAATATAACAACATTACATTACTCTTTTTATACGCCCATAGAGCTTTTTTGGATACATTGAAATGTTTACAATATTGTGCATAAGTGTGTTATTACATTGGATTATAGATGGATAAAATAAAAAAAAATAACAATTATTATGAACTAGTATTTTAAATTTTCAAAAATATTATCTATAATATCTTAAGTATGTTTTAAACAACAAATTTGTTGTATTAAAAATGTTTGTATCGTTATAATTGTATGCGAAGAATTGGCGAGGTTGCTACATAATGACTAATCCTTTTCTGTTTGTAACTTCTAACTAATTAATGGTTATATATCAATTTCATCCAAATGAAAATTCAACACACAAAAAGTGAAATAGAGTCATTCAAAGTGATGAAACAAAAACAAAGTTTAATAGTTACCTATGTAACCAATTTAACCTAGTTTTTGTTTCATCACTTTTCATGACTTTATAACACTTTTTGTAGATGTGTTGAATTGTCATTTTGATGATATACTCAGTTACTCTAATTAAACTACTGATAAAGAATAGAACGAAATTTGAAATTGATTCCACATTAGGTTTCCAATTCTATCGGGCATTCTACATGGAAAGCATATTATCACTGATATAGATTCTATGAAATAGATCATAGAATAGATCGCGCCATTTCTGCTTTTATACCTGTTAGATAATTTATCACTTTTGAATATAAAAATTAATAAACATTCAATACACAACTGGAAAGTGGCAAATAAAACTTTCAAGTTATTTAAATAAATTATACTAATATGTCCTAGGATATAAGGAATTATGTGTAGAAAGTAGGATATCAGTAAGAATTAAATTAAATTAAATTTCTCAGATGAAAATCGTTCAGCATTCTTTGGCGTTCTGTTATAACGCGGGTGATATCGCATACTATACCAAGAATCTGAACAGCTTTGAAAATTGTAGAACTTTTGCTAAAACATACATTTTAAATAGCAAATTATTGATAACCCTTGGAAAATGTACGAAAATAATAATTCGTATGCCACGCTAAAGTTCTTTTGACGATGTATGTTGTAAACTTTTTTCTAGAATGATGAGAGAACAGTTAGTTGCATTTATTTCGCATTTTTTTTCGTATTATGCAATTTGATAAAGAACGAAAAGATTGTTGTCCAAAATGCTATAAACCTGATTATTTACAATGAACAATGGTTTTGGCATTTTGTTTGCGGTCAGACGTAATACACACGTAATTTAAAGGAGTTAATGGCTTTATTCAAGGCTTTTTTTTGTCTGAGCCATTTTTAATGCCGTCGGCATCGGCGCAATATTTAAAGCGATATTATAAAGTTTTATTTTAAAAGTAGGTTATTGTTTTAGATCCAATTAGTGTTGTGCAAAATCATGACGATTATGATTGGGTATGCTCTCAGCGAGAGATAACATTTGTAGTGTCTTTTATTATAATATTGAATAAGTCTATTATATTAGTATCTAGGAAATAATTTTGGGTCACATTAGATTAGTGTCTACATTGTAATTCTAAAAACTTGCTTAGACCGAAACCATTGAATTTGCAAAAAAAAAAACAAACAGTCTTATAGTTATCTTAATGGATTCATGTTATTATTGTAACAGCTGAATATAAAGAACACAAAAACCGTCTACACTTGACGTATCTATCGAAACCAGTTCTTCGGAGCACCTTCTGTTGAAGTAACGATGAAACAAACACAACATTCATAACTGTGGTATGTCTCCCAAAAACAAACAAAATACTGACGTAGACGGTTTTTGTGTTCTTTATATTCAGCTGTTACAATGATAACATGTAATTTGTTAACGTAGGCGGTGTGTTAGTTATTTATATTCAGCTGTTACAATAATAACATGTAATTTGTTAACGTTTTCGATTTGTTAGTTCTTTATATTCCGCTGTTACAATAATAACATGCAATTTGTTAACATAGGCGGTGTGTTAGTTATTTATATTTAGCTGTTACAATAATAACATGTAATTTGTTAACGTTGTCGACTTGTTAGTTCTTTATATTCAGCTGTTACTATAATAACATGTAATTTGCTAACGTAGGCGGTGTGTTAGTTCTTTATATTCAGCTGTTACAATAATAACATGTAATTTGATTTTACAAAGCTTATTAAGATAATTACAATAATTGGGTTTTACCTCGCAAACAAACTATGATATTATGTTATGTAAAAGGAAATATTAGAAAAACACGAAGTAAAACGAAGGCTGGTATTATTTTTGAAATAATTTAATGTGTGCAAAATTCATTATACTAGTCTATAATATTGATATTAGCGCTGTTTTATTGTAACATTACATTAAGAGTGCTTTTGGAGGTGGTTAATTGACACTTAAATAGTTTTAAAATTTATTTGTTTTAATTAGTTACTCTCGCGTATGAATTGTAAATTCAATTTGTTTATTACAATTTTCTTATTATTATTTCAAAGCCTTCGTCCAGCTATTTGACAGTGATGGATAATGAAAATGATTGTAGCTTTGGTGAATTAATTCACTGACAAAGATAATATTAACAAAACTCGACAAAATATAAAAAGTTAACGGTAACAGACTTTGGCAAAGCCTTTGGAAGACAAAAAAGCTGTAACTCATTTGTTGTGAAAGTAAAGTATCATCATTAAATGCATAATAAATAGTAGTTGTAAAAATAGTACCCACCGAAATAAAAAATTGTGCTATTTAATAATTAATCCATTCCATGATAATCATGGCGAATAACCAAAAGAAATTAAATTAGTAGAAAATAAAAACAAATTAAAAATAAAATTACGAAAATATGTGATCAAATGTATAAGGATTGTATTACGATATGGGTAGGTATAAACTATTTAAGAACCATAAATAAATTAATAAATGATGCATCATTTAAGAAGAAGATAATATTACATTGATGGGTATAACCCTCAAAAGAAATAGAAAAGATGTTTCAATAAAAATTTTATAAAATAAGTCGATGTGGTTTATTTATTCTTTATAATAAAATACAGTTTAATATATCCTCACGAGATAAAATATTAGTTATAAAATTAATAAATGATAGTGAAAAACAAATACATTTAAATGTTAAACAAACAATGGCATTAAATTCAACTAATAACTGTAATGCATACTCAAACTTGTAATGAGCTTATAAAACGTTGTACTTTATACTATGTAAATAATAGCTATTTATTACATTGTGGGTAAGATTCTGAGGCAACGACTGAAATGATGATACGAAAAGGACTGGCGTTAAGAAAAATGCTTTCTGTTTGCGACCGTTGACACCTGATTAGAATACAAACCTGGTAACATAAAAAACACTAAGGACGGGTTGTTTCGGAGAATCTGAACAATTCATCAAATTTCAACGTTCATTTTCAAGTTCTGTGAAAGATTTTTTCAAGTTCTGTTTTTATTTCAGTTTTGTCAAGCAACTAGCCTACAATGATACAAAAACAGAACATGAATAAGTCTTTCACAGAACCCGGAAATGAACGTTGAAATTTGATGAATTGTTCAAATTCTCCGAAACAACCCGTCCTTAATATTGATTAAGATTTCTATAAACAGACCATCACAGTAGCGATGAGTCGTTCATGAACGAGCCGCGCAATTGAGCTTTTGATGCGCCGTATTTGTGCGACTTCCAGTAAACCGTAACACTGCTCAATTGAACGGTTATTATTTTTTATCGGTAGATATTAAATTAAAAAGCGCCATCAAAATTATTCAAGAATTAATTGTTACTACATACTCAGAGACTTGATCGGCGTCTGATAGTCGGACACCTGAACTTGGATATTTGTACCTACACATATTAACTATCTAGCATCTTATTTTTCTCATAGTACGGGGCGAGTACCGGTACCAAGAGTCGTACGATCATTTATACGCTTACGCTGGGAGCTGGATGCCGTACCGGGGGAGCCATACCGGAGGAGTCTTATCTCACGGTTCCCTTTCAGTTGAACCGTCGTTCAATTGAGTCGACTTTTTGAGCCGTACTAAAGCCTGAAATATTGAGCTGGTACCGTAGCTCCCGCTTTTAATAAAATGAGTCATAGCTCATCCCTACATCTCTAAAATCTTTTGATTTACCTAATATTATTATCGTCTGATGATTATTTTATTTTTGATTATTTTTTACATAAAGTAAGTATGAAAGAATTAGTGGTTTTTTATACCCAAAATATAGTAGATTAAAAAAACTATTCCTAAATAATGAATCTTAAAGCACAATGTGTCAATGGAACTTCTTCCCAATGATTAATCTCTTGAATTCATTTGTGTCCAAATAATGTTGTATTTCACACGAATACTTGCCAAATTCGGTCACAGTAATGATTAATGAAACCTTAAAAAGGAGAACATCGTTATGATTGAAGATTTGGTTTCTTTTCGTAGCAACAATAATTTATTAAGTGTTTTCTAAGAAAATCGTATTTTTTCTGAATACGGCTTTCATTATTTACTTCAATGTCCAAAGTCTTCATAATTTTGCAAGGTTATTTCAATAAAAGCTTCGTGAAACGATGTCAATCATAACTGAAATAAAATACTTAAAATCACAAAACAATGGGGTATTCCTTATAATACACTCTCAACTAATTGAAAATGTACGCTGAGATAGATACTAAAGATAGAAAAACATTAGTGACGGTTCGTGCAATGAGGCAGGGGAGACTGTGCCTCCACTAAAAAAATAGTGAGAAAAAGATACTTGTATCCAACTTCCAAAGTAATTCGGTATAATCTTTAAAGTTACTTCCATGTAAAAATTACTCATTATATTTTTGTATTTAATTAGCTCTGGTTATCTTATAATAATGCAATATAATATAAAATATACTAATACAGGCGCTGATTTCACGTCGGTGGAATGGGGTATGGGAGTCACATGAATCGAAATTAATGGTAGCTGACATGGTGGCACGTTGTTTAGTTTGAGGCGCGCCTCCAACCACACTTTCGAAGTAGCACCGATAATTTAAAAAAAAGTTTCTTTAGTAGGTTATGCACAATACCGTTTGTGCTTCTCCACTTTCAGCCCCACAAACCGTCACTGGAAAACACTCCATTCATACGAACAAAATATGAGTGATGTTTGAGGTTATGATTTCCTATGGAGCTACTGATTAAAACTTTATATGGTTTGTAATCAATATAATATCTACACATTATGTTGGAGGCTACGTTTTGAGATTCCAAAATCGTTATTACGAGTCAAAGTTTGGTTATTTTTCGGTCAATGAGTGATGGATTATACAGATATCGCAGACAGTTACATGAATGTTTGTATTTAGATAATCTAAAGGATTTTGTAAATAAAACCGAGTTTGTTTTCCGATTTTATCTTTCCAATTATTATTAGGACTTCGCATTTCGTAAATAAGGCCAACGAACTGATAATAGTTACTTGGGGTCATGCTGTACGATCTTTGTATCCGCCAGTATGTAATTGTAAACACACAATAATAACACGCACTTCTTTGTGACAGAAAAACGGTTTTTACAGAGTGTTCGCACTCAATGTGAACTTCATTAATAATAATCAAATGAGTAATTATAAATAATTCAAATTCAAATTGCTTAGCAACGCTAGTTTAGGCATATACTTTGCATTTGCTCTCTGATTATTTTTTGTAATATCAGATAGAAAAGAATTAGCTTTGATCCCAAAAAATATAAATATTTAAAGAAGAGTATATCAGATAACGCATTAAATAAACTGCCAGTAAGCCTTAGGATATTTAGGTAAATAAATAGGATTTAAAAAAATATAATTATTTGAGGACCCCAGTAACCAAGGTAAACAACAATATTTAACATTCATTTGAAAAAAATAAAAATATATTTTAATGGTATATTTTTATGTTGATAACGTTTTTCTGGAATTTAATATATCATAGATTCGTAATGTTGAAAGGTAGTTGAATTGGAAATTATAGATTTGTTATGTCGAAAGGTAGTTTGATTAGAATATTTAATTTGGTCACATTGAAAATTATTTATTGATTTGGTTACTGGAATGTAGTAGTAAAGATACAATCATCTCCAAGTTGTTTTGCAAAATGACAACAATGTCATTTGCAACCAACGTAGATGAACAGAGGATTATTATGTCATCTGTACAGATGAACATGGATAGTCTAAGACCCCAAAAAACAAAAGCAGGTATTCCTAGACAGCGTATGAAATGGACGAACGATGTCAATATGTTCATTGTTCGTTCATATTTTTATGTAACCAAAGTAGAAACAGATATGTTGTTATACAGGAAAAAATTACATTTACTTTTCTCACAAAATTATCCGATTGCCCAAGTAAGCGAACAAAGATTAGCAGACCAAAAGCGAGCTATTTTCAAAAATAATTTAATTTCTGTGGTCACAACAAGAGTGGAAGATACTACCAGTATCGCCCTGGTGTAAGACCAACATTCAGAATTGAAACGTTGCTCCAAATGGCTTTAGCCGTGTTTAGTGACTAGATCTGAATAGCCAGGTACTTCCCCACCTTCCTCTTTCCCTTCCCCGCTTACCTTCAGCCTCACAACATCCCCCAATTGGGGATGCCATAGTCTCACTGGCTCCAGACGGGAGCAGTTGGGACTCTTGTGAGGTATTCACTATAAAAAAAAAAAAATTGCAAAGGGGAAATAATTTAGAACAAATTAACACAAGTAATAATGTCATATCAGATGCATTGAATGTAGATAGTTTGGATAATATTCTAGTCGAAATGTCCAATGATATTACAGTAGATTCAAATAACTTAAACGTTATTTATAATCTTAGGGAAATCAACATTGCAAATTTAAACTTTGTTGATGAAAATGTAGTAGAATTAGCTAACTTACTTCATAATAATATAAACAGATATATAGATGTAGAGCCAACAGTTAGACCAAAATTACCGAAATTGCATACGTCAAAGAAATTATCTAAATTAATTTTTGAATTAAATAACATAATTTTACCAAAAATCATATTTGACGAAATTAGTTTTTTAGATCTTCATACAATAGTATACGCTAGTGCGATTACTGTTTGTAATAAGTTAGGAATTAAATTATCATCCTCTGACGATAGATCATATAGTTATAGTAAACCAGAATGGCAGATCAGATTAGAAAATGATATAGTATTTTTAAGAAGTAACATAGCTAGAGTAATAGAATATAAAAATGGAAATAGAAGTAGGAAAATTTTGAGACATGTAGATGAAATTGGTAGAAAATTTGGTTATAACATTGATAGTCATAATAATGAAAATATAGTCAATGATTTATTGGATTTATTAAAACAAAAATTAGGCGTAAAAGCTAGTAGATTAAAATGATATAATTATACGTATAATAAAAAAAATAGTAATAGATTATTCCAGAAAAATGAAAAAATATTTTATTCCAAACTTGACGATAAACAAAATATTATTTCGAATAATAATATTCCGTTGCCATCTGAAGATATGCGCGATTTTTGGACTAAAATTTGGAGTAAAGATATAACACATAACGAGTCAACTCCCTGGATAGAAAATGAAGAACTCAATTTTTCAGGTATTGAACAAATGAGTTTTTCTAATATATCGGTTGAATTGTTAACCAAAATTATTAAAAATACTCGTAATTGGAAAGCCACGGGTTGCGATTGGATACATAACTTTTGGTACAAACGTCTGACTACTTTACATCCTCTTTTGGCAAAAAAGCTTTCAAAATTTGTCAGTCAACCTCAAAATTTTCCAAATTTTCTAACTAATGGGCATTACTTATATGTTACCCAAAAGCGAAAATATTAATAATCCTTCTCAGTACAGACCCATTACATGTTTACCGACAATATACAAAATTTTAACCTCTTGTTTAACAGATTTAATATATACTCATTTAAATTAAAAAAATATTTTATCTGAACAACAAAAAGGTTGTCGCAGAAAACATATGGGATGTAAAGAACAACTAGTTATCGATTCTGTAATTCTAAAACAGATTCAAACTCGAAAACGTAATTTACATACTTGCTATATAGACTACCAATAGGCTTTCGATAGTGTCCCGCACTCGTGGCTGATCAAAGTATTAAATATATATAAAATTAACCCCATTATTATTAGCTTTTTGGAAAATATTATGTCCTTTTGGAATACCAATTTACTTATCAATTTAAAAGGTAAGAAAATAGTAATACCGGGCATTTCAATTAAAAGAGGGATTTTTCAAGGTGACACATTGAGTCCTCTTTGGTTTTGCTTAGCATTGAATCCTCTATCTAAAATGTTAATTAAAAGCAAGTTTGGAATAAAAGTTAAGGGTAATACAAGGGAGAGTAGTACAATTTCGCATTTATTATTTATGGATGATATAAAATTATTTTCGAATTCTGAACAAAATTTAGAGAAAATGATCGAGGTAGTTAAAAACTTTTCAGATGATATCAAAATGACTTTTGGTTTAGATAAATGTAGAACGATCCATATAGAGAAAGGCAAAATTGTAGATGGGGACGAGAGTATATTTAGAAATTTCCAAATTACTAGTATGAAAAGGGATGAGGTTTATAAGTATTTAGGATACCCACAATCAAATAGATTAGACCATACTAGTATTAAAAATGATATTAGGATTAAATTTCAAACTAGGATCAGGAAAATTTTAAAATGCAATCTATCTGCTAAAAATTTAGTAAAAGCAATAAATACTTGGGCAATACCTCTATTAACGTACTCATTTGGCATAATTAAATGGTCTATTACAGATTTAGATAATTTAGAAAGATTAATTAGAACTACGCTAACAAAGTTTAATTGCCATCATCCAAATTCAGCTATAGAACGAGTTAATTTACCTAGAAATTTAGGAGGTAGAGGAATAGTCAAAATAACTTCTTTGAAACATAATCAGGTAGAAATGCTAAGAACTTTTTTCCATAGGAAAGCTCATAGCTCAGAAATGCACAAAATAATTTGCAAGGAAGATAGAAATATTACACCTTTAAATTTATACGATGAGAATGCCAACATTTTTATAAATCCCAACCAGGAATTATTAGATTCCTGGTCAAATAAAATTTTACACGCAAAACACTTCAATTATCTCAACCAAACGTATGTTGACAAATTTTTGTCAAACAAATGGTTGAGTATTGGAGAGTTGAGCGCAGAAATAGAAGGATTTATGCTTGCCATTCAGGATAGAGTCATTAATACTAAAAATTATAGAAAGCATATAATCAAAGATACAAATCAAATTGATGATTTGTGTAGAAAATGTTTGGCTTTTCCGGAAACTATTGAAATATTATATCGGGATGTTCTATATTAGCACCGTCCGAGTATACATTTAGGCACAATCAAGTTTTAAAAATAATTCACCAAAGTTTGGTAATTAAACATAACTTGATTGACTGCCGTAATATAGTACCATATTATGAATACGAACCAAATTCATTTTTAGAAAACGAATTTTATAAAATATATTATGATGATAAAACTATACTAACAGACCGAACGATTAGTCATAATAGACCCGATATAGTTTTACATGACAAAATTAAAAAAATAACTTATATCATTGATGTTGCTATTCCAAATTCCTGTAACCTTCAAAAATCTGTTAATGAAAAAATAAGAAAATACACAGATTTAGGAAACGAAATAAAAAGAATTTGGCATTCTCAGACTATAAAAATATTACCATTCGTTATTTCGGCTACTGGCATTATACCTAGCTCTCTCATTAAAAATTTAGGCGTATTAGATCTATCAAAAAAATTATATATAAAGATGCAAAAGTCGGTCATTTTGAATACATGTAGGATAACGAAAGATTTTTTAAATATTTATGTTGAGGGATCAGTAGGATTTATAGGCCCTGTTAGAAGTTCTACCGAGCCGAACCCTCTGATATGAAAATATCTGGAGTCGGTGAATTTTTTTTTCCCATTTGATCTCTGGTGAGTTGACGTGTTGTTGTTCTTGTATTTATTTTACTTATATAATGCACTTACATAGTGTTGATTGACTAGCTGATCAGTTGTGGAAAAGTGAGTGGAAGGGTTTAGTTTTTCCTATGGGGAAGATTTAACCCGGACAACAAAATCAGAAGCAATTATATATATTAATGACTAATTAACTAAATAGGGTAGGCGTTGAGGATGGAATGTTGCACAAGACATCTATGTCCTGGTCCACACTCCTAACTTGGTGCACTCACTTCCTGTAATTTCGAATTCCCTTGAATTGTTCTGACAAAATATTCGATAGTTCGTGCCAAAGCCTTCTCGGGTTATCCCCGACTATTTCCTTCGTCGAATTCTTATCACACTTATTACTTAGTCTATTTGTTTTACTGTCCAAAATAACAAAGCGTCTCCTTTTAATTCTTGTTTGGCTGAAAATCTGTATTGCATATAGAAAAACTCTTGATCGGTGAACAATAGTTATAAAATTTGCACAACATTTCCTGACTGGAATATCTAAGATTTTCATAACAATAAAAAAATCTAAAAAGACTTTAATTCTTGATAAAAGTCGAGTAGGCAACTACAAGTAGGTTGGTACATTATATTTTTAAGCAACAAAAATGTACAAATTCATACGTTATATTTACTTGTGATGCACAATGATAATGTTGTTCTCTTCTTGTAATATGAATTTTATCTGTAGAACTGTCAAATTTATGTGAAACAGACAATATTATCACATTTCTAAACAGTATATAAACACCTTAATTATGACATTATTTTTTTGTGATACCAGATAAATAAACAGCCAGATGTTACACGTAACGCTGCGTAGTTAGTAGTTACTTATTTATAGTCAAGGTCCGAAATTTTTAGCAGCCTTGGAGTGAGTTATGCGCCTAAATAATTAGGTAACATATTTAAAAATGTTCTCATCAAGGTAGGAACGGAGCGATCCCAAAAAAATATATACTTCAAGAGGGTGTAAATTTACGACATTTTTTTATTTTTTTATTGTTGATACATTATTTTACAATATTTCATATTCTAATTCAGTAATGTTGGCCTCACTGGGTTGTAATTATCACACTAAAAGAAAAATATTAAAAGAGAATGTAAATCGGCATTTATAATGATTTATGTGTTTGTGCGTGTTGCGTGTTTTATATATTTTTTTGTGTTGCGTGTATATGTTTTATTCTTTTATGTTATAGAATTTTGGTAATATTGTCTTTTTTGTTCTTTAATCCATTTTTTTATTTTGTGTTTGAATTTATTTTTATTTTCCTCAATTTTTGTTTCAAGTGGAAGACTGTTGAATGCTTTAATAGCGTGGTATTTATGGTGTCTTTGTCCAAAGGTAGTGTTTACCGTCGGAGTTTTTATGTTTTCTTTGTACGCTTGTCTGACCGGTCTATTAGTGATATTTTGTGTTTGTTGGGGTTTGTTTTTTTGGTCGAAAATGTAGTTTAGTAGCGTTTTAACATATAATTGGCGTATATCAAGTAGGTCACAGCTTTAAAATATTTGGTCTGTGTCGGTTAGTTTATTTTAGGATTATGAAGGTAGTGTGCATTTCTAGATATATTTACTTTAATTATGATCTTTTATTATTTAGATTTTTGACGTAACACGACTCAAGTAATTGAGACTGATTGATTGAACGATGAGGATATTGAATTCGTGTAGCTTTTTCTTATTTAAACTTTTCAGACGTTTCAACTGACACGTAAATATTTTACATAGAAATATGAAATAATTGTAAATTATTCACAAATCCCCGTCATTTTAAACGAAAATTATTTAAACTTTTATCAAATCTTTGAAAATTCTGCGATTTAAAGAAACAAATATTTTTATCAGTGGATACATGGCCAACGATTATAAACTCACTTTTTAATGCACAGTAATGGAAAAGATATCAAATAAGTCACACGTCAAAAAAAACTTATCTTTGTGAATATTTGAAGTAAATCATTCAGTAAAATAAGTTCCCATAACATATAGTGCATTCATTATGTGTTTAAAAAAGCTCTCAAATGTATTTTTTCGCACGTATGTGAACAAATCCATCAAAGCAAAGTAAACTCCATGGAAAAAATGCATAAAATGAAATGAATTAGCATAATATCTCTAAAAAACATAAATTCCTAAATATTTTCGATGTCGACCAGGTTTAACTTAAGCTCATACATACATTTGCACTTTTCATGAGCGCAGTGCATTGCCTTATAGAGTAAACGTTACAAGGAAACAAAACGTCTGAAGATAATATGTCCATTCGGTGGTTACCTAACATTGAAATCTCTTGCCATTGTTGCTAAACAACTACAGAGCTCATTGAGCTGCAGACGAAACTGCATACTATTAAGTGCGCTGTGGTGGATTTACGAGTCATGGGCGGACCAGTCTTCGATACCTGGTGTGGGTTTTACATCAGTGGGTTATTCAGTAAGCAGTGGCGTAGCTATTTACTTATAACTATTTACTTATTCTATTTACTTTCGACACACTTAATAACTGGTGTACTGTCAATGATATGCACTTAAATGTTGAAAAATGTTACATTTTAAACTTCACTAGAAATAAAATTATAAAGGATTTTTCTTATGTTATTAATAATATTATTCTCAAAAAAGTATCTTCAATAAGAGATCTAGGAATTACTCTTGATTCTAAATTCATATTTGATGTACACATTAAAAACATTAAGTGCAAATCATTAAATATGATGGGATTTATTCACAGAATATGTAAACCTTTCCAAGATCCTCAATCAATTCTAACTCTTTACAATGCCTTAATTAGAAGTAAACTTGAATATGGAAGCTCTATTTGGAATCCACATTACTGCAAATATTAAAACATTGTAGAATCCATTAAAAAAAAAAATGCTAAGAATGTTATCCTTCAAATGTGGATTACATGACCATCTTAGATCATATGACGTACGTCGTGATCACTTCAAGATTGATACACTTAAAACTAGAAGGCTGATCTCATATGTTTACATAAAATTATTCACGGTCAACTTGATACTACATTATGTCTTAGCAATATTAAAATAAATGTCCCCAATTCGCATTGTTTAAGACGCCATAATATTTTTCATCTGAATACATTTACAAATAATATCGCCTACTTTAGCCCTCTGACCCAGATGTGTCGACTGTATAACAAGATAGAGTGTGCTGAAATAGATATTTTCGTCGATAATTTGTACGGATTCAGAAAAAAAGTTCTGGCGCTATTAAAAAATATTAGCTAATTCATTGTCTCAATTTTCTCTCTATGCATACCTCTCGTATTTTTTATGCCTCTTACCACTTGTAATAATGTATGATGTAATGTGTTACTTGAGCGAGCTTGTATATGATAGTGTATTTTATTTTTATTTTTTTGATGTTTTTGTTTTCTAATTGTATGTATCTGTATTTAATTTTTTGTATCTTTATTTAATTGTAGATTTTTGTAATTGTACAATAACTGAGTTTTTATAAGTGGATTGTTCTCACGTAAGTGTGATCATCTGTAAAATCCAGTATAAATAAATAAATAAATAAATTAGATACAAGACCAAGAATTCGGTTTAAAGACTAGTCTAAATAATTTCCCTCAGGGCCTACGTCATCTAGTGGATGCCGCGTGGAGGTTCTTTCCGAGGAAATTAAGTTCAGAGAATGAAAAGTATGATGGATGGGTAGGAATTTTGAGAAAGTGTATTTAGAAGTGATGAACGTTTGAATACATTCATCCCTCTGCAGTGCAAGGCGACGGGACGAAAGAGTCTGGCTGGAGAGGTCGAAGGGACAAGAGAGTCTGGCTGGGGAGGTCGAAGGATGTCGATCAACCGGCCTCTCTCAATCCGGACGTACCCGCCGTCAAAATCTGGATAAACGTCACCCCACGAACCTCAGACATACATATAAAATGATGAGGCTAACATTTGACTTAATCATTTTTTCGCTGTGTTTTATCTTATGGCAAAATTCAACAGTATGGTGTCAATGTAAAGCTTTAACTTTTACTAACAATAACTAGAGTTATAGGTTTTCTCAATACCGCCCTAGTGAAAGACAGCCAACTTGGTGCTTAAAATGGTGTTTGGCGTGATTTATGACCACATATGAATTGCCGGATACTACGCGATAATCTCCGTCTTCACCATGTCCTTCCATTCTCCACCCCTTCAATATTACACTAAACTTCACCCAATTGGCGATGTCATTGGCTCCCACTGAAACTGGACAGTTTTCGCTCATGTGCGGCTTTTGTTAGTCCAGTTATTGATTGACTTAGGCTAAGCTACAGCTAAATGACCAAGAGGCTTGGTTGGAAACAACAGCCGCTATTGTTTCCCCCTTATCTGTTTTCGCTAGCCCCAGTCGGTTCAGGTGATCTACACGCTACTGTAAAAAGGCTTAACTAATTTCGTTATGAATATTTTATAGTCCTCAGAACGGAAACTGAGCAACGCGAGTTCTCTGAATGACTTCCTGTAGACAGATATGTAATTGTCTGTTTTGTAATTTTGAATATTTTATAAATAAATGACGGCCTACGTATTTTATAAATATGCGTCTGGGTGTAATAAATCATCTTGTTCAATTTTGTATGCAAATTTATGGAATAGTAATCTATTTACATCCGTCAATAAAAAATCAAAATTTATTTTCTATTCAATTTTTCTTTTAGTTTTAATTCACATAATTTTAATAGCGTTGCGACTGCCTGGCCTGCCCGTTAGAACTGAATCATGGCATGTATGATTTTTGATTTTCACGGCCAAAAGTATTAAAGTGATTTATTTTTCGGATATTATGTCCTGTTGCATGGTAGCTCTTTCTTTAGACAACGTTTCGGACAACATTACAGTCACATCTTCCCTCGATATTGTAATTCTGTTCTAAACTTAACTTAAGCTTGGCTAAAGAAGGAGGTAGCGCAACATGGAATAGTATCCCAAAAATAAGATAATCAAAATCACAATAAAAAAACAAAAGCCTTCGACATTTTTTTGATCAGTTCCACTTCAGAGTTGCAAAAGAGGCGATAATTTTTTTATGCGTTTTATAACTTGATAAGTAAGAATTGGTCTCAGTTTAAATATTGTAAGACGGAGTTTGTCACTCCTCAACTGATCTGTATAACAATAAACAGGAAAGATTTGATGTACAGGGTTTTCCAATAAGAGGTGTTATTCTTAATAGCCCACTATTTCGGTAGATGTTACTTTTGAAGCTGTCATTTTTTGACATTTGACAAGTAAAAACTACGCCATTAATAAAAATGGAACGATACACGCTTCAACAAAGCATTGAAATTATTAAAATTCACTTGAGTGAATGAAATGCAAATCGTCTTGAGTGATGAGGCCCATTTCCACCTGGGTGGCTTCGTCAACAAGCAAAATTGTTGCATCTGGGGCTCAGAAAACCCAATAGTTATTGTTGAAAAGCCTCTCTATCCTCAACGTGTGACTGCAGTTTATGGTCCGGCGGAGTCATTGGACCTTTCTTTTTCGAAAATGAGGCTGGAGCAACAGTTACGGTGAATGGATTGCGCTATCGAGAGATGATTAATGATTTTTTATGGCCGGAAATGGATGGTATTGATTTGGACAACATTTACATTCAACAAGACGGCGCTACGTGCCACACAAGCAACGAAACCATTGATCTTTTACGATTGAATATCAAAATAACACCTCTTATTGGAAAACCCTGTACTTTGAAAAAAATGTTCAATGTCGCCTGCATATAGGCAATCTTCTGTACACATTTTACCCTTTGACTAAGACACGTGTATTAAGTACAGTCAATTGTAAAGTATGTAAAGTGTTGTAAAATCAAGGTCTACATAGTGCCTTATCGTTACCAAGCTGTAATAGTTAATAAACATTTACGCACTCGTGCGTTTAATAAGTGGCATATTAAAATTAAAACTAATTTAGCTACTGTGTAACGTTAATGGTTTTGTATTTGATACTGTTAATTCGGATCAGGGCTGCGATTAAACGTGCACGATTATTGAACTGAAAACGTCTATAATACTAAAAAATACAATGTTTTTTCAAATGTACATTTGTACCAATTAAATGACAGGTTCTCATGCTCATGAGTGAACCAGCAACTTTCACAATATTCGACAACTACCTGATGATATCTTGATAAAGAATATGGCAGTAGTATTGGATTATAATTATCCAGAACTTTTACCTTTATCCAGAATGGTAGATCCTGTCTTTAACACCCTCATGACAGAGAATCAATATTTTTTTTTGCTTTAAACGGTTATTGCTATATTAGTTACAAAGTTAATTAATAATTAAGAAGAACGAAGTTTATTATTTTATTGAAGAAGAAGATAATACTAATAAACCTTAGCGAAACATAAAACAGAACAAGTCTCTGAAAAATAAAAAAGATAACATTCTTAACTGTGAATCAAACCGCGAATCTCTGTCTTACCCGGATAACATAACTTTAACCATTGACCGTTGGAACTTAATTATTATACGTCATTTTTGACGAACTAATATTTCAATTTCAGTATTAACAATATTATCTTGCAACTAATTTTTGGAAGCTATCTTTTTGAATGATTAAAAAGTTCTGAAGAATTTCTTTGCAGTCTAGATAGTGTCTCGGATAAACACATCCGATTTTTATTTACATTCTATATTATATTATATTTAGTATCCAAAACACTGAATAAGGTAAAGTACCTCCAAATCGTCTTCTTTCTCTTCTCATTCTCCTTTTAATGCTTTCCAAAAAAAGATTCTCAATTTCGGGCTTTAAAAATATAATCATCATAGTCAAACATACTTATTTCGGTCGTCTGTGATGATGTGCGTGATGTGAAATATTCTTCACGTTCAGCGAACCAAATTTGTTTTGAAAATTTTAAAACTAGATCTGATGATTGTGTTAATTCAGATAATCGATAAAGTATGTAAGTACTTACCTATAGTCAAACGTATTTTTTATTTAATTAATAAAAATTCTAATTTGTTTTATTTTATTTTGTATTTATACACGATTTTCTAGTTTACTGACGGTGTTCATTTGAAAGGTAAACTTCTGACCTCTCTCTAATTTGTTCACAAAAATATAATTATATTATTAAAATAATGGCAATATTTGTGTAGTGTAAGGCAATATGATCCTGAAGCAAATATTTTGTATCTACTTTCTGCTTGAAAAATCCTACAATTATAATATCCCGTGATTTTAAAGCTCTAGAATATTATGACGTAATATTATAACATTTTTTTTTTTTTTTTTTTTTTTTTTTTTTTTTTTTTTTTTTTTTTTTTTTTTTTTTTTTTTTTTTTTTTTAGGTTTGTCAACAGTGATTCATATCAAAGCTCTCGAAATTCAATTACACAATTTAAACTTGGTTGATACTATCACTAATTACAGACAAACACAACATTGATGAGCACAAAACTATAAGTAAAGAATAATGTACATGTATGCACCTACATGCATACATGTATACACAAATACATACACTTACATATACATTTCATAACAGCAATAGTAATTACTTTATAGATAAACACGATAGGTAGCTTTAAGTCTTGTTTACGTTTGATTTGAAAGTGGCCAGTGATGACATTGACAAATCAATGGGATGACTTTTATATGTCTCGTTAAAATAACGGCACATTCTTGGTAAAGGTGAGTCATACCCCAGCTTAGTTTTATATTTTTTAATATGTAACGGAATATAATGTATGAGTCGGGAACCAATTCTAGGAACGTTGAACATAATTTTATAGAGTAAAAAAGGGCAGTTTATTAGAGCATTAACAATTTTGAAAAGAAAATTTAAATCGATATTTAGTCTTCTCTGTTCAAGGGTGCGTACATTGTAGAAATTTAGTCTATCGGTGTAATGAGGAAGTGATCGAGCTCGCTTATCACAATACGCTAGGTGGTACATAAAATGTTTTTGAACCCGCTCTATTCGCTGAATATGAACTTTGTAGGTTAGACTCCATATAGAACTTGCGTACTCCAACACGTTGCGGGTCAAGGAATTGTATAGCGTTATTTTTGATTTGGGATTCTGAAAATTTTTACTATTTCGTTTGATAAATCCTAGCATTTTTAGGGATCTAGAAATAATGCTGTCGATATGAGGTGTGAAAGTTAGTTTTTTATCGAATATTACGCCTAGGTCCCGAATGGTTGTGACTTCCTGGAGTTTAGTACCGTCGATAAAATATTGAGTTGAGATTGAGTTGCGTTTACGTGTAAAAGTTATGTGGACACATTTTAAAGAATTCAGAAACATTCTATTGTCAGTGCACCACTTAGAAACTCTGTTGATATCATTTTGAAGGAGTATTGAATCAAGTAATGTGTGGATAATTTTAAAAATCTTACAATCATCGGCGAACAATAAAATTTTAGAATCCAAAATAACATCGCACAAGTCATTTATAAAAACAAGGAACAAGATCGGGCCCAAATGGGACCCTTGAGGTACTCCAGACGGTACATCTAATCCTCTTGATTCATAACCATCAAATACTACTCTTTGTTCACGGTCAGTTAGATAGGAGTGAAACCAGTTTAGCAAGGTACCATGAACACCCATGCGTTTTAGTTTATGTATTAATAATCTGTGATTTACCTTATCAAAGGCCTTGCTAAAGTCAGTGTAGATGCTGTCTATCTGTTGACCTTTATCGACAGCTTCGGTTAAGGTAGTGACATAGCAAAGTAAATTGGAGGATGTTGATTTCTGGGAGAGAAATCCATGCTGTTTTGGAGTAATAAGATTTTTGAGATGATAATTCAGACTTGGACAAATTATTTTTTCGAAAATTTTAGCAAATGAACAGAGAATGGAGATGGGTCTATAGTTTGTGACGTCGTGAAGGTCGCCACTTTTAGGTATAGGTACAATATTTGCTTGTTTCCATCTTGTTGGGAAAACGGATGAAGACAACGATTTAAAAAGCAAAAAGGTGTCACACTATCTTCTTTCGTTTTTAACAATACGGTACGATTATACCACCCAGTTAGGAGCACTCCTGTCCCGGTGAGACCGGTACACCAAGGAGCACTGATTTTTTAGGGCTTTGAACACGTGTTTTGAAGAAAGGAATTAATGGTATACATGAAAACCTAATAAACCAATATTGGAATTTAGGATGGGCAGGAATAAAGGAATTGATTGAGCTTCGTTTTTTTTTTCATTTTCACCACTTCCTTCTTCTTAAAACATTTTGTCTATTTTTGCCTCTTTTTGGATCTTTTTGTCCCTGCTTAGCTCTTCTTGCCTTTTCTCTTCTTGTGTCTTTTTATCTCTTCTTGACTTTTCTTATTCATTCGTTGCTCTTCTTGCCTCTTCTTGTCTTTTCTTATTCATTCGTTGCTCTTCTTGCCTCTTCTTGTCTTTTCTAGTTTCTAGTTGACTGTTCTTGGAATTGATTGGCCGTCGGTTTCACGTTTCCCGATTATTTTTGCTTTCCACTTCTTCTTGTTTCAAGCTTCTCGCTTCTTTAATTTCGTTGCCTCTTCTGATCTTTTCTTGCCTATTCTTACTTCATCTTGGCTCTTCTTAGCCTTTTCAGAATCAGAATCTCCTAGTCTTTGGTTGCACCTTATTTATTCTACTAGCCTCTTGTTGCTTCTTTATGTTTACCCTTTCTTCATCTAGCTTCTTCTGTCTTTTTTTTGCTTCTCATTGACTCTTATAGGCTCTCCTAGTCTACTACTTTTACTATTAAATATTGTTCCGGAAAACAGCTTTTCGAAAATAAAAAGGTATCTACCACTGCAATATTTGCACAACATAAAACATATGAACCACGTCCAGCTAGTAAAAAATACTTAAAATTCAACAATACTATTCGGTAAACCATTTGAATAACAAACCGATGATTCATTTGAATATCGAGTCATAAATATGCAAAGTTCTTTCATACCGCCGACAGTTGTTCTTTTTTGGTGGAGCCCAATTTTGGAAAGTGAGATTAAAAACAATAGTTTTGTAACGAGTATTTATGGTTGTGCGGTAGGTTCAAACGGTATACATAAAATACTGAACCGTAGTTACGCAAATATTAATTGATAATACTAATTTCGGTGCATGGGTGCATGCGTGAAGTGTGATATTGCTGCGTAATGCGTAAAGTTATTCCAGTTCAATAAACTGTTAGTTTAACTTACTTAATTTTCAAAATTGGAACTGTTACGGATGAATCATGTCGGACAAGCGATATTGTATGTACAAACATTATTTATTTAATTTATTCAAAATATGTATTTCTTTTGTTAAAAATTTTGATAGATGTCAAAACTTACAAGTTTACTAACATACGAATAGTAAATATCTACTCTTGAAAGGCAATGATCAGAATGAAAATGTTTTTTTACAAATTCTTTCAAATTCACAAATCCTAGAATTATAGTAATATCTCGCATTTTTTCACGGGTCTGCGCTGGTATATTATGTCTTTTTTCTACATATTTAAAAGAACAGTATTCTAAAAGAAAATTCTAAACAAAAATATATACAAATTTCACGAACCCAGTACTTGCTGTACAAAGTTTTTGCTGATTCATTTACCACCCAAATAAATCCAAAGTTAAACGTGCTGTCAAAACTCACTTCAATAATGTTATATTTTTTGCCCAAATAATATTTCAATAAAACCTTTGCCTGTTTTTATACAAATTATAATGAGTTTTTTTTACTAAACCTTACGTTATAAGAAGCAAGGTTTCATCATTATTCCAATGCTTTTTGCAGTCTACTGAATGTTAAAATATATATAAATAACCTTGCATAATACTATTTTGGAAGTAAACTGTGGTGAACTGTTAAAACTGCGGTTACATTTTAAATTTGTTGTTAATATTGGCGATAAGAATTTCCGCTTTGCTCCTATCGTCATCTGATAAAATATGTTTATTTTTCGAAGAATGTACATGTTTGCTTTAGAATAATATCCGGAAATAGTTATCAAATCCGTATGATACCTGGCATATATTTTTGGTGGAGGTTTTCTTGCTACTTCATACTTAATAATAAAATGACACGGATATCAATTTAATAGAAAAAAATAGTTTATGTATAAATGTCCAATCGGAGGACGCATCGACATATTTTGTTAACTATTTGAAAAACGAATTACACCACCCATACCTTGACGATAACCAAAAATACAAGTAACAAATTGTAACCCATGAAACCATGGATTAACCACTCCATTATAAATTGCATTCACAAAAGAAACACGCTACACAAAAAAACCAAAGATAATCCATATGACCAACTACTATAAAAAATATAGAAACATGTGTTGTAACGTCATCAGAAAAGCAAAAGAAATTTACAACTCAGAAAGAATTAAACAAAGTAACAATAATCCCAAAAAATATGGGAAATACTAAGAGAATCCACAAACTCGCAAACTACAAAAGTGAAACAGAGCATAAATGAACTTTCTATTGATGAACATATTGTTGAGTCCACAAAAAATCCTAAACTCGTTGCTGATCATGTAAATAATTTTTTTATTTATATCGGTCCAAATCATGCTTCTCAAATTGCCCAAAGTGGAATCACCCAATCTACCGATACAATTAATGGATCAAACAAATAACAAAAATACAAAATTCATGTTCCAAACTGTGTCACAGGAAGAAATTCTCAAAACAATTAAATCTCTAAAACACACTTCTTCTGCTAGACCAGATGAAATTCCAACCAAAATCCTTAAAACTCTGTCTTCGGAGATTACATTGCCCCTAGAATACATTATAAACCTAAGCATTACACAGGGCTACTTCCCCTCTAACTTAAGACAAAGTAACGTAATTCCCATCTAAAATTCTGGAAACAAGATAGATACCAACAACTATAGACCAATTACTTTACTGAATAGCTTGTCTAAAGTTTTTGAAAACCTCATTAATGCACAACTTTTCTCTGTCTTCGGAGATTACATTGCCTCTATTATAAACCTAAGCATTACACATGGCTACTTCCCCTCTAACTTAAAACAAAGTATCATAATTCCCATCTAAAAATCTGGAAACAAGATATATACTAACAACTATAGACCAATTACTTTACTGAATAGCTTGTCTAAAGTTTTTGAAAACCTCATTAATGCACAACTTTTAAAATTTGTCGAGAGCCATAAAATACTTTAAAAAAATCAATATGGTTTTCAAAAAAAACAAAAGTACCTCAGATGCCATTGCTGTGACAGACTTCATTGTAAAAAGCCTTGATAAAGGAAATAAATGTATCTCAATCTTTGTAGACCCCTCTAAAGCTTTTGATACAACATCACACATGTTAACAAACTAATTAAAAAACTAGAAAAAATTGGCATTACCTTTTTTAAAAGATACCTAAATGGACGCAAACAACAGGTTAAAATACAGAATACTGTCAGTACTCAGCGCTCAACTGACTATGGAATTCCACAAGGAAGCGTATTGAGACCGACTCTGTTCTTACTGTATATTAACAACTTTTGCAACCTAGAAATTGAGGGAAACATGATTAGCTTTGCTGACGATACTGTCTTACTGTTCGAAGACAACAATGGGTCAGCTGTATTTCAAAAAGCTGAAAAAAATATTAACTTAGTTAAAAAATGGTTAGATATAAACACGCTTACCCTTAACACGAAAAAACAAAATATGTCACTTCAAGCATCAATGCTACAGGCCAACCTAATAATAATTACTCCATAAAAATACATAACTGTACGAATTCCAATGAATGTAATGAGTGCCCCAGTATAGAGCGCACTCCACAGATGAAGTACCTCGGCCTCACCATTGACCCATACCTCAAATGGAATCTACATACTCAGATCATCGCAAATAAAATTAGGACAACAATACATTTCTTCAGATCCATAAGGAACTTCCTTAACTTACAAATTCTAAAAACGATTTATTTTGCAATCAACCAATCCACCATTGAGTACGGTATCATTGCACGGAGAGGGGGTACTTCATCAGCTCTAGATCCTGTTGAAAAGGCGCAGAAAACAATTATGAAAATTATTTTCAAACTTCCTCAAACTGCAAGCAGTAACTTAATTTTCCACATAATGAGAGTATTTGATGTTCGACAGATCCATGTAAAAAATATCCTCATACATCTCTTTAAAAACAAACACGTATTTTACGAAAAAAAGTAACTTAAGATTTAAACGTAACTCGAACAAAGACATATTGTAAGCTCCAGCACTTTCTTCCACCTTTGCTTTGGTCAGCGTAGCTTTAGATACTTTGCCACAAAAATATTCAACACGCTCCCAGAAAATATTAAACTGAGTCAAACACAGAAAGAGTTTAAAAAATATATTAAAATTTGGATTTATTCAAATCATCGAGCATATACTGGTGCCCTCACCCAAACGCCTTGTTACTGACACTTATTGTAGTATGAATGGTGCTAAAACTTGCTGTATTTGTATTTTGTATATGCAAACAATAATGTAACCTAACCAAACGTCTTGTCATTATAGTTATTATAGTTTGTATTGTGCTAAAACTTGCTGTATTTGTATTGTGTATATGCTAATAAAAATGTAACCTAAAATAATGTATTGCTGTATAGGAACCTATATTAAACATTCATAAGAAAACCATAGACAAAATGCGAAAAATAATTAACTATAAAATCTGCCTCAACACAGGTTCGCCTAGTGAGGCAGGTTATGCACAACTTAAAATAAAGTATATTATGCCATATCTATATAACACTCTTATATATATATATTTACTTTTTCTTCTATTCGAAACTGTTCTACTATTGTAACATTAGTTTTTCAACAATATCATTGTTACAAACTTACATATAGGTATTTTACTTACTAATGATATATTATATATTCTATAATTTTTTTGATGAAATAAATTAATTTAAATTTAAATACGTTTTTTCTTCCATAATTGCAAAATTACTTTTTGGTGTTATTTTCAAATAATATTTAATTGTACGCCATTTTAATTACAACATTTTAGTATGGGCCACGAAGCTCAATTATTATCATAGATTAAAAAAACGTCACAGTCATTACCAAACATCATCTGCTTAAAATAAATGTTAAATGTTCATGCGGGTCAGTATTATGTGAAGGGTAAATATATGACTCGAGTCATCAGGGACTTGAACAGGGACAGCTTTGAATTACGTATTTAAGTATCAAAAAATAAGACTACTTACACGAAAAATGTATTGTTTAACGTTTTTCAACCAAAATTCTAGTAGTATAGGTATTATGCCACAAGGTAAAATTATGAGCAAAAATTGTTAACCATCTAATAAAACTGATGTTCAAGGTATGCTTGTCCATGGTAAGTAAAACGAGCTTTACATATGACGCGTTGTTGAATATATTGTGACGCGAACAATTAATAACACCTGTTGTTACGCTGGTAAAGGACGCGCTGTGACCTTAAACGTAATGCGAGAGATATTAAAAAACACCACTTAGTGCCTTCGCCAAAAATTAACTTATTTTCATCTAAAAAAAATTTTTTTTTCTCTTTTTTGTGTAAATTGCGTACAGCCTTCGCAACGTTTATTTTAATAAAGTTCTTGGAAATTAATTTCCCGCTCTCAATTTAGGAACAATCGAACTAAATAAACATATTTAGTTCCTATGCCCTTAGGTGTGTTGAGTGAAAACTTTCTGTTCAAATTGTTTATAAGCTTTTAGTTTCAGTTATCCAAAATGTGAAGATTTTGTAACATTTTATACTACTTTTTTTTACATTCTTTGAAAAGCCGTTGGTTTTAAATTAGTTTTATTTCTTCTTTTTGACCCAATACCATCATACTTTAGAGAATCTATGTCCTTTTCACTCCCTTTAAGGGTCTGAAGAAATAATAATAGATTTCAAACCAATTCTCTCTTGGCATATACTCCTTGCTTCATTCAAATTCGTACATCGTCTCATACCGATACATTTGTTCGTTATTGTGGCTCTTGCCACGACACATATCTTCCTGGATTTTCCATCTGCTTTCTCGTCATATTGACATTCATGCTTCTTTCATTGTTTTAATCATCTTAGCGTCCTTTACGTAATCTGCTTCATAATCTTGCCTTGCATTATCGAACCTCCTCATTTGTAATTATGTTGAACCTCAATTTATCACAAATTATAAAGATGCCTACTAAAAAAAGTATCGGTTATTGACTGACCTTAAACTCAAATAAATATGGTTATACTAAAACAATTTTAACGCGTCCATTCCATCAATTTAATTTACGACTTCTCCTGTTGATTATTCGCACACAACCATCTAATGAAGTGTATTTTTAAATTTTGGCTTACGAATTTGATCATCATATCAATTTCAACAATCATGTATTATATTGAATAGGTTCGTAAAATATCGAAATGCTTATCACATTTACTCATTGTTAGAAGTGTCCGCACATAAGCTAATAGATGAATTCTTAAATAATGGTCTATTACAATGTGAAATTAGACCAATCAGTTGGCAAACACGCTATAAATCAAAAAAATATTTTCAAAGCGGGTTCCACTTGAGCATTTTTTTTTAATTAATACTAATCATTTTTAAATTGTTGATTTAGATATATGCCAAACTTTGAATTAAATTTTAACGCAAACATCGATCAAGTAATAATAGATGTACAAGTGGTAAATATTTAGATATGTAGTATTTGAAACCATTCAGATTAGACTCGTTGCGCGTTGCTTGAAATGTGTGTTTAGTCATATTAGGTGACTGAATCCGAACAGCCTGTCCCCTCTCTCTTCAGCTTCGCAACAAGTGGTGATGTTATATTATTTTTTTTAATGATAAACTAACGTTTATAAGACAAAGTTTTATGCATTGCATAAAGGATAACAATTAATTATACCAATACAAATTGAAAATATCTCCCGAGTAATATTCCCGTTGACGGCATTTATTTTTACTCGGGAGATATTTTCAATTTGTATTGGTATTTCGGATGACTAATTATTGCTTATAATTATTTGGTGATGTAATAGTTCCAAATTCGCGAAGAATCAGAACACTTGTGCGGTATTCGTTTAAAAAAAAACTGTAAGGCGAAGCACTACAAAGCAACTTTAGTGCTTCGTATTTCTAAAATTGATTGCCAAAATATATTTTAGACGATTTAATTAAATACGGCGAGTAGAACACATCTAGGCTTTTGAAATAATAGAATCATTTTTCAAGCCCCGCAAAATTACAGTAACAAGCATATAAAAACTGCTTTGTAATGGTTTTATTGTACAATGACAATTTAAGTTCTTTAAAAAATATGGCAAAAAATTTAAAAATTTGTACTGTACGTCACAAAATAAAATAAAACATACTTTCTGGTGACGTTTTTTTCTTGCATGAATCAAAACAGGCTTGTGTTGGGCGGGAATTTAAACCTTATCGTCATCTACATAAGAAGTGTTATTGTTAGCTTCCCGATTCCAAATGTTACATGACGTGGTGCATCATATTAAGTACCTACTTATTGATACTCAATAAACATTCACTCTATAATACTCTTAACTCCTTCACCAAACTAAAAAGCTTATTCTCTACATTGGCGTAGAAATACTTTATATACTTGCGTAAAAACATTATATATTACAATGTAATTTGAATATCTCCAGCTTTTGACAGAAAATTCGAATATAAATTCTCTGCATTATCAACTCTAACAGTAATAATTACCAATACAGATAATGATTGCTGTTTTCATATCAACAAGTTAATAATATGACGGTAGTATCTGACCATCAATAACAAATTATTGGGTTTATGTTTGCACTTGTTCATAATATTATATTAACATTATCTTGATTGTAGACATTTATTATTTTAGGTCCCGATTTGTGGCAACCAAAGCAAATTAATCGCCAGAGTGGGAGATTATTTAGGATTGGCTTTTCATCGTAATCGTAAATCAAGTAACTATTACTTTGTACCTTTGTATTTTTAAAGCTTATAATTTAATTTAAATATTTTTTACTTTTGATACCGTAAAACTGCCATCCATAAAATCACCAAACACTGTGAACTTTATTTTAGTGAATGGGCCACCTTTAAAGAAATCACGTTAAACTTGGGAAATAGCAATATGGGCCAGTGAATTTTGAGCTTACGAAAGCTAACTAACTAACTAACTAACTATCACGCCGTTTTCCGCAGGTGTAGGTGGAGAGGACGGACCGCCAAAAAACTAGATCTTGGCACACACTGCTTGCCTCATTCACATTCATTCATCGTCTGATATATACTCTTCTATTATTCTGACTCTTAACATGGTCCGACTTAAGAAGATTCGACTTGTCTTACTCATTACGCTTATACCAACCTTGTATTCTTTGCGGATCTCCACATTGCGGATTTCTCACGCGATCATACATCATTTTACCACACGATACTATTTCTACAGCATTAAGTCTACTTTAATCCTTCCTCTGCCAGTTCCATTCTGGCAGGTACCAGAACTCCATTATGAACTGCTGTCATCGCTTCTTTGAATATATTTTTGCTAGCGCCAACCATATACAATCCTCCTGGAGATACCTGCATTTACTCTTCTTCTCTATCAGCTTTCCCATCTTTCGTAAACTTATGAAAACTATGCAGACCATTTTCATCTCCGAATCAATTTTTATGATTTTCCTTTACAGGATTTTTTAAAAGTTCTTTAGTATTCAACTACATAAATGAATCGTTTTTTTTAATATTTTAAAGTTATATTATTTTGCAGCTTGTTAACGAGAATTTTTAATAAGCGTGCAATGATTTTTTATAATTTTTTTAATCCTCTGATTGTTTGATCAGTTTTACCTATAACAACAATCTTTTTGACAGTGACAAAGTGGTAATAACCTTACAAATGTGATTTAATCCATTAAATACATCCATTGTAAGTTTTTTTATTGTGACATATAAACATTTACGAGTAACTCGGCATTAAAATGAATGTAGCGATAAAATATAGATAATTATTAATGTTTTGTTGCTACTTGGTGGTGTTTAATAGAGGTGATGATAAAAGTACCTTTCCACACATAAAATTACCGCAATAATTATACTGATTTATCGGTGATAGATAAAACCCAAGGCAATTGTCCTTCTGTTAATCAAAAGATTACAAACACAATTACATATTCTTTATTACGACCAATTAAATTACCGGTCATTCTTTATTAGGGCAGGAAAACTGATTTATATCAATCTCGTGTCATAAAATTTATCATTAGTTTATTATATTGCTATTAGAATCGTATGATTGAACTATTGTTAAGGGCTTTTGTACAAACTTTCACATATTTAGTGCTTAAATATTTAAAAGAATAAGTGGTGATATTTTTATGGAATACCTATTGACGGAGGACCAAAGTTCACAAGAAAGTGATAACCCAGGCGGTTTCTCAGTAAGTCATGTACAGAATTTCTCACGTCAGCCGATTATCACTCAAGTTTTCATTTATCTTTGGTTGTTGTAGTATAGTCGAGCCTCTATCCTTCCATCCAAAACAGTTTTGGGAACTTTTGGTACATTCTCAGGGTGAGAGATGACATCATCGTGAAAATGGAAGCCGCAGCACGGGTAAGCCACCCAGTGAGGCCAACATTTCTAAATTGTACTAATAAATGTAACATATTGTACAAAAAAAGAAGGTTTTGCGCTATTTTGAAGCGCCTTCTTGTATCCATGGAAATTAGGTGCAAATAAAATAGCAATATTAAGAATCCAAAATTTAATTTAAATACTTATTGAGTAAAACCTCAAAATGTAATATTAAATCATTGAAAATAATATTATTAACAACTCTTGAAAGAAAAATGTTAAATATAAATATTAAGTTGTTGAATTGAACCTAAGACCTCAGCCTGGCCTGGGCTTTGCTAATCACTAACCACTGAACTAACCTGATCTTATCCACTTCAGTCATATTTAACTGTATCAAGAGCAAAACCTGATACAGTTAAAGTCCTGGGTTCAATTCCAAGACGCGACCAAATCTTTTTCTGAATTTTGTGTTTCACATATTTCGTTTGAGAGATGTTAATAAACATTATTTTCAATGATTTATAAAAAGTATACCTATTTGTACATTGTTTTGGAGTTGCTCGAAATTACTTTAGATAAGTTTTGCGACAAGATACAAATAACAAGATACTTCATATTTTTCATCTCCTTCCTAACATTTACTTCTTTCCATCCTGACAAAATACCCCAAAACTGAGATGAAATAGTTCCACTAGCCCCGAGCATTTGAATTGAAACTCTTATATGGCATCCCAAAAAAATGGAGTAGCTGAAGTTTATGAGGTCACAACAACAAACGTTTAGTCTGTCTGTTTTGACGGCTGCTCGTGCGAAATTTGTGACTTGCCTTGGCGCCAACTCGCCACTAAATAGTTGTAAAACCGCTATTCGTTTCTCAAAGGTGGCTATTGTGTGGCTGTTGCATACCTAGACCCAGACTGTGCTACATACATTCAAATAATACGTACGTACATGTTGAACTTGTATTTCGCGAGTGCAATGAATCATTTTTAAGTTAGGTATTTAAAATCTTCAGTCTGGCCACGAGTGTTCCAATAAAGTTTACACTCTGAGCAGTCTTGTTATTATGGAAAGTATACTAAGATGATATGATAACATTTTGTGTACCGCCAAGAAACATTTTTAAAAGTTGTTGATATTTTTTAGAATTGTCATGAGTGTGTCAAAAAGGACCCATTGTAAATAATCATTTTTAACTTATTGATATTGTTAAGATTGATCTCAATGCGAAAATGCTCGTCTACCGTCTAGTTTCTAGTTTTCATTGTAGGTATACAATTAAAACGATTTTATTTCTTATTTTCCCTCAGGGGGTGTATCATCTATGGATGAAGTATGGAGGGTCTTTTTAATGAAAGTAAGGAGAGAAAGTTATGGGAAGGAAAAAAGGATGAGAAATGGCTAAGAATCTGGATTCAGTGTGTCCAGGAGTTATGGACGTATTAATCCATCTCTCCCGCTGATTTGTAAGCCGATTGGTTGAGAGAGTCCGGCTGGAGACGTCAAAGGTTCTTCCTCAACTGGCCTCTCTCGACCCTCACGCATGTGAAAACCTCACCCCAAAAACCCGGGTACTCCTAGCAAACCACTTGGGGTGACCTATGGCAGAGTAGTTGGTTTTCTTAGTATTAATAAATGCTAAAGTGGTTTAAATTGAATGGAGTTCAGAGGTCTCTATATCATCATTGATTCTCTTAAGCTGTCAATTATTATTTTAAAAGGGACTGTAGGAATTGCTTAGGGCAAGATTTATGATCACGAACATGGGTGTTTAATGTTTATCCAAATTAAAATTAAAATTACTTTGTACCTAGTATTGTAAGATATTTGCAGACTAAATACTGTGACAAGGTATCATAGCTATATAAATAAACTGCGTCCTTCGTTGAAACGTTGGCGTAAGGAGAAAAGCGCAACTCAGTTTAATACCCCAAAAGTATAACAATATAATGTAATGTCCGTTTATTATCTTTATAACATTACTCAGACATTGAATTGGTATAGTGGAATAATAGTTATTAGACTCGTCTCTGTGTTTCCTCCCATCTGCAAGATGGGTCTCCTCGAGATCAATGTTCACTCTTTCCTCTCCTGAAAAAGGCTCTCCACACAACACACTCAAAAAATGAGATAGACCCCGATGGAAATTATTTTCCTCAGGGTCTCCTGTTTGCAATCCATGTTAAAAATGATGTAGCCAACAAAATGTCTTACCTCAAGTAACAAGTGATGAAGAAGAGACATTGGACAACCCGACAATCGTTCACATTGTTTTATAGTTCTTTCTTATCGCTTTCTCATACTGTCTCTTTCACTACTCGTTAGTTGCACAGTCGTTACGCATAATTATTTTATTGTAAAGCCGAAGCCATTTCACTCTATTCTAGCACACTCTGCTTGTTGACATAACAAGCCCACTTATATTCTTGGTTCTGGTTTCACGGACTCTCTTTTTATTTTTTCATACATTTATTCTTCCATTCTTAGACACCGCCTTCTTCGCTCATCCGCTGTACTTGACCTAACCATTTAAGCATCCCTTTCTTACTATATTTCATTACGATCCATCAGCCTAGCATTCCTTTTGATTTCATCAATCGTAATTCAGTCATATATTGTTTTATGGTTTCCGTGCCTCTTGATCCCCCGACAGTTGAACTCCCGGAGAGTGATCTCTTTGCCAGTTGTTCCCTCTACCATATCATATCCCTAAGGATTATTTTTGTTGTACTTCCCCCCTTATGTTATATCCCCCCTGAATTCTCCTTATCATCATAAGTGGGCATCATTGTTAGCAAAAATATTTGTCTAGCAGATTTTTACTTAAGACGCCGGCAGATATTTTAAGTATATCTACTTTGTTATAAGGCTTCTACGTTACTATGAAAATATCCTCTCTACATACGTTACCAGGGAGCAAGTACAACATAAATAGTTCTTTGGGGGATCAAGTGTTCCAGGGGCAAACTGTCCCGCGAACCAACTGTTCGGGATTCAACTCTCCGAGGGATCAACTGTCCTGGGGATGAACTGTCGGGGGATCAACTGTCAGGGAATCGACTGATGGGGGATCAAGAATCGGTCACCATTTTATGATGTACACGCCTACTGGAACTTTTTTTCGTTCTTCTATTGCGTTCAATCTACTTTCATACTTATTCTTTAAATCCCATGCTTCGCTGTCATTATAACAACCCCGTTGTGAACTGCAAGTCTATCCTCCTCAACTCCTTAATAGGACAGTTCAGTAAAAGTGTACTTAAGTGTACCACAAAATCCGTTGCTTGAAAACTAAATAACATGAAAGATTTACCATAATTATATGATGTGCTGATTGAAAAATGATTTCATAAATCTTTGGTCAATGACAATAAAAAGTCAGTGAGATCATTTTTTAGTGAACCTCTCAAACCAAAGTACTTGGCAAAACTGTAGAGTTGAAACGTTTATTAGTTTTATTTTTAACTAATTACGTATTTCAGTTCTTTGCAATTTTTTTATAACACTGGCTTTGGCAAAAATTATTCAGCATTTCAAAAAACATACAAATTCTTGAAATCAAACATACTGATTTCGTCAGTGATGGGTGTCTTGCGTGAAATCTGATTCAATGAACTCAAATTTGCTTTGAACATATCCATCAACTTATCCCATTTCCAAAATCGGAACTAACTGCGTGAAGAATTCAAACAAGCAATAAAGTAGGTACCTACTAATCAATATAATATTTTAACAGAAAATTATTATTAAATAACTTTTTTAAATTACAACTGTTTTGTCAAGAATTCAGACTATCCCGTGACTTTTCACGGGTCTGCGCTAGTATGACACTAATATTACCTTGCTTATGTTGTATTGTTTATTTTGTGGAAAGGGAATTACTCTCATATAATACAACCTATGTTGATCTATGTAACCTATATTGATAGTATAGATAAAGCATTTAATGCTACATATATATCCGCGATCCGAACTGCCGAATTGAACCTCAACTTAAGGGAAAGAAACGAAGCAACCGCAAATGGCGCGAAACGCCGCTTGCAGTTGTTCGTTCCTTTCCCGTAATTCGTAGTTCGGTTCGCGTTACGGTTCGCAAATGTATACGTACCCTTAGAAGCTCCTGTAACTAGAACGAAGTCAAATTTTATCTGTCTGCTACTAGTGTAATAATGATTCAGTAAATCTATATCAAATTGTTACCTCGTTGCCACAAGTTCATTTTCGATTAATGCGAAACTTTGACTGGGTTTAAAAGGTTTTAAAACTGTGGAAATAAAAAAAAATAATCGATTTGTTTTACTAATGTACGTACATCGATGTTTCGAAAAAAACACTCACTTATTTTCGCCACTCTTTTTGAATGTTGTTTTCCTCCGGTCTTTCACATAAAAAGGTAATGCGATCCGTAGATTATTTGTTTGACCGATTGGAGAGGGTTTTTGAACTTTACCGCGTCGTTGGTCAAACAGTAAAACGTATATTGTAGGTAAATTTTGTATGATAACACTACCTTATCAGCTTCTAACCTAGTTTTCTGCTTTAAAGATACGAAATGGTAGCAATATTATTGAAAAAAGTCTAAACAATATTATTGTTAATAATATTTATTTATATATAACGGTTGTTGGAACATTATTATCAAGATACAAATATACGAATACACCCCCATTTCTGGTTTACTGAAAAAAACGTAATGATAAACAAATTATAACTGTCATTATGCGTAAATAGCGTATGCGCAATAATAGCGCATGCGCATAAGAGTGCCAAAATGCAATGTTGTCAGTATTTTCGCAGCGCAGTTTACAGAGACATTTAAGTAATAATAATTCGATATAGAAATTGTACAGTCTTTGTACAATGTGCAACAAAAACACCGTTTCACGGTTGTGAAGTGATTTTTTTATTAGTAAGGCGGAATGATAGCTATAATTATTGTAAAAAAGTCTAAAAATTTTATTATTCATAATATTTACATCAAACGGATTGGTATACATTTGTTTACCTTTCTTTTTCCCTCGCGACCCTTTCGCAGACCTTCGTGAACCTTACAAAATTTTCTCAAAAGATACAGTATACAAAACTGTCTGCAGACAGTTGAAGATCACAGTTGGTATCACCTAAAAACAAATTTAAGCATTCAGTTACTACGTATTGTATTTAAAATTTGCTATTTTATTTGAATTTAGAACAATTACCTACGACATAATAATATTTTTTTATATTATACTGTTTTATTTAAATTTCGAATAGTTTCTACCTACATAATTTTCAAGTGCTATTTTATTTAAATTTCGAACATAGATAGAAAGATAAACTACTCGTTTTAATTTGCGGTGTTATTTGAATTTCGATTAGTTTCTGCGTATTTTAATTTGCTGCGTTAGTTCATTTGCTGTTTTATTATTTTATTTAAATTAGGAATGAGAAGTCAAGTCCCATATCCAAACTGAACTCGCTGACTATTTACCGGAGATATTATTTGAACAAATGTACACTACATACTTCATGCGGCATGGGTGCCCCTGCCCTCCTCTTCACCTTGCCTCTCTCCGCACTCACACGGAGACACTCACATCTGCCCGCGGTTGATTTATTTTCATTGTAAACACACCATTTTTCAGTTTACGTCGTATGACGGTGTGACAGAGCTCTCGAGGTAAAGAGCTGCAACTGAACCTATTTACTAAAAGTAAACAAATAAACCATATCATTATTATAAATATAATTTCATCAACTTCCATTAATTGGGAACTTATTTAGATAAAATAAATTTATACATATAAACGTATCTGCTTACCTTTAGGTATTTATCAATTTTTCCGAAGCGAACCGAACTTGTATTTCTTTAAAAAAATTAAACCTTTTTCTTGTGCGTGTGATTCAATCGGGAACTATGTAGAGGGTGGCCAAAAAGTGCTCACTAGATAAGAATATATTGGTTTGACACAATTATTATCAGTGTTTGACCCATGATTTGTCAATATTTACTCTAGTTTTATTTATTTCGCCAATTATTGCCAATTATTTGATGACAAGATGCCATTTACAAACATGAAAGCATCTTCCGATGGGGTGATGACTTTTGCGCCACTGTTATATTAAAATCTACCTTTTAAGAGCATCAAGAATCGTACATAGCATCATACAAGTATCCTCACTTTATGAATTACCCGACAGTATTAGTAATTACTCCTACGAGAATCATAGCTGAAAAAGATGAGTTCAATGTATTCTTTAGTGTGAGATTGAATCTACCCATTTAAAAAAAAAAAACAAATTACAACAAATAGCGAAACTATCTCAAATTAAATGTTTATTCTGCATTTATTTATTCGAAAGATGGTACTGGTAACAATAAATATTATAATGTTTGAAAAAAAAATGGTTTTATTCACACGGATTACACAAGGAGTTTGATTTTGAAATGAGAAAATGATTAGTTCCTATCGGAATGTCATTTATTCAGTTCCTACTTTCTCCTAATCGTAACAACTAGTTGGAAACTATTCAAATATTGGAACATAATATATTATTGCAAAAAATTGTTCGATTTCGAGTGTTTTTGTTTTTCGACTGTCATTTAAAAAAAAAGAAAGTTAAAAGCAAGTTTTTGATGCTTTTGGTGTATCGGGGGTATCTATGGTGTATCTCTTCTCCACTTTTAGAACTTGTTCCTTCGTTTTGGCGATAATTACCTTGAGGTATCGCGGTGGAATTAACTGTATCTATATTGTGATTGTGTTGTGTGCTCCTTTGCAGAGATGTTACAGTGTTAAGTGATTGGTCATTAATCTTCCTTCCCATTTCTTGTTCTACCCTACATTATACAGGGTTTTTCAATAAGAGGTGTTATTTTAATATTCAATCGTAAAAGATATAATCGTATTTTTTATTTAATTAATAAAAAAATCTAAATTGTTTTATTTTATTTTGTTACTAACGGTGTTCATTCGAAAGGCAAACTTCTGACCTCTCTCTAATTTGTTCACAAAAAATATAATTATATTATTAAAATAATGGCAATATTTGTGTTGTGTGAAAGGCAATATGATCCTGAAGCAAACATTTTATAACTACAGGGTTTTCCAATAAGAGGCGTTATTATGATATTCAATCGTAAAAGATCAATGGTTTCGTTGCTTGTGTGGCACGTAACGCCGTCTTTTTTAAAGTAAACGTTGTCCAGATCAATATCATCCAATTCCGACCATAAAAAATCATTAATCATCTCTCGATAGCGCAATCCATTCACCGTAACTGTTGCTCCAGACTCATTTTCAAAAAAGTAAGGTCCAATGACTCTACCGACCATAAACCGCACCAAACAGTCACACGTTGAGGATAGAGAGGCTTTTCAACAATAACTCTTGGGTTTTCCGAGCCCCAGATGCGATAATTTTGCTTGTTGACGATGATTTTCATTTGATTCATTCAAGTGAATTTTAATAATTTCGGTGCGTTGTTGAAGCGTGTATCGTTCCATTTTTATTAATGGCGTAGTTTCTACTTGTCAAATGTCAAAAAATGACAGCTTCAAAAGTAACATCTACCGAAATAGCGGGCTATTCAAAATAACACCTCTTATTGGAAAACCCTGTACTATGGCTCAATTCCATCAAACACTATTTCTTTTCTAATTTGTTTACAGCCCACTTTCAAGTTCATCTGGAACTGTATAATTAGAAGTTTCAGATGCAACGGAAGGAATGACAGCATTTATGAGATTCGTAAGAATAAATATTTTTCAAATGACCGATTTACACGTGTTTGTGTGTGGTGGGTTCATTTTACTTCCTTTCCGCAAAGCGCGCACATGTGGACGTAGTCTGCACGTGTATTTACATACGGCTCGACGGTGTTTGAGTGTGGTAGAAATGAGCACTAAGATTCCAACTTGTACAACTACATATTAAATACATATCTACACATCCCATATCTCACATCTACATATATAATTATATAATAGTAGTGTGAGATATATGCTAATACTGGGATCTTAGAAACGGAGACACGGTTAGTTATGTATGAGGGAAAAGCGAACGTTTACAAATGTTATCTGACTATCACAAATAATAAGAAAACTTGTTTTCACGAGCTAAACAATATAATAAAACAGTTTTTACCTACGAGTAATCATGGGAATATCATAAAAACAAACATTAATATCTTCTCGATGCGCAATATGTTAAAATAATACGTTTTATTTCAAAATTATTATAAAAATAGCTGAAGTATACCCGGCGTTGCTGGGACACTTTTCTCTACTTTATATAAATATAATATGCATGTAAATGTATAAACCTTCCGGAAGAAAACCCCATCAAAATCCGTTGCGTAGTTTGGAAGAGCTAAGCGCACAAACAGACAGACTCATATAGAGATAATTTGTAGTATATTTGCGACACTTTTTACAGTGGCAGATACTTTCAGTATCGCCCTGGTGAGAGAAGAGCGTTCAGAATCGAAACGTTGTTGCTTGAAATGGCCCCTCCAGCGTTTGAGGGTCATATTTGACCGGGCGTCTTTATTATATAAAAGTATTTTTATCTTTTTTTTCTATCATGCGGAAATACTTATTCTTATAACGTTAAAAAGAAAATTAATATTTCTCTCAAGCTTATCTCAAATATTTTTACTAGAATCCATTAATAAAATCCTAAAAACAGCCAAAATAAATTTTCAAAAAATTCCCCAAACAAAACGAATGTGTCGAAATATCAAGTTCTCTCAACTTTTCTATGATTCCAGTAAAAAAATAAGTAAAAATTTGGTTAACGTTTTCGACAACATTTTTCACGTTTGCTATTAAAATTTTATTATTTAGAAATAGTAATGTTTATTTTAAATGCATACACCGGAATGATAATTTTATCTAATTTTTAACAGTAATCGTATTTAAGGAAAATTAAAAAAAAAGATTATATAGCGCATTTGAAATACACAGAAAACTTTGCAAGTACTGAAGGGTTCCCTTAACATAAGCCGTATTTGGTGATCAGATCTGATTGGTCAGGTACTTTCTTATCTTCTTCTTCCCGTTACCAATCTCTCTTCAAATTTATAAAATACCCCAATTGGAGATGTCATAGTTACACTGCTCCGGATAATTAGGAGCAGTTGAGACGATTGTGCGGTGCTGATGGATCCCCTATTTATATCGATGGATTGCAATCGTTGGTGCAAAGACAACACCGGTAGTTCAATAAAGGATCACAAGAGAACATTGATCTACTCGGCACCGGCCGACAGACAAACCGAAAGCGTGCCAAACGTTCAAGCAATGTTGACATTTAAACGAATGAGAACGGATCGTTTTTATCACTCGTTCTAGTTCACGTTTTGTTAGTTCATAAAATAATGTCCTGGCAAATTTATAAGCGTATCCAGCAATTTTAAAATGTTTTAATACTGCTCAAGAGTCCCACCTACCCGAAGCCAGTGCGAATAAGGGCACGGAGAAAGAAGGAGATGGGGAAGAAAAGAGGTAGTTTGGAATATACCTAGTTCTTCAGATAGAGTCACTAAACACGGCTAAAGCTATTTTCAAGCAATGATTCGAGTCTTTCACTAGGATTATTCGGAATGTGCCGCAAATATCATATTAGTCAAAAAGATAATTTGTATAATTAACTCTCTGACATGTACCCGGCGTTACTCGGGGCTTAGTGTAAAGTTGCAGTTAGGTGCATTTTTAAGGTGGAAATAATATTATCGTATCGTAATAAATATTTGTTTTATTTGCCACGACTTCCTCGGGAGTCATCAACCTCTTCAACCATTCACTTCCAAGGCATACATTCTCTTTACATGTCTTTCTTCGTTCATTATTTAAATCTTATTTTAGCACGAATAATTATTTGCTTCATGTCTTCCTTAGGTATCCTAGATTTATTCTACCATTCGCTTCATGCAGTATTACACTATATGACTACATCATGTTGACTTTAGTCCGACTCCGTATTTCCTTCCAGTGTAAAGATAATGACTTTCTAGAGCGTCACAGACTTTTTCTACCATTCATAATATTTTCTAAACACTTGTGGCACTAATGAGAACAAAATTTGAATTTTTTAGCGAAATCGGATGAATTGTGTAGGAACGCGAACGGAACAAAAAAGAAACATTCATTTAAAAAAAAAACTATTTTCTGTATGTTTTTTTTTACTTACAAAAAATTATATTATCTATATATTCTAACAAATAACAACTTATGTTTATGACACTTTGTAATTTATGTAGATAAATAACGTATAATTAGTATTTAAATATCCTTTTCATATTTTTAGCCTTTTTCTAGTTACCTGATTGACCTTCTGTTATCATCATGATTATCATAGTGTACAGTTTATCCTCAGCTATTCAAAGTGGGTAAATCATATCGAATCTACATTAAATTTCTATTTGTTTTCATGCGCAGTGCATAATATATCAGTTTTAATTCGAAGGTAAACTGGAGATTAATTTTATTATATTAAACGAGAAAAACAGAATTAGTAAACAAAGTTTGCACACTGGAAACATAAAAAATACACCTTTATTTACTAAAAGATAAGATTGAAATAGAGTAGAAAATATCTTTTCAAGAGATAGCGAATTATAAATAGGTATGTACGTATTCGTGTGAGATATGATTTTTTTTTTCATTCATGAAAAAAATGTCTTGTTTTGTACTTCAGCGGGAATCGAACTAGAAAAAGCATTCCTCGAAGATAAATCCGCGCACCATTCGTGTGACACTAAATCAAGTCTACTCCAAAAAATATTTCGCTAGTTAATTTTTCTTACTTTAAATACTTAACGTTACTACAAAGTGAGATTTTCTAATATTTCTGAAAAGTTTGATTCCATATTAATCGAATATTAATTTATTTCACTTTTAGATGATCGCTACAGGAATTCATAGGAACAGCAAGGTTATTAATTTAATAATTAACAAATAAATGATAAATCATATTTATTACTTGCAAGCAGTAACCGATGGTACTTTTTGAATTCATCTACTTGACTTTCGACATTTGTTTTCTTGATTTATTGAATAAATGAATGAATGAAATGGAATCTTAGAAGTTGAAATAAACTCACTTCCCGACATCCAATCAAGCTGAAACTCAGCAGATAAACTCGTTGTCGATGACAATGCATTCCATTAACTTTTGGTGGCATTCATTTATTATATTATATTTATATTCATTCATTCATCTCACAATAACTTTCATACATTTCAGTTTTCTGAAATTGGATGACATTACATTAAAAAAAATTACAGCAGTTAATATACGTAATTAATGTCGGTACTATCCGATCAGTATTTGGCATTACCTAAGAAGGAAGGTTTGAGTTAAACCAAAGAACAACATCTTTGAAATTGGCTACTAATGTTTTTTGGGGGTGATTTTTTTTTCTGTTTTGAGAAGGGTCAGTAACTATACCAACCATTTGATTTTATAAAGAAAAACTCAAGCCAATTAGATATTACAGCTTTAATATATTATTTTATTGTACGCACTGCGTATTATAAATAATTGTTTATCACAAACTTCTAAATTACTCGTTTCTTATCATTTGAGAGATGTAAACTGCCCCAATTAATTTCCTTTTAGTTCGTCAACCTAACGCTGCGACTGCGAGCTTATACTTATCGTATCAAACAACTCATAACATTTAACAAATGTAAACAAATAATAAACTAAAAATAACTGCTTTTATCATACAGGCATTTACTCGTATGTACTTAACACTGTCAAAATTAGGAACAAAAGTAGCTTGGCATGTTATTTATGAGTTTTTGTGAACTTTTACACCTCTTAAAAATTGCTCATAATATTATTGTTATTGTTTCCAAATACAAAACTTACAGCTGCTTTCACCAATTAAACTTTGCGGCTACTCAGTCAGCCAAACTCAAGTTAAACAATCGTTTTTCATAGATTAACCTTGGCTAAACGATTTACCCTTTGTGACATCGGTGCGGTTTGTACATTGTACCAGTCAAAATCATGAATTTAATAAAACACTTCTGATTTTTGCAATACAATTAAAATTATAATGTATCCACAGACAGTACGTATTAATAAATACGTTTGAATAAAACATTAAAATTATTTAGTTTGACTGTTCTTTTATGTACATAGCGCGTTCAATCTAAAATTTAGTCAAGAAGCAATGAATTTGAGCAAAACTTCATTAAAATGTAACCCAGTTAACTAAGTTAACTAGAATTTGTGAAGAAGCGATGAATTTGAGCAACACTTCATTAAAATGTAACCCAGTTAACTAAGTTAACTAGAATTTGTGAAGAAGCAATGAATTTGAGCAACACTTCATTAAAATGTAACCCAGTTAACTAAGTTAACTAGAATTTGTGAAGAAGCAATGAATTTGAGCAACACTTCATTAAAATGTAACCCAGTTAACTAAGTTAACTAGAATTTTCGACAGTATTGATTGTATCAAACTGTTACATTTTGCATTTTTATTGACTTGAGTACAATTCTCCCGTCTGTAACCCACATTTAAATATTAACGTACAAGCCATGGAAAGAATACAAAATAAATTCTTACGTTTTAAAATGAGTATTCCAGCAAATTTATTGAACTACAACACTCTTTTCAATTATATAAATATAATTAAATTGTCGGACAGAAGGATTTTCACTGACTTAGATTTCTGTATAAAATTGCATTTGATAGTCCAAAATTGCTTGCATTGAAAAGTTTTCGGATTCCACAACGTAATACTAGAAGTTGGGATTTATTTCTACCTATCAACTACCATGTGTATTACTCATTGTTATGAATATCAGCCTCTAATCTCTAATCTTACCCAGATCATAGGCAGTTTAGTTATGAATAGTAAATAAGTACTCTATAATTTTACTACTATATGTAAAAACCCCTCAAAAGGGCGAAAATAAATAAATTAATAAATCTTTCTCTCAAGGAATTTTTTTTACTCAAATTGGGGTTCGCTCAGTTTTGATTACTGAAAGCTTTCGTAAAACTTTTGTGGGTTATTATCAGATTAAAACGGTTTATCATATACTATTAAAGCTCTGTATATGCTAAGTCTTAGTGTATACAAACTTGAAACAAATAAACAGTGAAAGTTTGCATCGAAGACGTTTGGTTTATTTGTTTGTGTGTTACACCGCTCGAGGGTATAAATATAAAACTGCAGCGCGTTGTCAGATCCCTGGGGTTATTTTAAAACTCGATCACTTGGTTGTCTTTTTCTGAATTCCGAGGGCTTCTAAGGTTAGTGGTACGTAATCTTTTATAGAATGAATTAATTAAGCATGGATCGATATTCATTTCCTTAATTCGGATCACGGTTTATGAGCATTCTTATCGGCAGTATCGCCCTGGTAAAAGATCACTATTTTGGAATCTAAAAGTTATTTGAAATTGTTTAAGCTGGGTTTGGTGATCAAATCTAAATAGCCACTTCCCAACCTTCCCATTTCTTAACCTATCTCCTGCTCTCCTCCACTCTTCATCCTCACAATATAGTCGTCAACGTGACTTGTTTAAGATACCGCACGGCAGAACAGATGCTCTAATACATCATAGCATGACAAGAGAAACGGAGCTATAGAATGAAATTTCTGAAAAAATATATACATTATTTTATTGCTCGTTGAATAGCCTTAAAACTTTAACAAATGTTAAAAATGAGAAATAAGAAATCGCGCTGTAAATGAAAGATTAATCTTTCGCACCGTGACTTTTGGGTGTACTAGAGTGCTAATATTACAAAAAATGTCTTTATTGATGTTGTTGTAGCTGAAAACAATATTTTAATATTTTTCGAAAATTCGATTTTTTTATGAAGATTTTCAAAAATATTTTAGTTTGACCGTGCGCTGCACGTATTTCCTGAATATCTTCATACAATAAATCGAATTTTCGAAAAAAAATAAAAAATCTTTTTCAGCTACAACAACATCGATAATGCCATTTTTTAAATATTTGCACACTAGTATCTACACCCAAAAGTCACGAGCCGCCACTGACCCCAAATGAGTACGCCATAGTTCCACTGTGCGGTGTTCATATAAAAGAGAAAATACTTCAGATCAGGAAGTGATGAACTAATTTAATTTTTTATATTCACATCATATCATAAGATAAGTTTTCGCACAAGTAGACTACGAAAGCTAGGATTAAGCTCGCTCACCAAAGTTCGTATACCTGCGAGTGTCCCAAACGGTTTAGCTGTATGCTCCTCCTGAACGCAGTTTAGTTTAAAAATACTCTCACATCCGTATAGCAATCTTTGCAGGGGCAAAAAAGGCGGGACCGCGACCGGTCCGGATTTCAAACTGCATCTTGACTCTGGTTCGAGTAACAACTCTCAAAGATCCGGTGCTAAGGAGATGGCATTAAAAAATAAACAATAAATAATTATTTATTGACCACCGTATTTATTGCCGCACTAAACTTTTATTTATAGGCTTAAGCTGAAATTAGTGGTTAGAAATCATTATGAACTGAAGTTTTGCGGTTGGCAAATGATTATTTATTATTGAAAAACAGAAAATATACGCTTTTCATCATATATTTGCTTTATGTTGTCGCTTCGAAAATCTGTGTTCAAATTTTAAAAAAAGGTACGCTAAATAGTTTTGTAGTTTTAAGTTCCTAATATATCGGAACCCGTGTTCATGTACCTACATTTGTCTTGATAATATATAATGACAAAATGCCAAACTATTATATGGATATGAATACGAATTCCGTCATTGCGATAACACATTCTTATTTTATTGAAAGTTTGTTAGGAAACTTATCAATTCAAGGATCTGCAATTCCGTTTTTAACCGGACTATCAATAATTTGAAGAGATTATTAATAAATAAGTTATACACATTTTTCTTTGTGTTATCTTATATTTTTTTCTTATATTGTACAAACGGAACTACGGACTATGGCAGGTCCATTATGATGGGATTATTGGGAAGTTAAAATGAGCAACGGGAGGTTGGGAAACACCTAGCAATTCAGATCTGGTCACGAAATACAAGGACGATTTTAGTAGCTTTCACTCATACACAAGGTGTAAATAAACTTTTTTGCATTTAATCTATTTCATAATTGTTAAAAAAATCTACGGAAATATTTTCTCACGAGATATTGAACTCGTGAATTGAATCTGAGTCCGGAAGTAAGGGGAATACCAGTCTGCCATTATAGAGGTGTCTAAATATTACGTAATGGCTGTTTGAAATTGAAACAACTGCCACACAGTACACATTTCCATTAGAAATATACTAATTCTTAAATCTTAGTTCAAAATTAGTACTTTTTGGAATTCTTTTGAAAATTTCAATTTATCATCATTTTTCACTCTTATAAATTCCGTACTTAATTTTTGTACTATGCTCTGATGACTTTTACACATTGACATTCTTTGTAATATCTCCGATCTGAAGGAAGTGTATCATTTTTGATTGAATAATCAGAATATCGGTTAGTGACCGAGTGATTTTCATTGAACTAAAGTTACATCATGGACAGACTTCATAACTGTCATTAGTATATTTGATGATAACAGTTAAAAATATGGAAAGGAATATATATTGAATGATCACTTTCTCGAGGCAGCCTGAGGTATTTGATCGAGCCCGAGAATTTTCGATGTTTGCATTGCCATCCGTCCTCCCGTCGATATCGATAGTGCCTACGTCCCGCAATTCGAGCTTTGCAATGAGCAATGCGCAATGTGCAATGCGCGGTGCGAGGTTCGCAGTTGCAAATGCCATTAGTTATCGAAGTCTGCGGCCGGACAAGTTGTTCACCCATACGCGCTGGACGCTATTCACTACGTAACATAATGAGGAATTAGTAGCTAGAAGCTAGAAGTGCACTTGCACTAGCAAAGACGTGAAATCGATGATAATATTGATTTGTTTTCGGAGTGAATGAATTTTTACTTCGTTTGAAATAAATATCATATCTTCTATTTTGTTTAAATTAGCAATATTGACAAATGAATATTGCTAATTTATTAAGAATCTCCAAATTATTGGTAATAGTTTTTTGATAAACTATTAGTAAATTCCTTATTTATCGGAACACGTGTTCAAGCACCCGCATTTACTTTGGTAATGTATCGGAACATGTATTCAAGTACTTGCATTTACCTTGTTAATACATAGTGACGAACTGCGAAAATATTAGTATTTTTATGAACACGTGTTTTGACATCGGGAAAATATATTCAAATTTTACTAAAAGTTTGTCTGGAAACCTAATAATTCATTCGTTAAGGGCCTGCAATCCCGTTTTAAACCGGACTACCAATAATTTGAGGAGATTATTAACAAATTAATAATACTTATTTTTCTCCTTTCGGAAATTTCGTGGATATAAAAAATACTTTTTTGAAAATGTAGAAGTTACCAAATCTATTGAGGATTGAGACGAATATACGTAATAGCGCCAAACCGTGAAAATCATGGTATTTTGTGAATTATTGCCTAAATTGGTTCCAATTTTGAAAATTATATTTAAAATATTATATCACAAGTAGGTACGTTATCACTTTTCAGAATTCTTCACACAATCAGTTTCAATTTTGAAAATGATACTTAAATTCGAAGCAATTTTGAGTTCATTGAACCAGTTTTAGGTATGTAGGACTCACAAATCATCGAAATTCCTATTTTTGATTACTATGTTTATCAATTTCAAAATGCCATTCTTTTACAACAACCAGCTTAGTTAAAAAATCGCCCTCGAAATTTGGATAAAATGTAAAATATTCTAAAAATTCTTCCACCATTTGTTTCCCATGGCATTCTTCGCTCCTTGCAAGTGTCTAAATCTTGAAGAGTATACCTATATCTTACTTTTCCCCTGGTGCCACCACGTAGAATAGCAGAATACCCCGCTTTGCTTGGAGCAGTGAACAGTGAGCACCAACCGCAGTGTGGTGGGATTTTTATTCGCATTCCTCGCCAAGGAACCAACCAGTAAACCAGTTTAAACCGCCACAGCCTCCGCGCCACCTGACGGCCGCAATTAGCAAATGGTAAATCTCGAGGAATGGGAGCCACTCGAACACTCTACCCCACTCTACCTTGAATTGCTCTGAATTGCTGCAATGTCGAGGTGTCCTGCCTCTTTTTTATAACAACTATAATGACCTATTGGGTGCTTCAAACATATATAGTAACATAATGGGTGCTTTATGAACTGACAATCAATATATGCAATGTCAAGGATTCCTGCCTCTATTTGACGACACCTGTAGTGACCTATTGGTTGCTTCAAACATATTTAATAACATAATGGGTGCTTTAATTGTGCAAGATTGGGTGCTTTGAATTGTGTAGGATTCCTGCCTCTATTTGATAACCCCTGTAGTGACCTATTGGGTGCTTCAAACATATTTAATAACATTATGGGTGCTTTAATTGTGCAAGATTGGGTGCTTTGAATTGTGCAGGATTCCTGCCTCTATTTGATAACCCCTGTAGTGAGTAGTGACCTATTGGGTGCTTCAAACATATTTAATAACATAATGGGTCCTTTAACTGTGCAGGATTCCTGCCTCTATTTGATAACCCCTGTAGTGACCTCTTGGGTGTTTCAAACATATTTAATAACATAATGGGTACTTTATGAACTGACAAACAATATCAATCGAATTTTTGCATTGTCAAGGATTCCTACCTCTATTTGATAATGCCTATAATTAACTATTGAGTGCTTCAACCATATTTATAGTTTTACATAATGGGTGCTTTCTGAACTGTATCATTGAGTGAATACAGGATCAACAAATACTAATATTATGTTGATAAACTAAGACAAACAATAACAACGGAATTGCTGCGATATTGAGGTGTTATGCCCCGGTTCGATAATACCTGTAATGATCTAATGGGTTCGTCATACGTAGCAATGATATAATCATTATACACAGCTATAAATATGTAACTCAGTGAAACAGAATTGCTGCAATATCGAAATGTTTCGCCTTCGTTTGATAATACCTATAATGAATGATCTGATGGGTACTTCATACGTTATGAGTGTAATGGTATAATTGTTACAATCTGCATATTTTTACATATGTTTAGATTCGTATTGTTGTAAATATGTTTACACAAGCTTCGGGAAACAGTAACCACCAAATTTCTGCAACGTCAAGGTTTTTTTTTCTACCTCGGTTTGATAATGGCGATAATGACCTAATGGGCACTTCACACATAATGAGTGTCATTACATATTATTGGCATGCATTGCTGCGCGAATGCAGAATTAACGCACGGCAAAATATTTATGCAGCTAATAAGCTGTGATCAATAATTTATAATGACAGTGTATTATAGAATCGGTTAAAAATATGCTATGACTGTTATCTTTCAAATGTTGGTCTACCATCATAGATCATACGACATACGTCTTGAATACATCAATATTAAAACACTTAAAATTAGAAGGCAATTGACTGATCTAATATGTTTATAATTCACGGCCATCTTGATACTGCATTATGTCTTAGAAATATTGAAATAAATGTTCCCAATTCCTATTTAAAAAAAGCTGTCTTCTCTTAAAATTAGTAAGTAAAATTAAAATGCATTTATGTTAGTTGTTAGTAAACAATGATATTTAGATTTTTTAAATTAAAAGAAATTTTTAATTGTTCAAGACGCCTTAGCACGTCTCACCTGAATACATTTAAAAATAAAATCGCTTATTTTAGCCCTCTGACCCAAATGTGTAATAAGAGTGTGCTGAGGTAGACATTTTCTTCGATAATTTACACGGATTCAGAAAAAATGTTCTGCCGTTTCGTGTAGCACTAATTATATTACGTATTACTCATGTATCTATTTGTTTCTCTTTTGTACTTTTATATATTTTTATAATTTTGTAATTTTATTTTTAATTTGTTTTGATTTTGTATTGAACCTTTAAATGTTTGTAATTGTATGTAAGTAAGAACATCTGTAAAAACCCATATAAATAAATATATTATCAAATAAATTAATAGAAATGTGCAATAAAATATAGACTTTGATAAGTGGAATATAATATTTAAAGTACAGCTTTTACGACGGTCAAAAATAGCAGAGACCCACTGCAAAAAGCCCTTGTATATCTTCCATTCGCGTCGCACATTCAACAGAGACATTATTCCATAATCTCCTACCTACATTGATTACAAATAATGTCTTAAAATGAATGAATCACCTTTTATCAACACAACCATAAAAAAAAATTTTCAACGGTTCTATCAGCTATTTGTTATAATTGCCAAAATTTTTTCCTCATCACGCTTTGAATAAGAATATATTTTTTACGGATCCTGAGGAAAGTCAAATCTACCTAAATGTATGTGTTAATCTCTATAAAATTATATTTATAACAGATATTATTTTTTCAGAAAAAATCTTGCTCGGCTTTGGTACGAAAAAGTTTCTTTAAAAACAACACTTTCTTTTAGTTTGTAACTAGTTTCGGTCATAAGTATGCTATCATCGGGGTAGAATTAAAACAACATAATGTCCTGTATATTCTACGTTTTTCAAGTGTTGTTCAATATTGTTTATGGAACTCAAAAAGTATTGTTTTTTAATAGCGATATATTTTCGTATCTTTGGAATTTAAAAAAAAGTACCTATCCAGATATTAATGTAAATATGTACTGTCATAGGAAGTATTGGTTTAATTTGTGCGTGAGTTATGTGAACGCCTGATTCACATGCAATTTACATTACACGTTCCTTATTACAATGTAGACTTCTTACCATTTTTAAATTTTTAACTTGAAGATAGTTGGGAGTTACATGCTTATCTCCTTACTTACAAACGTGTTTTAAATTTAAAACACTTGATGAATAGCCCTTTATGCATTGTAAATGGTTGTTTATGAGTTGTGTAAAAATTCAAACAAGTTTATTAGTAAGGCCCTTATTAGTTTAAATTTTCTCTGTTTTATGAAAATACATAAATGCATTTTTATTTTTAAATACTGGACATAGTACTTTTATGCACTTTTTATTAACGTTTCGTTATCTTTGTCCACAGATTAATAATTGAAGATGGCACCCGCCGAACCACGCGAGAAGCAGAGGCTACAGACCCCTTCAGATGAAGGCTTTGGGGAGGGAGGAGATACGCCAAAGAACGAGGAACAGACTGAAACAGAACTGGTGAGAACATTATGAAGTCCTGGAGCCTTTTAATTAATTTTTAAAAAATCTTCTAAAATTACTGTGTACAAACTCACACCACGATTACCCACGTATCTGCTTAAGGGTAAATGGAACATACGTTAGTATTCCGTGCGTTCATAGATTGCGCAAAATTAATTATTTTACGAAAAAATACTTTTTAAACTCGTGAATAGGAATTAATAGTTTTGTCCATAAAAATACTCAATTATTTCAAGAAAGGCATACAAATACAATAATGGATTGAATAATCGGTACAATATTGTATTTGTATGCCTTTCTCGAAAGAATTAAGTTTTTAAACGAACAAAACTATTTATTCATATTTATGTTGTGTATGTTCGGGCGCAAAGAAACAATTTATTTAAATATTGCAAAGCAATGCCTTGCAAAAAACGTTTTTGAATAAAAAAAATAATTAAAGCTATCTATAAACACGTAGAATATATCGATGGACTTAAGTCGTAAAAAAAATTTATGGCGAGTAAAATTATTACTTACGGCAGAGCTATTAGCAAAAATTTAGTTATTTATTTATTTATTTATTTATTTATTTACGGACAAATAGTCCATTAACAACATATTAATTACACGAATAAGTTTTATAAACAGAGATGACAGTGAAAGGAGAGCATATATAAATGAGGAGCGAAGACAATAATAATATAAAAGTAAGAATGGGAGATAATAATAAGTCAAAGCATGAAGATGGTTCAAAGGGCATTAGAAATTAGACATTGCGTATTGACTGTCGAAAGTCATTTAGGCATATACCACAAAATTCAATGCTTTGACTTGACAGTGAGTTGACAAGTCTCGACATTCTGGACAAAGGAGAATGGTATCCATAATTGGTAGAATGTTAATTGACGAACAGCAATTCATTATTTCGGAGTCTACGGGAAGGGATGTTGAATTGGATAATTTGCAACAAAGCAGGTGAGTCTGTAATACCATTGATAATCTTAAATATGCAAATCAGATCAGTGTCCCTTCTACGTTTCTCCAAAGAAGAAATGTTTAAAGTTTGTTCAACTTCATCATATGAGTACTCTCCTCTTTCAAGACCCAACCTCCAAGCGATTCCTCGTAGGAAGCGATGTTGTACGGATTCTATGTGACAAATGTGGACAGCATAGAAAGGAGACCAAATAACACTAGCGTATTCAAGGTGAGGGCGAACTAACGAGCAGTAAAGAGTTTTAAGGGTACTTATATGTTTAAAGTCAGAGGTTATTCTATGAACGAAGCCGAGTAGTTTAAGTGATTTGTTAACAATGTTGTTAATGTGCTCACGGAAAGAAAGTTTGCAGTCTAGAGTGACCCAAGATCCTTGATAGATGTTACAGTAGATAAACAAACATTGTTTAATTTATAATCAAACTGAATAGGTTTTTTGGTTTTATAAAAGGACAAAATTTTACATTTATCAACATTAAGTTCCATGCAGTTTATTTTGCACCAATTATTAAACGAGTCAATATCACGTTGAAAATGTAAGCAGTCAAGGTAGGATTTAATTATCTGAAGAATCTTATTATCATCCGCAAAAAGCCAGAAGCGTGTATGAGAAAAAACTTTGGTGATATCGTTAATAAAAAGGTTGAAGAGAAGCGGGGCCAAATGAGCTCCTTGGGGAACGCCGGACGTTACGTCAATGTTAAAGGATTCAAAGTTGTTTATTTTAACCCTTTGTTTTCTATCGCTCAAGTAAGAGCGAAGGAATGATAACAACGGGTTTCTAATGCCTATAGCATAAAGTTTGGCCATGAGAATCGAGTGATTTACTTTATCAAAGGCTTTGGAGAAATCAGTATAGAGTACGTCAACCTGAGTGTTGTCTTCCAAGGCTTTAACAATGGTATTTGTAAAGGACAATAAATTAGTTGTTGTAGATTTCGCCGATCTAAATCCATGCTGTTCATCAATCAGAACATTTTTGAATAAAGTCATCTTTGTAATTATCGACTCAAATATTTTTGGAATACAAGATATAATTGATATTGGTCTGTAATTTTCAATGTTTGACTTGTTCCCGGATTTAAAAATGGGTCGAATATATGAAATTTTCCATGAATCAGCAAATGTTCCAGATGAGAGTGATAAGTTGTACAACATACAAATTGGGATAGATAATGAATATTTACATTCTTTTAGCAAGATTTCTGGAATGCCATCAGGTCCGGTACTTTTTTTGTTAGAAAGTTTACTTAAAGATTGGTATACCTCTACAAGTGAGATTTGGCAATCATTCAAGTCAATAGTTATGAGATATTGTTAGGCAATTTTTGAGTCCCCAAAGGAAAGATTTGATTTGATGTCACCTCAGTAATTATGATTCAAATTCTATGAAACCGGGAAACGAACTGTTAGATTCAATACAAAAATGAAACAGAGCCATCGAAAGATGCATGTTTTTCACTCAATAAAAACGATTGAGTTAAAATTGTGGTTGGACCTCCACCACTGTGAGCTCTCTATCAGATACTAATTGAAAATAGGATTGCCCTAAAAAATCCCACATGTGAATGTCGTTCATAGTTGAACATAAAACTGACCATAAATGTAACGTGACTAATATCGCCTTGACATGTATTTAAAAAATGTATACACCCACTCAACTACCAAATAAATCCATATATCATAGATAATACAGTATCTACTTTAAGAGCTTATAATGAAACTAATAACTAAAATAGCAATAGAGATTATGCCTACTCTATAATTAAAAATGAGGTAATCAGAGAATTTCATTGACGAAAATTTGATGAAATGATTTGAAACATTCGTCAGCATAGTTTTTTTAAAGATAGTCCCACCCACTTTCGATTCACTAGACATAAATAGCAATATACATCTCCAAGTGTTTAAAAAATTGAGTTCAAGGCTTGTACAGTAATACAATAAGTAAATGCAGTTTCTTTGCGATGTGAATTTGTTTCACAAGCAAACCGGTGTAGCCCGATCCCTGGGAAGATATCCCTTTTTGGAAAATAAACTTAGAGACATCCTCAGAATTGATGAAATAATAGAGCTGCTACCTATATAGTTTTCGAGATATCTATTTAGTTATTATGTTATGCCGCCACCCGGTTAGGTAGAGTTGTGAGCTGGTTAAAGGTAGGGGCTGAAGGAAGGGATTTATTAATGTGGGTCTTGAAGAGGCCCGGATCAAATGAAGGAGCAAAAACAGAAGTCGATAGCTCGTTCCACATATGAGCCGACTTATACAAAAACGATTCGAAGAAACGCCCCGTTCTCGTGAAGCCAATATCAACTATAAATGGGTGTTCCACTAGTGTCCATCGAGTTTCACGCACGTACACTGGGGATCAAATCTGCTAGCTCCTTATAGAGCCGTTTAGTGATAAAATGGCCTCAAGGACGCTTGACTTATTAAACATCAATTATTTTCAGGATACTCCAGTCTCCGTCCATTTATTCCACGTTAATATCTAAGCGTACTTGCATAATCATGTTCATTATCATTTAATTCACTTTATCGTTCCATATATTAGATAGATACCTCACATCAAACAAATCACAAATAAACTTCTCAAAAAAATACACATTTTCCTAAACATAAGAAACATATATAAAATAAAACAATTGAAAACATTATATTTTGCACTTTGCCAATCAATAATAGAATATGGAATTATTGCTTGGGGAGGATCAACAAACTCGGCTATCAATTACATAGAAACCGCACAGAAAACGATCTTAAAGGTAATACTAAAAAAACATAGACTGACTGATACAGACCAAATATTCAACAGCTGTGACGTACTAGATATACGCCAATTATACGTTAAAACACTACTAAACTACATTTTTGACAAAAAAAATAAATTTCAACATACACAAAATAACACTAACAGACCAGTTAGACAAGCGTACAAAGAAAACATAAAAACTCCGACAGTAAATTCAAGCTTTGGACAAAGACACTACCAATACCATGCTATAAAAGCTTTCAACATTGTAAAACTTGAAATTAAAATTGAGGAAAATAAAAATAAATTCACACACAAAATTACAAAATGGATTAAAGAACAAAAAAGACAATATTACCAAAATGTCATAGCATAAAATAAAAAAAAACCTACACGTAACACACAAAACAAATATAAACACACAATATTATATATTAAATGTATTATTTTATCTTATATTGTAGATTGTATTTAGATTATATTTTCATATAATTAATGCACATATTGTTCGTAAATTAATAAATAAATTTTATAAAATGAAGGCCTCAGCACGGGCAAGCCACCCAGTGAGGCCAACATTACTGGAAAACTTTGAAATGTAAAAAAATATTGTACCAAATAAAAAAATATATATATATATAAATCTTTTAGTTATCTACATACGAAAATATGTAGTATAGTATGGAGGTATTGAAGATGAGACATGAAATCAAATAAGAACACTGTCAAAGTTACTTGCAGGTTTATTTGCAGTCAGTTTGACTCAAAATTAATATTGATATTTAAACGAGAGGGTGGTGAGCGAAAACGAAAGCACCTCGCAGGCTGTGGTATTCTCGGTAGTCAGGAACAGAATGAATCGGTTCGGGCTAGCTCGGCCCATCGCGGTGCTGGAGACTGATGTTAGTCATCACGATAATATAGTCTAATGTAACATCGCTGCTGTGTTCACTTCCCCCAATAGCACAGCCTTTACTCCACTGATTTAAGAGGATGTGGATAACTTCACACCATAAGCCTCCCATTATAAATGTTCTGAAAGAAAAAAAAAGTCTACTTAATCATAAATAAGTTAGGAATTAATCCGATCGCCACTACACCACATATGTTGGTATTGAGAATAAATACCAGATATATCTACTCTTAGTTGGAAGAATTCGGATAATTGGCGCAAATAACATAATAAATTTAATGGTGGGTAAGATTTGGATTTTATATATCACGTTTTATGTATAAGTATTGCGGATGTGGTCAGAATATCTAGCTCTTCATCCCGCAATCATACACTCATAATCTAAACTAGTTTAACCATTAGCTGATACCCACAATGATAAATTAATAACCTAGCAAAATACGTCGCTTTATATGGTTAAATAAAAATAGTGTCACAGTGTAATTTTGCAATTAAGGAGAAATTCATTTATTGATTTTATTGAAGTATTTAACAGTGTGTACATTTACTGGACGCATGAACAATGTTACGTGTTACTGTGTTCGTACACGCTAATTTCCGAAACCTTCCAACCGTTTTTAATGAAATTTTTTGAATGTGTATGGTTGTTTCCACTTTGAAACATATGATAGTTTTAGAGCCGATAGGTGGCGCTGTTGTCGAGAACTTTTAAATTATTTTTTTCAGCTTTATCATCCAAAAATACATACAACTACAAATTTGCCATGTGGTAGTCATGTCAGATCGTGGTGTCGCTCTTGTAGTAGTTGTTTGGTATATTTTATAATAACAGCATTTCAGGCGATATGGTCTGTATACTAAATTATTGTGTCATTTTATTCTCTATTACAGCAATGTTTATTATGGGGAACATCTTTTTTTTTATTTTAACTGAATAACGGATTTTTTTTGTCTAACACTGCTAAACTTATAAATGACTTTGGCGTAGTTTACACGGTAAAATAAAATCACTTTTAAATTAAATTAAATATTGGTTCATGTTAAAATACTGAGAAATAACAATATATAGATTTAGATACGCAACTAATAGACAGTATGGTTCAAATATAAATCCGAAATTTGATGTTCTGAAGCAGCCTACTCTGATCGGTAAGCTCTGGCATCATACAATTTTGCATAGTAGCCTACGTAGTAGGTATAGGTAAATAAAAATTCTTTTGTACTCGATTTCTAGAACAACGTAAATATTAAAAAGACGAATACTAAAACATACCCTTATTATTTTTAAATAATAAACTAATGTTTATAAGACAAGGCTTCATGCATTGCACAAAGGATAACAAATTATTATAAGCAAAAATTAGTCGCCTGAAATATCGATAAAAATTGAAAATATCTCCCGAGTAAAAATAAATGCCGCCAAAGGGATTTAACCCGTGTCTTCCGATGTCCAGTCAAGTGCTCTGAAACCACTGAGCTATGTCGGCTTATTTCCAACCCGCCAAATGAATGAAGGCACGGATTCAATTCCCGTTAGTGGCATTTATTTTTATCGTCATTTTGTATGTTTTGAAATAGATTAGTATTTCTTAAAAAAAATAAGACAGAAATAGTAGTGTAGTGTAATAAAAGGTATGTACGGCAAATATTTTAAAATTTGAAGAAATATCTTTATAGAAGACACCCACTAGATTAGTTACATAATAATGTAATGAAAATGGTATTAGTTTTACAACCTTGAATGTGAAGCGCATTTTTTTATGAACTGTTGACATTTTTTATACCATTTGATTAACATCTCCATTTTGATGTTATCTCTAACAGGATTTTTATAAACGTATCTCAAAATACTACGTGACTGACTGTTTCATCTTCAAGTGGTTCTCTTAAACGTCACTTAACATTTTATACAATATTATTAAACGTGTTATTAATAGAAACAGAATCGTTTAAAAAAAATAACATGTTTACGTGAAAAAACTGTCCAAGTGAATCTCATATTATAAAGTAGGTTTAATAAGTTTAATTCGAAAATGTATTTGAATGACAGATAACATATTACTAGGTTTATATATATATACTAGGTTTGTGTTCTAGCTCTACACGCATTTTATTATTAACATGAACAGCATGTATGATACGATGTATGACTGTGAATGAACCAAGTGTCAAATGTTAGTCGGTTGGTTAGTTAAGAAGTAAATTCTCAGTATCGCCATGGTGTAAGACCACCATTGTGAATTGAAATGTTGCTTGAAATGGCTTTGTCCGTGTTTGGTGATCACATCTGAATATTCTGGTTCTTCCCCAACTTCCTCTTCCCTATCTCCTTCCTCTCCCAATACTTTCAGCCTCACAACGTACCCAAAATGGGGATGCCATAGTGTCACTGGTTGCAGACGATTGGGACCAGTTGGGACTCCTGTGCGGTTTCACTTTAAAAATAGTAATAATACTAAGCTAATTCATTTGAGATCTACGTTTTTTTAGTTGTTAATAACATTTTGGCAGCTAACATGACTAGAAAACACCTTTAAAACTATTTTTATAATAATTATGTTGGTTAATTTATGTTAGTATGGCGCCTAATATACCTATACATATTATATAAATATATAGTCACTGGTTGTATATAGATATACATTTACCATAATGTTAAGTTAATATCATTCCTTAAAATATGAATATGGACACATATGAACTGCTTACTGCGGTTTAAATCTAATTTTTATTTTTAAATCCAATGAATCCACCTAGATTTCACCGTTTATACCATGTTTTTAAATACAGTGAATCCACTTAAATTTCACCGTTTATACCACATTTTTAATTCCAATGAATCCACCTAGATTTCACCGTTTATACCACATTTTTAAATCCAATGAATCCACCTAGATTTCACCGCTTATACCTATTTATAAATCCAATGAATCCACCTAGATTTCACCGCTTATACCTATTTATAAATCCAATGAATCCACCTAGATTTCACCGTTTATACCATGTTTTTAAATACAGTGAATCCACCTAGATTTCACCGTTTATACCACATTTTTAATTTCAATGATTCAACCTAGATTTCACCGTTTATACCACATTTTTAATTCCAATGAATCCACCTAGATTTCACCGTTTATACCAAAATTTTAAATCCAATGAATCCACCTAGATTTCACCGCTTATACCTATTTATAAATCCAATGAATCCACCTAGATTTCACCGTTTATAACATGTTTTTAAATACAGTGAATCCTCCTAGATTTCACCGTTTATACCACATTTTTAATTCCAATGAATCCACCTAGATTTCACCGTTTATACCACATTTTTAATTCCAATGAATCCACCTAGATTTCACCGTTTATACCATATTTTTAAATCCAATGAAACTATCCAGATTTCAACATTAATACCTTATTTTTAAATCCAATGAAACTATCCAGATTTCAACGTTTATACCATATTTTTAAATCCAATGAAACTATACAGATTTCAACGTTTATACCATATTTTTAAATCCAATGAAACTATCCAGATTTCAACGTTTATACCATATTTTTAAATCCAATGAAACTATCCAGATTTCAACGTTTATACCATATTTTTAAATCCAATGAAACTATCCAGATAAATTTGACACATTATGACAAGCGATCGCTCAAAACGTTGTGCAAACTTACCATAATATGCCAAAACTCACTCGAGTGGATACCTACTTATATTTTCTTCAAAAACTGTGTACTTAAATAAAATTGGTTTTTCGCTTTTTATACAACAATTTAACTAACGAAAAAATATATAGAAAAAAGGGAAGTTTAGGTTTATTGTAGTTAGAAAATAAAACATTGTTTTTTTAAACTTTACTTCTAGTTATATTTCAATAATTGGAACATTGGAATTGGAACTAGTAACAACGTGATTTATTTTTGGGGTATTATGCCATGTTGCGCTACTCTTTCCTTAGCCATCGTTTCGGGCAACATTAAAGTGTCCATCATCAAATCTGCCCCGATGATGGACACTAATGCTGTCCGAAACGTTGGTTAAAAAAGGAGGTAGCGCAACACGGCATAATACCCCAAAAATAAATCACTATAAAACTTTTGGCCGTGAAAATATCAAATGATATTACGTATATATACATGTCACAACTTATGAAAGGTTCAGATTTATTGGAAAAACTGTTTAGAATGTAGAAATTAAATTTTTAAGTTTTACATCCGCCAAAATTTCGCAAAAATAAAATATTCTAAAACGATTAATAACTTTTTGATTTATTAACGGATACGATTTTCTGAAGTTACGACCTGAATTCTATTGAATCTATAATATCTATGTGATATCTATTACAAGCCTTAGGGCCTGAAGAAATACGACAGCCTTATTTAAATGTACAATCTTCCTAACTCACTGAAGTTTGCAACTATTGCTATTAATTTGCATGTCCCCATTTTAATTTTCCCGAAAAGATGGACACCTGTTTTCACAAGTTATCACCTGAATAATTACGATTTCTTAAGTGGGGACTAAAGTGCCATTCAAACCGTGAATGCTTATATGATGTACCTCGATGTAATAAATTTAATTTATTGATCCAGTGCTAATATTTATCAAAGTAATATTTCATACCACCTACGTAAGTGTTTTCAAAATTTTTTTTGTAGCTAAAATGATACAGGTACAAACATTGTGAGAAGTTTTTAGTGGTTTTTCCCCTATATTTGAATTTGCCCCATTTTTAATATAATAATCTTAAAAAAATCAGATTTTTATTATTATTGAAAAGAAACAAATACGAGAAAAATAATACATTTACTAGTCAAAGTGAATTTTTACTTTGTGTTATGGATCGAATGGCGACCTTTTTATATTGTGCACCGAGCAGATATTAATTATTCAGCTCGTAGGTACACATACAAATTCATCTATTATAACTTTTATATATACATATATATATATATATATATATATATATATATATATATATATAAATCGAACAATTCATATAAATATATGTTTAATGTTTCTTGCTGCCCTTCAAGAGTGTTCTTGACTATCGTTTTAATACATTAAAGAAAGATAAAGCATATTTATGTTTACATTATTTTTAAAATTTGTATTAATATAATTTTTATCTTAATACCGCACAAGAGTCCCAACAGTTGGAGCCAGTGAATGGTGGTCTTACACCAGGGCTATGATGAGAGCGTATCTTCCACTATATTCATATTAGAAGTAAATAAACAACATGAAAATGTATTTAAAAAAATTTTGTAATATAAATTTATGAATTATTCAACTAGACCAAATAAATACACCATTTTATTTTTAAAACTTTCTTAAGGCCGTGGGTATTAAGATATTTATGATTCCGATTTGACAGCTCGTAGTAGGAAAAACTAGGAATGGTAGTATCCAACATGGTCACTTTCATCAACCGGGACAGGAACGTATTAATAAAATTTACAGACAGATGGAATAACAAACGGTCGATTTAAAACTGGCATTTTTCATGCTGTCAATTATAATGCAATACTATCTAATTATCTCTGAAAAACCTGATACATAAATCACTTAATGGCATTATGTGTGTAACGTTTAAGCCCAGTAGTTACCGATTGTTCAAAACTAAATTGCAACAAGAGGAAGCTTATAACTTATATATGAACAGATTGCCAAAAAAAACGGATTTTTCGAATCCCTACTAGATGATAGCACGGGCAAAAACGTGTTGAAAAAAAAACTGTGTCTAAGTGCAAACTAATCCCATGTGCAAAGGTGAACCAATGTACATATAAAGTCAAGTGCAAAAAATAAGGTAATTGCTTGCCTTATGTAGTTCTATTGCGTTGTGGCTCTATTTTAGTTCGTCAGGGCGATATTTTTTCAAAACAACAAGCAGCTTGTAAAGAAGTATGAACATATGAATAGTGTTACCTATTCTATTTCCAGTGTCAATAACTCTGTTTTTTGCGCGGACTTTTTTTGTGGCGGATGTCTTGAAAGAAGCACACATCCAACCCGAGGCGATCATATCTTATGTTATTATCAGCCACCATTCGTTTTTTGCTGAAATTTGAATAAACCGGTTGTAGGATAGCAGGCGCCTAATATTATGAATAAGTAAATGTGATGTAGAAGGTGACGATTCTTTTCTAATTACGGTATTTAGTTATCTACAGATTCATTGTAAAATACTCGCACTTTTAAAACACATGCGTCTTCTATCGTTTTTGTTAAGACGAAACAATACTCAAAGGCTAAGGAATCACGGAGCGATTTTCACCCGCGTCCGCCGCGGTTGCGGGCCCGCAGCCTTTGCAGAATGCAGATTTTTATGTAAAAAATTAAAGCACATTTCACGACGCGTTTTACGCCCGCGACGTGTGCGATTGTCATCTTGTACCGGCAGGCGCGGGTCGCGGTCCCGCAGCCGCGACGGGTTGCACCCGCGCGCTCTGCCATCGGTTGGCGGGCGACCTGCAGTGGGCCGTCTTGCAACCGCCCGTCTTGCGATAATCAACCGCCAAGATTGCGAGCGATAACCGCAACCGCGACGGCTGCGTAACCGCACAAAACTCCGGTCTCGTGAGTTTTGAAAATAAAACTCCATTCCGCCACCGCAGCGGGCTCGGGTAAAAATCGCTCCGTGAGTCCTTAGCCTAAAAGAAAATCGGAATCATAACGACTTAAGTGAAGAAGGCGTGTACGAGAATATGCGGCGCATGCCTCCGAGGTATTGGACGGACTTACTGTCGAATTTGCCCTAGCAGGCCTAGAAAATGATCCTCTCTATGGGATTTATTTTAAATAATTCTTAAGAACATATTATTAAAATCTCAGCTATTTTATACTGAAGACCTCGGGAAGTTATTAATTCAACGCATGGAAAAATAAAATCCGATGTTTTCCCCTAGTTACGTTTTATGTAAAATATTTTAATGGAAAGGTACGGCTTTTATTAATCTGAAATATAAATATCTTACATCCCGTGTGCATCCTTTGAAAAAAATATGGTTACGAATTTGCCGGAATTAATTAAAACGTTACCCTGGGCAAATTCCCGATAAAGGTGGTGATGTCTCCTCTTAATTTTATATTCTGGACTCACCTATCACACTCTCTAAGAAAGGCTTAATTCTCTGGAAAGACGTAAAAATATGGCTGTATTTTTGTAAAAGAAAAACTAACGTTACCGTACGAATAACCTGAAAATATTTGAATTCCTCCTACTTGCATCGATATAAAGTGACAATGTTTATTCATTTTTCAATGATATAGGAGGCTAATAATGGGAACTCGACACATATGACCGCTCAGCTACTACTTAACCGATTAACTTTATAAGACTTCGATTGATTTTCTATGAATTCAATCAAATACTCATCCATTGATATGTTAAAGAAACGATAAAAGCACATAGGCACGGTGTTAAAAAATACATTAATCATGTTTTGTTTGCCTAAAACTGTAATTAATTGAATCCTAATAAACGGATGTCAGTGAACAGCATGTGTCTGACAGAAACTAGGATAAACCCATAAAACACCGTGTTGACCAGTGGCGTAGCCCACAAATTCTCAACCACTGTAGTAGGGTTCAATGCCCATTCATAACATTATCATGTCGCTTTTTTGCATAGAAAAAAAATCAATCGCATTCCTTCCTGTCAATCACGGAAGAATTATTATTGATTTGAAGGCCTCCGTAGAGCAGTGATTGATTTTTAAATTTTTTTTATTTTAGTTTATCGTTTCTATTCTCTAAAACACAGTTTACATAAGGACCAATTACACAAGAAATGTTAATATCCAGTATCTGGATGGGTTAGTCGTAATGTTTTGTGAACACATCATTAGAAGAACCTATGCTTGAATGTTTTGAATGTGTTTGAATGTTTTAGGTACAGTGTTATTACGCCGTCATAAGTAAAAAGACAGCATCGTACGTGAGATTCTCCAGGAGAATACTGTGGTTCCACCTATACAGGCAGTATTGTATACATATAAGGTTACTACCAATTAAAGTACATCATAATATTACGTAAACACAATGTATTAACAATTTAGTGAAAAGAATGCTTCATTAAGTGTACATCCTACATTGATGGCCTCTGTCGTCGAGGGGTAAGGCTCTCAACTAGCAAGCTAGAGGTCGCGGGTTGAAATTCCGACGTGCGCAAGAGAATTTTATTTGATTAATTTGTCTTATTTCACAAATTACTCATTTAAAATCAAATACAGTATATTTGCGGCACTTTCCAGAGTGGCAGATACTTGCGGATACTCACTATTCAGAATTGAAATGTTGCTTAACCCATGTACGCCCAAAACTAAAGTAATCGTAGAAAAAAGAATAAATCCTTTTTATGTAGTAGGGAATAGAGTTTTTTAACAAAAATAAAAAAAATATATTTAATTTTTTTTATTTACTAGAAAAAAAAGTGCCGTGCTTAAATGGGGACACGGCTCATTCAGTATGGTATTTCTCGAAGCATAATTTTTAATACACAAAGTTTTTTTGCATTTTTTGCACTCCCAACGTGCCTTACTATGGCAAATAGTGCATCGCAAATGTTTTGTCAACTTCTCCGGAAAGTGGCCAAAACCATCAAACTGTAAATTGAGCACTACAGAGGCTGATGGGTGAGAACGTTGATTAGTTTTTTGTCGCAAGTAATAACGAGCAATAGTTCGTCGAAATTGTAGCTGATCCATCTTCACGTCGTTACTCGTGTAGACGCCAGACATTGCTAATGCATAGATCGAACATGTATGTAAATAACACCCACCACCACTTATTGCCTCGTATTGAAGTTCGATACGTTGAAATCGACTGATCGGCTTGATCGACATCGCCCATGCATCTGTTGTAATTCACAAATACTTGAGGAATATTTACATCGGTTTTCTTCTTTTCGATTGAGCTCCAGCGCTTTACTTTGCCCAAGGGAAGAACATTATCGTAGTTTGTTCCCATTGTACGAACGCTGTTATCCAGCCAGCGAACAAACAATATTTTATTGACCGTGTCAAACCTGTAGTCAAAGTCAGCACGACTTTTCTTCTTCATCTCCTTGACGGGTGTGAGAGGACATTTGCTGGTCCTACCCTCACGTACAGTTCCTGTAGCGCGGTAGCCAGATTCCCATAAATCCCGCAGCAATGCGCTAATGAAAAAAATATCGAAGAACACAACATGGTCTCTAGGATCTGTATTTAGCTTGTTCAATAGGTTTTTCACAACTCTTGTACTCAACGGCTCATTGGTGGGTACTTGCAACTTGCCGCAATAAATATCAAAATTGTAGCAGTAGCCATCAGCACTAGCGAGCACGACAGATTTGTGTGAAACACTCCCCATTGAATAAACTTCTTCATGAGAAATTCATTCATTTCTTGCTGAGGCAAGGGTTCGCACCTTGAACATTTTATCTGATGTTTCAGCAGCTACAGTATTATCACAGAATTGTAGGTACTTTTTGATATCTAAAAATCTGTTTCTCGTCATTGCCTTAGAAACAACAGGTACATTACAGTCCTCGTCTAAAGACCAAAATAGACGTTTGCGAGGCAAAGTGTGATAACCAGATAGAGATAGAATGCCCAAAAATGTTTTCAACTAACCAACGGTAATATTGATATCATGTTTATTATTTGTTGCATACAAATCAGAATATTGAAGAATCATATCGATTACTTCCTGATCAATAATCTTCTCAAAAATTGAAACAGGATTTTTACCTTTGATATCAGTAATTAGGTTTTCGCATCGTTGTTGTACATTATTCTCATCAAAAGGCATGTGATCGTAGCTAGGCCAACGGGGCCCAACGTTGCCTTCTAGCGGAATTTGAGAAAGGCTCTTCATCAGAACTGTCCCAATCTTCTTCGTTTCTGTTTACAAAAACTTCGATATTTCCAGGAATATCTCTTGGCATGTCATTGGTAACAAAATTGTGTTCATCGCCTTCTTCTTTATCAGTGAGAATACTTGGTTCTGGTGGAAGAGCAACGATATCAAATTCAACATCTAAGTCCTCTTCTGCCATAATAGCATCAAGGGCCTCCTGGAGTCCATGATAGTTATCGCTTACTTCAAATTGCCGTTTCGACATATTTATGTTTAGTCAAAACTCTGTAAAAAAAAGAATATTTTACACTTTATGTGCCCACTGTCCCTATTTGGGGACACCAACAAAAAAAAGTAGTTCACAGTTCAGTAAATTATATATTTTACCTTATCAAATTCTTATTCCAAAGTAAACAAAGTGTTCAATAAGATTATGTAGAACAATTAAGAATTTACGAACGTAAACATATAAAAAAATATACTTACATTTGGTAATCACTGCAACTCTGAGATTCACTTTATTAATGACACTAAAATACTTTTTATAAATGGTGTTATCCAAAATGTTTTATATAAAATGGAAGACACATCAATCACCTCGACAATAATGCACTGTTAGCAAAACTTACCACATTAATAACAAAATGGTGGGTAGATTTGAAGGCGTCCTCGTTTGGGCACGGCAGGCGTAAATGGGTTAATGGCTTAAGCCGTGTTTGGTGACTAGATCTGATTAGCCAAGTACTTCCCAACCTCTCAATTACCTTCGGCCTCACAACATACCCCAATTGGGGATCCCATGGTCTCACTGGATCCAGCAGTTGGGACTCTTGCGCGGTTTCACATAAAATAAAAAATAGTAGATTTTTTTAGTGTTTTGATGAATCAGGGAACCCTCTGATCTTTAGTATTAAGTTTAGTGTATCTTATAGTGAATAGTTTTACATATGTTGTAAGAAGAAGAATATGTTATTACGCCATTTTAGTAACGCGTCAAGTTCGAAAAGTGGTTTCTCAGTAGAGCATTTTTGACGGTGCATCCCACTCATTAAGTGCAATGAAATTGTCTGGCGAGAATACACGTAAATTTCTGCATAAGTATCCAGTATGTTAATTTTTCTAATAATGATGTTTATTTTATGTTGTTAAGTAAAACCAACAAAATGTTCATCTAACGCCTACTGTCCAGGTGATCGCTACGCTACTGTGCAGAGCAGATCTCAGTTTGACAGAAGTGTGCCCATTCTCCCATTGTTCTTCGACTGTGGAGAATGGACAATGTAGGCCGCTGGGATGAAATAATTGGTCAATCATCGAATGTCGTCTTAATATGATTAATTGTCTGTAATTGTCTATGAGTTTCCTCTTCTCCGCGGCTTTTGCCTGTGACTCACTTTCTAGGCGAATAAGAGTGTTTTGTTATGAATGCATTGAGCCCACACTCTCCTCGGTACTCTTAAGTAGATGTTTTTTTTTAAGAATTAAAACTCAAGTTATTATTCAAAACATATATTTTTTTACGTGATACGATTCTCAACTGCTCACGACCACCTGGAGCCAGTGAGACTACGGCATCTCCCATTGTGGTATGTTGTGATACTGAATGTAGTGGGGAGAGGAAGGAGATGGGAAAGAGGAAGGTCGAGAGTACCTGGCTATGGCAGAACTGGTCACTAAACACGGCTTAAGCAACGTTTCAATTCTGAATGGTGGTCTTACATCATTGCGATACTGACAGTATTTTCCACACTGGAACGTGCCGCAAGTATACTACACATTATATTAAATGAATAAATTGTGGAATTTTTGTTATTTGTTTTGGGGTGTTAACACCCCAAAAACAAAAAAACAAAAATACTTTTGGCCGTGAAAATCTTAAATCATATTTAAATTGTGAAATAACAAAATTAATCAAATAAAATTTACTTGCGCTCACTGGGATATGAACCTGTGACCTTCAGCTTGCTTGTCGAGGGCATTACCCCTCGGCGAAACCGGAGAGAAACGGTTATTGCAAATTTATTAAAAATCTCTCCAAATTATTGGTAATCCGGTTAAAAATAGGATTGCAGGCCGTTTCCTGATAACTTTTTAGTAAATTACTAATATGTCGGAACACGTTTGTCTTGATAATATAAAATGACGTAGTGCGAAAATGTTAGGATTTTTATGAATACGTGTTCCGACATCGTGAAAATACAATATTTAACCGGCTTATGAATAATTTGAAGAGATTACCGATACTCATTTTTCTCCGAGTATTGTCTAGCCATGGAATTTCCAGTAAAATATTTAACTATTTCCAGCCTGCAACGTCATTTCCTCGTGAACAATGCAGCTTTGAAAACCCGTTCAGCCGTAAAAAGTGTCAAGACATCGTATCGCGTGTTCCATATTCTACGATTGTTATTGATATATTGTAACTCCAACGAAGCCGGGTAGTAACTACTGATAGGTAAATAAACCTATCTACAAATATTTTGTGTCAATTAGTCGGTAAGCAATCGGCAGCAAATCAAGATTGATTTGTGATTAAGGATTAAGAAAAATGACAATACATTTTTATGAGGGTGCCTTAAAGTGCAATGTTTACTTAGATACAAGATAATGTGATTATAATTAGAGATAGGCCACGTAAAAATGTACATTATAAATTATAACGATCATTGATAACTGATATCAAAATCAGTTGTGTAGTAATATATTTCACAAACATTTTTTTTTAATAATATGCTACTTACGTAACTATTTATATAATTTGGTAGAATGCAGTCACTTTGTAGTTTCAACAAATTAATGAAGTAAAGTTATAACCACGAATCTATTTAATTTATTTTGACGTACCGGTTTCGCTTAACTCAATCGTCATCAGGGTACAAACTAAACTAATCAACAAAATACATCATGTGTGCTTGTATATACGTATAGAGTGAGACAAACTTTATTCTTTATTCTGTGTTATGTTTTGTCACACTCTCTATGATTAGTTTAATCTTTAAATGTGCTTTGCAGTGTAAATAAAATATTGTAAACTAGACAAAGCATACTCATATGTAAAGCATTTAAGCATTAAAATTAATCATCAAGATAAAAAAGTTTTTTTTTCAACTTTTAGGATTTTAAAAAAATATTGCGCCACAATACGAAGTATGTCAAAAAATACAAATAAATAGTAGTATACCTGTGTGTAAGGATATAATGGCCAACCTTACGATTTAAGAGATAGCCTCATTTTTAATGTCAGTGCCATACAAAATTTTCTTTAAAAAATGATAACTCCTTCATTTGTACACGCAATTGCTTCATACGAAATTTTATAGCATAGTAATGATCAGCAGAATCCATTTCTAGCCAAAAAAATGACAATGGAAAATTCAAGTCTCTATGTCTATGAAAGGCGATTTTCAGCCCACTGTGCGCCCCAGGAATTCTCTGCACCGTAATGAGGTAGGAAGTGGAATTAAAGTCGATGTAATGGACTGTTTTTAACAGTAACATTGTGGTGTACAGTAGAGAATGGTGGAAGAAGTCATAGACGCCCGGGAAAGACATATATTGATTAAATATGAGATCGATAAGAATGACGTGAAATAATTAGATCCCAAGTTCATGGGTTAGATTACCAGTTGAGACCGTTACCCTTTTATTTTTCTGTGTCTTTTTCTGTTTCATGTTCCTTTTAGATTTATGAGTATTATATTCTTCTTCAATAAAGTGTTTATTGTTTTATTTCAATAATTATTATTTTGTAAAAACAACTCTTTGTCTCTGGAAACTCCAATAAGCCGAACGATCTTGTATCACTCACTAATTGAAAGAAAAGGTTTGCGTCTGTACTAATTTTTTTTGTTTTGTTTCCAGATTGTGCCGCCAGATGGAGGCTGGGGTTGGGTTGTGGTGGGTGCTTCCTTCCTCTGCAACATGTTGGTGGACGGAATCGTCTACTCCTGCGGACTTCTCTTGACGCCGATTGCCTTATCTTTCCAGGTAAACCTTAGTTCAAATTTTGTTCTTATTCGGTAGGTACTCTAACTCTTTCACCACAGCCACACTAATGTTATTTTGTCAATTACTAGGTCTCGAGTCTGTCCAGAATCAATACTAAAGGTGTATGTTCTTGCTCTCCAAGAATGGTTCTGATCAGCTATCATGCCGTACTAACTTAATATTGCACTTCTTCACCGTTTATTAGCAATATCTGCTACGATTTATTTTATTTTTTCAACCCTCCAGGCTTCTGGCTTATTTTGTCAGGAAATCGGAGTATTTTTACTTTGTAATAAAACCCAAATAAATAACAAATCTTAACATATTCGAAAACTAAAAACTGTTTTTAAAAGTGATACAATATGCTTTAAAATTACATTATTTGAAAAAAATTATATGTGTTTTAAAATATAAAAAAAATTATACAATGGCTCACATTGTGTTTTTTCATCTAAAAACTGAACTGAAATTACTGATAGCGAAAAACAAACAATTTATTGGAATTTTTAAAATTTTGTTTCGCACATCAACTAATATATTTTAAAATATTATTGATAATGTGGGCCTTTACTGGATGCATTACCCGTGCTGAGTGTTATTACATAAATTATAAACATGAATATATTATTATACAAATTATAAACATAAAAACATTATTATATAAATTATAAACATATTATTATATAAATTATAAACATAAACATATTATTATATAAATTATAAACATAAATATATTATTATATACATTAACCTCATTTTTTTCGTTTCATGTAAAAATAATTCGCTTTTTCTATTTTAGTTTCACGAGGAGTGCATTGTTTTTTGGTTACCTTCCAAATTTGAACACATAGCGCTTTCTAGCACCTTTTAGATCATATCTTACTCTTTTGCTAGAATCCATTATTATCCATATTAAAACAAACATGATTTTGTTATTCCGCTACAAAAATAAGACAAAATAAAGAGGAAGGATTGAAAAATAAGATGATATTAATAAATCTAAACGAAACATGAAGCAAGATTATAACATTATAGGCTTTAATAGAATTTACTTTATATTAATTACTATTCATTATCATAAACACCTCATACCTCGATTTATGTCAGGTTTTATACAAACCTAGTATTCATTCAACTATTACTACACTAGTAGATATTTCTTTTAATTATGTATTGTTTAACTGCACTTCTATTAACACCTGTATCACTTGCGACAATATTTTTGTGTACACATTACTTGTTCTGTAATCACTCTATTGTAAAAGCAACATTATGGCGTTTAAATAAATAAATAAAACGATATTGTTAATTCTGAATTTTTAAAATTATATCGACAAATATGACGCTTAATAAATAGGTCCAATGGTCGAGTGATTAATGACGCCTGTCCCGATAAGACTAGAGATCCTGGGTTCAATTCCTAGTTTTGACCCTTATCTTTTTATTTTTCTGTGTCTTGTTCTGTTTCATGTTTCGTTTTATTAGTATTATCTTCTTTCAATCCTTCCTCTTTATTTTGTCTTATTTTCGTAGCGGAATAACAAAATCATGTTTGTTTTAGTATGGGAAAAATGGATTCTAGCAAAAGAGTAAGAAATTAGAGAAAACGGAAAACAACACATCTTTTCTCATTCTTACTAAATGCTGTGTTTTTATTGATGGTCAATAGTAAAACATCGATTAATGACAGATAAAACCAATTAAATTGGACTAACCGTTGATTACTTTTATATCTACAATAACGAAGTAATAGTTTCATCCTTCAAAAATGTACAAATTTTGTTCGCGTTTGGTCCCCCCGATTGCCATTTTTTTATTTACAAACAAATTATTTAAAATTTAATCTACACGGAAAATAAAAAAAATTCACGGAAATATATATATTAACTATGATTATTTCAAAATCTAAGACCAGAAAAATAAAACTCCTGCATTTCGCGTTCCCTCCAGTTCATTCGATCCGGACACTTTTATTCTTGCACTCATCCAATTGTTCTAAATTTGTGTGTAAAAAAAACAATTTATTGGCAAATATATGAAAATAGTTTGTTACATTATTACTTTTCTCTGCCGTTGAGTAATTCTTGAAATTTCCTGGAATCTCTCGGCTATGTCAATACTGATTTATTAATCTAGATATTGTTTTATTTTAGGTGTCTGAAGCCAAGGTGGCATTTGTGAGTTCCTTGCTCTCAGGATTTTATCTGTTGGCAGGACCCTTTGTGAGTGCCCTTGCCAACCGATATGGGTTCCGAAGTGTCACCATGATGGGAGCTATCGTGAGCTCTATTGCCTTTGGACTTTCCTATTTTGCCAATTCCTTGGCATATCTCTATCTTGTCTTCGGAGTCTTGGGCGGTAATAATAACAATTTTTTTTAATAAATTTTAGAATAAATGTTTCATCTTTATTGGTAGATTCAAGGTGATCTCGATCAAGTTCTGTGAAGTTCCTAGCTTTTCAATATAAAAAGATTTGTCAAACCATTATGAGATTCTGCAGGACCAAAAACCTACGATGAGCTGGCCATGAGAACAAATTCCAGAAGACAGGACATTAGAAAAGGCCCGAAGACTGCAGACAAAAGACTGGTGTAAAGTGGAGGCCAAATAACAATCCGAAACAGTTTCATCCCGCAATTATGATGAAGAAGATTTGTGTCAAATATTGTAATCACGCTTTTTATTTCTTTGCAGGGATCGGATTATCAATGATCTACATTCCGGCTGTCATCACAGTTGGTTTCTATTTCGAGAGATGGAGGGCTCTGGCTACTGGTATTTCCATGTGTGGCTCCGGAGTGGGAACTTTTTTGTTTGCTCCCATCACTTCCGAGCTCATCAAGCAATTTGGATGGAGAGGAACCATTCTTATTCTTGCTGGTAAATATAAAAATATAATAACTTTAGCATAATCCTGTATAATACATATATTCTCCTATGTACACTGCGTCATGAATCACTTTTATGTAAAAGCCTTTTTAGGCGTATATATATATATAAATAAATAATTCCCGATGCATGATTATTTAAGTGATCATTTCAAAAACACGATTTAAAAATATTTGTTTTTGATTTCAGGTTTGATCTTGAACTGCATCTTGTTCGGAACTATGTTCAGGCCACTGAAACCAACAAAAGTAACACTGCCTAATTCATCTACCCACGAAAGTGTCAAGGATACTAAGGAAGAAATGGAAAAGCTGATGGGAAAGAAACTAGATCAAGGTTTCTTGTTCCCAATAGAAATGCAAAACAAAAGTACTCCACATACATGGATGGGAGTGGCTCCGAACCCAACCTACCCTACAGCTGCTGAGATATTTAAAAAAAGCTTAACAGATCTGGAGATGAGAAGATCTTCAGCCAATTCTGCTGTTATAAAATCTCACGTTACTAATGGCCACTCCAAACCTTCGAAGAACCTTCCCGATCCGGTCAACGAGAAAGACGAAACCGTCGACGATTCCATGAATGAGAATCTAGCTCCATTGATCACCGATGGTCAGAAAATAACCGTATTAGTAAACGAGGATAGTAGCAACGGAGAAAGGAGACACACTTTGACAGGACGTTATCCCAAGGAACACAATCGCAGCAGAAGAGGAACTCTGACAGGAGAAGCTCCCAAAGTATCTCGCCCCATGTACCGTGAAGATATCTTCTTCGGTGGTAGTTTAAAGAAAATTCCCCAGTATCAAAGTCATACTTCTATTGGGTACCACATGTCCGTTACACATTTGCCAACTGTGGAAGACGTGGCTGAAGAGGAAAACTCTTCGTGCACTCTTTGCCCAGAAGCTGTCAAAAGGACTCTGGTCACCATGTTAGATTTCAGCCTTTTGAAGTCCCCGTCATTCATGCTGCTTGCTCTGAGTGGATTGTTTTCCATGATGGGATTCTTTGCCCCGATTATTTACGTGACCAAGAGAGCCATGAGTGAAGGAATGCCAGAAAGTCAGGCTTTGTGGCTGGTGAGTGTGATTGGCATCGCTAACACAGTCGGTAGGGTACTGTGCGGAGTCTTGTCATCAATTGAAGGAGTAAATACCCTGTGGATCAATAACTTTGCCATCACCATTGGTGGATTAGCAACAATGTTCAGCGGAGTGAGCTATGCTGCTGGATACCAGTTCACATACTGCGTTATTTTTGGATTATCAATCGGTGAGTGTACCAAACGAGCATAGTATAAACTTTATGTAGTGTATTATTTAATAGTTTTGGTCGGATAAATTATGTACCTACATTGGTAAATTACAAGTTGTCAATGTTTTACCTTTCCAGCTTGTTTCGCGTCCCTGAGGTCCATCATTGTTGTAGAGATGATGGGATTGGAGAAACTGACCAATGCTTTTGGTCTTCTTATGATGTTCCAAGGATTTGCAGCTATTATTGGAGCGCCTATTGCGGGTAACAATAAATATTTTTTCTTAAATTTTCAGTGAAAAACGAACGAGGAGAAAAGCTATCTCTTTGAATTCCATCACTTGTGCTATAACCATTTCTACATAGCCCGGAACCCTCGTCTTGCTGGGGTGCCACTCTACCAACTAAAATAATGGGAGCCTATCTCCTTCGGACATATTTATCTGTGTAAAACTCGGATAAAACTGCCAACATTCTTAATTTTCACACCGCACATTTTTATTGACTGCCATCTTTAGGTACGATCGCAAGATTCAACTCGAACTAAATGCCATCTAGACAGTGTCTTGGATAAATACATATTTATTATTTTATATATGAGACAGGGTCACATTAGCTCAGTTTATATAGCGGCGCCCCGGTAAGGTGAGGGTCCTGGGTTCAAGTCCTAGGTGCGACCGGATCTTTTTCTGATTTTTCTGTTTCAACTTCGTTCTCGTTTAAGAAACTAATACTGTCTTCAATAATTAATAATAATAAATTATTTTCTGATTTCAGGCGTATGCATGGACTACACGGGCAGCTATGACGCATCGTTCTACATCGCTGGAGGACTTTACACATTCTCCGCGTTCCTCTGCTATCCTTTAGCAATAGTTTCTAAGTGGGAGAAGGAAAGGGAACCCGCCCCCAAGAAGTCTGGACCTGTGTGAATACTTCATATTGACCTTTGATGCAATAAATATTCTGTGGGGGTGAAAGTGCCAAGTGCGGAGTTACGAGAAAAAATAATACAAGTTCTAAAAAGTTGTAAAATTCATTGACATATCAACATTTGTTTACGATCAGTTTGTTACGTGAAAATATTGACAGCTAAACCAGATACTTAACAGAGCTTTTTGAATATTTATAGAAATAGTCAGTTAAAATGAGTCATTCTTTTATATTCACATACCTATGTATAGACTTTCAGCATACTAAGAAGTTATTGTTGAATTCGAAAATGTCAATTATATCTAACAGAGTTTTGTTTTTAATTCGCCATCCTTGATTTTTAAAATACATAAATTGATAATTTGGCGTAGAAATCTTAAAATATATCCTCAAATAACTTATATTATTTATATAATATACATTTATAATAATAATGGCATAAAAAGTCTGCGAGATTTTTTGAAATACGTAAGTATGGTATACGTAAATTTGTTTTTTTTTAGATTTATTTTTTAGTAAGCGAGGATTTTAATTTTAAAAACAGCTCGAAATATTTCAGAATAAATAAATTGAGAATGATCAATACAGATTTAAAAAATGAAGTCCGATTTGAAATCGGAAAATGGTAATTAATTCCTAATTCAACCAATACGATAAAACCTTGAAGTTAAATTAACATCAATTTATTGAACGTTTAAATGTTAATACTCTGCTTTAGCAATATTCGTTTGTTCCTACATAATATTAAGATGTTTCCAGTAAGAACTTATGTTAAATTCATGCAGTAATTTCTCATGCCATATATAATATATATATATATTTAAAATAAATTGGTTTGCACATAATTAATACAATATATAAGGCAAACAGGGTTTGAATAATTTGATAAAAATAATGTCTTGTGAACTTAAAAAAAAATTACAGTTATTCTTATTTTCAATTAATATTCGCATCACATCTTAACAATTTCAATAAGTATAAGTAAAGTGATATTTTTTAGAACAGTTAAATAAAATCCGTTTTTTTTTAAATGGGATGATTTTCTTCTCAGTTTTGGGATTCATCTTCTTCTTCTCAGCTTTGGGAGTTTTTTTGTTGTTGTTTAGGTACATTTTTGAAACTCTAAATAAATCCATCCTTTTTTGTATGTTTTATTAATTTAATTATTCTGTTGTTAATTTTATAACATTAATAAAACTGTGTTTTTATTTATATAATTTAATTTTAAACATTACATTATTTAGTAGTATTTTAATTTAAGGAGACTTATGACACTAGTCAGGCCACGAAGACATTTTATTATGGTTGAAAAAAAACTGAGGCTAAGCCAAAAAACACAAAAAATAAATATAACAGATAAAATAAATTTATGTCTTCCCGTTTATTTTTTGTCCGCTTAACTTTTTGCGTAACTTCTTCCTTTTTGATTTGATGTTCTTTAAAATTAAATCTTGCAATTTGAACTCGATTAATCAAATTATACCCTGGAAACCAAAGCGTAGATAAAAAATGCATTTTAGTATCTGAAAAGCTCAAATTATTGGACTACCTTTTGAAGGGGCGTTTTTTTGTTATTTTCCAATAAAAAACATTCCAAAAATTACAATTGAATAAATACTTGAAAAAAAAATGTTTCGATGTCAATTTCATATACGAAAAATCTAAGGTGCTTTTTAGGTTTACGCGAGATAGATAGAAAAATATTATTATTATTATACGCATAAGGCAAATATTATTACTTTAAGGGATTAAATCTGCTCTTTTGTAGATGGCGCTAATTTAATTATATTAGGAAAAAACACTTTTGCAAGTTATGCTTCAAAATAATAAGATGAATTATTTGTTTGCTAATAAAATGAATAGTTTTATCCGTATACAAACTCAATTCTTTCGAGAAAGGTATACAGATACATTCTTGAATTGAATCACCGATACAATAATAATAATAATAATTGGGTATTTTATAAAGCGCTGTTTTTTGTGTAAAATCACCTCTAGGGAGCTGTTTGGCACACTATTGTATTTGTATGCCTATGTATAAGAACACTAGACACAACTATTTATTCTTATTCGTATTGTGTATTTACGGGGGTACATAAATAATTCATCTGATTATTTTAAAGCATAACTTGAAAGCAGTATTATTCCTAAAATTATTCAATTAGCGCCATCTATGAGAGAGCTGATTGTGAAATATTTTTAGTACACCCTTAATGGAGTATGTAAAAATCACAACCATAAAAGTGAGAAGATTGTTAAATGTTAAATAAAAATAAAGTTTGTACATAAAAACATAAAAAACTCTGCAAGTAATTGTAAAATTTTCAACCCAATTAATTAAAAAAATATATTGCTATTGCATTTAACGATCAATAAATTGCATTTTATTTTCTGATAATAATTTAGAACCTATAAAAAGTTCCTTCTGACCAAGAAAGCATAATTGTTAATTTGACATTAAAGTGACTGGCAAATATAATTATAAATGTGTCAAAGGCCTAAAAACCTTAATTTAAATAGAATTATCATATCAATACACTTGTAAATATAAATACTGTAAATTTAGTATACGCATACTTAATAGGTAAATAAATATATGATTGTAAAATGATTTTTTAATAAAAATTGAAACTAATATTATATAATGAATCTTTTTTATTTTATTTATTCTACATATCATTGAAAATTAAATTTACAAAGTGTTTGAATTCCAGTGGCGCTCACAATTCGGGAAATTTATGAAACAGGTAGAAAATGGTGAGAGGAAGAATAAAAGGTTTGTATAGTTGGTAGATACTCGTGGAGACATAGACACTGTACAGACGGGCAATACCGTCTTCACCATAAGGGCACACGGGGCCCGTGCTCAGGGCCCCACTCTCAGGGGGCCCCGAAGGACTGACAATTTCTCTCGCGAAACGAGAAGATATGTTTACAGAATAGCACTATGACCATGGACGTTGTAACGAAACTTTACGAATCTCTGATCAGTTATGTCAATACCGCACGCAATAATTTTGATCGGTACGAAACGGCTGCTAAAGAAAAAAATCCATATGCTGACTACAAAGATAAATTTGAAAAAACAAGATTTCGCAGCACACGCATCACTTTTTTTGAAGGATCATCAGAGACTGCACAGTTGAGAGGCAAGGAAAAGTTTCGTGTAGATACTTTCATTCCCATAATTGACACATTAAATATACATTTAAAAAAACGTTCGACAGCATACCAAGAAATTGATAGTCGATTTAGTTTTCTTTGTCAGTTAACAACAATCGAATTTGGTGAGTTGACAAAAAAATGCAAAGAATTTGCAGAATTTTATCTTGAAGACAATAATGGAGATGAGCTCAAAACAAAATGTTTTCATTTAAGCCAATATTTAAAAAACATTGCAAAGCAATCAGCGGATTTAAATATCTCAACCTTACATAACCTAATAAAATCAGATAAATTGGAAGAAACTTTTCCAAACGTAGAAATTGCTACAAGAATATTCCTTTGCCTAATGGTTTCCAATTGTAGTGGAGAGCGGTCATTTTCGCAGCTTAAGAGAATAAAAAATGAATTGCGAACAACAATGTTACAAAAACTTCTGAGTAATTTGTCAATTATGTGCATAGAAAGTGATATCCTTCAAAAAATTGACTTTGAGGATATAATAGAAGATTTTGCTCAACAGAAATCCCGAAAGAAACCGTTATCGCAATCGTAACCAAAAAACCAGCAGCATTCTAATTTCATTAATGACATATTATATCATACTGTATTTGATTACCTATAATAAATGGTCATACTTAGTAAAAAATGGTATTATAATTTGCTTTTTTACTTTCCAAAAGGGCCCCAAATTCTTGTGTGCCCAAGGGCCCCAGCCTAGTTTAAGACGGCACTGCAGACGGGGGCGATCATGTGACGTTCAAACGTTTTACAGAAAAGTTCTTACCATGATTGTTGATATCTCACCAGAGAATTTAAGTAAAAATAATTTTGGATCTTTCTTAAGATATAGCAGCAGTTAAATTTGATGCTCCTTATTTTTAATTTTTTTAAAAGCTTATTTATAAGCTAAATCAATTAATAGGTAGGTAGAATTGCCAGCAAATGGTCGGATCAAGACTTGGGATCGAGTTTATACTAAAAAATGTGTTCATATAATAAGTTGGCGTTTATTACTCATATTTGAATTATAATTCAGTTAATGCCGCCGTGGATACTTAAAGAGAAAAATCCATAATTATTTGAACCTTGCATAATTATTACACGTTAAAGGTAATTTTAACTAATACAACAATACCAACGTATTAACTAATACAACAATACCAGCATTTAACTAACACAACAATACCAACATTTAACTAATGCAACAATACCAACATTTTAACTAATAGAACAATACCAAAATTTTAACTAATACTACAATACCAACATTTTAACTAATACAACCATACCAACATTTTATCTAATACAACAATACCAACATTTGAACTTATACAACAATACCAACATTTTTGAATTATCGTAATTAGTTTTAGGCAAGGAAAAATTAAAAAAAAACTCTAGTGTTAAGTGCAAAAGAATCCAATAATTTGATTCTAAATATCTTACTAGAAATAATATTTTTAGAAATGAACTCGAGCAATCATTGAAGAGCATAACTTCTAGAGAATATACCTAAGAGAGGTGTGTCAAATTTTTACTATTACGATAAGATTTATATATATATAGAAAACCTCTTAATAAAATTACTTTTCGCATGTCACTTTGTATCGCGGAAAATAATACCCTTGTCCAAATAAGAATTGACTTACAAATGAAACAGCATTATTTTCCCGGCTATTTTCCTCGTTTCCCGATCGGAAAGCTTCGTGTGTTTCCGCTGAGCCGAACTAGATGTCGCTTTCGGCGCACGCGCATTTCCCTAGACTTATTGATCCAATTTTCTCCCAGCCGCTTGAATCGATCCGATGTATTATAGTACCGAATCATCAACTCTGCACACAACACTTCCCGCAGAAGTGATAAACGCATTAATAACTCATCTTTCATACGTAAGATTTTAGAGTTAAATAATAATAAATGCGGTAGATTTGACGGACATTGTGTAATATCACTTGCGGATTTCGCGTGAGATTTGGCGGGGTGTTTTAGGGCCTGATTTGAGGGATTAAAGATGCAGCAAGGCGGATCTGAGATGGACGAGTACGGGGGGTATGGGGGCCAGCAAAGGCCTCCACCAGGACCTTCGATAAGGCCTATGGTAGACCCTGAAGCTGCAGGAGAAGTGGACCCTACAAGGTTAGTAAATTTACAATTTTAAACGCTTTTATATACGATTACCAATAGCCGTATGTTATGATTCACGAGAGATTCTGAATACCGTTAAAACATTAAAATAAGCCATTTATCAAGTAAGCAGCATTAAAACTTCGTTGAAAAATATTTTAATATTTTCTACAACTTTTCCTGATATCTATATGTGACGCCTGAAAAAACGAGTTCTCGCAAAAGTCTTAGCACCAAATTTAAAATGACAGAAATTGCATGAAGGTGTCAAGGAATTTATTAATTTTCACGCTCCTAAATACATTAAATTGTTTAATAAATCTTTCATATTTTTAAGTTAAGGGTTTGGTACCTAGGCACGTACTTAAGTTAAGCCAAATCAAGGACAAGCATTTTCTTGAAAGGTTTTCGATGATTATTTTATACTCCAATTAATGAATGGATTTATGTAAAGAAAATTGAACATAAATTGGTTTAAAACCAAATTTGTTACTTGTAAAAGTTTATTTAACGAAAAGAAAAATATTTGATGATCTGTTTAAATTACTAAATGAAGTTTCGCAAACGTTTGATAATTACTTTACAGAATTACTTTCTTACAAATTTTAATGATGAAGTTCAGCCTTTTATAAACATATTAATGTTACATAACTGGAATATAACCGGAATAACAACTTGTCTGAATTGAAATGTTACATGTCAGTTAATTCAAATGAATTTGACATAGGTATCAATTTTCAATCTTTTCAAATTTTACTGCAAATTTAATAGGTTTATGCTGTCTCTTTGGGTTTTCGTATCTTTAAAGTCACAAATTTAAAATGACAGGTAACGTCGTTATAATCATTAGCTTACTTTAGAATATTTATTACATCTAGGTCAGATTTGATATAAAATTCCATTTTTTTTTAAAAAGTAAGGTGCAATTTTGAGATGTTATAAATAATTGAGTAACATTTTTTAATTTTACAGTTTTGAGATGTTTATTTCAGGTTGAAACTAATTAATAATAAAATAAATATTTGGATTAAATTATAACGTCATGCTTTTATACAAAACATAAACGGTGTCCAGAAACTCGTAGTACAAGCGGGAAAATGATGAATCCACATTCCATTTGAAGTCGATTTTGTGGTATAACTTTATTGATTTTAGTCATCGTTTTCCATCAAATTGAAAAGAAAACAATCGCTAGGGGTTTAATGTCAGCTGTTTATGTTTTTTAAAATGCGTCGTAGAGTACATCAAAAGTTTTTTTAACCATTTAACTGCCGGAAAAAAGTGTAAAAAAATGAAAACTAATACCGTTTTTAATTTTTTTTTACTATCTATGTATCACCAATTTCCCGCTAGTAATACGAGTTTAAGGACACCGTGTATATGACAAATTATTGACACAAAGGCTTTGTTTTAATTTACAAACTTTATTTCCTCATCTTCGCATTGAAGAAATAGGGAACCGCCGCCCCGGGAAACAATTATTAGATAACAAACACCCCTGTCATATGTCACCCCAAGTGGTTCGCTACGTTTGGTGACTTAGCAGGGTTGCCCGGGTTCATGGGGTGAGTGTTGGCTAGGTCTTGGTGGAGGATGCGTTTACCCACTTACTGCGTGGCGGCTCGGATCGGGAGGTATGTTTAATTGAGACCTTTTGACCTCTCCAGTAGGACTCTCTCTCAACGCATCGCCTTCATCCACAGTGGAAGGGATGGATTCATACGTCAATTCTGGACACCTTGACCCCCAGATTCCAGCCCTCATACCTTTCCCTTCCCAGAACTTTCTTTCCTTCCCTACAAAGACCTTCCCTATAGCATCTCCAAATATGACAGGCCCTGAGAGGATTTTTTTCCTATGGACCTCCCGTGTGGAGCTAATGTAAAAAGACGACTTTTTATTTAAATTTAGGGTAAGGTGTAGTTTAAGTATGGCGAACCACAATTTTTTTTTTGAAAATATGTAACATGTTCTAAATTTTTTTTTGCCAAAATGCCAAATGTGTGTACAAAAAACTCATGAGGGGACGCTACTAATACAATTGATTTTAATAAATTAACGATAATTTCACATATAAAAATCGGGCAGGGTATGGTTTTTTTAATTTTATGGATTTTTTCACCGTTTTTCAATCATAAGTGATTTTGAAAAAAAAAATTTGCGAACTTAAAATTAAAAGTGTAATTGATGATCTGATGGACTCTAACTCCTTCGCTCTATATCACTCAAAGATTTCAATTTTCAAACACATGTTTACTGACAAAGAACATTATTTCGTCTCGGAAAAAAAACTTAGTTCACTGTTTTTAAGATAACCAAGTAAGGTATAATTTAAATTTCAGTTCTTAGAATTATTTTTAATGTTCTGTTTACCTTCTGCTTTTTATTTCGATAAACTACTTATTGAAATAGCCTCCACAAATTAACATAAAAATCAATTTAAAAATAACATAAATCTTAATTATTTTTGTGAATTTTCGTCATGTTTTGTGCAAAAATTGCAGATTTTTATCCTTGTATTTTTCCGTTCTTTAATTATAAAGGGTGTATGGGCGGTGCACAAACTTCGGGAGGTGATTCTTCGTGATGGTAGAAGTACAGAAGATAAAAAAAATTTTTCCAACTTTCGATGTTTTTTTAAAAAAAATCAACTGTTGTACCTGCAGACCACCATAAAACGTTTAAATCTCGAAAAAATTTGTGTATATGAAAATTTTCTTTTTATCTTTACCATCGCTTATTTCGCCTAACAACTGGATTCGTAAAACTATTGTGAAAAATGCTGAATATTATCATGAGCAAGCTATTTATCTAGAACATATTAAATTCCCCAGATGATTCGCATTATTAAACGATGAATCATGCCTTGAATCTGCTTTTTTCACTTCAAAATGAATATGTTAGTGATAAGACGCGCAGGTTTTTGTAGGCGTAAGAAGAAAGGGTTGAAACAAAAACAAAAAACGAAAATAGTAGAAGTTAGCATCCCGCTTAAGAAATAATGTTCTGAGACTTAAAGGAGTAGTGGTGGAGGGGGGTGAGTCGAAGGCTCGGTGGGGGAAGGTTGAGAAGTACCTCGCTTAGAAGATCTCGTTACCAGATAAAACTAAATCTATTTTAAGTAACGTTTCAATTCTTAATGGTAAAACTATGAGTAGGAACTTTCCAATATATGCTCAGGATACTGTGCAAATACTCAAAATAAATTATTTGCCGACTGTGAGTCAAAGAGTTTTTCCACTCTGCCGTGAAGATCGTAATACATATATATCTTATGTCATTGACAAAGCTTCTCGGCATACCTTCACGATTACGTAGATATGAACTTAGATTAATAATTTATTGTTTTTGTGTTTAATTTGTAGAACTCCATTTAATTTAAAAAAAAAATAAATTAAGATCAAATTTAATAATATAATTATTAAGTTCTGCAAGTACTTTTTGGTTTTTGTTATTGTAACAGCTGTTTCGGCTTTCAATGCCATTTTCAAACTGTGGTTTTAACCACGTTTAGACGACTTATTTAAATTATTCTATTTTACCCCCTCCCAATTTAAATGATTTATTACCGGTTTAAGCAATTTACTAATAAGATAATTGTAAGAATAGATTTAATTTTCTGTGGGGGTATATTGAAGTCTGTTTTCGCCACATTAATGTTATCTTAATTGTTTAAGTTGTAGCTGCTATTAATATATTTAAATGTGTTATATTGTTTAGGTTTTGTGAAAATATTTAGAAGCGGGGAATAAATAATATTCCTTATTTTATGTAATATTAAAATATTCTCACAATTATTTTATTAGTAAACCAGTTAACCGGTAATAAATCATTTTAAATTGGGAGGAAAAGAAAGATGGCCTTGAAAGCCGAAACAGCTGTAACAATAAAAAAAACCCAAAAAATACTCGCAGAACTTTATAATTATATTAATAAATTACATTTAGATTATTTCAATTTTTTAATCATAATTTCGCCTAAGGGTAGAGACACATTAAGCTGTACGCATCAAATAATTTTATTTAACACCATATCGCTCGCCATACAATCCCTACAGACATGTTACCACCTGACAGCTGATATGTTATAAGTGTAGGCGTGGCGATGGTGAAACGCCGTGATCTGGTAGCTAGGCGATATTTGAAAATGAGGCAAGAGAGCGGGTTTCATCAATTTAGGGAGCGCCTAACTCTGCTGTCATCTGCCAAGGTGTCAGATCCCATATAAAGAAATGATATTCTGCAGCAGTTCCGCAATTGATCTGACCCCTTCTCCTGAGGAAGATTATAGTGTAGTGTGACATCTCAACATATAATCTGCATAGGCCACTCCCAAATAAGCTTTGATGGGTATGGCGTAATGTGTCTTAGACTTAATTGTAAGGAGGAATTTAAGGGAGTCGGGAAAAAAGATTTTTTCAAATAATTGCTTCGAAAGAGATTACAGCATCTGATGTGGTAACTTTTCTCCAGAAAAAATGCCGAATGTTTTGAAATAAAATCATATTTATTTTCTGCGTACTTGGATTATTTCTTCTTGCGAAAATAGGTCAAGGAAAGTGGACAAGAAATCAGATATCTTGGGAGGAGTTGACCTAATTTTATCACAAGAACCAGCTATAATCGTAATAATTAACAAATGTACCACATATGTAATATGATAATAATACAATGTATCCTTGGAGGTTTGGAGTCGGTCATAAGTCGAGCTCCTTTGTTAACTTCTTTCGTCTTCCAAAACAAGGGTGATTTCTCGCAGGAGTTTGTAGGTCCATAAATATAACTCAAATAATAACACCTATGTTGTATGACTTAATATTTACTAATTGTTTATAAATGCATCAGATGCACCAGCTAAAAAAGGTAAGATGATGTCGTAGGGCCTTTTAGAAATAGACTGTGATAACTGTAAGCAATTATTTGTCAAAAATGCAAAATTCATTGAAAATATGAGTTGACGCTTTCTGTTTTTAAAGCGTAGATAAATGATACAAATGCAATTTTTATGTAGATTACTTAAGGTAAAATGAAACACAGACATTGATGGAAATGATGCATAGTGAATTTAAAACAAATGACAGGTAAGAAATTTATTTTTTATTTTTTTATTAATCTTAAGTTAGCTCACATCTTCGTGTGTGCTAATAGTTTTATAAACATATAAACATGTACATTGTTTGGCAAACATAATCTTTCTTTAAATATTTCAATAAAATCACAAAAAAAGAAACATTAATAAATGAGATAGACATATTTTCTTAATTCATTTTTGAACTTATTAATATTTTCTATCACAGCAATTTCCTTCGGGATTTTGTTATAGAGTTGAACGGCCTGGTACATCAGAGATTTTTGGGTGCTTGTTTTTTTTCTTGTTGGCAATCTAATTTGCTTAGAATTTCTCGTCCCGTGTCCGTGTATCTCGTTATTGTAATTTATTTTTCTTTTCAGTTCCTTAGACATCATCCCTAAGTTAATTTTATGTATAAAAATAAGTACATTCAAATACACAGTTTGCTTCACCGTCAAAATATTCAGCTCCTTTAACATGTCTCTTATCCGTGTGTATATGTTGCGCTTAAGTATTATTCGCATTGCTTTATTTTGCAGTATTTGCATTTTTTTCATTTTCTCTTTATTGCAGAGAAAAAGAATACTTGAACAGTAATTAAAGTGTGGTGATATAATTGTATTGTATATTATCTGGCATGTTTCTTTATTTACTTTGTTTCTGATTCTACCAAGAAATGAAATTTTTTTTGCAATTTTTTTAATTGTATAGTCTGCATTTTTTGAGAAGTTCAATTTTGAGTCTATAATAACACTTAGATATTTAATTTCTTCCACTTTAAATTAAGTTAAATATTTTAAATTGGACGACACAACACTCAACACATACTCGGAGCATTTTTTTACCATAAAGGTTATCACTCCGTTTTATCTTTATCGAATACTTGAATTAATATGGAACCAACAGGAATACCTACAACTACATCTTGCATTATTTTTTACTGGTAAATTGGCATTTAAAACTCCGTACAAAACTCTTAATAGAAAATACGTTCTAAGCACTGACGTCAGAAGAGATAGACTTGCCCTAACATGAAATTCGGGGATCATCGAGCTGGAGACAAACCACGTATCAAAATTTTTGACACCACGAGGGTTCGAGAAAGCGCAGTCTATTAAGGGACTTTTCTATACAGGATCTGAACGTTTATTTTTATTTTATTTATTTTATTTTATTTATTTAAACGCCCATAGGGCTTTTACCTATAATAATGTACATCTTTATTTTTTAGTTATACAGATTACATATAAAAAATTTAAAAAAAAAATCAGTGTTAACAAAATACAGGTTACATAAAAAAATATCAGAGTTGACAAAATATGTTACATAAAATATAAGAATTTTAAAAATATAGGTATGGATAGAGTAAGTGAGACGAAAAATATAAAATCTGCCAAAACCCACAAAATCAACCATAATGATAATAAGAAAATATAACAATAGTTTACAAATTAGGTAAAAATAGTTCGCACATACTCCGTTTAAAGTTGGCCAAGTTCAAATTATTGTCAAATACATTTATATTATTTAAGTATTTGTTACCAAGACTGTGTAAACGTTGTATTGGAGAGTGAAAACTATAGTTGGAATGAGATGTATGTATGTAAAATGTTGATATTTGCCTAGTTGTTCGTTCCTCGTTTGTTTGTTCCCTTCGCCTTATAGGCAGCTCCATCTATTCCAAACTCTATAGTTCTGAGCAAAAGACCGCAGTAGTTTAAAATAAACTGATTAAATTTCTTGCGACCAGAATTCACAGGTCAAGAGTTTTTAGCTGCCTGTGAAATAAAATTTTCTGCTTTACAGTTGATATATATATTGTATTTAATAGAATACTCAGAGTAAATTAAAACCAAAGTTGGTGTCAACGTTTTCAAAATTTGATTAAACCCAATTTTCTTCAAATTGCGAATTAAGATTGCTTATTATTTGTCAAAAGCGGTAGACACTAAAAACACATTGATATACAGGGTGTCCGGGGGTAAAGTGCAGTAACTTCGTGGGGGGATTCTACATGATCGTAGGAGTAAAAAAGATAAATAACTTTTTCCGAAATTCCAATTTTTTCTTTTTCATACAAAAAGACATACCTGCTAAAATGCCATAGTGTAGGTGCAAACTTACCCGATAAATTCGCAAGTGTGAACGTGGCAACGTTGCATATTGTGAGTGGCGCGTATCCATGGAAACCGCATGTGAATTGTAAACAATAACAACACAGAGTTCGCCGTATGTTTTGATATTTTACCAAATTCAAAAGAGAACTGCACTAAGATCACGTTACACTTTTTATTATAAAAAATATTAATAACTCATTGAACACTTAACTAATTTCATCGCTTTTTACTAATTTAAAATATTTTCAAAATTTCCACCTTCTGCTTGTAGGCAAGTATGTAAACGTACAGTAATATTATTTATAATTCGTACATTGTGGCGTATTTCATCTGCGGCTTCGTGAATACGTAACCGGAGATCTTCGACGTTATTTACTTCTTTGGCGTAAACTTTATCCTTCATCGCACCCCAAAAGAAAAAATCTAACGGTGTCAAGTCTGGAGAACGCGCCGGCCATGGCGAAGTACTCCCTCGTCCAATCCAACGATCTGGGAATTGTTCGTCTAGGTAGCGACGAACGGCAAGTCCGAAATGTGGTGGAGCTCCATCCTGTTGAAACCACATTTCACGTCTTCTATTTAAATCAACTTCTTCCAAAAGAACGGGAAGGTCATTCTTCAAGAAATCCAGGTAATTTATTGAATTAAGCCTAGGTGGCAACACATGCGGTCCTATAATTTGATTGTTAATAATTCCAGCCCAAACGTTAACGGAGAATTGAACTTGATGGTGCAACTGCCTTACGGAGCGCGGGTTTTCTTCCGCCCATTCATGCAAGTTATGCAGGTTTATCACACCAGTTCTGTTGAACTGGGCCTCGTCCGTCCAAAGGATGTTCCCAATGAAGTTCGGGTTATTAAGTTGCTTACGAAGTAGCCACTGACAATATGCAATCCTTGATACGGGGTCACGTTCCAGAAGGCCTTGCACGCACCGATAATGGAACGGGTGCATTCCGTACGTCTTGAAGAGATCCCAGATAGAACTCTTAGGAACACCAGTCATTGCGGAAATTCTACGAAGCGACAATGTAGGATCATTTACAATTGTAGCCATGATGAAGTCTTCGTCCGCTATTGGTAAATTAATAGCATTGTTGTTTCGGGGTCTTCGGCCAATTCCTTGTTCGCGAATAAGTGCATGCGTTTGAACAAAAACACGAGCGTTGGGCACATTACGATTCGGAAAACGACGTGCATATTCCCGGCGCGCCGCTTCGGAATTTCCACCATGTAGTCCATAAAAATAATGAATATCTGCCCGTTCTTCGTTGGTAAAGCGAGGCATTGTCACAATAATTCTGTATTAAAATTACGCACAAAAGAAACACATTTTTAACAGTTAGGTTACTCTTAAACTAAATAAAACTCGATGTTTAAGGAAAACACGCACCGAATAAAGATGTACTTTTTAGTAAGACTTAAACACTAGATAAAGACACTAAATTAACAAGTTTTTATTTAAATGAGACTTTTAACACTAGATAAATTAAATTTTCAAAGTTGTTTACTCCGCGCGTCAAATACATTACATTCAAAGCACAGACGTTTGCTTACTGAAGGGGCGCGGGATGTAGATTTGGCAACGACGTAAAAAAGAATGCCGTCTAGGCACGTCGGAGAAATTTTTCGTTATTAGCTTAAAAGTACATCTAAAAGTTGGAATTTCAGAAAAAGTTATTTATCTTTTTTACTCCTACGATCACGTAGAATCACCTCCCGAAGTTACTGCACTTTACCACCGGACACCCTGTATTTTATTTTCCATCAAACCCAACTTTGTGCCTAACGCTTTCCCTTTAGGTAAATTCGAAAGTAAATTGACGCAATTAATTACGTTCGAGTGAAGAGTCAATTTATTTTGAAATTTGATTTAAATTGAATTGTTTGTTTCGAGCAAGTCGCCTGAGTATACGGATAATTAAATTGGGGTTTTCATGGGGCGGTGACCAACAATTTGATTTTGAATTGGTTAAGACACTTAATTTAATTGCGCAATCAACTTATAGCTCGATGTGGTATCTACCACACAATTTTTGTAAAACAGAAAGTGACAAGGTAGAGAAAGGTGGTTTTGTGGCACGGTGACTTGAAATGCCCTTCAAAATCATTCACACATCTTTCACAGTTCAAGCATCACGTTTCACGTTTCTAAAACAATCGGTCCACTGAGGAATGGAGTGCACTCTTCAAAGCCATTTTTAGTGCAAAAATAGGTTTTTCTCACTATGTTTCAAAATTCCCTTTCCTTTACTTGTCGGTTCCCTACCTGAAGTCACATTATACCGGGTGTCCGGGGGTAAGGATTCTACACGATTTTAGTTGTAGAAAATACAAATAACTTTTTTTTAAAGGTAGTTTTTAGGTAAAAAAAGTTGACTTGTTTGGATGGGAAAGTAAATATTCTTCTATGGAAAAATATTTTAGTATGAGAAAAAAAAGAATTTAAAGAAAAATGGAATTTTTATATGTAACGTGCATTTAAAGAGAAGAAAAAATAATAATGTTTATGCATTAGCTCCACACCGGAGGACCCGAGGAAAATAATTTGTACGTTAGGGTGTTGTGTAGAGGATCTTTTAAGGAAACGGATGAGATGAGATTCTGGGATGTAAAAAGGTATGAAGACTGGATAGAAATCTAGGAGTCAGTGTGCCTAGGAGTGACAGAAGTTATGTATGCATGCAACCCTCCCACTGCGGTGAAAGGCGTTGGGTCGAGAGGGTCCGGCTAAAGAAGGCAAAGGATCTTTCTTAACCTGCCTCCCTCAACTTCACCCCATGAACCCGGGTATCTCTCCTAAGTAACCAAACAGAGCCAACTATTTGTAGTGACTATGGCAGAGGAAGTAGTTATCCAATACCCGCCTCCCAAAATGAATTTCATCTCACCACAGCAACTTTCTATTTTTCAGGTATCCTCAACCCAAAGAGGCCACGCACAAGATCAGGGGTCGCTCCGACGTCATCGAGCTTCTGTTCGGCGCCGTGGACCAGGAGCTTCTGACCGTCAAGACATTCTATTTCTTCTTCTACTCTGCCTTCGGGTCGCTCTTCCCCCTGATGGGGGTTTACTTCAAGCAGATGGGGATGAACGCCGGCCAGTGCGGTCTTCTCATTGGGACAAGGCCCTTCGTGGAGTTCCTATCTGCGCCTTTCTGGGGTAGCTTGGCTGACAGGTATGAAATTAAAAACGTACTCAAAATGGTGTTTTCAATGGTTTCATGACAAAACAGAATATCGAAAAAGGGGAAGAAAAAGAAGTAGCATAATCCTAATATATTCTAAAGTATACACTTATTGTTATTGTGTTTAATTCAAAGAACTATATTTAATATATATTATTTTTAAGTAAATCATGAAAAATACTGTTATTTTCAAGTTCTACGCGTGTTAAAGTTTTTATTATTGTGACAGCTGTTCCGGCGTCAAAGCCAATACCAAACTGCGGTTATGCATTGAGATGACTTATTTATATGATTTTATTTACTCTTGTCCTATTTTTATTTGCTTGATGTTAGTTTTTCAATTTTAGTGCCGGCAACCCAGGCGTTTATTTTACTGTGATATTTTATTACATAGTATTCTTTGCCAATTATTAAAGTGAATATTAATTAATTATTGAAAAATCAGAAAAGGATACGGTCACATCTAGGACTCGAACCCAAGACCCTTGCCTTGCCGGGGCACCGCTCTACCACTGAGCTAATGGGACCCTATCCGCTTCGGTCACTTTTAACTGTATCATACTTCGAATAAGAACTACCAACAATGTCTTCATTTTTTTACCGCACATTATTTATTGGCAATTATCTTTATGTATGATGGCAAGATTCAACCCGAAATAAACGCAATCTAGATAATCTAATAATATGTTTTAAAACATTATATAATGTATTTTCTTTTATACAATAAAAATTTTTGTATTGCATAAGGAATGAAATAAAAAAAAAAAACATATCATTATTATTATTTCAAATGTGTCACAGAATTCGTGAAACACGTGCATATAGAATTTTTATTTTCAATATTGGTTATTTTTTCGAAGAGAGGTGATATTCGAAAACACCTCCTTTAAAAAAAAAATTCTGTTTCGCAGTTTAAGATGGTACAGATATTTCGAATGAGTTAATCTCAAGAAACCTTAGTTTAAACATTCATTGTAATTCCCCAACCCTGGATAGGATATTCGTAAGGGTTTAAAATGAGAAATTCTTCAGAAACTCCAGATTCTTTGACAAATATTAATTATAAATTACAAATTACGCTCATGTAAACAAAACTAACTCACACAATTAACATTGTTTTGAGTTAGATTTCAAATGTATTTTATGTTTGGACATTACAATGGAAACGGTATATACATACAATGGAAACATCAAACATACTGATTTCGGTTGTGTCTTTGTCTGTGAGTGATTGTAACTCTAGTTCAATTAACTCGAATTTGTAGGTACTTATTTAACTAATTGGTAGGTACTACGCCAGGAAGGTACTAATTGAAGAGCATAAATTAGTACATTGTCAATCTGCTGCATTTATCCTTGAGGTTTGGTTTGAGATTGAGGTCTTGCGGTGGGTGCATCTGCCCATCAACTGTGTGGCGAGGCCGGATCGGGAATGACTGGTTGAGAGAGACCCTTCGTCCTCTCGATCAGGACTCTCTCGAACCATCGCCTTACACCGCATTGGAGGGATGGATTCATAAGCCTGACCACTAAATTTCTACCCACCCGTCGAACCTTTTCCCTTCCCAGAATTTCCTCTCCTTCCTATTTGTGATATCATTGATATTAATGTAAGAGCTCACCCATAGGCAGCACTAGTAGTAGTCTATCAGGTTACCAGTAGACGGCGTTAGCTGTCAAATATTAGAGACCAAGGGGATAATAAATAAGGGGGAACCTAAAGGCCGGGATCCATATTTTTCCAACAGCCTGCTAGTTGAAATATCAGAGCCCATTGTAAATCTATAACATTAATGGTAAAAGTGTTTTGTTGAAATTGCAGTCCAATGTAATTAGAAAGTTCATGACAAAATCCCAGGACACAACACTTTAAAAATACCCTCCACACAGCAACCTCAAATATGACATAGGCCCTGAGGAAATAATTTTCATTGAGACAACACATATATTAATCTGAAATAAGCAAGGAATATGTGCCAGGGTATCTAGCACAGTCGATCGACAAAGTTTTTAACAATATTGTCGGTAACTTGTCTTCGTTCCCGGGCATGACTGCAGATCGCAAACAAACAAACAACAGTTCAAAACGACTAAGTTTTCTTAATTTATAGTGATCTGTTGTTTCTACGTTAGCGATCTGCATTCGTGCTAAACGATGACAAGTTATCGACATTATCGATAAATCCTTTATCGATTGCATATGCTAAATACCCAGGACAGAGAGTGACATGTCAGATATTATGAAAAGTGCTAGTAAATACACAAATAATTTTTTTTCCCAGATGGCAAAAAGGAAAGTTGCTCCTACTTGCGTCCCTTTCAGCGTGGATAGTGTTCACTCTGCCCCTCGGCTTTATCCAGCCGCCGGCCACCAGCTGCCTGGCCGAAAGGAATTACACTTACTGGATCATGCACCCCTCGCCCGAGCCCGAGCAGCTCAGAAAGCGGTCCATCGTTGAGGAGCCGCATAACGTCAACCTGTTCCTGGTGTCCGAGGGGGACATCCCACAACCTTCTCCGTGAGTCCATTTCTCTTATATTACTAGAAAATTCCGCGCGCTTCGGTGCTGGACACTCAATATAATTTAAACCCTTAAATATTACGCGGCGCGTAAGGTCGGAATAGTTTTTTTTATGTATATTTTATTTCGTTATAAAATTTTACATCTTATACCTAATATATAATTTTCTAGGACTACTATAATATTATTTACTACTTACATACTAAAATTTGGACTTCACAACATTGAGACATAATCCACGAAAAACTGCAAGACTTTTAGCTTCCTTAACAATTACCGGTAGTTCATTGAACATTTTAAAACCTTTATAATAAATATTGTTTTGTGTCCTCGATAAATGAAAGCCTAAAATCGTTGCAGTTTCTCGTAGGATATAAATGAACTGTACTATTAATTCTAACATTCTTTGACATATAGTCAGGTAACATTTTATTTAACTTATAAATAAAAACTAAGGTATTATAAACTAATCGTTACCACACACTTTAAAGATTGAGTTGACGTTGCATGGTTATAATCCTGGTGTACCTGCTACAACACATTATTCACCTCATACCTCTGTTCTGAATTATTTCCATTCTCTTCATTTGGGTTTCGTTACTCAGAAAGATTACACCTGTACAATAATTCAGATGGGATGCTACAGTGGTATTGTAGACCAATATCCTTGTTTTAATGTCCAATTTTCCCTTTATCCTACTTAAGAAATTAACCCTTTTCGCAATTTAGTTAGTGTTAAATTTTAACTTGCTATCGATTATGATTCCCAAGTATTTAATTTCTTTTACTTCTTCAATATTTTGATTGTCTATATTTAGGACAGTATGTACGTTTAGGTTAATAGTGTGAAGTCTAACTTATTTATACACATTTAGCACATTATTATCACAAATTATATACCTACTTATAAATCGGGCTTAGCAATACCAACGCAGAAACTAATAATAAGTAATAAGGCTGGCATGAGTTTTGTCAATATTCATTTAAAATATTGTGCATAAACGAGAAAAAATCATTGCATTAAAAGGATGCTACATTCATTACTGCCGGCTGACTACTATCAACTGACGTTAAAAAAATATTTATATACTAGCTTAAATATCGTGTGGACAATAAACTTCCTCTTCTTTCGAAGATCAAGTGTACAAAATTTCATCAATCTTGGAATAAAACTGACTGATGAAAACCAAATTAATGGATTTGTAATACAAAAAATCGGTGTTCGCCAAGCGGCAGCCCGGCCCCCTAAAATAATTTAATCAACTAGATAAATGTATAGAATACTTAAAATATGAACACCGTATTCAGTAAATTTACAGAGATTTTTAAATAATCAAGATACCAACAACAATGGACAGCTTATCTATTCAAATTTGACAAGGTTATCTTTTAAAATTGACTAGGTTGACTACCTAGGTTGAGATTAGGGACTACATTATTAAACAAGCATATTTTTATTGTAACCTCTTCCATCGTAGAAGATTCGCCAATAACGTTGAAACCTTTACCCTGTTGCTAAACATACTTATATAAGTTTGAACTATATTATTAATATTTGCCAAAATAATGATTGTTTATGCATAGCAAATAAAAATGAAATTAAATATTTAGGTGTAATAATAGACAGTATCCTTAAGTGGAAAACTAACATTTTAACTTAAACCTCACAACTTTTCCAAAACTTTCAAGTCCCACCACTAAAAAATACATTTAAAAAAAATAGGCTGCTTCAAATCCACAAAGATCTGTATAAGAAGTCACACCATGCCATGGTTGGTGTTGAGAGCAATAGGCAAAATACAGTGGGTCGCTTATACACTCCATTAATGCACACCAGTTTTGCACAACACTATTATACGTACACTGGAGTGGTGTGGTTTAATCAACTAACGATAGAGATAAGGTTAGAACCGGACTATAATAAATTCAAAAATAAAATAAACTTCGCTACCTTAAATAATTCAGCGAATTAGAATGACGATGACATCTCACTATATTACTTCATATATTTAAAAAACAAAAATCTCTTCACTTTATATGTTTTTATGATTTTTTTCTTCTATTTTCATACGTATGTTAAGTTTTTCATTTTTTTTCCCTTTACACACGAGTTTTTGACTCTCTTAAAGGAAAACATGTTAACTTTTATATGAAAAAAAAAAAAATTACCAATAATGAACGGTTCGCCATTGAGACGTCCAATAAATTATTTTATCTTCACCAACTAAAAATTTTGTATATCTACACTAATTTATAAGAAATAGTTCATTCAATCAAAAAAATAATAAGAAGCATGTAGCCTAGAATAAAAGTCTGCGAAGATGATCGTAACCCAAGTATCGATTATAAAGTAGCTTAAAATAACTCTCGCTCCTTAAATAAACCCAATGGTATAAATAGACAGCACAGTGATATGACAAAGCTGTGATTGGTATTGAATTCACCCAAATCTCCACATTCATTCATGCAACTCCGGTTCAATAAACTCTAGAACTTGGGTTTGCTTTGAATTTAAGTGTCATGTTGAAAATTGTAACTGATTGTGGGAACAATTCACATATGCAACAATGTAGGTAATAAAATTATTTTACTTAAAATAACTTATAATAACTAGCTGTACCCCGCCACGCGTTGCTGTAGCTCAAGCTGTCTGTGCAGATAGAGAAACAATAGCGCGTTTTGCTTTTACGTCCAACAAATGGGGCTGTTTAAAAAAAACATGTTTTTACCTGTCACGGGTGATATCTTTATAATAAAGGTATTCAAAAACACACGCGTATTCGAGTGCAACCTCGTTTTTCTTTTTTTTCAATTTCAAAGCAATCATTGAAGAACTTTCGGAGATTTAAGATATTGAACAAAGGAACACTAAGGACGGGTTGTTTCGAAGAATTTGAACAATTCATCAAATTTCAACGTTCATTTTCAAGTTCTGTGAAAGATTTTTTCAAGTTCTGTTTTTATTTCAGTTTTGTCAAGCAACTAGCCTACAATGATATAATAACAGAACTTGAATAAGTCTTTCACAGAACCCGAAAATGAACGTTGAAATTTGATGAATTATTCAAATTCTCCGAAACAACCCGTCCTTAGGACGGGTTGTTTCGGAAAATTTGAACAATTCTTCAAATTTCAAAGTTAATTTTCAGGTTCCGTTAAAGATTTTTTCAAGTTCTGTTTTTATTTCAGTTCTGTAAAGCAACTACCCTATGCTGGTATAATAACAGAACTTGAATAGGACTTTTACAGAACCCGGAAATCAACATTGAAATTTGATGAATTGTTCAAATCCTCCTAAACGTCCCCGTCCTTAGGACGGGTTTTTTCGGAGAATCTGAACAATTCATCAAATTTCAACGTTCATTTTCAAGTTCTGTGAAAGATTTTTTCAAGTTCTGTTTTTATTTCAGTTTTGTCAAGCAACTAGCTACAATGATATAAAAACAGAACTTGAATAAGTATTTCACAGAACCCGAAAATGAACGTTGAAATTTGATGAATTGTTCGAATTCTCCGAAACAACCCGTCCTTACTTTTTTTAGATTATATACCTATTCGGAAGGTGTATTTTTTTAATTAAATATTGTACAGAAGTCGTAATTTTGCAAGTTTACTAACGGTTTAAAGTGATTTATTTTCGGGGTATTATGCCGTGTTGCGCTACCTCCTTTAGCCAACGTTTCGGTCAGCATTATAGTGTCCAGATGTGTGTCACACATCTGCCCTGATTATGGACACTGTAATGCTGAAAGAAGAATACAGCGCAACACGGCCTAATACCCCAAAAATAAATCACTGTAATACTTTTGGTCGTGAAAATATCAAATTATATCTTTATTAACGGTGTTCATTTATATTATCTTATTTATAAAATCTAGCTTCATTCTCAATATCCCACATCAGATGATTTGCATCGTGTCACACGTAATATTCAGTTCGCTTCCGCAATCACGGACTGTGTCACAATATTTTAGTATTCACAGCATGTAACCAGTCTAATAGATACTGCGCAAACAATTTCCACGATTCCGATAAGGATCTGTTATTTATTTACAATTCTTTGAGACCTTTCTATGAGAAGTTTTCTATAATTTTATCTGGAGATGACTTAGCTAATATAATAAAACTTTAAGCAATGTAAAAGGGGAGCTCTAGAGGTCCTGCAGTGGAATATGAATTGGTAAACATGAGTGAATAATCTTTATTTGTTTACTATAATATTTTTTATGAACTATTGTCGTCTTATATTTTTGGGGGGTCAATGCTCCAATGACCTAATAAAACAGCCGCCTCTGAATATATCCATAATCGATTCGACGCAGCTTAAAATTATTGTTCTTATCCGCTGTGTAAAGATGTACATCTTTATTGTACAAGTAGTTCAAATACGCATTAATAAGCATTGTTTTTTAGTTTATTAGTATATAACCGCGAACACGGCAGTGTCGCCAAGATAGTTCACCCATACCAGTGCAAGTAGTACGCAAAGCGACACCCCCTTTATTTAACCTAAATACTAAATGCATCAATTTCATTTGCTCCAGCTCTTATATTCCGTACACTTTTTAATATTTATTTTTTTCAATTTCAATTTCAGTCAATTAAACGAAACACACAAACAGCAACAAAAATTCATAAAAAATGTGTTATTAACAAAAACACAACAAAAAATTACACTCATAATTCCTCCGACGAAAAGAGCTTTCGCCAAGCGGCAGTTATCTTATATTGCTCCCAACATGTTCAACTAACGCACTATTGATACAAGGAAATCTAAAACTGATGATCTTCATACCACAAGTGTTATTTACTGGTTATTTATAAAGGGAAGGAACTTTTAAAAAGAATGCTTCACGTTATTGAAATAAGTTAATTATGTTCTATTCCTGTTTCCTGTTCCATGATAATTCAACACAGTGACAATTCAACACACTTTTAAAAAGTGATATAAAGTCATTAGAAACGATGAAATTTTTTTTAACCTAACTTAACCTACTTAACCCAGTTAATAAAGTTTTTATTTCATGACTTTCCATGACTTTATATATTTTTTTAAAGATGTGATGAATTATCATTGTGATGATTTATCCGGTCACCTAATTTGCCATGTAACTCATTTTGTCATTTAATTCTAAAAGTTTTCAATATCTAATCCATATTTCCATTCTTTCAACAAGTAAAGTTATATTGGTTTCATACGTAGCTACAATTATTTTATTTATTTGATAATGTAAACAAATTTCGACAATCTACTGTAATACGGGCATGTTCCTAGTCATGGATAAATAAAATAAAAAAATATATATATACATTTATATATATTCTAAAAATGAAAACCACAATGATTTCCATAACTTTCGAAACCTCCATGGTTTATGCTGATAATATCAATAGAGATGAGGCATCCCCATACCCCACGTGATGCTGTACTGAGCAAAAACTTATGTTCTGCCTTGTGGCAGTAGATTTTTAGTAAAGCAACTTATAGCATTGATGAGGTTTGGACTACTTATCAAGTTATGCATACTTTTATACGCTTTTACTGCAAGTGCTCCACTCCCCGGCGACAGACGGCACGCTTCCAGTTAGAACTGTTATGCGGCATCAGAAAAATGCGAGAATGTTTTTTGCTAATTCATTTTATATTTCAGTACCGCCCCCCGTGCTTCTCGCGCCTACCGCCCACGCGGCAGCCCCGGTCAGTCTCCTGTGGACGTGCGATACGCTTCCAACTACAACGAGGCCGAGCACAGCAACCTGGTGTCACCCCTCTTCTCCTCCATCGTCTACCGCACCCAGGACATTCAGAAGGCCTTCTTCCTCTTGCTGCTTCTTGTCATCATTGGGGAGTTCTTCAGCGCCCCGGCTATAACCCTGGCCGACTCCGCAGTCATCACTCTGCTGGGAGAAGACGCCGATCGCTACGGACATCAGAGGATGTTCGGGTCCCTTGGGTGGGGTCTGGCTATGTTCTTTGTTGGCATTGCTCTGGATAACTCTACTGCGTTCCCTGACCATCCGTGCAGCGGAGAAAAGCGGAAACAAGAGAGGAACTACACTATCTGTTTTGCGACGTTCTCTGTGCTTATGGGGGCAGCTCTAATAACTGCAACTCAGGTAATTCATTTTATTAGTTCATTGTTAACATTCAGTAATAGATTTGGTTTTTGAACCAACACAGAGCTAATCGTAGGATGATATCCTAACTATGAGTATAATGTTTCTCACCATTATTATTCACAATCGAGAAATGAATTTCTAATTTTTTTTGATAATATGATCCTTGACCGAAAGTTAATTCTTTTTCGGTAACCAAATGATTAAATAAGGATATTTATGAACGAAAGAAGAATGGTCCAGCTGGGAGGATGCCACAAAAAACTTAGGCCTATCTTTTGGTGGATACCTTGCCTTCCGATTGCCCTTTGAACGCAATGCAAGTCGTCACTTGCAACTTGCTTATTGAACGGTAAAAGTTGTGCTATTACTGACACTATAACTTATCACGGTGAAAAAAGGATCGGAAAGGTGGATAGTGGGAGGAAGTAGGTACATGATTTGATTTGTATTTAATTAAAGTGAAAAAAAATTGAAAAATACTATTTCACAGTCGGTGACTTGTAAACAGCAGCAAAACAGACAGTTTTTTTTTATATATTTGAAAGGTCCTCGTTAAACGCCGATTCTAGAAGCGTTTCAGCTTTCTATTAAATTGTAATAGGCTGACAGGCTTAACAACACGATAGTTATCCTCTTCTGCTGATCATAATTTGTTAAAAAGCTGAAGCAAACTTAGAATCGGCATTTAACCGAAGCCTTTCAAATATAAAAATAAAAAACTGCAATGTCTGTTTTGCTCATGGACCTAAAATCCACCAACAAATTGCGGGGTGAGGATGAAAATGTATGAATAGTGTATGAAAATGCCAAAATCTACTTAATTTTTTAAATTACTTATCCCATTCCTGGTGTCATCACATACTAAAAGAAAATCATACGCCCAAATAACTGCATTAACAACACAAACATCAAACAATAAGAGTTCATTAAGCACTACTTTTCAAATAAATAAGTTCAAAAGTAATCATACAATGGCTGCCAGGCAATTTCCCCTCACCATAGATGCCCACATACAAAATGCCATTCATACAAAATCGCACGAATACTCTGTACAGGGCTTTTTAGATCCACGGTTTTGCTTCACCCTGTATATATAATAATAATATATTTGTTTTTAGTTTTATTTATCATTAAATTTGTTTTTTTCTTTTTTTTTCTCTAATTCTTTCTTATGTTTCTATAAAATAGTATTTTTTAGTTCTCTAAGTTATTTTAATTATTACTTCATTATGATTTATACTTACATACTTATGTTACTATAAGTATTTTTTAGTTTTTTTATGTCATTGTTATTATTATTTCATGTATAACTACCACAACACGGGCATTAGCCTAGTATGGTAGTTAAAAAAAAATATCTAAAAATGTAACTTGTAAACATTTATTAAATAATAAAAAAAAAAAAAATAAAAAAAAATATATATATATAAGAATAAATCTGCGGTGCACGAATATTACCGGTAAATCATTTCAAAGGGACATTTGCTGGTGTAGTGGTGTACTGAATGGCTAAAAAATAACAATTATTTATCTTTTTACCGCTTGAAGTTTGGATGCAACTTCAAATAATCTTTATTGTACAAAGCTCATTCAAGGTACCTACATTTGCTTGAGTTACAAAATTCATTGTAGGGCGAGAGAAACTTATAATATATAGATGGGAGTTAAAAGGTACAATTTTAAATTGGTATTTTGATATCATAATTAAGAGTTTCACATATGAAACAGTACACAAATAGAAAAAGGGAGGTTAAGTAGAAAAAAATAATGAGTTTAAATTTGAACGGTTTATTTCTATAAGTATGAATTTGAGCACTGCGAAGTGAACATAATTATGTTATATAATAATATGTTTATTCCACATTCCACACATCCACTAAAATTAAAGCACACTCAATAACTAAACAATGTTAAGAAAAAATTAAGTCGTTAAGCATTAGATTAACGGGGCAACAATTTTCTGCAGTATGTTGCAATACTTGAGTCTGGATTCTCGCTGGAGCCCATAATAAGATTTTTTTGGAGTTGTTTGTCCTCTCCCTTAAACCAGCAACCCAGGTTTTTATGATGGCTTATAATATATGGGCCTATATTCTTATAAGCGTCGCTACGTCCCTAGTGTCTTAGGGCATTTGCGGAGGGAAATTAAACCGCGGGCGGGTATTCCAAACTTTACTATACTGTATTTATTATTTATCCAAAGTTAATTCAGAATAAATTAATGTTGGGTGTCAAATTGTAAATTTCACCTTGCATATGCTCTCGATCAGTTTCTACAAATATGTTATTTGTTTCCAGATAAACTTCAAGTATGAGTACCCTTCGGAAGTAGAGGTGCAGGTCCGCTCCCCGCCCACGGACGAGGACCGCCTACAAAGCCAGCTTGCCGCACAACTGCAGCTGCCTGGGCTGGATTCATCGGCCAGTCAACCTGATGCCAAGCCATTGACACAGGTACACAATACTATAATATTAGAAGAATAGTTCTCTTAGCAGTATACTACGCGTCAAAAAATGTATGTTTCTAATTTTCTTAATAAATCTAAAGCAAAATTTACTCTGACATGTACATTTCAAATAATGAGCTTTTTTACAATAGCAATTAATTTTCTTCAAAGTCTATGTCATCTTTGAATGCTGTGAGGAGGGTTTTTTTTAAGGAAATGAAGGAGAGGAAGATCTGAGAAGGAAAAAGGTATGAGGGGTTGGTAGGAATCTGGGGGGCAGTGTGTCCAGGAGTGAAAGACGTTTGAATCTATCCCTCCCACTGCAGTTCAAGGTGATGGGTCGAGAGAGTCTTGCTGGCGAGGTAAAAATCTCCTTCAACCTGTCTCTTCACATACGGCCCGCCACACAGTAGGTAGGCAGACGCATCCGCCATCAAGACTTAGACAATCCTCACCCCATGAACCCGAGCACCCCGGCTAAGGCACTAAACGTAGTGAACCAATTGGGGTGATCTACGGCAAAGGTGTTGGTTATCCAATTAATGATTCCCCGGGCGGCAGTACCCGCCTCCCAAATTGAAAACTATACGATTTGTCCAAAGAAACGTTATTATGACAATTATTTTTCGGGTAGGTAGGAGTCATAACATCATAAAATAAACAAATTGATACATTTTGGTTTTAATTCATTGAATAAGAGAACATACTTCTAATTTTAGGCCTTTTAAATCATCTCACATAAAATAATACAAATCCTCTCGTTATATTATTTACATAAATGAACTTTGCAGCATGAAAATAGACGGTGAAATAGTTAGCTATGCTGACGACACAGTTTTACTCTTCAAATCTAAGGATTGGAATAATGTATATAACATAGCGAATCTAGGAATCTCGCGAGTGAAAACATGGCTAGACTCAAACAAACTTACACTTAACATATCAAAGACAAAATTCACAACATACAGTATAAATAGCACGGGACAGCCCAAAAACAACACAAACACCATAAAAATACACGAATGTTTAAACACCAACATCTGCGATTGCCCTCCTCTAGAAAAAACAGAACAAATAAAGTATCTAGGAATAGTAATTGACCATAACCTTAGATGAATACCTCACATCAAACAAATCACAAATAAACTTCTCAAAACAATACACATTTTCCTAAACATAAGAAACATATATAAAATAAAACAATTGAAAACAATATATTTTGCACTCTGCCAATCAATGATAGAATATGGAATTATTTCTTGGGGAGGAGCAACAAACTCGGCTATCAATTACATAGAAACCGCACAAAAAACGATCTTAGAGGTAATACTAAAAAAACATAGACTGACTGATACAGACCAAATATTCAACAGCTGTGACGTACTAGATATACGCCAATTATAAGTTAAAAGACTACTAAACTACATTTTTGACAAAAAAAATAAATTTCAACATACACAAATAACACTAACAGACCAGTTAGACAAGCGTACAAAGAAAACATAAAAACTCCGACAGTAAATTCAAGCTTTGGACAAAGATACTACCAATACCATGCTATAAAAGCTAACCTACACGTAACACACAAAACCAATATAAACACACATCACTCACAAACACACAAGATCATATTTTAAATGAATTATTTTCTCTTCAAATGTATTATGTAGATTATATTTTCATATTATAAAATGAAGGCCTCAGCACGGGCAAGCCACCCAGTGAGGCCAACATTGCTGGAAAACTTTGAAATGTAAAAAAATATTGTACCAAATAAAAAAATAAAAAAAGTACCTATTACGCATGTCCATACAATATCTTAGTAATTTTACCTGGGATGAGAATAGTTCTTAATCTTAACTAATGAAAATAATTGAATAATAATAATAAAAAGGGATAGAGTGTGTGGAGAGATATAGATAAATGTTGAAATCAGGATTTATGCGCTTTCGAATTGTAATTGACTGTTAATAAAAGTTGAATGAAAAATTAAGTGTAGTTAGTTTTAAAGTCATTTAATGGACATGTTTATTGGAGACACTATCCAGGTTACAGACCAATTATTTAGAACTTTGTAATTATTCAAAAAGATAGCTATCGGGAAAATATGGGAAAAATTAGTTGCAAAATAATATTGTTCCTTCTAATGTGAGCGACAAAAATTACGTATAATAATTAGGTCCCAATGGCCGGTGGGTTAGAGGCGCTGTCTCAGTAAGACAAAGATCCTGGGTTCGATTCCCAGTTGAGACTGTGTCTTCTTGTCTTCTGTGTCTTGTGTCTCTGTTTAATGTTTCGTTTAGATTTATCAGTTTTATTTATTTTATAAATCAAGCAAAAAAAATAATGCAGTTTTGTATGGTAGCGAGGAATCATGAGAGCATAGTAATTTTTCTTAGTGGATAAATGTTGTGTTGAATTATTTGTGTTGTTGGCTTCTAAGTGAAGAAGCAAACTGTGCCCGGTATGCCTCGTTATGTTTCATGTAATTATGTTGTAATAAGTGTACATATTTTTTTTTAGACAAAGATGTTCGCCCAGACAACACGAGAAATGCCAGAGTGGATCACAGTCCTAAAGCAGTTCAAGAACTTGAAGTGCGCCTCGTTCTTGTTCGTGGCTTGGTTCATGGGCTTTGGCATTGGGCTTATCTTCACTTTCCTCTTCTGGCATCTGCAAGACTTCGGAGGAACCCCAACCCTCTTCGGCGTGGCTTCTGTCATCAACCACATCTCTGAGATATTCGCTTACTTCTTCAGCTTTAAGCTTATCACACAAATGGGGCACGTTAAGGTAAGATGGTGTATTCTACTGTGTATGGATTTCGCACCAAACTAAGTATATAAATAAGCTGGAATAAATCCAAAATAAACCTCGGGTTCATCTATTAAATCATGGAACTTATCCAAGATTACTGCACCTTATATGGACTTTAAGCAACTAATAGATTTAGCCTAGAATCGAATATTGTGCAAATCTTAGTTTTAATATAATTCATTACTTTATTGATAGCCCATTCCTATGGCTCATATGTGCTGTGGTCGTTGTCACGACTTTTTCAAGATTCCATATAACAGAACAGATGTTCTAGCACAACAAGAGTAGTAGTGACACTCACCAGGCCTTCCATCCTGTACCAAACTTCTTCCTCTTCTTCGGCTTGCTTCTGGATTGCTTTCTCTGAATTTCACCGGTTGAACCATTAGAAAGTCACAGCTAAGTAGAATTAATCAAGTTATATTCTTGACAATTCACTATGAGGTATCACTTATCGTATTGATTCACTGTAGTAAGTTCATCACACAACATGAACTTCTTTGCGTATCTTACAGCTGTCGTTACAAAACACCGCTGACTAGTTTGCAATATATTATATATTCGCTGTCCTAGTATAAGAAAAATATTATGGGATGTCCAGAAGCAGTTGTTCGTTTATGAAAAATTCCAGATGGGAAATATATACCACGGTGCCAGACAAAGGCATCGGGAATTTATTCTATGGTCAGGATGTATTTCTGTCTTCCAGTTGTTGAAATCATATCGTCACTAGCTAGCATTACACGTGTAAAAGCGATGGAGTATATGAAAACACTAATACCTGTGAAATATTGAGAGGATGAAGCAACTCCGGTACATCTATGGTCATGGTGCCATGTTCTGTCTTGCTGGAGAAAAGGCCCAGATACATGGGAAAACACGAGATGTAGCCGAATACCCGATAGCAACCCAATCCTTGTAAACTTTACTAAAGGAACTGGTTTTGAAAGCACGATGGGCCTATCGCATAAATGATAATGTCAACGGGAGCAATCTAAACCGTCTCCTTATCAATAATAATATTATATATTTTTTAATTTAGGCTTCATTGATGTTTCCAGGTGCTCTGCATCGGTCTCGTTGGTAATATCCTCCGCTTTCTCTACATCTCGTGGCTACGGAACCCGTGGTGGGTGTTGCCCTTCGAGTTCATCCAGGGCGTGACGCACGCCGCCGTGTGGGCCGCGTGCTGCTCGTACATCGCGCACTCCACCCCGCTAGGCCTCAGGGCTTCCGCGCAGGGCGTGCTGCAGGGCATACACCATGGCCTGGGCAGGGGCTGCGGTGCTGTCATCGGTAATTATATACAAAATATCTATTATTGACAAATAGAGAGATTACAATAATAAAAAAACAATTTATAATATCTTACTCAGGAAAACCATTTCCCTAAATGCCTATGTTGTCTAATTGCAATTACAAATCTTAATATATAAAAATTCAGCCTGCCTAAAACATGAAAAGCAGTCAACCGCTGAAAATTTTAATGTGTTGAGTTTTTAACCGTTTATTTTTGAGTCCAGAGCAAGGAGCTTACAACAGTCGGCGACCAGAAAAGATACTACCAAATAACAAAATCTGACGCTTACTGATTTCAAAAAAAAATCCAAATACAATACAACTATAGTTAATTTAATCCTTATTGCATAGACACGTGCCTAAGTGCAAATGAATTTAGCAAACAATAACCTTTCACACATTTCCAGGCGGAATCTTTGTGAGTTACTTCGGAACAACAGCCACGTTCAGGGGATACGGGATCGTGTGCATCATGGTACTTGCTGCCTTCATCTTCATCAACTTCTACAGGAAGGACACAGGCTTTGTCTCTGATATTCCCACCACTGAAGATCCTCACCAGGTAAAGGATTAATTACTTCAAAATATTTTTATAAAAGTAGAGTTGCGGTGTAGTAAATTTTGTACTAAAAATTACCGCCAGAGACAGCACCACGATCTGCTATGAATACCACATGGCAAAACAGACGTGCATGGTGCTGATAAACAACGTGTCTACTGATAACTGATAACTTCTAGATAAACCTTGAAGGTTTTAGGTATCCACATACATGTAAATTAATGATGTCTCTCATTTTATTATGTGTTAGGCTTACGAATTCAGCACTTATTAATGTTAACTTTTATCTTGAAATAACGCTTTATTGTATTTTTGTTACTTTTCATATGTATTGTAAATGGACGCAATCTGGTATCTTAAAAAATTACATTACTTTTATTTATAATGCGCATAACAGATAGAGGATTCAACCGCTTAATGCTTGTTGGGGTTGGAATTAGTTACTATTAAAGACGCTGCGGCGCTAGCAGTGACACAAATTTGACATTTATGTAAAAATATCTGCACAATTTCGTCTCGCCAAAATGTACGCAAATTACTTTATCGATGATTCATCATGAAGAGGAATGTCGATGTTATTAACTGATAAAGGATAATATTCAATCTAAACTGTCAGGTAAGTATAATGATCAAAACCCACTAAACGGATCTTGGGCCGTGTAGGTACTGCGCAATATATATTAAGTAGCGTAAAAAGGCCAGTCAGTTTGCATTCTGAGAGACTGGCCGAATCTACGCCCTATTAAGCTCGGCGAACTGACTTATTTATTTATTTATTTATTTCATTTTATTAACGCCTAGAAGGCTTTTACATATACATGTTATGGGTTTTGTTGTTCAGTAGCATTATAAAATATTTTAATTACATAGCATAATAAATTGAGTATGAACTTACATAACAATGTGTAGGGTTATTGTTATGGTGTTATTATTTTATAAACATAAGCAAGCAAAGTTTATTGTACAAAGTACGTCGGTTGAGTATTTTACAGAACATAGGTTAAACTAATACATAAACTTGAGAAAAATATAACAGATATAGGTAGGTAGTTAAGTAGATACAATTCAAGTATATAGTTACGGTGTTATTGGAATTTGGACAATGAGTTCGATAAGTTTATATAAATATAGTGTAGTTACAAGAGTACAATAATGTAAGTAGGTAATACACACAAGATAAGTAAGTTTGTTATTATTATTATAAAGATAAACACTACAGTTTGTTGTAAACCATCTTTGTAATCATCAATCTTTATTTTGCCCGATTGGGAATTTTACAAAACAAAGCTTAGTTAATGAAACAATAAAATATGCGTTTGAAAAAAATTATGAATCTGTTACAAACATTCTAGTATACTGTATTTTAGTTTGTATACTGATTGGTGATGATAAACATCAATTGAGCTATACTTATTACCGAGTATGTGAAGTCTTTGAATAGGTGAGTTTTGAAAATAATTGTTAGCAGATATGGGAACATTATATAGAGCGGTCTGTCGAGTGTCGCGCGTAGGTACACGGAGCGATATAAGACTCGTCAAATCAATGGCGTCCAGTCTGCCATTCGAAATTTTGAAAAGAGATACTGTTCGAAGAACGAACAGGGGTTGGAATAGCCGCCCTTTACAGGGCTATTCCACACAGATAAAGTATAAATGAATTCTATTGTTTTTTGACAGGCGATGCGAGAACACAATGCATAACGTTAATTCACAATCAACTTACCGGGAGGAGATGGTGAAATCTGCATAGTGAGCATCATCTGTCAGCACTGGAACGTTTAGCGTGGTTGTTAGCACTCGTTATTTAAAATTAAATTGCGATACGATACGTAAGATAATTATTTCGATAAAGAACCGACAATGTTGTTTTGACGGGACGAACGGTTTTGTGCGACTGCTCGGCCCACGGCCTCCGTGGATCCAGCTGACATGTGCGAAATTAAACTATACAGTTTAATTTCTGACGATACGATTGGTTATTACACAGCCTGTCAAAAGCGATCGGCGTTACGGAACATTCCGCCCACCAAAATACAACAACGTGTATTTTAAAGAAAATTTAGAAAACGAAACGGGCAATGCTGTGGAACGTTGCGTGAACGAAGAAACAGTGAAAAGAGAGAAGAAAAAGAAAAAAAATATATATATTAATAATAATAATGAAAATTATAAGAAAGAATGCGCCGCGGAAGCGAAGATGATTAGTCACATTGACTAGGCAATGGACATAATTTGGTTAATGGTCTCGTGAGAAGAGAACCATTCGATGTACGAACCGTAGCGATACGAACAACGCCGTCGGGGCCTGGGTGACAATGTTCTCGATGTAGAGCGTCTATCACAAGAGAAGTAAGCTTAGATTCGCGAGGAAGTAGGGCAGGATGTTTATACTCGAATTCGAACCCAGATCGAGATAACCTGCCACCCACCCTGAGCACACCGTGGTCGTCAATGAAGGGATTAAGCTTCCGCATTTGTTTCGACATAAGGTTGCCCTCTTTCAAGCGCGTGATATCATCATTAAAATGTACATGTTGAGTGCGTTTAACTACTGTCAAAAGTGAAGTGTGAATTTCGGCACGGTTTAATGGAAGATACAAACGACGAGATTCTTTATTCTGTAGGTTGTAGATGAATCTAAGACAGTAACCGAGAATGCGTTGGATCTTCCGAATCGACGAAAATTTAACTAGTAATAGGTCCACCAGATTTTCGTCCTGTTGGACAAATAACGATCGAACTCGTTCCTCAGAGTGAAGTTCAATTTGGTCGACATTGCCATCGAAAGACGGCCAAGAATCGAATGACTGGATCCGCCATGAAGGCCCCGCCCACCATAACGTGTTATCGATTAGATCGGCTGGAGATTGACCACGAGAAACGACATCCGCTGGATTATCTCCAGATGACACGTGATGCCAAGGAGTCCCTTTGAGGGCATCTTGAATGCGACTGACACGGTTGGCCACGAAAGTCTTCCAGCGACACGAAGGAGAACGTAACCAGGCGAGCACGATGGTTGAATCCGACCACGCAAATGTATTGGCTATCGGAAGCAATTGGTGCTCTTGGATAGGTTCCGACGAATGAAAACGCCAAAATATTCTTTGAAAAGCACGATCTGGTTCTTGAACCAATATTTGGCGATACATTTGTTGTACATCAGCAGTAAACACTTTCGATGGTGTACGGAATTTTATCAAAAGCTCCAGCAGGTTCTTTTGAAGCTTTGGACCGATAAGCAAGGTATCATTTAACGAGGGTCCGTTCACATCCGTCGCTGAGGCGTCGAAAACCACTCTTAACTTAGTGCTAGCGCTGCCTGGACGAAGAATGCAATGATGAGGTATGTGATACTTTCCCTTGTGCAAATCTTTTCCAGGAACACGAGTCATGTGACCACTGTGTAAATAATCAGTCATGAAAGCAGAATATTGTTCAGGTAAGGTTGGATTTGCTATGAGTTTGCGCTCGAGTGAATGGAATATGCGTAAAGCGATCTCACGCGACCCTGGGAAAGAGATATCCCTTCCCCTTTCTCGGAAAGGCAAGGATACGATGTATCTTCCCGAAGATCCGTCCCGTGAGTGGTCAGTGCAGTACATTTGTTCACAAAGTTGTTCCTCAGGAGTAAGGTGTGAAGACTGGGGAATGGTGTCTAACTCCCACAGTCGCTGGACCTCTTCGTGAAGCCGATCCTCGTTAGTAACGATGAAAGATTTCGTTTCGTGAGCAGTGTCCGAACCAACTGAACCTAGAAGAAGCCAACCAAATGCAGAATTGAAAGCTGATGGCTGACGTGGACCACCATTCAAATTACCAGGTCTCAGAAGAGAAGAGAAAACCTCAGCACCCAGAAGAAGATCAATCGGTCCCGGTTTGTGACAGTCAGGATCGGCAAGAGGCAAGTCTCTCACCTGATGCCACGATGACTTATCTAGACGAACAGTTGGCATGTTGCCGCAGATACTAGGCAGAGTAAGTGCCTTGATGTTGAAGAGAACCCGTCCCTTAACACCGATCTCTAATTGAATGACTCCCGACGTGGTTGCGGAAGATTGGCCTAAGCCGCTAACTCTCTGAGAACTGGCTTGACGAGGGATGCCTACGAGCTCCGCAGCACGATCGGTGATGAAGTGAGCTTGACTGCCCGAATCGATCAATGCACGAAAGGTTTGGAAACGGCCGGATGAATCGCGAATGCCAACATTGGCGGTTGACAATAGTACTATGGACTTGTCTCCTAAGTTGGTGAGGACCTGAATTTTAGAGTCGGAAGACGTCTCCTGGTCCGTAGACGTCGTGGAGTGTTGATGCTGATCTTCCAAAGAAGCGTTTTCGTCTCGATGAAGCAAAGTATGATGTTTTTGCTGACATTTTTGACATGTAAACAAAGATTTACAATCTTTAAGATAATGAGAAGAATGAAGACAATTGAAACACCAACGGTGTGATTGAACAAACTGTACGCGATCCTGAACTGACTTGAGTGCAAATACCTTGCACTTGGAAATGGAGTGGTCTTCCCCGCAACAGGAGCATTTCAGATAAGTGGTGGAGTTCGAGGACCTATTTGTTTTAGGCTGTCCTTTCTTAAGATCGCAAAGAAGCGCTGAAGTGAGTTTTTTGGCAGCCTGATTAAAGTTCCGTGCAAGAGGTTTGTCAATAGTACTGCTATCGCGAGTCGAAAAATGTAAGTCTCGTACAAGAGCTTCGCATTTGTTATAAAGAAACTCTTTGAGTTTCAAATATGAAGGCAGCTTGGTAGGAGACTGAAGTTGTTCGAATGCGCATCTTGTAGGTGAATCTAATTTCGACAGAATTAAATAACAAAGCACGAAGTCCCAATTATCTGTTGGGAGATCCAATTCTTTTAAAATTGTTAAATCCTCATTAAATACATCGAACACGCGACGGAATTCAAAAGGATCGTTGGGCGGAAAATTTAAATTTAGCATTTCCCGCCAACACGTAAATGCGAGTTCACGCGCGTTACGATAGCGCGCGATTAATCTTTGATATGCTTCAACGTAGTGAGCTCCTTGTACTGGAAATGTCCGAATTAACCCTAAAGCTTCTCCAGATAAACATGAGAACAAATACTGCATGCGTTCGATGTTGGATAAAGATTTGTTTTCATGAATCAGAGCGTTAAACATGTCGTAAAATTCGGGCCATTGCTTGACATTTCCAGAAAATATTGGAATGTTTATTTTTGGTAATTTAACGTTTGTGCACGCATTCGCAGTCTTACAATCGAGAGGCTGACTGGTTAACTCCTGGTAAATTTCGACAATTTGATAATACATCTCGTCAAAGGTTTCGCGAATTTTATCCTCATCAATTTCGTTTGTGTCATCTAAAGCTAATATTTCCGCGTGAGACGTTTCAAATTCAAGAACTATCTTTTCCAGAGTAGTATAATGCGCTAACAGTAAGTTGCACTTAGTTGCATCGTGCAAAGCGCTTTTTGCTATTTCATGTGTCTTGAGTAATCTATTATTCGCTAATGTCCGTTTCCGGCGCAATATTTGAATTGCTGGGGCCATGTTGAATAAACACGATTGGAAACGTACCCAAAAACGAAACGAAAATAAATAGTAATAATATAATCTATTACAATTATATGCGCGGTAGGTCGAAAATACTCAAGAGCTAGGTACCTACCTAATTACTGTTCGAAATTTAAGAAACATTCCACAGCATTATCCGTTTTGGCATAGATAGATTATAATCTAAAGGTCCCTGGTTTCGGCACCAAAAATGTTCGAAGAACGAACAGGGGTTGGAATAGCCGCCCTTTACAGGGCTATTCCACACAGATAAAGTATAAATGAATTCTATTGTTTTTTGACAGGCGATGCGAGAACACAATGCATAACGTTAATTCACAATCAACTTACCGGGAGGAGATGGTGAAATCTGCATAGTGAGCATCATCTGTCAGCACTGGAACGTTTAGCGTGGTTGTTAGCACTCGTTATTTAAAATTAAATTGCGATACGATACGTAAGATAATTATTTCGATAAAGAACCGACAATGTTGTTTTGACGGGACGAACGGTTTTGTGCGACTGCTCGGCCCACGGCCTCCGTGGATCCAGCTGACATGTGCGAAATTAAACTATACAGTTTAATTTCTGACGATACGATTGGTTATTACACAGCCTGTCAAAAGCGATCGGCGTTACGGAACAGATACTAAGTCGCACACTGTGCGTCTCAATGATAAATCGGTTAAATTTAGTAAGTTCATGAGGAAAGTGTAATTAAGATATTCGTTTGGAATTCCTAATTTATAATTAATAAATCGCAGAAATTTATGTTGCACTCTTTCAATTTTTAATTGGTGAATCTTATAAAATGGAGACCAGATTGTTGAGTTATACTCTAGATTACTTCTAACTAAACCAGTGAATAGCAGTTTGAAGGAATTTATTAATTTAAAATCTTTCGCTGTCCTTAATATAAAACCCAAACATTTCATGGCCTTGTTGGTTATTTCGTTTATATGAGGAACAAATGTTAGTTGCCTGTCAAAAATAATACCAAGATCCTTAATATTCTCAACTCTTTTTAGGAAAATGTTGTTGATGCTATATTGATGCGTAATGGGATTTTTGATTCGGGCAAAAGTTATCGTTTGACATTTATCAATATTGAGAAATAGTTCACTGTGGGTGCACCACTCTTGTAGCCTCACAAGATTAAATTGTAGCACGTAACAGTCATGAATATTTGTAATGGTTTTATAAATTTTGAGATCATCTGCAAATAAGAGAATCATGACTCCATCAAAAACCGTAGTTATATCATTGATAAACAATAAAAATAGTACTGGTCCTAAATGAGACCCCTGTGGGACGCCGGTAAAGACTTCGAACTGGTGTGAATAGTGTGAGTTGAGTTTAACACATATTTTTCTTTTATGCAGATAACTCTCAAACCATCTCAAAATATTCCCTGTTATTCCAAGGGCACTAAGTTTATGTATGAGAATTTTATGTGAGACTTTGTCGAATGCCTTACTAAAGTCAGTATACACTACGTCTGTTTGAAGACGCTTTTGCATTGTATTAAATAGGTATTCCTGATAGATCATCAAGTTTGTAAAAGTAGATCTTTTTGCCATGAAACCATGTTGACGATGTGAAATAACTTTGTTAATCTCAGGCGAGAGTTTAGAAAGCAGAGCAGATTCAAATAGTTTAGGGATTGACGATTGGATACATATAGGTCTATAGTTAGAGATATCTGATCTATTTCCTTTCTTAAAGATTGGAAATAGAAAACTGGTTTTCCATTTTTGTGGAAAGGTACCAATTTTTAGAGACAAGTTAAAAAGTTTAGTTAGAGGTAATGTTAAAACTGATAAGCATTTTGATAAGAAAATTGGAGGAATGTTATCGGGACCAGCCGATTTATTAATATCAAGGGATTTTAATTTAGTTCTAATATCGCTTTCTTTGAATATACATTGGCTAAAATCGATCTTGTTGTCATTGTTAGCTGTAGTTGTATCGAATAATGGAGAGTTGTTTGCAGTATCATAGACTTTGCTGAAAAATTCAGCAAACAGATTGACGACTTCTTGGGGGGTATCGGCCATTTTATTATCTAAATACATGTTTGACGGAATACTAGAGTCATTATTATTGAGCATGTTCGCAAATTTATAAATGTTCTGAGGATTAGCTGCTGCCAATTCTTCGCAGTTTTCGATACACCTTTTGTAACATAACTTGGACATATTTTTAGTTGTCTTTCTTAGTTCACAAAATTTTACATAATCTTTAGGATCACGTGACGATTTATAAACTTTATGAGCAATTTTTTTGTCTCTAATTATTTTAATAAGGTCGTTGCTAAACCATTTTGGGTAGTTGTGCACAGTGATTTTAGTGACGGGTACAAACAATTCAATTGCATTATTTAAAATTAAGTAAAATTTGTCTACCATTACATTTAGGTTTTCTTCAAAGTCAAGAAAGTTCCAGTCAGTAGACAATAGAAGATTTGTGATTTGCTTAAAATCAGCTTTGAAAAAGTTTAATTTTGTTGATGGAGATGGATTTTTTTCTATTTTTGAACTGTAGCATTCGATCGTTAAAGGAGGGTGATACTTGTCGATTGGGAGAATATCTTCAGCAGATGCGGATACTTTTACAGAAGAAGAATTGGAAAACACTAGATCGAGAAGACGAGCGTTAACATTGTAGACATAGTTTCTGCCGGAGACTTAAAAAATTTGACATCTCGATTATATCATGGGAACCATGATTGATGTTGTCCGTGCATGAAGTTTTATTGTTTTCTGTGTCCCACGTTACATTAGGTAGATTGTAGTCTCCTGTTAATATCAAAGTGGCATCTGGAAATTTTCTTCGTATTGTTTCAGCTTCGAGGTAGTGGTCTTTGTATAATTGAGCATCAGAAGAAGGGGGTATATATAAGCAGCCAACAATAATTTTTTCCTTATTGGTAGACACCATGATGAATAGTTGTTCCAGATGAGTGTAGATGCATTTGAGTTTTCTTGAGTTGAATTTCTTATTTACGGATATTAACACACCACCTCCTCTAGTTTTATTGCTATTGCTTCTATCTTGTCTGTACACTGTGTGTTCAAAGAAACCCAATTCCGTAGTATCAATGTTTTTGTTCAGCCATGTCTCAGTGAAAGCGTAAGAATCATAATCCAGAGTAGGTAAGGTTGATTTCAGGTCCTGTAATTTTGTTCTTAGTCCACGTACGTTTTGATAAAATATTTTTATTTTAGAATTTAGTTTTTTGGGTTCGATTTGACTATCGACGGAGTATTATTTATGTATTTTATCGAGATATCCGTTTCACCAGAAGATTTTCTATTTTCCAATTCTTTTCTTAGGTCACTCAATTGTTTCCGCTGCATAAATGACTGATCTTGGTAAATACGTATATTATTTTTTAATGCGTGTTTCTTGCTTAATAGTATTTTCGGCCATTTAGCTTCCGGAAACTCGATTTTAATTCCTCTTGGTTTATCGGCACGCCTTTGACCCAATCTGTAGATTTTCAAGTCAAGATTTAATGTTGACATATCTAAATCTGAAATTATTTTTTTCACTGACACTATGTCGTTATTTATTGATTCAGTCTGAGATAACGATGTATTCTCCGGAATATTATGAATAATCAAATTTTTATCTCTGTAACTTTGTTCTTTGATTTCGGCGAGGATATCACAGACACTCTGAGTTTGTGAAACTGAGGGGGTGCACATATTAGGGGTTGCAGTTTTAAGAGCTGTTAATTCACCCTCAAGATTCGCCATTTTAACAGCCATTTGGCCAATTGTTCCTAATATGTCATTGGTTCTAGGAATAATTTTAGCGATATGTTCTTTCGTAAATTTATTATTGGGATCCATAATCATGTTGGTCAGTAAGTTCACTGCGTCCTTTGCGAGACAAATATATGCCTGAGCATCCATATTAAGAATGGTTTTTGGAAAGAAAAAGTTGTAATTATTTACTTGCAGATGTGGCTAATGGGACAGCCTAGATATCTCAGCGCACTCGGAACCAATATGTTAGTAGGTACTATACTGGCCAATACACTACTCACTGCGGCTTCGGTATAGGTAGATACCCACAAAGTTAACAATAAAAATACTAAATTGTTTGACACTAGGCGTATTCAAATATTAGTTTTGGATTATTATGAGTTGGTTAAGTGTGAATTAAATAATGCACAATGCAAGCTCTTACACTTCACCACTTCGAGGTACCAAAATTTTACAGTGAATTTCGGTAAAACTCTTTAAATTTAAATATCTTTGTAATGACAATTTTTTGCGTCTGAACAGCAATAATAAAACTCACAAATCTATAATCTATATATTTATAAAACGCACAGTGAGGCCGTGCAGGAGAATTTGTATGTATACGCGTAACACGACATAAAATGAGTTGCGCAAGATACGCTCAGTGTGTGTCGGCCCTTAGAAGGGTTTCAATGGTTAGTTCGTTATAATTTCATGAATAGTACATTGACTCTAGCAAAATAAATAAATATTATTTATAGTAAGATTATTAGTATTATCGAATACAACACGTTCATAAGAACCACGTTCTTCTATTAAAATCATAGACCGAACTGGAGAATACTGGAGATTTCTATGCTTACGATCTATAAACGGATTATGTGCTAAGCTCTCCATTACAAATAAGCGAGGATAAAGAACAACTGATATACCGGCCCATAGCATCATAATATTATACGGCTTATATGCTTCCATATTATTTATCATTTTCTCAGAGACGTGACTGATTAATTTTGTATTGAAAGATGGGGGGAAGTTTTATACTTAAACTTTAGTGTCACGGCTTTGTGAAAGATTGATATGTGACTTCGGTTAACGTGTGTCCCGTCATATATTTTTATCTTATACGCACTTTCACCGCGTTCAGCACCAGTAATAAAATTCCCATTTGGGTCGAGTCGTAACTTTATTATTTCATTCATTTTCCCAAATACCCCACAATATATTTTTTTATATCTTTTCTGTTTCTTTTGGTTATTATAATTTATAGACTGTCAACATACACTACATCGATGATTCATAGAGTTCAGAAAATGTTGGAAGTATTACAGATTACGTCCTTATGAACCGATGAAATTTTCGTACATTTTAAACAAGTTGTTACAGTTAAATTTAGTTTTTAAAAAAATATAGAAAAATTGTGTTTTCGGAAATTACTTATTTTGTGAGAAGAGCTGGAATCCTTAGGCCAAATGACTCTAAGGATAAGCATTTAGTAATCACCATTTCCACATTTATAGCATTTAAAAGCTTATTGTAGCTTTTTGTTTTTTTCAATTGCAGAAGTTTTAGGCGAAGTGCTGGTCCTGATACTTCAAACCTTTATGAATAGCTTAATATTTTTTGCAGTCTTCTCAAAAAAGGATGCGTGAGTTATATCAAAAACCCCTAGATGACAGGGCCGGGACACTCATTCAATGCAGCCTCCTAATTTGTATGGGATTTTGCAAAACAAATCGTTTTAATTTTTATTTTCAATTTATTCTTATTTATTAAAACATCTTAATTTTTTACAGTAAATTAAAAAAAAACTTATTTTGGAGGTTCTCATACAAGTTAGGAGGCTGATTTGATTCAGTGTCCCGGCCTTGTGATCTAGGAGGTTTTGGTTATATACGCATAAAGTTCTTTTATCCTGATGAGATATGGGAATGGAAAAGATCTAATAACATTGCTTACGCCAGTCCTGCTGTAGGGGAAAGGGGCGTACGAATTCTCCAATCCAATTTCGTAATCTTTCTGATCTATTCAATTTATAAATTTGTTACCTAGGAGGTCAGCTCTGTCTTGCCAGGAAAATGAGAGAGCAAAATGAAGCGGTCAATGTTATAATGTCCTTCTTAAAAAAACTCAGTTTTCACAACAACAAGGGAAGTGCACCGAGGGTAGAGATAAAATAAGTATTTACCTCGTGATACGATACTATATTATTGTATACGAGGGCTGCCGTGGTTGAGGGGTTCCACTCTCGACTAGCAAATCCGGAGGTCGCGAGTTAAATTCCGGCGTGCGCAAGTAAATTTTATTTACTTATTATTTTTTGTAAAATAAAACATTATACGATATTTTCGTCACGTCTAAGAATGGAAGATACTCTCAGAATATTGATTCTTGGAGATAGAACACAATTCAGAATTGAAACGTAGCTTGAAATGGGAGTAGCCGTGTTTGATGAATCGATCTGAATATACAGGTACTTCCTCACATTCGTCTTCCCCATCTCCTTCCTCTCCTCACTACCTTATACACAACATATACAACTACCTTATATACAACATAACCCAACTGAGGATGCCATAGTATTGCTCTCTTGGTAGTTGGGAGCAGTTGGGACTCTTGATGATTTGGACCGATGTATTGTTATTTTTAGGTGGCTGAAGAGACGGCCCACCTAGCCCCGCACGGGGTACCTAGCAACCCCCTTCCGCGGGCGCTTTCCTCCTCGCGCTTGTCGGACATGGGGGCGCAGGAGAGCTACGGGGCGACGCGCCAGCAGGGCCCCAGCCTGTCCGTCCCGGGGGCACCCAGTAACCCCTTCATTCAACCCGCCCCCTCGGCCGCCCCCACGCAGGAGTACGGGGGTTACAGATAGAGGTATGTATGCAATGGGAAAGAGATGACTGGGGATTTCAGGAGTTTTTAATTATAACAGAAGCAAAAAGAGCCCGTTTTTGGAACCTGTGTTGAGAGCAGGCGCAGTTTACAACACAGTATTACAATCAAATAAAAAAAGTCTATCAAGCTTACAAAATAATCACAGTTTTACATTAAAAAAATAAAAAGTCAATTTACATTGTACCGTGGTATAAAATTTACATTATATCTGTTCATAATACTTATAAACAGATTTTAAAATAGCAGTTGCTGGTGATACAAGAATTGATGTCCAATTTTCATTTTGCTTAATTTGTGTTCTGTCTAATGGCCAGTAGAAGTGCATTGTATCGCTTTGATTCAAGGTATCTGAAAGTTCCAACGATCAGATAATTACTTGAGTGTAACACTAAAGGAAGTTTTTGCAAATTGAAACTAAGTGAAGGTTTATTTAGGCAAAAAAAGGCAGTGGATGTCTGAGCGGAGGTTTGGTCATTTTTTTTTTAATTAAAATAAATGCATTCAAATATATACAATAGGTATAAATGATCTCTCCAGATGCAAAAAGATCCATCTAGGGTGTTTAGCACAGCAAAATCGATAACTTTACAATATCGGATTGATATGCCTAACTACCGATGATTTTATACCGATTTCCCGAGCACGGTCTCGTTTTTGATAGATAACGCAATAAATGAAAAAAAAATCGATATGGAAGTATACAGCAACGTTAAATGTTAATAAATTGATAATTGTGAATTTTAATACTAACATAAATATGCATTGGCAGTCCGCATTTACTTTTTGATACTAAAACTGAGTTCAAAATTAATGAGGTCTTTATTCATATCTTGTTACGTGCACAAAATTCGTTTCTCTAAGCACAAACCAATGTTGCGTCATTGGCCTGAACGTATTAAATTCGCCGCGTATATGACTTCTTTCAATTCTAAGAGCTTTGTTAGTCTAACTCTGTTCGTTAATGCCAGTAATTATTTTGCATAACAAATGACATCATTAAAAAAGTTGCGTATATTGACAGTTAACCTAAGCTTATCTGATACTATAGAGGCTGCGTTAATTTTTTTTATATCAGCCGTCAAAACTTTTCTCGCCAATTATCAATTAATAACTGTGCTCTGAAATATTGCTAACTGATTATAGATGACGAATTTAGTCAATATTGTATTGTAATAGGGCTTTATTGATCATCCGTGATAGACTTCTAGATCCTTCCCAATGAATAAGGATTTCGATCATTGCTATTTATATGTATAAATTTACAACGACTTCAATCTCTTACGATTCTTGATATGAACTTTATTTTTATTTCAGGATTCACCACTAACCTGAAAGCTCCGCTGGTAGCCAGCTTTGCGAGGAGAGTATTTAGTTACCTTGTTTATATAATATTGTATTTATCAAAATATCATAATTTTGCATTTGATGTTCAACTTTAAAATTGATGATCTGATACTTAAAGGATTGAAAATTATAAGAATTGTATCAAAATGTGTTATTTTATAGAAATAAACATTTAAAATGAAAGCACGATAGTTCCAAAATGATAAAACATAGTTAATGATTAATCAATAGGTAGATATGTACCTTTACATATAAATTGTATTCATGTTTGTAAATTTTTGTAAGTGTGAAAGAGGCAAACATTATGTTAAAAGCAAGTTATAGGGAAAACTATTCATATTGCTTGGTTTATTTAATTGAATTTAATATTATGCGTGCAATAAGTATTTGTTTGACATATCATTCATTGACTTTTCAATACGAACGGATTATTTTTTAAAGGTTTTCTGAGATTGTAAACGAGTAAGTCACATTTAAAAAAGTTTATTGTGTAATCTCAAAACAATCGAAAATTAAAACAATGAAATAGGAATCATTAGAGCTTTAAAAAAATGGTTTGTGTTTAATCTGAAAACTAACCTCAACTAGTTTTCCTAACTACCAAACATATCAAGCCACATTTAGACTGGAGTCAATAATTTAGTCGTTTTGAAATTAGTAATCTCGCTCTGCCGTTCGCAAGAGGGCAACACAGTTTTGTAATAAGCACGCCATCAGTTCGACCTCTACACTTTGAGCTAGCATTGACCATATAATACATGACGCTTACATTTTTCTCGTTAAAGTTTGACTAAAGGTGCAATATCCTAATGATCAAAATTCTTAAAATGTTTCCGTTAAAAAGTAACTGATTTTTCAATGTCAGCCACTAAAAAATAATTAAATTTGATAACTAAGAGGTAAAATTCGCTCGATAAAATCGCAACAGGGTTGTAGAAAGATAAAGCTTTGCCACACAAACACTGCACAGAAAAGTACAGTCTGAAAGTAAGCGCAGTCCATTTTGAGACTTTTCTGCAGCGGTGCGTGGTACCGCCGCTCCGAAGTGTAGGTGTGACAGAGCCTACACTCTCAGCGAATGAACACCATTCAAAATCAAAACGTAGCCCTATTTGGTGACCTGATCTGAATTTTCAGGTACCTTCCTTTGCCCCGTCTCCTTCTTTTCCACGCTGCCCCCAGCCTCACAAAATACCCCAATTGGGGATTCTATATTCTCACTGACAGTCGAGAGCAGTAGGGATTCTTGTGTGATATCCATATTATATAAAAGCTTTATTTTAGATTGGCGAAAATTGCATAGCGTCAAAAAACTTCTACTCTGAAAATGTATCGTGACAATTCCTTTGCTCAATTCCATCGAATTCCTGAATGTATTTTTTTAATAATGAGTTGTGGGTTTTCTTAAAACACGTTTTAAAGTCTTGTTCTCTAAATATTCATTTTTAAATATTTTACTCAACGTACTTTCAAATTCTTATTTTCTAAGAAATTTGAATTCACTTTTTTACTAAAAATACAAAAAAAAGCTTAAAATATTTTGGGGAAAGATTATTTTAAATGATAAGTTTTTGAAATATTGAGAGAGGTATTAATTGAATAAGTAAGATATAAAATTATATTAATTTATTTAATTAGTGATTAATGTTATGTATTGATTGTTTTGCCTGAAAATGCATCTTTATTCCTTTTGCATATCATTAGTGTGATTGTTAGCCACTAAGTACAAAAATATATTTCAATTTTTAAACTCTATAAATGTTATCAAAACTAAGAAGAAAATCTCTTATAATTGTTGTATACTATGTAATATTTACTAATATTATATTTTTGCTGTGTATATGAAACAGTCCAAAAAATTAATTCGGTATTATGTTTAAATTTACATTTACAAACACCACTAGAACTTCAGTTTTTTTTTCAGCAAAAAAAATCTCAAAAATACTGTAGGCAAAACCAAAATTTTGGCAATGGTATATTTATGAACTTTGCTTATATTTAATACGTCTCAAAAGTAAGTAGCTACTAAAAATTTTGACAAATCAAAAGCTCTTCTAATTAACAGTACAAATCAAACAAAATATGCACAACGAGAATTAATTATTGCATTTTATTTATTTCAAAAATGATTATTGTTTTAATTATATTCAAAATGAAAACATTGGTTAGTCACCAAATTGCTTTAATTTTTATTTATTTTGAAGGGTTATTTCCCAGTTTGCGATTTAATTTTTCACTCTCCGGACGACTCTTCAAGCAAGCTATCGTGGTCACCATGGTATTTGAATATGCAATAATTTTTGTCTTTAATGTTTTAAAATTAAAGAGATCTGAATATTATTCAAGAAACGCATTTAACATTTAAATATCTTGTCCATAAACAGATAAAATTAATTTATTTAGCTTTAATTACTTTTAAATTTAGAAATATTTCTCAATAACAATATCAAATAATAATTTGCTTGTTCATCTTTATACTAAATAAAAATGCCTTTGAAAAATATAAAAAAAATGATACCATTAAGCACTGTATTTTTGTTGGTAGTAATATCATAAGAACATTGAATACTAGTATATAAAATTATGCTTTTAAGCGTGATATTTGGTACGCTTTGGAGATGGCCGGGTATTGCAATACGAGTATCTACTAGTATATTTAGAAGAAAATATTTTATTTAATTTTTATTTTGGTGTACGTGACGTTTAAACTAATATATTTGAAATTTTATCTAGATATTATTATGTATGAAGGTATATAATACATATATCCATAAAACTCAGTATTGATCTTCATTGCAAGAAAATTAATCTTCATTTCAAGTGTAATTATTCCTTTTCAATATAAGAATATTGATCTTAAATACAAGCGCATTGATTATCAATAATAATATTGATCTTAAATACAAGAATATTGATTATCAATAAGAACATTGATTTTAAATACAAGCGTGTTGATTATCAATAAGAATATTGATCTTAAATGCAAGCGAATTTAAGCAAATTTAAGCGAATAAAAGTGAATTTAAGGATATTGATTTTCAACTGAAGAAAAATGGTTTTCGAAATAAGAATGTTGTTATTCAATACCTAAAAAAACAATGATAACACAAAAATTGATCGCTAATACAAGAATATATACAGAGTGTCAGAGAAAAAGTGCGCTAACTTCAGGAGGTGGTTCTACGTGATGACAGAAGAAAAAAGATAAGAAATTTTTTTTTAGAAAATCCAATATTAGTTTTACCCTACGAAAATATTTTTCCCGAGAAGATTATTTACAAGAAGATTAAAACCTACTTTAAAACAATGGAATTTCGTAAAAATATATATTCATCTTTTTTACTCGTACCATGTAGAATCACCCCCTTGCAGCGTAAAGCGCACTTTACCCCGGATACCTGTATAGTAGAATCATTTTACACCACCATGCAATCAAGAGATTCTTGATTGCATGGTGGTGTACTGTATCGTAGGACTACTGCGAGGTAGGAGGGGATGGCGGGCGGGTGTTACAAACTATTTCGAACCAATATGATCCATTAACGGTGTATACAAAAACATTTAAACATGCGGTCTTTAAACTGACTTACCTGTACTTTTAACACAAGAAACAATCTTCGTTGAAAGAATATTGATCTTCAGTGAAAGAACATTGATGTTAAATTCGAGAATATTTACATTAAAAATAAGAATATTGATCTTCAATGGTAATACCTTTATTGTTCTTCAATTAAAGTATATTGATGTTCATCTACTGAACAATGATTTGAATTACTTCTGTTGCTGTACTGGTAACCAAATATGAATGTCGATTGTATGCACTTTAAAAGCACTGGACAGAGCATTAGTACTTACAATTTTGTTTGAATAACATTGAAGCTAAATCTTGGATGAAGGGATATAACCTGGTAGCCACCTCGTTTAACATAATTTTGAAATGATTTGTATGCAAAGTGGTATGGAATGAACTAACTTTATTTTATTTTTGCATTGTTAATGCAATTAAATGGCTTGTGATGTTTTTGGGCATTTGATAAGATAGGGTATGGGACGTGTCATTTAAAAATTACTTACCCCTTCAAATTGTCCACGAATAGCTCTGTCCAGGGTTTTTTAGGTTCATGGTCAGTTGTGTATATATCCTTTTCATTTCAGAGGACGCTATTCGGGAGGTTTTTAAAGGAGATAAACCAGTTTTGAAATTAACCGTGTTATATGGAGGAATTAATATTAACGACGAGATGCTTTTAATGATTCTGCAATAAATGTCCTTCACATGTATTGAGTAATTAGTAATGCATCTTACACGAACAACTTTGTTGGTTAACTGTCCAAAACTGTTTTTTTTTCTTAAACATCCATTTTAAATTTTATTATTGAACTACTTTTATAATATCTTAAATATATTTGTAAATAAAATAATTGTACATTTATTTAATATCCTCTTCACGGATTGGACAAAACATCATTCATTGTCCACGGTCACTGATACCTAATAATTTATTAAATAATTAATAATGTATGTTGTTGAATTATTTTAGTTATAAATCTTCGTCACGTTCTGTATTTCTCGTGTTGTTAACCATATGTCAAAACTTATTATCGATAATTCATTATGTCATGTGTACCTTACATTTAACAATCACCTAGTGGATAGGTTAAAATATACACACAGGATTTGTCTAAATAACTATAGAATTCTTTAGATTGAAAAAGAAACAATAAAGTTTATGAAATTGGTAAGCAAATAAGTTTTTATGAGAAAGAAATAAAAGAGGCAACGGTTAGTGTGATTATTGGCCACGTCTGTTCCTTATACTGGTAGGGTTAGATTAAAGAAATCATTTAACCGTATTTCAGTAAAAAAAAATCAATGGTTCATTTTCTTTGGTAAAAAGTGTCCCAAATAAACCAACCGTTTTCGTGATTCCGTCGAAAGAATATTGAGTTGTTGCGGCTGAGTTTATATAGAAATAACCAGTGAATACATTAACCAGTTACTATATACTGTATTTTGAAAGAAGATTTGAATCTGTTCATTAATTTAGACAAAATCCTGTAAATATTTAAACAATGAATTAATGTATCTATGGGGAAATTGCGGATCCCTGATTGTATTCTTAAATGAATTTGTAGAAAATTAATTTACTGTGCATTGAAATGTAAATGGTAACTAAGAAATACTTATTCCTTTCCTACATTGAATCGAACTGCAGTTAATGTTTTTTGTAATTGAATAATTATTGATTTCCTATAGGTATGTATTTGTTAACGTTAAGTTACAATTTTATGTTTTGAATGTGAGATATTTAATGTATTTGTTTCTTACTGACTTCCATAGCAATATGGGTATGTTTTAATCATTAAGTATGTGTATATTCTTAATTGTTGTCAAATTCGAATATTCAGATGTAATATAATCATAAATTCTGTATTTTTGTCCGGTGAAACTGTTTAAGGTAAACAAATCTGTACAGATAGAGAGCACCACAATATAAGCACTGTTAATTATATAATCACATTATTATAAATATATTCATGTAAAAATTATCTTAGTTTTATTTTTAGAGCGTTAGATTCTCTCAGTATCTCACTAGTGAAAGACCACCATTCAGATTCTTAGCTTGAGATGGTTTGGGGACCAGTCCTGAATAGCCGAATACTTCTCTACCTTCCATTTTCACATTTCCTTCCCCTCACACTTCTTCAGAACCACGATATACCCCAATTGAGGATGCCATAGTCTCCGGAAAGTTGGGACTCTTGCGAAAGTTGCGGTATTCATATGACGGTGAAAACGGTAAGTTATTTTTCTCAGTGACCAGCGAGTTCTATATGCAGCGCAGGAAAATAAAAATGATTAATTTCAATTGAAAACAGCTTCTCCGTTTTTTTTTTATTTTGTTATATAAATTGCATCTCTACCAGCTAAGGAACGTGAGTGCTTGGGCTAGCTGTGGCCAGGCCGTTCGCCTCTCGCCTAGACTGCCCTTGATAGTAGGGTAAATTGCCCTCCATACGAGACTTGTATATTTTCTTGTTTTAATCATATTACACCTGTAATTAGTGTTTTCTTTCTTTATTATTTCACTCTAGATGCCAAACACGTCTCTGATGTATCCTTATTTTGAGTAACTATGAATTCGTACTAACAATCATGCATGCAGGGACATTGGATGGTCTAGAATCGTTTTAAAAATAAATGTAGCTTCTTTTTATAAAAAAATTAGGGTCCTGATGTGGAGGTTAAACTATCAGTTTCCTCGAAAGGGAAAAATGGCTTTAACCATGTTCAGTGTCTGATCTCAATTCACATGAACTATCCTACCATTTTTTTCTCGTTCCTCTTCCCGACTTTTTTAAACCTCACAAATTAATCATATTATTGGGAATAACACCATAGGTTACTAGCAGTTGGGAATCATACAAAACTGACCCAACGCGATGCTAGACCGAAATTCATAGCAAATCTCAATGAATCTCGTGAATTAACCGTAAATGATAATTTACTCGTTAATTGCTGATTCTCGTCTTTTGTGCATGATGGTGATCAGAGTGATTAAATCCATTTACATTATTTTTTACATTAACCACAAACAAAAGGCCCTGAGAAAAATAATTTCTTTGGGATGTCTCGATAAAATTTTCGGATGCTGTGCGGGGGGGCTTTTTTAAGGAAAAGAAGGAGAGGAATTTCTGGGAAGGTACAAAGTATGAGGGTTGGGTAGGAATCTAGGGATCAGTGTGTCCAGGAGTGACGACATATGAATATGTCCCTTCCACTGCGGCGCAAGGCGATGGGTCGAGAGACAAGTTGGAGAGGTCAAAGGGTCCTTTCAAATTAGCTTCTCTTTATATGGCACTCCACTCAGCTGATGGGCAGGTGCATCTTGAACTCACCTTATCTGATAAAACCGGGCACCCATGCTAAATCACCAAACGTAGCGAACCACTTGGGGTGACCTATGGCAGAGGTGTTCGTTGTCCAATAAATAGTTTCCGGGGCGGCGTACCCAAACAAAAATTGGTCACATTCCCATTCCCATACCCATGCCCATTCCCATTCCCATTCCCATTCCCATTCCCATTCAAATTCCCATTCAAATTCCCATTCCCATTCAAATTCCCTTTCCCATTCAAATTCCCATTCCCAATCCCATTCACATTCCCAGTCCCATTCGCATTCCCGTTCCCGTTCCCGTTCCTATTCCAATTCCATATATATGTATACGTGAACCACCCATACAATATCACATTTAAAAAAAATTGGAATATAGTTTTTTTAATTAATACCTCAACATATATGCATCACCAATAAATGCTAGCCAATCTATAGATTTTCTAACAGACGATTAACTTGACTGTTTTTACGTTCTTTGATTCTGCATTACCTTCCACTGGCTACTATTTGTAGTTTATGTCAGTTCCCGACCGGTTCGTTCCCATGTTTGCACAGTCATGTAACGCCATCTAGCGAGAACATTTAACACCGACAAGATAGTTCGAGACCAAATCCAATAGGGAATATATATTATTATCTTCAATGTTTTCGCTTTCGCAAACGTTCATTTTTTACATGTCTCGGGTCTATGTTTGGACCACCTTCTAGGAGGGTGGATCAACGTGACAAGGCCATTCTTAGTATTAAATCATTATTTAAAATAAACCTTTTCTGAGTCGGTATATTATCTATTTGGTCCATCTCTTCATAAGGATTCTGACCTATAGCTTTAGGCACACAATTTTCTTCAAATTAATCAATCGTTTTCAAATCAATTGACGGCTATCGTCTTACACACGCCTAACATAGTAGATCATAATCCCAATTGAATTTTGTAAACACGGTGTTGAAATGGATGTTTAAGCCCATATTGGACATATGTCTGGATGACTAAAACGTCAACCAGGCATTTCTTATGATCTTCTTTAGTCTATGGCTGAATTTTCAAACCTCTGTTTCTCAAATCGTTGTCATTAAATTAATGTTGTTTAAATTCTAGCCATCTTTTGTTAGCTGAGAGACTTTGAATGCATATTGATTTTTTGATTCGAGTTTGTTACGGAACTGGATGAATTTACTAAAACATATAAACAATCGATTTTTAAATTCAGCTAGAGAGTTTGAATTTAGGTGTCAATTAAGGAACAATTCAGAAAAATGACAAATTAAGTACCAAAATTGTTTTCATTTAATGAATTCATTAATAGATCTAAATTTGAAATGTGCATTCGTTTCGTTTAATGTTTTTACAGATGTCGTAAATTTTCAAGCTTAATAAAAGTGTTCATTCTAAACGTAAATTTCAGATTGTCTGTATTTTTTTTATTAAAACTTCAGTATAGTTTCACCAATCCCTCAATAAAATTATATCGTGCAATTCATGAGAAATAGGACAGTTTATTTATTTATTTATTGTTTGTTTGTAAATATTACATAATACAATTAATGAACTTAAAATGTCCAACTAGGCGATTGCCTATATTATAGTTATACTTAATATATTACTTTTACTGGTCTAATTTCATATTATAAAATGAAATAATTAAATAATTTTTTTTTTCATATTATAAAATGAAGGCCTCAGCACGGGCAAGCCACCCAGTGAGGCCAACATTACTGGAAAACATAAATTGTAACAAAATAATGTACCAAATAAAATAAAAATAAATAAATAAATTCGATCCACCCCTTTCGTCTTCTCGTGGCTAGGGTTAAATACACTCGTGGGGTCTAGCGAACCCGCGCGGCCGGGACGAGGGTCCTGGCGGTCACAGGGGAGAAGTTATATGAAGATTGTGCAAAAAGCCTTATCCAGGCTCTATTTCCACCCACCCCAAGGTCCCACAGACCCACAGGGGCGGCGGCCAAATTGAAAACATCTACAGTTTGTCATAGATGTCATAGGGAATTGTCTGCCCTAGTAGTAGTCCATAGTTCGTAGGCAAACTTAACAAAATAGGCACGGCATCCGTTTAGTTATTCGAGTAATAACAGTGTACATAGTAATGTAATGTGGGTCGATGTCACATGAAGATGGTTTGGGATATCAGATACCGGATTAGCCGATCGGTTTTGTAAAGTTGCCAATTTTGGGTTTGTGTCAAATTTGCTTTCTTTTGGCTACATAATTTACACTGTGTAAGTGTACCAGTCAATTATCATTCTTGTCAAACCGAAACGGTTACACTCACTTGCAATTACTTTCAGTTGTTAATATTTCCATTTTTGAAATATTAACAACTGAATGGTGGATTTCCATAATAATGATATATTGAAACGATTTAAAAAAAATCCTCTTCTTTATTTATTTTTTGATGGTGACCGGATTCAGCTTAATAATCTTCAGACTGTTAAAATTATTTCTTAAACTATGGTTTATGTACATAAAATTTGGAGGAGGCGGTGGGAGTTAACGGGAATGGTATGCAACGATTTTATTAGATTTAAATGGATTTTCCCATCTTCGTACCTATGTGGTATTTGACAGCTGAATTCCAATTATTTGCTTATTACAAGCAGTCACAATTACCCCGGTTTTAGAGATTAATTAAGTTATTTTATAAAACCCAGGCAGTGTTTTTTCTGCATTTATTATCAATTTATTACATGGTGTTATTAAGTACAGTTGAGTAGTTTTGGTTTCAATCTGTATTTGGTGTTAGTATATTTTCGTTTTCTGATATCCTTATCTTATGAATACATTTTTGATTTAAGATTTAAATGTTATAGTTTTGGTGTATGATTATGAATTTTGAATTAGAGTGGGATTTTGTTGGATTGTTGAATAGTATAGGCAGTTTTTTGCCCAAATGTTGTATTTGTAGTCGCTCCTTGGATATGTTTTTGTTTAGTGTTTCTAATACACGTGTTGCTTGTTATTTTTTGTGTTTTGTATTTACGAATGTAAAGGAGTATTGTTTTAGAATAGAGTTATTTAACTGACGTAACGTTAAGATTGTTGAAAATTTTGTTAATTCTTGACGATTGAAACAATGATCCTTACATTCAAATCGTTTTTAAGGTACGTGTAATATGAGGTTTTATTCGTTTTGCTTTAAAATAAAATAAAATGTGTTCTAAGATAGTGTTTGATGGATTTAGTTATCAAATGTATATTTTTAGCAGACATATATACGTAATTATGAATAAGAGTTTCTGTGTCTATCTTTTAAACATTATGTTGGCTGGTTTATTACGAGCTCGTGGTCATTTCTCGTGCTTAAATAGAGGCCATTAAACAGCAAATTTATCGTGATTGCCCAAACCACCCTTATTAAGAAATATGTTTCTTAGTTCTTCTTTTTTCGAAACAGCGGCTGACGAGGTTGTTTATTGCATTTAATAAATCATTTAAATACAATAAAAACACAAAAGTAAGGAAAAAAAATTAAGAGGGAATTATAGAATTATATACTTAAGAAAAAATAAAAAAGGAGGGTAGGTACATGTGGTTTTTGTGATATTTCACCCTCCATGCTAGGGATGACCCTGTGTTATGGCGGGTGAATTTTGCAGTTTGCGGACATGAATGTATACATTACTATAATGTGAAAAAGAAAAATGATGTATAGCTAGTTTGGGTTGCAAGAAGAGAATGGAGAAGTTAGAGAATTATAAGAAGACTAGCAGTTAAAAACCCGGTCCGCGGGTTTTTTTCTTCTAGGCCCTGCGGGCGGCACTTGTTTCGGCTGCGCCCAGTTTAAGTGTTATTAACAACAGTTACATTTAATTGATAGATATTAGGTCATTCACAGAGAGAAGGTGGGTATATATTGTTAAAACACGGAACAGGAAGGAGTTAATGAATAATAAAATGCTCAATTTAGGCATAATAAGAATGACAGTTGTTTGAATAAATGATATTTTACATATTTGTGATGGATTATTTCGAATGAACCACTATTATTGACTACATGTCTACAACTGATATTAACTGTTATGGTACCTAATATAATTTGCTCATAGGAGACTTGCAGTGCTTAAATATGTGTTACAACCGTCAAATGTCTATAAGTTGAATCAATATCGTTTAGCACAACATTAAAGATAGTTATAACAAAGTTGACTGAATTAATAGATTATTGACCTGTATTTATGGATAAAAGGAGGATAATTGTGCGATGAGATTAGCAGTCGGTGTAATTAAAAGGTGTTAATTTTACTCCAACTGGTGGTAATTATTTACCTAAAACTGTTACTGTATCTAATAAAGTTTAACGTTAGATTATATATACACCTTCATCAGGAGAGTAAAAATCTATATATAAATGTGGATTATTACAATATAGCGCCCCTGAAGTGATATCTCACAAAAGCGGCGCTATGCAAATTGTCCAATTAATAAATAAATATAATGTTTACATTTTATTGTGTACGTATGCATTGATGTACAACTGAAATAGATAAAATAATGTTATCCGATTAAACTTTATTTTATTAAAAAACAAATAACTTTATTAACATCACTTTATTATATACAACCAATATATGTTTCATGAACGAAGTATACACCGAAGTCAAAAATTAAATATAGATGAAGGAAGGGGGAGGGGTAAGAGTAGGCTGCGTTTATAAGAATAAGGAATTACAATATGAAAGACCAGTTAAGTGGGAAAATATTTAAAAGAGAGTATATAAAAATAAAAAATCTTGTTAATTATATCTGCTTTTATAAACATGTTTTATTATTTCTAAAATTTCTAAACTATTTATTTGCGATGCTTTATATCCTTTGTGAAGTATTTTAAGACCTGAAAAAAACAAATAGCATATAACCATAAAACAATATATTCATAAGACAAATAGCATTTAATAACGGTTATTCTAATAAATTGATAGTTGAAATACTAAAGAAAAAAAAATTAATATATTCTCTTCAAACGGTATTTTTACCCTATTTCTTAAGATAGAATTAAACAATGGCGTAGAATTCTGTTTGTGGATAACGATACTTCTAAAATTATATGTAAAAACATTCCTGGTACTATTCAACCGGAGTTTTACACTAATAACAAAATGAAGAAATATATTCTTAATAATAAAGATGGCGAAAATCAAACAAAAAAATCAGGAGTTTATAAACTCAATTGGGGGATTGTAATTTCTTTTACAAAGGTAGAACCAATAGAAACTTTGAAATCAGAACTAAAAAACATCTCAGGGCTCTAAATGGAAATAGTGAATCTGAGTTTGCAAATCATCTATTGAATCACACTTTCGATAAAAATTCAGGTCTTAAAATACTTCACTCAGGATTAAAGCATCGCAAATAAATAATTTTGAAATTTTAGAAATTAGAAAACATGTCAATATAAAATCAGAAATAATTAATAAGCAAAAAAATTATAAATAATAATGAAAAATGCCATTGCAAAGTTTAAATAAGCTTCCAGAAGAAATCTCAAGTAATTTTGCATATTTAAATATTCGCGCCAGTCATTTGGTTCGTTCTTACACCGCCAGAGGTGCGCTCTGTTGGCCATCTATTGCCGCCGTGCGTATCGGCCATATTGAAAGAACGCGTACTTTTTTATAAACTTCAAACATTATCACGTAATTGTGGATAATTTTCATTGTAATGTAATTAATCCAATGGATTATGAACTTTCTAAAACATATTTTCTTCGATATTATCCAAAAATTGTATGAGCAGAAACGATATTTTTGAAGAAATATCTTGTGGCGATTCTATTTCATTCTATCACATTTAACATGTGGCGATTCTATTTCAGTATGAAATCGTGTCTTAATTTTTAATGTCTTATTTTTTTTGTATCCGGTCGCCTGCAAACCGAAATGAACCTTACGGTTGCTTAAAATTGAGGAGCAGAGTGGTATTTTTTTGCCTCCATACCCCCTATGCAGAATTTACCCGAAACAGATAATTTGAATATGACCAATCAGAGGGCCTACATCGTCCAGACGATCGCATAATAATACTATCGGATTATTCTGAATTCGCCAACTAATTTTTTAAAATAAATTTTTATTTTGGTGTAAATAGTTGGTTTAATATTTTACATTCAAATACAACGGGTTAACAATTAGATAAATTTGAAATTTTAGAAATTCGAAAAAGAGTTAATAGTCAGTTAAGTATTATTAATAACCTTTTTTTAAATAGCCACATATCAGATTTATTTTCGCATTTATACCTTTATATATTTATACCGTAGTATTTAAGTACCTCTATCGAGAGTGAAAGATACTCTCCTTATCACCCTGCTGAAATACCACCATTCATTATTGAAACGTTGCTTAAGATGGCTTTAGCTATCTTTAGTGATTAGAACTGAATAACCAGGTACCTGCTTCCTAACTTTAATATCTTGAGTAATCTTTGCTATCCCAATCCGCCTTGTCACGGTTATGCTGAAATCGGTTGGCATGCTTAAATAAATAGAGAGAAATTAAAATTTGTGTATAAAGCATGACAGAAAACATTTTTATTCCTCATCTACTAACTAAGCATTGCTAAGTGATCAAACTTTATGTAAAGTATACATTTGCATATAACAGACTTATAACATTGTCTCTTTCTGGCATTCGAAGCTCTCATACATACAGTATCACATTCATATACATAAAAATACACTTCACCACAATCCACACACCTGTCTTGATGATGGACACTGTAACGCTCTCCGAAACGTTGACTAAAATAGGAGGCAAAGTAACATCGCACAAAATGCCAAAAATTAAAAATGCTCTAATCGTAATCTCCTACACATATAAAATACATTGGAGGTGTGCCTTTGTTCAAACTTCACGTCAATTTCAGTGCAAAGCTTTCAACAGTTTAAAACTTGATATTAAAGTTGAGGAAAATAAAAATAAATTCACACACAAAATTACAAAATGGATTAAAGAACAAAAAAGACAATATTTCCAAAATTTCATAGCATAAAATAAAAATAAAACCTACACGTAACACACAAAACCAATATAAACACACATCACTCACAAACACACAAGATTATTTTCAATGTACTATTTTTTTTTTTTAATTTTAATATATTATTATGTATTTTTAATTTTAAATGTATAATTTTTCTCATTAAATGTATTATGTAGTTTTTTTTTTATATTATAAAATGAAGGCCTCAGCACGGGCAAGCCACCCAGTGAGGCCTACATTACTGAAAACCTTGAATTGTAAAAAATAGTGTACCTAATAAAAAAAAAAATTAAAAAAAAAAGAAATATGTGAATCGAAAAATTATTTTAACCAAATCTTTATTTTTTCAGTAATGGAACAGTGTCGAACAAATCGTTAAAAATTCTAATGTATGAGTGAATATCTCCTGCACCGCGAAACGTTAAATGGGTATTGGGAAACAGCGGGAAAATACTGGAATCGGAGAAAATGACTTAAGAAGTAGGGATAATCGTTCAAAGTTTAAGGCTACGCTCGGGCGGGATCTCGCCAAGGGTGGGTGGCCAACTGATTACCTCTGCTCCCTGCTCCGGTATTCGGGAGACGGGGCTTTATGAACCACGGAAACGTAGCTACTTACTTAAAGCAGGTAGCTAATCACGGCAATAAGGGGTACATTTAAATGTTGAATACTTTCATGAAACGCGAGGTATTTTAAAGATTTTTAGTATACGGTAGGACGAAGTGTTGTGAAGAAAATAAAGCTGATATTTCTTGTGCATCTTTTATGCTGTAAGTCTAACAACGGCTACCCATAATTAGGTCTCTTCGCTGTAGGCGCTTGACGGCCTCCATGTTTGAGGATTAAGGCTCATGAATACCAAGCTACAGGTAGAGGATTCAAATTTCGGCGTGCGCCATTAAATTTTATTTGATTCATTTGTGTTATTTCACGATTTACTCATTTAAAATAATAAATATTTATTTGCGGCACATTCCAAAGAGGAAAGTACTCTCAGTATCGCCCTGGTGTAAGACCACCACTCAGAATCTAAACGTTGCTTGAAATAGCTTTGGCCGTGTTTGGTGACCAGATCTGAATAGCTAGATACTTCCCCACTTTCTTCACGTCGATCTCCTTCCCCTGCCACTAATAATTATAATATTTAATATTTGTATGATTTATAAATCGCGGTTTTCGTGAAAAATCACATAAAGGACGCTGCCTATCTTCAACCTCATAACATACCCCGATTGGATGCCGTAGTCTCACTAGTGTGATTGCTGATTGAGCAGTTGAGACTCTTGTGCGGTACACACATAAAAAAAAAACTAAAAAAAGTTTCATGCCCGGAAGTTTCATTTCTTTAAATGTGATATATATAAATGTGATTATTTCTAAATGTGATATATATATTTCTAAATGTGATATACATTTCTTTAAATGTGATATATATTTCTAAATGTGATATATATTTCAAAATGTGATATATATTTCTATATATTTCAAAATGTGATATATATTTCAAAATGTTATATATATTTCTATATATTTCAAAATGTGATATATATTTCTATATATTTCAAAATGTGATATATATTTCAAAATGTTATATATATTTCTATATATTTCAAAATGTGATATATATTTCTAAATGTGATATATACTTCTTTAAATGTGATATATATTTCTCATTGTGATATATATTTCTAAATGTGATATATATTTCTTTAAATGTGATATATATAAATGTGATTATTTCTAAATGTGATATATATATATTTCTATATATTTCAAAATGTGATATATATTTCTTTAAATGTGATATATATAAATGTGATTATTTCTAAATGTGATATATATATATTTCTAAATGTGATATATATTTCTATATATTTCAAAATGTGATATATATTTCAAAATGTGATATATATTTCTATATATTTCAAAATGTGATATATATTTCTAAATGTGATATATATTTCTTTAAATGTGATATATATTTCTAATTGTGATATATATTTCTAAATGTGATATATATTTCTTTAAATGTGATATATATTTCTTTCAATGTGATATATATTTCTAAATGTGATATATATTTTTAAATGTGAAATATATTTCTAAATGTGATATATATTTCTAAATGTGATATATATTTCTAAATGTGATATATATTTCTTTAAATGTGATATATATAAATGTGATTATTTCTAAATGTGATATATATATATTTCTATATATTTCAAAATGTGATATATATTTCTATATATTTCAAAATGTGATATATATTTCTAAATGTGATATATATTTCTTTAAATGTGATATATATTTCTAATTGTGGTATATATTTCTAAATGTGATATTTATTTCTTTAAATGTGATATATATTTCTTTAAATGTGATATATATTTCTAAATGTGATATATATTTTTAAATGTGATTTATATTTCTAAATGTTATATATTTTTCTAAATGTGATATATATTTTTAAATGTGATTATATATTTCTTTAAATGTGATATATATTTCTAAATGTGATATATATTTCTAAATGTGATATGTATTTCTAAATGTGATATATATTTCTTTAAATGTGATTTATATGAATGTGATTATTTCTAAATGTGATATATATATTTCTAAATGTGATATATATTTCTTTAAATGTGATATATATTTCTAAATGTGATATATATTTCAAAATGTGATATATATTTCTAAATGTGATATATATTTCTAAATGTGATATATATTTCTTTAAATGTGATATATATTTCTAAATGTGATATATATTTCTAAATGTGATATATATATTTTAAATGTGATATATATTTCTTTAAATGTGATATATATTTCTAAATGTGATATATATTTCTAAATGTGATATATATTTCTTTAAATGTGATATATATTTCTAAATGTGATATATATTTCTAAATGTGATATATATTTCTTTAAATGTGATATATATTTCTAAATGTGATATATATTTCTATATGTGATATATATTTCTTTAAATGTGATATATATTTCTAAATATGATATATATTTCTTTAAATGTGATATATATTTCAAAATGTGATATATATTTCTTGTTTTTGAAGTTGTTTTAAAAAGAAATACCATTTTAGAAATTAGATAAAATTATCCTTGAAATTTTAGTATTTGAAATGAACATTGATTTTTCTAAAAAAAATGTAAAATCAAACATGAAAATGTTATAAAAAAACTCTTTTCAAGTTCTGTGAATGTTCTTTTCAGGTTCTGTTATTATTTCAGTTCTGTCAAGTAACTGGCGTAGTGATATAATAACAGATTTTGAATAGGACATTCACGGAACCTGAAAATGATCGTTGAAATTTGATGAATTGTTCAAATTCTACGAAGCAACTCATCCTTACCGTGACATTTTCACTCACATAACGTCCATAATTTTGTAAGAATTCGATATTTAGAAAACTATTTTTTTTTGTGTAGGTATTTAATAAGAACACTGTCACTTCACTTTTTATACCGTTTATGCAATAAAAAAATATTAAAATAGTATAAAACAAAGTAAAAAGTTTTTACGCTTAGTTCTTCTAAACTACGCGTCGGATTTTGAAAGGGTTTTCACTATCACTTAGAGAATTTCTTCCATATTCGATGTTTTGTAAAGTCGTAAATTTTTTTTTTCGGGCGCTCATTTGCTAACGCTGGCTAAACCTTATGAGATACATTAAAATAATGTACCACGTAATTGTATATCTCAAAAAAGGCCTACAGAAAAGTCCGTTATAGTATATGTCTATGGCCTAAGAATAACCCATGTACATGTTTATACAAACGTACTTAATTAAATATTGGATTTTATTCATGTAAATGTATAAAAATATTTGAGTGAAACTGAGAAGAATAATTATCAAAATTATATATGAACAAATAACTATAGAAATCTATTATAGAAAACTAAAAACTTATATAATGTATGAACTCCCCGACAACATCTGTCTTTCAGCAGAGCGTGTAAAGGAATATTTTGGGTAGTAATGTGTGGACGCCCCGGTGAGATCTGTCCTTCTGAGCCTCTTATGGAATATGATGTTTGTGGCTATTAATGTGTGGACTCCCCGGTCAGATCTGTCCTTCTGAGCCTCTAATGGAATATGATGTTTGTGGCTATTAATGTGTGGACTCCCCGGTCAGATCTGTCTTTCTGAGCCTCTAATGGAAAATGATGTTTGTGGCTAGTAATGTGTGGATGCACCGGTCAGATCTGTCCTTCAGAGCCTCTAATGGAATATGATGTTTGTGGTTAGTAATGTATGGACGTCCCGGTCAGATCTGTCCTTCAGAGCCTCTAATGGAATATTATGTTTGTGGATAGTAATGTATGGACGCCCCGGTCAGATCTGTCCTTGAGAGCCTCTAATGGAATACGATGTTTGTGGCTAGTAATGTATGGATGCCCCGGTCAGATCTGTCCTTCAGAGCCTCTAATGGAATATGATGTTTGTGGCTAGTAATGTATGGATGCCCCGGTCAGATCTGTCCTTCAGAGCCTCTAATCGAATATGATGTTTGTGGCTAGTAATATATGGACGGCCCGGTCAGATCTGTCCTTCAAAGCCTCTAATGAATATGATATTTGTAGCTAGTAATGTATGGACGCCCCGGTCATATCTGTCCTTCAGAGCCTCTAATCGAAAATGATTTTTTTTGGCTAGTAATGTATGGACGTCCCGGTCAGATCTGTCCTTCAGAGCCTCTAATGGAATATTTTGTTTGTGGCTAGTAATTTTCTTCCGAGGCTTGAAGGGACCCCTACACCCCTACTACGACCCCTAAAAAATCTTAAAATTATATTTTACGTTTTATGAAAAGATTTAAAATGGAATTTTACTTTGAATAAAAAATCACAACATCAAAAGCGTGTAATATTATTAAAGTGACATATCTGAATGAAAAGCCAATAACCATCCGAGTTGATACATTCGTAGATATTTCTGCAGAGGACGTAAACACGGCAAAGGTTGGTCCAGCGGGATAAGTGGCTGACTGCTGAATAAATCTGCGCCAAGGGGTAGTTATTATATTATAGGCAATGGTGCTACCTAACTATGTGACAGAAAGCGTTTTCATGGTCATACAAATATTGACCTTTATCAGCTCATTCTTAAAAATAGTACTTTAATGTTATTTTATTAGTAACTAGCTATTTCCCGGCGATTTCTAGGCTTAATACAGAGGTTTTCGAAATCTGATATAGACAGTAACTATTTTCATCTTATTTTGAACGTCAGGTGTGCGAAATTTGAAAAAAGTGTCAACATTCTGTTATTTTACAAGCAATAATTGTTCGCCTGAAACACTCATCCACATTGAAAAATCTCCTGATAAAAGATATATGACGCCAACGGGACTCGAACCCGTGTCCCTTCGATTTGTTAATAATTGTTACCCTTTGTGCTATGCATAAAAATCTTGTCTCAAAAACATTAAGTTTACTAAAAAATAATAGTCAACATTCTGCTTTAAGGGTGAGAAAAGGACGTGGGGTGGTTTTTAGAAATCTCAAATAGATCCTCTTCTTTTAGAGACCGGTGTGAAAAATTTCATCAATCTCAGAATAAAACTGTAGATATTTTTAAAAAACAAACCCTCGCCGGTACACCCTTATTTATGTAGATATTGTAAGTGTATAGAATACGGCCACCGTGGTTGAGTGATTTTTATCCTCGGCTACGAATTAGGAAGTCGCGGCTCAAATCATGGCGTGGATAAGTAAACTTTATTTTTATTCAAATTTGTTATTTATGTGCTAGTTATTACTAATTGCTGCTGTGTAGTGATTTTGAAAATAAATTAATACACGTAAAGAATCTAAATAAATTCTCAAAGAATCTAGAACATTCTAGAAATCGTGTTGACACAGGAAGAAAATTTTAAGAAATCTCCTAATAAACTTTCAGTAATACTCCAATAAGTTATCCAGACATCGGAATACGAGTTCTTAATATTTTAATTTATCTAATATTTTCCAGATAATTCATCACAATGACAATTCAAGACACCTTTAAAAAGTGAAATAAAGTCATGAGAAGTGATGAAACAAAATATAGATTAAATAGGTTATGTAGGTTTTGTTTACATGTTATTTTTTATTGCTTTTATTCACTTCATAATATTTTTTTAAAGGTGTTTTGAATTGTCATGCAGAGATTGTTGAGTTATCACGAAACCCCAATCTCACGTCGCAAAACAGTTGTAAAATTGGGTGAAATTAACTATTCTACTATTTAATTAATTATTCTCTTAAAGTATTTTGTACCGAAAAATGTCTTTCTAACTAAGCTAATTGAGATATTTATTTAAAAAAGGCACTTTATCAAATAGACAAACGGTATCTGATAATAGACGATTCATAGCATATCGCTTATAAATTAATACATTATATTTAATAGTCCATAACTAACAGTTCTACATCTTGTTTTTGTGAAATATAAACCAAAGTACTAATTGTTATTACGCACATTAAATATAAATGTGGGAATAAGTAAGTCAGGGGTTGAATTGGTCAAGACGGTAATTTCGGTTGGGGTGAAATACAGTCGCCTGGAAAATGGATATATATATTTAAGTCGAGGATAATTTACACTGGAACGTTAAGGGATTAACATTTTGTTCCATTCCAATTAAAACTGTTTTTTGAATGAAATAAATAAATTAATTTAAAATTAGTAGTATTTATAAAATACATGAATTTAAATAGACATTTACAAGGCATTACATTTATTATTATTATACATTGAATCACAGTACTAGGCAACTGCCTGTTTCATGGTGACCAATATATTATAGTTATTTTGAATAAAAGGTAAACGATATAACGTAAGAATTTGGGCCTTACTAATAAACGTGTTTCAAACCTTACACAAATGATAAACCACCCTTAATGTAGAGTAAATGTTTGTTGTTCAGCTGCACAAAATCTAAAACAAGCCCATTAGTAAGGGGGTTACATAAATAAAAATTAGGGAGAGATTAATGAACGTTTTAATTTCTTCATAAAAACGCCTTTGTCCAAAACTAAAGGGGTATCTATTAAATCTAGCAAATACATCTAATAATATATATGTATAACGTACGTTATAATCTACGCGTTCATAGATGGCGTAGTTATACATTTGTTTATTATAAGAAAATCCACTTTTTGGAAGATATGCTTTAAAATACTACGACGAAATATTTGTTTATTTATTTATTTATACTGGGTTTTACAGATGATCACACTTACGTGAGAACAATCCACTTATAAAAACTCAGTTATTGTACAATTACAAAAATCTACAATTAAATAAAGATACAAAAAATTAAATACAGATACATATAATTAAATACAGATACATACAATTAGAAAACAAAAACATCAAAAAATAAAAATAAAATACACAATCATATACAAGCTCGCTCAAGTAACGCATTACATTATACATTATTACAAGTGGTAAGAGGCATAAGAAAGAAATACGAGAGGTATGCATAGAGAGAAAATTGACACAATGAATTTGCTAATATTTTTTAATAGCGCCAGAACTTTTTTTCTGAATCCGTACAAATTATCGACGAAAATATCTATTTCAGCACACTCTATCTTGTTATACAGTCGACACATCTGGGTCAGAGGGCTAAAGTAGGCGATATTATTTATAAATGTATTCAGGTGAAAAATATTATGGCGTCTTAAACAATGCGAATTGGGGACATTTATTTTAATATTGCTAAGACATAATGTAGTATCAAGTTGACCGTGAATAATTTTATGTAAACATATGAGATCAGTCAATTGCAGTTTGGATTATATTATATTATTATTGAAGTGAAACTTCTTTAGGCGCGTAATGGATTTTCGGGGACGGAGTAAAACCGAGTCAGGATCGACACGAAAATGCGGGTACCCCCACCACCGCTCACCGTTCACCGTTCACTGTTTTCAGTAAAAGCAACAAATCATTAGCATGCGCATAAAAGTTTTTATGTGTTTTATTTAAGTACTTTTTTACTCGGTAGTATAATTTTGTTTGGCGCATGCCTTAGCTGTGGTACAGACGTGGACAGGGCTTTCCTGTACCGTCCGTCCGCCGTTCAGTCTGGTTTAGTCGTCCGTCGAGAGCGCTCGCGTCGCGCGCTTTGCCGTTCCATTCGTATTCCAGTATATAAATATTGTTGAAGTGAAACTTCTTTAGGCGCGTAATGGATTTTCGGGGACGGAGTAAAACCGAGTCAGGATCGACACGAAAATGCGGGTACCCCCACCACCGCTCACCGTTCACTGTCCCTCTCTCACCATATGCGCTTGTTGAGGTGGGGGAGCCGCTCACGAACGTTCTCTCTCTTCTCTTCTTTCCTCTCTCTCAGACACCAGCGAACTGCGCCACGCCAAGCATCAGCTGCTTGGTTAGTATACTGCGTCGTGAGTGTAATACGAGTGAAATACGTAATTGATTGTGGTTCATACGGTTTGGTACAGAATTTCATTTTAACCTCTAATTTTCAAACTAACCTAAGAGAGAAAATAGAGATGATGAAATGAAAATAGAGAGAGAGGAATACTAGAAGTTTCACTTCTGTCTTGCGTAGGCTTGACACACCCACTTTTTTTACTTAGACGTAAAAATGCATCCACATACAATATTTGATTGAATCGCCGATACAATATTGTATTTGTATGCCTTTCTTGTAAGAATTGAGTTTTTATACGTATATAACAATATATTCATATTGCGTAAGTACGTTAGTAATAAATCGTCTTTTAAAGCGTAACTTGCAAAATGTGTAATATTGTAAAATAATTTAACTAACGTCATCGCCGACGAACAACGATTGGTTCGATCCACTCTTTGTTCGAGTGGAATGACTTTTGACGTTTGGTTTATGTAATTATGTACCTTCGACGAGACTCAAGAATAGGAATGTCGACCAATGCATGTACATTCAACGGCGATTGCGAGCGGTCTGTATTGTAGAATCGTTACCCAGATCTTTTATTAATGATGCTTTTGAAAGACTGACGTTGTTCCTATTATATCTATTGAGTATTGGATTTTTATTTCGAGTGAATCTGACGGATTTGTTTATGTTTAAAAATAAATAATTTATGTTACACCAATTGGAAATTATGTGTTACGAGTTCGTCCTACCAATGGTAGATTATATTTTTACCAGAAAATAATTTAATTCCACATTTGAAATGTGTATTTCGTTTGCTTAAATTACTTAGATGATTCTTCAAGGGTCTGCACTTTTCCGTTTTCAAGAAAGCATTTTTTTCTAACTAACTAGATTAACTAACATAATCCGTGATTGTATACCGGTCTGCGCTAGTAATACCTATAATAAAAGCGTTAGAATCATAGACATATGAATATTAGTAGACCTGCCCTAAGTGATTAAAAGCGTATTATCCCCACTCCCCATACCGGTTCCATTAAGCCGGCTGGGCTCGCGTATGGCCTCAAATGAAATTTGAAAACGTGACGTCATCATTCTTGTGCGAACTATGGTCGAGGCATCATCGGTTCATTTTACTAAATAACACGGCAAAATTTTGACTTGTACTATGAAAACTGGTAAAAATAGATGTGAAAAAAGAGAATAAACCCAATTGTCGTATTACATTCCATATATAAGCATTATTTTACTTTATTTTAAGCATATTCACATCGTATAATATGAATCAGTTGTTACTATCACATCGAGAAACGTCTGGACGCGAAACACAAAGCTGGTTGGTTGCTGGGAAGTAAATTATGAACATTTATAAAAGTGTCTTAACTAAATACTCTGAAACTAACTACGACTCTGAAAATAGAAGCTGCCTTACTTTGCCGAATTTGGACTTCGCAAATTTGTTCATAACGTGGCGAGTAATTTGCGCTCCCATGTAAAAATGTCTATTCATTCAAAGCAGATTTTACTTTTAAGAAGTAAATGGTGATATTATAATGCGAGATGCCTATTTACTGTCAGATTGATTTATTGACGAATCACAGTCAGCTTCACTCCCTTCGTTCTTCAACAGTTGATTTTACCCCTCGCCCATATCTTCTCGTCTATTAATTCCTATGTCTGTGGTTAGAATCCTTTCTTTCCATGTCTGTTATGTTTTATATATGCATGTATTGAAACGAGCGCCAAGAAATTGTAACATGATATTTGGTCGTTTTTACGACCAAGTTTGTATTTCGTACCTCCCCCAACAGTAATTATTTTATGACAGATTAAACACCCATTTACTGTACAAGATTTCTTATTTTAAAATTCTTAACATTTGGTAAGAGTTATCTTGAACAAGTCTTCTTGACGACTATGGCTGAAGTTTTCTTGGAAGAAATAGCATTTCAAGAGGAATGGGCTATCCGTAGAGTTACATAGTATATTGTATTAGTATCGAAATGTGTTTGTAGCACTAACAATAATATTTTTTTAAAGACGTTTAGCCTTAGTATATAAAATATATGTAAACTACGATAATGCACTGTAATACGATAAGTTTTCTCAGTGCATACACAGACCAGTAATGTTTTGGTTAGTTTGGTTAGTGTTGAATTTCCTATTCCGAGAATTCCATCTTGACTCTCACCAGACACATCTCAGACGGGTAAAAAATAAGTAAAAAGTACAATAGAACCTTCATCTAAACTACAAAACTGGTAGGTATCTGTTTGTCTGAAGCAGTAAAAACGCTCGGAAGGTCTGTTCAAGGATTCATGAATTTTTTACAATTTTTTCATGTAGAATTTTAGGACAACGCAACCATTTTCTTCTGCAAATGCAACAACATTTTCATCGCGATCTTAGAGCTTTGAAATATATTGATATTTTATTTTCAAACCGTTTTATTTATGAAGGTATTAAAATAAGAGAGACGCCAGATGCTTATTGCATGGTCTTCAATTGTTCGATGAGAAAAAAATAGGATTGAGTGAAGTGTTTTTTATGACATTGACATTAATATCTGATCTGCTATAAAAAAATACTATTTAAAATTTTAAAAAATCAAGATGTTTCGAAACCAATGGTTTCTTGGTCGGGATTAACACATAAATTAGAAAATGTTAAATGTATTTTAATTTTACATGTTTACCCTGGCGAAGAAACCATTGGTTTCGAAACATGCAGATAATTTTGATTAAATAGTGTGTATTCAAAGTTATTTATTTCCTTTAAATTAAAATAATACCATCAACCAAATTTGCAATTATTGAAGAAGAAAAAATACTTCTTATATATTTTTGATTGAACTGTGAAAAAAAGAGTTGTCCCAGTTTTATTTAAGAATGAATTATTTTTCTGTGAAAGACCTGCCTTTGTTCAAACTCGAAAAGGGTAGGGAATTAAAACATTGTTACGTCACGATAAATAAAATATTTAAGGACTTTTTTAGTAGTATAAATTTTATTTTTTTTTAAATTGTAAAGATTTCCACTTTACGGAAATCGGATTAAGGGTAGTTAGTTATTCGGGAAGATTTCAAGAAATCCGGCTATCAGGATTTTGGCTTTCGGAATATCGAACATTCGGATTGTTGGGATGGGTTATTTCAGAGAATTTGAACAATACATCTAATTTCAAAGTTGATTTTCTAGTTCTGTGAAGGTTCTATTAAAGTTCTGTTATTATTTAAGTTTTGTGAAACAACTGGCAAATAATCATATAATAATAAAACTTGTATAAAACTTTCACTGAACTTGAAAATCGTATTCGAAATTTGATGAATTGTTCAAATTCTCTGAAATAACCAATCCTTACAGGGACATTTTCACTCTTTCAGTCGTCGGGCCATGACCCAAACCCATCACGTATTTATAAAATTATTTTACAGACTCCACTTGACGCATGATATGAACAGTCTCGAGAAGTTATTTATTCAATTTTGATTCTCTTATGTGCAGACATTAATGATATAAATATTTTCTTGGAACACTCTTTATTGCCCTTTCCGTTCTACTCTACAACGTGTAGGTAGGTATATATTTATTAAAACGAGTTATACCCACTTTTATTTATTTGTAAATGATTTTAAAAATATGCGTTATCTTACTTGAGGCTATTAACAAACTATTTGTTTTTTAACAACCTACCCATATCTCAGTAGAGAAAACTAAACGAAGTAGCGCCATTTGAGTATATAGATATATCAGAAAATGTCTTACTAGAAGAATCCAATCCTGTTAAAATTAATAAATAAAATAAATAATGAAAAAAAGTTTTTACATTTAAGTACATTTTTGATGTGACATCTCACAATAGCACCACTGTCTGTAAAGAGGAATTTTGTCGCTACTTAGTTGGGCAGCGTTGCGGGGTGGGTCAAGGTAGGGGCTGTAGGAAGGGATTGATTAATGCAGTTCTTAAAAAGGCCCGGATTATATGATGCAGGAAAAACAGATGCCAGAAGCTCGTTCCACAAACAAGTCGAAGATACGACCCGTTTTCATGAAGCCAAAGTTAACTGTGAACGGGTGTTCCGCTCGTGTCTGTCGAGTTTTACGCACGTGCACCGGTGTACCGGAAATCAATGCTGCTAGCTTCTCAGAGCGGGCTCCATTAAAATATCTGTAGAACAGACTCAGCATGTCTACATCGCATCTGTGTATTAGAGATGACAATCAATATGTTGACAACGGATCGTCAATCAATTAACAACGAAATTTAAATCAGAATATACTCGTACGTACACATCCTAGTTAGATTCGTATACACCCGTTCAAAAAAGTAACGGTATTTTAAAAAAAAAAATTTATTTCAAAGAAAATTTATGTTGGATATATTTCTTTGGATATATTTTTGTTCAACAAAAAAAATGTATGAATTTGAGGTACATCTTAGTGTCATTTGGTTATATTTCTGGTGGTGTGATAATCTTGTATGAAGTTTAGGTACATTGTAGTGTCGTTTGGTCATATTTCTGGAGGTGTGAATGTGTTGTAAGAGTGTTTTTTTATTATATTTTTGCAAAAAATGTGTAAGCATAAATTTCAAACCGAGTTGTCGTATATTTAAGACATTATATTCGATAAAGAGTCGAATTGAGAAATATAAAAAAGATTGAACGTATTACCATAATTTTTTTTTTGATATAAATATATTTAAAACAAAAGTAAAAACATGGATAAGAGAACAAAGTGATATTCAACTTACAAATATTAATGAAAACGATGTAAAGACTACTTGAAACTCAATAAAAAAGTTTAAAAACTGCTGGCCACCTCAGAACAAGAAACCCTAGTGAGAAAAAATGTGATTTTTTTTAAATGAATACTTATATTATACTTTATACAAACATCATGTACAAACTTTGCAATTAAAACTAATAAAAAAATTAATTATAAAATTGTCTCACTGTCTGCAAACGGTTGGGAGCAGTTGTGAAACTTGTGAGGTATTCACCCATTTTTTTTCATTTTATAATATTTATAATTCTACAACTTGATTTTGGTATTAGGTAAGTACTTGCGTACATAGTTATTATGACTTAATTGAGCTATCAATTTGTTAAAGGTCGTGATAATAATAAATGTGAATCAGGTTCATTTATTTAAAACATATTACATGCTGTTATTAATAATGACAACAGACCACAACGATACATAATCACAGGAAAGGACTCTGTATCACGATGACATCATTACTCTACTCAGTCGTAATGATTGCTTCAGTAGGACTCGTCTTATCCTTCACACATATACCGAACGTTCAAATTACTACGTCGCGTGTTATTTTATTATTAGAATAATGCGTAAATTGATGCCAAACATTTTATTTATAATATTAATTACACTAAAATATAAAAAAAAAATCAAAAACGATATACAATATTATATTCTCTTGTAGCTATTGTTTAAGTTCCGATACTGCGATTTGGAGATAAGTTTTTAGCCAATTTTTAGTAGTACACGGACAAAACTTACTGTTGTAAAAATGTTTTAATGTATTTAAAATCTGGTGAAATTATTCGTTTTCCTGTTAAAAACGGGACTGCAGGCCTGAAAGGTATGAATTGAAAGATTTCCTAAAAAAATATCAGTAAAACACGGATATATTATGAGGATGTCTAAAAACATTTCATAAAAATTATAATATATTCGAATTTCGTCGGTATTTTCATTAGGAGTAGCGTATCAGCAAGAACACATGTTCCGATATATTCTGAATTTACTGATATTTTTTGGGAAATGGCGTGATATATGCGTTTCAATAAGATTTTAATAAATCAGCAATACTCATTTTTCTTTCTAGATACTTTCATTATCACCCTGGAGAAAGACCACCATTCGGAATCGAAACGTTGCTTGAAATGACTTAAGCTGTGATTGGTGACCGGATCTGAATATCCAGGTACACTCTCCCCGTTCTCCTCCACTCTCCTTCCCCTCTCCACTACCTTCAGTCCCAAAACGTACTCCAAATGTGAATGCCATAGTCTCACTGGTTCCAGAAGATTGAGAGCAGTTGGGACTCTTGTGTGGTTCTCATATAAAAAAGCTTATTCGTTAATTGATAAGTTTTTGAGAACTTGGTGGAGGTGGAATAACCTTATCACTTAAGTAAGCGTTTTGTAATGTTAGTTTAGTTTTCCCTAAAAACATAAAAAAGGTCTATGGTCTCTCCTCTAGTTCTCACAAATTCAAACATAAAAGACTAACCTACTTGGAATATTATGACATTCATAGCGATATATATATAAGAGAAAAAAAACTTAAAAGACTTGCCTACTTGGAATATTATGACATTCACACCGATATTTATGTAAGCCAAAAAAAACTTAAAAGACTTACCTACTTGGAATATTATGACATTACATAAATATCGGTAAGAATGTCATAATATTCTAAGTAGGTAAGTCAAATTCAAAGATAAAAGACTTACCTACTTTTTTTTTATTTATTTTTTTTTTTTTTTTATAGTGAATACCTCACAAGAGTCCCAACTGCTCCCGTCTGGAGCCAGTGAGACTATGGCATCCCCAATTGGGGGATATTGTGAGGCTGAAGGTAAGTGGGGAAGGGAAAGAGGAAGGTGGGGAAGTACCTGGCTATTCAGATCTAGTCACTAAACACGGCTAAAGCCATTTGGAGCAACGTTTCAATTCTGAATGGTGGTCTTACACCAGGGCGATACTGGTAGTATCTTCCACTCTGGAACGTGCCGCAAATATACTATATATTATTTTAATTAATTAATTGTGAAATAACACAAATTAATCAAATAAAATTTATTTGCGCACGCCGGGTTCGAACCCGCGACCTTCGGAATGGCAGTCCAATGCGTTACCACTGGACTATGCCGGCCCTTACTTGGAATATTATGACATTCATGCCGATATTTATGTAAGCCAAAAAAAAATTTGCAGAGAACTTTTACCAGAAAACAAAAACTCTGTAAATTTATTTATCAGTACCTTAGTTTCTAACAAAAATCATTTATCTTCAAGCACCTTACATTGGTCGTTAAAATACATAGAAAATTGTGCAGAAGACCGTGTAAAGCTGTATGCAGTAGTGGCGACTGGCGTGGCAGGGTTGTTATTTATTCGTTAATAAAGTAAGTGGTTTGTTGTTCCTAATCAATTGAATGGTCGCAAAGTACGAAATATACTGAAATTCTCGCCGACTTGCTAGTGCATGATACAGAAGGTAGCAGCGAAAACTCGGTAACACGCTACGAGTAATATAGTGGAAGTCGAAAATTGTTTGTTTAGTTGAATATGCATGTGGGTTGTACTGGGTCCTATGCCACTGGAATGTGGTAAAGACATATGCAATTATGAAAATCTAATATATTTCTAATAATAATAATAACATAATATATAATAGATGAAATATTTTCCTACAAACCGAAAGGCTTGTCCGAAATTGAAAAAAATAATACGAACGGAAAATAATCTGGCTTATTGTAGTCAAAAAGTCCTAATATAGTATTATGTAAATAGAAATCAGTTTTCATTAAAATCGGTGTAAATCACATTTCTAGAAATGTTCTGTTTGGTGGTACATTTTTGTTAAAATTGGTAGCAAACATAAGAAATTTTTGTTTTTTCTGATGTGTAATGTAATCATCTAACCCATGGAAAATGGATTATTTATTTATTGAAAGCAAAACCAGAAAAAACGTACATACAACACCTATACGGCAAACGTATAAGAGGGGGATCAAGTTTCCCAGGGATCAACTGTGCGGGGGATCATATATCCGGGAGATCACCTGTTATAATAATAAAAATAGTTCTAATAATTAAATAAAAGAATTTTGTTTGATTACTACTTTATTGTATATATTTATAACCAACCGGTTTCAGTTCAACATATTGTTTCATTGTTAATAAAAACATATTTTTTTCAATTCAATATGTTTTTATTAACCCTGATGAAGGTTTGGATTGAACTGAAACCGGTTGGTTATAAATATATACAATTAAGTGGTATTCAAACAAAGTTATTTTATTTTAATTATTATAATTATGTATACCCACAAAGTGTTTGCTACAAGTGAAAAATTAAAAATAGTTCATTATGCCAGTCATAAACTTTCCACTTCTCATAGTAGATAATATGTTGAGAGAGGGTAGGGAGGGGAGAATACAGGAATATGATAAAAGGTCAAAGAATGGAAGTTGATGAGGAGATGGATTGAGTGATCTAGTTGTAGTACGGTTTTGTTAAGTTTACTTATGTCCCATAAGTTCGAGTTAAAAATCTCAAAGTGGAAATAATTTAAGTTAAGTAGATCTCTTCAAGAGTAACTAGTAGTAATTCTTCTAGAATCGTCCATATGTTTGTGTACCCTAAAAAATGTAACTATACATGGCCAATATCACCTCTAACGGGTAAAAGCCAAAATAAATAATTTTAAAAAAGTATATCTGTAGATAAGCAAGCGACTATCCGCTAAGGAGATTTAGAATATGGAATGATAGGTGTCATAGAATATCTGAATGACTGAAACCACTCAACGGTTTTAAAGACAACATGTAATATATTTATAATTATTTCTGAAAAACGCTAAAATAATATATTAAAATTAGTTCATATTATCCATACCACAAAATTATAACAATGTGGAAATGAAATTGTCAGCACGGGAAATCCCCGTGAGGATATCACTATCGCTATTTGTTACAAAAAATAAAACATTTATAATTTTAATTCGGTTTCTGTTTACTGCTCATTCTAAAATTGTCCCTGTGTACACAATACACATGTAAATATACAATAGGCATATTGTAACCATGTAGGTGTGTTGTGAATTGTGTGAAACATAAATGAAGTAAGATTGGCGGCAATTTGCGTGGAACGCATGCGCAATGGCGAAGTTTGAAAGTTTGCCGAGCAAAGTACGATGAGTGTTTTTGCTCGAGACTTCAGTTCCATTTTACTCCCGCGGTTGTATGCCGTCGCGGCGCGCTCTGATAACCTCGTGGCACGTCGGCCTTAGGCGTCGCGGATATACAAGTTTCTTTGTTGAGTGTAAATGCACCCCTATTGCAACAACAAGACTTTTTTGACAAATCTGTTACAAAGACATTAATAATTAAGGTTTCTAAAGGCAACTTTTAAATTTTAATAACATTTCATGATAATCTCGGTATAGTTAGTTATAGAAAGATTTAAGCAAACTTGATATACATTTAAAAAATTGCCTAGTTATGGTGTTGGGTAGAATTTTAAAGTTTTGTAGTACTAAAAAAATATATTAAGTAAAAAAAAACATAGACGTTGATACTAAAAAAAAAACACCTTTTTCTTTCATTACATTAAAAAAAATCGCATAATCTAATTGAACTCTAAACGTGTAATGTAAATTACAAACCAATTAAAAATAAATAAAATTGTGCATTAAAATCTAAAATCAGTGTTAATTTCAATAAACGTTTTTGAAAACAATCTATTTTTTGCTGGGAATTTCAGGTAAGTTTTTCAAACAATTATTTAATCCTTACAACAAATTAAATTAATTGGTTTTTAATATCTGATTTTAAAGCAAGTAGGTACTCAGTATTATGACGAAAAAGCATGTTCGTGTTGGCAGCCCAAAATATTGGTGTATATTTAATTTAACAAAGAGCCACCACGCCTTTGAGCCATCAATGTGTTTAAAAGTAAAGAATGGTTTTTCCGTAGCGACATCAATTATAGTACTAATTTCTACTGCCTAATTAGTTTAATAATAACCTTGGAAGCAGCAGATTGATGTTATGAAAGGGGTTAAAAAATACTAATTACCTAAATATCTGGTAACTATCATAAAAGTACGGCGTTTACTTCCGGAAAAAGATTAAACTAAAACAAAAACTAATTACAACTTTGTTTAAAAAAATAGCAAAATATTTTTTATGTGTTTCGAGGTCATCGTAATTAGGATATAATTGATAAGGTTTAACAATTTTAATGTTTACTACGTATCATTAATTATAAATAACACGTTATCTTAGGTTTTGCTAGTTTTGTTTAAATTGGGATATATGATTGCCACATGTCTGTTTATGGTTTTCGTGAAATGTTTTTTTTTTGGGTTAATGCACTAGAAGGAATTTCAAATATAATTTTTTGGAATTACTTGATGAGTAAAATCTCAAATTATAATATTTAATCATATAAGCGACTCTACAACAAAAAATTTAAACAGAAAAATCGTACAAATCTTTGGTCGCATCTAGGAATTGAACCCAGGACCTCAGATTTGCCGGGGCCTTGCTCTGCCTCTAAGCTACTTCGACCATATTCCTTTCGATCATATTTAAGTATATCACACTTCTACTAAGAACTACCAACATTTCCTTCATTTTCTCAACAAATATTTTTAGTGATTGCAAGATTCTTCCAGAACTAAATTCAATTCCCTCAAAATTTTACTTCCTAGATGCCACCAATTTTTTAAATTTAAATTTTTTTCAGTTTTAAATATTGTCTACAATTATTAAATTTTTCAAATGTAATAAAAAGATTAATAAAATTATATAAAATCTTGATTTTAAAAATAAAAACTAAGGACTATAATATGACGCCAATAATTTGACGACACATATTTAGTGAAGTAACAGTATAGTGAATATAACGTAAAAAATATCATTTACTCCAAATTTCCAAGAAAAGGACCTATACAATATTTAATAAATCTCAAATTTGTAGATACAATTAGTACTCATTTATGTTTAACTGTTTCATTTGTTTGGTTACGTTGTTCTAAAGAATTCGAAAAATTCTTTAGAACAACGAACAAAAAATTTTGTTTTGCGCAAAATAGTAAATATACCAACAGATGATCAAAAAGCGTTAATTTTTTAAATCCATAATTTTACTGTGATAAAGAAAAAAATTAAGTTTAACTGTGATTTTTTTCACTTTTGTTTTATTTTTGATGCCCTATTTGTAGCTATGCAAAAATATATCAGTAAATAATTATTATCAGGATCCTGAAAAATTGCAAGTGCGCTTCATTGTTGAATTCGGCAGATATCTTTAGTCTAGAACCCCAAAACTCTCGACTTTGGCAGAAAAGGGTGGTTCATTGATTATTATTAATATTTGTTAACAATAATCAATGAACGCCTGTGCTTTAAAGATTGCAATTAGCTTGTAAATGCGTGTTGCCACCTTTAAAACACACGCGCCAGGTATTAATGCTATCCTTGTTCTACCGGTATGTAAATGGATGATGATCCGATGAACTAGCTTTGTGTTTCCTCACTCCTACAAAATGGGTCTCTAAATGAACCATTTTGACTCTATCCTTTTCTTAAAATGATCTTTCGACTTACCATCCCCAAAGATGACATCGGCCCCGAAGAAAATTAATTTTCACGAGGCCTCACGTGTGGAGTTGATTTAAAAAAAAAGCTATACATACAATATTTTCCAATGTGCTAGGGGGTTTAAGAAGAGCAGGGATTTATATATAAATAAAATTTTACAAATTATTGATAATAAAAATGTACATGTACAGTGTTGGTTAAAAAATTTAAAATGAAATTTCCCATACAAAAAAGACAATTTTGCTATTAATGTTTTCTAATTTCCAAAAATTATATATTATTTTTATCGGTACACGGAATAAATTTTTTTTTTCTCTCATATAAATATTAATAAATTAGACGAAATTTATTCCAAAAATAATAATGTCATATTAAGATGTGCTCTATCGAAATTTAAAAAAAAAGTTCCACAAGAAGCACCCCACTGACTATATAGCTTGTTTAAAATGACTAATTGACTAATAACATTCGTGTATTTCCTGACAGGTGTCCGTTCGGGTAAAGAACAAAGGAAATAATAAAACATTCACATGTTAGTTAAACTTACTCATAATACGTCAAATTAGCGAATTTAGTTGAGTACGAGCATATTCTAATTGAGTACTATTTTCATCCGTTACCTGTATTTAATGTTATTTGCTCGCTTAAGAGGAACGGCTACGTGTAAAAACACACAATTTTTTGTGGTAAACATACTCGACAAAACTGATAAAATATTTTTTTTAATCGAAAGGTATTATAGAAAATATATAGTGCAGAAATGTACCGTGTAATTTAATTTTGTGTTTAATTATGATATAGACCATTAGATAATTCTATTTTGTTTGATTTTAGATGCAACTTTGACGTTTTTTTGCGAGCTGACTGTAATTTTGACGGCCTCTGTAGTCGAGGGGTAAGGCTCTACACTAGCGAACCAAATAGAGGTCGCAAGTAAAATTAATTCAATTCATTTGTGTCATTTCATAAATTAATCATTTAAAATAATATATAATATATTTGCGGCACGTTCCAGATTGGAAGATACTCTCAATATCGCCCTGGTGTAAGGCCACCATTCAGAATTGAAACGTTACTTGAAATGGCTTTAGCCGTGTTTGGTGACCAGATCTGAATAGCCAGGTACATATCCACTTTCTTCTTCCCCGTCTCTTTACTCTCCATATTACCTTCAGCCACACAATATACCCCGATTGGGGATGCCATAGTCCCACTGGTTCCAGACAGTTGGAAGCAGTTGGGACTCTTGTGCGGTTTCACATAAAAACATTAAAAAAACATTCTTGCCCTATTTGTTTATGTTTATTTATTAACGCCCTTTTTGGGGCTTTTACGTGAGAATATTAAGAAATATACATTATTTATTGTACATAACTGAATTGCATCATTAACAACATTTTATATTTGTTTAAAGATAAATTGAAGATGTCCACTGACTTGGTATAATTGTTTACCTCCATTAGTATTCTGGGCAAAGAAGAATACATATGGTAGTTAGTCCCAGAATTTCTGCACTGAAATAAATCCTGACTTCTAGTATTACGTTGTGGAATCCGAAAGCTTATCAATTCTAGCAATACCGGACTATCAACTAAATCATTTAGAATTTAATATAGAAATACCAGTCAGTGAAAATTGTTTTGTATTCTTTCAACAACTTTTACATATATATTATAATGTGAGTTTCAGACCAGAGAATTGTACTCAAGTTGACTTCTTACGTAGGCAAAATATAACAATTTAATAATGTTAAATAAAACATCGCGAAAACATTTTTTTTGATGAGAAATGTTAATAAATTAAAAAAATTTGTGTTCCAAAGTACAAAGGTGATTAGTAATTTAAATTAACACCCACCGATATGCTTTTTTAATAATTTTTACTCTTATTTTTATAGTAAATAGAGTATTTTTATAATAAATAATACACTATTTTTTAATATTATTTTCATGAACTCGCAAATAATTTCCAAATTTGCCTCTATAATAAAAAATTGGGTACTTTATAATTTAAAACCCAAATAAGTAAAGTATCCGTACTCTATATTTACAATTTTTTTGATTAAAACATAATTATTCAGTTTAATTCGGTACTTTGGCCATAATCCAAATTCCAAAATTAAGTTCTGTGAACAAAAGGCCGCGAAACCATAATAATAATTGATTAACCTTTTTTATACAAAATTTTAATTACAACTAATATATGTTTATACAAAAATAAAAGATTTTTATCATATTAGAAATTTCGATATGAAATAAACTGAGATTATACAGCAATTGTAAATTATAAATTGTTATATTTCTGAACATATTAACTATGTGTTAAAAAATAAATAACACCAATAATTTTGTGCAGATCACTTTTCTTAAGTCACCAATTGGTAAGTATTTACACAAAGTTTGTAGATTTCAATGAAAAAAACGATAATGTAAAAAAAAAACAATATTTTAAAAGGTGTGTCAAAAGAAACCAATATATCCATTGATGTACATAATAGATTTCATATTACATTACACAAGCATGATGTGAAAAATAATTGTATTTGAACTTATGACCAAACCCTCTTTTTGACCACCAGTACGGTAGTTATTTAGTATTCAACCCGAGATTCAAATTCGAATTCAAGGGAAGTATTTTTCCACACCGACGTAATAAAAAAAATCGTTCACCAGCATCCACCAATTCCGTTGTTTCCTGTTTTTTAATGTTAAGAAACCAAGTCCTAACGGTTCGTATCTATCAGCACCCAATTTGTATATATTTAATACAACACATGAATATTGAATAATCTGTAGAATTCAACCCTCTCATTTCTTATGAGAATGAATCGGAATTGTTATGGCCCCGAAATAAGCAGTCAGAAAGAGGAAGAAGATGATTTGAAAGGGAGATATGAATAAATGAATGGAAGAGTAAGCTCATTAATGTCAAAAAACAGTAATAATTATGCAAAAATTGTGAACACGACTCGTTTAAAATAAAGCAATAAAATTTTGCATACCTATAACCTAACATAACGGAACAAAATGTGATTTTAATAATTTTTGCAGAATATTTTGCGATAATTTTCAATCCAGGGAATTTCATAAAATTACCGTTTCTGCTCTACAAAAAGGATCGGTATTTTCTTTAAAAAAACACGGTTTTTTTGACTGATAGTTTTCCATTTAAATATGTTATATATCGACAGAATTTCGCAATAAGGGGGCTTAGCGAGTATTTGTGACGAAGGTTTCATGCATTGATTTATTTATTTTTATTCTGCAAAGCAGATAATTATTTTGTGTAGTCAAAATATCAAAAAATCTGAAAGAGTGAAAACAGTCGGTCTGACCTTAAAATATTAAAAACTGAAACTCAAAAATTCGTTGAACCACAGGCATTGTCTATTTTGAAAATTAGACAATGTCTTGTTTGCAAATTTGCAAAAAATTGTATAAATAAATAAGTTTCTCATGAGAATGAATCAGAATTGCTATCGGGAATTTGTGATACAGGTTTAATGCATTGATTTTTTCTCTTAATTATGCAAAGTAGAAAATGATTTAACTAGTAAAACTATAAAAATATAAGAAAGGGAGAAAAAAGTCTCTCAAGACATCGAAATACTAAAAACCGAAACTCAAAAGCACGTTCACGCACAGACATTGACAATTGTGCCGAGTTTTATTAAATAACACGGATTTCAAAAAAAAGTCTTCAGTGTCGTTAGAACGCCGTTTGCCGGCTTGAACTACTCTTGTGTATGCCCTGTTTTATCAAATTATCAATGTTATAAATACATCTCGGAAATATAAAAAAAAAACCCAAGAAATTTTCTCTTCGTACGTATCCATGACGTGATATCTTTGAGTCAATAAAAAACTGGTGAAAGATTTTGGTTAACAATTCATTAAATTTATAATTTAAAATTCTAGTTTTATCAAGTTCTGTTATTATTTCATCATGGGCCGGTTATTTGTGTCTCACAGTACTTGGATAAAAACAGAGCTTGAATAGAACTTTCACAGAATTTGTACATTAAGTTGGAAATTTGATAAATTGTTTAAATTCAGTGAAACAACCCGTCCTTAGAAATGTTTATTAGTACTTCTAAGTACCTCAAAGTATGTTGGATAGATAATGATTAATGTGTAATATACATAGAAGTTCTTCATTGAATGATTAATGTGTAATGTTCATAGAAGTTCTCCATTGAATGATTAATGTGTAATGTACATAGAAGATCTTCATTGAATGATTAATGTGTAATGTACATAGAAGTTCTTCATTGAATAATCAATGTGTAATGCACGGTAACCGGATAAATCATCACAATAATAATTCATCACATCTTTAAAAAGTTATATAAAGTCATGGAAAGTGATGCAACAAAAACCTTATCAACTGGGTTATGTAGGTTAGGTTAGGTTAGGTTAGGTTAAAACAATTTTTTTTTCATCGTTTCTAATGACTTTATATCACTTTTTAAATGTATGTTGAATTGTCACTGTGTTGAGTTATGATGGAACCATTTTTTTATTTTTTTATTTGGTACAATATTTTTTACATTTTAAGTTTTCCAGTAATGTAGGTCTCACTGGGTTGCTTGACCATACGTTATTAAAAAAAATAAGTAGTAGTAACAGTAAATTGTAGAAGTAAGTATCTAAATAATATACCTAATAGAAAATATTAAATTTATTTATTTATTAAATAATATTTTTTAAAGCCAATAAAAAAATTCGTGAATTTGGCCTGATATGTTTTTTTGTTGGACAATATAAGGTGTTAGTGCAAGAAGAAATGTTGACAAATAAATAGCTTAAAAAATAAACTGACGGTAAAAACAATCAATTTGTCCAAGTACAAGCATAAAATAACACGCAAAAAATGGTTTTAAATCCATCCCTGAAGTATAATTAGAAAGCAGCAAAATCCTCGTCAGGGCTTCCTCACCAAACAACGTACTCCATTAGGCATTACAATCGGATTTAGAGTGAGATACCGCGTTAATCCGCCGATAAGCAACGAGTAGTGGTGAGCAGCCTCCGCCTCTTACTGGCAGTATTATACTGTCGCTATCAATCACTTAATTCTCTGTAATACGTATTACTCTTACTTAACCTTGCGTCACGACTTTAATATGTACTATCATATGCACAAAACTGCTTACACATTGGGGTAAGAATATATTTTTTTTAAATATTGAATACAATATTAGTGATTTCTAAACGAAAATCTGAAACAGAAAAATCAGAAAAGGAAACGGTCACATCTGGGACTCGAACCCAGGACCCTTGTCTTTCCGGGACAGTGCTCTACCAACTGAGCTAATGGGACCCTATTCCTCTCGGTCACTTTTAACTGTATCATACTTCGAATAAGAACTACTAACATTGTCTTCATTTTTTTCCACCGCACATTTTTTCAAAAAAAAAAAAATAATAATAAAAAAAAAAATAAAAAAAAAATAAAAAAATAAGATAGGTTTATCTAAAAAGACGCTGTCTGGATTGCATTTAGTTCGGGTTGAATCTTGCGATCATACATAAAGATAGTTGCCAATAAAAATGTGCGGTGGAAAAAATGAAGACAATGTTAGTAGTTCTTATTCGAAGTATGATACAGTTAAAAGTGACCGAGGGGAATAGGGTCCCATTAGCTCAGTTGGTAGAGCACTGTCCCGGAAAGACAAGGGTCCTGGGTTCGAGTCCCAGATGTGACCGTTTCCTTTTCTGATTTTTCTGTTTCAGATTTTCGTTTAGAAATCACTAATATTGTCTTCAATATTTAAATATTACAATTTGAGGTTTTACTCAATAAAGTTATTCCGAAAAATATATATATTTTTTATTTAGTGAATTCTCAAATGTTTGAGCCATAAAGGTTAATTTGAATTTTATCGATCAATATTTTAATTGTGGAATAATTTAATATGGAGTAAAACCTCAAATTGTTATATTTCAAAAAATGCAATCAAAAAATTTGCGTAGAGGAAACAAAGATAATTTTGGCAGTTTTTAAGTCGATGTATGATACTGTTAAAAATTACGAAAGCTTACATGGTTGAATTAGCTCAGTAGTCAGAGCAATTGGGTAACGATATGACCATCGCTTTTCACCATACGGTCAAAGATTTTCAGTGGGCCATATTTTATATATACCTAATACAATACTGCATTTTAATTATTATTTATTTACTGTTTATTTATTTATTGATTAAAGTGCCTTTTCAGGGCTTTTACATAAGAATATTAACAAATATACATTATTTATTGTACATAACTGAATTGCTTCATTAACAACATTTTGTATTTGTTTAAAGATAAATTGAAGATGTCCACTGACGTGGTATAATTGTTTCCCTCTATTAGTATTCTGGGCAAAGAGGAATACATATGGTAGTTAGTCCCAGAATTTCTGCACTGAAATAAATTCTTCTGGAATTCGTGGAATTCGGAAGCTTATCAATTGTAGCAATATCGGACTATCAATTAAATCATTTAGAATTTTATACAGAAATACCAAGTCAGTGAAAATTCTTCTGTCTGACAATTTGAGCATATTCATATAATTTAACAGAGTATTGTAGTTCAACATAATTGCAGGAATACCCATTTCAAAATTTATAAAACGTAAGAATATAATATAGAAACAAAACGGTTCATTAGTTACAGTGATGAAACAAAATTAACAGATATTAAATATTTCATAATTGATACCTATGATATTTTCTTGTAATGTCTTAGTTGTGGTTTGTATATTCAGGGTGATGTGCGTAATATATATATACTGTATAGGCGTGTGTGTTAGTGTGTTTGTAGATGTGAGAAGTGGTCATCTATGATGTAGCGATGGATCATGACACATTTTATTAAGAGTGGGAGTCATGATACCAGCTCAATATTTTCATACGACTCAAAGAGACGACTCAATTGAACCGTTGTTCTATTGAACGGGAGCCGTGAGCGAGTCGCCAGTTACGGCTCCCCCGGTACGGCTCCCCCGCTACGGCTCTCCCTTTACGGCTCTCTACTCCCAGCGTAAGCGTATGAATAACTGTACGACTCTTGGTACCTATACGCCGCCATATACCACGAGAAAAATTAGATGCTAATTACTTAGTAGGTGTAGGTACATGTCCAAGACCAGATGTCGGACTGTCAGAGGCCATTAAAATCTGTCAGCATTTCTAATAACAATTAACACTTCAATAATATTAATGGCGCTATTTGTCTAAAATATGTTCAGATTTCTAACTAAACGAAATAACTCCTTCTTTAGCCAAGGACACTGCAATGCAGTCCAAAACGTTGGCTAAAGAAGGAGATAGCGCAACACGGTATAATGCCTCAAACACAAATCACCATAATACTTTTGGCCGTGAAAATCTCAAATCATACCAAAGATTAACCGTTGAATTGAGCCGTGGTCCTGTTTACCGGGAGTCGTACAAATAAGACTCATCAAAAAGAGCTAGCCCAAATGTGCTGCTTGTTCATGAACGACTCATCGCTACTGTGAAGGGATATGACATGTATGCGCATTAAACAGTTTATTTACATTGACATGGCAACGATGACACATTTAATTCGATATAGTTTTTAATGGCCTAAGAATACATCTGGAAAGATAGTTCTTCATATCATGGTTCAACTAGAACCCATAAAAGTTACCTTGAAGTTATTAGATACAACGTGGCAAACAATATAATGAATATTGTATTATTATATTAATCGATCAATCAACGGCGCGCCTTGCTGATTTTCGCGCTTTAATTATAATGTATGCTACCGTCACCACCTCGGTTATCTGATCTCCTGTTGCTTATTAGTTTTTCAGATCAGGGAAAGGTGAAAAATTATTAAAATAACGCCGAAAAAGTCCATGTGAAAATTGCCTTTAATATTTACTAATAATCACACAGATTATTTATGTATTTATTTACGGTATAAGTACCTTTAAAAATGCAGAATAAAACATTTTTAACAAAAAAAGGATTTCAAACAGTATATTAAACACAAAAAACATTTTTATCAAAATAGGATTACAAAATAATATTTTTAAATAAAGAGTAAAATATTTTTAGCCATAGAAGAATTACAAACAATATATTTAAATACAGAGTAAAATATTTTTAACAAAAAAGGATCTCAAAACCATTTATTTATATACAGAATAAAACATTTTTAACAAAAAAAGGATTACAAAACAAAATATTTAAATGCAGAATAAATCATTTTTACCACAAACAGATAACGAAACGATATATTTAAATATATAATAAAACATCTTTAACAGTTGAAGTATTTCAAAACAAGTGTAAATATACTAATAAGATAAATTATAGCTAAAATATATATACAATCATGATGAAGGGATTTTTTTAAATATATTAAATGCGTTTTGTAAGTTCTTTCGGTACTTTTAAAGATGTCTGGAACTTAAAATAAATTATTTGCATTGTTATTATTTTTATTTATTATCTGATGTGTCTAAGAAAAGTGTTACGTATTGAACGAGTATTGTAAAGATGTACGAGTTTAACGGCCTCCGTAGTTGAGTTGTTCCTATCCTTGGCTATGAATCCGGAGGTCGCGAGTTCAAAACGTTAATGATAAGATAATTTCGTTTGATTAATTTGCCTTTTTTCACAATTTATTCAATTAAAATAAGGTTTAGTATTATAAAATTAGAATTTATTTATTTTTCAATTTATTTCTTGAATTAATATATTTTTTTAAATTTTATCTTGTTTAAGATGGAAGTTTTAAATTAGTGTACATACATTGTCATTGTGTGATTATTATGACACTTCTGGGAGTAAATTGAAGACCTCAAAAAGGCAAGCTAAAAAAATATTTATTTCAAATATTCTGGCGGTATTTTTTGCTCGAAAGTTGTTGGCAATTGCGGTAGTGTGGATTTTATATCAACAGAGCAAATCAGGTCATATTACTGCGATGGGAAGTAATAAAAAAATGTTATTAAGTATTAAGCGTTAGGTAATGTAAATTTCGCGGTCAGAGGACATAAGTTAAATGTCCGGATGTTTGTGGCATCGTAGAAAAGGACATGGCGGTCGCCGATAGAATGATTTTTGGCGTGTAAAACGGCCTGAAATAAATTTTGGATTCCTGAGATCACTTTTCACACAGGGACATTTAATAAAATCAAATTGTCAAAAAATATAAACGCCAGTAACCAAAAAAGCTTATAGTTAAAAATAATAAAGGGATACAATACTATGAACTGCAAGAAAGCAAAGAAAAAACACCCATCAATAATTCCAAGAACAACCTAGATACGTATAAAGATAACATTCATAGGTACCTAGTTTTATTTAATTTAATTTAATTTTTATTTTTTTATTTATTCTTAAATATATTTGTATTACAATGGTATAGTATATTGTCCTCCACGCTAGGAGTTCACCTGTGTTGTGGAGGACTTTATTTAGTCATGTTCTCCATAAAACAGTTGTTTTCCAGCGTATTACGTAGAAGATTAAAAAATTAAGGTGCATCTAAGTATAAAAGGTCACAAGGGGGCAGTTTTACTATTTTATGATATACGTCAAAAGATGGTTGTTGAACTGTCTGTAAGTAAAAGTTTTATGTTGAAAATGTCGATGGTCAATCCAGAATCGTAGTTGAGTCGAGTTAACTCCATGCAGATGGTCCCGAGGAAAATAATTATCCTCGGGGACTATGTAATTTTTGGAGATGCTGTATGGAGGGTCTTTTATGTTCAAGTTTAAGTTTTTAAATTCATTAAGTATGTACACATTACAAGTATGGAGGGGTGGGTTATGAATGGTGATTCTGGGGGACAGTGTCTCGAAGAGTGACGGACGTATGGATTCATCACTCCCACTGCGATGCAATGCGATACGTGGAGAGAGTCCGACTGAAGTGGTCAAGGGAATTCCTCCGATCTGGATCTCCACGCAGTCGGTTTTCAAATAAATTCGCCACCAAAACCTGGACACACCCTACCCGGGCACCCCTACTAATTCACCAAACGCAGCGAACCACTTGAGGAGACCTATGACAGAGGAGTTTGATAATCAATCTGTTATTTTACTGTGAGAGTGTAGGATTTAGTAAATAATCTTCAAATTATTAATGAGCACAATTAATGGTTCCTGTGATAATATAGCAAATATTATTTAGAAAATCGCTTTAAATAGGAAAAACTCGCGCCTGGTAAAATCACGAATCTTCCCGGCCACAAGTAGATCGAAGCGCTTTCTTAGGATCCAAATTAAAACAAACTTTCTGGTAGGTAAACGTCAATACTTCCTACTCCTAAATGTAAAAAAACAATAGGACAGTTCAACCATGAATATCTCGGAGTTAAATTTTTTAACTCATTACCAGAAAAAATTAGAAACATGAATGCAAATATAAACGAATTCAAAAGCCACCTTAAAAAGTATTCCGAACAGTTGAACTGAATCGTACCAAATATAAACCAATATAACAACACCCCCATACACACAAGCCCTGCTTATTTATGGGGGTACATCAAATACTTATATTATGTAATTAATAACCGTACTATATTGTGTAATTATATTATGTAATTCGTGTATCTTTTTTTTCCTAAAAAAAAAAAAAAAAAAAAAAAAAAAAAAAAAAAAAAAAAAAAAAAAAAAAAAAAAAAAAAAAAAAAAAAAAAAAAAAAAAAAAAAGATTGCCGATACGTATACTAAAATAGGCATCAAACCTACTCCTGAATAAATGAACATTTTCCATCTTCCTTCTTATAATGTTCCGTAATCCGTTAAACAAATTAATTGATTTTTAAATATTAAAATGGTCTTCTGGGCGAAGGCAACACTTACAAAAAAATCACTTAATTTATCACAAACTTGGTTTGAATTCAACTAAGTTCTATCACCAAATATCTGTTATTGCAGCAGAGAATTAGTAGTACGAAGAATCCCAAGAAAGAAATTAAATACGAACATGAGATTTTACCACCGATAAATTACTCAAACTTAGGTGTTCCCTTTTCTCATTCATACTGTATTCAGCAGATAATATCCACGCTATCCACTCCTTGTGTACTTTATTATATTTAAAAAAAACTCTTATCTGCCCACTATTAAACTCGTCATAGAATTTTTATTTGACTATTTGAAAGCTCAATGACCGAAAGCACTTAGTCTTGGCTTCCATGTTTATTTTTATTTATCACAGATGAACACATTATGTTTAATTTCAGCATGGTTGTGCCCTTGGTCTTAATAATCTGACCTTTTCTTACTATATCTGGCCTTCATTTTATTCTGATAAACTATTATTTATTTAAAAATAACTATGAATATGATACGTAAATGTAAATTGTAATTAGTAATATTGTTATGTCAATATGAATATTAACAAGCAGAACATTGGATTACACAATAATACAAAAATTATCAAATATATAGTGATTTGTTTTTGGGGTATTATGCCGTGTTGCGCTACCTCCTTCTTTAGCCAACGTTTTGGACAGCATTACAGTTTCCATCATCAGGGCAGATGTGTAATCACATTTCACATCTGCCCGGATAACAATAAATATAAACAAATTACAACAATACTTAGCAGTGAAAATCTCAAATCATACCATCAAAAAATAGTTTTCGTTTATATCGCCTAAAAGTGTAATCTATACTGATTTGGAAGAAAATTGGGTCATTACGCAAAATTACCTTTACCGATAAAAATAATTGCAATCGCTCTTAAAGTACGGTATTTTTGGATTGGGAAGTTTAAATGACAAATCCTTAAATCTCATTAAAACCCAAAAAGCCACAGTGAAAATTATTTTGAATGTCCCTGTAAGAACTAGCGCTGACGAAATCTTCGACAAACTCAACATCATGTCACTTAAACAACTTTATTCTAAAACAATACTCCTTTAGAAAATACAAGAAATAACAACTAACACATACGAGTATGTAAGAAACACCTCATCTCAGGGTCAAAAACATATCCTACAAGCAACTATAAATACAAAATTAGTTCAAAAAAGCTTCATGTACTCTCTAAAGCAAAATTTCACGCTCATTCAAAACTTACCAAAATATGTTAACATTAAAATATCAAATAAAAAGCTGCATACAAAACATAAAGAGATCAGAAATGGATAATATATTGATACTAAATATAAATTGAAACTGAAACCACTCAACTGGATAAAAAAAGCATCATCTAATTTATAATTATTTCATAAAAAAACAACTATTCGATATATTTATAATGACTTTATACTATCCTTACTACTAAATTTCAATAATATGTAAATAAAATCCTCAGCACGGGAGATCCCAGTGAGGATATCACTATATCTATTTGATTCCAAAAATAAGATATTAAAACACTTATTTATTATTATTATTATTAAGAATCTCCTTCAAATTATTTGTTTTTCGGTCAAAAACTGGATTGAAGGCCCTTATCTGATAATTATAGGTTCTTATTTGATAGGTTCCCTGATAAATTTTTAAAATAATACCAAGGAGTTGGTCCGGAGCGTAGGCTGGCCGCCCAATGAAGCCTGGCCGACGAGACTCAACGGGGAGATGGTGCCCATGGACTGCCCTGACATCAGCTGGTGTTGGAGCTGGCGGGTTATCTGCGGGGTGCCAGCGTGTGACAGGGCGGGACCAGCGTCGTGGATGACTCGGTATCTCTCGGCCGCTGCACAGCGATGGCATTTCCAACGGGGCAGGACTGGAAGCGTAATGTGTGGATCCGGCTCGAAGGACCATTTGTACGGGACATTTTTGCCTGCACAAGAAAATACTGTAAATAATAAGTACCGGCACACATCAGCCCTCAAGCTGGGTAATGATTTAAGTAAAACACCGTGAGGTTTTCTACCCAAACCATCATAAAAGAAAGAAGATTCATTTTAAAATTCACATTTTAATTAGATGTATTGTACTGGTATACAGAACGTATAAAGGGGTGTAGATTACAGGTACTTCCTATTTCTTACAGCCAACGCAATTTACAAGAAATAGTTATATGTATTTCAATACAACTGGGTTTTAAAACACAGATAGAAACTGAGACAATCGGAATTCTTTCAGCGATAATTTCAGATTGGAGCACATTGTGCATCATCGCGCCACACGATACAGCAAATGGCGCAGGCAACTGCTGCAGCAGTGGCCAGTTCAATTAGTAGCCAGGAAGAATTGGCCAGCCTCTGGGTTCTCAGCATCAGTGGCTAATTCGGTCAGTAGCCAGGAGAAATTGGCCAGCCTCTAGGTTGTCAGCATTAGTGTTTAAGTCAGTCAGTAGCCAGGAGGAATTGGCCAGCCTCTAGGTTGTCAGCATTTGTGGCTAATTCATTCGGTACCCAGGAGCAATTGGCCAGCCTCTAGGTTGTCAGCATCAGTGGCTAATTCAGTCAGTAGCCAGGAGGAATTGGCTAGCCTCTAGGTTGTCAGCATCAATGCAGCAGGGATTGGCCAGCCTCTAGGTTATCAGCATCAGTGGCTTATTCAGTCAGTGGCCAGGAGGAATTGGCCAGCTTCTAGGTTGTCAGCATCAATGTAACAGGGATTGGCCAGCCTCTAGGTGATCAGCGGCACTGGCTAGTTCAGTCGGTAGCCAGCAGGTATTCGTCACCCTTTAGGTTGTCAGCATCTGTGGCTGGTTCAGTCGCAGGAATTCAGCGGCGGCATGGTCAATTGATTATAAGGGCCGGCACACGGAGACGCCCCATTATTGTAATGATGACAGATGCGTCTGGCTCAGCGGCTGATAGAGTGCCGGCAGTAAACAGCTCCTTGCACGTAGTTGTAATCTTTAAAATGATTCTGCCGTGATGGAGGAACAGAAGAGAATACAGATTTCAGTTGACACTCAGAAATTGTAAGAACAGATCGCGTTGTTACCGGTGTAGTTTTAAAACTTGAATCCTCCAATATTTTGTTGTAATGGGCTATTTATAATATCTCCTACAAGCGTTTGTGTGACGTCAGCTTGCAAAAACATGTTTACGTTTTCAAAATGCAGGTGTTCAATTTTCATTTTTGCGGCTTGAATCGTCTAATAACAGATTATTATTGATTGAGGTGTGCAACTTTAGCCGCAATTGATATTAAATGCAATAAAATCATTTTTCATGTTCGATACAGCTATGATTATTTTATAGCTATTTACTGAACTAATTTATCATTTGTATCACTTGTTTCACCATCTACTAAGAAATGAAGAAACTTTCCATATTCCTTTACAAAGAATCAACTTAACCTTTTCTGATATCTCTTGCAAATGTGTTGACTTAACATCCACCGCTGTGGCAAAATGCCGGACAAATTTAGAGCTAGCCCCCTGAACTATACTAAAATTCTAGAATCTCTTTTTTTCACTCGACCAAAGCTTTACTGTCTGTTGTTAATGTTGTTATACATTCTTGTTGTTTTATTTATTTTCTCGATTTTATGTCCGGGTTAAATCTTCCCCATAGGAAAAACTAAACCCTTCCACACACTTTTCCACAAATGATCATCTAGTCAATCAACATTATGCAAGTGCATTATATAAGCAAAATAAATACAAAACAATACAAGAACAACACGTCAACTCACCAGAGATCAAATGGGAAAATAATTCACCGACTCCAGATATTTTCATATCAGAGGGTTCGGCTCGGTAGAACTCCTAACAGGTCCTATAAATCCTACTGATCCCTCAACATAAATATTTAAAAAAATCTTTCGTTATCCTACATGTATTTAAAATTACTGATTTTTGCATTTTTATATATAAATTTTTTGATTGATCTAATACGCCTAAATTTTTAATGAGAGAGCTAGGTATAATGCCAGTAGCCGAAATAACGAAAGGTAATATTTTTATAGTCTGAGAATGCCAAATTCTTTGTATCTCATTTCCTAAATCTGCGTAATTTTTTTTTTTTTGCATATCATTTTTGGACTCATCGAATTTATTATTTTTTTATGGTAATTCTCTGTCTCTTGTGTACAAAAATAATATAAAACATTGACGTGTTTTCCATATTTTTTACATAAACTTTACAGTGAATTATGCCTGTTCAAAATATATTAAAGATGTTTATATCGCAATGTTGTTTACAGCTGTTTAACAATTTACTATGCAAATAAGGAATGAGGTGAAATTTCCATGTAACACAATAAGCATTATTAAAAATTAAAAAAGCAATGACCCTGGACAATATGAAAACATTTGCAAACTTTTTACCAACAACCCCGGATATTGTTAATGTGAGTGTAAAATAATTAGCACGATGTTATTTATTTTTCAAAACTTCTTGTTTGAACATTGTTTGTCCCCCATTTTGGGAAGATTTCTTGCGGAACTTACAAAACACATTACACATTATGTTACGCTAGCTAATGAAAAACTTTATTTTCCTACAAAAAGACAAGTGTTAATTCCGTTGGCATTAAAATCGTTAGATAAACCCTGATAGAAAGACATTTTCTGAGCTTTTTGTGACTACCAAAATAGTATCGTTTTTATAATTTTACTATTTAGGTAAATTGTAGGTTTTGTGTAAACAAATATTATTTTATTTTATTGTTTTTATTTCTTGCTAGAGCTATCCCGATGAGTTACAAAAACTCATTGTAGGACGAGAGGAACTTACAATACATATAGATGGGAGTTAAAGGGTACAATTTTACATTGGTATTTTATCAAAATTATAAGTTTCGCATACGAAATAGTACAAAAATAGAAAAAGGGAGGTTAAGTAGAACAAACAAAAAAAAACAAAAAGTAAACAGGCAGGAATACCTATACACAAAAGCACTAAGCCAGGGAAGGCATTTACAAGAAGGTACTTACCCACTACTACATTGGTTAAAATAGATTATGCTCACTTACAAATATTAAGGAAAGGAGACAGAAAAAAACAAGACAAACTACAACACGACAAGAATTACGTATTTTCGTTTATTATTTGTTTTTAAGAAATAATAATGTTTGTTTATAATACAAAGACAATACTGTGTCTGCCATGTAAAAGCGTATATATAAATTAATCAAGTGATATAAAATTGGATACAGTATAAATGAAATGAAATAGTTAAAATATTTTGCTCTTGTACAAATGGTGACTTGAGGGAAATTCTCCTTATATGGTGTAGGAGTGTGCCCTGCCACTAGGCGACAGCCTGGACGAGAGATTTTTCTGATTTCCGATGGCGCTGACTCTGTGGCGCATCAAAGTAGCGGACACATGCACCCTTCCCAAAGATATTTGAAGAACGAGATATGCTATGTTGGCCGCCGGACCGTAGCCGGAGTACTACCTAATTAGGGTACTTTGAACGGTATCGGGACGTGTACGCACAGAAATCTGTTCTATGTATTAGTGCGGATACCTTAGCGATGCCTTATCGTAAGCGAAGGTGTGCAGTAGTATTGGTGAACAAAACCGGCGACACTCGGCAAAACAATTCCACTCAGTACGAACTGCGCATAGCACATCTCGTTCTTCTAATATCTTTGACCCTTCCCTTTGCGAATATATGCGGGGTGTTGCGTCACCAGGGGAGGCCGAACAAGCCTGTATGCTTGGCTATACTGTACTCGGAGCGTGTTTATAACACCTTGTCCATATTTCGCTATTATTTTGATTTATTAAATAGATGAAAATTAGAAACATACTTTTATTGGACGAGGGGTACACTGTTTACAGAACTATTACTAGTGTATTATAGTTCCAAAAATACATTCATAGCAAACCGATCAATCTTGTAAGTTAAGTGTGCGTTTACATCGCAATATGCATACTAGATATTTATCATTTGATCTGTGAGTGTGACAAAGACTCCATATGCGGTATTATTATGAAATACTGGTGACCCGACAGTAGATCCCCCGACAGTTGCCCCCCAACAGTTAGCCCCCGCCAACAGTTGATCCCCCGGATAATTGATCCCCCAAACAGTTGATCCCCAGGACAGTTGATCCTCTAAAGGATTATTTCTTTTATAAGTCCTCATTCGTAAAGTAAGTATGTAGAGAGGATGTACCTACGGCCGTACAACAAAGTTATACATGCTTATATATGCAGTCTGTTTAAGGAATACGCGTGAAAGTATACCTACCTGAAGTTAAAGATTACATAGCATTTCGGAAATCAATACATGGTTTGTGCGAAAGCGCTATGAAGCAATGCACGATAACTAACGAACTAATGATAACTAACGATAGCTAACAAACCATCACGCCATTACCCGCAAGAGTAGGCACAGAAGATATTCCGCCAAAGAACTCTGTTCTGGAACACACGTCTTGCTTCATTGATATTCCTATATCATCTCGCACATACTTTTCTGTTATTCTGGCTCTTGACCATAGCCCGTCAAGTCAAGTATTTGATGATAATAATAATAGTAGAAAGTCGTCGTTTTCAATGGTGGACATACCAGCCTAGTAATTTCTATGTGAGTGATTAAAATATATCCCGGTTATTTATGGGCATTCCTTTTGCCCGAAATTTCGTTATTATATTGTTATGTCCGAATTCTTTCAGGAAATGAAATTAATTACTTCTGGCCATTGTATATACAGTTTTTGGTCTCGGCGATATGTTTGTCCCCAACCAAAAAGCTGTGCAGAGAATACTAAGGACCTCACTCTCAGTAATTTCACTAAACCTCCATTTTTTTCTTAGCGTAGATGAAAAATCCATTTAAAACTGGTAAATATTAAAGTTTTAATCTTTGAAGACTATTAACGACTCTCTAACGAAAAAGTAGAAAGAGAAAAGTATTCAGTCGCATCTGGGAGTTGAACCCAGGACCTCTTACCTGCCCGGAAAGTGTGACCACTGAGCTAATTCAACCACACGACCATATCATAGACATTTTTTACTTTTACCTACATTTTCTAATGTTTCTTATTTTTGTTGAGTAAAATTGTTTTCTTATACTAAAGGTACTTATCGCAAAGAAAGTTTGGTTAAGCACAGTAATAACAAAGTTACATTGCTTGCATACAGCGCAATTTTCACTTATTATATGACTTTGAAAAAAAATCTGATTAAAATATTAAAAAAATGAGAGCAATATAAAGATTTTATCTTCTCTCTTGCCCACCGACCAGGATCGAACCCTCCCCTCTTGGGGGCGAATCCCACCCATGTGAATGCTATAGCTACGCTACGGCCAGTGACGTTTCGCAAAGATGTCACTGTCAGAAGTGTAAATATATATTCTGCGCAAATACATACAATCCTATGTTCGTGTTCTGCGTATTGTAGCTTGTTGTATTAATGATTTACGACTTTCAAATTACACATTTTCATCATTTCCAAAATATATTACGTCAACCTCCAACCAATCTCAATCCCATATAATGTTCCCATTAAAATATTGAAGAAATTTTACCGAATAAAGAAACCCTTTGAATTAGAATGAATTCGAATTTCTAATTTTATATGTTTTTAAAAATTAGCTCACATTAGACAAGAGTTGTAGGAGGGAGGTAACACGGAGGCCGGCAAATCGTTCCACAGTCGAACTGTTGAACTGAAGAACGAGTCATAGAAACGACCCGTTCGCGTGTGATAAATGTACAAATGTTGGCCAAATGTTCAATAGTAATCGTAGTCATAATAATTGTAACTCTGGTTCAATGAACTCGAATTTGTTTTAAATTAAATGCCGTTTACAACATTGGAACTGATTGTGTCAAGAATTCAGAGAAGCGATAGAGTAACAACCAATAATTTAATATTTAAAAGAAAATTCTTTTAATTGATATTTTCCAAATTGGAATTGATCTGTCCAGAATTCAGACCAACCCCTGATCTTTTACGCGTTTGCGAAGTATAAATATAATATGGTAATTTTTTATTTATTTATTTTTTATATATCCAATAATATTGTTATTGGGTTTATAAAAACAGTTTATTTTTAAACAAGTTCTGCTGTGTAATTATTATTACGCGTGACAGCTGTTTCGCCCTCTGAAGGAATTATCAAACAGTTTGATAATGCCTTCAGAGGGCGAAACAGCTGTCACGCGAAATAATAATTACACAGCAGAACTTGTTTAAAAATAAACTGTTTTTATAAACCCAATAACAAAATTATTGGATATATAAAAATAAATAAAATAAAATGGAGTTCTACAAATTAAACTTAATAACAATAAATAATATGGTAACTTGTATAATACCTGCTTATATCGTTCATACTCAGCTTATTATGTTGTGTACTATATACTTATTTTTGTACTCATGAACAACTTAACTATAACAATGTCACATCCATGAGTCATTAGCATTTGAGACGGACAGGAAATCGTTAAGTGTTAAGTAGTTTACAATCATTACACCGAAATATATCATTAGTCATTGAAAAGTTAAGGGTTGGTTTAATGATAGCTAAGGGTCGGTAAGTTCAACTTGATTATCTCAGCTAATTAAATTTCCTTCAACACAAACTAATACTTGGTATCATATCAACACTTAGTCGTTATTCTTGGTATCTGGTATTGTGTACAGTAAATATTATTTTGATGTTATTAGTTTTCAGGGTTTCAAAACTTTCAGATAGTGTTTGTAATATTGTTATTCCTTCGACGTTTATTACCAAAGTATTCTGGATAGATTGTGTGATGAACTAACTAACTAACTTAACATTTCTCTGCAAGGGTAGGTAGAGAAGATCAATCGTCGCATAAATCTGTCTTGACATAGGGGTAAAATAGATTAAGGATTTTTTTTATTTTGAATGGCGCAGGGTTGGCCATACACGCCGTATTACAAAACAATAAATAGCTGTTAATATTTAAATAATTATCTATCAATTGCTTCCGTAAATTATATTACACCATATCAAAATGAAATTTTGTGAATCCTTAATTAAATAAATAGTATAAAATAAAGTCACTTCCCGCGACTGTCTTTTTGTACGCTTAGTTCTTCTAAACTACGCAACGGATTTTGATAGGATTTTCACTATCATTTAGAGAATTTCTTCCGAAAGGTTTATATGTATAAACCATGCATATTATATTTATAGAAAGTAGAGAAATCTCCTAAGAATAACCCCCAGCAACGCCGGGTACACGTCAGTTAGTGTACAATAATTTCCCACTTATTCATGGTGATTCCCATAACAATAACAGTGACTGCCCACTTTAGTGAGTTGACAAAAATCGATAATGATATTACCTGAAGAGGATACACACTTAAACCGAATATTGGTTTGTTCTACCTCCTAACCTTTCTCTTTCCTGTCTTATTCCCCTCCCCGCTTTCTTTAACCTTGAAACTTACACCATCATAGGGTATATCACAGTCTCACTGGCTCTGAGCAGTTAGAACTCTTGTGCGGTTATCATATTTTTATGGATAAGTTATTCTCTCAGGGTGAAATTTGACTTTACTCTGCACGTGTTTTACTTCACTCTGTCAGTTAATCACTTTAATCTAGCGAAATGCTATTTATAGGACATCATAACATCACCGCTGTATTAAGTATTCCGAATGTTAAGGCAGAAATGATTTAGTTTATGATCTTCTTCGCTGTTTATAACTCCAATTAAACTTAAACGGGATAGTACGAGAAACATAGTTCGATGACGATCGGTGATTTACGAGATGTTACTTTGGAGTTTCTAAATCACCAGATTTATTTTCAGATGTGATCTCGCAAACTCAATAACCAAGAATTTCTCCCGTGGGATTAATCCTGAGATTTCGTCAAATGTTGGAAAAACAACTCTGATACTCCATTAATATGATATTTAAAAGCGAACGTTCCTGGGTTGCGAACAATCTAACTCCTATTATCATCATTATACACGAAAATGTTGCTTGTGCAATGGTACAGAACTGTCAAGCAGAGGAATTGAATCCACAATGCTTAGGTGGGAACCAGGTGTATTAGTCCTCACAGTCACTAACCGGTCTCCACTGCAAAAAATTAGGTAGAACACACGTGTGTTTTTATTTCATTTATAAATTGATATCCCAAAGGATCATAACCTCAAATGTCTAACTTTAAGAATGAAATATGAACAAATATTTCAAAGTGAATTTTTCCAGTTCATCAGCATATACACTATACAGGGTGTTAAGAAACGTATCTGAGTTACTTTAACCAGTGACTACTGAGGTTATTAGGTGACCTTTTGTCTCCGGTGACGTTTTTTCTTTAAAAACAAAAAACATCAATAGGTATATTTTGGACAGTTAGAAGTAGAGGTTGGGCAGTTACTCGGCAGATTGACCAGTGACGATATGTGAAAGTTTTTGAAAAAAAATATTGAAAGAGGAAAAAACCATTAAAAAATGTCACCGGAGACCAAAATTTCATTTAACTTCCATCATTGTCACTGTTTAAAGTAAGTCAGGACGTCTCTTAACAATCTGTATATTTTAAAGCCTAATGTATAGTATGGTATGAAAAATATTTACTATCTTTTTTAACTGCTAGTAACTGAAAATGAAATAAAAGGTTTGTTGACGCAACTATACGCATCATCTTCTAATCTATGATATCTAACACATGTTCCTGCATTCCCCCACACAACCTGTTACCCAATTACCTATCCCTGTCTGACAGTATGGAGCACCTACATCAGTGACATTTGCAACAATTTTATTAAGGCGATGCAATACGTCGTGTAATATTTTAAATTGAGACGCTATCAATAACCACCCTTTCGCAGATGGCGATAAGGTTTAAATTCCCGCTTAACACCATCCGCCTGTTTTGATTTATGCAAGAAAAAAACATGGCCAAAAGTGCCGTTTATTTTATTTTGTGGATGTTCAGGCATAAATATATTTTTTTTTGGATCATTTTATAAATAACTTAATTTGCCACAATATACAATAAAATCATAACCGAAAATGGGTTCGTAAGTAGGAGATTTTGAACTTTAAAGCAGTTTTCATAGATCTTATACATTTTTTTTTCTAGGCTTATAAAAAGACTTATCTAAAAAATACTCGATTGTTTTAAAGGCCAAGATGTATTCTACTCGCAGTATTTAATTAAAGCATCTGAAACATTTCTAGGCGACCAAATTTTTAAACCAAAAACACATAATTTTGTATTACTACGTATGGCATCGCCTTAAAAAAATTTATTACAACAGTCTGTTAAGAAAACCGGTACAGTGAACATGACCTTTCGTTATAATTAATCGTTGTATCTATTACGCAAGCCTGTGCAGTGTCCCTCAAATCCATGAATCGATTGAAAAGACTAAGAATCCTTTCCAATTCTAACTGTTAAATCCAGTTACCCCAATATTTTTGTTAAATATTGATTACAGTCCATAATAAATCCACAAACTGATTCGCATACAATATTGACGAAACGGTTTATTTATGTATTTTATTTTTTAATCTCTTTAATTTGTAAGATCTGTAGTTTTATAAATTTAATGAATGTAAAGTAGCTATTAATTGTTTTCGTGAAAAGTTTGACATTATTACAGTTTTTATGGAAAATTTCTTGTACGATATGCCGGCAAAACTACTATCCTCACTGTTCACAAAATGCCTGGTAGTATGATCTATAACGATTTGAAAGAAAACTGATTGAAATTGATTATCTGTTTTCGACGAGAGAATTTCGATACTTGAAAATGGTTGATAAATTTCATCAGAAGTAAAAACAACACCTATCAGTGGTAGCCCCACAAAAATTGGAGAAATTGAGTGAGAAACTGTGCCCGCTATACATCAAGGCCATGTTACACAAGAAAGGTATATGCCTGGAAGCATTTTGTTTGAGTTATGCCGAGCCGAATAGGAAAATGGGATAAAAAACTATGATGAATATTTTACCCTCGTTTATGGAATGGTAAGCACTTGAAAAGCGAATATTTATTCAATGAAACTCAATGAACCCAAAAACTACCTAAGTAAAAAAGGACAGGAATACTTTTTCTTGAATTTTTTTACATTAGCTTCACACAGAAGACCCGGAGGAAAATAGTTTACCTGATTTTCCTCAGGGCCTATGTCATCTTTGAGGATTCTGTGTGAAGGGTCTGTGAATTTGGGAGGTTTTAATTCGGGAAGCGGGTATGGATACCGCCGCCCGGGAACCATTTATTGGATAAACAACACTTCTGCCATAGGTTACCCCAAGTGGTTTGCTACGTTTGGTGACTTAGCAGGAGTGCCCGGGATCATCGGTCTTAGCGACGGATGAGCCTGCCCAACCTGCCCAAGTCAGCTTGGGGAGACTCTGTGACCTCTCCAGCTGGTCTCTCTCGACCCATCGTCTTGCACCGCAGCGGGAGGGATGGCTTCATACATCCGTCACTCCCACCCCTCATACGCTTTTCCTTCCCATAACTTTTTTTCCTTATTTTCCTTAAAAAACCCTCCACACCGCATTTCCAAAAATGACATGGGCTCTGAGGAAAAGTATTTTCTTCAAGGCCTCCTGTGTGGGGTTAATTAAAAAAAAAGAGATAAAGGAGAGTGTGTTTTCAAATGAAGGATAAAGGAAAAAGATATGAGGGGTGGGTAAGTGGGGAGGGGACCTGCTACTCTGATGTATGGTAGTGATGCATGTAACTGGCAGAGGAAGGATGAGAGTAGATTTAATGTTGTAAATCCAAGTTTGATCGTGTGCGAAATGTAGAGAATTGCAAAGAATGTAAGGCTTGCCTAAGCGTAATGAGCCAGATTAAGAAAGAGCGAATAAGCAAAGGCTGAAGTACAAGGAAAATATATGATGCGAATATGATTGGCAGAAGTCTGGGATGTCCTAGTAAACCAAATACTTGCGTCGTCCATGTAAACTAACAGAAGAGTATTTAGATGATGCGTGAATATGAATGAATCCAAAAGTGTGTGCCAAGACCGAGTTGTTTGGGTGGTAGATCCTCTCTGCGTATCCCTGCGGGAAAACGGCGTAATGGTTAGTACGTTTAAACACTTTTAAATTAATAGCAACCTAGCTGGTACAAAACACTAGTATAATATGGATATGCATTCGACGAGATACATGATTCGAACTAACTTTTATTTGTTTAGTGTGGTTACTTCCAAAGGAATTGACGATGGCACAGAGCTGTAACTGCAAAAAAACATTTCTGTAAAGATTAGAACATTGCACTTAAAATACAGCATTCTGCCAGGACAACCTCACAAATACGCTGTTTTGCTATTACTGCGCTGGCTGTTGCCATGCGGAAGACATAATGTTTGAGTTGCAGCATATTGGCCTATCCTTTCGGCAGCTATCCATATTACCAAGGGTTCCATGATAACTCAGCACAGTGACAATTTAACACACTTTTAAAAAGTGACAAAAGTCATTACAAACAATGAAATTATTTTTTTAAACCTAACCTACTTAACCCAGTTAATAAAGTTTTTGTTTCATCACTTTCCATGACTTTATATAACTTTTTAAAGATGTGGTGAACTATCATTGTGATGATTTATCCGGTCACCATTACCAAGTGCGCTTCGCGTGCTATGTCAATATGCTGTATCTTCACAAAGCTAATTTTAACAAAGGTATAAGGTGTGGGAATGCATCTAGGGATAGTGAGGTATTAGTATATCCCTCCCGCTGATCAAGACGATGGGCCAAGATACCAGTCGAGGAGGTCAACGGGTTTCCCCAAGCCAGCTTATCACGATCTGGAACGCCACGTAAGTGGTGGGCAAGCGCATCCTGAACACAACTCACCCGATGAACCAGGGAACCCCTGCCAAATCACCAAATGGAGCGAACCACTTGTGGTGATCTATGGCATAGGTGTTAGTTATCCAATAAATGGTTCCCGGGCGGCGGTTCCCAAACCCGCCTCCCAAATCATATCGATGCCGGAAAGGAAAAAAAGGCGTAAGCGACAATTTTTACCAATAATTAGTTAATTATAGAGATTTGATTAGACCAAAATTTTATTGAAAACTCATTTTTGAATAAATTGTCGCTTACGCAATTTTGCCTTTCCAGCGTCGATATATCCACCATGCATAGTGTATAGATAGTGTAGTGATAGTGATAGCGTAGTGATCATTTTTTTATATACTTTTTTGTTATCTAAACATTTAAAACTCTTGTTGTCTCTGTATCACGCAGTTAATCTTCGTAAAATATAAAATCATGTGGAAGCCCATCTGTGCGTGTATAATTAATAAATAAATATGTAATGTCGATACGGGTTTACAGCACACGTGGGTAAATTAATAACGTGTACATGAATAATAGCAAATTGTTGTAGTTGATGTATTTTGACTCCCTAAATCCTGGTAAATGATACAGAGGAATTCCGCGATCCGCGTACAAGTAGCTTCCCTTTCCTAGGCTCGTTGTAGCAACAAACAAGGATGCCAAAATCACACAAACATCAATTAATCATTGTTGTTTTCGTACATCGTACTATGATAAAATTTATCTTTTTTGTAGTACAGTGAGACAAGTATCCCTAATTGGGGTACATCGCGATGCTCAAATTGTTGAAGGTAATGAGGAGAGGAAGGAGATTGGGAAGAAAAAGGTGCGGAAATACCTTACCCTTTCAAAAAACGTATCCATTCCGAATGGTGATCTTTCACAAGAGATAAATTTTTATTGGTTACTTTCTGTTTACAAGATGTCGTTGCTTACAGAATTGAAAATATCTTTAGTTTCATGAACAAATGGAAGGTTTTAATTTAAGAATCATTATAAAGTACCTACACCTACACCTGGTATATCGTTTATAAGTAGATATAAAACAAACATCTTATTCTACGTATAAGCAGAACTTTGGAACATAAAAACTGTAACGCCTTTTGTATATAATGAGTTTTTGAACCTTGAAATAACTATTTACATTCAAAAAATAAGCAGCATACAGTTTGTCCCATAATTTTCATCTTTTTAATATGAACACTATAATGTGTCAAACCTTCAAAGTCGTGCAGCAAAGCTAGTAATATTAAAAAAGTTATTTTTTATGATGTGAATCAATCGTGTTGAATTATTAACTTAAGTAACATTGGTAACCCTGTTATAATAAATACCACACGTTGTTCAATGGCATGTCGAAAAGGAATTCCAAGGCTAAATAATTGCTATTGTGAGGAATTAATTTACACATTTTACTCGTTTCATTTCTCCAAGCATTTCATCTGCATGGTTCTATTTGAACAGGTTACTTACAAAACATTATAATATAGCTTACACGATTCTTCCAGTATCATTTGTGGTTCTTTGAGAGCTATGATATGATAAAAATTGTGGTCGCAAATTGTCTGTGAATCAGTTTGTGGTGGCCTGTAATCTATATTACTACTTGTGATATCTGGTTAATAGTTAAAATAGGTAAAATTGGGAAGGGACTTCTGAAGCACTTGCAAATGGATATTCAGTTTTATTAGCATACTCGATAATATACACACTGAGGGTTACTTTACGTGTACACTGCACAGGTTTTATTAATAGAGTCACGTGTATATAAATTGTTACAAATGTCACTGATGTAGGCAATCCATCTTGTCAGACAGGGACAGGTAATTGGGTTGGACAGGATGGACGGGGGAATGCAGGAATACATGTTAGAGAGATAAGCATATAATAAAATCAAATACATATTTTATACATATTAGGTAATAAAATTAAGAATATCAATTGATTTGGTTTTACATACATGCCTACATATCTTCGTAATGATACGTTATTATTTTTACCATGCTATCTTTTTTTCATAAGTTTAATTTCAGTGCTTAGTGATTATGAAAGTAATTTTTAAACAATAATAAGCAGATGCCATGTATTTGTGTTTTAAAATCTGGATTAACATTTTGGGAATTAGTTTAAAACTAATAAATAATATAAAATATTACGAAAATGTATTTTATCACATTATTACTCCCTGACTAAATCATATACGAGATACATTTTAATAATAATATTTGGCTAATTTATATAGCGCCGTTTTGTGAGAAATCACCTCAAGGGCGCTGTACAAATATATTTCTTAAATATTTAATATTAAATGTCAAGAGTCAGAACAATAGAAGAGTATGTATGAGACGATGTATGAATGTGAATGAGGCAAGGAGTGTGTGCCAAGACCGAGTTGTTTGGCGGTTCGTCCTCTCTGCCTACCCCTGCGGGGAAACGGCGTGATGGTTAGTTAGTTTTTTTAGTTAATACTAGAACTACTGACTTATCTCTAAGACTTATATCTAGTGACTTACGACTAAGGCCTATAACTACTATCTTAACGACATATATACGAGTATTTACATATTTAGCAACTTACAACTAAAATTAATATTAACAATCTAATCCTACTAACGCCAGAAGAAGAAGGAAGTTCTATTATATAAGGGTGTTTTTATTGTTAGCTGGATATATATGTTAAATGAATGAAATTAATGAATAAAATCAATCGTCAATCTTAAACGCATCTAGATGATTCATATAATAAAATAAATAATAATATTTGGATTACTTGTATAGCGCCGTTTTTGTGCAAAAACACTTGCCAACAATTAAACCGATTGAATTGTTGTGTTCCCGCTGATATTGTCCATTGTCCATTGGTAGGCAAGTCAATAGCAAAATTGAATGAACGGAATCGCTAGATAATGTAACAATTACGGTATAAAAAATTTTTTTAAAAAATAAATATTTGGATAGAATGACGGATTTATGGAAATGAGTGTCTGAAAAAGTGAGTTTTTAGTTTGGATCTAAATTCTGTTGGGCTGGTTATACATCTCAATTCCATAGGAAGTTTATTCCAAGCCTTAGGGCCGGATACTCCGAATGCACGATCACCAAACTTAGTGTTCGGATTTCGCTTAGGCTCTTTCAACCTTCCAATTGCAGATGATGTCGCTGATCTAAGAGTTGACTGCCTTAGACCAGTATTTTCCAGAATGCATAGCTCAGTAATATACGGTGGTGCCATTTCGTTGATAGCTTTAAACACCATCCAGCATAGCTTGTACTGGATCCTTCCAGGACACTTCAGCCAGTGAAGATTTCGGAGGTGTTCCGAAATGTGCGAAAACTTGGGTACCCCGGTGATAAGCCTTGCTGCGGCGTTGAACACTGATTGTAGTTTATCAGTTTCGCATTTAGGAAGATTTGCATAAATGCCGTTGCAATAGTCAAGACGTGATACTATATATGAGTTCACAAGTAATTTAGTTGCCTCTGTTGAAAGGTTCCTACGAACTGACTTAAGTTGTCTAAGGTAGAAGAACCCCGTGCTAACGGTCTTATTTACCTGACTTTTTAAAGAAAGGTCGGAACCCAGATAAACTCCCAGAAGTTTGACGGTTGTTTTAGCAGTTACGTCGTTGCCGGAAATAGCGATTGGTGAGTTTTCTATTAAATGTTGGCGTCTATGTGTGGCTGCCCAGAGAAACTCCGTTTTTGAAGGATTTAGCTTAAGTTTATTTGAGGACATCCAGAGATTGATTGCTTCTAGACACTCAGCTGTGCGAATTTTTAGGCCGTCGATCTCATTTGGTGAGTATATTTGCTGATCGTCAGCATAACAGTGAGATAAAAGACCAAATGACTCGATAATTTTTGCGACGTCATTTGTAAAAAGAATGAAGAGAAGTGGACCCAAAACGGATCCCTGGGGTACCCCTGAAGAGAGTTTTGTGAAGTTGGACTGTTTATTTCTAACCTTTACTGCTTGCGAGCGATTGGATAGATAAGATTCTAGCCAATATTTGATTTTAAAATGTAAACCAAACGTTACTTCTAGTCTCTTAATGAGAAAGTCGTGGTCAATGGTATCAAATGCAGCGCTCATATCCAAAAGTGAAATAAGTGCTAACTTACCTGACTCTATGGCAAGGGTTATATCTGACAGGACACGAAGTAATCCGGTTTCTGTTGAGTGGAACCTCCTATATGCAAATTGATGATTGGTGATTAATTTATTCAGATATAAGTGGGAGATTATTTGAGAAGACACAATTTTTTCTAGTAGTTTAGCTACGAAAGGCAGATTTGATACAGGTCGATAATTACCCAGGTTGTCAGCATCAAGCTGTGGTTTTTTAGTAATTGGGGTAACTACAGCAGACTTAAGTGGCTCCGGGAAGTCACCTGTGCTTAGGGACTTATTAAACACGTGAACCAGGAAAGGTGATAACACGTTGCAACATTTCTTGAGAAGCCACGTTGGGATAGGGTCAAGAGTACATTGTTTGTTTGGCGAACTAAGGATCAACTTTCCTACTTCTTCCAGCGTTGTAGGTTCAAAATATGACAGTATCCTTGTGGAATTGGCTGTAAATCTTGGCGGAGGGGCAGAAGATGTGGAGGCGCGTATGGTTTCTATTTTTTCACAGAAAAACTTAGAAAAGGCCTGCGGTGTAATTTCTGTAGCAGGTGGAACAGTATTACCAGCGATGATAGTTTTGACCGAGTTCCAGAGACGTCGTTAATTTTTCCGCTCAGAGTCAATTTTATTGATCCAATAATCGGATCTTTTGGCACTTATTTTGCTTCTGTACTCATTTTGAGCATTTATCCACTCATCTTGAGTAGTAACATCGGGGTTTCTTCTGTATGACCTCTCTAGTTTCCTCATTCGCCTTTTCTGGCTTCAGCACTCTTCGTTAAACCAGCCGTCAGACTTCCGAACTTTCCGCGTTTTCGAGGTGGTTGGAGCATATTTTATTAATAACTTTGAAAGAGTGGTGTTATACTTCTCGATGAGATCTGTCGTCGTCTTATTTTCCCAGTTGCTTTCTATGCATAGAGAAGAATTTTTGAGATCTTCAAGGAAATTTTCGAAATTAAATTTACGCCATTCCCTCGATTCTATTGTTTTATATGACACTTTTGGCGGGTTGAAATGAATTTCGGTGTGGACAAGTCGATGATCTGATAAGCCTATATCACAGACTTTAGCGATCAGTGGTGGGCTATTACACATGGATACAAAAATGTCTATAATTCCACCAGCATCATGAGTTGGTTCGTTAACCCATTGCCGGAGTCCAAAACTATCCAGTAAGTCAATGAATTTGATAGTGTTGGGTGAAGTCTCGCGCTCGAGGTGAATATTTATATCATCCGTGATGATGAGAGTTTCGGAAAGACCCACTGCCCATTCCAAAAAACACAAAAACTCTTTAAAAAATTCTACACAGATCGTTTTCGAACCGGGTCGGTACAGTGTTAATAGTATAAATGACGATCCCGCAGAAGAAACACGGCAGCCAATGTACTCGAATGTACTGAATGTGCCATTTTCGACCCTGATAAGCCGCAGTCCTTGTCGGGCTATTATCACGACACCCCCATGATTTACGTATGATATACTATTAGAGTGTTCCGTAGCTCTGGGTCGAGCCTGCTCCAGAACGACATACCCAAGAGCTTGAAGTCTTTTGATTGAATAAGATTCACTGTTTTCATGCCAGCTTTCTGTGATGGTGAGTATGTGGAGTTTTTGATCTTTAAAAACATCATCCACCTCCTCTAACTTGTTGTTCAGAAAACGTGCATTCCAGGAACCCACCGCAAGCCGTTTGCTTCTAAAATTCGCAAGTCGTTCTGATCGAATTTTATTCAAGTTCAGATTGTCACATTTATCAGAATCGCGTAGGGCTTCAGAAGCTAGGATTCACTGTTTGTCAGTTGGTATGACCACCATATGGTATGAATACCCTGTTCTGATAGAGAGTTAATATTATTAGAGTTATTATTAGTTTTAAAGTCTTGTTCCTTCCTGCATAGATATTTTTTCCTGTTTTGTCCTCCACGACAACCCCGGTACCTAGCTTTCACATTTGGGTCACGCACAAGGTTGTACAAGGTTACTTTTGCGGCAACCAGAGGGTCCAACAATACACGTTTATTTTTAAAACTTAATAGTGTTGCCCGATTATATACAATAGTAGTGTTTATATTATGCATTTCATAATAAAGTAAACATCGTAAATAACTGCACTACAAACTGAACACTTGGGATTAGCTGCTAGGTCCAGCCACGTGCGGTATGCACATGTGTCCAGTTGACCATCGGATGGAAGCGGACTGTGTTTTAAGAAACGAGAGTTTTAAAATAATATATGATTTATTTTATTAAAAGTTCAATTAAGCTAGAAACTGCGATATTAAAATTATTTTGATTATGTACACTTAACCTAAAAATGATTACGGTTATTTTGAGATATTTACACAATTTAACAAACAAGGACTTCCCAATATTTTCAAAATATATCTAGGAGCGATAGAAAAAAGCAGCCGGCAAGCTTCGGGAGCGCTAGAGATAAAGTAATGTATCTAACAATATAGGTTTTTCTACAAAAAATCGACCAAATTTAAAAAAAAAAAAAAATTTCATGTAATCTTATATTACAAGTCTTACGAAATAAATAATAATAACTTTTTTCTCCTAGTTGAATAGTTAAAACATAATATATTATGGATTGAATGAATTTACTTGAAATTGTCTTATATTTTGACATTTAAAAAAATTCTGTTCAAAATTCTATTACCCCAGGCTTTTGGGAGTTTTAATAATAATCATTCTCTTTTATTGTCAAGACTATAAATAGTAGTATTTATATCTCGTTTAACTTAACTGCGGCGATGCCATACGTAGTAATGCAAAATTATGTGTTTTCGGTTTGAAAATTTGGTCGCCTAGAAATGTTTCAGATGCTTTAATTAAATACTGCGAGTAGAATACATCTTGGTCTTTGAAATAATCGAGTATTTTTTAGATAAGTTTATAAGCCCGTTCAAAAATAATGTAAGAGCCTATGAAAACTGCTTTAAAGTTCAAAATCTCCTACTTACGAATCCATTTTTCGTTATGATTTTATTGTATAATGTGGAAAATTAAGTTATTTATAATATGATCGAAAAAAAATTACATATTTTAGCCTCAACATGCACAAAATAAAATAAAAGGTACTTTTTGGCCATGTTTTTTTCTTGCATAAATGAAAACAGGCGGATGGTGTTAAGTGGGAGTTTAAACCTTATCGCCATCTACGTAAGGGTTGTTATTGATAGCGGCTCAATTTAAAATATTTAACGACGTAGTGCATCGCCTTAACACGCATGAATAAAATAATAACTTTAAATAAAAATTGTATTATGTATCAACCTATGACTTAAATTTAGTTTTCTTTCACTTCGGACAAAAACGGTACATTCGCCAATTTTTTTTTTTTATAAACAAACAATATATCAAATCGCAAACCATCCAGACACGTTATTGCGACTGATTCAACAACCCCCGCGACGTTTAGCTTCATCCACGTTCATCCGCAGTATTTGCGCTGCTCTAATTTTAAATTGTTAAATATACATAATGGCTGCCCGACGGTCGCGTGGGCAAATTAAATTAATTCGCTCAAACGACTCCAGACTTAAAAATGCCAACTCAAACGAAACCAAGGCTACTATGAAAATTAATGCACCTTAGAGCTTGGTGGATAGTACGGTTTGTTTACCGTAGAAACTACGTTCTACTTTTTAATTGATTCTATATTAAAATTTAAAATATAAACATATATATTTTTTTATATTAAAATGATTTCTCTATTTCATTTTTCGGGATGCTGCGTGAAGGGTCTATTTAGGGAAAGGAAATTCTGAATGAAAAATGTATAAGGAGTGAGTAGGAATCTAGGGATCAATGTGTGTCACTACTGGACGTATGAATTTATACCTCCCGCTGCGGCGCAAGACGATGGGTTGAGAGACCAGTTGAAGAGGTCAAATGGTCTCCCCAAACCAGCCTCTCCCGATTTGGCACAATGCGCAGCTGGTGGGCAGGTGCATCCTGAACACACCTCTCCCGATGTACCCGGGCACCCCTGCTAAATCACCAAACGCAGCGAACTACTTGGGGTGACTTATGACAGAGGTGTTAGGTGTTCTTTAACGTTATCTACACGGTGTCATGATACTCGTAGTACAAGCGGGAAACTGATAAATCACATGGAGAACAAAAAAAAGTTGTTTTTTCGATCCGATTTTTTTTTCTTTCAGCAACCAAAAGGGATAGTAAAACTTTTGAAGCCTGGTTTACACTTCGACACATTTCAAAAGATATTAAACAGCTGATTAACCCACTGACTACAATTTTTTTTGATGCATGAAAGCTCAATTCAAAAAAGTTGTGCCACAAAATCGATTACAAATGTAATGTAGATTCACCAGATTTCCGCTTGTACCACGAATTTTCGAACACCGTGTATAATATGTTACTCAATGTTGATTTTTACCCTTCACTCAACTTTTTATTTTATTATTTTCTTTTGATATTTACTGCAGGTAGATAGGTACCAATACTTGTTTTCTCTATTCAGTTAATTTTGTGTATCATGTCAAATCATTCAGTCACTTATTTTTTCATATTATATACTAACACTTATTGATCTTATTAAAATTAGTAATAAATAATTAAAAAAAATGGTTTTATAGCACAGAAATGAGAATTAGACTTTCAAAAACTTTTCTTTTTCAAAATTTATCGTCATACAAAAAAAAATATTTGACTATTTGTGATATTTACCATACATTAATGGTTGTTTATCAGTTATGTAAAATTTAAAACACGTTTATTAGTAAGGACCATAGGCGTAAAACCGTACCAAAGCATAGGGATTTAAAATTAATTTTAAAATAACTTCAATGAGACTGGTCAAAATCACGACCTATCTTGGAACGTGTTTAAATGCTTTAAGAAGAGTTAATAATAAGGTTTTACAGATTCAAAAGAATATATTTTTCTTTCTCTCTTCTTTATTGTCTTTATTACACAACTTTATTTATTTCATTATTTACATGTTTCTATCCTCCAAACGATCTCTAACCTTTATTTACTGTTCGCGTGAAAACTTATGTTTGTCCGACAATATTCCAAGTGTCAACAGAACTTATTTGCTTTTGTTTCTTACACTACAAAAATAGAACACTTTCAAAGAATATCTCAAGAGAGAACTTCAAATTTCTAATAATTTGAATATCACGAAGGAAAAAAATCTTTATTTATACGAAACCGTGTTTTAACTTGCCTTTGTGAAACGGGTCATGAAATAAAGAAGGTTTTAAAATAGACTTATAAACATCAAAAATGTATTATGTTTCAGAGTCTGAAAATGAAAAAGGGGTTTTTTTATACATATATGCTAATCGGTGGATTTGTTTATGAGGGTTTATAGGGTAATCGTGGGAAAGCCACAAACTAATCGCCCCAGTGCGATCTTCTGTACTCAAGCCACACCGAATTCCCTTCACATTCCATACTCCCAAAGGTTTTTGAAGTGAAACTTCTTTACGCGCGTTATGCAATTTCGAGGACAGGAGTAAAACCAACTCATGACCGTCATGAAAAACCGTGATCATTTCGCTATAGGAGCCTAGCCAATATTATAAACCTTTTTTAGGTCGCTCTCCAAACTCGGCTTCGCGGTCTAGAGGCAAAGCGCGCGACTCTCGTCGTGAAGAACCGAGGTTCGATCCCCGCCTAAACTATTTTTTTTTTTGTGATTTTTTTAATAATAATTTTTTTTAAAGTGATAAAATGCTTTTTTTAAAAGTGATAAAAGACTTTTAGATATTTTGACTATATGATATTTTGGTCGAATATGTAATAACCGCGGTCTAGAGGCAGAGCGTTCGACACTCGTTATGCAGGACCCGGGTTCGAATCCCATATTTTTATAACTTTTAATTTTTTTTTATCACATGCTACTTATAAATATGTCAATAGACAGAAAAAAAGAGAGAATGAAATAAAAAGAGAGAGAGAGAGAGAAAAGAATACTATAAGTTTCACTTCCGTCGTGCGTAGGCTTGCCACACACTGTATTTTTTTTTTGTTTTACAAAGTAATATTTATTTATTTATATATTTTTAAAGGGTTGTTAGTAACAAGTTGCTAATTTACTTATAATAAGAATAACAGCATTCTAATATGATTTTCGATGAAACCGATCATGTGACGATCTGCTCGGATATGCGACGCATATTTGGGGGTGGTACTTTTAGAGTTTTCGCTGTCGGATTGGATGTTTACAAAGCCTTTGATACAGTCAGGCACCTGGTGCTTATCGTTAAGTTACCATTATATAGGATCAACCTAACCAAGGGAAGAAAAATCAATTTTTAGTTGATGGCTCTTTTTAGTTTCTGCATCAAATCAATGCGGGGGCGCCACAAGGATCTGTGCTGTCACCAACTCTGTTTTTGATGCACATGAACGTGAATCAATTATTGAATGCGCACCAATTCATTGATACGCTGACGACAGCACCGTTCACGAGGGTTATTGTTTTTTTTACAGCCCCCTTTCCACTTGTGATATTCAAACAGCTTTGTAAGTTTTGAGACAAAAGGTTGATCACCACCTCAGGAAGGTTCGTGCCTAGGGTAAGGCCACTCTGGTCAGTTTCCAAAACCCAAGTGTGTCTGATTTTGGCATAGAGAGAGTTAAATGCCTATCTGATGCAGGCTACATCTCCATGATCTTTTGCAATTCGATGGAAGCTCTCTCCTCAATAAAGACTCCATTGAAATTCTTGAGTACGTATTTCAGACCAGTTCAAGTATCGGGACACTATAGAAGCCCGAGTAAATCAGACATCCAAGAAACTGGGTATATTGTATACGGCTAGTAGATTCTTCAACAGTGACCCTATGCAAATCTCATTTACTTCCAAGAAATTAAATTTGGGAGCCACCTCTGCGCTGGAGCCCTACAATACTTGATTAACCTACTTAATTCTGTGCAAATGAGGGCGATCCGTCTGATTTGATAACAATTCATTGTTAGCAGACAGATTGCCATCTCTGATGCACGGACGTAATGTAGGCATACTGAGTCTGTTTTACAGGTATTTTAATAGAACCTGTTCTAAGGACCTAGCAGCATTAATCCCCGGTGCACTGGTGCACGTGCGTGAATCTTGACGGAACGAGCAGATCACCTGTTCACAGTTAATGTTGACTTCATGAGAACGGGACGTTTCTTCCACTCATTTTGTGTAAGTCGGCTCGTACGTGGAACGAGCTACCGGTATCTATTTTTATCCTTCATGTAATCCGGGCCTCTTCTAGACTCGCATTAATAAATACCTTCATACAGCCCCTACATTAACCCCTTATATTTATTTAAACGCCATAAAATTGTTTTAAAATAGAGTGATACATCGGATTATAAGCATACAGTGGTACACAGAAGAATATTAGTAATAAATTACACAACAAGTAATGTGTATACAAAAATATTATTACAAGTGATACAGTTGTTAATAGAAGTGCAGTGAGATTATATTAGAGATTAGAGTTGTGACGACCTGTTAGTATTTGACCCGACAAATGCTTCGGATTCCCATCAAGGCGTGGTGGGTTTAATTTATCTATTAGAGTAAGTCCCCATCATTGCACCATTAAAATTTTCTAATTATTTTGTCAGGTTTTTGTGAGGTCATTTGTAATCCGGGAATATTTATCCATCCTTAAATAAAATAGGACATAAAAAAGATACCCTCAATGGAGAGAGTAAGCGTTATGGGCTTGAAAAAAGAAAGCTTCTGCTAATGTTTTGAATTTATGTGATTTTGAAAGATTTGAGAACCAAGGCCCTGATGGTTGATTCTGCCCGGAAAACTGCTACGCCACTGTTAACAGCGATAGCAGCTTTATAAACATTTAGGGAGTCTGTATTCATGTTTTTCTATCCATTATTCACAAAACTTGACACGTGTTCACAGAAAAATCTCTTGGTGATTCTCTATTTATCAGATAAATTAATTCTTTAAATAAAAAAAATGTTGGTACCCATGCAATTACTTGTTTTTATTGAGACCTTATTATGCTTGGGATTTAAAATAGGATAAAAATAAAATAAATTGCAGTATACTTAAGTTTATTAGCAAAAAAATTGTTGATTGAGCCCTTAATTCGTAATTTTAATTTATCGTAGTGCATTGTTTCCTTTCAAATATGCCAACATGAAAAGGGTTAGGAATAGTACCAACTGACTTGTTTAAAACACATTTATAAGATTCGTCACATTTGATTATTTGTAGTATGTTCTGCAAACGTAATAGGCTACTTGCATGCATTTTAAAATGACGTGAAAATTCGGGTTGATAAATATTCTGACAAAGATTACGAAAATGTTTCTAAAAACAAAATATAAATTTATATAGTTTTTAAGTTATTAAAAAAATAATTCTGTTTTTTTAGCTCGTGACGTCACTACATAAAAGAAATAAGAAGAGGTACAAGATTAAGGTATGTTTAAGAAAAAGATTATTTGGCTGTTCGAAATTCCGCTTAAATCATTTATTGTAACGTCATTGTGAAAATCATTGGTTTTTATATATATTTTTTTGTTTCATATTGTTGATAAACCTCCACTTTTTATTTATTTTAATAAATTATAATATTAATTAATTTAATATGAATTAATTTTAATAAATAATAATATTAATTAATAGGCTGATTTTGTTGTAAAATATTTGAATTAAGAAAAATAGTTATGTCTAATGACGTTGAACATGATAATAATGATCAATAAAAAAAATCAACATGAGATATAATATTTTTAGTATATCTCGTTATTCCCCACTACCATTAATAGTGCACAACTGCTGACCTTGTTCAAATTGCAAGTGCGCCCCACTGTTGAATTTGGCAGCCACCTCTGGTCTGGAGCCCCAAAATACCTGAAAAAAACAATTAACCAACGGTTTGCAATCCATAGAACACAGGCATCAGGTAGGTATGGTGTACTGGTTCTACCGGTACGACAATGGAAAATGCTCCGAGGAACTATTGTCAATGATCCCTTCAGCTCCGGTGCATGATCGGGGAACACGCCAAACGCGCGCCTAGCATATGTACATGGTTGACATTTGTCACACGAGTACGGGTCGCTTCTACGACTCGTTCTTGAATTCAACAACTCGGCTGCGGAACAATTTGCCAGCCTCTGTGTTTTCTTTCTTCAAGACCCATGTTCACTCCTTCCTCTTCTCAAAGTGACCCTCCACACAGCATCTCCAAAGATAAAATTTTCCCTGAGGGATTTTATTTTTCTCAGAGTCTCATGTCACTTCTGTGTGGAGTTGAAACAAAAAAAAATGTAGTAATAAAAAATTTAGTTTTTCTTTTAAATGACTTTTGGCTATTTAATTATTTTTCGCACCCATAATTTCTAGTCTTTCAGATTTAAAAAAATGGTCTATTAGGAGAAAAATCTTGAATAAATTGCCATGATTTAAAAATTACGTAAAAAAAACCTAATGTCTTAGAATTTATTTCTAAGCCAGAATATTTTTTAAATGTAATGCAAGTGGCCCATTGCCAGAGTTTCGAATCTCTTTGACCTTCCGTTTGGTTAATAATTGTTTTACTTTCATTCTGCAGGCTTTCACGTGAGCATTTATTACAGCATTTAAAAGCCATTATTCAGATTATTTTATATCCTTACCCCAACTATGATCAATCACACTGTTCATAGGGGTACATAAAAGGGAGGGGATAAAACGAAACCTAATTAATTTGGTATCTTGTCAATCCATCAACCCTTTTTCGCCCTAATTCAAGCTCTCAATCAAACTCACGTGTAATGAATGTCCGTTATTCGTACATCTTGGTTGTTCACTGAAATATTATTAGTATTTAATAGGTTAGATCATTTTGTAATGAACACAGTAGCGATGGGTCATGACTCATTTTACTAAGAGCGGGAGTCACGATAATAGCTCAATATTTTCGTACGGGTCAAAGAGTCGACTCAATTGAACAACGGCTCAATTGAACGGGAGCCGTGAGCTCAGACTCAACTCGCCCGATACGATACGAACAAACCGAATCTAGCGGAACTTGAAACGGAAATGAATGTTTATGTTTCCCATCTCACAAACTGGTTAAGAATAAACAAACTGATCCTTAACGTAAAAAAACGCATTACATACTTTTAGGCAACAAGGAAAATTGCAGCCTCATTTTCAAAATTGGTGACAACTGTCTCGACCACAAAATATTTGGGCCTGATTGTAGATTCCCACCTATCGTTGGATATCCACATAAATCATGTGAAAGATTTTATTTTGAAGAGTAATTACTTCGATATATATGTTTCAAGGATTACTACCCATTCATAAACTAACTTCGTTGTATTATGCCATGGTACATTCCCACATATCCTATCTCCGCTATATCTGGGGCTTTACCTCAAATAAACTGATAGCTGTCCTGTAGGTGGTCCAAAACCGAGCTCAACGACATCTACATATTCAATATCCGGTATCCTTCCAATCACAGTCCTTCCCAAACATGAAATCACGACCACCATCCTACAAATTACCCAACAATCAACCCACACTAACATCAATCTACTTTATAATCAAGACATCTACAGCCACAATACGCGGAGTAACAATAAAATCCGCATTCCTCTAACACACACTACGAAATATAGAATAAAATCTTATAAATATATTGCCTACACACTCTATAACTCTCTTCCATATATGTAAAAAATCATCCAGCATAATCCAAAAATCCAAAGTAAGGCTTTAAAAGATTTTTTTAAAAACATATATAAACAAAAAAAACGTAATTCTTGTCGTGTTGTACTTTGTTTTTTTCTTAAATTTTGTTTTCTCCCTCCTTTTCTATTTGTATTTGTAATCGAGCATAATCTATTTTTATCAATGTATTAGTGGGTAAGAACCTTCTAAATTCCTACCTTGCCTCTGTGATTATGTGTATATCCCTGTCTGTTTCATTTTTGTTTCTTGATGTTTGTTTCTACTTAACCTATTTGTATATTGTTTTGTAAGTGATGGTGACCGGATAAATCATCACAATGATAATTCATCACATCTTTAAAAAGTTATATTAAGTCATGGAAAGTGATGAAACAAAAAAATTATTAACTGGGTTAAGTAGGTTAGGTTTGGTTAGATTAAAAAAAAAATCATCTTTTCTAATGACTTTATATCACTTTTTAAAAGTGTGTTGAATTGTCACTGTGTTGAGTTATCATGGAACCGTCTTGGATTATCGGCTAAGACCCAAGACAGATCAAACTTTTTTTTTTTTTTTTTTTATATTAACTCCACACAGGAGGCCCTGAAGAAAATAATTTCCCTCAGGGCCTATGTCATCTTTGGGGATGCTGTGTGGAGGGTCTTTTTGTGGAGAGGAAGGAGTGAACATGGGTCTTGAAGAGTCCCATGTTGTAGGAGGGAGGAAACACAGAGGCCGGCAGTTCGTTCCACAGCCGAGCTGTTGAACTTAAGAACGAATCGTAGAAGCGACCCGTTCTCATGTGACAAATGTCAACCGTGTACAAATGTTGGGCGCGCGTTTGGCGTGTATCCCGACTACGCACCGGTGCCGAAGGGATCAATGACGCTAGTTCCTCAGAGCATCTTCCATTGTAATACCGATAGAACAAGGACAGCATACCTACCTGACGCCTGTGCTCTAAAGATTGCAGTCCGTTTGTTAAGATTGGGGAACCTATCAAACGGACCGCCCGTTTCTGCACAGAGTCAAGGGTTTTTTTCAGGTATTTAGGGGCTCCGGACCAGAGATGGCTGCCAAATTCGACAGTAGGGCGCACTTGCGATTTGTACAGGGTCAGCAGTTGTGTACTATTAAAGTATCTGCGGGCCCTGTACAGTACGCCCAGCTTCTGAGAGGCCAGCTTTACTCTGGCTTCGATGGAGCCCCCATACCTGAACTAAGTATAGATTGGACACCAAGTCTTAGATTATCGGCCAAGACCCAAGACAGATCAAAATAAATATAGTTTGGACACCAAGTCTTAGATTATCGGCCGAGACCCAATACAGATCAAACAAAATATATATTGGACACCAAGTTTTGGATTATCGGCTAAGGTCCAAGACAGATCAAACTAAATGTATATTGGACACCAAGTCTTTGATTATCGGCCAAGACCAAAGACAGATCAAACTAAATATAGATATGTATTTCAGTACGATGTTGATTATATTTTATTTTAATTGTAATACAATGCTGAACTACGATTTTGTTGTAAACTTGATTTACTTGTTGTGTTATAAAATGATTGTTTTGTAAACTGCGCCCTCTCTCAAAAGAGGATTTCTTAGTGAGACGGGCACTACACAATACCTACGTAATGCAATTAATAAAGCTGGAAAAAAACTGACCTGATCAAAATCAAGATTAAAAAGCACGTTATTGAGACTCCTTGCTCTGAAACAGGTATAAACATCGTTTCGTAATAGAGTTTTAAAAAATCGTAAAGACATAAGCTACAAGGACGTTGTTACCCTATTGCCGAAACTTACGCAAAACTCATAAAACAATTAGTTTCTAAACTTACGAGCGAAGTTTTCTTCTCGGCCAAGTTTTACTATAGGCAATACAATGTACGCGTTTGGCGTAAAACTTCAAAACACGCCAAACAACGCCACAATAGTGTTAACATTTGTAAAATTTCCCATTCACAGCTTCTCAGTTCTTGTTTCGCACCACCCCGAGTCTGAACCACGAAGAAGGCAAACTTCATCTCGCGGAACGGGGTCTTGTGTCCAATCGTAGCTGAATTCGTTGGTTGAACTTTCATTCCTTATTATTCCCAGTTCCTTTGTGAGGAGAATTATCCCCCGGGAGCGGACATCACTAATTCAGATTTTCGCAAACTTATCACTTATTCAGACAACTTCAGCAGTCGCTTTAAATGGACCAGTGGGGATTCTGCAGCATTACGATGAATTAATCAAAAAATGTTTAGCCTAAATGCATTTTCGTACATACAAATGATCAAAAATCAGATCTACAGTCTTTTTGGTAAGACATGACTTTACTTTCTTGACATTGAAACAAAAGATTGGCAATGTAAAAAGAAGGTATGATGGCTCACAAAATGTTATAAATAATTCGATAATAATTTTTATGTTTACCTGATTGATTTTTGCTATGAATCAACTTCATGTTATAATAAATTCTTCATTTTTAAACCCGCCCTTGTGGTGGTTTTCATTAAAACATTAGAAAGAAAATACATGTTTTGATATCGACCTTATATTCTATTGTCTTTGATATCGACTGTTTTTTGGTAAAACCCTTCAAGTCAAATTTTAGGAATTTGGTTTCAGCATTTTAATAATAATAATAATAATTGGATGACTTGTATAGCGCCGTTTTTGTGCAAAATCACCTCAAGGGCGCTGTACAAACTTATAATACATTTCTACAGTGTTCTATGTTATTACTTAACTATTTATGGAGATAATATACAGTACAATACTTAAATGGTAGGTCACTTGAGATTAACACTTAACTAATATTAACTGTGTAATTGTTTGTTGGCGAACTTTAGATACAAGATTTACGACATAATTGGAAAATTGCATATAACTGGACATACTTTCAGGAATGGTATATTTAATTTAAGGGTGTGACAGCTTTAAAAGGTAAGTTTTTAGTTAAGACCTGAATTCTGTTGGACTTGTTATGGATCTTAGCTCCGGAGGGAGTTTATTCCAAGCCTTCGGCCCAGATACTCCAAAAGCGCGATCACCAAACTAAGTATTTGGCTTGCGCATAGGTTCTATCAGTCTGCCTACAGCTGATGATGTTGCTGATCTAAGAGTTGACTGCCTCAGACCAGTGTTTTCCGGGACGCATAGTTCAGAGATGTAGGGTAGGGCCATTTCATTGATGGATTTAAACACCATCCCGCACAGTTTGTACTGGATTCTTTCAGGGCACTTGAGCCAGTAAAGGTTACGAAGGTGTTCTGAAATGTGCGAATATTTTGAAACCCCGGTTATGAGCCTTGCTGCTGCATTAAATAGTTCTCAAAGTATAACATGGTAAAATATTTTTTGCTGATTGAGGCATTTTTAATACTAAAAACTAAATTTATGACTTCACTTAATGCATCTGGTTCTCCATTCACCTACCCATTGTTGGCAATGGTATTATAGTGGTAACATTGTCGTGGTTTTCACGCAGTACAAATAGACCCACAGCGGGAAAATTGGCAGTAACCGTTGGACCTTTGTTGATTTTCAAAGTTTGCAAGTCCATGTGTATCTTTCATAGTACAAATGATAAGTTTTGGCCAGTAGAATTCGGTAGGCTACTAGTTATTCAAGATGTATGAATCGAGTATGAATCCCAGAGCGACTGACGTGCTCCCTGTTTAAGTATACTAACCAATTGTTTTAATGCAATATAAAAGCTTGGATTTATAAATCTTGTAAAAAAAAATAATCCTATCACAACGTTCCAGAAAAGCTTTTTTTTGTCTAACTTTATTCTATTTTTTTATTTTTATTTAATGTAGATGTGTATTTATTTACAAATAATGTTACCTACATGTTTTGCAGTGTACTGTAAAGTATGAATAACTTACTGAGCGTACACGGAGAAAAATGAGTACGAATGATTTATCAAAATACATTTTGACCGTTTTGCATTATGTCTGTCTGTAAATTTCCGTTTTAAGATGGTGGCCACGTTGGATACTACATTTTTATCCCGCCAGAGTTCGCATGAGCGTCAATCCTTCTGCGAGCTGTGAAATCGGAATAACCAAAATTATAATTATATTATGGTACCTACCTGCCTGAAAGTTCGTAAAAATACTAAAATTGTCTTTGAGACGTTTCATTGGACAAATTTAATAATTCCTTACTTAAAACTAGCTTTACCCCGCCACGCATTGCTGTGGCTAAGTCTGTCTGTGAATTCTGAGAAACAATAGCGCGTGTTGCTTTTTTGTCCAATAGATGGCGCTTTAAAAAAACATTTTTACCTGTCACAGGTGACATCTATATAAAATAGGTATATAAAAACACACGCGTATTCTAATGCAAAGTTGTGCCAAATTTAAGTAAGTATTTACAATTACAAATTTACTGTTCATAGAATACCTAGTTTATTTATTTAATATTAAGTATTTTTTACAAATATCTTAATCATAAACAATAAGTGTTTCTTGTTACACAGTGTGGTACCTATACGGTTAATACAATATAACTGCATAATATGTAACATAAAGCGACAAGGTTCTATTTTATTGTTGAATGATTTTACGCTCTAATAATAAAATACGAGTGTTTTTCCAGCGGTGATAGTATGAAAAATATAAATAAGTTTTTTTTCAGTTTATAGATAAGTTCTATTTTAAAAAGCGGGTATTGCCAGTTGAATATTAAAAAATCTAAATAATCAACGTTGTATAGAATACACACTACTTATTACATACATTATTTCATTTGCTAGTTAGTAAACTTGCTGTGGGCAATATTACTCCTAGAACTGACTTTACATGACTTTATTTCAAACAATTCGTCAATCCTCCAAGAGTGCAAAATTACCTCAGTTTCGCCCTAGTAAAAGATCATCGTTCATTATCAAAACTTGCTATGGCTTAAACTATGTTAAACAACCAGATGCAAAGAGCCAGATAGTGTAAAGTTTTGCTCTTCCCCATCGTTCTACCTCCTTACTTCTCATATCTCGTTTATACCAGTCCCTCCGTGTTCGAGGGGTAAGGCTCTCGGCTATCAAGCCAGGGGTCGCGGGTTCAAATCCTGGCGTCTGCAAGTAAATTTTATTTGATTCATTTATGTTCTTTTACAATTTACTCATTTAAAATACTACCCCACTTACCCCAATACCCACTTCAACCATATTCAAAAAATTCCCAGTGTTGAAGATTCAAAAATTATATTCAAAACAAATACTTACTTTCCTTTACAAGAACCTAAACACATTTAAAACTTCACAAACTTCTCGCAATACCAGAACAAGACATGCACACCAACTACTTATACCAAAAAGCAACACATCCTTTGGACAAAAACACTACAGATTACAGGCTATAAAACTATACAATTCACTTCCAACACAATATAAAACATCTAATCTTACAGAATACAAAAAACACATATGGAACTGGCTACAATCCTTATAATATTTAATTATTTATATTTCACATTTTTTTTGTTATAACTATGGAAAAATCGATTTTATATTTTAATTTGTATTGTTACTCTGTGTAACTAACTCCACTGTATTGTTTTGGTATTATATAACTTTTTTTTTTGTTATTTATTTTTTTTTATTTGGCACAATATTTTTTTACATTTCAAAGATTTCCAGTAATGTTGGCCTCACTGGGATTACAATTGAAAAAGTCCTCCACAACACAGGTGAACTCCTAGCGTGAAGGACAATATACTATACCTTTGTTATACAAATATATTTAAGAATAAATAAAAAAAAATAAAATAAAATAAAATAAAATAATGTATGGCTTATTTGCGGAACGTTCAAGAGTGGGAGATACTATTAGTATCGCTCCGGTGTAAGAACACCATACAGAATTGAAACGTTGCTCGAAATGTCTTAATGGTGACCAGATCTGAATAGCCAGGTACTTCCCCACCTTTTTCTTCACCATCTCCTTCCCCTCCACACTACCTTCAGCCTCAAAATATAACCCAATTGGGGATTCCACAGCCTCAATGGCTCCAGACAATTGGGATTAGTTGGGGCTCCCAAAAAAAATACAAAAAGCCCCAAAAAGTTACGGTTGTACCGAACTAAACTGGTTGGCGTATTGTTGGTAAATATGCTGTATGGCATATACACCAAGCTGAAAGGATTCTTTAAGAATATTGTAAATACGTGTTTTCCTTGTTTTGATCACAGTTACGTCATTCAATTTTTTTGTTTAAATCAACGCGAAACTTTTCCAATCAAAATTCAATTAAATTTTTATTGTTTTGAATTAATTTATTTTCTGTTTTTTTTTCGGTAATAGGAACATTGAACAGGTTAATAAAAATGTTTACCTCGCCCTCGCACAGTCCAAAATGAAATACGCCATCATTGTCTGGGACTGGGCCAGTAAAGCATATATTGACACTGTTTAAAGCCCAGAAAACCTCAATAAAAATAATACTTATATTTCCAATACAATAAAAAAGTTCCAGTTACTGATATTCATAAATTATAATCAAAACATTTACTAACTTTGCTTTACAATAATACAAATACATTTTATCACATCTAGAATAATGCATGCACATAAAACTACAAATACCTAAAACAAACACATCCTTTGGACAAAAACACCACAGATATCAGGCTATAAAGCTATACAATTCAATTTCATAACACTATTTAAAACATCTGGACTTCTAGAATATAAAAAAAAAACATCTTAGCAACTGGCTGCAATCCTCATAACCGTCTTTAAAGGTTAACAAATTATTATAAGCAATAATAAGTTGCCTGAAATATCAATACATATTGAAAATTTCTCCCAAGTAAAAATAAATGCCGCCACCGAAATAAGCCAACGTAGCTCAGTGGTCCAGAGCACCTGACCACATATCAGAAGGTGCGGGTTCAATTCCCGTCGATATTTTCAATTTGTATTGATATTTCAGGCGACTAATTATTGCTTTTAATAATTTTTTATTCTTTGTGCTATGCATAAAACCTTGTCTTATAAACATTAGTTTACCATTATAAAATAAGTCTTTAAAGGTAAATTTATTTTGTAAAAACCAAGTAGAAGTCAATTTCAAATTTAAATTTTGAATTGGTTATTATATTATATTACTAAGGACGGGTTGTTTCGGAGAATTTGAACAATTCATCAAATTTCAACGTTCATTTTCAAGTTCTGTGAAAGATTTTTTCAAGTTCTGTTTTTATTTCTGTTTTGTCAAGCAACTAGCCTACAATGATATAATAACAGAACTTGAATATGACTTTCACAGAACCCGTAAACGAACGTTGAAATTTGATGAATTGTTCAAATTCTCTGAAACAACCCGTCCTAAGTCTTAAGTCCACCTTTTCATATACTACAAGCTTCGTGCCTTGTCTTCCTCAGGCGTCTCCGACTTCTTATACAATTCAAACTACTTTATAAACACTATAAGAACAATTATAGTCACTAATAAGAATAATTTTTAAACTTTTCAGCAAAATCGGTCCAGTAGTTGATTAGTCTATAGGGTACAAACAAAGAAAAAATCATTTTATATTCAATACATTTATACTCATACAAGGTGGGACAAAAGTAATCACCTGATGTTCTTTTGCTGTAATTTTTTTTTAATGATATATTTTGGTAATGCTTCAGAAATTTGTAAATTTAATCCATTAGAATTTATTCCATCAAGTTGAAAAAATGATATCAGCCAAATGGTCGCTGGTTCGGCCAGAACTTCGGGCGACAGGTTCTCGCATTCCTGGCGAATATTCTCCTCAAGGGCTTCAAGAGTCCGAGGCTTGTTGACGTAAACCCGCGACTTCAAAAAACCCCATAAAAAGAAGTCTGGAACGGTTAAATTGGGTGATCTGACCGGCCAGTTCAAATTACCAAAACGAGAGATTAAGCGATCCGGAAATGCTTCCTTCAGAATATCGGTTGTGGCTCGAGCAGTGTGCGCCGTTGCACCGTCCTGTTAGAACCACATATTCTCCAGTCCCAATTCATCCAATTTAGGAAGAAAAAATTCGGTAATCATGGCTCTGTAGCGCGCGCCGTCAAAAAAAAATGGCCCGATGACTCCTCCAGCGTAAACAACACACCACGCAGTAACTTAGAACGGGTGTAATGGCTCTTCGTGGGTGATACACGGATTTTCGGTGCCCCAGAAATGATTATTTTGTTTATTTACGTAACCGTTAAGATGGAAATGAGCTTCATCGCTCATGATAATTTTCGATGAAAAATCTTCCACCTCTTCGTTGAGATTCAGGATGGCTTGAGCGTAGATTATACGCGTTTGGCGGTCAACGGCTAACAACTGATGCACTGTCTGCACTTTGTAAGGGAACATCTTCTAATCTTTCATCAAAACTCTGCGTAGGGACCGCCGGCTAATGCCCAATTGCGTGGCACGTCGTCTGGTCGATGTCCCGGGCTCATCTTCGACATCTTGGGCAACAGCAACGATATTCTCAGCAGAACGGCTGCTCCGGGGGCAACCAGCCGTGGGAACATCTCGTGTTGTCTCAGTCTCTAAGGCAAGTGGCTCCACAGTGTTTGTCCAGTCGGTATCGGACGGCCAGGAAATCTGCGACGAAATTCATGCTGCGCCAACACAACCGACGAATTGTTGCGCAAAAAAATTTAAACAATTATTCCGCGTTCTTGCGGAGTAAACCGATTCATGTCTTATCGATTTGTATTCCGCGTTTGTTTACTTCACAAATGTCAAAACCGAATTGACATTTGACGCCATTTGCAAAATTTATAGCGTTTTCCAATAGGGTGATTACTTTTGCTTCACCTTGTAGTATAAATGTGTTCAATTTATATTAAAATCTGTAATTAAAAAAGTTCTTCGCAACACAGATAAGCTCCTAGAGCTACATAGAGGATAATATCGACCACCATAACACGGGCATGTGCCTAGCATGGTGGTCGAAAAATTCCTCAATGCATGTAACTAATAATTTTATTGAATAAAGAAACATAAAAATAACCAACAGCTTGATTGGCACTTACCTACTTTCAACTAAAACCTGAAAATAAATGCATACATTTTAGCTATTGTAATATATTATATCATGTATCTATACTATCATATATTTCAATCAATACTAATCTAACCTAGTCTACCTATAAGTTTTGCATGTACTTGTATCTCTAACTTTTTATATCCATCTAGAGTTTCTGTTAATTGTATATTTTCTGATGTCACTGTTTATAATTTACTGTATATGGTATATTTTATACCGTTGATATTAAAATAAATATGCAATAAATTTGTATTATTAGCATGATGAGAAAAATAAAATAAATAAATAAAAATATTCGCGAGATCATAGCTAGGGGAAGAACGGTTTGATAGAGAGATCATTTATTATTCCATAGAAGCTGCGTATTAGTAGTACATTCCAGTAGCGTACCGTTATATTTTTTCGCCCCTAGGGTAAATATATTTTCTCCTATTGGTTCTTCGTAAAGGCAAGTTGAAAAATTGTTAAACAAATATTTAGATCGTTGGATTGGTAGCCACCGAAGACGCCCCTTGAATAATTCTACGTTACAAACAAAATATCAAAGCATAATCTCGTGCCAAAAGCCAACGTATCCAGAAATTCACATTATCAATGTTATTTTATTATGTTTTATATTAACAAAAAAACATTTCTTGCGTTATCTTAGGGTAATTTGAATTTAGAAATGTACGTATCGTGTGATTAGCACACCAATTTGAATATTAACAGAATTCAAAATTGCCTTCTCTTTCTGCTTATTTCGATACATTTAACAAAAATATAAGCATGATATTTTTTTATTTTGCCGTCTGTAAACTGAAGGCATAAACGGAAAAATTCATGAATAAAATATCTCAAAACTAGAATTAATGTATTTATTTAGAATAATAATATTCACTTTCACAGTATCTGAATACCCACGTTATTGGAATAAAAATCGTTTGGTTAAGGTTTCATTATATTTAACAGAATACGAATAGGATATACCACCGAATAACAAAATAAGATATAGTTACATATTATGCAATTGTATTAGGGAAAATATGATTTCGAACACGGCATAATAATTTATAAATATTTTTGCCAACAATAGTTAGCGTTATTAAAACGGATTTCCTTTCGAGATGCCTGCAGATGTCAGTAAGTCGACTTGTATTGTACCGAAGTATATTCTCTGTGCATACCTTACCAGTGCAACACAAATAATCGTTCGGGAATCAAGTGTCTGAGGGATCAAATGGAAAAGCGATCAACTGTTCGGGGGATCAAGCGTCATGGAATGGCAATAATTCCACCATGCAATAAAAGTTCTTCTCAGAGTTTAGCTTTCGTGATTACATCAGTCAGTACAGTATGTACTGCACTAGAAAGGCGGGTATATACCGCAGTAGCTCAGTGTCACGGTACTGCAGAATCGCATTCCCCTCCTCCCACCCTACCGCTGCACTTAGATTCCCCCATCACCCCACGAGACCGGGGCAGACATCACCTGTCACTTACAAGTGCAATTGTCTTTGAAGTTCATTTTATGCACCGCGGAATACACGGAAAATACGGCTTTTGGGAAGAAAAAATGCACCTGCACATTTCTATACCTGTCTGTGTGTTAGGTATTATACCAACCTGTATTATAATAATAATAATATTTGGATGATTTGTATAGCGCCATTTTTTTGCAAAATCACCTCAAGGGCTGTACAAATTTATAATACATTTCTACAATGATCTATGTTATTACTAACTATATATGGAGATAATATACAGTACAATACTTACCTGGTAGGTCACTTGAGATTAACACTCACAACTAATATTAACTATGTAATTGTTTGTTGGCGAAATTTAGATACAAGATTTACGACATAATTGGAAAATTGCATATAACTGTACATACTCTCAGGAATGGTATATTTAATTTAAGGGTGTGACAGCTTAAAAGGGTAAGTTTTTAGTTTAGATCTGAATTCTGTTGGACTTGTTATAGGTCTTAGTCCTGGAGGGAGTTTATTCCAAGCCTTCGGCCCTGATACTCCGAAAGCGCGATCACCAAACTTAGTATTTGGCTTGCGCTTAGGTTCTATCAGTCTGCCTACAGCTGCTGATGTTGCTGATCTAAGAGTTGGCTGCCTCAGACCAGTGTTTTCCGGGACGCATAGTGCTTTGGTTTAGCTAACTAAAAGTCACAAAGGTTTGTTAGGGATTAGATTTTTCATGTCGTGTATACATTTATTATGAAACTAGTGAACCCGGCAATGCTTTGCCATTGCTAATGTCTTTCTCGAGCGTCTTCGACTTCTTCCACCATTAACTACTGTATACCACAATGTTACTACATAACAAGAACTTTAATTTGACTCCGTATCTCAATTCGGTGCAGATATTTTGCGTTGAGTATTCCTCGGGCGTCCTCGACTTTTTCTACCATTCAAACCACTCTTTAAACACTCCTGGCACTAATAAGAACAAACGTTGACATTTTCAGAGATATCGGTCTACTAATTTTTGAGTTATGCGAGCGTAAGCATAAGCCGGATGAATTTTTATATTTTAATGTTAAATTTTTTGATGATGACAATGAACTTTTAAGATCGCCGGTTGATTTAAGAACCGCATAATTAATTCTATTAACTAAATAATTATTAAGGAATAAAACTAGTACCTACAGTAAATTTGCATATATTTAAAAATATAAAATGAGTTCCAGAAAATTTTGTTTTTTAAATTTCTGTTTTATTTTTTTTTTTATATTATGTCATTATAAAATTCAGGAACTCCAAGAACTCATAACCAATGTACAGTGTTTTCCAATAAGAGGTGTTATTTTGAATAGCCCGCTATTTCGGTAGATGTTACTTTTGAAGCTGTCATTTTTTTGACATTTGACAAGTAGAAACAACGTCATTAATAAAAATGGAACGATACACGCTTCAACAACGCATTGAAATTATTGAAATTCACTTGAGTGAATAAAATGCAAATCATCTTGAGTGATGAGGCCCATTTCCACCTCGGTGGCTTCGTCAACAAGCAAAAATTTTGCATCTGTGGCTCGGAAAACCCAAGAGTTATTGTTGAAAAGCCTCTCTATTCTCAACGTGTGACTGTTTGGTGCGGTTTATGGTCCGGCGGAGTCATTTTTTACTTTTTCGAAAATGAGGCTGGAGCAACAGTTACGGTGAATGGATCGCTATCAAGAGATGATTAATGATTTTTTATGGCCGGAATTGGATGGTAAATTGATGTAAACTGGACAACGTTTATTTTCAACAAGACGGCGCTACGTGCCACACAAGCAACGAAACCATTGTTCTTTTACGATTGAATATCAAAATAACACCTCTTATTAGAAAACCCTGTATAATAATAAATATACAGGAGATTTAAAAAAAAATTAAGACAAGTGACAGCGTAATAGGGGCTGACATGCGTGCGTTATACTCTAGTCCTAGTAGCTTGGCCTATATCAAGTATAATATAAAATATACATGTATATTATACAATATACATTCCCAAAGGGAATGAGAATTTAGGGCGAGCGTGGGCTAACGATATGCTGAAATGGGTCAAGCCATGAGAGTATTGCGTGGTCTGTCACTACAGAAAGTTATGAAAGGGACGCATAGTGGGAACAAAGTTTAACCAGATAACAATTAATATGCAAATATCGATGTTTGTTTATTTTCATTTAGCCACCATTAATTTAAAGATATTTTTAAAGGTGACCGGATAAATCATCAAAATGATAATTCATCACATCTCTAAAAAGTTATATAAAGTCATGGAAAGTGATGAAAAAAAAATCTTTATTAACTGGGTTAAGTACGTTAGGTTAAGTTAGGTTAAAAAATTTTTTTCATCGTTTTTAATGACTTTATATCACTTTTTAAAAATGTGTTGAATTGCAACTGTGTTGAGTTATCATGGAACCATTTTTATGATTGTTTTCAAAAATCTTACTCATTTTCAATGTCAAATTTTCACGGTTACACGAGTAATGTTACCCACTATAATGTAATGTTAATTACGGAGAACTAATTATCATCCTAATTTATTATTTTTATCGATCTCATATTTCAATTTAAGAATTACCTACGTAGGTATAAATATTATCCTTTCTTGATTCCTTTTTTACTGTTTTTTTTTTAAATTTAATTTATTTTTTTATAGTTAGAATTTTGTGTTAAAAATGTTAAGACTTTTTAAAAATATATTCATGTAGATCAGAAAAAACACCGATATTAAAAATACGTATTTCTGTATATTTACTCTCAGAATAAATAAATCGTTCTTGAAAAATGATTTAAAGCTTTACTGTGTATACGCTCCATTATTGGTCAAATGTCACCATGTTAATTTTGTACAGCGTAATAATTAAACACATATTTCTGTTACACGCTTACTTTGATAATAAGAGAGAGGTCAAAAATTATTTTCAGGATGAAATTTTGATATTTAAAAAAAAATACCTTGAATTTAGTTAGACAGAAACATGGATAAAATAAATGTTTTGGAATTCCTTACTAAAAAATAAAAAAAAAATCTCCATTCAAAATGTACTAACCACACGACGTTGAGCGCATGGATGACGTCACGAACCCTCCCACTTCTTACCGGTCCGATTGCGATTGAGTTGAATTGAGAATTAATTTAACCATGAAAACTAAGTTTAAAAAAAACTAAAAAATACTAATATTTAAGTTTGAATTTGGATATTGATAATAAAATTAAAACGATTAAAACGATTTGACAGCACATAGTACGCTCATGCGAACTCTGGCGGTATAAAAATGTAGTATCCAACACGGCTACTATCTTTAACCGGAAAAGGAACATAACAAACAAATTTAAAGAAATATGAAATACCAAACGGATGAGATAAATACAAGACGTGCTCGATACTCTTAAAAAATACTCAGTTGAAGGATCCAAATAACAGCGAGACACACTGAGAAATGAATAAAGGTGTTAAACAGAGAAAACACCAAATATTCAAATAAAGAAGTTAACCACATCAAAACAAAGGTTCGGATCGCAATTTGAAAAAAAAAAATATATTTTTTCGTTTGAAATGACATTAAATTGAGGTAACTTTAATGTAAAAAAATATTTTAGTTTAGTATTCAGATGAAGAAACGTAAGGCGGGCCATTTTTAGAGCCTTTTTTTGTTTGCATTTAAAAATGTATTATTTAAAAAAATTGTTTATCTAATGATACAATTTGAAATTGTATTTCATCACCCTTTAAAAACAGTTTTTAGTTTTCGGATTCGTTTAGAAGTTTGAATTTTATTGAGAAAATGAAATTCATATAAATTCTTCGACTTTCTGACAGTTTCTTTAAGAAATAAAACGATCAATGTCAGGGGCCTAAAGATTTAATACATGCAATCGTGATAAAATCTTCCATCTTTCATTATTTGTTAGCAGTTCTATCGAATCATATTTTTTTGTAACATGTATAGTGTCTCGGATATAAACAACCATTTTTTATGCATGGGACGTCTATTGACTTTTCTACAAGTCTAGGATGAATATTCAATTTTTTACTATCGGTTTCATGTTTCGTTTAGATTTATTAACATTGTCTTCTATTTCACTGATTAAATACTACATTGACGTGTAAATATAATCTTCAAAAGCTTTTCAAGTACTTTATTAAGGCGATGCACTACGTAGCAATGCAAAATCATGTGTTTTTGGTTTGAATATTTGGTCGCCTAGAAATGTTTCAGATGCTTTAAATAAATACCCCGATTATAATACATCTTGGTCTTTGAAATAATATTTATTTTTTAGTCTTTTTATAAGCCCAGAAAACTGAAATATGAAAACTGCTTTAAAGTTTAAAATTTCCTACTTACGAACCCATTTTCGGTTATGGTTTTATTGTATGATGTGGCAAATTAAGTTATTTATAAAATGATCGGAAAACATTTAAATATTTATGCCTGAATATCCACAAAATTAAATAAAAGGCACTTTTTGGCCATGTTTTTTTCTCGCATAAATCTAAACAGCTGGATGGTGTGTTATGCGGGAATTTATGCCTTATTGCCATCTACGTAAGGAGTGTTATTGATGGCGGCTCGATTCAAAATATTACAGGACGTAGTGCATCGCCTTAAGGCTAAAATGTTATTACTTTAATACTTATCTCAAATATAGGATATTCATAGTTCTTCTGGCTTTGAGCAGATGAAATTGTTGAGCCATGTTATTTAAGTTATAGAAATTCGAATAAATCTGTATTTTTGCAAGCTTTAATTTTTAACTTTTTCAAACGTAAATTTCATTTCAACCCAACAGCTTTCCCTAAAATGATGGTGCTCGGGATACGCTAGAACTCGTGGGTCACGGTAAGTGGGACTCTCATCCAGTGTATACAAGTTCATGTAAAAATAAAACCCCATCTGAACGTTTAAAAATGATATCAAAACCTCACTAATCATTACGCTATTTCTCCTCAGAAATAATAGGTAAATCTCGCTTCATTCACATTCACACATCGTCTCATACATGCTCTACCGTAATTACAACTCTTGACATGATCTGGTAATTTGTAAAAAATCGTTTTAGGCAGTCGTCTCACGTGTCGGTAAGAAATTGACAAAAATCGAGTGCTGTAAAGACGCGAGAAATGTTGCGCGATTTATGTTGCATGATCTCTGCACACGGCAGATAAGCTATGTAGCTTGTGGTAGCTTTTACCCAGAAAAGTGTCGGTATTGTAGACATTTGTTTTGGCATTTACCGCCATAACGCTGAATGTCACTATCTTACTATCGTCAAATTGACTCACAAGTATTATTATAAGGGTACTATTGTGACAGGTAGTTCAAAATATAAAATTGCCACAATCTTATTCAAATGAAAATGTAAATGTTCGTTTGTTCAAAATCTTAATTATCCGAAATTTCTTCACCGATTGCTTTGAAATTTTGACACAATGTTGCAATTGAATACACGTGTGTTATTATATATAAATATATCACCTGTCATAGATAAGAAAATCTATTTTAAAAAAATCGGCGCCATCTGTTGGACGTAAAAGCAAAACGCGCTATTGTTTCTCTATCTGCACAGGCAGTTTAAGCCACAGCAAAACATGGTGGGATATAGCTAGTATTAATATAAATTGTAATTTGATAAGATATGCTTAAAGCTGGTATTATAATAATCTCTATGTAACTTCGTTCCAGCTCGATAAATGCATAGAAAATTCATCCTACATTATTAAATTATTCTCAAATGATTACTGAATAACGGTCTGGTTAGTGGTCCATAACAACGTAAATTAAAGGAAGCGTGAAACATTAATCTTACAGAAACTTATTTCCTTTTATTATAATATCTACCAATGAACTGGTACCATTAAGGAATATTTTAAAATCTCCCGAATCTAGAATGAATTGTGTGGAATATCACGAAGTGCTGACGACAAAACATATTTTTTACATTCCAAAGAGAAAACGAAACTAAAATTCAATCTGAAAACCGCACAAGAGTCCCAACTGCTACCAAACGTCTGGAGTAAGTGAGACATATGTTATGTAGTGAGAGGTCTAGGAAGCCAGAGGTCGCGGATTCTAATCGCGGTGTGCCCAAGTAAATTCTATTTGATCTATATGTATCATTTCAATATAATCCTGCTGTCCCTCTTCCCCTAGTGAAAATAAGTAGGCGTAAACAAGAAGAAGGTCTATTCATCGATGGCAGCGTAGGTATACTGATGCACAAATACACCGGTGCTAAGCTTTTTTATTGCAACCAACTCTCACCGCGTTGCCCATACTTACCCGGAGTTAAAAGGTACAGGCGAAAATTTTGCGTGCATAAAGCACAAAAGTGATAACTGCCCAAAGCCTGTCGGACTCTGGCAAATCCAAATAGATTATGTTGTTAAGATGGAGAGAGTGGGGAAAGGAAGTCCATAGGGAGTGGAAGGTTGGGAAGTTAAAGAATTCAGCATAGAAATATCGATGTCGAATTCTTTAATTAGTATAATAAATATAATTTAATAAAACTGCTTTTGCTGTTCTTCGTGATACAATAAGTTCATGAATTAACGATCAACTATGTATTTTATATATAAGGAATACTACTGCCTGAAGCCAGTGGGACTATGTCACATATCTAATAGCAGAACTGTGAGGTGTAAGTAAATGGAAGAGTAAAGAAGAGGGAGAGGGTCAGAAAATACGTAGATAACTCTTCCGTAGATATTTCTTCCAATACCATATTAAAAATACGTCATAAAATAATTGATAATTTGGAGCGATTTTTAAAAACCAAACATGATTATATTTTTGCAAATAACGGCATACAGTTATAAAAAGGTTTCAATGATATTTCACCGGGTTAAGGCTGGTTTTATATCAACACAACAAATTTTAGATAAGTTTTCCAATTTCCTAGCGATATACGCATGTCATTCGTGTTTGAATTTCCACCGCGAGATGGTGCCACTTCCGCTTTCAACAAGCATGACGCGAGGCACTCATCTCATCACTACCGCCCCTAAAGCCTTTCCTGTTTCATACGAACCCTACAAATACGAAACTAGGCTTCTGGAATACGATATGAAAATATTTATTATCCATATGTTTTCGCGTACTTAGACCGGGTGTCTAAAATCAAACATTCGGGTATTATTTTTGACATAAATTAATTAATTATCTGGACACAACATAATATGTCACGGTGCTGGCGAAACATGGTGTTCACAAAGTTATTGTTATATTTTAAATTATAATCACACAACACAAAGTATCTGCTCCATTTGAAAATAACTTAAGATTTATTCCATCCACTAACCATATATTTACGTCTTTAGACAAACTCGCAATTTTCTTAACTTAAATCAACTCAAAACAATTACGGCGATACACTACGTCGTGTAATATTTTAAATTGAGTCGCTATCAATAACAACCCTTACGTAGATGGCGATAAGGTTTAAATTCCCGCTTAACACCATCAGCCTGTTTTGATTTATGCAAGAAAAAAACATGGCCAAAAAGTACCTTTTATTTTATTTTGTGGATGTTCAGGCATAAATATTTAATTTTTATTTGATCATTTTATAAATAAATTAATTTGCCACATTATACAATAAAATCATAACCGAAAATGGGTTCGTAAGTAGGAGATTTTGAACATTAAAGCAGTTTTCATAGGCCATTACATTATTTTTTTCTGAGCTTACAAAAAGACTTATTTAAAAAATTCTCGATTATTTCAAAGGCCAAGATGTATTCTACTCGCAGTATTTAATTTAAGCATCTAAAACATTTCTAGTCAAACAAATTTTCAACCCAAAAACACATGATTTTGCATTACTACGTATGGCATCGCCTTAACCATTATTGCCAGGGGAGGAGCTTCCGCAGCGTCCATTGATCGTTTTTTTAAAGCTCAAAACTAATTTTGTATAAATAATATTCTAAAATTACCGACCTCTACCAGTTTGTATGAAATCTTTAGTAGAATCTGTTCTTTGAATATTGTTTTGTTTAGTATTTTAAGGATGATTATGTAGAACACTCTTGACTCTTATAACACGACTTTATTGATAAGGACGACATTCGACATGTTCCTTAGACAGATCACCAGACGATAGTTATCTACTAGCTACTTACTACCTACAGTAGTAGTAGTAGTGATGTAACTTGGTTGACAATAGTGACGTGACAAATATAAATTTACGCCATACTTGCACCTCTCTTCAAACACAGAACTCTATTTGTCCAAACTGCTCGCGATACTAGCTCCAAAGGGCTTAATCTCTTACTTATCCTTTTCGCTAAAACAATTTGGCCAAAGAAATTTTAAATTTTTATTAAAATACGCAACAACGCTAAGCAGTACACTTCCACTGGCCAAACTAGATCACAAATTGGACACCAAGTCTTCGATCATCAGCCAAGACAGATCAAACATTGACGGTTTTGTAGAATAAGTATAATTATTTTTTCGAAGGACGCAAATAATTTTGGGTCTGTCACCAATAAGATGTCTTCTTCTCTATTTGTTTCATTCTCTCATTGTATTTTTTGAATATATATGTGATGTATGTTATTATAATTAGTTAATATAATAAAGGAAACTAACCCGTGTAATTGCTTATCGGGAAGGTTTATCTGGTCAATTTGGAACATATAATGACCGAATTTTGCACTATAAACTACACTCACTGACGGTCAGACGTAAACTTTCTGACGTACTGCTTCTACACAAAATTATACATGCATCAGTTGATACACCAAACATTTTATCTCAAATTAACATCAATATGCCACCAAGAAAATCAACAAGGAGGATGAAAGACATTTTATATATTAAAGCCTACCACACAAATACAGGATATTTTTCCCCTGTACCGCGAGCATTAAGAAATTATAACATTACATGGCTCTAATAATGAAATAGACATTTTTAATGACCAATTTAAACATTTAAAAAAAACGTATTACCTTTAATCATATTAAGCTGATATTGTGATGAAGAAATTATATTTAAAGAGAAGCAACATTGTACCTACCTAATTAGTGTCTCACCAGTACAGATTTGACAATAACAAATCGTTTATGAACATATTTGTATTTACCTTTTACCCATTCTCATTTGTTATTTACTACTGCATATTTAGCTTATTCATTTTTTTACTATTTTTGTTATTATCATTTTGTTATTATTATGTATTTAAACATCCATGTATGTAAATTTTTGGGCACCATGCCTGTTTTATGTACTAAAATAAAAATAAATAAATAAAACTCCGACGAAGCTTGAGAAAAGGGAAACCTGGTTGGATGTCATTTATTAATTCAATAAAAAAAGTGTATTACAAAATATGTTTTTTTATTAAAACCTTTTTTTGTTAGATCTGTTACCTGTGGTGAAATGTTAATTGGCTTTCTGTTTTAATGATAATATTATTATTGTGAACTGTAAATTGTAAACTAATTTTAATTTTAATATATTTTGAGACGTACCTACATGATATACAGTGCTATAAACTGTTCGATGTGCATACATATACACACACTCACACAAACATATACACACATGAAACACGTCATAGGTACCCAACATGAAATATTTAATTTCTGTAAGTTGTTTCATCACAGTGACCAATGTACTGTTTGTTTCTACAATATCAAATAAAAAAAATATATAAACTAGTGCTCACATTTTAATGTATTTAAAACAGTTGAATAACATTTAATAAAACTGAAATATAAAAAAAATGTTATATTAGGTCGTCAAATTGCCTAAGTAGGTCACACCTTTTGAGGCATCTACTAATGAACCGTAATTGCAAAAGCTTATCATAACAGGATATTAATTAAAAACTTACTGAGATTTATTACAAAATAATGAGTTTTAATTTATTTCTTCGAATTTTTTGAATATCATAAAAAAATATTTTTGTAATGTATTTTTAATAGTTCCCAAGTTCAAGATGTAAATGATTTTGGTATCTAAATATAGATGTACTTACCTTGAAATTCTTGACAACAAAAGCTGCGCAAATTTAGTAAAGCAAAGCTCACCGTCTCGAGAGGTTTTACTTCTTATAAATCATCTAATAATTCATATCTGTAAAGAAGTAGTATGATCAATTTATCGTAAGGTAAAATGATTGGTGGAAAAGTTGCGGATGACCGAAAAAGAAAAGTAGCCAACAAAAGAAACAGAAATAATTTAAAATGTATTTTATAAAATTTTTCAGAAACAAAAATCCTGTTTTATTAGAATATTCCATCAATAACATAGCTTTAGAAAGAGTCACGGAAATGAGAGATCTTGGAATTATTTTGGACGAAAAACTGAGTTTCACCAATCATATCCATCAAATTGTGAACAAAGGTATGAAAACACTAGGCTTCATATTAAGAACAACTAAAAACTTTAATTCTTTACAAGCCATTAAACTATTATACGTATATCTAGTAAGAAGTCTAATTGAATATAACTCAGTAGTTTGGTCTCCATCTTACAAAATTCACATTAACAACATTGAGCGAATACAAAAAAAAAATCTACGTTTTATAAATTTTAAATTAAATATCCCTGTCGAAGACTTAATACAAATAGAACTAATTAAACTTAGAAAATACAATTTCTTATTAAATACTCTAAAAATACATACATTAGAAGATAGACGTAAAATAAACGATTTAACGTTCTTATTCAAAATACTTAACTCTAAATTCGACTGTTGTGAACTCCTGCAACTTATAAACATACATACACCCACAGTAACAACACGACAAAATACAATATTCTACAGCAGCACACATAAGCGTAACTACATTGCCCACTCTCCGATACAACGACTTCACACCATGGGAAATCATTACTTGGGTGATGTTGACATATTCAATACTAACTTGGCAAGTTTTGTGGATCATTTAAAACATTTATTTCAACAATATTCATAAACACATCATGTAAACCTACAAATAGCTGTAATTTTATGTTTTTGTTAATTGTGTTTGTATGACTTGTTGCATAGCTTTTATTAAATGTAATTTTATTCTAATTTTTTATGTTTCAAAGTATCTGTCAAATTTAAATTATGTACCAACCGTGTAAAAGCCCTCAGGGCGTTAAATAAATAAATAAAATAATATAACTAATGCGTCATGTTGTAAGGAGGCTTATATTTATTAATACTAGGGCCTTCAACAAACTTCATAAGGTATTTATTTGTCTTCAGATGTTTGGATTGTTACGAGGTTCCATAATAACTCAACAAAATGACAATTCAACACACCTTTAAAGTGATATTAAGTCATTAAAAGCGATGAAGACAATATTCTATAAATCGCTTTATCGCGCTTTTCTTCTCTTGGCGGTGTTGAATTGTCATTTTGATGAGTTATTCGGTCACCGTTACGGGGATCGAACCCGCAACCCATATTTTGGAGCTAGCTCAATTTATACAGTATTGTAAAGACTTAGAGCTATAAAATTAGAAATACTATTGCCTACTAATATCTCGCTGAAATATGTTCCACTGTCAGAATTGGATAGACCGGTTTCGGTAGTTTTAGTAAGAGCGTTGGAAGTCAGTTTTTTCGCTTCATGTCTCATCTTCATATAATACATTAATGGGAAAAGGTGTTTGTTTCGAATATAGTAATTATTAAGGATTAAAAGAAAGGATAGGTAGGTAAATAAAACAAGATATTTGAACTTTTTAAAAATTTTTTAATGCATAAAATCATTTTACATTAGATCATCAAACAAATAACTGCAAGTATCAACTAGAGCAAATTTGAGTGTATTTGAATGCCAATACACTGAAACAAATATCCTATTAATTGATCGTTTGAGAGTCCACAGCAATCTCAAGTTAAATGAATGATTTTGAAATAATTAAAAAATGAGTGGTTATAGACAATTATTTAAATAATTAACCCTTACAGGTTTATAATTGCTACTATGCAAAACAAAAAAATTCGCTGTCTTTAAATGTGATTCATTAAATTCTTCTAAAATGTGGGTCAAGATTTAATGGCTGACAGCGGCGAAACTCATATTCATTAATCGAGAGCTTGGTCTAGTTTTAAAAATGGGAAGTGTAGAGTCTACCGATCGACGAAATGAGGATGGGTTATATCATTCTGAGGATTCTCCTTCAAGGTCACCTTCTTTCCTGTCCTGTAAGACTCATCTAAAGCAGCAATAAGAGGAGAATAGTGGTATCTCGAAGAGTGGCCGTGGATTAACGGCTGATACGACGTACCTGCCTGGTTAGCACTACCTTGAGGCTGACCGTTCTGGCTCTGCCCGGTGTTGACTGCGTGGGGGACGCTTACAGGCTCAGCGACCTGTGCCAACCCAACATTCTGAGACGGTCCCGCGAAGTGGTTGAGTTCTAAGCTCTCCCAGAATTCGGCGCTGCGTTCCCAGTCGGCGTCCCGCTGTTGTACAGAAGCGAGATGTTCGGCAGCGGCCCTTGCGTAGGCTTCTTCCCACGCCTCTTCTTCGATGCGCTGGTCCTCGGCAGCCCAGTATCGTTGCATGGCCAGACGCCGTGCCTCGGCTCGGCGTTCTTGCGCGGACTGATGGTCAACCGGCTCAGCCACAGGAGGGTTGGCTGGTGGGTTGGCTGAAAGATTAGCTTGAGAGTTTGCTTGAGGTTGGAGGGCAATCGGAGGGGCAGCCAGAGGGCCGGCAGGAGGGTTAGCTGGGGGTTGGAGTGCAGCCTGTGGGTCAGCTGGTGGGTGGCGAAGGTCGTAGTTCGCCTGGGCAGCGCGGAGCAAGTCCCCTATATGGTCGATGTCCGCCGGCTGCTGGACTTCTTCTATAGGCTAAAAATAAATATATGTATAAGTCAGTGCTGGAGGGGTGTTAAAAGTTGTTTGTAACAAATATTTTATTAAAATACATTTCCTTAAATAAACCAATGAATTATACACACGGTACTTTTCATAGTTAGGAAATGTTCAACCTATCTAAATACTTTGCATTTAAATTGATCCTCGTTTATTTGAGAATATCTATCCATGTAAATTCAATTTATGTAAATAAATAAATTAGACATTCTATAGTTACTAATTATTTAAGTGCCAATGCTAAAAAAAAAATAGTAATAATAGTTAAAATCACGCTTTTGCAATTATTCAAAAATAAACCAATTGGAGTGTTTTTAAGGAAGTATGTTGAGTGAGGATGAAGTGAGTGGGGAGGGGAAAGAGATGAGGAAGAGGAGGGTGGGGGGGTACCCGGCCGAAGCCATTTCAAGCAACAGTTTAATTCTGAATAGTGGTCTTAAACCAGGGCGATATTGAAGTATCATCCAATCGAAATATATTTACAGATATCACATTAATTAAATTCAATGCATAGTGGTATAAAACAACAACAACAAAAACTTAGTCATGACTCAGTCACGGTTCGTTTATTGGTAACTCACTCATGACTCAGTAACGGTTGTCATTTATTGGTTACTATCAGAAAACAGGACATACAAAAGAAAAAAAAATAATACAGTATTATAAATGGTCAAAACCAACTGATATCAGAAAAATACTATTTTATCGACTTTATTTATCTGTTCGCAATCGAAAATGTCCATTTTTAGTGTCATGTTGTTGTAATTATTTCGTAATACACAACAAACTTAAAAAATACCAAGGTACTAGTACATATGTACAAGAAAAATAATGTGTGCTTTTCTGTTAACCCCTCAGGCTAATTTGTTCGGTTTTGAGGACATATTAGAAAAAGTGCAAAAAAGTTGCGATACCTTTACATGCAAAAGTTTGCGTACTACCCATTGTTATATCCCTCTGACTTTCTCGCTGGAATGCTAGGACTAGATCTTTTAGAGGTTAGGATAAAAATTGCAAAGGTGGTAGTAGCACATAAGCTATTCAACGGACAATCCTGATGTTCTGGTTAACTTCACCAGAGCTAGGTAGCATAGACTTTTTATTTTTAGAAGATGCAGGACCTACCTACCAATGTCCATGCCTTTGGTTTGAACGTTTTTAAAAACCAACTTCATTCAGAGATAGACCTGTTTCAGTCAAATCCAATGAATTCAAGATTAGAATGAGTATTTTTTACACGACGATGCATCGCAAATGATCAAATAAATGTGTGTAATAGATTAATATACTTGTAGGTAAATGATTCATTTTAAATGTTGTGCAATGTTATTAGAATTACTGTTTTTCACGTAAATTACGCGTAGAGTAAATTTGTTCGCTTTTGGCAACAGCTCATATGGACTCTTTCGTAATCTTTGCATTTTCCTTACCGTCATAGTGAAAAATATGAACTTAAAGAGGTGTTATAAAGAGAAATCCACAAGAAGTTGACCACGGAAGAATTAAAATATATACCTCTGTTGAAACCAAAGGTTAATCCGCAATTTGAGAAAAAAATATGGTTTTTTGAATTTTTATATGAAACGATAAGAGAAGTTAGGTGAAAGTAATGTTCGTAATGGTGTATAGATTTACAATAATACATATATTTACATATACAACCGAAACGCGACTGAGCCACGAATTACGTGAAAGGAACGAAGCAACTGCAAAGCGGCGTTTCATGCCATTTGCGGTTGCTTCGTTCCTTTCCCAAAACTTGAAGTTCAGCTCGGCAGTTCAGCTCGCGTATGTATATAAGTAACATAACACATTTGTCTTAATAAAATAGGTATTTTTTCGCTATCCATAGTTTTAGTTTAGCATTTAGACAATAAACTTAAGGTAAGTAATTTTTGTTTGTGAGTGAGTGAGTTTTGTGTTTGAGATGAAAATTTTAATATTTCAAAATTAATATATTTATTTATAATAATACAATTTGAAAGCGAATTTTATCACCTTTTAATTTATCTTTTTCATTTTCGGATAGATCCAGAAATATTCCATTTATAAGGAATGTAAATGCAAATATAAAATTTTATGCGGAAATACACAAAATCTGACAACTTGCTGACGGCGTATTTAAAAAATATATTGGTCAATATGCAAGAGGCATGAAGGGTTAAAAACAAATATTTACTGTGAAAAGTTTGAAAATATTTATGAAATGCATATTTGTTCAGTTCAAATGTTTTCTGTGTGTATCGAATGCGATATATACGTCTAATTTTTTAATTTTCCCCAAAAAACAAATACTGTTATAGAAATAAGATAAAATTATCTTTCCGGTGTATGCATTTAAAATAAACATTTCTAATCAATAAAATTTTAATATTAAACGTGAAAAATATTGAAAAAAACACTAACCACATTTTTACTTAATTTTTTACTCCAATCATAGAAAAATTGAGAGAATTCGATATTTCAAAAGCAAATTCTCACTTTTATCTCGTTCGTATAATAAAAAAAAGAATAATAGAAGAGTATGTATGAGACGATGTATGAGTGTGAATGAGGCAAGGAGTGTGTGCCAAGACCGGGTTGTTTGGCGGTCCGTACTCTCTGCCAACCCCTGCGGGGAAACGGCGTGATGGTTAGTTAGTTAGTTTATACAATAATAAATAAGAAAATGTTTTAAAAGTTGAACCGATTTTTACCACAGCGCAGCGGGGCGAAATATGAATTATTAATTTTGACTATTTTTAGGATTTTATTAATGGATTCTAGTATAAATATTTGAGGCAAACTGTTTTTACTATTTTTCTTTCTAATGTCAAAAAAGTTAAGTATTTCCGGATGATAAAAATGTTTTAACAAAATATGGAAGCCCGGTCATATATGACCTTAAAAAGCTGGAGGGGTTAAAGTTTTAATAATAATTACAATTTGTTCATAAGTTAGAAACTTTTACTTACCAGGTGCATCGGTATGCGCTCCAATATTGCGAAAACTGCAGATAAAAATTTTTCAATCTGCGAATAAGTTGAATATGCAATGTACAACATTAAATGTAAATAGCTTCAGAGTTTTAAATTATAGCTTCGATGGTAAGAGAACCAAAATCCCTTTCAAAGGATTTCAAAACTAAACTGATTTTGAAACCAACAAAACTGTCGTATTTATACTAATAATTCCTGCAAGTCAGGTACCAGAATAGGTGCACTAGCGCCAAAAATGTACCTAGCGGAGGGAGGCGAAAGGATGAAAAGAAAGTCGGAACCTAAAACGAAATTTAACTCTCGGGCAACGAGGCATTTTAGGAATGAAATTAAAGGCAGATGGGCGATTTCCATTCCGAAATTAAACTACTTTTAGTTAGGTTATTAAATCTGTTTTTTTGCCTTTATTTTATTGTTATTCTGGTGAAAATGTTAATATTTAAAACACATCTTTATAAGTGTCGAATAAGTTAGATCGTATGTTCTAATTTGTTTATTTATAATTTAAGAAAAAAACTATGCATAATAATTAGTGGTACAGAGTTAGCAAGGTTTTAATTAAAATTAGTGTATTTAGTTAGCAAGGTTTTAATAAAAATCAGTGGTATACAGTTATTAAGGTTTTAATAAAACTGAGTGGTATACAGTTAGCATGGTTTTAATTAAAATGAGTGATATACAGTTAGCATGGTTTTAATTAAAATGAGTGGTATACAGTTAGCATGGTTTTAATTAAAATGAGTGGTATACAGTTATCATGGTTTAAATTAAAATGAGTGGTATACAGTTAGCATGGTTTTAATTAAAATGAGTGGTATACAGTTAGCATGGTTTTAATTAAAATGAGTGGTATACAGTTTGCCAGGTTAATTAAAATAAAATGAGTGGTATACAGTTAGCAAGGTTAATTAAATTTAAATGAGTTGTATCCAATTAGCAAAGGTTTTTATTAAAATAAGTGGTATAGAGTTAGCAAAGTTTTAATTAAAATGAGTGGTATACAGTTAGCAAAGTTTTAATTAAAATGAGTGGTTTACTGTTGGCAATATTTTTATTTAAATGAGTTGTATACAGTAAGCATGGTTTTAATAAACATGAGTGGAATACAGTTAGCCAGGTTAATTAAAATGAATGGTATGCAGTTATCAAGGTTTTAATTCAAATGAGTGGTATACAGTTAGCAAGGTTTTAAGGATCGGTACCAATGCTACCAATAACATGTCTGGTGAGTGATTATAATTTGTATTTATATGATTTGAAGAAATATATTGATCGAATGATCTAATAAAAGCAATTCTAATTACAGGTTCAAATCCTTGCATGTTGATATAAACTTTATTCAATAAATTTGTGTTATTTCATAGGAAATTTATTCATTTGGAAATAATATATATTACAGTAGGGATGTAGATACTCTCATTATCACCCTGGGGTAAGACTTCCGTTCATAATTGAAAAGTTGCTTGAAATGGTTTTAGCCGTGTTTGGTGATAAGATTTGAATAGCCATGTACTTCCCCACCTTCCTCTTCTATTTCTGTCTATTAAGATCTGGTCAACAAATACGGCTAAAGCCATTTCAAGCACCGTTTCAATTCTAAATGGTGGTTTTACACCAGGGAGATACTGAGAGAATCTTTCACGAAGTTGCCGAACATGTCGCGAATAAATTTATAAATATTTAAATTATCCGGTTTTAACCTGTTTTTTTAATGTAATTATGGTGAAAACGTTTAGACTCCGTACTAAGCGTTCAAAAAGAAGAAGAATATGGTTTTAAAAGGGAAATTTGTTGATACTAATGTTAGAGGAAGGGCGCTAATATTTAAAAAATCGATGATAATTAACCGAAATTGTGAAAATCTTTAATAAAAAACGTTTCATTTAAAATAGAACAAAAATCCCTCTACAATTGCCAAAGTTGTATTTTAAGATACAATGTGAATTCTTTCATTAGTATATAAGGCGAATTTTTTTATCGAATGAATTTTATGTAATTACCATATCGGCTCTACAAATGTATTGATATTATCTTTAAAACCAATAAATATATATTTTTAGGTACTAACTTTGTGTTCAAGAGAAATATGTAATAAATCGGTAGATATTCGGATTGCGGGGGCTTAATAGATGTAAACATGTTATTATTAGTACCAAATTAGGTAGATTTCTTCTTTTGATGACCTAATTACTGCAAAGCCAGTTGATCGAACTTTTCTCATTATAATTTAAAAGTACTTACATACAAGGTGACAACAATATTCAGGTAATTTCTTATTCACTTTCTCCTCGCCGTACTCACAGCTTATTTATACAGCGTTGGGACTAGCATAGACTCATTGACTTAACATATTTTTTTACGTGAGTACCGCACAAGAGTCTCAACTGCTCCCGACCGTCTTCAGCCATTGAAACTATGGCATCTCCAATTCGGATATGTTGTGAGGCAGTGGGAATAGAAGGAGACGTGGAAGAGACGGATGGGGGAGAACCTGGCATTTCATATCTGGCCACCAAACACCGCTAAAGCATTTCAGGCAACGTTTTGTTATCTAATTCTGAAAGGTTGTCTTTCACCAGGACTTTTATCTTCCATTATTGAGAGTATCTTCCACTCTGTTCCAAATTGTCAAACAACACAAATTAATCAAATAAAATTGTAGCCGCTATCTCCGGATTCATAGTCAAGGATAGTAAATACTCAACCTCGCAGGCTGTCAAAGTTAGACTCTGATCCTGTGTGATATTCGCATAAATTGGTCAAATTTTTGTGAACTAAATATCTTCTTTATCGGACAACAGCGAGCTAACGGAGGCGAGAATAACAGTCACAATAGAGTTTTCTTTTTTTCATAAAAGAGAAAATAATTTTAATAAAATTATATAATATGATACGACACAACTTTCTTTGCATACGCCCAGATTCAAACCTTTATCTTAATCGGATCTTAATCCCATTGCCAATGCAATCTTTGAGGTCGACCAAATCTATACTTTATTTGCTGTAGCTACCTTCATATGATATTTTAAATATCGGTATAAATATTACCAATTGCCATAACAAAATCCGAGTATCAGATATCATTACCATAAACAGAAAGAAGAAAAATAATTAAATTTTATTTACATATTTTATAAACAACATTACCGTAATCCTTTAAATTTCTTATCATTTGTTTTCTCACCATTTAAACATTGTACAGAATATTGTAATGACCCATTAGTATAAATATCCACTCACTGATAACATGGAATCCAGGATATCAATGGTTTAAATTATTTGCTTATTGACCAATCAATTTACCCCGTTATTTTGAGAAATGATACAGTAATGTAATGTTTATTTTGACTAAAATCATCTATAATCGGCTCTGTGATAACACTTAATAATGATAATGAATTTAAGATCGAGAATGTCCGTTGTTTGTTATCAAAAATATATTTTTATTTTTAACTTAAATGTTATTATTGTTAGTGTAGTTTGAGAAAATAAATAAGAATAGATAAGCCCAGAGATAAAGACGTTAATATAATATAGATAAATTACACATGAATACACTTTAAAGCGAATTTGGATTAAAAATGTTTGTTTCAGAACCGAAGGTTCCTCCATGTTACTTCAATTCCTGATTAAGGAACCTTTGGTTCTGAAACATGTATATATTTTTTATTAAGATAGTGGTTTAAATGCAGTTAATATTTTAATTTTATTAAAATGATGCCACGAAGTAAATTTACACTTATTGTAGAAGTGATGGTAATTAGTTTTATGTTTTCCTTGTTTCAGCCACTATTTAATAAAACACAAAAAATATTTTCTAACTTATTAATCATTACGTCGGTAGGCAGGACGGACCTCCAAAGAACTTGCTTCATTCATATTCATACATCGTCTCATAAACACTTGATCCTCGAGAGTACCCGACTTCTTCTACCAATAAACTACTTTCTTCGTTCATTCGCTCTACATGCCCAAACCAACTAAGCGTCTGTTTCTTAATCTTACTCATTACGCTAAGATCAGCCTTGCATTTTTTGTGAATCTTCACATTTCTTACACTATCATACATTGTTTTACCACACAAACGCCATGGTAAAATAAAGGTTTTACAATTATTGAAGAAGTCAACTTGTAGTTAGTTAACATGAGTCGATGCTTGAATGTGAATAAATCAAGTAGTGTGCCAAGATATAGTCGTGTGGCGGTCTATTCTCTCTGCGTTAGTTTTTTTTAACATTAGCTCCACACAGAAGGCCCGTAAAAAAAATTCTGTCGTATTTGGGGATGCTGTGTAGGGTCTTTTTAGAGAAAAGAAGGAGAGAAAGTTCTGAGAAGTAAAAAGGTATGAGGGGTAGGTAGGAATCCGGGGGTTAATATGTCAGTAATGACGGACGTATGAATCCATCCCTCAAACTGGGTGGGTCAAGAGGGAGAGTCCAGCTGGAGAGGTGAAAAGGTAAATTTGACAGCCACCTCTGGTCTGAAGCCCCATAATACCTGAGAACACCCTTGACTCTGTGCAGAAACGGGCGGTCTATTTGATAAATTCCCCTATATAAACAAACGAGTTGCTATCTTTAGAGGCAGGTAACTGGTATTTAAATAGAAGATGCTACGATGAGAACTAGCGTCATTGATCCCTTCCCACCGGTGCATAATCGAGAAATACGCAAAACTTGCACCCAATTTAATTTAATTAATTATTTTTGTAATGATAAACTAATGTTTATAAGACAAGAATTATGCATTGCACAAAGGATAACAAATTATTATGAGCAATAATAATTTGTCGCCTAGTAACCAAATAAAGTTGGTTGTTTACAGGTGAAAAAAATATAATAAGCAATGATTTTTGATTTTAAGTACTAGTACATATTGAATTATTTGACGTTTCGGAAATAAACCGACGTGGCTCAGTGGTCTAGACTATAGAGCATCTGACCGGACATCAGAAGGTACGGGTTCAATTCCCGTTGGCGGCATTTATTTTTACTCGGGAGATATTTTCAATTTGTATTGATATTCAGGCGACTTATTATTACTTATAATAATTTTTAATAATTTAATTGAAGTATCTTAAATATTTCGAAGCGAAAAAATTTTCAAACCATAGACAAATTATTTTGCATTACTGCGTAGTGCTTAGCTTTAAATAACTTGTTAAGTTTATAATTTCTAGAAAAGGACCAATTTTAATGTTGTAGGACCGTCTCATTTAGTATTGTACATTATGCGTGGAATAAGTTGAGGAAAGCAAAACCTGAAGGTTCAAACCTTGACTTTGGTGACTAGTCCTAACTTGTCCGGGATTATTCTTAGAAAGGTTGTAAATACCTCTCGTCTATGCAAATAAAATAAACAGGGTGGGTAATAACTTAACCCTGTAACAATGAATAACCTCTCTTGTTTGCCAGAAGATTTGTCATTGGAAGTACAAAAGATTACCTTCTGGAAATGTGATTGCACTTAGGGGATGGCAGTCGGCCTGACTATATTAGCAAATTCCATTGCAAAAATAGCTTTCTCTACCCTCACTTTACTTTTATTGCTGTTGACCAGTAATCCACGGAATTTCCAAGAATAGCAATAACAATGTCCGTTTTCCAGGCTAACTGCAATCAAGTTTATAAGTCTGGAAACATATTATTTTAGAACGAATCAATATATTTTGAAAAAATTACCTTCTCAACAGAATAGCTGAAATTCTTTAGAAGCCAATAATTACCGAAAAAAACTTTTACTGAAAAAAATGCTGAAATAAGTATTGGAGAACATTCTAATATTTTTATAGTGAAGGTGTTTTCTGACCCCAACATTTAAATATGTTTTCAGTAGTACCCCGGTGAAAAGCCGTGAACTATAATATAAAATGTTTTTTCAATAAATTTAATTTTTCAGTATTTAAAAACATGGTTGCCGTGTTCATTGAAGTTGATTATTTCGCGATAATATTTCGATCGACCGGTTAGTAGCTAAGTCTTTTATCATTTCACAACCAGCGTTTTCCACTTTGAAGGAAGTAGGAGAACAAATTGCTTGTAATGGGAGTGTTGTTTTTCTTTCAAAATATATTTCGTTATCACAATTATTGTTTAAAGTGAAGTTCATTGTTCTGCAGTAGGATGAAAATATGAAAACTGTAGTATTTAAAGTCATTTAATGTAAAATTTTCGATGATGAGTTCTACTCACGTTTGTGATGCTATTATTTATTTTTATAGCGATGTAAACTAAGTTATATGTCTTTTTGTGTGTTTCCAGACTTACGTATAACTGGTTATTCCATATTTTTAGAGGTGGCCTTGGATAAGAAACTCGGCATTACGCTAGCGCGGGTAAACTACGGAATATTTGCAATAGGGATTATCGCGGTAATGCAGACGATGTCAAAGAAAGGTAAAATTTTCTGAACTTATTGTCTTATGTATTTTGGTAAGCTGGTTTACCCAGGTCAGGACGATTCTTTTGTTTTCGGTTAAATTCTTGGTGTTTTAGCTTTCTACCTAAATGTTAATAGTATTTGCTTAAAGAAAGAGCGGTGAGATCTTTGACATTAAGCCAAGCAACCGCGAGCTCAAAACTCAGAGCAATAAAAGCATTTGAATACCATTCACGAGCACATCCATATTTGAAGTCATAATAAAATCTACGAAAAATAATCAACTTCGATTTTCGCTAGTATCTAACAAATAACTTATTTTTTATAACTTTCCATAAAATATTATTAAAAAGTTATGAAATTTATCTGAGACACTATCTAGGTTAAAAATAAATTAGTAATTATTATATAAAAAGATAGCAGCCAAAATATAGCAAAGATTAGTTGTAGATAATATTGTTCATTCTGAATTTGAAATATAGATGCAAAAATGTAAAATAATTAGGTCCCAAGTTCAAAAAAAAATATTTAAAAAAATATTTATAATCATATTTGCAGAGTATACAGGGCAAAATTTTTAATTTAATTGTAATTAATTAAATTAAAAATTTTGCCCACTTTTTGATTTACTCACAAATAATTTCCGTAGTTTTTGTTGTTATTTGTTTTTGGGGTGTTATGCCGTGTTGCGCTAACTCCTTTTTTAGCCAACGTTTCGGACAACGTTACAGTGTCCACCATCAGGGCAAATGTGTGATGATGGACACTGTATAAAGAAGGAGTTAGCGCAACACGGCATAACACCCCAAAAAAAATAACAAAAATACTTTTGGCCGTGAAAATCTTAAATCATAATTGCCGTAGTTGTCTGTGAAAGCAGGGAAAAACCAAGTTTTTAATGCTTTGTATTTTAAACATAAATTAATAAAGTAGCACATATCCGTTAGACTCTAGATTATTCTTACACGTTTTGATTGAAAAAATAATTATGTAGTGTGGTTAAGGCGATGCCATATATACGTAGTAATGCAAAATCACGTGTTTTGGATTTGAAAATTTGGTCGCCTAGAAATGTTTCAGATGCTTTAATTAAATACTGCGAGTAGAATACATCTTGGCCTTTGAAATAATCGAGTTTTTTTTAGATAAGAGTTTTTATAAGCCCAGAAAAAAATAATGTAAGGGCCTAAGAAAGTGCTTTAAAGTTCAAAATCTCCTACTTACGAACCCATTTTCTGTTATGATTTTATTGTATAATGTGGAAAATTAAGTTATTTATAAAATGATCGAAAAAAAAAAATTAATATTTATGCCTGAACATCCACAAAATAAAATAAAAGGCACTTTTTGGCCATGTTTTTTTCATGCATAATTCAAAACAGGCTGATGGTGTTAAGCGGGAATTTAAAACTTATCGCCATCTACGTAAGGGTTGTTATTGATAGCAGCTCAATTTAAAATATTACACGACATAGTGCATCGCCTTAAGTATTTTGGCCTAAAATCCAAATTAATGTTTCGTATGAAAAAGGCCGCGCAGACGTTGCCCTATTTCTTTTTAGGAACGCCAAAGAGACGTACATACATTTATGATATTTTAATTGCCTATCCTTGCACGAGTCTTTAATTCGTGGATATATACGTGAATTTCACATTACACAAATTTTTTTAAACGTAAAATTTGAAAAAAATTAACCCTTAATAAATTAAAAATTTGAAAAAAAAACACTTTTTCTAGGTATTTTTATACGTATTCTTGATATTATAATAAAAATATAACTTCGAAATGTATTTTTTAAAATCTATATCAATTATAAGAACTCGCTTTATTGAGTAAGTAAAAGAAACTATGATTTTTAAGTAAACTAAAAATAAAAATCTCTAGCTCACCTCTTAAAGATTCGTGTATCCTTATAATTATAATTGGTAAATTAATTACTTTATCGCTGAGAAACGTAACCAGAAAACTGAAAGAATCTACTGATGCTGATGGTATTAAAATGAAAACATTTATTCATTTAGTTTTTTTAATTGAGATCTTTATTAATAATCACATGTTTATGTATATTAGATATGTTTGTTCTTATAAATTAACGTATGCACTTTAAACCAAAATTTGCCAATATTTATAAGTGTGAAGTCTTGTGAAAAGGTACAGAGAAAAAAATCTCAGAAACCAATCACTTTGTGGTCACTGTGATTTTAATGCATATGTATTTTCGAACCAACTTCGCTTGGCTTGACCAACATCAGTACAACTTAAAGTTTTTAAATTGTTACCTTCTTATTAATGTTTAAATGGTGAAGCTTTAGTAGTGCTTTGAGTAAGTTAAATATATATTTATTTTTGATTAATTAATGATCAATTTATAATAATATAATGTAACCTAACCAGACGCCTTGTCATTGATAGTTACTATAGTATGTATTGTGTAATCTAATGTAACCTAAAATAATGTATTGCTATATTGGAACCTATATTAAACATTTATAAGTAAACCATAGACAAATCCAAGAAATAATTAACTAAAAATTCTTCCACAACACAGGTTCGCCTAGTGAGGCAGGTTATGCACAACTTAAAATAAAGTATATTATGCGATTTCTATATAACACTCTTACATACATAATTACTTTTTCTTCTATTAGAAACTGCTCTATTATTGTAACATTATTCTTTCAACAATGTCATTGTTACTAACTTACATATACAGGATTTTCCAATAAGAGGTGTTATTTTGAATAGCCCGCTATTTCGGTAGATGATACTTTTGAAGCTGTCATTTTTTTACATTTGACAAGTAAAACCTACGTCATTAATAAAAATGGAACGATACACGCTTCAACAACGCATTGAAATTATTAAAATTCACTTGAGTGAATCAAATGCAAATCATTTTTTTTTTTATTTTTTTATTTTTTTATTGACCAATATACATATAATACATAATATATAATATTAGTGGTAACAATACCTCCCTAATTGAGAAATTCTCGTGTTTAGGGAGGGAGCACTATCAAATTGACGGTACTATACATACTTATCAGTTGTTACAATTTGGATGCATGAAGGACTACTTTTTTTATACATAATGAAAATATAAGTTGCAATTTTTTTTTTTTGTAAATAATGAAATTTTTTTTTTATACATAATGAAAAATATAAGATGGTATTTGTTTTGTACATAATGGAAATATAGGTTGGCATATCGTAACACATACTTAGAAATTATATAATAGTAAAATGTTTTTTGAGTTTTTGTTTAAAAATTTCATAATTCCTCTCGGATTGTATTTCTATAGGGAGTTCGTTAAAGCATTTTATTGCCGAGTATGTGTAATGATGTTGGGCTGTTGTAGTATTAAGTTTAGGGATTAATATTTGTCCTAAGGTTCTCGGTCTGGTGATGAATGACTTTATTGTTAGTTTGTCTTTATGGATTTGTAGCAATGCGTTTTTTTGATAAATTTTATTTATTGGTAATACTTTGAATTCATCGAATAATTTTTGAGTTGAATAGTCTAATTGTTTCTTTAGAATTATTTTGATGAGTCTTCTATGTACTATTTCAAGTGGGGTTAAGTTAGTTTTATACGCTCCTCCCCATCCTATTATTCCGTATTGCAGAACTGATTGGGCTAATGCATAGTAAACCTTTAGTAGCAAAGATTTATGTAATATATTTCTTAGTTTGAGGAATATGTAATAAAGTTTACGTATTCTATTTAAAGTTTGCGCAATTTGTTCTGTCCATTTAATATTTTGGTCTATAATTATGCCAAAATATTTAATATTACTTTTTTTGAGATTTTTGAGCATTTAGGTGAATTGCAGTTGTCAGTATAATTATTACAAGAGTTATGGATAGTTATATTGGAATTTATTGTTGGGTGCATTTTGTCTGATAATGTGAAAGTCATCAAATAGGTTTTGTCAGAGTTTAAGGAGAGGTAGTTGTCATCCAACCATTTTTTTAAGTTGTTTATTTCTATATTCGCAGTTTGATAGGCTTCTTCCCAATTTTTTTTTTCTATGATTAAAACTGTGTCGTCGGCGAAAGATATGATTTTTCCATTTTTTGGTACTGTAAGCATTTCATTCACATAAATGATAAACAATATTGGGCCTAGAACTGTCCCTTGAGGAATTCCAAATTCGGAATAGGTGGGTTCACTCAATATATTGTTAATTTTTACGTGTTGGTGTCTTTTATGAAGATAACTTTTAAACCATTCTTTAACTGTTCCTTGAATTCCAATATTTTCTAATTTTTTTATTAGCTTCTTGTGGCTTATGCTGTCAAAGGATTTTCTTAGATCGATGAATATACTTAAACATTTATTTCCCGAGTCAAGAGCATTATATATTATAGAGGTTATTTTTGCGATTGCATCTTGCGTACCTAAATTTTCTCTGAAGCCGAATTGGTTATCATTAATAATTTTATTTGAAGTGATATGTTTAGTTAATTGTGACTTTACGACTTTTTCAAATATTTTTGCTACGTTAGATACAATAGATATGGGACGGTAGTTCGAGACGTCAGATGTAATTCCTGATTTGAAGATCGGGGTTATTATTGTATTTTTATATATTTTTGGGTAGATTCCTTGCTGTATGCTGCTATTAATGATATGTGCAATTGGTTTTGATATTAATTGTCTCATTTGTTTTAATACATTTACTGTGATATTATCAAAACCAGGGCTCGCGGACACTCGTAGGTTCATTATAATTTTTTCTATTTCTATTTGGGTGCATTTTTCAAATTTTTCGAAAATATTTTGGCAAGTTTGTGTGGATGTATTGGTAGTATTTTTAGGTTGGAACGAGTCGATTTTTTTGGCTAGTTTCTCTCCGACTTTAGCGAAGTAGTTGTTGAAAATATTTGCAATTTTAGTTGGTTCTTTTATTGAGTCTATTGTTTCGTTGGCATAAGTTATTTTATTTATTTGTTTATTTTTATTACTTATTACAGACTTTTTTTATTACAGACTTTTTTGTTATCTTTACCACTATCTTCAATTTTTACCTTGAAGTAATTTTCTTTTGTTTTTTTAATTAAATTTGTAAGATTGTTTCTGTATTTTTTATATAATTCTAATAAAGTTAAGTCATTAGGTTGTTTTCGGGTTTGATAAAATAGTTTTTCTTTATTCCTAATTGAGGTAACTATTCCATGGGTGATCCAGGGCTTAATTTTTCTATGTTTTGATTTAGGTTTAACGTTTTTATGTATAGTTGCATTTATTATGTGTTCGCGAAGTGTTTTTTCGAATATAATTGAAGATTTTTCGGCATCTTCGGTGTTTAATGTTTCTTTCCATTTTTCCAATTTCAATTTTTGTTCAAGAAGTTGTATGTTTAAGGTTTTTATGTTATACTGTTTTAATGCAGTTTTGGAAAAGGACATACTTTTTTTTAAATGAAGAAGTAAAATACACGTGTAGTGATCGGTAATGTTTGTTTTCCAAATGACAGGTGTTAATTGTGTAGTTGTGTCAGCCTTAGTCCAGATATGATCAATACATGATGGGTTTTGTCGGGGCACAACTCTAGTGTAATCGTTTATACATGAAATGAAGTTAAGCTCAGTCATCGTATTAAGTAAATCATTTTTTTCGACGCTGTTTGAATTTAGACCTATATTTATATTGAAGTCACCCGTCACTATAGTATTTTGACATTTTGTTTTGTTAATTACATCTTTGAGGTTCTCTATAAATTGTTGAGTTTTTGATCCGTGGGTTCGGTAAACAGCAATAACTTGATAAATCTGATTATTTACTTTAAATTGTAATGCTACGCAGTTCGTGAGGGTCATGTTTATTTCTTTATAAGATATATCTTGGTGTTTTTGGTTAACGTAAATAACTATGCCACTATTTTTGTTAATGTGTGTTTTCGTCGAAATACAAGTATAGTTCGGTAATTGTGGTATATTATCTATATTTACTGTATTAAGGTGTGCCTCTGTCAAAACAATACAGTCGAGTTCAGTTTTTAAAAGACTAAGGGTGCATAATAATTCATTAATGTTTTTGTAAATGCTCCTAATATTTAAGTGCATAATTACTAATGAGTTTGTCATATTTTTGAAAACTAGGTTACATTCATCGACATTATTACATACTTTTTCTGTTATATTATAAGTGCCATCTAGTTCATCCGTAATAATATTATTCATCAGAATTTGAAAAACGTGTGTCTTATGTAATCTTGAGTGATTAGGTCCATTTCCACCTCGGTGGCTTCGTCAACAAGCAAAATTATCGCATCTGGGGCTCGTAAAACCCAAGAGTTATTGTTGAAAAGCCTTTTTTTGTTTTTAATGAGTTTTATTAATACACAATGTACATTTGTTACGTATAAATTTTTATAAAATTAGCGACCGGTTTCGACACGTCCGTGTCATTAACTAGCTATTTTAAAACTAAATTTTTAAGTGCAGAAATATGGGGTTTTATTTAGTTTGGTTCTTTGGTGGGAGGGGATTTGAGGGAGGGGGAGGGGGTTGAGAGGGAAGTGGAGGGAGGAGTCAAAATAACGGGGAACATTGTCAATAGAGGTGATTTGCAAGGTGCTATTATTTTATTTACTATATTAATGCTTGAATTAATTTTTTTGTTGATTTCTAATGTTTCTAATGCGCACAAATTAAAATATTTATTAACGTTAGAATGTTTAAACTTAGTTTTATCCCGGTTGAAGCTATGGCCTGTCTCTATCTCTATAGCTTCAACCGGGATAAAACTAAGTTTAAACATTCTAACGTTAATAAATATTTTAATTTGTGCGCATTAGAAACATTAGAAATCAACAAAAAAATTAATTCAAGCATTAATATAGTAAATAAAATAATAGCACCTTGCAAATCACCTCTATTGACAATGTTCCCCGTTATTTTGACTCCTCCCTCCACTTCCCTCTCAACCCCCTCCCCCTCCCTCAAATCCCCTCCCACCAAAGAACCAAACTAAATAAAACCCCATATTTCTGCACTTAAAAATTTAGTTTTAAAATAGCTAGTTAATGACACGGACGTGTCGAAACCGGTCGCTAATTTTATAAAAATTTATACGTAACAAATGTACATTGTGTATTAATAAAACTCATTAAAAACAAAAAATGTCTAGAAATTGTTACATAGTGAATGCCAAAGAAATACAAAAAAAAAAAAAAAGTTGAAAAGCCTCTCTATACTCAACGTGTGACTGTTTGGTGTGGTTTATGGTCCGGCGGAGTCATTGGATCTAACTTTTTCGAAAATGAGGCTGTAGCAACAGTTACGGAGAATGGATTGCGCTATTTAGAGATAATTAATGTTTTATGGCAGAAATTGAATGATATTGATCTGGACAACGTTTACTTTCAACAAAACGGCGCTACGTGCCACACAAGCAACGAAACCATTGATCTTTTACGATAGAATATCAAAATAACACCTCTTATTGGAAAACCTTGTAGTATATAACTTACTAATGATTTATTATATATTCTGTAATTTTTTGATGAAATAAATAATTTATTTTAATTTGTTCTTTCAAATATTTTTCTGTTTCAAATTTTCGACTGAGAGTTTATTGTCTTAAATTAAATTAATTCCAAAAACAAAATGGTGTTGTTGCAGGAAGGCTGTCAGGAAAGGTAGAAGGAATGAGTCATGATTATACATTTGTTACATTTATAAAATGGTTTATTTTAAATTATTAATACAGAAACATTGGTAGTCATCAGTAGATTACAGGCAATTGTCATTAATATAATAACTTTTGTCAAATTTGAGATAAACAATTGTCTTGTACATCATCTCACTCGGGCACTAAAATAAATTGTCCTGTTAACAATGGAATACAGGAAATTTATTAAAAAGTACAATAATACAGTCAAAAATCATTAATATAATAACTCTCTTCAATTTTAAGATACAAACATTGTTGCATAACACAACTCTCACATAGCGAGTACTAATTTTCCTGTCATTTTATTCTAGACAGTAAAAAGGACGTGGAATCCGTTATTGGTTTCATATAAATTGACTTTTTGTGTTAATACCGCAAAGTTCGTAACCACTCGGAGCCAGTGGGTATACGGCATACCCATTTAGGGGATTTAGTGAGGCAGAAAGGAGTAGGGAATAGTATTGGATAGGAAATAGAACAAATACCTGGCTATACACATCTGATTACCAACTACGGTTAAAGTCATTTCAAGCAACGTAACGGTTCAGAAAATAACAAATTTTGAGGTAGGAGATGTGAAAATGGGAAGGAGATGGAAATGGAAATGGAAAGGAGATGGAGATGGGAAGGAGGTGGAAATCGGGAGTTGGAGTTGGGAAGAAGATTGCGAAGATCGGAAAGGTTGAGAAGTACCTGGCTATTCAGATCTGGTCACCAAACATGGCTAAAACCAACATTTCTATTTTAATGGTGTTCTTTAACCATTAAATACTCTGAGTATCTTGTACCACTCTGATAAATTATAAAAAGAGTAATTCAGCAAGTCTTCAATTAAAAATTTAAAATTCTTCATCTTCGGTTTCGGATTCGGAGCACGAGGCATCATATGCACTTTCGTAGTCGACCAGTTCATTATAGTCGAGATAGTCTTCGATGCCCTGTGGAAAAACACATTTATTAGTATTTTTTAGATAAGATTAACACAGAATCGGTGAAAATAAATTGGAAATTGGCAACAAATTTCACAATAAATCAAGTAGAATGTAATAGAATGAAATCCTCAATAAATATGAAGAAATGTACTAAATTCATGAATGAATATATTCATGTACTAAAGCTAAACAGAAACCACGAATGATTTTATATTCTAGTGATGAACTACGAGTTATTATATTATTAAGCTAAACATATTTTACGACACGACTTCGCTCAGCTTTTCTCTCGATTTAAAAATGGTGTAAAAAACGACATGGCTTTTTTAACATTTTGTAGTTATTTCAAGGTTTCATAACTCAACATAAAAATGATGCTTTGACGTAAAAAAAGTGCAATGGTTAGAAAAAAAGCAGATGTGCATTTGTAATTACCGATTCATCGCCGAAATCCATATATGCTTCAGCGTTCACAATCTCGTCGTATTCTTCTTCCATGGCCTCATCTTCTACCACGGGATCAATAGGAAGTCCCTCCGCAATAGCTTCTTCCGTACTCATTATTACGTATCCTCCCTCACCTCCAGGCTCGCCAGGTGTCAGGTCGTGCACCCACTGGATATTTGGGAGCAAAGCCTGTGAAACAAAAATATACAATTAGCACATCGCTTATATAAATATACATCGCTACTAACGAAATCTAACTTGACTCTAGGAGAACTTTCATTGGAATTAACAGAGGTAGTAAAGAGTATAAATTTAACTAGCTTTTTGAACTTTCGGTAATATGGGTGCGCACAAATACATTCAAAAGTTGTGACATGTATAGATCTGTTTTTAGAGAATAAAAACCATAAAACACAATTAAAATTTGTAATGAAAATATTTTATTAATAGGTGGTACTTTTTATGTCTTTTTTCTGAATTTTTACAAATTTGTAAAAGTATTACCTTGCGTAAATAAACCCTGTAGGATGGAACATCCTTGTAAGTTTCCGTGTAACGGAAAAAAATCTCCATCCTCTCCCTTACTCGCTCTTCGTAGTCGGGGGCTCTGGGATCTGAAATAATAATAAATTCAATAAATAATTTGTTAAGCAATAGATAGAAGCCAGAGATAAGTTAGCGTCTCAGATGCTGATCGTTCTATACAGTAGGAAATATACCACAAAAAATGGTCCAATTGAAAAACATTAAGGTCTCCCACAAATTTTCTTGTGGTATTGAGTTCATAACAGACACCTTTTCATATACTTGAATTTAAGAATGTCCAGTTTTCTTTCTTTAAACCCTACTGCACAGGACAGCAGCTCCTGCAGGTACACAACCGCTGACCCCCTAAAATTTTTGACTGGGGTATGTTATGAGGCTGAAGGTAATGGGAAGAGGAAGAGGAAAATGGTACCTGGTAACTGACTATTCGTATCTGGTCACCATTAAGACATTTCAAGCAACGTTCCAATTCTGAATGGTGGTCTTTCAGGGCGATACTGAGTATCTGCCATTCTGGAACGTGCCGCAAACAAACTATATATTATTTAAAATGAGACTCTGGCTTGCCACGGAAGCCGTCAAACAGTTATGTAATCTACTAGAAAGAGTTACAAAGGGAATCGAACCTCGTGAATGTTGTTTAAATTCCTGATGTATGGTTTTCGTTGTGCTTAATCATTTGTATAAAATATAGATAGAATATAGATAAAATATAGATAAAATATAGATAGAATATAAAAATGACTTACCTAGTTCTGGTTGTCCATCTTGGAGCACCTCAGGAACATCTTCGTAAGCATTTCTGATTAATTCCACACGCTCCTCCCTTTGTAGAATCCCCAATGCGATATCTGCCGCGGCGACGAGGGCTTCCATATTAGATTTCGCTGTTTGTTGATCTTGCTGTAAAAAACAAAGAAAAAACTCTTGAAACAAAGTTATTTGCATCCAAAAAACAGAACAGTGACAAAACGGACCATGGCAGAAAATATATAAATATTCTAATCTACTTTAAAAATTGACAACTGATAAACAATCTCCACCAAAGTAAAAATTTCTCAATAAATATCTATAATTTGCGCTTCCACGTTCTTAAACGAATGTTTTGGACAGCTATACAATGTTCATCATCAGGGTAGATAGATAGATGTATGATGTCCGAAACATTGACTAAAGCAGGGAGAAGCGCAACACGGTATAACAACCCTAAAATAATTCACGGCAATATTGAAATTCCTTAAGACAGCAAAAAACAAAATTTATTTTCACTACTGCCAAAACTACAATATACACTAAACGTGGTACATAAACTATGTACATATGTCTAATGTGGATAACGCTTCGAAACACAAGCTTATTTTCATTACAATGCGATATCTATTTTTAGTATATTTAAAAAGATTTTAATTTTTTCAGGAATCATCCGGATTTTCAATGAAATGACGTATAATTAACAATGGATTTAAAAAAAAAAATAATGTACGCGATAATATTTATTCTTAAATAGGCAATTTTTAAAATCTTAAGAGAAATTAATAAATACAAAATATGAATAAACTATGTACGATAATAACCAAAGGGTGACGTTGAATGTAATTGAAAAAATGTTTTAAACAAACTGCCGTAATTATTTAAACTTATTAACATTATTTTTAAACAAATTGAAAAGAGTAAAGTTTAGGTACATATGACGTTCTTAAACTATCTCAGCTACACTAATAATACACGATTATATAAAAATGCGTTTTAAAGAATTTTATATTTAATTACCACAAAAAATATTTAATCACTGAAAACTTCTAACTGGAAAACTTTCAACAGTAAGACGTAATAACACAATGTCAATGTCAATACACTCTGATGTTACTTCCTTCGAAGGACTTTACAATATGATGGATGATCTGTAAAACTTAGGCTATTTATGCAGTGGCGGGTACCACCACTACTTAAACATTACCGCCAAATAAAAACCAGAAGGGGGTAGGCTAATGGGCTCCAGGAAAAGTGCACGGAATAACCACCACTAATGCATTTGATTCATATCTTAAATGATACGATTTACATCAAATGTAATTATGTTTTTTGAATAAATTTGAAGGTCCCGTAAATTCAAAGAAAAATTCACCCTTAACAAAAATTATGAATTTAGAATTAATTAAAATTGTTAATTAAAAATTAAAGTGTATCAAGCAATACATACTAAAGTTTGAAAATAGATTTTTTTAAATTATAATTTCTTTCATTGCTAAAAACATTTTAGGTGTTTTTTTTAGATAAACGTAATGCAATTAGGTACATATTAATGATCTATCAGCAGGAGAAAAATGCCGTAAAGGCTTTTTTTATTTGTATTTCATGTGAATACCGCACACGAGTCCCAACTTCTCCCTACCGTTTGGAGCCAGTGACACTATAGCATCCCTAATTGGGGTATGTTGCGAGGCTGATGGTAATGGGGGAACCATCCAGAATTGAAACGTTACTTTAAACGACTTTAGCCGTGTTTGGTGACCAGATCTGGATAACCAGGTACTCCACCACCGTCCTCTTCGCCACCGGAGAGCGAAAATCTAGGGAGCTCCCGTTTAAAGCAACGTTTCAATTCTGAATGGTAGTCTTACACCAGGGCTATACTGAGAGTATCTTCAACTCAGGAACGTATCGCAAGTACACTATATATATTATTTGACTATATATTATGTACGGTATTTTAAAATATAAATTAAGGACCTGGATCTATCGATAAAAAATTATAATATATTTTATGTAGATCATGGTACCTACATTTAAATGATATGCAAGTTTTCAGACTCTGGAATCTGCAAGACAGAGACAAATATGGCAGCCATAATGTATTCCAAGATAAAGGATGAGAATTAAGCATCTTAGCTGTTCATCTTTTAATCTGCAAACTTCCCATTATTTTATAGATATTTGCCCATAGCAATTGAGGAGTGTTTTCACAAAGAAAAATACATACTTTTTTCATGAAACTGTTTAAAATTAATCAGTCGATCAACAAACTCAGGTTAATATTTTGTGATAATCTTTCATTGCACATTTAATAAAAAGTCAGACAAAATGGATAGTAAGAAAACTCAACACATTATTTAAAAGCCATCCTTATTTATTTATTTTTATTTTGCGAGTCTAGCTGGTCTTTTACATATTTATTTTATATTACACAAACAATATCTAAATGAACATATCAACATTTAAACAAAATTCGATAAATATTAGAGAGAAAAATATTAGATTAAGAAATATCACAATAGATACATGAAAATAAGCCGCAGCAGAGTTGGGTAGTTTGATCAATTAGATTTTATGTTCTGCTTGCCGATATAAATTTTAAGACCTATTTTTTCGAAAATTAGAGAAATATTATTAATTAATATCCACAAATTGTTTCACAAGACGAAATGTTTTGCGTTGTAGTTCAACAATAAAATTATGAGCTTACTATGAAGATATTTGCCCATGAATATGTAGGCAAAAAAAGTGATAGTGAGCTAGAAATATTTTTTATTTAGTAAGTATATAACCGGGAGCCTACTAAAATACATTGTATGATTAAGAAGTTAGTTCACTTTTAGATAGATTTGGGTAGGAAATGTTTCGATTTTATTTTTATTATGAAAAAATATTTACCTACGCGTGAAGCTGGTTAAGGCCCCTTAGTGACTTATGAAACGATTTGAAACTGAGATATGTAAATACGAATGTTAGAAGAGGCGCGCTACTATAAAAAAATGATAATACTTGAGCGAAAATGGTGAAAATATTTAATAAAACAGGACTCGTTTGAAAAAGAGCAAAAATCTCTCGACAAATGTTTTACTTGCATTTAAAAATACACTGTGATTATTGTCATGCCTATATTATATTAAATAACAGAAAAAAAAAACAGTTTTAAATAATTTTCGGAGCTTATTTTTTTTCTATCTAAGTAATTTCATATAATTTAACTTTTCGGCTAAACAAATGTAAAGATATTTATTTCATTTTGTTTTATTTTTTTAGAACTTAAAAACTTAAAGAGTTAACGAGAAACTTGTTATAAATTGCCAGAAGTTGGGTATGCGGGGGTTTAATACTCGCATATTACTTAGAGAAAATATCATATTATTAATTATACATTTTGGTAAAAACTTCAAAGATAATAATAAAATTAATAAACTGTTTGGGGTAGAAATATCTGTTTTTGAAAACGCACTTCAATTTTGGATGACTTTTCTACAATCTTACAAAATTATTTAAAACGTATTTTACACATGTGTTATAAAGCAATTATACAGAATGCACGTTTTTGGCAATGCCAATACAATCAAAAATCTAATAATGTAAAATTGACATTAAGGGCTTTGGCCTTTGTTAAGAGCCGTGCATTAGTTATGACTCATCAACAAGACTCATTGATTAGATTTTAATGATTTTCAATGCAGCATATATACCAAATTACCTAATTAATATATAATTAGCTTCATGTTACGGGATACCATTCCTGAAAGGTTGTTTAAATGTGATAATAAGTAGGTAATTTGCAACAAGAAAATGAAAAATACCCACCACTTCAAATAATAAACAAAAATGCCATTAATTTTATTACCTGTAAATGCGTTATAGTTTACGAACTGAAATAATTAGTGTATGTAATTACCCGACAGACGAAATATTTTATTTAATCCTTTCTCTTCATGATAGTAATGGTAACTTCAGTGCAATTAGGAATTTCAGAGAATGACTCATGGGATTAAAGGGTACTTTAAGTCAGTATTTCAGGAGAGAAACGGGATTTTTCCAGGTAATTTGGCAACTACATTAAGTCGACCTTAATCCCAAAATTTTAATCACCTGTGTTCGGGGGAAGCGATACGTTAGGATAGGGGCACAATCAAACACGATAATGTCGATTTTTGTAATAACAGATAACGGGGGAAAATATGTTGTGCGAAATTTATGTATTTTTAATTACAACATCTCTTATCTAGATGCTTCTATATTCATTCGTTCGTGGTACCTACTAATTATTTCACAAAGTGGTAGATGCTTTCAGTATCTGTTCCGATTGGGAATGCATAAGAGTCCCAACTCTAGTGAGACTGTGCCATTTGTAGCTTCAGGATTGTTGAGATGCTGGTAGAAGCGGATGTAGGATGTTGAGAAGTACCTATATATTATTATACACCGTAAGTTAAACTAATTTAGTTAGAAATCCATCACGAAGATATTGGGACCATGTTTCACTCTGTTTTAATATGATGAGGGCACGATTGAAGCAAAGTCTTTTCATCCCCATTTTCAGAAATAAATAATGGATTAAAGATTGAATTAGGTACCAATCCTTTTATTCCAATCAAACACGATAAATGTTTAAATTAACCAAGGTGATTCTGAAAGTATGTTAGACTCAGGCCTAAAATATAAGAATTTGTAATACCACTAATTTGTCCAAAAAAAATTTTTTTACGAAATAAATATGTACCTACACAGTAATTCAACAAGTTAAAAAAAAACAATAATTTTGATTATTCGTTTTAATGTGGTTTTAGATAAAACTTATAAAATAGTAAAATTTTGCATGTACATAAATTTGTGATATGGGTACTTAAATAATATTGATAGTTCTCAACTTAAAAGAAAGATCGAGGTGATTTTTCATATAAACGGCGTTATACAAATTATCAAAAAATATAAGAGTGTCTCAAAATGCAAAACAACGCTATAGGGTACAGTATCTTCTCTTGGTTTCTTCGTATGGCTGAATATATACCTACGTAAAATATTAGGTTGGTATCTATTATTTCAGGAAAGTCATTTTGAGAAATATTTTTTTATGTTCAAATCATTGTGGTTTTGGGCGGTTTAAGAAATTGTTATATTATGTGACGATCTCTTTGTCGTCAATCAAATTTAGCGAAATCCATAATTTTCACCAATTTTTGGTGAAAAATTAAACTACCCTACAACCAATCTTAAACTAAACTAATCTAAAAATTAATCTATAATCTACAACTCCATAACATTCAAATTTTGCGTATTTTTAATAAACAAATGATTCATACAAAATAATTTTGGGTAAATTTTTTGTTTACATATTACTTATACCTAAAACCACCTGGTTTTCTAAAAATAAGTTTAGTTTCGAGATTTCGTATGTTATTGCAATATTTTTTATAACTTTTGGAATCATCACAATTTATTTTCAGTGTAATCATCTTATATTATATTATTATAATTTTTTGACGTTATAAAAGTCACGGCTTAGTCATCAAAATATGATCAGCATTTTCGCTCTCTTCGACGTATGATGCTGGTCTGTAATAGCTGGTAATTTATTTTAGGCAGAGGGAGGTTTTTTACCTCCCCCCTTCATTGAGCCTGTAGTTGGTCCTCTGTTTGCCTTTGTAGTTGTCCCTGTTATTCTTTGTATCTTTTTCGATGTCTTTGTCGCTGTCGTTGTTGCTAATCGTGTCGTCATCCGAGCCATTTCCTTCGTCGTATTCGTTTTCGTGACCTTTGCGGTGCTTTTCGCAGTCATGAGATGAATCCTGCAATGAGAGAACAGAAGAAATTATGGAAATGTACCACAACCTGACTGAAGTAAACGTCTGTAATGTGATTGTGCCAACCTATACAAGTACACAAATAGATTTTTTTCTAATTACGTCAGTACAAGAAATATCTATCGTAATGAGTTTAGAAGTGTACGTAGTTAGCCTACAAATTCAACTAATTTAATTAAAAAAACTAATTCTTGAGCGATTTCATTTAGTTTGTCAGCACATCTCACTTAAAGGGGGTCCCTATTATTGGATTTTACGATTCTTAGATTTTTACGGCCAAAAGTATTATCGTGATTTATTTTTGGGTTATTATGCCATGTTGCGCTTCCTCCTTCTTTAGCCAGCGTTTCAAACAGCATTCCAGAATCCATCATATTTGCCCTTATAATGGACACTGTAACGCTGTCCAAAACGTTGGCTAATGGCATTAAACCCAAAAATAGATCACGATAAGTGCTTATTCGTTGTTCTCCATTTAAAAAAATATGAATGGTGTTTGAATTCCACATTTCAAACATAAGTGGTGCCAGTTCATATATTATGCCTAGAACCTGGATTTAATAATTATATTTTCTCCCACACGCAAAATATATGTACTTTTGTTTTAAATATTACTTATTATTTATTTTGAGATTTGTTGATTTCCGTGTGGGAATATCCTTACTGCTAACCTACACGACAGGGGTACGTGTGACGTCATACGTCTTCATTATTTTCAATCGTTTTAAAAATTCTATCTTTGAAAATTATTTTAATTTCTCGTAGATATGAAAACGACATTAATTAAATATAGAAATAGATGACTGTAACCTTATTGGGGGTATTTAGTGAGGATGAAGAGAGTGCGGAGGGAAAGGAACTGGAAAGATGATAGTTGGGAAGTAAGGATGGAATAGAAAACCTTGATTGATGAAGTATTGTGGCAAGTGTAGTTTAACCTTGAGAGAGTTGTTCACACATTTTTCGACTTACTAAAGTATAGCCGGGATTCACCCCTTGAGCTCCTTCCTTAAACAGGATCTTCAGGTTAGTGACACTTTCCTCCGCTTTTGGAGGAGGAGTCGTCAGGTTGTACACCCACTGCGTTTTCGGAAGCAAGGCCTGGAAAAATCGAATTTATCTTAAGAATCCTGGATATCCATCTACATTATATGGAAGCATCAAGAATCGATTATTGAATTTTCAAGTTAACGAAAACTGAAACGAAACTGGTGAAAAACCACGTTTCAGAAAATAAGTATTGCTTAAAATGGCTTAAGCCGTGTTTGGTGACCAGATCTGAATAGTCATACCAATCTCTCGGTTCCCACTCTATTCAGCCTTACAAGATACCCCTAAAGGACATGTCATAGTCCCATTGGACTCTGGGCGGTGTGTACTATTTATTCACATAAGTAATTTAAAAAAATATTAAATACTGGAAATATTATGGTAGCAGAGGTCGGGGACGCCCGAGGAAGACAAGGCACGATCAAGTGAATCAAATACTTGAGCCGGGTCATGTCAAGAGTCAGAATAATAGAAGAGTATGTATGAGACAGGGTATGAATGTGAATGAGGCAAGGAGTGTGTGCCAAGACCGACTTGTTTGGCGGTCCGTCCTCTCTGCCTACCCTTGCGGGGAACCGGTGTGATAGTTACTTAGTCATGATTTGCAGACAGTGAGGAGACTACGATATACCAACATTTACTTGAGTGTAATCTCCACACTCAAGTGCATGCTAGACTAATCACTGCACTGTAGTATTATTTTTTTAATACAAGTTTTTTATAAATAGCATATTTCAGGCGACTAAGTATTGCTTATAATAATTTGTTATCACTGCACTGTAGGGTTCAAAGCTGAACGTTGGAAGGTCTATCGAGAAGAATAAATATATCGTCCTCTCTGCCTACCCCTGGCAACGGCGTGCTGGTTAGATAGTTTAAACACTGTGGATATCATAACATGGTTCCATGATAACTCAACACACTTTAAAAAAGTGATATTAAGTCATTAGAAAAGATGAAAAAAAATAAAATTTAAACCTAACCTAACCTGACCTACCCAGTTAATAAAGTTTTGTTTCATCACTTTCCATGACTTAATATAACTTTTTAAAGATGTGATGAATAATCATTTTGATGATTTATCCGGTTACCCATAACATATTTAAACATCTGTTAAGAGGAAGCTACAAGCCAAAAATGTTTATATTCTTGGTATACCTTATATTGTAGGTAATAGACATTAAAATCGCTTGACAAACGAAGTCTAGAAACGTTCAATTTCAAGCAAAAACGTGGTTTTTATTTTTTTTCTTAATAATTTTATAATAAAGCAAATCAAGTGAAACTGTCGCAGATAATCTTAGCTATAATAACATTTTTTAAGTTGTTTCCTTTATGCCTTCATACATTTCTATTGAAAAATTTTTTTTACAAAATGGTTTTTAGAAAAGCATTTAAAATTCAAAATGGAAAATACCCATTTTGATACTTGCATTTTGCATTTCCATTTGAAATGGATTTATTTGAAATAAAGTAGGTACATCTCCGCTGAGAAGGTTCGACTGTGTAGAGTGCATGGACGTAAAAAGTTAGTTAAAATAGTCAATGGTTTATTAAATTTTAATGTACTCTAAATTTTCATATTCGGAATCGTCGAATTCCATTTTTCACTAATGAGAAAGAATTATATCTTGTTACATTGACTTTATCACAGTGCAGGTCATTTGATAATGATTTCTAATTTGTTTATAATAATAATAGAAAATACATAATATTAGAAATGTTTTAAACGACTATTTATTTTTTATATATATATACGCCTAAAATGGCTTTTACATATTTGAAAGAAGGTTGATATTATCATTGTAAATAAGCTGTAAATGCGAAGTTGGTTAAGAGGAACTGCCCGGCCCTTTTCATACAAAACTTAAATTTGGATTTGAGACCAAAATACCCAACAACTGATTTATTATTTTTTAAATCAATAGGTATGTCAGATATTTAGTACGTATGTATGCTATTATATTTATTTGTGTTTTGAATTATAAAATATAGGCCTTTAGAGAGTGTAATTTTTCATGATTTTAGAGTCAGCTTTAAAAATTATTTTTGAGCTGTTGATAATTATTTTAAAAAATAACTCTGTTTACTATAAAAAATATGAGGAAATATAAAATTAAACTTATTCAAAAATGAAATTTGACTGGCGAATATTTCAATTACAGTTGACTGATTTATATTGGAACCCAAATTTGTCGCGCATAAATGAAAATTTCTACCAAAAAACTTTTTTTTTTGCAAAGTTTTATCTTTATTTTATTTTTTCATTATACAAAAATAGTATTATTTATTTTTTTATAATATAATATTGAATACATTTTATGATTTTGACTGTCCAACTAAGAAGGATTCCTGTTTCTGGACAGTCAAATTTACAAGTTTCAAGTTATCCTAGACGAATACAGGATTTAAGACTAGCTAAAATAAGTATGTTAAAACGAAGATACATAAAAAGATACATAAAAAAGATACATAGAGGCGTTCGTGATTTCAAATTACATTTTTTAGTATCATTTCGGAATCAGTCCTGCCTAGATCCAACAACCATTTTGTTACTTAGGGCAAGATATTTTTTTAATTATTAACATTAACTCACAAACATTTTCAAAGTAGCCTCAAAAATCATTAAAATTTATTTGTTACCTTCTTATTAATGTTTAAATGGTGAAGCTTTAGTAGTGCTTTGAGTAAGTTAAATATATATTTATTTTTGATTAATTAATGATCAATTTATAATAATATAATGTAACCTAACCAGACGCCTTGTCATTGATAGTTACTATAGTATGTATTGTGTAATCTAATGTAACCTAAAATAATGTATTGCTATATTGGAACCTATATTAAACATTTATAAGTAAACCATAGACAAATCCAAGAAATAATTAACTAAAAATTCTTCCACAACACAGGTTCGCCTAGTGAGGCAGGTTATGCACAACTTAAAATAACGTATATTATGCGATTTCTATATAACACTCTTACATACATAATTACTTTTTCTTCTATTAGAAACTGCTCTATTATTGTAACATTATTCTTTCAACAATGTCATTGTTACTAACTTACATATACAGGATTTTCGAATAAGAGGTGTTATTTTGAATAGCCCGCTATTTTGGTAGATGATTCTTTTGAAGCTGTCATTTTTTTACATTTGACAAGTAAAACCTACGCCATTAATACAAATGGAACGATACACGCTTCAACAACGCATTGAAATTATTAAAATTCACTTGAGTGAATCAAATGCAAATCATCTTGAGTGATTAGGTCCATGTCCACCTCGGTGGCTTCGTCAACAAGCAAAATTATCGCATCTGGGGCTCGTAAAACCCAAGAGTTATTGTTGAAAAGCCTCTCTATACTCAACGTGTGACTGTTTGGTGCGGTTTATGGTCCGGCGGAGTCATTGGACCTAACTTTTTCGAAAATGAGGCTGGAGCAACAGTTACGGTGAATGGATTGCGCTATTTAGAGATAATTAATGATTTTTTATGGCAGAAATTGAATGGTTTTTCCGGAAATCGATCTGGACAACGTTTGCTTTCAACAAAACGGCGCTACGTACCACACAAGCAACGAAACCATTGATCTTTTACGATTGAATATCAAAATAACACCTCTTATTGGAAAACATTGTAGTATACTTTACTTACTAATGATTTATTATATATTCTGTAACTTTTTGATGAAATAAATAATTTATTTTAATTTGTTCTTTCAAATATTTTTCTGTTTCAAATTTTCGACTGAGAGTTTATTGTCTTCGATGATTGGTTTAAAACAAGGTGCTATATTTATTAAAAAAATATCTTCAAAACTATCTCAAATTAATTCCAAAAACAAAATGGTGTTGTTGCAGGAAGGCTGTCAGGAAAGGTAGAAGGAATGAGTCATGATTATACATTTGTTACATTTATAAAATGGCTTATTTTAAATTATTAATACAGAAACATTGGTAGTCATCAGTAGATTACAGGCAATTGTCATTAATATAATAACTTTTGTCAAATTTGAGATAAAAAATTGTCTTGTACATCATCTCACTCGGGCACTAAAATAAATTGTCCTGTTAACAATGGAATACAGGAAATTTATTAAAAAGTACAATAATACAGTCAAAAATCATTAATATAACAACTCTCTTCAATTTTAAGATACAAACATTGTTGCATAACACAACTCTCACATAGCGAGTACTAATTTTCCTGTCATTTTATTCTAGACAGTAAAAAGGACGTGGAATCCGTTATTGGTTTCATATAAATTGACTTTTTGTGTTAATACCGCAAAGTTCGTAACCACTCGGAGCCAGTGGGTATACGGCATACCCATTTAGGGGATTTAGTGAGGCAGAAAGGAGTAGGGAATAGTATTGGATAGGAAATAGGACAAATACCTGGCTATACACATCTGATTACCAACTACGGTTAAAGTCATTTCAAGCAACGTAACGGTTCAGAAAATAACAAATTTTGAGGTAGGAGATGTGAAAATGGGAAGGAGATGGAAATGGAAAGGAGATGGAGATGGGAAGGAGGTGGAAATCGGGAGTTGGAGTTGGGAAGAAGATTGCGAAGATCGGAAAGGTTGAGAAGTACCTGGCTATTCAGATCTGGTCACCAAACATGGCTAAAACCAACATTTCTATTTTAATGGTGTTCTTTAACCATTAAATACTCTGAGTATCTTGTACCACTCTGATAAATAATTTATCTAAGTAATTCAGCAAGTCTTCAATTAAAAATTTAATATTCTTCATCTTCGGTTTCGGATTCGGAGCACGAGGCATCATATGCACTTTCGTAGTCGACCAGTTCATTATAGTCGAGATAGTCTTCGATGCCCTGTGGAAAAACACATTTATTAGTATTTTTTAGATAAGATTAACACAGAATCGGTGAAAATAAATTGGAAATTGGCGACAAATTTCACAAAAAATCAAGTAGAATGTAAAAGAATGAAATCCTCAATAAATATGAAGAAATGTACTAAATTCATGAATGAATATATTCATGTACTAAAGCTAAACAGAAACCACGAATGATTTTATATTCTAGTGATGAACTAGGAGTTATTATATTATTAAGTTAAACATATTTTACGACACGACTTCGCTCAGCTTTTCTCTCGATTTAAAAATGGTGTAAAAAAACGACATGGATTTTTTTACATTTTGTAGTTATTTCAAGGTATCATAACTCAACATAAAAATGATGCTTTGACGTAAAAATAAGTGCAATGGTTAGAAAAAAGCAGATATGCATTTGTAATTACCGATTCATCACCGAAATCCATATATGCTTCAGCGTTCACAATCTCGTCGTATTCTTCTTCCATGGCCTCATCTTCTACCACGGGATCAACAGGAAGTCCCTCTGCAATAGCTTCTTACGTACTAATTATTACGTATCCGCCCTCACCTCCAGGCTCGCCAGGTGTCAGGTCGTGCACCCACTGGATATTTGGGAGCAAAGCCTGTGAAACAAAAATATACAATTAGCACATCGCTTATATAAATATACATCGCTACTAACGAAATCTAACTTGACTCTAGGAGAACTTTCATTGGAATTAACAGAGGTAGTAAAGAGTATAAATTTAACTAGCTTTTTGAACTTTCGGTAATATGGGTGCGCACAAATACATTCAAAAGTTGTGTCATGTATAGATCTGTTTTTAGAGAATAAAAACCATAAAACACAATTAAAATTTGTACTGAAAATATTTTATAAATCGGTGGTACTTTTTATGTCTTTTTTCTGAATTTTTACAAATTTGTAAAAGTATTACCTTGCGTAAATGAACCCTGTAGGATGGAACATCCTTGTAAGTTTCCGTGTAACTGAAAAAAATCTCCATCCTCTCCCTTAATCGCTCTTCGTAGTCGGGGGCTCTGGGATCTGAAATAATAATTAATTCAATAAATAATTTGTTAAGCAATAGATAGAAGCCAGAGATAAGTTAGCGTCTCAGATGCTGATCGTACTATACAGTAGGGAATATACCACAAAAAATGGCCCAATTGAAAAACATTAAGGTCTCCCACAAATTTTCTTGTGGTATTGAGTTCATAACAGACACCTTTTCATATACTTGAATTTAAGAATGTCCAGTTTTCTTTCTTTAAACCCTACTGCACAGGACAGCAGCTCCTGCAGGTACACAACCGCTGACCCCCTAAAATTTTTGACTGGGGTATGTTATGAGGCTGAAGGTAATGGGGAAGAGGAAGAGGAAAGTGGTACCTGGTAACTGACTATTCGTATCTGGTCACCATTAAGACATTTCAAGCAACGTTCCAATTCTGAATGGTGGTCTTACAGGGCGATACTGAGTATCTGCCATTCTGGAACGTGCCGCAAACAAACTATATATTATTTAAAATGAGACTCTGGCTTGCCACGGAAGCCGTCAAACAGTTATGTAATCTACTAGAAAGAGTTACAAAGGGAATCGAACCTCGTGAATGTTGTTTAAATACCTGATGTATGGTTGTCGTTGTGCTTAATCATTTGGATAAAATATAGATAGAATATAGATAAAATATAGATAGAATATAAAAATGACTTACCTAGTTCTGGTTGTCCATCTTGGAGCACCTCAGGAACATCTTCGTAAGCATTTCTGATCAATTCCACACGCTCCTCCCTTTGTAGAATCCCCAATGCGATATCTGCCGCGGCGACGAGGGCCTCCATATTCGATTTCTCTCTTTGTTGATCTGGCTGCAAAAAACAAAGAAAAAACTCTCGAAACAAAGTTATTTGCATCCAAAAAACAGAACAGTGACAAAACGGACCATGGCAGAAAATATATAAATATTCTAATCTACTTTAAAAATTGACAACTGATAAACAATCTCCACCAAAGTAAAAATTTCTCAATAAATATCTATAATTTGCGCTTCCACGTTCTTAAACGAATGTTTTGGACAGCTATACAATGTTCATCATCAGGGTAGATAGATAGATGTATGATGTCCGAAACATTGACTAAAGCAGGGAGAAGCGCAACACGGTATAACAACCCTAAAATAATTCACGGCAATATTGAAATTCTTTAAGACAGCAAAAAACAAAAATTATTTTCACTACTGCCAAAACTACAATATACACTAAACGTGGTACATAAACTATGTAAATATGTCTATTGTGGATAACGCTTCGAAACACAAGCTTCTTTTCATTAAATGCGATATCTATTTTTAGTCTATTTAAAAAGATTTTAATTTTTTCAGGAATCATCCGGATTTTCAATGAAATGACGTATAATTAACAATAGATTTAAAAAAAAATTTAATGTACGCGATAATATTTATTCTTAAAAAGGCAATTTTTAATATCTTAAGAGAAATTAATAAATACAAAATATGAATTAACTATGTACGATAATAACCAATGGGTGACGTTGAATGTAATTGAAAAAATGTTTTAAACAAACTGCCGTAATTATTTAAACTTATTAACATTATTTTTAAACAAATTGAAAACAGTAAAGTATAGGTACATATGACGTTCTTAAACTATCTCAGCTACACTAATAATACACGATTATATAAAAATGCGTTTTAAAGAATTTTATATTTAATTACCACAAAAAATATTTAATCACTGAAAACTTCTAACTGGAAAACTTTCAACAGTAAGACGTAATAACACAATGTCAATGTCAATACACTCTGATGTTACTTCCTTCGAAGGACTTCACAATATGATGGATGATCTGTAAAAATTAGGCTATTTATGCAGTGGCGGGTACCACCACTACTTAAACATTACCGCCAAATAAAAACCTGAAGGGGGTAGGCGAATTGGCTCCAGGAAAAGTGCACTTAATAACCACCACTAATGCATTTGATTCATATATTAAATGATACGATTTATATCAAATGTAATTATGTTTTTTGGATAACTTTGAAGGTCCCGTAAATTTAAAGAAAAATTCACCCTTAACAAAAATTATGAATTTAGAATTAATCAAAATAGTTAATGAAAAATTAAAGTGTATCAAGCAATACATACTAAAGTTTGGAAAATAGATTTTTTTAAATTATAATTTCTTTCATTGCTAAAAACATTTTAGGTGTTTTTTTAGATAAACGTAATGCAACTAGGTACAAATTAATGATCTATCAGCAGGAGAAAATGCCGTAAAGCCTTTTTTTATTTGTATTTCATGTGAATACCGCACACGAGTCCCAACTGTTCCCTACCGTTTGGAGCCAGTGACACTATAGCATCCCTAATTGGGGTATGTTGCGAGTCTGATGGTAATAGGGGAACCATCCAGAATTGAAACGTTACTTTAAACGACTTTAGCCGTGTTTGGTGACCAGATCTGGATAACCAGGTACTCCAAAATATATAAAAATATTTACCTACGCGTGAAGCTGGTTAAGGCCCCTTAGTGACTTCTGAAACGATTTGAAACGGAGATATTTAAATACGAATGTTAGAAGAAGCGCGCTACTATTAAAAAACGATAATACTTGAGCGAAAATGGTGAAAATATTTAATAAAACAGGACTCGTTTGAAAAAGAGCAAAAATCTCTCGACAAATGTTTTACTTGCATTTAAAAATACACTGTGATTATTGTCATTCCTATATCATATTAAATAACAGAAATAAAACAGTTTTAAATAATTTTCGGAGCTTATTTTTTTTCTATCTAGGGAATTTCATATAATTTAACTTTTCGGCTAAACAAATGTAAAGATATTTATTTCATTTTTTTTTTTTTTTTTAGAACTTAAAACTTAAAGAGTTAACGAGAAACTTGTTATAAATTGCCAGAAGTTGGGTATGCGGGGGTTTAATACTCGCATATTACTTAGAGAAAATATCATATTATTAATTATACATTTTGGTAAAAACTTCAAAGATAATAATAAAATTAATAAACTGTTTGGGGTAGAAATATCTGTTTTTGAAAACGCACTTCAATTTTGGATGACTTTTCTGCAATCTTACAAAATTATTTAAAACGTATTTTATACATGTGTTATAAAGCAATTATACAGAATGCACGTTTTTGGCAATGCCAATACAATCAAAAATCTAATAATGTAAAATTGACATTAAGGGCTTTGGCCTTTGTTAAGAGCCGTGCATTAGTTATGACTCATCAACAAGACTCATTGATTAGATTTTAATGATTTTCAATGCAGCATATAAACCAAATTTACCAAATTACCTAATTACTATATATTTAGCTTCATGTTACGGGATACCATTCCTGAAAGGTTGTTTAAATGTGATAATAAGTAGGTAATTTGCAACAAGAAAATGAAAAATACCCATTACTTCAAATAATAAATAACAATGCCATTAATTTTATTACCTGTAAATGCGTTATAGTTTACGAACTGAAATAATTAGTGTATGTAATTACCCGACAGACGAAATATTTTATTTAATCCTTTCTCTTCATGATAGTAATGGTAACTTCAGTGCAATTAGGAATTTCAGAGAATGACTCATGGGATTAAAGGGTACTTTAAGTCGGTATTTCAGGAGAGAAACGGGATTTTTCCAGGTAATTTGGCAACTACATTAAGTCGACCTTAATCCCGAAATTTTAATCACCTGTGTTCGGGGGAAGCGATACGTTAGGATAGGGGCACAATCAAACACGATAATGTCGATTCTTGTAATAACAGATAACGGGGAAAAATATGTTGTGCGAAATTTATGTATTTTTAATTACAACATCTCTTATCTAGATGCTTCTATATTCATTCGTTCGTGGTACCTACTAATTATTTCACAAAGTACCTATATATTATTATACACCGTAAGTTAAGCTAATTTAGTTAGAAATCCATCACGAAGATATTGAGACCATGTTCCACTCTGTTTTAATATGATGAGGGCACGATTGAAGCAAAGTCTTTTCATCCCCATTTTCAGAAATAAATAATGGATTAAAGATTGAATTAGGTACCAATCCTTTTATTCCAATCAAACACGATAAATGTTTAAATTAATCAAGGTAATTCTGAATGTATGTTAGACTCAGGCCCAAAATATAAGAATTTGTAATACCACTAATTTGTCCAAAAAAAATTTTTTTACGTAATAAATATGTACCTACACAGTAATTCAACAAGTAAAAAAAAACAATAATTTTGATTATTCGTTTTAATGTGGTTTTAGATAAAACTTATAAAATAGTAAAATTTTGCATGTACATAAATTTGTGATATGGGTACTTAAATAATATTGATAGTTCTCAACTTAAAAGAAAGATCGAGGTGATTTTTCATATAAACGGCGTTATACAAATTATCAAAAAATATAAGAGTGTCTCAAAATGCAAAACAACGCTATAGGGTACAGTATCTTCTCTTGGTTTCTTCGTATGGCTGAATATATACCTACGTAAAATATTAGGTTGGTATCTATTATTTCAGGAAAGTCATTTTGAGAAATATTTTTTTATGTTCAAATCATTGTGGTTTTGGGCGGTTTAAGAAATTGTTATATTATGTGACGATCTCTTTGTCGTCAATCAGATTTTGCGAAATCCATAATTTTCACCAATTTTTGGTGAAAAATTAAACTACCCTACAACCAATCTTAAACTAAACTAATCTAAAAATTAATCTTAAATCTACAACTCCATAACATTCAAATTTTGCGTATTTTTAATAAACAAATGATTTACACAAAATAATTTAGGAAAATTTTTGTGTTTACATATTAATTATACATAAAACAACCTGGTTTTCTAAAAATAAGTTTAGTTTGGAGATCTCGTATGTTATTGCAATATTTTTTATAACTTTTGGAATCATCACAATTTGTTTTCAGTGTAATCATCTTATATTATATTATTATAATTTTTTGACGTTGTAAAAGTCACAGCTTAGTCATCAAAATATGATCAGCATTTTTGCTCTCTTCGACGTATGATGCTGGTCTGTAATAGCTGGTAATTTATTTTAAGCAGAGGGAGGTTTTATACCTCCCCCCTTCATTGAGCCTGTAGTTGATCCTCTGTTTGCCTTTGTAGTTGTCCCTGTTATTCTTTGTCGTTGTTGCTAATCGTGTCGTCATCCGAGCCATTTCCTTCGTCATATTCGTTTTCGTGACCTTTGCGGTGCTTTTCGCAGTCATGAGATGAATCCTGCAATGAGAGAACAGAAGAAATTATCGAAATGTACCACAACCTGACTGAAGTAAACGTCTGTAATGTGATTGTGCCAACATATACAAGTACACAAATAGATTTGTTTCTAAGTATGTAAGTACAAGAAATATCTATCGTAATGAGTTTAGAAGTGTATGTAGTTAGCATTCAAATTCAACTAATTTAATTAAAAAAAACTAATTCTTGAGCGATTCCATTTAGTTTGTCAGCACATCTCACTTAAAGGGGGTCCCTTTTATTGGATACGATTTTTAAATTTTCACGGCCAAAAGTATTCTCGTGATTTATTTTTGGGTTATTATGCCGTTTTGCGCTTCCTCCTTCTTTAGCCGACGTCTCAGACGGCATTCCAGAGTCCATCACATTTGCCGTTATAATGGACACTGTTACGCTGTCCAAAACGTTGGCTAATGGCATTAAACCCAAAAATAGATCACGATAAGTGCTTTATCGTTGTTTCCCTTAAAAAAATATGAATGGTGTTTGAATTCCACATTTCAAACATAAGTTGTGCGAGTACATATATTATGCATAAAACCAGGATTTAAAAATAATATTTACTCAAACACGTAAAATACAGGGTGTATCGGCACGTACCCGAGAAACTTTAACCAGCTATTCCTTAGCACATTTGGAGTAAAAAATGTTATGGGCACTTTGCTGTCCGGTAACATTTTTTTTAATAAAAAATTTATTATTCATATTTTCACAACATGTCACCAATGTTTTAGCTTTTGTCAAAGTTTGAAAACCCATCTGGCAATATTTTGTTCGAGTTTCGTTGAATAATGTACGTACGTACCTACGTTGGCGCGCTTTTACAATCACAACGAAATGGCACGGCACCATTCGTCTCATTTTTAACTATTATTATTTAGTGTGTACGAAAGAGCGAGGACACTTTTTGACACACTTGCTAATAACAGCTGTTGGACGCGAGAAACAATGCAAATGACAGTGACGGAGTGTAGATTTTTAATTTATTTTTTGTTTTTAATGGAAAAAAAATGTTACCGGACAGCAAAGCGCCCATAACATTTTTTACTCCAAATGTGCTGAGGAATAGCTCGGGTACTTGCCGATACAACCTGTATATGTACTTTTGTTTTTAATATTGCTAATTTGATATTGATTTGTTGATTTCCGTGTGGGAATATCCTTACTGCTAACCTACAAGACCGGGGTACGTGTGACGTCACACGTCTCCATTACTTTCAATCGTTTTAAAAATTCTATCTTTGAAAATTATTTTAATTAGTTATGTAAACGACATTTATTAAATATAAAAATAAATAACTGTAACCTTATTGGGGGTATTTAATGTCGATGAATCAAAGATATTAGAAGAACGAGATATGCTATGTTGGCCGCCGGACCGTAGCCGGAGTACTACCTAATTAGGGTACTTTGAACGGTATCGGGACGTGTACGTACAGAAATCTGTTCTATGTATTAGTGCGGATACCTTAGCGTAAGCGAAGGTTTGCAGTAGTATTGGTGAACAAAACCGGCGACACTCGGCAAAACAATTCCACACAGTATGAACTGCTCATAGCACATCTCGTTCTTCTAATATCTTTGGGATGAAGAGAGTGCGGAGGGAAAGGAACTGGGAAGATGAATGTTGGTAAGTAAGGATGGAATAGAAAACCTTGATTGATGAAGTAATGTGGCAAGTGTAGTTTAACCTTGAGAGAGTTGTTCACACATTTTTAGACTTACTAAAGTATAGTCGGGATGCACCCCTTGAGCTCCTTCCTTAAACAGGATCTTCGGGTTAGTGACACTTTCCTCCGCTTTTGGAGGAGGAGTCGTCAGGTTGTACACCCACTGCGTTTTCGGAAGCAAGGCCTGAAAAAATCGAATTTATCTTAAGAATCCTGGATATCAAACTACATAATATGGAAGCATCAAGAATCGATTATAGAATTTTCAAGTTAACGAAAACTGAAACGAAACTGGTGAAAAACCACGTTTCAGAAAATAAGTATTGCTTAAAATGGCTTAAGCCGTGTTTGGTGACCAGATCTGAATAGTCATACCAATCTCACGGTTCCCACTCTATTCAGCCTTACAAGATACCCCTAAAGAACATGTCATAGTCCCATTGGACTCTGGGCGGTGTGTACTATTTATTCACATAGGTAACTTAAAAAAATATTAAATACTGGAGATATTATGGTAGTAGAAGTCGGGGACGCCCGAGGAAGACATGGCACGATCAAGTGAATCAAATACTTGAGCCGGGTCATGTCAAGAGTCAGAATAATAGAAGAGTATGTATGAGACAATGTATGAATGTGAATGAGGCAAGGAGTGTGTGCCAAGATCGACTTGTTTGGCGGTCCGTCCTCTCTGCCTACCCTTGCGGGGAACCGGTGTGATAGTTACTTAGTCATGATTTGCAGACAGTGAGGAGACTACGATATACCAACATTTACTTGAGTGTAATCTCCACACTCAAGTGCATGCTAAACTAATCACTGCACTGTAGTATTATTTTTTTAATACAAGTTTTTTTATAAATAGCAAATTTCAGGCGACTAAGTATTGCTTATAATAATTTGTTATCACTGCACTGTAGGGTTCAAAGCTGAACGTTGGAAGGTCTATCGAGAAGAATAAATATATCGTCCTCTCTGCCTACCCCTGGCAACGGCGTGCTGGTTAGATAGTTTAAACACTGTGGATATCATAACATGGTTCCATGATAACTCAACACACTTTTAAAAAGTGATATTAAGTCATTAGAAAAGATGAAAAAAAATAAAATTTAAACCTAACCTAACCTGACCTACTTAACCCAGTTAATAAAGTTTTTGTTTCATCACTTTCCATGACTTAATATAACTTTTTAAAGATGTGATGAATAATCACTTTAATGATTTATCCGGTTACCCATAACATATTTAAACATTTGTTAAGAGGAAGCTACAAGCCAAAAATGTGTATATTCTTGGTATACCTTATATTGTAGGTAATAGGCATTAAAATCGCTTGACAAACGGAGTCTAGAAACGTTCAATTTCAAGCAAAAACGTGGTTTTTTTTTTCCTAATAATTTTATAATAAAGCAAAAAAGTTAATCAAGTGAAACTGTCGCAGATAATCTTAGCTATAATAACATTTTTTTAAGTTGTTTCCTTTATGCCTTCATACATTTCTGTTGAAAATTTTTTTTAGGAGTTTACATTTATATTTTTTATTTAGTAATTTATTTTTTTATTTGTATTCTACTCAAGCGAAGCGATAGGAAAAGCTTCAATTTATCCAAAGCGTATTTTTTGGTATTTATAATGTTAACCATTTCGTTATAAAGTTTAATCAAAATAGTGATTTGCCATTAAGCTTCGCCTTAACGTACCTCACGAAGAAAGAGACGAAACTCAGGAACATGCTTGAAGGGCTCCATGGCTCGGAAATACAGCTCCACATTCTTCACCAGTTGTTTCTCTTCCTCAGGATACCCTGGAAATAAATACACATCTTTATAGTTTGTATTATGACGACCTCCGTAGTAGAGGGACGAATCAACAAGTCCTTGGGTCGCTGAAATCCTGACGCGCGCAAGTAAATTTCAAATAAATAATTTGTCATTGAAGAAGAACATAATATTAACAAATCTAAACAAAACATAAAACAGAACAAGAATAAAAGATAACAGTCTTATAAGTCTCAACCGGAAATCGAACCCATGATTTCTATCTTATCGGGACAGCGTCTTTATCCACTTGACCATTGGGATCTAATTATTGTAGGTCATATTTATCTAATTTTCTTCTTCAATAATATACTCGTACATTAATGGGTATAACTTTCAAAGGTTAAAAAAAACTTGTTCCAATAAAAGAAATAATTTCTTTTCAAATTTTATTATACCGACTGTGGTTTGGTAAAACCCTCCACGTAAAAAACTAAAATTTTACAGTGCGCCCTACTCTCGAATTTGGTAGCCATCTCTGGTCCGGAGCCCCTAAATACCTGAAAAAAACCCTTGACTCTGTGCAAAAACGGGCGGTCCGTTTGATAGATTCCCCAATCTTAACAAGCGGACTGCAATCTTTAGAGCACAGGCGTCAGGTAGGTATGCTGTCCTTGTTCTATCGGTATTACAATGGAAGATGCTCTGAGGAAGTAGCGTCATTGATCCCTTCGGCACCGGTGCATAGTCGGGATACACGCCAAACGCGCGCCCAACATTTGTACACGGTTGACATTTGTCACATGAGAACGGGTCGCTTCTACGATTCGTTCTTAAGTTCAACAGCTCGGCTGTGGAACGAACTGCCGGCCTCTGTGTTTCCTCCCTCCTACAACATGGGACTCTTCAAGACCCATGTTCACTCCTTCCTCTCCACAAAAAGACCCTCCACACAGCATCCCCAAAGATGACATAGACCCTGGGGGAAATTATTTTCTTCAGGGCCTCCTGTGTGGAGTTAATATAAAAAAAAAAAAAAAGGAGACAACAAAAATGAATATATACAAATTCGTACAACTAATTTAAAATGTTAAGTTTTCATGGCAGTAGTTATTATTATTACTCAACATTTTGATGTGAAATATTGCAATTCTATTTATAATAATGAGAGATTTGAGCGTTGGGTAATTTTTTCTATGCTTTTGTAGAAATATCATAAAAAATAACATTTTTTGTTGTAAAATATGCGATATTCCAAAAAAAAACTTCATTATGTCGACCATTGAAGATTTTTGTACATAAAACCACTGAAATGTAACATTACCAAATATGTACCTTGAATGGCTTTACCAAAACACAGTCGATATAGTTTATTAGTAGCACGTTGGATGATACTCTCAGTATCGCCCTGGAGAAAGATCACCAATCAGAATTAAAACGTGGCTTGAAATTGGTTTAGCCGTGTTTGGTGACCAGATCTGAATAGCCATGCACTTCCCCACCTTTCTCTTCTCATCTCCTTCCCCTCTCTACTACCTTCAGCCTCACGACATGCCCCAATTGGGTATGCGATAGTCCCATTGGCTCCAGAAAAAAAGCACTCCGAAAATGATAATATCAGGTTCAATTACTTCAGGTAACTATATTTCTGTATCTGTGCATAATCAGATAAAGCCTAAAAAGTTATTTATTACTGCGCCCTTGTGGTGATTTTTACTTATTATTACAAAATTACAAAAATGGCGCTCTAAAAATATTCTAATATAATCATAACATTATCATTGCATTTTTAGGCATGTGGGTGAGAACGATTTTTTTTTGAGAAGGGTAATCTTTGAGTGGAGAATGAATTGGTTATTGAATTAAGATTATGAAGTTGAAAACATAATATAATGATCGATAATTATTAGTGAATATGATAAAGTTATAATGGCTAGGAGACAATGCATGAATGTGAGTGAAGCGAAGAGTGTGTGCTAAGACACAGCTGTGTGGCGGTCTATCCTATCTGCCTAACCCTTCGATGGAACGATGAAATGGTGAGTTAGTTTTAACATGATGGAGTAAACAAAGGCTTACCTTGTATTTCTGGTGGATCATACACAGGTGGTGGATTAAATACAGTCTTCTTAATGCGCCTGGCATATGACTCCTCCACCGCTTGTTCCAGGGGGGACAGGCTGGGGCGCTGCGCCCTCTGACTGGGAGGCTCGGGGGCTACTGTCAGCTTCTCTAGTTCCACCTCTGCTACCGTCAGCAGGGACTCGAACAAGTTATTTGTCGGCAGAAGAATAAACAAAAATGTTAAAATTATGTGAGTTGTTAAATACCGAGGCAAAATTATTGATACATTTATTCTTCTTGATAGACCTTCCGACGTTCATTTTTGAACCCTACAGTTCACTGTATAGTCCAGCATTCATTTGTGTCAGAGTCCAGCATTCATTTTTGTCAGAGCCCAGCATTCATTTTTGTCAGAGCCCAGCATTCATTTGCGCCAGAGTCCAGCATTCATTTGTGTCAGAGTCCAGAATTCATTTGTGTCTGAGTCCAGCATTCATTTGTGTCAGAGTCCAGCATTCATTTGAGTGTGGAGATTACAATGTATTTATATCGTAGTCTCCTAACTAACTAACCTTCGGGCCGTTTCCCCCAAGGGTGGGCAGAGAGTATGAACCTCCAAACATCTCGGTCTTGGCACACACTCCTTGCTTCATTCACATTCATACATCGTTTTATGCATACCCTTTTTTTATTCTGACTACTGACATGATCCGCTACAAGTGCCTCCAATGTCTTCCTCGGGGGTCCCCGACTTTTTCTTCCATTCAAAATTCGTTGATTCGCTCTAATTGCCTTAAACATCTTAGCGTCCCTTTCTTAATCTTACTCATTACGCTTACATCTACCTTGCATTCTTTGCGTATCTCCACCAGACGCGGCTCGCGCTAACGTTCACTCGTGCGCTGAACTGACAACAACATTTTTCAGCTCATCGTATTCCTACATAATATTTTTAATTATAAAATTGAACACAATCTTTAAAAAAAATGTTAAAAATAAAAATTAATTCTAACTAAATATATAATTTTGTTGAGAATAATTTATTGCGAACACGAGCTTTGCTTCCCGCTGGTATTCCGGGCGATATAGTTAAACTACCCGCTTGGGAATGGTCATTTTGTATGTAGCTCCTATGATACATCGCTTAACCGTCTTAACCGTACGGTATACGGTGTAATATGACACATAGAGAATCGAAAGTTTCCGAAGAAAGGGCTGCAGCGAAGTAATTATTCTTGACCTACAATTTGAACAAGATAGAAATAATATTTCTCTTGTAAAATGCAATCATGAATCAACGGGTCAACTACGTATCATCTTGTAATTCAGCCCTTGGCTTAGGGAACCTATTTGACAGTGACATTATTAATCTTTTGTTTATTTTGCAGTTAAAAATTAACCTTTTGTTCATATGCATTTATTGTCACTTATTGCAAACTTCACATAAATAACCATATCAATAGCTCAGTAAACACCAGTACCGCTAAGTGAAACGTTTGTTAATTATTATGTTATTATCAGATCTATTATGTATATAATTATTATGGTATCTCTATTCAATTATAATAAACTTTTAAAATGATTGACGTAATAATAAATGTGGAATATATAATAAAAGGGTCGACAAATTGATCTTCTATATAAATAGGTAAGATACTCACACTTACACATATATTAAGTTTTTGAGGACTTTCTCGATGAACCACCAAACATTCATATCTTACTTGGTTTTACCACACATACGCATCAGGGATCTCATTTCTACAGTATTCAGACTACTATTCATCCTGCCTCTGCCAGTTCCACGCCTCACTGCCATACATCAGGGTAAGTATCAGTACTGCATTGTGGACTGCTGCTTCGCTTCTTTGCAAACTGTGTATATTGGTCATTCAACTCATTCGTATTTCCATCTTGCAATGTTATTTGGTTGTCAAAAGTAAAAGCCACAAAATGAAAACTTTACAGTAGACGATAAAAACGTATAGTGCATTTACACGGATTCATAAAACTAATAAAAAATCTTAGAGTTTGTATGAGTGATTACTTGTTTTTTAATATATTTATTTATTTATTACAAGATAATACATTACAAAATGAAAACAAATTTATAATATATTATTCCCAATGAGTTTACAAAACTCATTTCGGGAAAGACAACATTAGATTCAAGACAAGACAACATAAATACATTAAAAAAATAAACGCAGAAGTTATTTTGGAGTTCCAAAGAAAGAATGTGGCAGTCATTAATAAAACTGCTGAGGAAATAGCTTTTGCCAATGGTTTTTTGTTCGTTGCCGGAAGTTTTAGATTACTATGTAATGCGTTGTATTGCTTATGTGCAATGTATTGTAAGGAGTTAATTCCAAATTAAGTCGTGTTAGTAGATGACGATAAGTGTATTTGATTTTGTGATCGTGTTTTGTGCTGGTGTATGTGGGAATCAATGACTGGTATAGTGTTAGTGTGTGAGGAGTGTTGAATTATTTGTAGAATGACAGTTGTGATGTAATACTTTGGCAGAATCAATTCTATTCAATTTCTTTGCAATTCTATTTATAATTATGAAAAATAAGATGGTTGTTAGGTAAAAATAATTAATCATGTTATAATATGAGGATTTTTGTATGTGAAACCACTGAAACTTTCACAAAAATGTGGCTTAAAGTCGAAACCCTTTTAAATTAATTTTTTTTTATTTGTGTTATAAACGATTTTTAAACGTTCATCTTTTACAGTATTAGGATTTTTTATCATTGACCAATAAAATAACGACATTACGGTATGAACACTAAATTTTAAGAAGACAGACTTGATTGAAATAATAAATAAATACATACATGTGTTTATTAATTTGTTAAAGAGTATTACATTATCAGTAATACAAATGCGTGATCGTTTTCTATAGTTAAAAATACCCTCCACACATTTCCTCTATGATGATATAAATAAATTATTTTCCTCAAGACCCCCTGCGGGGAGCTATTGCAAAAAAAGTTAATCTAATAGTCTTAAAAATATATAAGTAAATGACAAAGATTTTCGTATAATCAAGGGTTGATTTTCAGCAACAATCAATATGCTAACGAAAACTCACCTGATGCATTTTGTTCTTTTATAGCCTCCAAATATTATGAGATAATAACGGGGATTATATTAATATAATGTTTTCCACTTTTATCAAAAATCACTGCTAGAACTATTCAGTCACATAGGCAGTACACCTTCTTGACAGAACTCTAAAATATCACTGACTTTGACTTGACATTTTACGCATAATGTCAGCTTAAAGTAACAGTTTTATATTTTGTAACCTTTAAGCCTTCATAACAATTCAAAAGTAATCATAACTGCAAAGGAGCCGTACATTTATTTGGAATACAAGCTTTAAATTTGACCCAAAGGTCCGAAGGTACTCAGGGTCGGACTTTGACTGAAGCGCGATGAAGGCAACAGTTCGGGGCGCCGAGATTTAAAATGTGTATATTTTCATATCATGTGATATCACATACAAATAAAAATATTGTGTTAAGCACTACCATCCCACTTGAACAAACAAAACAAATTTAAACAGGTGAATGATGCAGTTATACGTCGATGATTTGAGATGTATGTTATTTTTATTGAAATATACATATCAAATGTCTGAAACCAGTGTGACTTTGAATTATTCAACCGGGAAATGCTTTGATGCTGACAGAAGGGGGTGGGGAAGGGAAGGAAGGCAAATATTGGGAAGAATATATATATCAAACTGTGGGACCCACTTGTTTAAAAATAAACTGTTTTTATAAACCCAATAACAATATTATTGAATATAAAAAATTAAAATTAAAATGGAGTTCTACAAATTAAACTTGATAACAATCAATAGTATTAATTGTTTTGATGAAATATACGATGTTTGTAATATCGTAAGTTTTTCTAGTTGAGTGTAGTTCAACGTTGATAAATGTGAAGCTGTGTACAGAAGTAGTTATACATTAATAATTCTAATTTTTCGATCCAAAGTAACAATTTTGCAATACTATGTATTAAGCGTTTTAAATTATTTTAATCAAATGTGTGCAAATGATTCATAATAAAACTTTAAAATAATTTAAGAATTTCAAGGCCAAAAGAATTACCGTTAATATATTTTTGTTCGTGCTTCTTTATTGAATATTTTGGACAGCGTTGCAGTGTCCATCATAATATGATAGCAAATATTATTTGCTCTGATGATGGACAAAAGAAAACGAAGTGCAACACCGTGAACCGGTGAATGTTATCTGTATAGACATAAGTTGTTACAATGGTTTTTCAAGTCTATAGTTAATAATAAGACAGAGCATTTTAGAAATATATTATACGTTAGTTCAGCTCCCAAATCATCAAATATTATTAATAATAAAGTAATCGAAACATTAGTTTGCCAGGGCCTTAATGAGTTCAGAGCCGGCCCTGGAGCTAGTTATAAAGATAACGGGTAGGTTGAAAAAACATGACTTATACAGGCTTCCCAGGTATTTTTTCTATACCAACAGACTACGAGACAAAGTAGGTATTTAGCAATACTCAATTTTAACTATTTATACTTAACAAGAGAGGGTTTTTACAATGACCTGAAACTTGGGGTAAATACTATTCATTTAGTACCTGATCGATCTCAGAACAATGCCGACTCTACCTAGAACTAAAACCAAAGCAGTGCACCGAACAATATCGCGTAATAACCCTTCAGCAATGCTAAAGTTCCCTGCCTGCAGTTTGTAAAGCCGATGGAACTGTAAAACTGCCAGCCGGTTGGGCGACGTTGTAAGGCGGGTTAAGGCGATGCCATACGTAGTAATGCAAAATCATATGTTTTTGGTTTGAAAATTTGGTCGCCTAGAAATGTTTCAGATGCTTTAATTAAATACTGCGAGTAGAATACATCTTGGCCTTTGAAACAATCGAGTATTTTTTAGATAAGTCTTTTTATGTGCCCAGAAAAAAATAATGTATAAGGCCTATGAAAACTGCTTTAATGTTCAAAATCTCCTACTTAAGAACCCATTTTCGGTTATGATTTTATTGTATAATGTGGAAAATTAAGTTATTTATAAAATGATCGAAAAAAATTTAAATATTTATGCCTGAACATCCACAAAATAAAATAAAAGGCACTTTTTGGCCATGTTTTTTTCTTGCATAAATCAAAACAGGCGGATGGTGTTAAGCGGGAATTTAAACCTTATCGCCATCTACGTAAGGGTTGTTATTGATAGCGGCTCAATTTAAAATATTACACGACGTAGTGCATCGCCTTAAGCCCCCGCCTTCCCAATTTTTATCGATTTTATAACATGTTTATCTTCACATTCGTAATTTAAAAAAAAGTTTTTTGTGAATATAATATCTATACATTTGTAATGCCAAAATGGTAATTATATGAAATTCCCTCGTTAAAAAACAATCGCAAAGTAAGCTCCGAAAATTATTAAAAACACGTTTTTTTCTGTAATTTAATATGACTTGCAGAAAAAAGCGGTCCATATCTTAGATTCCCAAACGGATTGTGATATTTAGAGCATAAGCGTCTTGTCATGGAATGCTGTCTGTGCACTATCTTTATTTCAATTAATGATGTTTCGATGAACTAGCGTCATTGATCTCTTCGGTACCGGTGCATAGTCGGGAAAGACGTCAAGCGCGAGCCCAAACTCTGTCACAAGAGAGTCGTAGAAACCAACAGTCTTTAAATCATTTTTAGTATACTCCTATAACTTTCACAATGGTCTTACAATATTTTCCAGCTTACAACGCGCACTTTAGGTAATATTTCACTGAATAGGCTGTATATAAATTGGCCAAGCATGTGTACCACAATCCAATTCAATTCTACTGGAGTCTGTTCTCTTGTTCAGTTAATAATTCATGTCTATGTGTAATATTGGGAAACATTTCCCTCCATAATCCCGTTCCTCTGGCAGTTTCGCTGGAGATTGGTTATGGAATATTTAAAGCAGAGACTTCATTCGAAAGTTACACTTGTTCCTTGCCTCATGTACCCTAAGTACATTTACAGACTACTGGAATATTATATGCTATGTAGAACCCGGACTCTTTATTGAGGAAATTCAGGGCTTACTTAATTTTTTTTGTTGAGATAGCAATATGTTCATGTGGGTTACTCCAGCTATCTTATTATCTTGTATACAAGGTGTCCCGTAAACTATGGATCAAACGAAGTGGGGTGATAGGGGAAGTCAAATGCAATCAAAACTACCCCAAGTATAGTGGTCAAATTCTTAACCCTGTTATAATATGTAAGGAGAGAAAGTTCTGGGAAGGAATAAATGTCCAGGATTGACGAATAAATGTTCTATACCTCGCGCTGTGGCGCAAGTCAATTGGTCAAGAGAGACCACTTTACTTGATGCATCTAATGCTTCTGTTTCTTTACACTTTACATTAACCTTGAATAATATTTGAAACTCTGTTATTATATAATTGTAGGCCAGCTGCTTCATAGAACTTAAATAATAAAATAACTCGAATAATACTTTCACAGAACATGCAAATTAACTTCAAACCGATATAAAAAAGTTTTTTTTACGGAATGATGATATCTGGTCGACAATAATTCAAATTCATAAAATTATTTTTAAATCTTCTTCACCAATTTTATACTCAATATATTATTTTAAATTAATTAATTTTGATATCAAATAAAATTTTCTTGCGCACTCCGGGCTATGAACCCGTGACCTCGACAACAGGGGCCCATCAAATAACAAATAAATACATTAAAAAAAATTGATTCAGTTCTAAATCCTTATACCTATACAAAATTTATCACTATTATGAGTAGGTACAAGAATAGTGTATTCCTTAGAAGTGTCAAGAAAGTAACTATTCTGAAAGTATATAAATGATTAAAAAAATGCCCCTAAGTGAATTAGTATCGTATATAATATATATATCATTTTTTTATACATAGAATAACATCCGAGATTTGATTACAAAGACGGCGAGTAAATGTGTTTTAGTTTTATTTGTAAAATACTTGAAAGGATTTAATTAAGAGATTCACCTGAATCAAATATTTCAGTGGGTCATGTCTAGAGTCAGAATATCAGGGACGTTAAATTTTGAATGTCATTGATGCAAGGAATGAGTGCCCGAGTTCAACCGTACATAAGATGAGCTGAAAACATATATGTTTACATAACCAGCTTTGGACGGGTGGAGCCGCCAAGAATCGAAAATATTATCAATATAGTATTATCAATAATTAATACATCAAATTTACATTAATTGGTTTACTGTAATCTTTCAAATTATTTACAAAGTATACTTTAAAAGGAAAAAATTGTTGAAAAAACTTTGGCAAAATGTCGGGGAGAACATTTTTGTTCTAAGGCCACTAGCTTAAACTATAACTATGTATAGAGGTTTAGTTATAATCTTGGTGAATTCAATGGGAGGAAGAATGGTAAAGGGAAAATGGGAAATTATTTTGTTTATTGGAAAAGGCATTTAAATATAAACTACCAAATTAAATTACCGAATATTAACTAATAAGCCATAAGCAGTCACACAGAATAGTAAATAGTTCCTGGATAGTTAGTTATATTTACACGATGGGAATAAGTTCAGAATACACAACAAGATATTTACGAAACTTGAAAGAATTATAAGGTTGATACAATTTCCGAATACTAAGCAATGGGCAGTCACATATTACAGTAAATAATTCCTAGATAGTTATATTTACACGATGGTAATGAGTTCAGATTACATAACAAGATATTAACGAAATGTGAAAGAATTATAAGGTTAATACATTACACAACCTTCTTAATAGGAACTAGTCAAATAATTAAAATTAAACATAAAAATGAAAACGGAGTACTTTAAATATAAGTGTATTATCATAAATTATGTTTTTGTAAAGGATGAAAATATTTTAATCACCTGTGATGTATTCGTTGAGGTCTTCAGCGGTAGAGTCATCTGCTATACAAATATGGTTATAAGCCATTTCTCCGGCTTCGTAAGGATAGTAATATTTCTCTCTGAATTCTTGATGATGGTAATTGATTATTTCTCTGGCTTCATAAAGATGGTAATTCTCCACTACTATCACTTGAGTCATCTTCGAATAGTAATTTTCGATTTCTCTGATTGCATAGGAATAATAATCTGCCATTACTAGAGCATCATGAATATGGAAATCTTCTATGACTGTAGGTTTATGGGGGTGGTAATTTTTAATTGCTCTTGCTTCACCAGCATGATCATCTGTCATTGCTCTGAACTCAAGTGCGTTCACGTTCATCATCCTGTTCAATGCAGTGAGGGAGGTTTCTTTATTATTATTGAAGTACATTTTAATTTATTTCTTTTCACATGTCAGAAAAAATATAACTCTGACTTGACACACTTTTAATTAAATAAACAATGGGCAGTATTACAAATGTTTTTCCAGTAGAACTTCATATTTTAAATTATATGAGACAATATGGGCGGAATAAGAAACGTTTTGTTAGAATAACTGCGTATTTTAAATAATATAGTATTTTAGGAAATCAAGAAAACGGCGCAAATTTACTTAAATCACTAAAACTTATTAACTCGGGAGAGTTGCAGTAGCCACGACTTCGATACTCTTCTCCAGGGAGGTAAGAACAGATTTATTTGATATCTTGGACAATTTATACACTTTTCAACCGAAGTTGCACCAATAAACTCACATAGTAGAAGTATTGTAGCAAAACAATTTTGCCGTCTGGCAAGAGCCTAATAAGAATTGAGAAATTTAGTTAGGGTCTTAACAAAAATTTTATGACTTAATCATTTACTTACAGATGATTTACTTTCATAGGAATTAGTTATCGATAAATAGATTTTAATGTATTTGTGTTACGTATATTTACAATGTGTCCGTCAAAAACGTTAATAATTTATTGTTAAACAAAATAATATAATTTTTTCAACTAAATCCAACAATTTTTATTTTCTGTTGGATTTCTCTAGGCACAAAAATAATACATACTTTTCGATTCTTGACGGCTCACACTCGTCTGAAGCTGGTTATTTAAACATAAATATCATCAGCCCATCCTATGTATGGTTGATCTCGGGCACCTATTCCTTGCATCAATGACATTCAAAATTTAACGTCCCTGCTATTCTGACTCTAGACATGACACACTGAAGTATCTGATTCACTTGAACGTGCTGTCAGGTGAATCTCTGAATTAAATCCTTTCAAGTATTTTACAGATAAAACTAAAGCAAATTTACTTGCCGTCTTTGTAATCAAATCAGTTTTTTATGTTTACAAATTTTAGATATGGTTTATACGATACCAATTCCCTTAGGGGTATTTTTAAAAATCATTTATATGCTTTCAGAAAAGTTACATTCTTGACACTTCCAAGGAAGCCACTATACTTGTACCTACACATAATAGTGGTAAATTTTGTGAAGTACAATTATTCAGAACTACATTCAATTTTTAAAACGGATTTATTTATTATTTGGTAGCCTCCGTAAATTAATAGGCGCAAGTTAATTTTATTTGATTTCATAATTGGCTTTTTCTGACATGAATTTTATTTTATTTCATTTTTAATGGTATTATAGGCTGCCCTGGTTTATTAAGCTTTATCACCTTCCACATACCAACTAGAACTACTCAATCAAAAAATTATTTAGATTACAACAACAATATCAGGACTGAATAATTTAGAGACTCACGTGTACCTAGATTACAAGAAGTTGGCAATAATTTCGCAGAAATTGTAGATATATTCAACTGCCCGGAATATATTTTCAAGAGGGCTATAATAACATACCTGAATAATATTCACATCTAAGTTAAGCATAATACTATTCTTTTGGTGTATCAATTTTAAAATGTATATTTCCATAGAATTGATCAATTATAATAACTTACATCAGATAGAAGTATTTTAACTGATATATTATTTTTATTCAAAATTATTAAATCTCTAACTCACAGCCCTGAATTATTGGCATTCATTTGTAGAATGTACCTGCCAGACTAACTCCAAGCAAAGACGCTTTTAAATGTAACAATAAATGTAAACTACTCTATTTATTCACCAATTCCAAGAATTCATCACCTTGCAAACAAACGCTATGAATTTTTTGATATATTTGGTGTTTATAATTTTGTGAGTTCAAAATGGCAACTAATTTCAGAACTCGTTATTGAATTTTATCATTTCTTGTATTTATAAAAATATCTTTTCTCTATGCATTCTTACGAGTACATACCATATTCATTTTTAGTTTTATTTTGTTTTTAACACACATATTGTTTTAAAAATAAAAGTCATGAAGTATATAAAGTCATGGAAAGTGATGAAACAAAAACTTTATTAACTGGGTTAAGTAGATTAGGTTGAAAAATTTTTTTTTCATCCTTTTTAATGATTTTATATCACTTTTTAAAAGTGTGCTGAATAGTCACTGTGTTGAGTTAGCATGGAACCATAATACAGATATTCTCCTATTTACACTGCGGTTCCATGATAACTCAACACAGTGACAATTCAACACACTTTTAAAAAGTGATATAAAGTCATTAGAAATGATGAAAAAATATTTTTTTAACCTAACCTAACCTAATCTACTTAACCCAGTTAATAAAGTTTTTTTTCATCACTTTCCATGACTTTTTTAAGATGTGTTGAATTATCATTGTGATGATTTATCCGGTCACCGTACGCTGCATCATGTATCACTTTTATGTAAAAGCCTTTTTAGGCGTATATGTATACACACAAATAAATATTACTAATTGACTACCAGAAATCTTCATTCTGTAAAAATAGAGATTTTTTACATCGGTTTTAAGTTAAGTTTCATGTTATGTGAAAGTTTTATTTAACTAATTTTATTAATTCAATTCTGTGAAACAACTGGCCTACAATGATATGATAACAGAACTTGAATATGATTTTCACAGAACCAGCTGAAACTTAACGTTGAAGTGTGGTTATAACGTTGAAATTGTTCAAATTCTGTGATACAACCCGTCCTTAGAAATCTTCATTCCCTAAAAATTATAAATTTCGTTTGTTAATTTTCTGTTTTGAAAAAAATACAACTATATAAATTAAAATTATATAAATATACTTAGTTATATGTTAGTTTTAGCTATAACAATGGGGTCTTGTACGTGTTTTGATGAATTCAATGACACGAGGGACGAATAAAAAATGCATGAGGTTAGAACTGTATTGCAATTAAATAAATATTATATTAACTAATAAGTGTTATAAAAGATTGCAAAAATTCTAAATCAAAATTGTTTTTATGGCAATATTTACACACTTAGGAGCTAAGATAGTTCAGAGATATGTAATTATTATTAAATGTTATCATACTGGTAAATAATACTCAAAATAAATAAGTTTATTTAAGAACAAGAAAGTACTAAATGTAAATAGAGCAAGTAGTAATGCTCTAATAGTAATGTTGGTGCGCATTTTGTTTTCTTCCAATAGTCAAGTATAATTTTTTTAATAAACTTTTTTGGAGGACATTCAAAAAGGTTATCTTTATAACTCCAGTGTTCTTTTCACCGTGGATTCAATAGTTTACATTGATAATAAATCGAGCTGTCATGTGTAGTAATAATAATTACATGGCAGAACTATTATTTCATATAAAAAAGATACCTAAATACAATGACCTGTTTGTAATTACAGATTAATAAATTTAACATTAGGTTTTGCAAATAATATTAATTTACATGAGAACATGTTTAGGAGCAAATCTTCAGTAATACAATAGAAATTAAATTCGGTTCATGAAGCACTTTTTGCATAGTAATATGAAATTTTTCAAATAAATCATAATAGAGTACGTTCCGTTATGACTTGCCATTTTTCTGGCTACAACACATTATAAGCTTTGTTATGCTCCTGCCTACCATAGAACAGGAATTTAAACACCGCGCTTGATTGTTGTACGTGCAACTGAACGCAGCTAGTGAAAAATGCTGGAAGTAAGAAATCAACCGTCATCGACTCAATATCGAATAGTCATTTACTAGAGAGAAAACCTCAGTAAAACTCTATAAAGTCGATTAATCGTCCGCCGTTTAAGGCAATGATTAATTCTATCACGAACAGTGTTTTAAATTAGTTATTGATCAACTTCCGCTTCTTCTATACGCGAATTAGAGATACCATCGTAAAACTCATCCCAATACGACATAATGGAAGATACCGCATACCGCTGAAATATAAATATTCGCAGCACATGATCGCTGATTTTGTGTGCATTAGTTCATGTTTAAAAGTGATTTGTGATTCATACATTCATCGAACATTCTTCACAAGTGCGGGCCCCGCTGGACATCAATATACGAAAGAATCATCAAACCTGGTAAGTGCAGAAATCTTGCGATTACTTTATGTGTTGGTTGGGGCAGCGCAATTCCTACTGAATCGCAAGTCTTCCTAGAAAATATAGAGGATAGAACGCCTTTCTTTGCCCATATTACGGTGACGCAACATACAGCATATTAGTACAATTTTTGGTGCCGAAACAACAGGGAAAATCTAAATATCAAAAATTTTTGTCATTCAAACAATGCTATGGAATGTTAGTGAACAAATACTAGATTATTCATTCGGAAATTACTTACATAAAGGACGGGTTGTTTCAGAAAATTTGAACAATTCTTCAACTTTTAAAGTTAATTTTAAGTTCTTTTCAAGTTCTGTTATCATTTCAGTTCTCTTAAGTAACTGGCCTACAATGATATAATATATCAGAACTTAAATAGAACATTCACAAAACTCGCAAATGAACGTTGAAATTGTTCTAATTCTATGAAACAACCCATCCTTATTATTCACACAGTTGCAACCTACCGACATTACGTTCAAACAATTTAATCTTTCTTTTTACATCAAACGTACGTTTCACATATTTATTGTCACAAAATGGCGCCGAAAATACAAGTTTTGCGCCGGCATGAGTTAATAATAGATTGATAAAAACCTAAGAAATTGTGCTATCTGCTCGTCAAGATAATTTTAGCGCATTATACTAGTCTGGAAAGATTAGTAATGATTTTGTTAATCCCATCTTTTTTGGGCGACATCAAACAATGGCGTGAATTATATGATATGTTTAATGCATTGATTCATGAAAAAAAATCATTGTCAAACATCGATCGTATACAACATTTGTTTTCTTGTTTGTCTGGTTCAGCTAAAAAAGACTATAAATAATCCCGCGTAATCGTAACGCTTGCGAACTTGCATTTACGTGTTCGCGATAAATTTTTTTTTCCAACCAACAAAAACCGTCTCCACGAAGAAGTCCACATACTGAGGGAATTAGGCACCAAATTCTTCACCATTCTTCAGTCTTCTCAGCACGCCCTTGTAGAACAACCTAGTGAACAGATGCACTCCATTGTTCACTCAAGTAAACTGCAGAAGTAGACTCATAACCAACCGGATTTACGCGCAGTTCTACCGTCGGAATATTGTCTCATTGATGTAGTCTTCATAGATATTAATAATTCTGACATTCTCGGGGAATTGGGATAGAATTGTAAGCCACCAGACATCCCACCCGTTGACACCTTCGGTCAATGGGATCGGTGCACCGAACGATTACCGCTCTGGAATCCATTCGAAACAAATCGAAGGGTTTCAGTCACTAACATGGAATCGTGTCAAATATTCAAATACATGACTTTTAATATAATTCTGAAATCGGATATAGTGCTTCAGTACACTTGCAAACCATGGACGTGGACGGCAACGTCCAAACATATTAATTTGCCCGAAATCTCGAGTCGCCCCCACAAGTATTTCATTGCTTCGCCTCAAACTTTGCGCGTCAGTTCAATAAAACTGAAACCATTTATTGAAGTACTGTTTTCAAAAGTACTTTTTCATATAAAAAATTAATAGTTAATTAATAAAAAATAAAAATAGAATAGGTGTGATATAAAATAAAAATGGTAAAAAAACATTGAAATACTTTAAATAATTTTAAATACAAACGACCGATTTACGATGAAAACCAATTTTTTAATGCATAAATTAAAATTTCTACAATAAACCTTTCTACATTATAATTTGTGTGTTCATTATATTAGCGTAGAAGGGCAGGATTATTTTTTTATAGTTATAATTAACTCAAAATAAAAAGAGAAAGTTGCCTCTAAAATCGTGCAAAATTGAATTCTTTTACGTCTTATATATATCATAATTCAAAAAATAAATAAAATAGCAATCGAGGGTTTTTTTGCATATTTATGCAAGTTTGCAAAAAAAGTAGTAAAATGAGGTGTAATTTATCTGTTTCGGCTAGAAAACGTATCTTTTTTTACTAAATCAAACAAATCTCTATAAAAATTATGCACATTTCTATTATTTTGGGCAATCTCGCGACCACCGAGAACAACCTTAATCATGGAAGAACTTGATATGAGTAGTGGGACCATCGTAAATTACCATTACGCTATCGTTCAGGCCACTTATGTAGAATCAGTAATACCAATTGACAGAAATCATGTTCTTGAAATGGCTGTCATCCCATACAACGAAAGCGAATTTTCACTTTACGTACATAAAAAAATTCTCAAATTGAAAATTTTCCAAATGCAGTCAGTTTCATTTTATAGTAATTCAGGTAAATCAAAAGTTTTAATGTAAAAATATTTCGTATTAGCCGTGGCCAGCGATCCCAAATAATTACCTCTTCTTCTTTTGTTGTGGCAGTAATACCGAATATTTATTTACACGTGGGTCAAACCAGCCATTTTGTAAATAAGATGTCCCGTAAACTATGGATCAAACGAAGTGGAGTAATAGAGGAAGTCAATTGCAATCAAAATTACACAAAAAATTAATGATCTATATGTACATATATGGGGGTTAAAAATTGGACCACTATATTTGGGGTGATTATCATTGCAATTGAGTAGATAATTTAAAACCTTTCGTAAAATTATTTTTTATTATTTCGCCACGAGAATTGTACAAATTGTTCCAAAAAACGTCACTTTCTGAATGACAATTCTTTTTTAAACTTTATTCAGACGGGTTGGTACTATAATATTGAAAAAATACGAATAAAAAAGTCCAAATAAACAAGACGATTTCAGGTATAATAAAAATAATCTTTATTAAATAAACATTTACAGAGAGACGAAATAGAAAACGGTTGTGTTAAATCAAGACTGTGCTCTCAGGTTCAATTAACGATAATTTAACTTAAGCGTTGATATCTCCCTGAAATTTCTCATTTTTTCGCTTCATTGCAGTTGTCTTCTACCCGTTTCCGATTCTAACCAGGTCGTCACCTTATCATATTTATGGTCGACCTCTGGCTCTTTTCCTCAAATAAGAACGTAGTGGTGTCTTAGCGCATAAAATTTAATTTGATGCGAATATCAATGCATTTAACAATAATAATTATTATTTTTATTGTTATCTAGCTTATTATGAAGAAAGGAATATAATTGTACAACACATATAGAGATATGATATATTACCATCCTTATGAAGCCGGCGAAATGGCAGAACACCATCACTATGAAGCGATAGCAATGGAGAATCACCATCCTTATGAAGCCAGAGAAGTGGTAAATAAACATCCTTACGAATTCATAGGAGAGAGGACCGCCAAACAACTGGGTCTTGGTACGCGCTTCTTGCCTCATGTGCATTCACACGTCGTTTCATATATTCTATTATATTATTCTGACTCTTGACATGGCATGACTAAAGTATCTGATTCACTTGATCGTGCCATGTCTTCCTCGGGCGTCCCCGACTTCTGCTACCATTCACATTTGCATCGTATATTCTCCTTACACTCCTTTCTTCGCTCATTCGCTCTACATGCCCAAACCATCAAAGCGTCCCTTTCTTGATCTTACTCATTACGCTTACATCAGCCATTTACTCTTTGCAGATCTCCACATTCCTCACACGATCATACATGGTTTTACCACACATACGCTTCAGGGATCTCGTTTCAACAGCATTCAATCTACTTTCATCCTTTCTTTGCCAATTCCATGCCTCACTTCCATACATCAGGGTAGATACCAGCACTACATTGTGGACTGCTAACTTCGCTTCTATGGACATTTTTTTGTTAGCGCCAATTGCGTTCAGTCCTCCATTAATGGAGTTACTTGCATTTACCCTTCTTTCAATACCTCTGTCAGCCTTCTTATCTCTCGTAAACATGTTTCCTAAATACAAAAACTGATCCACCTGCTCCAAGTATTCCTTATTCGCAGCTATATTGCACACTGTTTTCGTACTCTCTCTTTCAAACACAATTACTTTAGATTTACTTACATTCATCATTAACTCATTCTTCATGCATACTTTCATCCTAGACACGAGAGACTGCAGATCATCCATACGATTAGCAATGAGATATTAAATGGTAATAAATTCGAAATAAGATAATTAAGGGATAAATTAATTTTAAAATTGTTGACTCATGGAGAGTGTGTGGAAGCTGTTGTTGGACATCCTGAAAGTGTGCAGGTCGCGTGGCTCCCACAAGCTCGCAATCTTCTGTCACATTCAACCAATCGAAATATTTAGCGACTACTCGCCCGGTACTCTTCTTCCAATAAAAAACAAACCTCTGCATAATATGCTATTTGGGAGGCGGGTATCGGTACCGCTGCCCGGGAACCATTTACAGGATAACCATCACCCCTGTCATAGGTCATTCCAACTATGCTATGAAGAATGGATTTTAATTGTAACATTATATTCGACGCTTTTTTATTTGAAATAGGTAAAATATGCGATAAAATATTTTTTCAATGTTTATACAGGCAATTTTATTCATACCATATTATTAATCCCATATCAGGGTTACTACGGATTAATCACCAAATTAACGATCTCTGACTAAGCCAAGATCATAACCATCCGCCAAGATTATCAATGGTAGTTTTATGTATGACAATGGGGTCTTTATGGTATTTTGAGAATTCAACGAGGGTAGGGATGGATTAAGAAAGCATGCAGGTAAAAATATATTAAATAAATATTATATTAATTATAATTCATGTTTTATTCAAATATTTCAAAATTACTTAATAAAAAGATAAAAGAGTCAGTTTAATATAAAATACGTAGTTAAATAGTACACATATTTAAAAAAACTTCCTATTGCAATATTCATACGCTTACAAGCTTAAGTTCAGATATATGTAATTAAATATTATCACACGGGTAGATAGTATTCAAACTGTATAAGATTCTTAAAGAACTACATAGTAGTACATATAAATAGAGAAAGTAGTAATGAATTATTTTGTTGCATATTCAAGTTTAATATCTGCTTTCGGAGGACATCTACGAAAGTTCTGTTTATAACCTAATATGAACTTATATAATTTAACATTGATAATAAATGTTACAAACGGAAGAAAATAAATGTTGAGAAGTAATACATATTTTATTAAATGCAAAATTACACCATGTAAAAATCCATGAGCTGTCATGTTACTTATAATAATTACAAAGCAGAACTTATTATTATATAATAAAAAAAAAACTTTAATTTAAATGCCAAAATAAAGTGTAGATTAATTGTAGAAAAAGCAGTTCATAAGTACAGATATTTAATATTAGGTTTGATAAATATGTATCATTAATTTCCTTAGCAATAATTTTATGAGCAAATGTTCACTTCAGCACAATACAAATTATGTATGAAATTTTACAAATTCATTATAAAGCAGATTTGACCTATTCGTGGTGATAGTCGAAGAATTTGTTGTAAGCGATTTGGAAGGAATTGTCGAAGTTCAACAGGTTCATCGGCTTATCCTCGTCTCCGTCTTCTTCATCTTCATCATCAATTGAATAATCCTAGGGAAGAAAATAAACATGAATTAATGTGTTCAATACAAGGATAATATTAAGAGGAAGGACAAGCTTTAATTTTAATTGCGAACAACTGATTTTCGTTGGAAGGTTAATTGTTCGTATATTATTGAAAATTGAGACCAAAAAACGCATTTTTAAGATGTGTTATTGTGGATCCTAGAAATACATGGATAAAGGTTTTGATTAGTATGTAGGATATTCTCTAAAGCAGTTGTTGTTTTAGAAAAGGTACATTGTATTATGATTACTTACAATAAATAGGGGGTTCATCGGTACGGCAAATCTGTCTTCATAGAAAACTTCACGAACCAGTTCATCATCATCATCATCATCATTTTCATTATCATCATCATCACTGAGGTCACTGCTGAAGCTCGAACCTGGAAAGATAAGAAAAATATTTAAAATCATCATCAAAACAAGTATGTAATGTTAATTATGAGAGATGTGAACACTTCGTTAATAGAACCTGCTCTGTTTAAAAATTTTGGAGGTTTTTGGATATTTAGTTAACTTTTCCTATAATCACATGAGTGACTAGTATTAAGCCCTGTATAGTAGCTAGTTGAAATTATTCTCTAAATACGGATCAACTAGAAAAAAAATATACATATATAACGATTACGAGAAAATAATTAATCGAGAAATTAGATGAATCAAAAACCTTTTACAGGTTTCTCTGGTTTTAAAATTTTATTATCTTTTTTCAAATTTAAAAACGATTTACTTACATAAATGATCCTAGGTGCTGTTAGCGGAGATGGTGCTTTCGCCGAAGGATGAATTCAGGTCTTCATCAAAATGCTCATCTTCCATTGAATTGATTCGTTCTTCTGCCATAGAACTGGCTTCATCATAATGGTCATGCGCCATTGGTCTGGCCTGATGAGGAAGCTCCTCATCCATTGTTCTGGCTTCGTCTGCAGCAAATATCATCAGGTACCAGGGTGCGGAGGTTTCTCTCCCATTGTTATTGAAGCTCATTTTACTAACTTTTTTCCCCTCACACGTCGGATACAAATATTAAACTGACTTTAAATGTAATGCAAAACTTATAACTTATTTAACGAAATACAATTTTTTTATTTCTTCATATGAAGCGGTTACTTTGTGATGTGACATTATAATTTAAAATTAAACAATAACTTTGTAAACATCACTTATAGGTAAATACTTAATGCCTTAAGGCATAATTGTTTAATTTTAAATTACAATTTTTTTAGGTTTGATCTATTTGATTAGAACAACTGAGTGTATGTGGTGGTATTTATAAAACCAAAATAAATTTGGGCACAATTTCTGCTAAATTATCACAATAAACGGTAAAAACACAAGGATTTATCGTAGTAACGTCTTTGATACTCTTCAAAGAGATATTGATAGAATAATCTATATGTTCAACTATTTATACGGTTTTTAATCAAAAATGCACCAATAAGGTCATTAGTGGAAAAATTAATCCGCCCGTTCCTATTTGGTGAAGTTAGGATTTTACGACCCCTAATGACTTGAACGCGTACTTTTCTATGACTCATTTTCTTATTAATTGTTTTTGTAATACGCATTTTTTGGAATACCAGTAGGAATCGTCCCTTTCGATTAATTTCTGAAAACTTCTATCAATTTCTCACAACAATTGTAAAATCATTAGAAGTTCTCTGAACGGTAGATCGCGCGTCAAAAAAACACAAATTCCTAAGAAATCATAAAATTTGTAAGCTCGTACCTAAATACCCACCTTCTTAATTATAAGCCATTACATATTTTATTTATCCTTTTATATTTCATGGAAGGAATGGTAAAAATTGTTCCAGAAACCTCTCTATCCTCGTGACAATATTCTATTCAAATTTTATTCAAGCGGGTAGGTCCGCAATATTGAAAAAAAAACACATAAAGATTTTACAAAAAGAAAGTTATCTTTACTGAACCAACGCCCACCATCTGAAACAGAACGCACAGACAGACAGAATGCAAAATGGTCGCTTTAAATCAAGACTGCCTTTTCAGATCTGGCAACCAAATACGTCTAAACACATTTGAGATAAGTTTCGTTAAGTAAATTAAAAAATAAAATATCATAATAGTAGGTTTTTTCGGTAAAATTTCTTTTTACATACTACAAATTTATGTTCAATCGTAAATTCAATTATTATTTATCGAAGTGAAATTAATTTTGAATAAGCCCATCAAAATGATTTTTTTTAAATTAACATATTTTATTTGAATATAAAAAGTACCCGGTAGGGAATTATTATATACTATAGGGTATAAAAAGTACCCGGTAGGGTAGGGTAACATTTATTTTTTTAATTTTTTTATTTAATATTTGAAAAAAATATATGTTGTTACATAGATAAGTATACAGGATATAAACAAGATATAAAACAATAGAAATTAAAGTAGCCTTTCCTCACAATAAAGAGACAATGCTCCTGTGTTTGGTGAGGGAATTCTAGTTCAATTATATATATGTTAGTATTAAGGTAAATAAATTATTAAGAAACAACACAAGATTTAACAATATTACTTCTAAATGTAAGTAGTGAACGTATTTTGGACTTATAATAGTTTAAGGTAATTTTTTAATTAAAGATGAAATTCCTGAATATTTTCGATATTTTTTAAAATTAATGGAAGGTTATTAAAATAAATTATGCCTAGATAAAGATAGGTATTTTGAATGAGCTTAGTGTTAAATTTTGGGATTTTAATAGTTTTCTGGTATCTTGCTGATGTATTGAATTGCAAGTTATGAGTATTTGACTGTATTTCTTTGTAAATTTGAAGTATTGAATATTTTTGATACATTTTGTCTACTGTAGGTACTTTGAAAATTTAAAAAAAAGAATTTCGGTAGAAAATTTTGATGGTTTTTTCAAAATTACTTTGATTACCAATCTTTGAACTACTTTAAGTGGGTTCAAAATTTTATTATATGTTCCTCCCCTACCAATAATACCATATTGTAATATAGATTGAACAATCGCATAGTACACTCTTTTTAGGTTTTCTAGTCTAAGAATGTTTCAAAGTCTTATAAATATATAAATACATTTCCTAATCCTTTTGACGAGTACACAAATATGTGTTTTCCATTTAAAATATTGATCTATATATACACCAAGATATTTGATTTTGGATGTTGGACTAAGGATAGCACAAGTTTGATTGCAGTTAGTTCTGCCACATTTGCGTTGGTGTATTATAAATTATAATTTATAATGTTTAACTCTGGTTCTGATTTAAATTTATTGATTGAAATTGGGATAAATTTTGTTTTTTCTCTGTTTAAGGAGAGAAGATTTTTATCGAACCAATTTATCAGTATATTAATATCAGCATTTGCCAAGTTATTAACAGTATTCCAATCCGTATCTTCAATTATTATGACAGTGTCATCAGCATACGATATTATTATCCCGTTTAGTTTTTGTATGAATATGTCTTTAACATAGATGATAAACAGTAACGGATCCAGTAACATTTCGATAAAATGTGTGTCTAAAATCGTGAAATTAAATAGTATGGAATTATATTTTACAATTTAAATTATAAATAAATAAAGTAACACATATCTCTAATTGTGTAGCAAATATCTAAATATTTTCTACACAATTTGCTGATCAAAAACATATTTTTTTAGTTTGGTCAAATATTTTGGCCTAAATTTTGTATGAAAAAGGCCGCTAAGCCGTTTTTTTGATTTGTCTCTTGGTTATAACGACTTTAAAATGTGTGTACGAATTTTTTTTTAAATAATATCTTAAAAACTATGTGATGTAGAATTCCTGATAATGGGAATAAATTTTCTTAGCTAAAAACATGCTGTTGTTGAGATTAAGATTCAGCCAAGTCTTCATCAGAATGGTCATCTAACATTGCTCAGGCCTCATCTGCAACGAACATCTGCGCAGACTTCTCATGATTTTTTTTAATTTTATTTTTATTTATTAAATTGAATATAATTACATTTAATACAATATAAGATATGGGTAGTCCCACAAAGCTGTGACAATCAGATTGTCTGTAGGTTCTACCATTTAATGTTATAAAATAATACACATTAGGGTAACAATTATTTTACAAGCAATAATTGTTCGCCTGAAACACTCATCCACATTGAAAAATCTCCTGATAAAAGATACATGACGCCAACGGGACCCGAACCCGTGTTAAACCGGGTTCGTGTCCCGTTGGCGTCATGTATCTTTTATCAGGAGATTTTTCAATGTGGATGAGTGTTTCAGGCGAACAATTATTGCTTGTAAAATAATTGTTACCCTTTGTGCTATGCATAAAAAATCTTGTCTTAAAAACATTAGTTTACCAAAAAAAAAAAAAAAAATAATTAATACACATTAGCTTAAGTTTAAATATTAATACAAAATATAATGTTTAGGATAGATAAAAGTTTTGTTCATTTATTAACCACTTTTTTGTCAGTTTAGGGCAGGGTTCCTCATTATTTTTTAAGTTAAAGTTTTCGTTAAATTTGTTATAAATAACAGGTATCAAATAGTCAAGTGTTCTGCTACCATACTTATTTGATATTAGTGGAATTTTTAGGCCTTTTTTTCAGTAAATCTTGTTTTGTGACTATTCACCAATGACTTTTTGCACGCATTTTCTCCCGCATTATCCATAATTATAATAAACCAGAGAAGCCCTTTAATCGGAAGTAGGCCCTCAGAGCCATACAGTAATTTTAAGTTGTTTCTTTGTTTGTAAATGCTAGGTTTAACATTTTTTTTTAATTATAGCAGTTTGTAAATTTTGAATGTATTTAATATTAATATTACTCGAGTGTCCCCAAGTGTGAATTCCATATCTAAGTATTGATTCGACCATAGAAAGATATATAAGTTTGAGAGTGCATCGAGGCAATACAAATTTTATTTTATAAAAATTACTCGCCAAACATCGGAGCTGGTTACAAATTTTGGTCACACTTTTGTCCCATTTAAAGTTATTGTCTACGATTATGCCAAGGTAAGTATATTCGTTTGTAAAATCAATTTTTTCACAGCAGCAAATATTATTCATTTTTTTATGTATACATTCAAAATTATGTGCAGTTATTTTAGGTAAGTTCCACATTTTCAAGCTCGGTGATCTTATATACATTCATTTAGGTTTTTTTTACATTAATAATTAGTCCTACATCATGAGACCATTTAAGTAGCTCGTTAAAGTCTATTTGTAATTCTTGAATTGCTAATTTAGGGTTTTCATTAGAGACAACTAGTGCAGTATCATCAGAAAAAAATGAATCTATGGGCTATTTTAAACTGTTTAGACATGGCAATTACATATATAATGTATAATTTTGGTCCTAAAATTGACCCTTGTGGCACTCCTGATTTAATAAATCTAAAATTACTCATTACATTCAAAATCATTACATACATTTTTCTATTTGTTAAATAGTTTTTGAAAAATGATAGGAGTTTACCACAGATTCCTTTGATTTCGAGATTGTGTATGGCTGAGTGTATCAAAAGCTTTTGAGAAATCAATAAATAATACTAGTACATGTTTTTTAGAGTTAAGATCTGATTTTATATAATTGGAAAATTTTTCGAGCAGTTTATCACAGCTTTTTTGTTTTTGGAAGCCATACTGACATTCATCAATAATGCCCAAATTATTTAAATATCTATCCAAATTTATAAATATATATTTTTCTAATACTGGTAATAAAATAAGGAAATAGGCCTATAATTATTTATTACGGTGTGATCTCCATTTTTAAAAATGGGCCTTGTGATGCTGCATTTTAGTTCAGCTGGAATGTGACTTTTGTCAATAATTCTGCTAATTAGGTGAGTAATTATAGGACCAAATAACTTAATATGTTTTTTTAGATCATACATGCGAATTAGCTCTACGCCCGGTGTCTTTGATTTTTTCATTCTTCCAATAATGCATTCAGTTTTTTCTGCATTAGCTCTTGGTAGGTACATTGAATGTTGCAAATGTTCTTGCTTCATCTCAGACGCTTCAATTAATTCAATAACTTGAATAATCTCGAGGATTACAATAATGACGACAATAATAAACAATAGATGGGCATTTTTAATTGTTTTCGACTAATATTTACTGTTTTAGATCAAAACTACAATAAAAAATCTCATTAGTAAATATTTAATCCACCCGGACTATTTAGGAAATCTTACACTTAATGACCCCTAATAACTTGGCGGACTCGAGTACGTGCCCGTGGTTCTTTATTTTGTTAATTTGGTCAAAGGAAATAAATATTTTTGTCATTAGTTAGTTTTATTTTCGTTGTGAGCGTTTTTTAATTTTATTTTGTTTTTAGAATAACTGAAGAGTATCTATGAAAGAGAATTAAACAATGATTCTATGCAAAGACAGTCTCTTCCCACCCCTGCGAAAAATACGTGGTGTTTACTAAATTAGATTCATACCTAGATACTAATTTCTTTACTTATTTAAACAATCGTACAACATTACAGATAACCGAAATTAGTATATTTGAGTTATCAATTTAAAAAAGGTTATTTAAAAAAAAATACCGTTTAGTATTTTAACGGATAAGGGCTGTTTCGCCTTGCGAGGATGTTAATTTTTTGCTGATATTCTTAATTGGGACCTAACACTTTTTTATCGCTTTTATTTAAGAATCTGAAATAAAAACCATATTATACCCATTCCATATTTTATTTAAATTCGAACTCCCTATAATGTCATAAACCTATTATAGGTAAAATTTTGTGAAAACACGAGTAAAAATTATTTTATTTTACAAGCAATAATTATTCGCCTGAAACACTCATCCACATTGAAAAATCTCCTGATAAAAGATACATGACGCCAACGGGACCGGTCGACAGCTCTTACCACTGAGCTATGACGGCTTATCTCTTATCCGCGAAATAATTCAATATATACTAGTGTTTCATTCAACAATTACTGCTTGTTACATTTTTTCACCTGAAAACAACCATCTTTATTTTATATGAGAAAGGCATTCTAAGTGCTAACTCTCTGACTAGATGGCGTCGAGACAAATTGTTTACATTTTTAGGTGAAATACTTGAACTTGTCAAATATTAATTTTTTTTTTTTTGGTAAACTAATGTTTAAGACAAGATTTTTTATGCATAGCACAAAGGGTAACAATTATTTTACAAGTAATAATTATTCGCCTGAAACACTCATCCACATTGAAAAATCTCCTGATAAAAGATACATGACGCCAACGGGACTCGAACCCGTGTCCCTTCGATTTCCGGTCGACAGCTCTGACCACTGAGCTATGGCGGCTTATCTCTTATCCGCGAAATAATTCAATATATACTAGTGTTTCATTCAACAATTACTGCTTGTTACATTTTTTCACCTGAAAACAACCATCTTTATTTTATATGAGAAAGGCATTGTAAGTGCTAACTCTCTCACTAGATGGCGTCGAGTCAAATTGTCTACATTTTTAGTCGAAATACTTGAACTTGTCAATTATTATTTTTTTTTTTTTTTGGTAAACTAATGTTTAAGACAAGATTTTTTATGCACATCACAAAGGGTAACAATTATTTTACAAGCAATAATTATTCGCCTGAAACACTCATCCACATTGAAAAATCTCCTGATAAAAGATACATGACGCCAACGGTCCCGTTGGCGTCATGTGCGAAAAATAATTGTTACCCTTTGTGCTATGCATAAAAAATCTTGTCTTAAACATTAGTTTACCAAAAAAAATAATAAAAATTATTTTCTTTGACAGTTAGTTATATATCTTCAAGGGGGTCTCCGACATCTTCTGCCTTCCCTTGAACGATACATATTCTCCAGACACGCCTTTCTCCGTCCATTCATTTAAAAAACAAATTTTTCATTAAGTGGGAGAGGAAGAGGAATATCGTATAAGAATAGGAGATGCTCCCTACTCCCTGATTAATACTCGCTTATTAAATTATCATATTATTACTTCGGTTCGATAATTCTGGCGGTAATGAGAATATATTTAGTGTTGGTTCCAACATGGGCGCAAATGAATGAAATGTTGATCTTGATAGAATATAATGTTTTCATTTATACGTCGGTAAGCTCTGATGAGTAATTATTCAGAAACAAGATTTGATCAAAAATAATACGTCTTGTATGCAGGGACTTTTTGGAAATTTGTGAATTTTAATGGAATTGGTCAAATTTAAATAGTGTAAAATTACTTTAATAATTTATATGATTGTGATTGTGACACCTGTGATTGGTGGAAAGAAATCCAATTCTCAACAAGGTTCCCTTCACTAAATGGAACCTTGTTGAAAAACATGTTTTTATAATGGATGTTCCTGTTTAATACCTGAGCAAGTATTTTAAACCTTTGTTGCAAATGAATCGGTGAACTTATATGTAAGGTGGACAGAGCTTCAAAGAGAAAAAATACTTCAAAATTTGATGCAAGTGAAATTTAAATTATTACTATCTAGATTTGTTATGAGTTTTGATGGATTCAATGAGAGGAAGTATGAGTAAAGAGAAAATAATTTGTTATAAAAGGTAGTCATAATAAAAATATTTTTAATAGTAATTAATAATTTTATTTATATTTGAAAAGGCATTCTCCGGTACTTTAAATATAAACATATAAAAAAATGATCGAATTGTAAACAACAAGCATTCACATAGTTGCTATTGAGTTTAAAATATACGATGGCAATGAGGATTACATATAACACGATATTAAGGAAATGTGAAAGAATTACAACTTAAAAAGACTTCTATAAAATAAGTACGCGTAATAAGTGCCAACGTATTAAAATTTTTAAATAAATTATTTAATAAAATTTAAAAAGCGATAATTGCTATAACGTATTTACATTTAATTCTTAGTAGGTACACATTTATAAGTATAAAAAATAAACTTAAAAATTAAACTAGAGTTATACAAAATAAATTTAAGACCGATAAATGCTAATGTGTATTTAAAAATCATAATCTTAGTAGAATTAATATTAAATTTGTAAAAGAAGACGGAGATATACGAAATAAATGTGAAACAATAAATAAGTAGTGAACAAGAATATAGCAAAGTATCATTTTGGCCTGTTTTTTATCCTTCATCGAATTAGTCGAAGAAGTCGTTGTAAGCTTTATGGAAGGACTCGTCGTAAACTGTCTTGTCCCTGAGGACCATAACACCACGGTCTGAATCCACGCGGTGATTAATGCCATAATCCTAGGGAAGAAAACACAAATTAATATTAGTTAACAAGCTTGGAAAGTGTTTATTTAACACCCCGAGAGCACATATCATTTAGATATAAAGGGGTTTTTAATGCAATCGGGAATGACAAGATCGAACACATGTGTACGATATTCTCTATTGTGGTTTGTTTGATATTGGATGAAGATGGCTTACCGTAATATTATTTAAGGGATTCATCGGCTGGGCGTATTGTATGTCACGGAAAGCTGCGCGAGACATGGCACGAACATCTCTACTGGTTAATTCATAACGGCTAAAGATGTTAAAGTATGAACCTGGAATAAAATAAACACATTAAAGTTACAAATTTTGGTAATAGGTACGATGAGTTCAGTAATGGGGGTAATATTGAATGTTGAAACAAACAAATATAAAGGGAGAAGAAGGTGATCATTAAATATTTTTTAAGAAATGAAAGTTTATAAAAAGATTCCACAAACTTATCCAAGATAAATTTTTAATTCGATTTCAGATCAACAAACGGAAACATTGACTTTCTTACTTAAATTATCAGATACGCCCGCAGCAGAGACGGTGCTTTCGCCGAAGAATGTGTTAAGGTCGCGTGAATCATCAACATACGGATAGTATGTCACTCCTCTGACTTCAAATGGGAGGAAATTATCTTCATAAGACATGTAAAATGTGGTGCCTCTATATTCGTAAGAATAATAGGAATCCATTATTATTAAAGTTATTTTTTTTCACACTTTCACACAAATGAACACACAACTTGAAATAAAATTAAATATAGTTCCTTTAAGATAACTTATTATTGGCTTTAATTACTTCAAAATATGGACAACGCAAACTTGAAATATCAATTAACACTTTACACAATTTCACTTTAAAAACTTCTTAACTCGGGATGGTTGCAGTAGTAACGGCTTCGATGCTCTACAAAGAGGTAATGACTGATATTTTGATTTTTGGACTATTTATACGGTTCTCAAGCGAAGTTGCAACAATAAATGCATTAGTAGAACAATTACTCCGCCCGGCACTACTTGGAGAATTTAGGGTCTTAAACCACCCTCTAATGAGTTTATCGAGTACTTATCTATGACTCACTTTCCTGAGAATTTGTTTTCCAAAAATAGATTGTAAAATGTGACCGACTAAAACCCTAATAATGTTTTGTTAACGTCAATAATAAATATATATCTTTTTTATATTTCCTCTGACAATTTTAAATTCTCTTGTCCTTCTCTAGACATAGACTCCCTCAGATAATACATATTTTTAGATTCTTGGCGTCTCTGAAAACCAAATTCGGTTATTTAAATATTAAATTAGGTCATCAGCCCATCCTATGTATGGTGGAACTCTGCTTATTTTTGCCTATCTACAACCCCACAAAATATATATCATAGCCCTTTACTTCAACAAGATGAATCATTGTTTCATCATCGAAACCATATGCCATTCCTTGGAAGAAGATGGTGTTTTTGTTCAAACTTGGGCAATTCGTTAATCATCGTAATAAATAGTTGGTGTTTGCCGAAAATTCTTTCCAGTCCATTCGAATATTAGACTCCACCAGCTCAAGAATTATTAAAAAAGTTTTTGCATTATTGGAATTTTTTAAATTTAGGGCAATTAGTAACCAATAAAATTTCCTTAAGAAGGTTTCTCACCTAAAAAAATTGATACTAAGCATGTCATTTGAAAACAATTCATCCTTTGTAGGTACTGCCAAAAAATAATTTTCTGATAAAAAAGAGCAGCGGCAAAAACGTTTTATGACGCTGTTACTCAAAAAGTCCGTATATTTTTGTTTTTAACACATTAAAAAAAGTTTTTTTTATGAAATGGTGTTTCAATATCCACATAGGCAAACCCTGCGACCCGTTAAAAGTTTACCCGTACTTTGTCAAAATCTGGTTTAGTTATCATTTGCTTAAAGGGAGCTTGTAGATCATTATAATTTAAAACTAAAAAATAATATTATTAAAGCCTAATAAAAAAGCTTTTTGGTGATGTATAAAATGTTATATATAAACGTATTCAAATGCTTTAAATTTGCACAACGAAATATTCCACATTTCGATTTAATAATATATCTCTGCCCAAACCCGTGCGTTAATATTATTTTAAATATACAAAGGAAGAAAAGAATAATATTTTTTTTTCAACGGATAAAAATTTATCAATCATTTATCTTCTTAAAACCGCTATAAAAATTTCTAAAAAAAATGTCCTTTTTTCGAATTATCAGACGGTCTTCTTCCGGTGCCAACCATAATGCGACGCAACACAATTTTCTCCCGCTATCAAGTCCTTACAAAAAAGACTTAGCATTTGATAATAATTCATTGCAAAAATGATTCACTTATATATATTTGTGTTTGCTTATCTAACAAATTAACCATTGCATCGTTTGTCTGCAGGGTGAGGCTGAGAGGATAAACCTTCATACAACTCTGTCTCGGAACACATTCCGATCATCAATCACAATCATATTTTAACGCATGGTACATTTTTCTGCTATTCTGACTCTAGACATGACCCACTGAAGTATTGTATTCACTTGATCGTCTGGTCTCAATCTTAACTTTTGTACCTGTATTGCTTAATTTTGATAAACGTGCAGCAAAATAAATCTCCTAATTAAATGATTCCAGAAGTATACGAATAAAACTATATTCCAGTTTCTTGCATATCTATGGAATAAAATCTCCAGTTTGTTTATATATATATACACGTGAAGGGTCGTAATAGACTTAAATTTATTATTGACACTATCGAAAAAGACAATGGAGACCAAAATTACTATTACATTTTTTATCACAAATAATGTCAGAAATCACAATGAGAATGGAATAATATGAGTTTTTTAGTATTTAGGACAGGAATTTTGGTCGAACTATATTTTGAACCCCATACCAGGGTTAATTCGCAATAATCAACAAATTTACTTTCTCATGACTATGCCAAGATTTTAACCATCGGCCAAGATCATTGGTAGTTTTAACTATGAGAATAAGGTCTTGTAGGTATTTTGGGAATCCAATAAATGGAGTGATGTATGAATGAAACATGGGGTAGAAATATACTGAAATTAAATAAATATTACATGCAAATTTTAAATTTCATATTTTATTCAAAGATTACAACAACATTTAATCTTTATAATACAATGGTCAGTTATATATATAAAATAAGTATTTAAATAATAACACATTTAAAATAGTTTCTATATCAATATTTACACCTTTACGAGCTTCAGAAGTTCAGATATATCTAATTAAATATTATAGTGCTCAATATATATACGAGTATAAATATAAGCTTCTTAAAGTACGTCAGACAAGTATATATAAATAGAGCAAGTAGTAATGTATTATTTTGTTGCAGATTCAAGATTAATATCTGCTTTTGGGGGACATTTATGAAGATTCTATTTCAACCATTTCTTTAATTAAATCAAAATTTGAATGATTTCCATTGAATATAAATATTACAAAAGCAAGAACACAGATGTTGAAAAATTATACATATTTTATTTATTGCAAAATTACACTGTGTAAATGTCCCTTCGGAGCTATCATGCGTACTAATAATAATTACATAGGAGAACTTGTTTATAACTATTATTAAATATTAAAAAAAGCTTTAATTTAAATACAAAAATAGAGAGTCGGTAAATTATAAGAGTGTTTAAGTACAGAAGTAGTATTAAGTACAGATATTTAGTATCAGGTTTTGTAAATATGTATCATTTCCTTACGAATATTTTTATTAGCAAATGTTTGGTTCAGTACAATACAAATTACGTTACGTTCTAGAACTATATACATATTATTATATAAGTTTTTAAAAGAATTCAAAATAAATATGAAATTTTACAAATTCATTCTAAAGCAGATTTGACCTATTCGTGGTGATAGTCGAAGAATTTGTTGTAAGCGATTTGGAAGGAATTGTCGAAGTTCAACAGGTTCGTTGGCTTATCCTCGTCGTCCTCTTCATCTTCATCATCAATTGAATAATCCTAGGGAAGAAAATAAACATTAATTAATGTGTTGAATACAAGAAAAATATGAAGAGGAAGGACAAGCTTAAATTTTAAATGCGAAGAACTGATTTTCGTTGGAAGGTTAATTGTTCGTATATTATTCAAAATTGAGACCCAAAAACGCATTTTTTAAGATGTGTTATTGTGGATCCTAGAAATAAATGGATAAAGGTTTTGATTAGTGTGTAAGATATTCTCTAAAGCAGTTGTTGTTTTAGAAAAGGTACATTGTATTATGATTACTTACAATGAATAGGGGGTTCATCGGTACGGCAAATCTGTCTTCATAGAAGACTTCACGAACCAGTTCATCATCATCATCATCATCATTTTCATTATCATCATCATCACTGAGGTCACTGCTGAAGCTTGAACCTGGAAAGATAAGAAAAACTCATCATTAAAACAAGTATGTAATGTTAATTTTGAGAGATGTGAACACATCGTTAATAGAACCTGCGATGTTTAAAAATTTGGGAAGGTTTTGGATATTTAGTTAACTTTTCCTATAATCACATGAGTGACTAGTATTACGCCCTGTATAGTAGCTAGTTAGATGATGATGTCCAGAAATTAGATGAATCAAAAACCTTTTGCAGGTTTCTCTATTATAAAAAAAAAATTCTATTATCTTTTTTCAAATGTAAAAAGATTTACTTACATAAATGATCGTACGTGCTGTTAGCGGAGATGGTGCTTTCGCCGAAGGATGAATTCAGGTCTCCATCAAAATGCTCATCTTCCATTGAATTGATTCGTTCTTCTGCCATAGAACTGGCTTCATCATGATGGTCATGCGCCATTGGTCTGGCTTGATGAGGAAGCTCCTCATCCATTGTTCTGGCTTCGTCTGCAGCAAATATCATCCGGTACCAGGGTGCGGAGGTATCTCTCCCATTGTTGTTGAAGCTCATTTTTCTTTAAAATTTCCCTTCACACGTCAGATACAAATATTAAACTGACTTTAAATATAATTAAAAACTTGTAACCTATTTAGCGAAATAAAAAAATAGTCAGTATTGATCTATTTGATCAGAAGAACTGAATATTTGTGGTGCTATTTAGAAAATCGAAAGAAATTTTGGCACAATTTCTGCTGAATTATCACAATAAACGTTAAAAACACGAGGATTGCTGTAGTAACATCTTTGCTACTGTCCAAAGAGATAATGATAGATTATTCTATATATCAAACTATTTATACGGTTTTAATCAAAAATGCACCAATAAGGTCATTAGTGGTACAATTAATCCGCCCGTTAAAATTTGGGGAAGTTTGGATTTTACGACCCCTAATGACTTGAATGCGTACTTTTCTATGATTCATTTTCTTATTAATTGTTTTTGGAATTCGATTTTTTTGGAATACCAGTCGGAATGGTTTTTTTTTCCTTAAATTACTGACAACTTCTATCAATTTCTCACAACAACTGTTATATTATTATTAGTTCTGTGAACACTAGACCCGGCGTAAAGGAAAAAAACGATTCCTCAGAAATCATAAGATTTGTATGTAGGTACCTAAATACTTTCTTCTTTATGTGCCGTATCAGGTCCCCCGACGTTGGCGATCACTCTAGAAAATGTCTTTTTGTCTTGCGCTGCCCGGAATAGCTCCTCCACACTTCTAATGCCGGTCCACTCTCGTATATTTCGCAGCCAAGACATTTGTCTCCTACCAGGCCCTCTGCAACCCTCTATCTTGCCTTTCAATGTTAAGTGGAGCAAGTGATACTTCTCCCCTAGAAGTACATGACCCAGATATGAAATTTTCCTGATTTTTATTAATCTAAGCAGTTCTCTCTCTGCTCTAGCCCGCCTGAGAATTTCTGTGTTGGTGATCATGTCGGTCCATGGGACTTTGAGTATTCTCCGGTGAAGCCACATTTCAAAAGCCTCTAACCTGTTCATGGTATTTACTTTCAAGGTCCATGTTTCACATCCATACAACAAGACCGACCATTCATAACATTTTAGCGTTCTCTGCCTTAGTTTTAAGCTGATATTATCATTGTAGAAGAGGGATTTCATTTTAATGAACGCAGTTCTTGCTGCTTCAATTCTGCACCTAACCTCTACATCTGGGTCAAGAGTCTCCGTGAGAATACTGCCGAGGTATCTAAATCTTTCGACCTTTTCGACATTGCAACCATTTAATTGTATCACTGATTCAGAGTGATCTAGTCGTCCAAATGTCATCCATTTTGTTTTATTGACGTTGATTGTTAGGCCCAGTTGCTCACCAGCATTATTAACAAGATTTAATAGGTCTTGGAGGTCATCGATACAGTCAGTTAGTAATACAGTATCATCTGCGTATTTTATGTTAATAATGACAACTCCGTTGATCTTAAGACTCTTCTCAGTATTACTTAGGGCTCTTTTAAAGACATAGTTGGAATAGAGATTAAACAATAGTGGCGACAGGATACAGCCTTGTCGTACTCCACGCTGAATGGCAATTGCATTAGATCTCTCATTCCCATGTCTTATTTCTGCTGTTTGGAACCAATACAGGTTTTTTATGAAATTCTGGTCTTTGGTGTCAACATTACAATCCGCAAGCATTTTCATTAGGTCAGTATGTTTTACCCTGTCAAATGCCTTTTCGCAGTCAATAAAACAGGCAAAAACTTCCTTTCTTTGGTCACGACACTTTTGCAATAGTACATCGATAGACAATAATGCCTCACGCGTCCGAAACGCATTTCTGAAGCCAAACTGAGTGTCACCCAAGTCCTGCTCGCATTTATTGCGTATCCTGGCATGTATTATTTTAAGGAATAATTTAAGGACATGACTCATCAGGCTTATTAATCTATAGTCACTGCACTTCTTAGGGTATTGTTTTTTAGGCAATGTCACGAAGGTGGATTTTAGCCAATCTTGGGGTATATTCCCTGTGTCGTATATAGAATTAAATAACCTCAACAGGTAGTCAACATTTTCATCATTAAAGAGCTTCAACACCTCAACTGGAATATCATCTGGTCCGCACACTTTTCTATTGTCTGAAGTCTTTATCGCATGAAGAATTTCTGATTTTAAAATCGATGGTCCATGCAATTGATCATTGGGAATATTAATGTCAGGTCTAATATAAATAAATAAATAAAATAAAATAAATATAATAATAATATAATAATATATAATTATATTAATATAAAACCTAAATACCCACCTACTTAATTATAAACCATAACATATTTTATGTAACCTTTAGACTTATAATATTTTTTTAATATTATAAAGGTAATTAAAACAAGAAATGTATATAGGATGTACATAAAACATTAGGAATAACAAAACAGCCAAGAATATATATAAGGGAAAGTTAAAATTATATGGTGGTACTACAAAAATATGATTTAATTTTTTTTTATATTTGTTGTATTTTTTTTTTGTAGCGGGTAATTGATTAAATAATTTTATTCCTATATATAACATAGTGATTCTGTGATGTTGTGGTTCGTAAGGGTGGTACAGTTAGTCCACCAACAGAAGTATTCCTTATGCAAATATTTAGTAGTGGGGTATTATTTACATTAAAGATACTTTGTGTAGCTGAAATAGTGAAATTTTGTCGTAAATTAAAACTACAAATTCTTGGAATGAATTTATTGTTTGGTAGTAATAAGATGTTTTTAGGATAATTTTTAGAATTGTTTCGAGTGGGGTAAGGGATGATTTATATGCACCCCCCCCCCCCCCCCAAGCTATGATTCCATATTGGTACAGAGTGCGCAAGTGCAAAGTAAATTTATTTTATTATTTTTAATGAGATAGTATATCTAAGTCTGAAGAATAATAATATAAGAGTTACAGGGTGTGATTTTAAGTAGACAATTTCTGTCGTGAACTTTTATGGTTACATTTATATTTTAAATATTCTCTGTTAGGCTCAGAGGTAGAAAATAAGTTTTTTCAACATTTAAAGAAAGTTTTTGTCAAACCATTGTTTAATGATATTTATTGCATTATTTGCCGATATTTCGTCCACTTTCCAAGAGTTTTCTTCAATCGTTAATACTGTATCATCCGCATAACATATAATCTTTCCGATGATTGAGAGTTCAAAAAGTTCATTTACATACAATATGAATAGTATTGGGCCCAACACAGTGCGAAGGTTTATATTCATTTAAACACAAAATGAGATAATATTAAACGGTTTTCTCTCTCAACCATTAGAGATAATCATCGATATAATGTTTATATTATATGACTTTTTTATTAGCTGATGTTACATAATTAAAAAGAAAGTCCCACTAAACAGCTAGTCAACGGGTTTCCCACCTGAATTTATCAATATGGTAAATAATGACTAACGTTATTGTCTATTTACAATGATTTGTTAAAATTTAGAATTACTACACTAACTTCCCTTAGGAATAACACACACAATAAATGTACTCTGTTTTGCCCCTAATAGATTACATTATTTTTTTAAGTTGATACATGATTTAGAGAGTTCATGTGGTTTTTTGTGATATTCCACCCTCCATGCTAGGGATGACCCTGTGTTATGGCGGGTGAATTTTACAGTTTGCGGACATAGAAAACTAAAATAACAGCACTTATTATAGTTTTTATAAGTTTTATCCGTAGAATTTTGCAGGAATTTATACTAATTAAGTGATAATTGCAGTTGCAGTGGGTAAGTGGGTGCGTTGTTAGAAGAAATGTTTTTTTTAAATTTTACTATTTAAACATGAGAATAACAAGTATTGTTATTTTGTAAAGTCATCATAATATCTATTATTTCTAAGTGTTCATTGCCATTATGCAGAAATTGTTAGAGATATTGAAAATGGTAGTAAATTTACAGTAGTAAAATTAATGGATTTTGCATAATATTCTAAATGTTTATTCATTGAGAGTGTGAGGATGCTGTTGTTGGACACCCTGTACCTGTGCAGGTCGCGTGGCTCCCACAAGCTCGCATTCTTCTGTCACATTCAACCAATCGAAATATTTAGCGACTACTCGCCCTCTCTTAGCCGCAAATTGGTACGTATTATTGGTACCGCCGCACAGGGAACCACTAACTAGATAACCAACACCACTGCAAAAGGTCATTTGCTAGGTTTGGTGACTTAGCACGGGTGCCCGGGTTCATAGGGTGAAGTTTGTCTAGGTCTTGACTGAGGATGTGATTGCTTTGAAAGACCATCCATGCAGCATACCTAAAAATCACATTGACACTGATGGTTTTTATTTCCTCGGGGCCGACTTTTTGGAGTTAGTTAGTTAAACAGCTCAGCACAGACTTTCGACGGCTCGACCGAGTCCTACTTGTCAGTATAAAGAATAGTTCACATTATATATGAATTCTACCTGTATATTTATTATAGTTTATTCTTAACGGACTGAGATGTTGTTTATTGTGAAATGAAAATGCAGAAGAGAATGACAATGGCGTTACAAGTTTTATTAATCTCAGCCTGTTGGAGGGAGAACAAACGACAACCTGCCATCTGTCCTTAAAAGTCCAAACTATGTGAACCACAACAAAACTCAAGTTCAACTTCTGGTTTGGATCTTTACTTAATTTTAACACTACCAATTAAATACTGGAGCAGAACCAGCAATATTATGTTTGAATCTTTGAGTCTTTTTAATAATACTATACCAGAAGTTGTGGGTCTGACAAAAGGCCGTTGTCGGACTCACAGAAAAAATAATATTTTTAGTTAACAAGCGTGGAAAGTGAACATTTGAAAGCAACACCTCGAGAGCACATACCATTTAAATACAAAAACAGTTTTGAATGCATTTAGATGTTTTTAATCTGTAATCACAAGATTGTTAAAACATGTGTACGTTATTTTATATCGTGGTATGTTTGTTTCTAGACATGGATAAAGATAGCTTACCGTAACATTATTTCGGGGATTCATCGGCTGGGTGTATTGTATGTCACGGAAAGCTGTGCGAGACATTGCATAAACATCTCCACTGGTTAATTCATAACGGCTAACGCTGTTAAAGTCTAAACGTGGAATAAAAGAAACCCTTATTAGATTATGGTAATAAATTTTCAATAGTACGATGGGGGTTAGATTTTATAGTCATTGAATGTTGAAACGAAAAAGTAAACAGGTAGAAGAGGGTGATGTGATTGACTTTCTTACTTAAATTCTCGGTGACGCTTTCAGCGGAGACGGTGCTTTTGCGGAAGGATGTGTTTGGGTCACGTGCTTCATAAAGATAAGGATAGTAAGTCACTCATCTGACTTCGTACGGAAGGTAATTATCTTCATAAGAAATGTGATACGTCGTGACTCTATATTCGTAAGAATAATAGGATTCCATTTCTCGGACTGCAAATATCCTCTGGTTCACTTTCTTACCTAAATTTTATTTCACGCTCTCAAAGGCGACGGTATAAACATAAGGATAGTAAGTCACTCCTCTGACTTCATAAGGATGGTAATTCTCTTCATAAGAAATGTGATAAGTCGTGCCTCAATAATAGGATTCCATTTCTCGGACTGTAAATATCCTCCGGTTCACTTTTTTACCTAAATTTTCTTTCACGCTCTCAAAGGCGACGGCATAAACATAAGGATAGTAAGTAACTCCTCTGACTTCATAAGGATGGTAATTCTCTTCATAAGAAATGTGATAAGTCGTGCCTCAATAATAGGATTCCATTTCTCGGACTGCAAATATCCTCCGGTTCACTTTTTTACCTAAATTCTCGGTCACGCTATAAGTGAAGACGGTATAAACATAGGGATAGTAAGTCACTCCTCTGACTTCGTAAGGATGGTTATTCTCTTCATAAGAAATGTGATAAGTTGTGCCTCAATATTCGTAAGAATAATAGGATTAGTAATAATAGTAATGTATATGCAACATAATCACGTTCCAGGGAGGGACGAAGGTTTCTCTCCTATTAAAATTGAAGATGCTTTTTATTCACGCTTTCACACAACTGACACAAATAACACTTTAAATTAAATAAAAAAAAGTGTGCGGATTAGAAATGTCAAGAAATAATTGCGTGTCCCTGATAGCTGAGCGAGACATTGCATGAACATCTCCACTTGTTTCATCGCCGTTTTCACTGTTAAAGCGTAAACCTGAAAAATGAATCATTAGATTATGGTAAAAAATTTGCAATTTTACAATGGGTTAAGTAATGGGGGTAATTTAGTAAGTGGTGTGTAAGGTGTTATCAGTGTAAAAATGTTTCTCGAAGGACCTTGAATGTTGTGTAATTACCGAAAGATTTCATGGAAGGAAGTACTCACCATTAGGAAAAGGGGCATTCGTTCTTCCTATTTGTTCTTCTCACAGATCACGGCGATGGCACCTTGCCTGATGCACGATATCGATGCGGATGAAAATTTAATAAAGCGAGGTAAGATCTCGCGCGGATGCGGTTTTATATTGAGTTCCACACTTCACGATTTATTGTTACACACTCAATGCAAAATGCACAAAAAATTGTAGTTATGGATAGGAAGGCAGGACCAAAGGATAACAATAGGCTCTCTCAGTACAGTGGTCGCAGGTATGTGTGTATGTGTGTGAGATGTGTGTGTAAATTGATGTATTGCGTATTAGCGCAACCAGTCTGTCAAATTACGTCCCTCGCGCTGTTAAGTTATTAAGACAATACGCTTAAAATATAGTATTAATGGGTCAATAAGCTAGATCCATAACCTATTGCGATTATGCTTTTTTGGATATCTCGATGAAATGAAATTGGTAGAAGCGGGTGATCGTAAAATATATATTTATTTTGAAATGAAAGCTTTTTAGATGGATCCACAAACTTTTAAAATTTCTAAATCAGTGTGATCAATCAATCAAACTGAAAGAATAAACGGAAATAGTGATTTTTTTTACCCCAATTCTTGTTCACGCTTTCAGCGGAGTCGGTGCTATCGCTGAAGGATGCGTTGAGGTCTTCACCGTGAGAGTCATATGCTTCATAAAGATGGTTTTCCGCCATTTCTCTGGCTTTTTTGTGTTGGTGAGATTTTTTTGTGGTGTTATCTGACCTCCGATAAGATATAGTGATTAACGGTACTAAATTGTGAAGGGACAAAAATAGTTCCATGAGAAAATCTTTTCCAGTGCGTTCTAGAGGATGTCGTCCGGATAGTTGTTGTATTACGTAAAAGAATTAAAATTAAACTTAAAAAAATAGTTCTATGTAATAAATATATAAATAATAACTGCTGCAAGTCTAGAGGGTTTATACATAACACAACTTTCTTAATATGAAATAGTCAAAAAACTAAAATGAAACTAAGTAATAAAAAATAATTTAAAAACAATAACAGCTACAGGTCAACAGGGTTTATACTCTCCAATTTTCTGACATAATTTAAACTTGTTTGAAATTTAGTAGTTTAAAATATGTTTTTGTAAATAACGTAAATTCTTCATTCAACTGCTTAGCCCAGACCGTGCTTACAGGTGAAGTATGCGTTGAGGTCTTCAGCGGGAAAGTCATCTTGTTCATAAATATCGTTATTCGCCATTTCTCCGGCTTCGTAAGAAAAGTAATATGTCATTTCACCATATTTGTGAGAATACTAATGTTCAATTTCTCTGGCTTTGTGATAATGATAATCCGCCATTACAACTGCTTAAAAAATATGCATATCTGCTATTTCTGTGGATTGATGTGGGTGGTAATTTTCCATCGCTTTAGGGTCACCAGCACGATCATCTTCTATTGCTCTGAACACATCTGCTGCGGACATCATCACATTCAAAACAGTAAGGGAGATTTCCCTTCCATATGCTCATAAAGATTATCAGCCATTTCTACGGCTTTGTAAGGATAGTTATGTCTTTCCTCTGAATTTGTAATACGTCTCTCCTCTGAATCTGTAAGGATGGTAATTTACCATTTCTCTGGCTTCATGAGGATCGTAATTCTCCATTACCATCGTTTCAAAAGGATGGGTTTTTGCAATTTCTCCGGCGTCGTAAGAAAATTAATGTGTCATTTCACTATATTTGTAAAAATAGTAATATTGAATCGAATCTCTGACTTTGTAAGTATAATAATCCATTACTACAGCTTCATCAAGATGGTTATCTTCTATTACTGTCGATTGATGGGGGTGGTAGATTTCCATTGCTTTGAACGTAAAAAACCTCTACTAATCTCCAGTAAACATCGTCACGTTCCAGGAAGTGAGGGAGGATTCTCTCTAATTATTATTGAAGTTCATTTTAATTTATTTCTTTCACACGTGGGAAACAAATGTAGCACTTACTTGACGCAATTTTAATTAAATAAATAAACTTCATGGCTGGAAAAAGAAATGTTTTGCCAGAAGAACTCGGTATTTAAAACTTTTTTTAAATGTCAATAAAAGGGCACAATTTCACTTCAATGATCACAATAACTTGTAAACTAAGGAGAATAACTAACATTACATAATGTGTGTGTTATCACAAATAATGTTTTTTTTAAATGAAAATATTTCATTGAACTGCTTAGCCTAGACGGTGCTATCGGTTATGTATGCGTTGAGGTCTTCAGCGGGAGAGACATTTGCTTCATAAAGTTGGTTATCAGCGATTTTTCTGGTTTCGTAAGGATGGTAATAAGTCTCTCCTCTGAATTCGTAAGGATTTTAATTTACCATTTCTCCGGCTTCATAAGAAAAGTAATATGTCATTTCACTATATTCGTAAGAATAGTAATGTTCAATTTCTCTGGCTTTGTGAGGATGATAATCCGCCATTACCACTGCTTTAAAGAGATGCTTATCTGCTATTTCTGTGGATTGATGAGGGTGGTAATTTTCTATTTCTCTAGGTTCACTAGCACAATCATCTTCCATTGCTCTGAATGCATCTGCTGCAGACATCATCACGTTCAAGGCAGTGAGGGAGGTTTCCCTCCCATTTGCTCATAAAGATGGTTATCAGCCATTTCTCCGGCTTCTTAATGATAGTTATGTTTTTCCTCTGAATTCGTATGGATGTTTATTTACCATTTCTCTGGCTTGATAAGGATGGTAATTCTCCATTGCTGTCGCTTTATAAGAAGGTGGTGTTTTGTCTAAGCGGTTTGTATAAAAAGTGTTTACAATAGTGTATAGTGAAGTTATAAGTGTTTAGTGTAAAATACGGTGAATATTTTATGAGAAACATAAATTGATACAAATTAAATAAAAAAAGTTTCAACTGCTGTATCGAAAAGCAACAATTTTAACTCTTTTAAATATTGAGGAAGTTTAGTAATCACTTGAATATTTTTCGGTAAAAGATTGAAAGTACGAGGTCCAATGAAACTGCAGTGTGTTTGCATTTGTTTTGTGTTCGTTTGGGGAGAATAAAATACATTATTATTTCTAATGTTGATTCTGTTTTCATTTATTTCGATTTTGTTTTTAAAGATGTATTATAAACTATTTATTTTGCAAGCTATGGTTTTTTGCAAAATAAATAATAATTGTACAGCAGGTTATGTGAGATTGCCTGACTCCGCTTTCTAGGAATAAGGGTCTTGAAGAAGCTCCTGCCCATTGAACGTAATTTGTCTGCTGTCCGTACCAAATAGCCAACATATTAACCACTGCTGCTGGGACATCTCGTTTTATGAGTTTTTCCCATAATAATTTATGAGAAAGACGGTCAAAGGCCTTGCTTAGGTCGAGAAAGCACCCATAAACGGTGGTTTTTCTTTTTTTGTAGTATTCTATTGTTTGTTTAACTCCATAGATGGCCATATCGGTTGATGAGGCGCTTTTGAAGCCCAATTGGTTATCTAGGGTAAATAGCTTGTCTTTTATTAGCGTGAATAGAATTTTTTCAAATAGTCTTGAGATCATTGTCACTAGGGAAATAGGTCGGTAGTTTCCTGGTATCGATGCATCCAGTTGGTTGGATTTCAAGATTGGTATGATATCAGCTCGACTCATGTCCATAGGCATATGTGTGTGTCGTAAGAGGCTTGAGTACAGGGCGGCTAGAATAGTATGGAGATGATTTCCTGCGTACCTTATGTGCTCGATACCAATACCGTCGTATCCTGGACTTACCGAGGGCGGTTTGCTTAATCGCGCATTCGATCATTTCAGGAGTAATGTTCATGATCAGGTCATCATTTGCCGCAGGCAAACATGTCATCATATATGGTTTCATGCTATCTCCTTGATCCTCGCTTAAAGAAAAAAGTCTCTAAATTCGTTAGCAATGTTTTCATCCCCCGTGATATTGTTGACACTCAGTGGAGCTTTGCTCTTGGCTTTCAGCACAGTTGAAGTTTTTTGCCAAAACTTTTTGAAGTCTGTGCATAGCCGTAGCTATGCTATCCATTCTTGCTTGAATTTCCGAGTGCTGACATTTTCGGAGAGCAATTTTAAAAGATTTCTTACTAGTTTTTCTTTCGTCTGCAATACGACATTCGGTAGGCTTTCCGGCTTGGACCCAGCAAAGGAATGCATGCCTTGAATGGCGATACAGAGTTGATACTTGATCATTCCACCCTGGAACAATGTCATACTTTTTTTGGGTCCTTTATTTTTTAATGCTTTTATGGCGGAGTTTCTCAGTGTTTTCACGATAGTGTCGTAGAGAGAATCTAGTTCCATTTTGTGAACTCTGTTATCACAGTTAAATCTCTGACATCTTATGGCATCTGGAGGTTTTATTTTAAGCAATAATTTTTCTGCCCAGGCGTTGTAAGTTTTTACATCATTTCGGACTTTGCCGCCCATTTTCCAAAATCTCTTGGTGGATTTTGTCTGTTAGATATAATAGGGATTAGATCCACATCTATTTCGACATTTAGTGGGAGATGATCTGACCATGTCGCATTGGCTGAGATGTTCACATTCCTCACTGCACTGCTCAACCCCTGTGTCATAATACAGTGATCAAGCCATCTGGTGGTTCCATGGGCATCGCTTACGTAAGTGAAAGTATCAGAGCTTAGATGCACCATATCAGTGTATGTATAGTTATTCTCTGTACAAAATTGTGCAAGTTCACGTCCAAAAAGAGACCTCGGATCTGCATTAAAATCTCCTATAATAATTGAGTTGGAACTGTTTTGTTCCTCAATAATGGCGTTTATTTTTCCCAAACAGTTTGAGAATTCCGGTAAGTTTTCGGCTGAATTGGTTGGCATATAAACTGTTACTATAAGGAGAGTTCCATTGACTGACTCTATTTCAATAGCCGCGATTCGAGGTTCTCTACAATCAATAAGAGTAGTTTTAGTTGTATTGCGGCATAAGATACCAACGCCTCCGTAGGGGCGGCCAATTAATGGACCGTCAGAGAGGTTAACAGCGGATGTCCCATGACTTGAGAATTCCGGGTGTATTGACGACAGATATCCTAAGTCTGTAGGTAACAGCCAGGTTTCCTGCAATACAATGACGTCATTACAAGTACATAATTCCTTTATGAAGTGCTCTGTTCGACTAATTGATCTACAATTGAATGATACAAATGCTGAACACTTTAAATTTTTTAAAAATTTCTTTTGATGGAGTCCTTATGGGTACTTTCAGGATTATTTTTATTATTACTTTTTTTGTTTTCAAAAAATTGCTTCATGTGAAGGTTTGAGGCAGATCCCCATCCAATAATTCCATATTCTAAGCGTGATTGGCAAAGAGCATAGTAGATTTTATATAGATCATTTTTATTTAATATATTGCAAACGTTTCTAAAGTAGTAAATGAGCTTTGTAAGTTTCTTTGTAATGCTATTTATGTGAGTGTCCCATCGAAGATTTTCATCGATTTCAACGCCGAGATATTTTATGTTTCTGGAGTGTGTTATGGTGGGGCAGTGACATGATTGTGTTAAGTTTTCTCCTTGACAATCGTATATTTTGAGGGTATAATCCTCAGCTGGTTGTCCTCTGGTCGTTATATAAAATGTTAAGTATTTCGTTTTGTTGACATTTAGTGTAATTGAGTTTTGTTTAAGCCATTTTTGCAGAAGTACAAACCCATGTTCAGGTTCTTTGTAATTGGTTACCCAATCACTTTCATTAAATAAACTAACGGTTTCGTCGGTAAAACAAATTATTATTCCTTCTGTGTGTAAGTTGCAGATATCGTTAATATTAATCAAAAATAATAAAGGTCCTAAGAAACTTCCTTGCGGTACACGATATATTATTGGGAGAGGTTTACTTTTATGCTTTTCAATTTTAACACACTTTGTACGTTCTGACATATAACTTATTAGCAGGTTTAAAGTTGTGTTTGACATCCCGATTTTTTTTAGCTTCTTGAAAAGGATTTTATGGTCTTTTGTATCAAAGGCCTTTTGTAGGTCTATAAATATCGCCAAAGATTTATTTCCACCGTCTAAACTTTTCGTGATCGTATTTATGATATCGTCTATGGCGTCGGTAGTAATCAGGTTTTGTCTAAAACCATACTGAGTTTTCGATAATAGGTTATTATTTTCTAGTTACTTCATAAGTTGTATTTTTAGCATTTTTTCCAATATTTTAGAAAACGTACTTAGAAGGTTTATCGGTCAAAAGTTATCAATAATTTCCCACGTTCCTTAAAGTAGCAACTGTCATACCTATATATAAACAAGGATGTAAAAATGATATCAATATCATTTTTACATCCTTGTTTATATATAGGTATGACAGTTGCTACTTTAAGGAACGTGGGAAATATGCTTTTAGTTATAGACAAATTGATTAGATGTGTCAGTGGGAAGGCAATTTCTTCACTGAGATGTTTTATTGCATTTGTTGAGATTACTTCATGTCCCGATGATATATTTGGTTTTAAGGAAGTAATTATGATGTTGATTTCGTCAACGGTTATTTGTTTGAAATTTAGTTCCCTTTCCTGATTGCTAGCTTCATTTGATTCGACTGCATCATTATCACAAGGTGTAATTTGTTTTGCTAATTTTGATTCAATGGTTGTGATCAAGAATTTGGTCAGAGTTTTCAGCAAGTAGAGTGGGAACCTGGTTTATGTTCAGTTCATCGATTTTTGATGTATTATTGGTGGATATAGAAATGGTCGCTTCATTTAAAATTTGCCACATTTCTCTGGGATTATCGTTACATGTTTCTATTTTATTTTTAAAGTAGGATTCTTTTGTGGTGTTAATGATGTTTTTGCAAATGTTTCTATATCTTTTTTAGTATCGTAGTTTGTGTATATCATAAGGATTTCGCTTAAGTTTTTTTATGTAATTCGACTCTTTTTCTTATACAGTTTATAATATTCTGTGAGATCCAAGGCTTGATGTGTATATTCTTAAGTCAAATTATCTTTACAGTTTTTTTGGTATTAGACACTATGTTATGTTTGATAATATCAATGAAGCTATCCCACGCATCATTTGGGTTGTCAATATTATGTAATTTATTCCAATCAGTACATTGCAATTTTTGTTTAGCGGCATTCCAGTTTGTTTCAGATTTTTCTATTGTCGTCGGTCTATTTCGAGTTTTTCTTTCTTTTTTTTGGTTTATAGCAAGGGATGTTTTAAAATGATCAGTTATTGTTGATTCGTAAATGACAGAATGGGTATGTTTTTTAGTTTTACTCCTAATATGGTCAATATAAGTTTTAGAATTGTCAACTATTTGAGTGGGTTCATTTATTAGCCTTTTAAGACCATGTGAGGCTAATGTCTGTAGATATTAATTTTTTGGGGGATGACCGTTATGCAGAATGTTGATGTTTAGATCTACAATAAGAAATTAGTTTTTAGTTGCTTTTTGTAAAGAGACTTCCTCATCCAAGGATTTAATAAAAGGATCTAAATTGTAAGACGAAAGTGATCGATATATTGCTAATATAGTTGGCTCCTTTCCAATTTTAATTTTAAGACATTTGGCATTTATTAATGTGGTTTCTTTCACTTCAGCTTTTATTTCATTTTTTACATATGCAATTACGCCATCATTTTTTTTATTACTGGTTATTGTTGAGTAAGTAGTATATCCAGCAATTTCCAACGATGCATATTTATCGTTTATCCAACATTCAGTGAGGATTATGATGTCAAAGTGGAGTCCAATATATTTTAATAGAATTTGCAAATCATCAAAATTTTTATTTATGCTTCTTATATTTTATGTAAAATTTTGAAATTATTATTTAAATTCTTTAAAACCTTTGGTTCAGAGGTAATTATTGTAGTATACATTTTAGCAAACTAAATTCTTAGTGGATGGAAAGGTTTTTTTTAATTTATTTTAAATTAAATTATTCTCACCAAGTCATCTAAATGCCAAATGTAAATGATTTTTTCATGTTGCTGTTTCCTTATCATAACTTTTCCTTGTTTATACCCTACAAATTGGTATTTTTCTCCTTGGTTATTTGTTTAGCTTTCCATTGGATCTCTTTGTGATAGGGGCTTAGTTCTTCGCCGATGAAAATTAAAGCTGTTGTTAGATCCTTGATTTCTTCGTAGTTTATGTCTTTCTTTTTTTCAAGGAGGGAATCTCTTTGTCTTTTTTCTGAGAAAGTGAAAAGTAGTTTAGGTGGAGCCCCATTTCGTCTATCTGGGACTCTGATGACGTTAGTTATATCAGTGTGTTTAATAGTGATCCCAGCTGCTGCAGCAACTTTTATTGTAATTTCAGCTGGTTGTTCTCTGTTTTGTTGGGGAATCCCAGCTATTTCTAGATTATGTTTCAATGTCAGCGAGTCTTATTTCAAGTTTTTTTTATGATATTGTTTTTTTCGGACAGATCTTTTTTAATATTTTTGAAATCAGTTTGTATCACTTGGTTTAATTTATTTGCAACATCCATTTTTTTTTTAAAGTTCATCATATTGAGCACTAATAAACTCAATGCTTTTTTTAGTTTCTGTGGTCTGAGATTCAATTTTAATAAATATGTCCTTCTTTAAAGTTTCAAATTTTTATCAATATATTCGATTATTTTATCGAAGCTTACTTTTTCTTCAGAAATTTGGTTTTTGCTTCGAGTGCTAGACATCTCTGTAATATTTTGTTAAGAGATGCCCCTCACAAAAATTAAAACTGGCAAACAGTGTGTAATGTTTATTGTTGGCACTTGATTGCATAGACAAAATACACTAAATTTGACGTTTTGAGGTTATATTATTTTCATTAATTTACTCATGGCACAGTAATCACTTAGCTTTTCAAATAACACTTTTAAATATTTAAAACTTAGTGCGTTTATTCTTTAATTAAAAAGTTTTTTGTGTTTTTGAATCACTATTATTTATTTTGCGGTTAGATTATAAGGATCGCGGGAAAATACTGATTGTAACACTAAAGTTGTCAATGGATGATGTGTGATGTATATGCCCACAGTTTATTTATTTCTAGGTACAATAATATTATAACTTAAATATATTACAAACGCGCAGGCTGCTCCTTATTCGTATCGATTTATATAATATTGTATGTAATTAATGTAAAAATTGTGAAAAAAAAAAAATCTCTGAGGAAAAAACCAAATCACAATTCATTACAAAGAATAAAACACTACCACTAAACATTGTGATAAATGGTAAAATTGTTCCACTCTCTCGGGATTGCAAAATTCTAGGGATCGTCATAGACGACAAGTTAAATTGGAGGAAGTACGTGGACATAGTGTGCCAAAAAGCTGTCAATATAACCACCAAGAAACTTGCATTTATGGCAAAACCTACTTGGGGCCTAAGTTCTGAATTATAAAGGACAATCTACATAGGAGTAGTCGAACCAATAATAAGTATGGGCAACAACTGCAAAACGAAAAAATATTCGCAAAAAACTAGATAGAGTCCGAAGGGCCATCGGCATCAGAAAAAGTCTGCGTCAATTCCAGGCAACGCCGGAGAAGTTGGTAAACAGATTATATGAGAAATCGTCTTTTCAAAGCTTTGACACCACACATTATCTCAGAACAGTGACTGCATAACTAATCGAATGACAATTCAACGCTCCTTTAAAAGTGACTAAATAATTAGGTTCAATAAGTTAGATACAAGACATGTTGGTGTTCAACAAGAAATAAAACAAATACATAATATATTTATGATCATCTTATCCAAATTGAAATATTGAAAGATACTTTTATAATCAATAATTGCTAAACAACCAAATTATATTAAAACCTTAATATCTTGCAAAATAATACTTGTGAAGGAATCAACTTAAGAACAAAATACAATAATTCCTTCTAATCTAAAAAATACAAATAAGGTTGAAACATTGAAAAAGGGAGACCATTTAGAAAAGTAAATACATTTTATATTGAATGAAATGAATCATATAAATACATCATATTTTAGTAATATCTATCTATCAAAATATATATCGACAGGATAAAACACATTTTAGCAATATTGATTATACTACAGATAAAAATATTCAACATTGAAACTTTTTTACAGTTAATATTACATTAAAAGTTTATAAATTGATTGAAACATAAATTAATTATATAAATAACGAAATACATGATTATTTTATACTTACTACGACAAATAAATCTACAGGTCATGGGAATGAAGTAGTATGCAGTTGAAATATGCAATATGGATTTTAAATCCAGATTTTCTTAGTTTACTTTAGTATTAGAATTTGAAAAATAATTTCATAGACCTAATAATCATATAAAGAATCATAAAAAGGTAAAAATTATTGTAAAATATTTTCTTTTAAATCGGGTTTCGGGATTTTTTCAGCTGACTTCTTCGGGGCCCTCTTCCTAAATGTGTAGGGCCTAGTAGCCCCCATCATGGCGCGGGCCCGGCTCATGCGGCAGGCAGCATTAAGGCGGTCCCGCCTGGCCTGCTCCGAGGGGTTCCGCAGCCCCGAGCCCATCTCCCGAATCATATTAGGCTGGTAGGGCAGATGGCTGATGATATGGCAGATCCCACCATGCCTCACCAAGATCGTGCCGTAATCGCACATCTCAAAAGTAGGAGCTGGTTTCACTCGTTTACAGGAACGTCTTGCCAGACAAAATTTTCTTTTTCTCTTCCTTACTGTTTGCCATTTAATTTCTTCATCATCTTCATAATCATCGACGTCTTCCACATTATCACCATCGTCAACCTTGACCTCAACAGTAGCTTGAGCGGAATCAGTCTCCCCTGCATCGGAGGATTCAGCTATATCACCCGCTTCAGCTGCATGTGATGCTTCGTTTGATTCAACTTCATGAGATGCTTCGGCCTTGAGCTTTTCCTGTTCCTGGTACATATTGTCCAGATAAGGAGTAGCTAAATGTAACTTCGACAGCTTTGCCGTTTTCTGAGAAAACCTCGTTAACAGGTAAAATCTCAATGGATCCTTAGTACCGTAAAAGATGGGAAGTTGAACATATTGCAGGGTGGCTCCGCTGTTGGCAAACTGCCGGTATGCCTCAATCGTGGACGGTTCTCTTTCTGCCTCTCTCGCGGGGGATGCTGGAAGGTCGCCGCTAATTATTTTTGTTAACTCCATTGGTTTGATGACACTTTCCACAACAATTAAAAAAGCACTTAAAAAAACACTTAAACTTTAACTGTAAATCGTCCTTACAAAATTGATATTTTATATTGACTCGAGGGTGTTACGATCGATATTAACCATAGCTTGGATATTATTTAATGACAGAGTTCCTAAACAATGAGTTAACTGACTCTAGCATAAGGGCAAATTTGGATTTTCTATTGAAACTTTACTTGGAATGATTTTATTAGGTGGTGTGAAATGAAACTTAAAACTATACTGCGATTTGGGACAGGATTTATTTATTTTTATATACTTTATTGCCTACTCCTTGTGGAGGATTACCTTAGATCTTTTATGTTTCGTAATTTCATTCTCGCTGTATTGAGCGAGAGTATTAATGGTTGGATTTTCATGTAAAGCCCGACCTTATGGTCGTCTTGTATATAAGTAATTTATTGTCTGCTGATAGTCGACTATTTCTACCTAGCATCGGGTAGAGTGCTGATATTGACTTATTTGCTGATTTTATTTTCTCATTGATGTGTTTAGCCCACGTTAATTTAGAGTCTAATGTTACTCCGAGGTGTTTTATTGATTTTTCCCATGGGACCTTTTCCCCAAACAGAATTATGTTCAGGGGCTGTTTGGGCACTCTTCGTGTGAAGATTGTCGCAGCACTTTTAGTAGGATTTACTGATATTCTCCATTTTTTACAATAATCTTCGATTAGACTGGCCTGGAGCTGTACGCGGCGTGTAGCAGTGGTCACGACAGTTGAACTTGAAATTACGTTTGTATCGTCTGGGAATTGAGAAAGTTTTACATTGTGGTCCATTGATGGGGAAATATCACTAGAATATACGTTATACAGGTCAGGAGACAGTGACCCGCCTTGGGGCACACCGGCTTTTAGCGGACGTATTGAGGATAATATGTCCTCCAATTGTATTTGAAAAGTACGCTCTGAAAGATAGCTGAATATCATTTTAATTGACGCTTTGGAAAAGCCCATAAGATACATTTTATATAGTAAACCGTAATGCCATACTCTGTCGAATGCTTGTCTTATGTCGAACGTAAGGATCACCGTATGTTTGTTTATGTTGAAACCTTCTGTTATGTGTTCGACTACGCGAAGAAGTTGATGGACTGAAGAATGTCCCGGTCGAAAGCCGTGTTGAAAATCTGGCAAGGTTTTATTTTCGCGAGTAAATGATTCTAAACGAGTTTTAATGATTTTCTCTAGGATTTTACCTAAACAAGGAAGGAGACTGATTGGGCGATGATTTTCAGTTAATAGTGGGTCTTTGCCAGGTTTAGGTATAAGAATTATATTTGCATGTTTAAATGCTTTAGGAAAGCAATTAAGTCGTAGTGACGCATTGTAGATGGCTGTTAGGGTGCAGATGCCTTTAATTGGGAGACATTTTACCACTTTATTTGATATGCCGTCTGAACCGGCTGCTTTTTTTATCTTGAGAGCGTTAATTATCCTTAGGTGTTGAGAAATTGATTGGCAAGTCATCAGATTCTGTATTTAAAATTGAGGCTACTTTTGAATCCACCATCGAAACGAAGGCTGGGTCATCATGGTCGGTTATTGGGGTAAATTGGGCTTCAAGGCTATCTGCAAAGGCTTCTGCCTTGTCTGCAGTAGAGTATACTACTCCGTTTGGGCCTTGAAGAGGAGATATTCTGGTCTTTGGACGTCTGAGAGTTTTGGAGAGCTTCCAGTACGCTGCTCTGTCGTTTTCGAGGGACGATATATACTCATGCCAACGTTCGTTGCTGAATTCATTTAGAGCGTCCCTGACATGGGATAATCGGTTATAATGCATTTTTACTATGGGATTGCAACTTTTTTGCCATTCTTTCCGAATAAGATTTTTCTCCCTAATAAGATCTTTGATCTCTTCGGGGATTCCGTGACGACTTGTGTCGTTGGGAATATCAACGGATGCCTCGTTGATGCATGATTTTATTGAATCTATTAAATTAGAAGTGGCTGTGTTAAGACTGGCTTCGCCAGGAATAGTAGTTGGCACTGTCGTAGTTGAATTTAATAACTCTTTTAGTTTTGGCCATTTAATTTTTTACCAGTTGGCTTGTATGGGACCAGTGGATTCGAACCACCTGTTAGTGTTAGAAAAACAGGATTGTGGTCGGATGCGAGATCGTACAGTACGCTTAGGGAGTGTACGTGAGACGTATCTTTTAGTATGACAATATCGATAATATCCGGTCTGCCATTTGGAGGATAAAGTATGGGCAGGTCCGGAGCGTCTATGACGATTGGATTTGATAGTGAGTATTTCGCAAGATCTCTACCTTTTTGTTATCGTATTGGCTGTGCCATGAACCGTGTTTTGCATTCAAGTCGCCGGCTATAATAGTGAAGACATTTTCTGAAAGGAGTGAGTCTAGTTCTGAAGGAATCAAGTATCGTTTGGGAGGACTATATACTAATATGAATTTAAGTGGGCCAGAAGAAGTATTGATTTTAACCGCGGTGGATTCAATGTTATCGTTACAAAAGGATTGAGCTAGAGAATGGTCAATGTTACTTTTTATAAAGATAGCAGTGCCGCCTCCTTTTGTGGCGGTTCTGTCGTCACAGAATACGTTATAGTTTGGTATTCTTAGATTGCGTGATGGTTTTAGCCACGTTTCATTTATACGAAATACGTCTAGGTTGTAATCGTGGAGAAATTCTATGATTTCTTCGCGGTATGCTAGAACTGTGCCATTGGCGTTCCAGCACGCTGTTTGCAAATTTGATTTATTGACACGTTGTCTAGCCATTGTGATTCTTAATGTATGTCTGTATGGAACATAGCTTTTTGGCGGCATTTTGAATGAGGAATCGGAACTCCGTAGCTCTTTCGATGAGGGTTTGAATTTGACTAGCCTCGGGTTTTGAGAATTGGGGAGGGGGAGGGGGCGGGAGGGTACTTTGGGAGGTTTGGGGGGACTCAGGTCGGCGTTCGAGCCGGAATTGTTGGCTGAATGCCGGGGTTTTGGGGAGCCGGTTTTCCTGATGGGAGTTACGGTTTTTTAAAAAAGTTGGTGCAGGCCAAGAGTGTGAAGTCGAGGATGAGGGGGCGAGGTGGGTAGGCTGGTTGACATGCGTATTATTGTTATTTTTAGGTCCTGGATTAGTGTATTCGCTTTGTTGCTGAGGTTGTGACTGGGGGGTGGAGATGTCTTGATTACGTCGGTAATCACGACGATAATCGTAACGTTGGTTCCTCTTGGGATGATTTTGATAAATGTAGTTCCTATTTCTGTTATACATGAGATTATGTTGGGGTCTGGCTGGACAACCCATGTAGTTAGCATTAACCATTGCTCCTTAAAAACGCACTATTTATACCCTTCACTTCACCCCTCCATCTGAAAGGGCAGTTAGGGGCGGGAGGCTCGGTGTCAAAAGGCGCCCGGATAATATTTTTATTAAAATACCCTTTAAAATAACTTGAATACCTTCTGGTTATAAATTAAATTCATTATTGAACGTTTTGTAACTACTTTGACAGACAACGAGGAAAGGCAATCATTCATCAGTAAATCTGATAAAATCACTATATGAGTGATTGAATTAACCATTTTACCATCACACCGTGTTCCCGAGGGGTAGGCTAGAGGATAGACAGATACATAACCATGTATTGGCACAAGCTAATTGCTTCATCCACATTCATACATTGTTTGATACACATTCTGCATTTTATGGCGCGGCTCTAGTATAGCGACTCTACTCGAGTTGTTGAGAGTAGTATTAAACTAATTATTTTCATTACGATTTGACATACCAAATCAAGTAAATAATAGGTTGCTACTAGAAAATCAAAACCGCGACAGAACATATCATATAAATACAAATCGGTTAAGTTTATCCCAGATACTATCATCTAGGTTACAAACCAATTCATTTAAACTTTGTGATCATTTAAAAGGTAACTGCCAAAAATATGTGAAAAAATAGTTTATAGATAATATTGTTAATTCTGAATTTGAAATATGAGATCGAAAAATGTGACGATTAATAATTAGGTCCCAATTGTTGAGTGGCTAAAGACGCTGTAAGACAGAGATTCTGGGTTCGATTCCTAGTTGTGACCGTTTTTATTTTCTGTGTCCTTGTTCTGTTTCATGTTTCGTTTAGATTTGTTAGAAATATATTCTTCTTCATTGAAATATTAATTTTATTCATGCAGATAATATTACAACATTACAGAATGTATAACATTTCTTAATTTATATTTTGTAAGTTGTGCCAAAAACTTAAAGTGTCTATGAGGCGATGTTCGAATGTGAATAAAGCAATAAGTGTGTGCCAAGAGCGACTAGTTTGTCCTCTTTGCCTACCCACCCCTCCCCTTGCGTCAAACTTTAATAAATAATAATGTGTACTTCAAGTGTATGCAGAAAATAAAATAGTATCCATGTACGTATCTATAGTTGGTAATAAATACGCTGGCGAATGAGTTCTTCAAAGTATTCTTCTAATGTTAAAACTTAATTCTTTATCTATAACTAGTTTCGCTATTGCTAATGACAATGTTACTGTTAAGGCGATGCCATACGTAGTAATGCAAAATAATGTGTTTTTGGTTTGAAAATTTGGTCGCCTAGAAATGTTTCAGATGCTTTAATCCAATACTGCGAGTAGAATACATCTTGGCATTTGAAATAATCGAGAATTTTTTAGATAAGTCTTTTTATAAGCCCAGAAAAAAATAATGTATATGAAAACTGCTTTAAAGTTCAAAATCTCCTACTTACGAACCCATTTTCGGTTATGATTTTATTATATAATGTGGAAAATTAAGTTATCTATAAAATGATCGAAAAAAATTACATATTTATGCCTGAACATCCACAAAATAAAATAAAAGGCACTTTTTGGCCATGTTTTTTTCTTGCATAAATCAAAACAGGCGGATGGTGTTAAGCGGGAATTTAAACCTTATCGCCATCAACGTAAGGGTTGTTATTGATAGCGGCTCAATTTAAAATATTACACGACGTATTGCATCGCCTTAAACAAACTACATTTCATCGACTTTAATTCAACTCCGTATTTCATTCCGGTGCAGGCTTCCAATTTACGTTCAAGGCATAAAAAACGTTTCGTTGCCATTGCGAATCCCTAAGGGTTGAAACATCCCATTTAAATGGCAAAGCTACTATATATCCTCCATTTTCAGGATCTCTTCTGGTTGTTCTTTGATATATTTCCTCACATTCACGATCTTCGGGACTTTTAATAGACGGTACGTTTACCTCTTCTAATTCCCAAAATCTTTTGAGACAAATATCATCTGGTTCTTCTAGCATGGCACAGCAAGATACGCTAACATTATCCTCAACCCGAGTTGGTGCTGATCCCAGAATAACGTATCCTAGAACTGTTTCTAAAGCATGCAGATTATGCCTCTGAAAAGGGTCTTGAACCCTTCTTGACAACAGGAGATGCGGGAAGAGCTGGGCTCCTAGCAACATGTCAATTTCTCCTGGTTCTCCATATGACTCATCCGCCAACGGTAAGTCATTCAAATATGACAATGAAGGTACATCAACTTTGGCGGTAGGTAAGCGCTCTGTAACTTTATTCACTACCAATGAAGTAATGTTATAATTTATTGCTCGATTGAAACGAGAGTAAATTTCGGTCTGTATGGAGCCTGTCATGGGCTTAGACGATCCTCCAATACCCTTAACGGTGGAACAAGACGGGCGTTGATATTCAAAAAATCCTAATTTTCTACAACAATCCCGAGTAATGAAATTGCTCTGAGATGCGCTGTCCAATAAACACCTAACGAGATGTTCATTTCCTTGTGCGACTATTATTCCCACTCGTGCGGTAGCCAGCAATACAGTACAATGAGTCTTTTGATTATGAGATCGAACAGTTGAAAAAGTACACAAGCTACATCAGAATTGGAGCAGCCCGGTTTTGGATCATTCGATTGATCAGCTTTCTGGTTTTCAATTCTTTGGGCATTTTGAGAGTCTGACTGCCCCTTGTGTGATGCACCCTGTTCTTCAAAATGTAACATTGTATGATGAAACTTGTCATTACACTTATGACAATTTTGATTTGAATTGCAAGCTCTAGCCTTATGTCTATCACTAAGGCATCTAAAACAGAATCCCTTGCTTTTGATAAAATTGAACCGTTCCCTTACATTCAATTTTTTAAATTCTGAACATTTAAACAAATTTCCGTGCGATTGATTATTGCAAAGTAAACATTTAATAGGCTGACGATTTTCCTCTCTACCAGCGCTCATATAGGCTTGCGTCGATCTTTGTGACCGTTTTAACGTTTCACTTTTATTTTCCATCGATTTCCTTGAAGAACCGGTTCTTTGCAAGATCTTAACTTGTTCCCGCACAAATTTCACCAAGTCTTCAAACGAGGGGAATTCATTTTCCCGATTGTATGTTTCGAATCCTTTCACCGAGTCCATATCCAGTTTTTTTAATGCAATGTGTAAGAAAATAAAGTCACACAAATTATTTAAATTTACATTTTTAACGGCTGCCACAGCCGACGCAAAATGATCGATGAAGGATTCCAGATTATTGATATTGGCAACGGCAAAGGATTTAAAATCCAAAATTTGATCGATGTATGCAGAAGATATTACTCTTTTGTCGTTATATTTATCGATCAACGAGTTAAAAATAATTTCGTAATTTTCCGGCGATAAAATGAACCCGGCGAACGTTGTTTAACACGGTTACTGATTTTTCCCAACAAATAATGTAACTTTTCTGAATTCGAAAGTGTATCGTTATTCTGTACGGTGTTAATAAAACTAGAATAAAATATGGGCCATTTTCTTATTTCCCCATCGAAATATGCCAATTCAATCGGTGGGAGTTTTACACTACATTTTTTCGGTTCACTAGCCACCCGTGAAGTGTTTTCCCGATTTAATGATATTTTTCTTTTAATATGTCCGTACATATCGTCGAACTTGAACCATCTTTCAAAATCAGGTTCAAAGTTTGAATCGATTTCCAAATTTAATATATTTATTTGTCTAGAGTTTGAACTAACGAAAGAAACTCCTCTAGAATACTCAGGTCGGAAATTTTATTTGATAGTTCAAATAACTTAGTAAGACGTGCATCTAACGCATCTCGTTGAAACGTCAGTAATTTCAATTTTTTTTCTTTAGTAGTCATAATTTTAGCAATAAATAATTAACCCAAATAATTAATTATAATTTATTTAACGCTATAATTTAATTAACGCTAGCGTAATTGATTAAAGTAAACAATTCTTCAGAGAAGTTTTTCCAAATTAAACTCAATAACAACTGAATTATTATTTCTTGTTTACCAACTGTTATTATAGTGGTCGTAAATACATCGGGCTACCTACTTAACGCTAGCAAAGTATGTAATCGTATTATTAGAATTGAGTATTGAATACAAGTACCTACTTAGACAATACGATTAAATTATTGTCAACCTATAATTTGCAATGAGGAATTAAATGTAATCCGTTTTTAATATAGCTATTTGACGGACTAAATTTTAACCCATTTATAATGCAAATGCCATGACTTTGGTATAAATATTGATTATAGATTGCAATTGCGAACGAAAATAATACAATATAATCCGGTTCGAAATGGGACCAATTTGATGGTGGTGCGCAAATCCTTCGTTCGCAATTGTGCGGGGTTGGATGCGGTGGTGCGATAAAGTCTAAGATAAAAAAAAAAACGAATTGAATTTGCCTTAGTGATTGCAAGAAGAAAATGAGTGGGAAAGGCCAAAGACTTACCCTGGTCTCGTTCTCCTTAGCCGCTGGTTCCTTTTCACTTATCAGTTTGCAATTCCCTTTAACATTCGCTCACTCAACACAAACAAAACAGTGACATTCACTGCGGCGGGTAAAATACGTTTCAATAGACGATGTGTGCTCCAAAAAAACAGTCACAGCCGAGTTCAACATATGCGGGTATTCAAGATGACACGAATGTTCGCAGTAAGATGCAACGATAACAATGCTCCTTATCTTTGGGCCCGTGTCAAGGAAAGGGGACAAGGGGCAAAGGGGGGGTGAAGGGTACACATTTTAAGGCAATTCAATTTTAAAACCTCACGCGCAACTAGATATTGTATTAAGTATTCCATCCCCCACTTCTTCTACCACCATTGTCGGAACTTTTAAATTTAAAGATTTAGTAGTACACCTCACCATTAATACGGTGAGTGTGATAACAGCCAAGTTGATTAATTTATTGGTGAAAATTGTTACTACCTTGGGTTTTTCTTAGAATTTAGCAAGCGGGCCTAATTAGGACAAAAGGGAATTTTGTAGTCTATATTTGCAAAATCCACCATTGCTGCTACATTACTGCTTTTTAATTAACCTTTCTGGTAAAACTAAAGCTACGCAATGCAAAATGACTCATACATTCCTTAATCGGAGGTAATCCCGTCAATTAAGTCAAATGTAATTCAAATGAACTTCAAATACCATAGACCTCGTCAGTGAACGTGTTTTAAAATTATAATTTTATTATTACTCATCAATACAAAACACATGAGTAAATTCTAATAATGGCTTCCTTATGTATATTACGAAGTTGCTGATAAGGTGTTTAATTATGTTATGTGTTATATCTCTTGGCCACTGAATATTGAAAGGAATTTGGTGTGTCTTATGCTTGTTGGCCACTGAGACTTTGTGATCAAAGCACTTACATTTTGTGGAGATTCTCTGAATAAAAGTCTATGAACTAACGAGCTAACCACCACGCCACGGCCGTTTCAAAGACCTGTGATGGACCACCAAACAACTGGTCTTGGCACAAACTGCTAGCTCCTTCACGTGCATGCATAACCCTTTTCTTATTCTGACCCTCGACATGGCCCGACACCAATGTATAGTTCACTTGCGATCGTGTCATGTTTTTCTCGGGCGTCCCCCACTTCTTCCACCATTTACATTCGCTTCATATAATATTCTTCTCACACTCCTCTCGAATGTTTAGACTATGTTATTATTAGTGGACTCATTTTGGTTTTTTAATTATTATCACTTCATGTATTATTATTCCTGCTGAGTAAATAAAATATTGTAATATTGACTGAGCGTAACGAAGTGCCGTTTTTACTCGACTTTTTGGTATTTCAACTGCCTATCAGTTTATTACTTTCCGCATCCAGTTCAAGGTGGTAGCCGTGTTGGATACTACCTTTTTCCTACTAAAGAAAGCCTGAGTTGACAAAACACGACAGAGTGGCTTTTGCTACGGCAAATTCAAACACTAATGAAGATAAATAATATTAGAGAAATGTTAATATTTGATTGTTAATAATTTACTATGTGCATCATTTTTAATGAAAAATACAACCAAGTAACATCAAACCACTATTGATGGACACTATTATGTAATAATAGATGATGATTTTCAATTTTGATATTAAAATTAAAGATTATTTAAAGCCTATGTAAGTTTATTTACAAATTACAAATCGTAAAAGCAATACACAATTCCAACATGTTTTTAGCAAGTATTTGTACATTAAAACACAGTAATTACCACTATGTATATAATAATGTATTATTTTTATTATACATAACGTCGCGCCGGGCGACGAAGTAATAACAAGGTGAAACAGGGATTTACTGAAATTGTAGTCGCTGTCTATATAATTATTGGACCATTGCACAAACTAGTGCCAACTGCATGGACTGGCGGCGTAGCCAATGAATGTTATGAATCTGGCGTGCAGGTAGAAACAAATGCGGGGCGAAGCTGTGCGTAGAAGCGTTAGATGTAGTATGGGTGAACGATGTTGGCGACACTATTGTGCCCGCGGCTTCAAACTAATAATGATTCATGGCCCATCTCCCATGTTTTTATTATCTATCGTAGTCTGTTATGCTGCGTATACATACGCGAGCCGAACTGCCGAAGTGAACCTCCACTTATGGGAAAGGAACGAAGCAACCGCAAATGGCGCGAAACGCCACTTGCAGTTGCTTCCTTCCTTTCCCGTAATTCAACGCTTGGTTCGCGTTTCGATTCGCAAATGTATACGTACCATTACAGATACTAAATAGATGTCATCTAATACCAAAATTACAGACCACCATTCATTCATTCAGTAATTTCATACTAATATTTATATTTTAATAACATTTCGATTCCATTAAATTACTACAAGAGACCACTTTATTATTTACTACAGGGGAAATGGTAAAAGATGCATTTAAGGTTCTCATAACTTCTTGTGTTTTGACAGTTTCGGCCTGTATCGTCTTGTTTGACGTATTCGTATTAAGCGTGTCCAGCGATTCTGAAATTTTACATTTTCCAGTGTTGAAACATGTACTATTAAAAAATAAACTGAAATTACATTTGTAAGATGCAGAGTTCTTCTGGCCAAAACATCCAAACATATTATTGCTTTTAGTAAGGCCTGGAAAACTGCTGTCAAGCACATTATGTACATATAATAAAAAAATAAATATTATACATACATGAAATATGTATCATTAAACGTTTCTAAGCAAACAAGTGCTATTACAGTCCCATTGGCAGAGGCCACATAAAATTAAACATGCCTAGAGATCTATAAATCTATGTTAAAGGGCAGTTTGCCCAACACACGGTAGTCGGACAAGTACTCTAGGATGTTTCTGAGCAAACATGTGCTTTGTAATACCATCGACAGAGACTACGTCAAATGACGCAGACCCTGTGATCTTTATAGATCGCTGCCTTAGTTCTAGTATATTCAATAGACCATTTAGCAAATTTTACAGGAGACGTTTTTTTTGTTTTTACAGGCAAATTCTAAACAATTCTCGATTTTGGTCATTTTGTTTAATACATATGTGTAACAGGAAATTATTAAATATCATTTTTCGAAGATTGAAACTATAATATGCCCATATTATGACTTTAAAGGTTGACGTTGAACATGGCTTGAAAATTATGAATGATTATTTTGGATATTGAACATATCGTCTGGAGATTGAACAATTCGGCTCCCATAAGTTTGAGGTATTTTTTGTTCAATTAGCCAATTAGTGGTAAATTGTATATACAGGGTGATTTTCAGATTTCAAATACTTTACTTTTATCTTAGTTAGTAGTTGACTTAAAGTATTACTTTAAAATATACAAACAGAGTCCTTGAGTTGATTTTTCCCAAAAACTGCTCTATATATATCATCCAATATTTTGGAAGTGTGAAAACAATGCACAAGTACAAAGGTACCTACCGCTAATATACTACTATCGGTTGTCGGTGCATGCGTGATGTGAAATATTCTTACATCGTACGTATTACGGCCTCCGTGGTCTAGGGGTACTCTTGACTAGAAATCCGGAGGTCGCGGATTCAAATCCTGGCGTGCGCAAGTAAATTTTATTTGATTCATTTATGTTATTTTCACAAATTATTCGTTAAAAATAACATATAGTCTATTTGCGGCATGTTCCAGAGAGGAAGATATGGTGTAAAGACCACCATAAGAATTGAAATGGCTTTAGCCGTGTTTGGTGATCAGATCGGAATAGATACTCACATACCATCTCTCTTCTCCTTCTTCCTCCTTCCTCTCTTTCTCCTCTCCCCTCCACACTACCTTCAGCCTCACAATATACTAATATACCCCAATTGGGGATTCCATAGTCTCACAAAAATTATTAAAGTTCAATTTTCAGTTGAAAATTTGTTTTTTTTTATTGTTTTTTACCTACATTTGATAAATGCAATTTTTAAAGTTTACTTACTTCAGAAAGATTTTTTTTCTTTCGTAAGGTCTTATTTGCCGTGAACTTATTATTTATGTTGATTATCGTGAGTAAAATATTATTTTTTTAAATGCTTTCAGCTCTTAAAATCCTAAAATTATAATATCTCGCAATTTGGGTTATGGGTGTGCGCTATTTAATACTACAATTTTAATATTTATTGTTGTTAGTAGCGGGCCTAGTTGGTTTTATTGTAGTTCCTACATAAGAATATGTTTATTGTTTGTATGTGACTAAAAAAAACAAAAAAATCAGTAACTTTTAATTGAATGAATTCAAAATTAAAATATTTGGACTTCGTTTTCATCAGCGATCTCAGCAGTGATAACGGACTAAACATGTGTCGTAGATGTCTTTCAATCAGACTATGAGGACAGTCGAATTCTTGAATATTTCCATGTCCTGGCTCTTTTGTTGTATTTCTTGAATAAAAATAAGTTTTAATGCACTAATATAATTTATTAATACTCATTTTAGGTAAAAGTCCGAAGTTTGTAAATAAATAATTGAATAAATAAATAATAAATGAAGCATCCTATATATTTGCCTAGCAAATTCAAGAAGTACATGTAAAATATGGTGAAAAAGCCTATAAATGACATAATTTTAAGACTTACCTTTCTATTAGAGCTACTGTTCTAAGGTTTATTGATTCTGGAGTCAGTGAAGTCATTTTTTAGTTCAATAACAGTATATATTTGCAATTAAACGTATTTTTAGTGGAACAATTTCGTTGATAGAAAACAACTAAGAATCAACATGGCCGCACATTTTAACTAGCCGGCTCCTGATTGGTTGACAGTGGAGATTGAACATTCAAGACCTCAACCTTCTGCGGGATGTTGAACAAATATCTATGAACTTTTTTAAAAATTTTATATTCATAACTTTGAGTGTTTGAATGTTCAATATCCAGGAGATTGAACAAATAAGAACTGAAACATTTTCCGTGAGTGGATATTGGCACTCGAAAAATGTTTAAAATGTCACTTAAAAACCAAAAAATATGGTTTTTTTGAGCTTCATTAATGCGCAATAGGCTATTGAACATATTGACATTCATAACTCAGTTTTGCCAAAAAAGGTCTATTGAACATACAAGAACTAGGACAGCGAGATCTATTCCAATGTTCCTATTCAACAGGAAACCAACATACACGTTGTATAAATTTGAGATAGTTTGTGTAAAATTAAGTACATCATGTGGAATTTAAAATTTTGAATTAAACATGGTATGTATTTGTGACGTGACTTCAGTGCAAATTAAATTAAATAAAAACGAAACTGTCGTTGACAGATTAGGTTTCAAAGTTGGAACTCTTTGATATGATCCCAAACATGAAATTCTTAGATACTCGGCTGCAAAACGGAAGCTCAGAAAGAAGATTCAAAAATTTGCAAGACTTGTCAAAACCAAAAACACAATTGCAAGACTTGGGTTAGAACTTTCGTTTCGAACAGTCGTTTTCTCAGGCTCTATGGCGCCGATAGGAATGAAATTTCAGAATCGTGCTAAGATTTAGGGACTGAAGCGAAATCAATAACAAAATCTGCATAAAGTAGCATTTGTGAAAAAATCATAATTCTAACGGAACTAAATTGCTTGGCTTGCGATCGAACTTTGAGAGTTGTTTTTTCAGGATCTATTGGGCCAAACGGACTGATAATATGGAATCGTACTAAAAATCATAGTCTGAAGAAAAATTAATCTCAAAATCTACATAAAGTATTATTTGTGTAAAAATCATAAATCTAATGGACATAAATTCAAGAATTGGGTTCCAACTTTAGTAGTATTTTTCTCAAGCTCTATGGAGCTGAAATACTGAAATTTTGGAATCGTACTACGAATCATGTTCAATGCGCAATTCAATAAATCATCTACCAAAGAAATTCCAAATTCAACAATCCTATATAAGACCAGTAAGGCAGATTGGATGGAATTCGAGAAGTCACTAAAATCCAACGTTGATGGCAAGGGAATAACAGTTTCGGCGATTGAGTCGAATAATCAACCTGGTACCCTCAATAGATAAGTTTCAGAACGGCAATCCCCCTACTGAAAAAATCTAGACAAAAAATCTGCCCCTTGCTGAATGATAAATTGAAAAAGCTGAAGAAAGATGTTCTCGCCGCAAATAGGAAGCTAATAAACTCAGGACCAGCAAGAAGAGATGCGGTCACACTACCAGCATACCTTGAGCTGAGAGAACACTACAAGGAGGAAATTGCTGCATAAAAAATCCAAAACTGGAAAGAATTTTGCATCAGTCAAGGAAAAGATACAGTCTGGTCCACGGTACTCAGAGTTCTTAAGACAACTCAAAATTCACCACCGGAAACGCTACAATTCAATACAATGTCCACAACGTCAGTCTTTCAGAGCTGTTTCACTGACTCTCTAGTCAGTGAAACAGCGGAACAAACATGTATTCGGAATAATGAGGAAGAAGACCGCCTTGGCGAAATCGAACTCCCGTTTACAAGAACCGAAATAAGGAAAATACTTGCATCCATAGATACAAAGAAGTCCCAGGAAGAGATCACTTTACAGCCGAAATCTGTCAAAAAGCGTTCGAAAGTCTCCCAGAAACTTTTACGGTATTATACAACACGTGTCTGCGAATTGGTTGCTTCCCAATGCTTTTGAAAGTCGCTAGAATTAAGGTAATTCCAAAGCCGGGAACAGAAGACTAAGGTAATATCTCTTCATACCGACCTATATTTCTCCTCCCGGTATTCGGCAAGGTTCTAGAAAAACTACTCATCAAGAGAGTAACCTGGCACTTCAGCACGAAGGGGAAACTTTATTCAAACCAATACGGGTTCACGCAACAAAAAAGCACAAAAAAGAAGTATTATTGTAAACAAATTGATAGTGCAAAAAACGATACCAAAAAAAAACGTGGAATATTATTGACGAAATCACGAACAACAAAAAAAGTATCAACCGATGTCAGTGAGATTAATGAAAAAATTTGATAAGTGAAAATATTATAACTGACAAATCGGCAATTTCACAAAACTTTAACAACTTTTTTACAAATGTAGTAGTTCAAGTACTTGAATCTTCTAGTAAAATTGACAATACAATACCCGTAGACTCATCTTTACACTTAGTCTCAACTAACGATTCAATTAACTCCTTAGAATATTTTTCACCCATCACAACAAATGAAATTGATAAACATTCTACAGGAATTGATGGTTTATTAGGTAACACACTATAAAAAATAAAACATTACATTTTAACTCCATTGCTACATATATTAATATATCCTTAAAAAGGGAGATGCAATATTCGATCTGACTAAAAAATTATACACATCTGTTTATCAAAATAATAAGATTTTAGCTATATTTCTAGACTTAAGAAAAGCTTTTGATTCGGTAAATCACAATCTAAAATGAATCAAATAGGTTTCATAAATGATACACTAAAAATTCTTACTAGCTATCTCAAAGACAGAAAACGAAAAACAAAAATAGGGGATTTTTATAGTACTGAAGCAGGAATAAAAAATGGAGTACCACAGGGAACTGTGCTTGGCCCAATTCTCTTTCTTATATATACATAAACGTTTTATGTGATGTTATGATCCCTGGTAAAATTGTATCTTACGCTGATGATAGAGCAATAATAGTGAATGGAAAATCCTGGCCTGAAACTTTTTTAAGGCAAAAAATGTATTACATATGTCTCATCATGGCTAAAAAGTAATAGACTCTTCTTAAACTATAATAAAACATTTTACCTAACCTTTTATAAGAATAGTAAAAATAAACCCCCAATAACCTTAAAATTAGAACCCATAGTGTTAACTCTAATCAAGAAATATGCTTATCTTGCTTTGAACTCGGAAAAGTTAAAAAGATCAAATATTTAGGAATTATTATTGATAAAAAATTAAATTGGCAGTCACAAATTAATAATACCGTCTGTAAATTAAGATATCTTACATACACATTTTACAGACTAAAAGAAGTGCTCAATGTTGAAAAACTGAAAATTATTTCTTTTTCTTTGGTGCAATCTTCACTCATATACGGAATAATAGGATGCGGCGGTGCGCTTCATGCACATATAAAACCTTTACAAATAACTCAAAATTATATCGTCAAAGTTATGTATAGTCGGAAAAGAACATTTTCAACAGATGAGTTATACAAAGAATCTAAACTATCCTGTCTCCGCAAACTATTTATTTTGCAAACTATGAAATACATATTTAAAATCAAAAATAAATTCAATGTAAATGAAAACAGAATCAACATTAGAAATAATAATGTATTTTATACTCCCCAAACGAACACAAAACAAATGCAAACACACTGCAGTTTCATTGGACCTCGTACTTTCAATCTTTTACCGAAAAATATTCAAGTGATTACTAAATAAAGTTAAAATTATGGCTTTTCGATACAGCAGTTGAAACTTTTTTTATTTAATTTGTATCAATTTATGTTTCTAATAAAATATTCACCATGTATTATACTTAACACTTCACTATACACAATTGTAAACACTTTTTATACAAACCGCTCAGACAAAATGTAATCTTGTTTTTGTTTTATATGCCCACAGTTTGTTTATTTCTAGGTACAATAATATAATAACTTAAATATATAACCCACGCACAGGCTTTGTCTTAGTGCATTATTCGTATGGATTTATATAATATTTTATGTAATTAATGTAAAATCGGGAAAAATAAAGGAATTTAAAAAAAAAAAATAAGATTATTCGTAGCTCATGCTCGCCGACTGTGTGTATAAGTAACTGTGAAAATCAGTACAGTGACCATTCCAAATCCAAACCATTCCGCCATATTTATAGTTCACTCGAGAAGAACAACTCTGTGATCAAATATAAGACACTGATCATTCACGTGACCCGTCGGGACTATACATCGTAGCCTTGCCTTTCCAAGAAAGAAACAGGGATGTCTTTTTTCCCGGTTCACTCATCAGCTTTGCACAGATTCCGTTCACTAGAACGCAAACTTATAGAAAATCTGTCCATGGGTGAACAGTACTCCGCTTTCTGACTGATTACTTACAGAGTGGTACTCGTAACATAACTCGTGTTCCGCGATAGGATTTGCACAAGGGAAGATACCAAATACCTCATCATTGCATTCTTCGTGTAGGCAGCGCTAGCACTAAGTTACGAGTGGTATTTGATGCCTCAGCAACGGATCATAGTTAAATGATGCCTTGCTCATCGGTCCTAAGCTCCAGAAGAACATTGTGAAACTTTTTATAAAATTTTGCACTCCATTTGTGGTGTTCACTGCTGATGTACGACAATTGTATCGCCAAATATTGCTTCAAGAGCAAGATTGTGCCTTCCAATTTTGGCGTTTTCCATTGTTGGAATCCTTCGGGTCTCCGCCGCCCCTTTTCTGGCCAGTCGTACTGTCAAACAGTTGACAGAAGACTTACTGCAAGCGCGCTGACTACTAACTTCGGATATTTACATCGACGACATCGTCAGTGACTGTTCCAGTATGGAACAAGCTCAATAAACGAAATCCGAAATCAGAGAACCAATCAAACGGGGTCAACTGATACAGTGTCTATGGATATTGATAATTCTCACATTCTCAAAGTATTGGGATTGAAGTGGGAACTATGACACGACACATTTTCATTCGAAGTCCAGTGCCTCGACCGCAAGTAAACTAAACGTTTTATTCTGTGTGAAGTCTCTCGGGTGTTCGAACTTCTCGGTTTTTTCTGCCCATTGACGTTTTTCGCCAAGTTTCTGGTACAATTAGTAAGTATTGGTTGGGATGACACCCACCTGATGACATCGTTCGGCAATGGGATCTTTACAGCGAATTACCTCATACCTATAACCTCTCTTGAAGTCATTCGAAATTCCTCGTTGGGTTTTGGTCCCTCACGCGGAGTCGTGTCAACTCCATGGCTTCTCAGATCGTTCTGAAATCGGGTATGCTTGTAAACCACGGTCATAGACGGCAAAGTCCAAATATATTTAATTTTGATGTATTTACATTTATTCAGATATCCTAAGCATCTGATTTCCTAGAGCGAGGGGTAACCAAATATATTTTTAATTCCTATGAGTACGCCTTTACCAGTTTATTTACTAGTGCGGTGTACATCCCTATTATTTCTGTAAACAATATAGCGATAATTGGATAATTCCTCGTCTCGGATACTACCAATCAACCAACTTTTGGTAATGAAGATCAAGTCATAATTATTGAGCAGTATATTTTGATGAAATTCCAGTGTTTTTTAGAGCAAACCTCTTGCATCGTGATAAAAAATTGGTAACTACATTATTAAGTTCGGTTTCTATGGAAAATATTTGAAGAATATTATATTCTAGAGTTATTTTCTTAGTCATGAGTCCACTGGGCTTAGCGAAGAACAACACACTACCATTATCAATTAAAGTGTGTGAGCATATTATAGAATGTATTAATGAACAGTTAGTGTAATTATCAGCATAATGAACAAATTATGAAAAAAATAGTTGTTATGAGAGGATAGGTGGTTTAACACAGTAATGATAGTTAGATAAGGTTTTTAGCTGTGATTCGCATGAGACGTGTATGGGTGGTGATTTTTCGTTCTTCAGTAAAACTGATAGTTGTGTTCGCTTTTAAAGGATTTACCGAACCTCAATATAGATTTTTCTTCCGCGTCAGATAGTCGTTTGATGAAGACCCTCTGGGTAGCTCCAACCATCCCGATGGCCTTGGTAGTATTCAATTCCTTTTCTTTTCTTGATGGCTGCTACAATTTTGTCTTTCTTAAATTTGGCGATTATGTTATCAGATGCTCTACATCGAGAACATTGTCATCCAGGCATCAACACAATGGAATATTTTTTGACACAACAGTTTTGGATTCTGTCGGCCAAGCGCGCCATCCGGCATTGTTTGACAAAGTGTATACAATATTATCGCATGACTCCAGTAAACTGAACTTTTCATAAGTGACCTGCCGGCCACTCGGGTAAAACCAGGTTAAACCATTCTCCTGTTGAAGCGTTGATTACAGTGCTCCATTTCAAATCAAAGCAGGTAAATACCTCAGCGCGAAGATAGACAAAGATAGACCGGTCGGTGGCGTAGTATGTTCAATTCCTCGGCTAGCTAAGTCCTCCATCAACACAAGCAACATTTTCAGCTTACTGTGGTGGTAGTAGAAGATTTTCAAATACTGTCAGGCTATTTGTAACCCGGGAATGTTTGTCTTTCTTTTAAAAAAAAATAATATATATTTGCTTATTCGTCTGCTTTACCACCAAAACTCTACATCTTGAAGTTGCTTCTGACCTGTCCACCGAATCTTTCATAGCAGCGCTACGTCGATTTGTGGGTAGACGAGGTCGTGAAAACGTAATAAATAGAGCTTAGGCTCAGCTTAATTCTTTTATGCAGACTGCTTCACAGTCATAACGAATCGATTTCCGTTTCAATTCATCATCTATTCACAATAAGGTGAGATTCAGGTAAAATCAATTAAATATCTTCAATTGCGCACCAAACTTTAACTTTCGAGGAGCTGACAACTCTCTTCGTACAGATTGAGTTCATGTTAAATTCTCGCCTTCTCTGCAAGTTGAGTTCTTACCCAAATGATTTGATCGTGTTTACTCCGGGTTTTTTTAAACTTTAGAACTCCTGACTTCCGTGCCGGACAAGGATTATACTGATCTTAAGATCAACCGTCTGGGTAGATGGCAACTTATTCAACGTTTCCAGAAGGATTTTTGGAAGCAATAGAATAATGATTACCTTTAATCCTTGATTCAATGTGCATGGTGAATCAAACATTGCAAATCATTATCTGTGGATGATATGATTATAATCCAAAGCAGCAATATTGTCCCTTTGCACTCGCCTATCGTGCAAATTGATAAAGTCAATCCTGTTCCAGACGGCGTTGTGTGTATCGCTACTGTTCGTACATCTCATGGCTCTCTTCTCACTAGACCATTAACCAAACTGTATCCATTGCCTACTGACTAATAATTATTGCTTTCGCTCTCAATATCATCTTTGTGTTACGTCCTAAGTTACTCATATCATCTAGTTTCGGTTCGTTTTAGTTTTTCTTCACTCACGCAACTTTTCATAGCATTGCATACTTGATTAAGATTGTCGTTTTACACTTACAATACACTTACTTAATGTACTTTTGTGGGCGGTATGTTTCGTTATGACGTTTGTCATTTGTCTGGTTACGCCACATTATCAGCTTTGTTCTGTTCCCACCAACCATAGAGCAGGAATTCATACTCCGCGCTTGATTTTGTACATGGAACGGCACGCACCTAGGAAAAAGTGCATTAAGTAACCATTCAATCGTCATCGTCTAAAGACTGGAGAGCAAACCGCCGTTAAATATCATTATTTGTGGCACATGCTCGCTGATTGTGTGCATTCGTTTATGTGAAAAAAATGACTTGTGATTCATCTAAAGTTCTTCTTAAGTGCGGGCCCCGCTGGACATCAAACCAAAAGAATCACCAAACCTGGTAAGTGCAGAAATCTGGCGATTACTTTGTGTATTGGTTGGAGTAGCGTAATTTCATGTCGAATTTAAAGTCTTCTGGAACAGAGAAAGGATAAAACGCCTTTCTCTGCCCCAAATTACGGTAAGTAAGTTTTTATATGGAATGTAAATATTTCATTCAACTTCTAAGCCCATACGGTGCTTTCGGTGGAGTATACGTTGAAGTTTTCAACGGGAGAGTCATCTGCTTCAAAAAGATGGTTATCAGCCATTTCTCTGGCCTCATAAGTATTGTAATATGTACCTTCTCCTAATATGTCCCGAATCCTAGAGATTCTCTTAAATAAGGTAAGTTATTTCACACAAATTAACATAATGTTCTTTATTTCTTTTATTGTTTGTTGCGGGACTCGAACCCGCTTTATACTTTCAATACTATTTTATTAGCCTCTAAAAATGAGCATGTATAGTCTGATTATGCTGTAGACTTTTAAATAAACCCCGTAACTATGCATTATTGACCAAATTTTCAAATGTGAAAATCCCTCGGGAACGCGAATGACCCGTCTTGCTTAGTAATAATAATTACATAGTAGAACTTGTTTATAAATAAAAAGTTTTTTTCTATTAATATAATTAAAATTAAACGAAATTTAGAAAGTTATTTAATTAAATATTAATCAGTTCATAATTAAAGATAAATATATTTTACAGATATCACGGTAACAAAACAATGAGCCGTTCGTAATTTAAACATCATATTTTGAAAAATAACATTAATTTACACACGAACATTTTTGTGAGTAAATGTTCAGTTCAGTACAAAACAAATTACATTATATTCAAGAATACTTTTTACTAATTTATGGAAGAAATCAAAATAAATAAATCATTGTACTAAATCATTAGGTAGAATATTTATTTTCTTCGTTGTGGTAGTCGAAGAATTCGTTGTAAGCTTTTTGGAAGAAATTGTCGAAGAAGTTCAATAGGTTCATCTGCTCTTCTGAGTCCTCGGCATCTTCATCATCAATGGAATAATCCGAGAGAGTTTTTTTTTTTTTTTTTTTTATATTTACTCCACACAGGAGGCCCTGAAGAAAATAATTTCCCTCAGGGCCTATGTCATCTTTGGGGATGCTGTGTGGAGGGTCTTTTTGTGGAGAGGAATGAGTGAACATGGGTCTTGAAGAGTCCCATGTTGTAGGAGGGAGGAAACACAGAGGCCGGCAGTTCGTTCCACAGCCGAGCTGTTGAACTTAAGAACGAATCGTAGAAGCGACCCGTTCTCATGTGACAAATGTCAACCGTGTACAAATGTTCGGCGCGCGTTTGGCGTGTATCCCGACTATGCACCGGTGCCGAAGGGATCAATGACGCTAGTTCCTCAGAGCATCTTCCATTGTAATACCGATAGAACAAGGACAGCATACCTACCTGACGCCTGTGCTCTAAAGATTGCAGTCCGCTTGTTAAGATTGGGGAATCTATCAAACGGACCGCCCGTTTTTGCACAGAGTCAAGGGTTTTTTTCAGGTATTTAGGGGCTCCGGACCAGAGATGGCTACCAAATTCGAGAGTAGGGCGCACTTGCGATTTGTACAGGGTCAGCAGTTGTGTACTATTAAAGTATCTGCGGGCCCTGTACAGTACGCCCAGCTTCTGAGAGGCCAACTTTACTCTGGCTTCAATGGAGCCCCCGTACTTGAGCTGGTCACTTATAGTTACACCAAGCATATCAATGGAAGGCCTGTTCGGAAGATTGCTTCCGTTGAAGGAGACTAGATTCTCATTTGGATCCCTTTTAGACGTAATCAGACAGGATTGGGTCTTTGAAACATTAAATTCATTATTTTTAGTAAAATATTATTTTTTTCCATTGAATATAAGTAACACATTAAGAAGAACAACAGGCTTACATTTTAAATACGAATTACCGACTTATGTTGAAAGTCAAATCAGTCGTATATAATTTAAAAATTCTAACTATAAACCCATTTTTTTAAATGTGTATTTATGTGTCGTAGAAATGGATGGAGCTTTAAATATTTATTAATCTGGGCTGATTTCATTTGATGAATATTGTGTACAATATTCTTGTCTAGTAGTTTTCAGAAAGGCTACATTGGATAGTGATAACTTACGATGAATAGGGGGTTCATCGGAACGGCGAATCTGTCTTCATAGAAAACTGAACGAACCAGTTCATCGTCATCCTCATCACCACTGTGGTCACTGCTGAAGCTCGAATCTGGAAAGATATTAAACATTTTTTAGTTCATTATAACAAGAATATAATGTCAAGTATGAGATTTGTGAACTGTAAAAGGTTTAAATTATATTGAACACTTCGCTAAAAAAACTGCGCTGTTTAAAGATTGGGGTAGTATATGGATATTTAGTTAAATTTACTGATAATTACAAGAGTGACAGATATTAAGCCCTATATTATAGCTACTTGAATTTATTTTCTAAACACGGATTAAATCAAAATATAACGACGAAGAGAAAATAATAAATTCCGAAATTAGATGAATTTACAAGCTTCGTCAGATTTTATAGTTCGGTTTTAAAATCTGATTATCTATTTAAAATTCAAAACAATTTATTGACTTACATAAATGATCGTACGTGCTGTCACCGGAGATGGTGCTTTCGCCGAAGGATGTATTGAGGTCTCCATCAAAATGCTCATCTGCCATTGGGTCGATTGGATCTTCTGCAATAGAACTGGCTTCGTCATAATGGCCATACGTCATTGGTCTGGCCTCATCAGGCTGCTCCTCTGCCATTGTTCTGGCCTCATCTGAAGCAAACATCATCAGGTTCCAGAGTGCGGATGTTTCTCTCGCATGGTTATTGAAGCTCATTTTACTAAACTTTTTTTTACACGTCAGATACAAATATTGAACTGACTATAGATGTAAATAAACACTTCAAACGTTTTCAACAAAATAAAAAGGCGTTAGGTTGATCTAGTTGAACAGAAGAACTAGGTATTTGTGGTGTTATTTAGAAAATCAAAAGAAATACAATTTCTGTTGAATGATCACAAGGATAGCTGTAGTTACGATTTCGATACTCTTTAAAGAGGTAATGATAGATTAATCTATATTTTTAACTATTTATACGTTTTTAATCAAAGATGAACCAATATGCCCATTAGTGGAATAATTACTCTGCCGCGCACAATTTGGGGAATTTTGGATTTTACCACCCCTAATGACTCTAAAGCATACTTTTCTTGATAATTTTTTTTATTTAATGGATTTCAATTCAAACATATTACAGTTATAATGGTTTTTTTTATTTAATTTCTGACAACTTAGATTAGTCTATATGTTAAATTATTTATACGATTTTCAATTAATGATGCATATCGCATGATCAAGTTATATTAATTTGTCATTACAAATGTAATATTATTAGTAGATCTGTGGGCAGTAGGCCTCTCATCCAAAAATTACGATTCCTGTGAAATTATAAGATTTGTAATTATGTTCTTAAATAACCACCTACTTAATTATAAACCATAATATATTTTATGAAACATTTTTTTTCGTCAAAAGAATTGTACGAATTGTTCCAAAAACTTCACTTTTTTCAAACTTTCTTCAGGCGGGTAGGTACCACAATACTGAAAAAAAAAATGCGAACAAAAAAGTCCCAAATAAAAAGAAGGTTTCACATTTTAAAAAAATATCTTAACTGAACCAATGGCCACCATCTGAAACAGAACGTGCACTTATTAACAGACAGACGAAATGCAAAACGGTCGAGTTAAGTCAAGACTTTGCCAAGCTCTGTTTTTCTGGATCATTGCGCTACTTCCCCATCCGCTGCCGATCCTGTCCAGGTCGTCACATCTATGGCCGACCTCTGCCTCTTTTTCATTGACTTTTCAGAGAAATCCTGAAAGTATCTATCATTATTGAACATGCCTTATATAATATATCGAGATATAAAATATTTAAAAAATAAAACATCATAAAAGGAACGATTTTGGAGGAAACTTTAACTTTATATACCACAAATTAGTGTTCAATCGTAAATTCAATTATTATGTACCGAAATGAAATTAATTTAAATAAAAATTATATTTCATGATTTAATTTTTTATACCTTTAGGTAGTATGTAGGGCTCAATACATATTTTTATAATAATTACCATTAAATTTTGATTAAAAACATATATTTTTTTAATTTGTTCAAGTATTTTGACCTCAAATCGATATTTAAAATTGAATGAAAAAGGCCGCACAGCCATTTTTTGTGTTGGTTCTTGCTTGGTCAGGCTCGAAGTGTCTTTAAAATGAGTTTATTAATCATTTAAAAAAATTATAATTAAAAAAAATAATACATCAAAAAATAATAATATCTGTACAAATATATGATGTAGAATTATGGATAAACTTTCTAACCTAAAAGCATGTAATTGTGTGCGGAGAGAGTGCTTTCTTAGAAATATTCAGTCAAGTCATTGCTCCTTATCTGCAACGAACATTTGCGCAGACTTCACATGACGTAATTCAATAACTTGTAAAATCTCTTGGGTTGCAGCAGTGACGAAAATGATACACAATTGAGGGGAATATATTTTTTTTTATTTACAATTAATTTGGACTATTATTTAGTGTTTTCGATCAAAATTACAGCAAATAATTACATAAGTAAATATTTAATCCGCCCGAACTATTTGATAAAGTTTACACTTAACGACCCTTAATGATTTGGCTGACTCGAGTACTTGCCCGTGATTCGTTTTCTTGTTAATTTGGATAAAGGATTTCAATATTTGTCATCACCGCTTAACCTCAAATCATTTACTTTGGTTTTCGTTGTGAGCGTTGTTTTAATTGTGTTTTGTTTGAATTCGGTATTTTAAGTGTAGCTTCACTTCAATCACGCGTCTCATCTTGTTATAATTTATTACGAATTTTATTTAATAATATTTGGATGATTTATACAAAATGGTTTATGAGGAAACCGGAAAAAGTTAACCTACAGGATTATAGAAAAATATCGTTTTTAAGCAAGACAAATTATCTTCATATTTAATTACGTGATCATCATTAGTCATTGCCTATATTTGTTGGTGGGTGAAGTTTTCGGTAAGTCCAGGCGTCATCTTAGCCAAATTATTTATCTTAGTCGGGTCATGTCAATAATAGAATAACTGAAGAGTATGCATGAGACGATGCATGAAAGTGAATGAAGCGATGATTGTATGCAAAGTAAGACTCTTCCCCACCAATAATACGTGGTATTTATTTAATTAGTTACTTACCTTGATTATCACTTATCTAAATCGAAGAAAATTAAAGATAACCGAAATTATTTAATTTGAGTAATCAATTTAAAAATGGTTATTTTATAAAGCAAAGTTGCCATGTAATTATTAACTGAAATAATGCTACAAATACATTTCATACTCGCTTATCAATTTACGATATTTTTGTTTTATTATTTCTGTTCGATAATTCTGGAGGTTATTGATATTTTTGGTGGTGTTGGTTCCAACATGGGCGCAAATGAATGGAATGTTGAACTTGATGAGATATAATGTTTTCATTGGTAAGCTCTAGCGACTAATTATTCAGAAACAAGATTTGATAAAAAAAACATACGTCGTGTACGAAGGAACTTGAAAATGTGAATTTAATGGAATCGGTAAAATTTGTTACTTTTTACCGATTCCATTAAATTCACATTTTCAAGTTCCTTCGTACACGACGTATGTTTTTTTTATCAAATCTTGTTTCTGAATAATTAGTCGCTAGACTAATTATTAGAAATAAGTCGCTAGAGCTTACCGATTCCATTATATGATTTTATTTCTCCGAATCCTTCGATTCTTTCAATAACAGATTGGAAGAATCGAAGGATTCGGAGAAATAAAATCATATAAATTATTAAGGACGGGTTGTTTCGGAGAATTTGAACAATTCATCAAATTTCAACGTTCATTTACGGGTTCTGTGAAAGTCCTATTCAAATTCTGTTATTATATCATTATAGGCTAGTTGCTTGACAGAACTGAAATAAAAACAGAACTTAGAAATATCAGGTAAGTTTAGTTTAGAAATATCGTTCACAGAACTTGAAAATTAACTTTGAAATTTGAAGAATTGTTCAAGTTCTCCGAAACAACCCGTCCTAAGTAAATTTACACATTTCAAATTTTAATGGTATCGGTAAAATTTGAAATGTGTAAATTTACTTAATAATTTATATGATTTTATTTCTCCGAATCCTTCGATTCTTTCAATCTGTTATTGGTGGAAAGAAGTCCGATTCTCTAAGTGGAGGCAACTATATGCTGTGTAAATTTGATGTAATATTAATAATATAAGTAGGTAAAACATTAATTATAGGTTTAGTTCTTTCATATTTAATTTTTTAAAATTTTAAAATGGGAAAAATTTTAGAGTGGGAGGGATAGATTTATACGTCCGTCAGTCCTGGACACACCTCATAAATTTTCCTTTCCTGAACTTCATCTCCTTCTTTTCCCAACAAAGACCCTCTATGCAGCATTCCCGAAGATGACAAAGGCCCTCAGAATTATTTTCCCTCAGGGCTCAGGGCTTACCTTTGAGTTCAGCTCAGCCCAGACTTTGATGGCTCGACCGGGTACTACTTGTCAGAATAAATAATAGTTAAATATGACTTCTATCATAAATAATATACTGGAGTCGAACAAGATATATTAAGTATTTTTGTTATTTGTTTCTGGGGTGTTATGCCGTGTTGCGCTAATTCCTTCTTTAGCCGACGTTCTACATCTGCCCTGATGATGGACACTGCAATGCTATCCGAAATGTTGGCTAAAGAAGGAGTTAGCGCAACACGGTATAACACCACAAAAACAAATAAAAAAAAGATATATTGTGTTTTTTTATTAATACTACACCAGTTTTATCTGCATGAAAAGACTTTTGTCGGAACCACAACTTCTTCGCCCAGAGACAAAGATCGTTCCGTTTTGCTAAGGTCATTTCATCAAATTTGCTAATGGAACCTTGTTACTCATCAATTTTTGCATACAGGTTTTGTTAAGGTAATAGATATTATGTGCCTTTGGAAAACAAGTTTCTATCTGGCATTGCTATGAAACTGAGATGTTGAGGTTCAGAGTTTATTATTTTTTTGGTAAACTAATGTTTAAGACAAGGTTTTTTATGCATAGCACAAAGGGTAACAATTATTTTACAAGCAATAATTATTCGCCTGAAACACTCATCCACATTGAAAAATCTCCTGATAAAAGATGCATGACGCCAACGGGACTCGAACCCGTGTCCTTAGTTTACCAAAAAAATAATAATTAATATTTGACAAGTTCTAGTATTTCACCTAAAAATGTAGACAATTTGTCTCGACGCCATCTAGTGAGAGAGTTAGCACTTACAATGCCTTTCTCATATAAAATAAAGTTGGTTGTTTTCAGGTGAAAAAATGTAATAAGCAGTAATTGTTGAATAAAACACTAGTATATATTGAATTATTTCGCGGATAAGAGATAAGCCGCCATAGCTCAGTGGTCAGAGCTGTCGACCGGAGATCGAAGGGACACGGGTTTGAGTCCCGTTGGCGTCATGTATCTTTGATCAGGAGATTTTTCAATGTGGATGAGTGTTTCAGGCGAATAATTATTGGATGTAAAATAATTGTTCAGAGTTTGGTTCCCGAATTAAAAACAAATTAACTAAAAGTACTTACATGCATTCATGACGTATTGTAATTGAATGATTTTTATGTTTAGGAAAATTGTTTCTAAAAAACTTTCTTGCTTAAGAATCGGTGAACTTACAAGTAAAGTGGACAGGGTCAATGAGAGAACAAATACTAAGAATATCGATGAATGATTTAGGCAAAATATCACCGTGTTATCCATAGGGGCCTAGTTAAAATTATTATTATTACTGTCTATAAAAATTTTTTTTGGATTTTGATGGAGTCATGGAGAGGAACTTATGAGTAAAGGGAAAATGATTTGTCGAAAAGGGTAGTAATAATAAAAATATTTTATTTGTTGAAAAGGACATTCCTCTTTAATTTAAATATAAGCTACCAAATAAAATGACCGAAAACTATAAAACAATAAGCAGTCACATAGTTCCTATTTAGTTTTATTTACATGACAGTAATGAGGTCAGATTAAATATAACACTATATTAACGGTCTACAAAATAAATTTTAAAAATCGATAATTGCTACAGTGTATTAACATAATAATTCTTAGTAGGTACATATAAGTGTTAAAAATGAAACAATAATCTTTAGAAATTAATTTTAAACAATAAGTGCTACTGTGTACATACAGGACATAACCTTCTAATTAGTGATAATATTACTACTAAAATTATTAAAAGACTTATAAAAGAAGACGGGAGTTCTACGAAATAAATACGTCAAAGTAGTGAACTAACAACTTTCAAACTTTCTTCATGTGATTAGTCGAAGAAGTCGTTGTATGCTTTATGGAAGGAATCGTCGTATACCGTCTTGTCTTTGAGGACCATAACACCACGGTCTGAATCCACGAAGGGATTAATGCCATAATCCTAGGGAAGAAAATACAAATTAATATTTTTATTAATGTATAAGTTAACAAGTATGGAAAGGGTATATACAAAAACAACACCCCGAGAGCACATACCATTTAGATACAAAAAAAGTTTTAAATGCATTAGATGTTTTTAATCTGGAATGACAAGATTGTTTCTGATTGAAATCTGTACGAAGATCTCTATTGTGGTTAATTTATTTCAAGACATTAAATGAAGATGGCTTACCGTAATATTATTTAGCGGATTCATCGGCTGGCCATATTGTATGCCACGGAAAGCTGCGTGAGACATTGCATGAACATCTCTACTGGTGATTTCGTGACGGCTAGCGCTGTGAAAGTCTAAGCCTGGGATAAAAGAAACACAACTATTAGATTATGGTAATAAATTTTCAATCGTACGATGGGTTCAGTAATAGGGGTAATATTTTATAGTCATTGAAAGTTAAAACGAAAAAGGTAGAAGAGGGTCGAAAGCTTATCAAATGAATCCACAAACATTTGAAAGATAAATTTCATTTTCAATTTCAGGTCAGTGATTCAGATCAACAAAAAACGGAAACAGTGACTTTTTTACCTATATTCTCGATCATTCTCTCAGCGAAGGCGGTTCTTTCGCGGAGGAATGTGTTTAGGTCACGTGCTGCATAAACAGGATAATAAGTTACTCCTCTCAATTCATAAGGGAGGTAATTCTCTTGGTAAGAAAAGTAATAGGTAGTGTCCCTATATTCGTAAGAATAATAATGTTCCAGGTTCATGGGAGGGAGGGAAGCTTGTCTCCTATTATTATTGTTCATTTTGTTCACACTTTCACACAAATGACTGACTTTAATTAAATGAAATAAAACTCCTTTAAGCTTACTTAAATTACTTCAAAATATGCCCAACGAAAACTTAAAATATCATTTAACACTTGACACAATTTCACTTCAAATATCACAAAAACTCGTAAACTCAAGAGGGTTGCAGTAGTAACAGCTTCGATACTCTCCAAAGTGGTAATGACTGATATTTTGATTTTTTGGACTATTTATGCGGTTTTCAAGTGAAGTCGCACCAATAAACGCATTAGTAGAACAATTACTCCGCCCGGCACTACTTGGGGAATTTAGGGTTTTAAACCACCCTTTAATGACTTTATCGCGTACTTATCTATGACTCACTTTCCTGGAATTAGTATTCGATAAATAGATTCTAAAATGTGACCGTCCAAAACGTTAATAATGTTTTGTTAATGTCAATAAAATATTTTTATTTTTTATATTTCCTCTTATAATTTTAATTTCTGTTGTCCTTCTCTAGAAATAGAACTCCCTCAAATAATACATATTTTTAGATTCTTGGCGGCTCTGTAATCCGAATCCGGTTACTTAAATTAAAATTATTTATTTATAATTTATGCATTTATTTATTATTTGATTTTTTTTTAGTTAATAAATTATTAATTTTAACTAAAAGTATTTTGATTGAAGTATTATCTCTTTAGTGGAAAACGACCATTCAGAATCTCAATATTGTTTGGTGACCAGATCTGAATAGCTAGATACTCCCCCACCTTACTTCTCCACAACTCCTTTCCCTCCCAATTATCATCAGTCATCATTATCCCAATTATCATCGGGCTGCATATTCTCACGGACTCAAGACGGTAGGAAGCCGTTGGGACTCTTGCGGTACTCACATAAATAAACTCCTTTTTTTGTTCCACGTGACAGATGTTATGTCATTTTGTATACTCCTTTGCGTTGTTATGATTAAATTCAATGTGAAGAAATTCGATAAATTGACTTTTAGAAATCAGCATTCCCTCAAAACTTACAATTTTTTTTCATTTCTTGTATTGATTTAAAAAAAACAACAATTTAATGCTAATTTTTTAATTAAATTTTTGCTTTAAAATTCTAAAGTATCTCGGGTTTCGTAGGTTTTTTTTTTTTTTTTGTTTTTCTTTATTAACAAAATTTTTGATACATATACAATTCAGGTACATACATAGTAATGTATAATGAAAGAGTAACAAAAAAAAGGTAAATTCAGACATCAAATTTTTTTTTTCTTTATATTTTGTTGTGGGATTCCAACCCACTTTATATTGTTCATAATGCTGTCATTGCTTTTTTATGTATTTTTTTAAAATTAGACATAATTTAGACTTTTAAATTAACCCAATACCAGGGTAACTACCCATTATTCACCAAATTTACGATCTTACGACTAAACCAGATCTTAACCATTTGCCAAGATTACCAATTGTAGTTTTAAATACAATAATGAGGTGTTATAGGTATTTTTGGAATTCAATGACAGACGCCATGGATAAAGGAAGCATAAGGCTAGAACTATATTGCAATTAAATTATTATGGTTTGTAAGGTGTAAAAGTAATTAATTGAGGTACATACTATTTATAAAACTAATTATAAATGCGTAAATAGTTATAAACGAATGATAAATTTTAATAAGATAACTAAGAAAATAATTACTGAGAGTGAAAATTTAAAAATTATTTAAATAATATAAAAGTTATTAAATATGGAAAACATAAAAATATAAATAAATGTTCTTATTAGGTAGGTAATAACTGAGCAGGTTTTAAATTATTCAAAGATAGAGCTGGCAACATTGTAAGAAATGAGTACTTAATAAATTGCAAGCTACAATAAACTCATACTTATAAAATCAAACACACTTCCGGGACACAATAGAAATATTTAGTTATGTAAAGAAGTAGAAATCGTTTTTTTTAAATTATATTATGTTTTTTGTAGTTAATTTTTATTTAATTGATTTATTACCTTTAGGTTCATAACACAATTCTAAAATCAAATTACAAAGTAGCTGGTATAATCAATATGTGAAAAAATTATCTAATCAAATTTAATCATGTGATTACTGTTGGGTTTATCTAAAAGTTGTTTGTTATATGATTTGAAAGATTTTTTTTCAGTTTTGATTTTATCCGAAAGTGAACTAAAAAAAATATACCTTGATAATTAAGTATAATGGTGTAAATAAGCACTAGTTTAACTTTAAGGGATATCTAAGTTACCAAGTGATCTTGATCGTTTACCTATTTGAATTGAAATGGTCTCTGTGCTTTTGCAGCAGTTCGTTCTTTTTGAAAATTTTGTATAACCTTAGAACCCTAAGAGAGTTATATAGCTGCGTGGTTGGATATATCGATGGTTTTCGCAGGATGACTTTCAAAATTAACCTCTGAACCTGTTCTACAGGCAAAAGGTTAGTTTTAAAAGTCAGTTCCTAACCGATTATACACACTGTCAGGTAGTTTGAATAGGATGAACGTAGGATGGTTCTTAATCTCATAAAAATGTAAATTAGTTTTATACTATATTTTTTTTATTTGCTCAATCCATTTTAATTGTATGTCAACCAAAACACACAGATACTAAATGCTATTTTTGCCCGTTATGGGTAAGCATTTGACATATGTATTTTCTTTTTTTTTTAATTTCACACTTGGAAGAGTGGATTTTAATTGTAACATTATTTTCAACGTTTTTTCTGAGAATTGGATAAAATCATGACTAAGCCAAAATTTTATTCATCCGCAAAGATCATTAGTAGTTTTAGCTATAACAATGGGGTCTTATAGGTATTTTGGGAATTCAATAAATAGAGGGGTGTATTAGGGTAACATGGGTAGAAATATATTGCAATTAAATATAATATTGAAATATTATAATTCTTATTTTATTCAAAGTTTACAAAAATATTAAATCTATATAATGCCAGAGTCAACATCAAATAAGTATTTAAATAGTACACACATTTAAAAAAGGTTATATGGCAATATTTACACGCTTACGAGCTTAAATTTAGATATATGTAATTCAATCAAATCAAAATAAATATGGCATTTTACAAAATCATTATGTAGCAGATTTGACTTATTCATCGTGATAGTCGAAGAATTGGTTGTAAGAAGTTTGGAAGGAATTGTCGAAGAAGTTCAACAAGTTCAGGGGCTTATCCTCGTCGTCGTCCTCTTCATCATCATCATCAATTGAATAATCCTAAGGAAGAAAATAAACATTAATTAATGTGTTGAATACAAGGAAAATACGAAGATGAACGACAGGCTTAAATTTTAAATGCGATCCACCTATTTTCGTTGGAAGATTAATTGGTCGTAGATTATTTAAAATTAAACCCAAAAACGCATTTTTTAACATGTGTAATTTTGGGTCGAAGAAATGAATGGATATAACTTTTGAATAGTTTGTAGGATATTCTCTAAAGAAGTTGTAGTTTTATAAAAGCTACATTAGATTATGATTACTTACAATGAATAGGGGGTTCATCGGAACGGCGAATCTTTCTTCATAGAAGACTTCACGTACTAGTTCATCGTCATCGTCATAATCATCATCATCATCATCACTGTGGTTACTGCTGAAGCTCCAATCTGAAAAGATATGAAACACTTATTTAATCACAATTAAGTCATCTGGAAGCGGTTTAAAATTTATTTATATATTTTTACTTTAATACGGTTAAATTCAATTAAAATACAAAAAGTATAAATTTCGTAGAAGATTCGCATTTAATATTTAAATAGTGTAATGTAAAGAATAAGAGATGTTAACTGTGAAAGGTTGAAATATTCTTAACAGAACCTGAGATGTTTAAAAATTTGGGTAATTCTGGATATTTGGTCAAAATTTTCAACTTGTTTATAGTTTAGTCAGAATATTTATAAATATGGACAAGACTAAAATAAAAATAGTCACAGATAATTCGTAGGTTTATTTTAGCATTCTAGTAGAATTTATTCTCTAAAAACTGATTGAGATAAATTATAAATAAAACGACGAAGAGAAAACATTAAATTTAGAAATCGGCTACTGCATTATTTATATTCTGTTTTAAAATCTAGTCAGCAATATTTCTAATTAAAAAAAAACATTGTCTTACATAAATGATCGTACGTGCTGTCAGTAGAGATGATGCGTTCACCGAAAGTTGCGTTGAGGTCTTCATCAAAATGCTCATCTGCCATTAGATTGATTGGAATGTCATCTGCCGTAGAACTGGCTTCGTCATGATGGTTATCCGCCATTGGTCTGGCTTCATCAGGATGATCTTCTGGCATTGTTCTAGCCACATCTGCAGCAAACATCATCAGATGCCAGGGTGAGGAGATTTGTCTTCCATTGTTGTTGAAGCTCATTTTTCCTTCACTCGTCAGATACAAATATTAAAAAACTGACTTTAAATGAAATTATACTTTAAACGTTTTCAACAAAATAAATATTGGTTACGATTGATCTATTTGATCAGAAGAACTGCGTATTTGTGGTATTATTTATAAAATCAAAAGAAACACAATTTCTGTCGTATGATCACAATAAATGGTGAAATCACAAGGATTGCTGTAGTAACGACTTCGATACTCTTTAAAAAGGTAATGATAGATTAATCTATATTTTAAACTATTTATACGGTTTTTAATCAAAGATGCACCAATAAGCTCATTAGTGAAATAATTACTCCGCCCGGCACAATTTGGGAAAGTTTGGATTGTACCACCCCTTAATGACTCTGACGCGTACTTTTTATGACTCATTTTCTTATTATTTTTTTAAATGGATTTCAATTCCAACGTACCATAGTTATAATGGTTTATTTCATTTAATTTCTGACAACTTAGATTAATCTATATGTTAAATTATTTATAAGATTTTCAATTAAAGATGCACCAATAATCTCATTAGTGGAACAACAAATCCTCCTGGCACGGATAAGTTTGGATTTTACAACCTTTAATGACTCTTAACGCTTACTTTTTTAAGACTCATTTTCTTAGTGGTTTTGTGAGCAGTAGACCTTAGGTTTGACATATTAATTAAAATAAAACAATTATTTTGTTTGTAACCACGATTTATTTATTTCAATATCAACTCGTTTCGCTTAACTCAAGCCTCTTCAGGGTATAAAATTAAACTTAGTTGAAGCTGAAGATGCTCGAGTTGAGTTGAGAACCAGTCGGTATTAAAAAAAATTAACACAACAGATAGAACTTGTTGCTTTGAAAATCAGCTACGAAACGAAAAGAATTTCGTTTTGTTAAATGCCATGTTTTTTGCAATTACAATATGCATATTCACTTTTTCATGAGATTTTGTTTCTCTCATTGTCACGTAATGGCAAATAGAACCATGTTGTGCCAAGCAAATGAGTTCGAACACAATGTAAATAGAACCATGTTGCTCCTATTTTATCAACGGCCGATATAACTTAGTTGTTTAGTTGTTATAAATTATAATTAAGTTTTTACAATAGAACGTTGCACTTAAATTACAAGTGAACCTTGTTTTGAAAAGCACAATTAATGTATTTTATATATAACGTTTTTTGCTTAAATATCTGTGAATTTACTTAAGTTGGACATATTTTAGATTGCCTTTTTTGCCCCAAGTTTTTCTGATCTTTCAAAATAAGTCCAATTTTAGTAAGTAAGTAAGAAAATTTATTTTTAAATAGGTTTATAGATATATTGAAGTATTCAATTACATATATATTGATAAGGGAAGTACTCGTATAAGGAAAGAACTATTTTGTTTTTAAAAACATACAAAATTTACTTATATTTAATTAAAATGTATATATTTCAACAATATCTAATCTATATTATACAAGAGTCAGTTAATTACAAAAATAGTAAAATAATACAAATATTTAACAATAATATTCACAGCAATTTTTTCATGCTCATGAGTTTTAGTGAGGATAATTCATAAATATAATTTAATATTTAGTAGTACTTTAGTAAGTAAGTAGTCAATATAAATAGTATTTAATTATTTTGGTGCAGTTTTTTTTTCCTCGGAATCATCGAAGAATTTTTCATAATCACTGTCGTAGGAAGCGTAAGAGATGTCCATGTCAGATGTCAGACTATCTGCATCATCTTCGTCGTCATTGGAATAATTCTAAAAAAAAACGAAATTTTAGTTTTTGGAATATGGTATATGGTATGAGAAAATAAAAAAAGTTGCCCAGAGAAAGGACTTAAAAGCTTATAAGGTAGATCGTATCCGCAAATGGTACGCTTTCAAACCAAATTTAAGCTAGCCAGTTAGCACTTTGAAAGTTAGCAAAAATTGCAAAGACAGCTCTCAATTATTAATTTACTGTTATTATGAAAAAAATGTTTGAAGTTACCGGAGATTTGAATTATTAATCTTTGTTGATTGTTATATTAATGTCAGTGATGAGGCTTACCACATATTGGAGATTGCAATTAGCAGATGGTCAGCATTATCACTCCAATCAGGGTCATAGCTTGAATCTATAAGAATAGTAAACCTTATTAGACAATTTTATCAAGGAAACGTTCAATTTAGGGTAGGGTTAAAAACAAATGAGCACTATATAGGTATGATTTGAGATTTTCACGACCAAAATTATTATAGTGATTTATTGTTGGGGTGTTATGTCGTGTTTTGCTACCTTAGTCTTGGTGGCGGATGCTAGGCCGGTGGAGGGAGATTATTTGAACGCTTCAACCGAACTCTTGACCGCAGGGGAAGGGATGAATTCATATGTCACTTCTAGACACACTGACCCCCAGCTTCATATCTTTTTTCTTCCCAAAACTTCCTCTTTACCCTTTCCTTAAAAATACCCTCCACATGGCATACCCAACAATGACGTAGGCCCCGAGGAAATTATCGTTTTCCTCAGTGCCTCTTGTATGAAGTTAGTAAAATGATTTTTATGCAATCAATCTACTTTCACTGCGTTTTATGCAGTTACACAACATCAATTTATTCATTAGTTTTTGGCAATGTATTCTTCAATGAGGTGTGTAATAAATTAATAAAGTTTTATATTTTCTACCCGTGTTACCTACATTCAATGTTTTTAATTCCGTAATTAATATATTATTCTTTCATATCAAGGGTTGTGTGTTTTACACGAAACAACCAAGCTGTAATAAAAAAAAACATTAAGACGATGCACAACGTCGTGTAATATTTTGAATCTGGCCGCCATAAATAACACTCCTTATGTAAATGGCGATAAGGGTTAAATTCCCGCTTAACACCATCAAGCTATTCTGATTTAGGCAAGAAAAAAACATGACCAAAAAGTGCCTTTTATTTTATTTTGTAGATGTTCAGGCATAAATATTAAAATGTTTTTTAATCATTTTATAAACAACTTAATTTGCCATTAAACCATAACAGAAAATGGGTTCGTAAGTCGGATATTTTGAACTTTGAAACAGTTTTCATAGGCCTTATAAATTATTTTTTTCTGGGCTTATAAAAATACTTACGTTTAAAATACTCGATGATTTCAAAGGCCAAGATGTATTATACTCGCGGTATTTATTTAAAACATCTGAAACATTTCTAGGCGACCAAATTTTCAAACCAAAAACACATGATTTTACGTTACCACGTAATGCATCGCCTTAATAAACTTTTAAATCTCAACGGACACTAGTGATTCCTTCTGCACTGAACACGAAACAAAAGAAAAAGATCTAAAACTTGATAATGTTCTTTTTCCAACTACTAACTACTTTTTTGAACTACTAAGCATCCAATAAAATTGTATTCCGATAATGGGGACCTATCATCCTAAGATAACTTGTAAGCTTATCAGGGCTAGACTACACTGTGACTAGAAAAACTTATGATATCGCATGAATCAAAACTTTGCTCAGAAATCATAATATTACTGATGCAGGTTTTTTTGTAATCTGTCATTATTTTATTCAGGTGTTGCTACTGTAGGTGAAGTTCCTTGCTACTGCTTTTCAGTTAATATTATGTGCTTTTAAATGCGTTATTATTGTAACAAATGTGATTGATAAAAATAAGATAAGACTCCATTGAAAAAATCCACAATAAATTCCTAAGATTTATTAACTATAAAGTCGGTCTACCAATTGAAACAATAAACTACAATCACTTGATGAAAGAACTAAACTTATTATTAATTATAGTAATAGCAGTCATTTAGATGCTCTCGTATACCTAGATTGCATGCATTTGGCAATGTTTTCTAAGAAGTAGTAGATGTGTTCAACTGCACGGAATACAGTTATAAGAAGGCTATAATAACATACCTCAATCACAATAATCAATGTCAGGAATGATAATATTCTTCTGCATGGCTTCTATATCATATTTTACTGAATCTAAACTATTTCTTCAGATATCTTATAGTGTTAGCTAACATATGTAGTATTTTATTAAAAAATATTATTTCTTATAAAAGTATCATTGAATTGCTGACAGCCCTGTATTGTTAATGCCAAGTAGCCATACCTACCCAGCTATTTGAAGTACAATTAATTTTGTGGGTAACAATAAACTCACCACCGACTATTATCATAGACACCTCATACGGAGGCCTCATAGAAGGCCACATAGAAGGCCTCAGCACGGGAAAGCCACTCAGTGAGGCCATCATTACTGGAAAAATTTAAAATATAAAAAATATTGCACCAAATAAAAAAAAAAACATCAACTTATGACAGGTCTTATACAAGCCTAGTATATATTAGTTCAACTATTGCTATACTGGTTCATACTACATATTTCTTTTGAATTATGCATTGTCTTACTGAACTTATATTAATATTATTAACTGCATCACTTGCAATAGTGTTTTTGTATAAACATTAATTGTTCTTTAATTTATTGCTATTAATTATCCTGTTTACCACTGAACGCTTGTAATTCAATTATCACTGTATTGTAAAAGCCATTTTATAGCATTTGAATAAATAAATAACCAATAAATTTTTTAATAAGTTAAGTTATTTACTTAGATTTATTGATTCAACACTTAAGTGTACTAAGACATCCACCTATATTCCCTACTAGTTACCCTACTTACGCATTTGCCTCGATTTTATGGTTTTTGAACCATAATGGTTTTTGAACCATAAAATCATAATTAAAAAATTCTCCTAGGACATCATTTTTTTATTTGCTTGGCAAGGAAATACCTTTATATTTTTCAAGCTTTTTCCGTCGCATGCAAATGTTTTTTATTTTATCTGTATAAAGCGCGTCGCCAAATTTAACTTCATTTATCATAATTTTTGATTTTCAAGGTTATAGTATTGTATTTATTTACAAGAAAACCTAATATTATGACATATTTTATTGTGAAGAATGTTTATTTAGCTGGAAAATTAAAGAGAGAAAAAAAACATTAATTTAAAATTCAATTATCCCACCAAATATACTATTATTTTTATTCAACAATTATTTCACTAGAAAATACGAAAATCGGTGTTAATTGTAATAATTATCACTTTAAAATAATGTTTCATAAAACAAATTGTGTCAAAGAGTAGTTTATCATAAGAATTGTTTTTGATACTTAAAAAGTACCCAAAAATAAAACTTGCCTTTAAGTTTACTATTTTGGACGGGAACCGAACATGTTAAAAAAGAAAAACTTATTTTAGACTTTTGTAAGTACCTCCACAGTAATGTATAATATAGGTTTATATGTGTATATTAGGTGATATAATAATGTATAAGTTTTGAAGGTTTTGGGAGGAAAATAATAGTTGATGTGTATTGTAAAATCAGTGTTCTATTTAAAGTAATACATAATGATGTACATTTGTTGAAATGAGATTTTTACACAGATGTACAATTTGATAATTTTTTTTTTGTGTAAATATAGATCATTCAATATAATTTTTTTCTTAGTTACCTGCAATAATAGCATGACGGGAATCTAAACCGTTTAATTAAAATATACGTAATACTATGAATTTGATTACCTAGTTTGGAACAAACTAGATATAATATTTTTTAAATAGTTCAGTGTAGGAAAAATGAGACAATTTTAGTAGAAAGATTAACCCAATTCAAAAACATAATATTCAAATATTATTTTATTTATTAATAGTTGGTAATAAATAACATGCTCAATTGTTCATAATATCCAATAGACAGGTGGGTCGGGTCAGTTTTTTTCAGAACAGAACAACTGAAGATTATGTATCAGACAATAGTTGTCAGTTTCAGTAAAAAAGCCAAGTCAACAATCATTCGTTGTCTGCATCATGTTCATCATCAACGACTATCGGAAGAAGCCAGTTAGAAGAGATCCAAGTCTTAAATAATTCGTTGTCTGCATCATGTTTTTCGTCTTCGGAGATCGGAGGAAGCCGCTCAGTAGAGAACCAAGTTTTAAATCATTCGCTGTATGCATCCTGTTCTTCTTTATCGAATATCGGAGGAAGCCAGTCAGTAGAGATCCAAGCCTTAAATAATTCGTTGTCTGCATCATGTTCTTCGTCATCGGAGATCGGAGGAAACCGCTCAGTAGAGAACCAAGTCTTAAATCATTCGTTGTCTGCATCATGTTCTTCGTCATCGGAGATCGGAGGAAGCCAATCAGTAGAAATCCAATTCTTAAATCATTCGTTATCTGCATCATGTTTTTCGTCATCGGAGATCGGAGGAAGCCGGTCTGTAGAGAATCAAGTCTTAAATTATTCCTTGTCTGCATCATATTCTTCGTCATCGGAGACCGAAGGAAGCCGGTCAGTAGAGAACCAAGTCTTAAATCATTCGTTGTCTGCATCATGTTCTTCGTCATCGGAGATCGGAGGAAGCCAATCAGTAGAAATCCAAGTCTTAAATCATTCGTTATCTGCATCATGTTTTTCGTCATCGGAGATCGGAGGAAGCCGGTCAGTAGAGAACCAAGTCTTAAATCATTCGTTGTCTGCATCATGTTCTTCGTCATCGGAGATCGGAGGAAGCCAATCAGTAGAAATCCAATTCTTAAATCATTCGTTATCTGCATCATGTTTTTCGTCATCGGAGATCGGAGGAAGCCGGTCTGTAGAGAATCAAGTCTTAAATTATTCCTTGTCTGCATCATGTTCTTCGTCATCGGAGATCAGAGGAAGCCAATCAGTAGAAATCCAAGTCTTAAATCATTCGTTGTCTGCATCATGTTCTTCGTCATCGGAGATCGGATGAAGCCAATCAGTAGAAATCCAAGTCTTAAATCATTCGTTATCTGCATCATGTTTTTCGTCATCGGAGATCGGAGGAAGCCGGTCAGTAGAGAACCAAGTCTTAAATCATTCGTTGTCTGCATCATGTTCTTCGTCATCGGAGATCGGAGGAAGCCAATCAGTAGTAATCCAAGTCTTAAATCATTCGTTATCTGCATCATGTTTTTCGTCATCGGAGATCGGAGGAAGCCGATCAGTAGAAAACCAAGTCTTAAATCATTCCTTGTCTGCATCATATTCTTCGTCATCGGAGATCGAAAGAAGCCAGTCAGCGAGGGAACCAAGTCATAAATCATTCGTCGTCCGTATCAGATTCATCAGACTCTTCACTATCTGAAGCCAGCCAGTCGGCTACGAGGAAGGCAACAAAGCTATCCGAGGCAGCTGTATCCCAGACTACCTCATAATCAAGCTCCTCTATTTCATCTTCGACTTCCTCTTCTGTATTGTCCCCCTCGTCAGCAGCGTTAGGAGCCTGTGGAAGAAAATAAATTAAATATTAAAGATATGTTAATGCAATCATAATGATGTGAGAAAATAGAAACGCTATGGCTTAGATATAATTCCCCAATTTGAAAAATCGTACAAGAGTTAAAATAATTATATCAATACTGTTTGAGTAACTATCCGTATTTTCTTAATAATAAAACTGAATCAGTTCAATACTTGTCGGTGTTTCGAAGTATTTTTTACTTTTATGCAATGGGATTTTTAGGTATTTTTGGTGTTTGATCCAATTCATAACCAAGCACCATTACCATTGAGGGAATTTTATAATTTATTGAATTTTTTTATCTTATTCTGAGTGTTATTTTATATTCTCTAATATTTACTTTTTTGCGCGGCCTTTTTTGATACAAAACTTGGATATCTTTGGATTTGAGGTCGAAATACCCAACAAAATTAAATAATGATATTTTTATTTAAAAGGTATAACATATATGTAGTTTTTAGGTACAGAAAAGTTTGTTTATTTATTAATTTTTTGTGAAATCGACAGTTTACATTTAATCAGTTTGTACATAAGTGTTATTTAGTAAAATAAAACCAATTATGTATTTCCTCCTTGTGGCTTTAACTGAGAATATGGAATAATTTATTTAAATTTGTATGGGAAAATAAAGATTGGAATTTATAAATGTCATTTATCTTTTTGAAGTGAAACTTCTTTACGCGCGTCATGCAATTTCGAGGACCGGAGTAAAACCGACTCATGACCGAAACGAAAATGCGGGACCACCGATTAAAGTTCATTTGATCTAGTCAAAGTTTTGAAGTAACATATAAATGCTTCTTAGCTCATCCCGACAACTGGCGTTGGTGGTGTAATGGTCAGCATAGTTGCCTTCCAAGCAGTTGATCCGAGTTCGATTCTCGGCCATCGCACGTTATTTTTTTGTTTTTAACGCCTTTTTCATTCAATATCTTATTTTTTAGTAGGTCAGAACATTTTTTAAAAGAAAATAATATTGCAAAATAATAAAAACACTTATCTCACTGTGATAAAACATTACTCCGCTAGAGCGCGCTTTGCGTTATTGTGTTGGATTAAAATTATTATCTAATCCGTATATTATGATAATTGTATTACATTTATTTAATTAATTTATTTATTTTGATAATATGTAATAATTTACAGAAAAAAAAATTAAAACTATCTCCCTCTGATAAAATATCCGTTCGCTAGAGCGCACTACGCGATCTTGTGTGGGATTCTATTTCTGTACATTGTACATTATTTTTAAAAATATATTATATTTTGGGTGTGATGTAGGTAACATTATAAAACATAACAAGCTCTCATATTTTCAGAACCTACATAATATAATCAATTTATGCGGCTTTGCTTACAGTTGGTGCTCAGCGTGGTTGGCTTTCAATCAGTTAAGCGAGGTTCGATTCTCGGCTGTGGCATTTTTGAAGTGAAACCTTGTTGAGGTGGGGGAGCCGCTCACGAACGTTCTCTCTCTTCTCTTCTTTCCTCTCTCTCAGACACCAGCGAACTGCGCCACGCCAAGCATCAGCTGAAACTAGAAGTTTCACTTCTGTCTTGCGTAGGCTTGACACACCCACTTTTTTACTTCTACCATCGTGTAGAATCACCTCCCGAAGTGAGTGTACTTTATCCCCGTTCAACCCGTATATTATTTTTAATGAATTAATTGTGAAATAATATAAATTCATAAAATAAAATTTACTTGCGCACGCCGGTATTGAACCCTTGACCTTCGAATTGCTAGTGGAGAGCCTTACCTCTCGACCACGGAGGCCATCTTCGAATGATTTCATTAATTTGTAAAAAGAAATTCATTATATTCGAAGGATTTGATTCTAAGAAAAAAGTTTGATTATTTCAAAAAAATGTCTGTATTAAAAGGATTGAAATAAATATAGCAAGTAACTGGGTTGTAACATTATATATTAAAAGAAAAAAACATTTTTAGTACACAACTTTTCTATTGTACCAACTAGGTTATCTCAAGCTTCGTCAGAGCTATTACAGAGCTAATATAATAGCCCTGACAAAGCTTGAGATAAGCTAAACCTGGTTGACTGTCATTTATTAATTCGATTAAAAAGTGGAATATTACACAGTGTGTTTTTTTCATTCAAAGAAGTTGATTCGATTAAAAGTATTCGATTATATTAAAATAATTTCATTGTGTTTGATGAAGAGACTTACCGCTAAATGTTGGTTGTAGTACGCGATGATGAATTCGATATCATTAAAGAACTCTTCAGTGACAAAATTGGGTTCTAAATCATCAAACTGAAGTGATGAATCATTAGCAATGTCAGGTCCTCCATCATTAGCAAAATGAGGTTCTATAGGTTCTTCAAAATCTTCACTGGACTCATCGCTGTCACTTATATCTGAAAAGATTAAAAAAAAATTGATTGGACACGCTTAAAACGAATTCAACGCGATCAGAATGCAGGAGACAATATTATTTTTAATAATAGAATCAAATAAACTTTCCAAAATTAGATGTGTGATTATTCAATTTTATGCGCTGTATAGTTTTACAGTGCCAGATTTTTATTAAAGGGGTTAACAAAGGAAAATATTGTAAGGAAAAGAGATAAATAAATATGTACATTTTATATTGAAACAACTTTAAAAGGTTATTCCCATCAATGTAATATATCATTGAAGAAGATAATACTAATAAATCTAAAGGAAATATGAAACAGAATGAGACACAGAAAAATAAAAGCATAACGGTCTCAATTGGAAATCAAACCGAGGATCTATATTATCGGGACAACGCGTTTAACCACTCGACCATTAGCACCAAATTATGATAAGTCATTTTTGTCGATTTCATATTTCAGAATTAACAATCGTATCTTGCAACTAATTTTTGGTAGCTATCTTTGTCTATACTCTTTTGTGTCTTGTTCTGTTTCATGTTTTGTTTAGATTTATTAGCACTTCTTCACGGATATAAGTTCTTTGAAAAATAACAACATTTTTGCGGAGTGATAATTAATTAATTTAATTAACCTCGTATGGTCTTTTAGCGTATGTTTGTACAAAAAACGACAATAAAAGTAGATTATTCTTGTGTACTTTAAATAACAAGTTGATACCGACTCATAAAAGTTTTTCTATCCCAATTGTATTACTGTGGCAACCTTTAAAATACGTTTATGTATTTTTACATTTTAAAAGAAAAACAAACTGGAAATGTAACAAAATTCATACAAAATTGTTCATTTGTAATATTATAATTTTTAGAAAAAAAGTTCCTCTATCGGTTTATCACTTTGTAATGGGATTATTATTTTTTAAAACTTAGTTAACATCACTCAATATAAATGTAACTAGGTAATATTATAACCCAAAAGAGTCATTCATATGCTTTCTGTTCTCATCTGTTTTTTTTTTTGTTTTTTTTAATGTCAAACAAATCATGAATCTGGCGGAACTTTTAAGGTGACCTGACGACAAAATCTCCTAAGACACCAGGAGCTAACAGCAATAAATAAATAAAATAGTCTTTTCATAAAAAAAATCTAATCTTAAATCAAATATACAGAGTGATTGGGGATAAAGTGCACTTATTTCAGGAGGTATTCATTATTCATGATTTTAGAAGTAGAAAAGATAAATAATCCCGAACTTAGTGCGCTTTACTCCCGGACATCCTGTATTACGAGAGTCGCACAAATATACATAGTGATCGGGGGTAAAGTGCACTTACTTCGGGGGGGGGGGTAATATACATGACTATAGAAGTAGCAAACAAAAATAATTCCAAAGTTGGTGCGCTTTACCCCGAACATTCTGTAGTACACAATAGAGAGTTGCACAGATAATAATTTGAAATTATCAAATATTTCTCGCCGAAATTATTTAACTTTATATAATACATATATTTTTATGCATAGAGGGTCCAATTGTGCTATTATAACCAAATTTAAATTAATAAACATGATATTTATAACTGGGAATCCTTCCTAGTTGGAGAGTCAAATTTCTAACGAAACAAAATAAATTGTATTTTTAAAAAACACTTTCGATCTTCTATTATTTGTCATTGTAAATAAACATGTAAATGTTTCATTTTATTCTAAACATTACTTATTATGTTATCTTACTTCAAAAGGCTTGCGTTTTGTCTCATGGATTTAATTTAGGGTATTATGTCGTGTTGCGCTACATTCTTATTTAGTCAACGTTTCGGATAGCATCACATCTGCCCTGTTTATAGACACTGTAGTGCTGGCCAAAACGTTTGCTAAATAAGGAGATAACGCAACACGGCATAATAACCCAAACATTCTTAGTATAATGTACTACCTAATGAGCGATAATGATAATAATACAATTTTGAATGTAAAATACGAAAAATTTATACTTACAATCGTTAAAGAGCTGCCCCTGCGGATGATCAAAATCACTGATGAATGAATTGACATTCCTCTTTTTGGCCATTTTTTACTTTCAACTCGAACAAACTCTTTCGAATTGAGATATAATCAAAACACTGGCTTTAGATTTATTTGCAAGCTTTTAACTATAAAAAAATTAAATTACACACTTTGCATTAGTTGAAAAAAAATTGACATAATAACAGGACGTTTTAATTCGTTATGACACATTCAGGAGCGACTTAAATAGAAACACCTTCGATGAACTCTGATCGGTTAGTGAAAAACTTTTCAGTAATTGTTGAGTATTTATGCTTATTTAAATAAGGGGTGGACTGCAAAAATTGTAATTAACTCAACAAATATTTTACCGATAGTAGCTCGGGTATGTTCGGGCATTTCCCCACCCCTAATGACCTGCCCTTATATCTCGTTCAAGAAGGTGATGTCTTTTTATACCTGTGTTGTGTTTTAAAACTAAAATAATACACATAACAATAAATAATTTCAAGAATCGAAGCAAAATGAGGCCGACTTAATGAATACGCAGAAAATTATGGTAGAGAAAGTCGTGGACGCCCGATGGAGACATGACACGATTAATAGAATCAATTATATGATTCCGAATAACAGAGTATGTACGAATGTGTGTGAAACAAGGAGTGTTTTCCAAGACCGAGTTGTTTGGCGGTTCATCCTCCCTGCCTATTCCTGCAGGAAAAACAGAGTGATGGTTGGTTAGTTTTTTTTTATAGTGAATACCTCACAAGAGTCCCAACTGCTCCCGTCTGGAGCCAGTGAGACTATGGCATCCCCAATTGGGGGATGTTGTGAGGCTGAAGGTAAGTGGGGAAGGGAAAGAGGAAGGTGGGGAAGTACCTGGCTATTCAGATCTAGTCACTAAACACGGCTAAAGCCATTTGGAGCAACGTTTCAATTCTGAATGGTGGTCTTACACCAGGGCGATATTGTTATTATTAGTTAAAAATGATGCCTGAGTAGCAGAGATGTGCAAAATGGGTACCCAACACCATTTGAAATGCAAAATGAAAATGGTTCAAAACTTTTCCATTTGAAAATGCAAAATGCAAAATGGTTTTTAGAAAAGCATTTCAAATGCAAAATGCAAAATACCTATTTTCAAAATGCATTTAAAATGCAAAATGGTTTCTCAGATCAAACAATTAAAATAATTATAGAGTTTTAAAACAGTTTTGTCATTTAATAATGGACATCAATGTAAGACAAACATACTACATGATGGTAAATCAAAAAATGCCACGACTACGGATTATGAACCACAAAAAATTTGCGCGGGACAAATGTTGCCAACGTAAAAGCATAGAAACTGCTATCTAACATGTAATATTACAGCGTCATGGCCCCATGTTCAGTATTTGAATCAGTATTATTTGTAATGGTATCACTCAATTGCCAGGGCTTCTACCAGGGAGCAACTTGACAAATGTAAATTATCTCTCATAGCGAGGTTGAGGACCGACTGATATTTGGGGCTTATGGAATAAAGATGAGTGGAGATAGTAGAAAGAATGTTGCAAAAAATCATTTAAAATGGAAAATGCATTGAGAAAAGCATTTAAAATGCAAAATGGTTTTTAAAAAAGCATTTAAAATGCAAAATGGAAAATACCCATTTTGATTTTTGCATTTTGCATTTCCATTTGAAATGGATTTATTTGAAATAAAGTACATCTCCGCTGAGAAGGTTCGACTGTGTAGAGTGCATGTGCGTAAAAAGTTAGTTAAAATAGTCAATGGTTTATTAAATTTTAATGTACTCTTTAATTTTCATATTCGGAATCGTCGAATTCCATTTTTCACTAATGAGAAAGAATTATATCTTGTTACATTGACTTTATCACAGTGTAGGTCATTTGATAATGATTTCTAATTTGTTTATAATAATAATAGAAAATACATAATATTAGAAATGTTTTAAACGACTATTTATTTTTATATATATATACGCCTAAAATGGCTTTTACATATTTGAAAGAAGGTTGATATTATCATTGTAAATAAGCTGTAAATGCGAAGTTGGTTAAGAGGAACTGCCCGGCCCTTTTCATACAAAACTTAAATTTGGATTTGAGACCAAAATACCCAACAACTGATTTATTATTTTTTAAATCAATAGGTATGTCAGATATTTAATACGGATGTATGCTATTATATTTATTTGTGTTTTGAATTATAAAATATAGGCCTTTAGAGAGTGTAATTTTTCATGATTTTAGAGTCAGCTTTAAAAATTACTTTTGAGCTGTTGATAATTATTTTAAAAAATAACTCTGTTTACTATAAAAAATATGAGGAAATATAAAATTAAACTTATTAAAAAATGAAATTTGACTGGCGAATATTTCAATTACAGTTGACTGATTTATATTGGAACCCAAATTTGTCGCGCATAAATGAAAATTTCTACCAAAAAACTTTTTTTTTTGCAAAGTTTTATCTTTATTTTATTTTTACATTATACAAAAATAGTATTATTTATTTTTTTATAATATAATATTGAATACATTTTATGATTTTGACTGTCCAACTAGGAAGGATTCCTGTTTCTGTACAGTCAAATTTACAAGTTTCAAGTTATCCTAGACGAATACAGGATTTAAGACTAGCTAAAATAAGTATGTTAAAACGAAGATACATAAAAAGATACATAAAAAAGATACATAGAGGCGTTCGTGATTTCAAATTACATTTTTTAGTATCATTTCGGAATCAGTCCTGCCTAGATCCAACAACCATTTTGTTACTTAGGGCAAGATATTTTTTTAATTATTAACATTAACTCACAAACATTTTCAAAGTAGCCTCAAAAATCATTAAAATTTATTTGTTACCTTCTTATTAATGTTTAAATGGTGAAGCTATAGTAGTGCTTTGAGTAAGTTAAATATATATTTATTTTTGATTAATTAATGATCAATTTATAATAATATAATGTAACCTAACCAGACGCCTTGTCATTGATAGTTACTATAGTATGTATTGTGTAATCTAATGTAACCTAAAATAATGTATTGCTATATTGGAACCTATACTAAACATTTATAAGTTAAACATAGACAAATCCAAGAAATAATTAACTAAAAATTCTTCCACAACACAGGTTCGCCTAGTGAGGCAGGTTATGCACAACTTAAAATAAAGTATATTATGCGATTTCTATATAACACTCTTACATACATAATTACTTTTTCTTCTATTAGAAACTGCTCTATTATTGTAACATTATTCTTTCAACAATGTCATTGTTACTAACTTACATATACAGGATTTACCAATAAGAGGTGTTATTTTGAATAGCCCGCTATTTCGGTAGATGATACTTTTGAAGCTGTCATTTTTTTACATTTGACAAGTAAAACCTACGCCATTAATAAAAATGGAACGATACACGCTTCAACAACGCATTGAAATTATTAAAATTCACTTTAATAATTTGAGTGAATCAAATGCAAATCATCTTGAGTGATTAGGTCCATGTCCACCTCGGTGGCTTCGTCAACAAGCAAAATTATCGCATCTGAGGCTCGTAAAACCCAAGAGTTATTGTTGAAAAGCCTCTATATACTCAAAGTGTGACTGGTGCGGTTTATGGTCCGGCGGAGTCATTGGACCTAACTTTTTCGAAAATGAGGCTGGAGCAACAGTTACGGTGAATGGATTGCGCTATTTAGAGATAATCAATGATTTTTTATGGCAGAAATTGAATGGTATTGATTTCGACAACGTTTGCTTTCAACAAAACGGCGCTACGTACCACACAAGCAACGAAACCATTGATCTTTTACGATTGAATATCAAAATAACACCTCTTATTGGAAAACCTTGTAGTATACTTTACTTACTAATGATTTATTATAAATTCTGTAATTTTTTGATGAAATAAATAATTTATTTTAATTTGTTCTTTCAAATATTTTTCTGTTTCAAATTTTCGACTGAGAGTTTATTGTCTTCGATGATTGGTTTAAAACAAGGTGCTATATTTATTTAAAAAATATCTTCAAAACTATCTCAAATTAATTCCAAAAACAAAATGGTGTTGTTGCAGGAAGGCTGTCAGGAAAGGTAGAAGGAATGAGTCATGATGATACATTTATAAAATGGTTTATTTTAAATTATTAATACAGAAACATTGGTAGTCATCAGTAGATTACAGGCAATTGTCATTAATATAATAACTTTTGTCAAATTTGAGATAAACAATTGTCTTGTACATCATCTCACTCGGGCACTAAAATAAATTGTCGTGTCAACAATGGAATACAGGAAATTTATTAAAAAGTACAATAATACAGTCAAAAATCATTAATATAATAACTCTCTTCAATTTTAAGATACAAACATTGTTGCATAACACAACTCTCACATAGCGAGTACTAATTTTCCTGTCATTTTATTCTGGACAGTAAAAAGGACGTGGAATCCGTTATTTGTTTCATATAAATTGATTTTTTGTGTTAATACCGCAAAGTTCGTAACCACTCGGAGCCAGTGGGTATACGGCATACCCATTTAGGGGATTTAGTGAGGCAGAAAGGAGTAGGGAATAGTATTGGATAGAAAATAGGACAAATACCTGGCTATACACATCTGATTACCAACTACGGTTAAAGTCATTTCAAGCAACGTAACGGTTCAGAAAATAACAAATTTTGAGGTAGGAAATTCAGCAAGTCTTCAATTAAAAATTTAAAATTCTTCATCTTCGGTTTCGGATTCGGAGCACGAGGCATCATATGCACTTTCGTAGTCGACCAGTTCATTATAGTCGAGATAGTCTTCGATGCCCTGTGGAAAAACACATTTATTAGTATTTTTTAGATAAGATTAACACAGAATCGGTGAAAATAAATTGGAAATTGGCGACAAATTTCACAACAAATCAAGTAGAATGTAATAGAATGAAATCCTCAATAAATATGAAGAAATGTACTAAATTCATGAATGAATATATTCATGTACTAAAGCTAAACAGAAACCACGAATGATTTTATATTCTAGTGATGAACTACGAGTTATTATATTATTAAGTTAAACATATTTTACGACACGACTTCGCTCAGCTTTTCTCTCGATTTAAAAATGGTGTAAAAAACGACATGGATTTTTTTACATTTTGTAGTTATTTCAAGGTATCATAACTCAACTTAAAAATGATGCTTTGACGTAAAAATAAGTTCAATGGTTAGAAAAAAGCAGATGTGCATTTGTAATTACCGATTCATCACCGAAATCCATATATGCTTCAGCGTTCACAATCTCGTCGTATTCTTCTTCCATGGCCTCATCTTCTACCACGGGATCAACAGGAAGTCCCTCTGCAATAGCTTCTTCCATACTAATTATTACGTATCCGCCCTCACCTCCAGGCTCGCCAGGTGTCAGGTCGTGCACCAACTGGATATTTGGGAGCAAAGCCTGTGAAACAAAAATATACAATTAGCACATCGCTTATATAAATATACATCGCTACTAACGAAATCTAACTTGACTCTAGGAGAACTTTCATTGGAATTAACAGAGGTAGTAAAGAGTATAAATTTAACTAGCTTTTTGAACTTTCGGTAATATGGGTGCGCACAAATACATTCAAAAGTTGTGTCATGTATAGATCTGTTTTTAGAGAATAAAAACCATAAAACACAATTAAAATTTGAATTGAAAATATTTTATAAATAGGTGGTACTTTTTATGTCTTTTTTCTGAATTTTTACAAATTTGTAAAAGTATTACCTTGCGTAAATGAACCCTGTAGGATGGAACATCCTTGTAAGTTTCCGTGTAACGGAAAAAAATCTCCATCCTCTCCCTTAATCGCTCTTCGTAGTCGGGGGCTCTGGGATCTGAAATAATAATTAATTCAATAAATAATTTGTTAAGCAATAGATAGAAGCCAGAGATAAGTTAGCGTCTCAGATGCTGATCGTACTATACAGTAGGGAATATACCACAAAAAATGGCCCAATTGAAAAACATTAAGGTCTCCCACAAATTTTCTTGTGGTATTGAGTTCATAACAGACACCTTTTCATATACATACTTGAATTTAAGAATGTCCAGTTTTCTTTCTTTAAACCCTACTGCACAGGACAGCAGCTCCTGCAGGTACACAACCGCTGACCCCCTAAAATTTTTGACTGGGGTATGTTATGAGGCTGAAGGTAATGGGGAAGAGGAAGAGGAAAGTGGTACCTGGTAACTGACTATTCGTATCTGGTCACCATTAAGACATTTCAAGCAACGTTCCAATTCTGAATGGTGGTCTTACAGGGCGATACTGAGTATCTGCCATTCTGGAACGTGCCGCAAACAAACTATATATTATTTAAAATGAGACTCTGGCTTGCCACGGAAGCCGTCAAACAGTTATGTAATCTACTAGAAAGAGTTACAAAGGGAATCGAACCTCGTGAATGTTGTTTAAATACCTGATGTATGGTTGTCGTTGTGCTTAATCATTTGGATAAAATATAGATAGAATATAGATAAAATATAGATAAAATATACATAGAATATAAAAATGACTTACCTAGTTCTGGTTGTCCATCTTGGAGCACCTCAGGAACATCTTCGTAAGCATTTCTGATCAATTCCACACGCTCCTCCCTTTGTAGAATCCCCAATGCGATATCTGCCGCGGCGACGAGGGCCTCCATATTAGATTTCGCTCTTTGTTGATCTTGCTGCAAAAAACAAAGAAAAAACTCTTGAAACAAAGTTATTTGCATCCAAAAAACAGAACAGTGACAAAACGGACCATGGCAGAAAATATATAAATATTCTAATCTACTTTAAAAATTGACAACTGATAAACAATCTCCACCAAAGTAAAAATTTCTCAATAAATATCTATAATTTGCGCTTCCACGTTCTTTAACGAATGTTTTGGACAGCTATACAATGTTCATCATCAGGGTAGATAGATAGATGTATGATGTCCGAAACAATGACTAAAGCAGGGAGAAGCGCAACACGGTATAACAACCCTAAAATAATTCACGGCAATATTGAAATTCTTTAAGACAGCAAAAAACAAAATTTATTTTCACTACTGCCAAAACTACAAAATACACTAAACGTGGTACATAAACTATGTACATATGTCTAATGTGGATAACGCTTCGAAACACAAGCTTCTTTTCATTACAATGCGATATCTATTTTTAGTCTATTTAAAAAGATTTTAATTTTTTCAGGAATCATCCGGATTTTCAATGAAATGACGTATAATTAACAATAGATTTTAAAAAAAATTTAATGTTCGCGATAATATTTATTCTTAAAAAGGCAATTTTTAAAATCTTAAGAGAAATTAATAAATACAAAATATGAATAAACTATGTACGATAATAACCAAAGGGTGACGTTGAATGTAATTGAAAAAATGTTTTAAACAAACTGCCGTAATTATTTAAACTTATTAACATTATTTTTAAACAAATTGAAAAGAGTAAAGTATAGGTACATATGACGTTCTTCAACTATCTCAGCTACACTAATAATACACGATTATATCAAAATGCGTTATAAAGAATTTTATATTTAATTACCACAAAAAATATTTAATCACTGAAAACTTCTAACTGGAAAACTTTTAACAGTAAGACGTAATAACACAATGTCAATGTCAATACACTCTGATGTTACTTCCTTCGAAGGACTTCACAATATGATGGATGATCTGTAAAAATTAGGCTATTTATGCAGTGGCGGGTATCACCACTACTTAAACATTACCGCCAAATAAAAACCTGAAGGGGGTAGGCGAATGGGCTCCAGGAAAAGTGCACGGAATAACCACCACTAATGCATTTGATTCATATATTAAATGATACGATTTATATCAAATGTAATTATGTTTTTTGGATAAATTTGAAGGTCCCGTAAATTTAAAGAAAAATTCACCCTTAACAAAAATTATGAATTTAGAATTAATCAAAATAGTTAATGAAAAATTAAAGTGTATCAAGCAATGCATACTAAAGTTTGGAAAATAGATTTTTTTAAATTATAATTTCTTTCATTGCTAAAAACATTTTAGGTGTTTTTTTTAGATAAACGTAATGCAACTAGGTACAAATTAATGATCTATCAGCAGGAGAAAAATGCAGTAAAGCCTTTTTTTATTTGTATTTCATGTGAATACCGCACACGAGTCCCAACTGTTCCCTACCGTTTGGAGCCAGTGACACTATAGCATCCCTAATTGGGGTATGTTGCGAGGCTGATGGTAATGGGGGAACCATCCAGAATTGAAACGTTACTTTAAACGACTTTAGCCGTGTTTGGTGACCAGATCTGGATAACCAGGTACTCCAAAAAATATAAAAATATTTACCTACGCGTGAAGCTGGTTAAGGCCCCTTAGTGACTTCTGAAACGATTTGAAACGGAGATATGTAAATACGAATGTTAGAAGAAGCGTGCTACTATTAAAAAACGATAATACTTGAGCGAAAATGGTGAAAATATTTAATAAAACAGGACTCGTTTGAAAAAGAGCAAAAATCTCTCGACAAATGTTTTACTTGCATTTAAAAATACACTGTGATTATTGTCATTCCTATATCATATTAAATAACAGAAAAAAACAGTTTTAAATAATTTTCGGAGCTTATTTTTTTTCTATCTAGGGAATTTCATATAATTTAACTTTTCGGCTAAACAAATGTAAAGATATTTATTTCATTTTGTTTTTTTTTTAGAACTTAAAATCTTAAAGAGTTAACGAGAAACTTGTTATAAATTGCCAGAAGTTGGGTATGCGGGGGCTTAATACTCGCATATTACTTAGAGAAAATATCATATTATTAATTATACATTTTGGTAAAAACTTCAAAGATGATAATAAAATTAATAAACTGTTTGGGGTAGAAATATCTGTTTTTGAAAACGCACTTCAATTTAGGATGACTTTTCTACAATCTTACAAAATTATTTAAAACGTATTTTATACATGTGTTGTAAAGCAATTATACAGAATGCACGTTTTTGGCAATGCCAATACAATCAGAAATCTAATAATGTAAAATTGACATTAAGGGCTTTGGCCTTTGTTAAGAGCCGTGCATTAGTTATGACTCATCGACAAGACTCATTGATTAGATTTTAATGATTTTCAAAGCAGCATATAAACCAAATTTACCAAATTACCTAATTACTATATATTTAGCTTCATGTTACGGTATACCATTCCTGAAAGGTTGTTTAAATGTGATAATAAGTAGGTAATTTGCAACAAGAAAATGAAAAATACCCACCACTTCAAATAATAAATAACAATGCCATTAATTTTATTACCTGTAAATGCGTTATAGTTTACGAACTGAAATAATTAGTGTATGTAATTACCCGACAGACGAAATATTTTATTTAATCCTTTCTCTTCATGATAGTAATGGTAACTTCAGTGCAATTAGGAATTTCAGAGAATGACTCATGGGATTAAAGGGTACTTTAAGTCAGTATTTCAGGAGAGAAACGGGATTTTTCCAGGTAATTTGGCAACTACATTAAGTCGACCTTAATCCCAAAATTTTAATCACCTGTGTTCGGGGGAAGCGATACGTTAGGATAGGGGCACAATCAAACACGATAATGTCGATTCTTGTAATAACAGACAACGGGGGAAAATATGTTGTGCGAAATTTATGTATTTTTAATTACAACATCTCTTATCTAGATGCTTCTATATTCATTCGTTCGTGGTACCTACTAATTATTTCACAAAGTGGTAGATGCTTTCAGTATCTGTTCCGATTGGGAATGCATAAGAGTCTCAACTCTAGTGAGACTGTGCCACTTGTAGCTTCAGGATTGTTGAGATGCTGGTGGAAGCGGACGTAGGATGTTGAGAAGTACCTATATATCATTATACACCGTAAGTTAAACTAATTTAGTTAGAAATCCATCACGAAGATATTGAGACCATGTTCCACTCTGTTTTAATATGATGAGGGCACGATTGAAGCAAAGTCTTTTCATCCCCATTTTCAGAAATAAATAATGGATTAAAGATTGAATTAGGTACCAATCCTTTTATTCCAATCAAACACGATAAATGTTTAAATTAACCAAAGTGATTCTGAAGGTATGTTAGACTCAGGCCCAAAATATAAGAATTTGTAACACCACTAATTTGTCCAAAAAATTTTTTTTTACGAAATAAATATGTACCTACACAGTAATTCAACAAGTTAAAAAAAAAATAATTATAATTATTCGTTTTAATGTGGTTTTAGATAAAACTTATAAAATAGTCAAATTTTGCATGTACATAAATTTGTGATATGGGTACTTAAATAATATTGATAGTTCTCAACTTAAAAGAAAGATCGAGGTGATTTTTCATATAAACGGCGTTATACAAATTATCAAAAAATATTATTAGTTACAAATATTAGAATGTCTCAAAATGCAAAACAACGCTATAGGGTACAGTATATTTTCTTGGTTTCTTCGTATGGCTGAATATATAGGTACCTACGTAAAATATTAGGTTGGTATCTATTATTTCAGGAAAGTCATTTTGAGAAATATTTTTTTATGTTCAAATCATTGTGGTTTTGGTATTATGTGACGATCTCAGATTTAGCGAAATCCATAATTTTCACCAATTTTTGGTGAAAAATTAAACTACCCTACAACCAATCTTAAACTAAACTAATCTAAAAATTAATCTATAATCTACAACTCCATAACATTCAAATTTTGCGTATTTTTAATAAACAAATGATTTACACAAAATAATTTAGGGTAATTTTTTTGTTTACATATTAATTATACCTAAAACCACCTGGTTTTCTAAAAATAAGTTTAGTTTGGAGATCTCGTATGTTATTGCAATATTTTTTATAACTTTTGGAATCATCACAATTTGTTTTCAGTGTAATCATCTTATATTATATTATTATAATTTTTTGACGTTGTAAAAGTCACGGCTTAGTCATCAAAATATGATCAGCATTTTCGCTCTCTTCGACGTATGATGCTGGTCTGTAATAGCTGGTTCTTTAAATCATTATTTATTTTAAGCAGAGGGAGGTTTTTTACCTCCCCCCTTCATTGAGCCTGTAATTGGTCCTCTGTTTGCCTTTGTAGTTGTCCCTGTTATTCTTTGTATCTTTTTCGATGTCTTTGTCGCTGTCGTTGTTGCTAATCGTGTCGTCATCCGAGCCATTTCCTTCGTCGTATTCGTTTTCGTGACCTTTGCGGTGCTTTTCGCAGTCATGAGATGAATCCTGCAATGAGAGAACAGAAGAAGTTATCGAAATGTACCACAACCTGACTGAAGTAAACGTCTGTAATGTGATTGTGCCAACATATACAAGTACACAAATAGATTTTTTTCTAATTACGTCAGTACAAGAAATATCTATCGTAATGAGTTTAGAAGTGAATGTAGTTAGCCTACAAATTCAACTAATTTAATTAAAAAAACTAATTCTTGAGCGATTTCATTTAGTTTGTCAGCACATCTCACTTAAAGGGGGTCCCTATTATTGGATTTTACGATTCTTAGATTTTTACGGCCAAAAGTATTATCGTGATTTATTTTTGGGTTATTATGCCATGTTGCGCTTCCTCCTTCTTTAGCCAGCGTTTCAAACAGCATTCCAGAATCCATCATATTTGCCCTTATAATGGACACTGTAACGCTGTCCAAAACGTTGGCTAATGGCATTAAACCCAAAAATAGATCACGATAAGTGCTTATTCGTTGTTCTCCATTTAAAAAAATATGAATGGTGTTTGAATTCCACATTTCAAACATAAGTGGTGCCAGTTCATATATTATGCCTAGAACCTGGATTTAATAATTATATTTTCTCCCACACGCAAAATATATGTACTTTTGTTTTAAATATTACTAATTATTTATTTTGAGATTTGTTGTTTTCCGTGTGGGAATATCCTTACTGCTAACCTACACGACAGGGGTACGTGTGACGTCATACCTCTTCATTATTTTCAATCGTTTTAAAAATTCTATCTTTGAAAATTATTTTAATTTCTCGTAGATATGAAAACGACATTAATTAAATATAGAAATAGATGACTGTAACCTTATTGGGGGTATTTAGTGAGGATGAAGAGAGTGCGGAGGGAAAGGAACTGGAAAGATGATAGTTGGGAAGTAAGGATGGAATAGAAAACCTTGATTGATGAAGTATTGTGGCAAGTGTAGTTTAACCTTGAGAGAGTTGTTCACACATTTTTCGACTTACTAAAGTATAGCCGGGATTCACCCCTTGAGCTCCTTCCTTAAACAGGATCTTCAGGTTAGTGACACTTTCCTCCGCTTGTGGAGGAGGAGTCGTCAGGTTGTACACCCACTGCGTTTTCGGAAGCAAGGCCTGAAAAAATCGAATTTATCTTAAGAATCCTGGATATCCATCTACATTATATGGAAGCATCAAGAATCGATTATAGAATTTTAAAGTTAACGAAAACTGAAACGAAACTGGTGAAAAACCACGTTTCAGAAAATAAGTATTGCTTAAAATGGCTTAAGCCGTGTTTGGTGACCAGATCTGAATAGTCATACCAATCTCTCGGTTCCCACTCTATTCAGCCTTACAAGATACCCCTAAAGGACATGTCATAGTCCCATTGGACTCTGGGCGGTGTGTACTATTTATTCACATAGGTAATTTAAAAAAATATTAAATACTGGAAATATTATGGTAGCAGAAGTCGGGGACGCCCGAGGAAGACATGGCACGATCAAGTGAATCAAATACTTGAGCCGGGTCATGTCAAGAGTCAGAATAATAGAAGAGTATGTATGAGACAATGTATGAATGTGAATGAGGCAAGGAGTGTGTGCCAAGACCGACTTGTTTGGCGGTCCGTCCTCTCTGCCTACCCTTGCGGGGAACCGGTGTGATAGTTACTTAGTCATGATTTGCAGACAGTGAGGAGACTACGATATACCAACATTTACTTGAGTGTAATCTCCACACTCAAGTGCATGCTAAACTAATCACTGCACTGTAGTATTATTTTTTTAATACAAGTTTTTTTATAAATAGCATATTTCAGGCGACTAAGTATTGCTTATAATAATTTGTTATCACTGCACTGTAGGGTTCAAAGCTGAACGTTGGAAGGTCTATCGAGAAGAATAAATATATCGTCCTCTCTGCCTACCCCTGGCAACGGTGTGCTGGTTAGATAGTTTAAACACTGTGGATATCATAACATGGTTCCATGATAACTCAACACACTTTTAAAAAGTGATATTAAGTCATTAGAAAAGATGAAAAAAAATAAAAATTTAAACCTAACCTAACCTGACCTACTTAACCCAGTTAATAAAGTTTTTGTTTCATCACTTTCCATGACTTAATATAACTTTTTAAAGATGTGATGAATAATCACTTTGATGATTTATCCGGTTACCCATAACATATTTAAACATCTGTTAAGAGGAAGCTACAAGCCAAAAATGTGTATATTCTTGGTATACCTTATATTGTAGGTAATAGGCATTAAAATCGCTTGACAAACGGAGTCTAGAAACGTTCAATTTCAAGCAAAAACGTGGTTTTTATTTTTTTTCTTAATAATTTCATAATAAAGCAAAAAAGTTAATCAAGTGAAACTGTCGCAGATAATCTTAGCTATAATAACATTTTTTTAAGTTGTTTCCTTTATGCCTTCATACATTTCTGTTGAAAAAAAATTTTTAGTATTTTACATTTATATTTTTTATTTAGTAATTTATTTTTTTATTTGTATTCTACTCAAGCGAAGCGATAGGAAAACCTTCAATTTATCTAAAGCATATTTTTTGGTATTTATAATGTTCACCATTTCGTCATAAAGATTAATCAAAATAGTGATTTGGCATTAAGCTTCGCCTTAACGTACCTCACGAAGAAAGAGACGAAACTCAGGAACATGCTTGAAAGGCTCCATGGCTCGGAAATACAGCTCCACATTCTTCACCAGTTGTTTCTCTTCCTCAGGATACCCTGGAAATAAATACACATCTTTATAGTTGGTATTATGACGGCCTCCGTAGTAGAGGGACGAATCAACAAGTCTTTGGGTCGCTGAAATCCTGACGCACGCAAGTAAATTTTAAATAAATAATTTGTCATTGAAGAAGAACATAATATTAACAAATCTAAACAAAACATGAAAAAGAACAAGAAAAAAAAGACAATATTCTAATAAGTCTCAACAGGGAATCGAACCCATGATTTTATCGGGACAGCGTCTTTATCCACATGACCATTGGGACCTAATTATTGTAGGTCATATTTATCTAATTTTCTTCTTCAATAATATACATTAATGGGTATAACTTCCAAAGGTTAAAAAAACTTGTTCCAAAAAAAAATAATTTCTTTTCAAATTTTATTATACCGACTATGGTTTGGTAAAACCCTCCAGGTAAAAAACTAAAATTTTACAGGAGACGACAAAAATGAATATTTACAAATTTGTAAAACTAATTAAAAATGTTAAGTTTTCATGGCAGTAGTTATTATTATTACTCAACATTTTGATGTGAAATAATGCAATTCTATTTATAATAATGAGAGATTTGAGGGTTGGGTAATTTTTTCTATGCTTTTGTAGAAATATCATAAAAAATAACATTTTTTGTTGTAAAATATGCGATATTCCAAAAAAAAAACTTCATTATGTCGACCATTGAAGATTATTGTACATAAAACCACTGAAATGTAACATTACCAAATATGTAACTTGAATGGCTTTACCAAAACACAGTCGATATAGTTTATTAGTAGCATGTTGGATGATACTCTCAGTATCGCCCTGGAGAAAGATCACCAATCAGAATTAAAACGTGGCTTGAAATTGGTTTAGCCGAGTTTGGTGACCAGATCTGAATAGCCATGCACTTCCCCACCTTCCTCTTCCCATCTCCTTCCCCTCTCTACTACCTTCAGCCTCACGACATGCCCCAATTGGGTATGCGATAGTCCCATTGGCTCCAGAAAAAAAAGCACTCCGAAAATGATAATATCAGGTTCAATTACTTCAGGTAACTATATTTCTGTATCCGTGCATAATCAGATAAAGCCTAAAAAGTTATTTATTACTGCGCCCTTGTGGTGATTTTTTACAAAAACGGCACTCTAAAAATATTCTAATATAATCATAACAGTATCATTGCATTTTTAAACATGTAGGTGAAAACGATTTTTTTTTTGAGAAGAGTAATCTTTGAGTGGAGAATGAATTGGTTATTGAATTAAGATCATGAAGTTGAAAACATAATATAATGATTGATAATTATTAGTGAAGATGATAAAGGTATAATGGCTAGGAAACAATGCATGAATGTGAGTGAAGCGAAGAGTGTGTGCCAAGACACAGCTGTGTGGCGGTCTATCCTATCTGCCTAACCCTTCGATGGAACGTCGTAACGGTGAGTTAGTTTTAACATGATGGAGTAAACAAAAGATATTTTAGAGAGAAAATATAGGCTTACCTTGTATTTCGGGTGGATCATACACAGGCGGTGGATTAAATACAGTCTTCTTAATGCGCCTGGCATATGACTCCTCCACCGCTTGTTCTAGGGGGGACAGGCGGGGGCGTTGCGCCCTCTGACTGGGAGGCTCGGGGGCTACTGTCAGCTTCTCTAGTTCCGCCTCTGCTACCGTCAGCAGGGACTCGAACAAGTTATTTGTCTGCTGAAGAATAAACAAAAATGTTAAAATTATGTGAGTTGTTAAATACCGAGGCAAAATTATTGATACATTTATTCTTCTTGATAGACCTTCCGACGTTCATTTTTGAACCCTACAGTTCACTGTATAGTCCAGCATTCATTTGTGTCAGATTCTAGCATTCATTTGTGTCAGAGTCCAGCATTCATTTGTGTCAGAGTCCAGCATTCATTTGTGTCAGATTCTAGCATTCATTTGTGTCAGAGTCCAGCATTCATTTGTGTCAGAGTCCAGCATTCATTTTGTCAGAGTCCAGCATTCATTTGAGTCAGAGTCCAGCATTCATTTGTGTTAGAGTCCAGAATTCATTTGTGTCTGAGTCCAGCATTCATTTGTGTCAGAGTCCAGCATTCATTTGAGTGTGGAGATAACAATGTATTTATATCGTAGTCTCCTAACTAACTAACCTTCGGGCCGTTTCCCCAAAGGGTGGGCAGAGAGTATGAACCTCCAAACAACTCGGTCTTGGCACACGCTCCTTGCTTCATTCATATTCATACATCGTTTTATGCATACCCTTTTTTATTCTGACTACTGACATGATCCGCTACAAATTCCTCCAATGTCTTCCTCAGGGGTCCCCGACTTCTTCTTCCATTCAAAATTCGTTGATTCGCTCTAATTGCCTTAAACATCTTAGCGTCCCTTTCTTAATCTTACTCATCACGCTTACATCTACCTTGCATTCTTTGCGTATCTCCACCAGACGCGGCTCGCGCTAACGTTCACTCGTGCGCTGAACTGCCAACAAAATTTAACAACATTTTTCAGCTCATCGTATTCCTACATAATATTTTTAATTATAAAATTGAACACAATCTTTAAAAAAAATGTTAAAAATAAAAATTAATTCTAACTAAATATATCAATTTTGTTGAGAATAATTTATTGCGAACACGAGCTTTGCTTCCCGCTGGTAATCCGGGCGATATAGTTAAACTACCCGCTTGGGAATGGTCATTTTGTATGTAGCTCCTATGATACATCGCTAAACCGTCATATGACGCAAAATGGGTACGCGTAGGCATATGGTACGGTATACGGTGTAATATGACACATAGAGAATCGAAAGTTTCCGAAGAAAGGGCTGCAGCGAAGTAATTATTCTTGACCTACAATTTGAACAAGATAGAAATAATATTTCTCTTGTAAAATGCAATCATGAATCAACGGGTCAACTACGTATCATCTTGTAATTCAGCCCTTGGCTTAGGGAACCTATTTGACAGTGACATTATTAATCTTTTGTTTATTTTGCAGTTAAAAATTAACCTTTTGTTCATATGCATTTATTGTCACTTATTGCAAACTTCACATAAATAACCATATCAATAGCTCAGTAAACACCAGTACCGCTAAGTGAAACGTTTGTTAATTATTGTGTTATTATCAGATCTATTATGTTTATAATTATTATGGTATCTCTATTCAATTATAATAAACTTTTAAAATGATTGACGTAATAATAAATGTGGAATATATAATAAAAGGGTTGACAAATTGATCTTCTATATAAATAGGTAAGATACTCACACTTACACATATATTAAGTTTTTGAGGACTTTCTCGATGAACCACAAAACATTCAAATCATACTTGGTTTTACCACACATACGCATCAGGGATCTCATTTCTACAGTATTCAGACTACTATTCATCCTGCCTCTGCCAGTTCCACGCCTCACTGCCATACATCAGGGTAAGTATCAGTACTGCATTGTGGACTGCTGCTTCGCTTCTTTGCAAACTGTGTATATTGGTCATTCAACTCATTCGTATTTCCATCTTGCAATGTTATTTGGTTGTCAAAAGTAAAAGCCACAAAATGAAAACTTTACAGTAGACGATAAAAACGTATAGTGCATTTACACGGATTCATAAAACTAATAAAAAATCTTAGAGTTTGTATGAGTGATTACTTGTTTTTTAATATATTTATTACAAGATAATACATTACAAAATGAAAACAAATTTATAATATATTATTCCCAATGAGTTTACAAAACTCATTTCGGGAAAGACAACATTAGATTCAAGACAAGACAACATAAATACATTAAAAAAATAAACGCAGAAGTTATTTTGGAGTTCCAAAGAAAGAATGTGGCAGTCATTAATAAGACTGCTGAGGAAATAGCTTTTGCCAATGGTTTTTTGTTCGTTGCCGGAAGTTTTAGATTACTATGTAATGCGTTGTATTGCTTATGTGCAATGTATTGTAAGGAGTTAATTCCAAATTAAGTCGTGTAAGTAGATGACGATAAGTGTATTTGATTTTGTGATCGTGTTTTGTGCTGGTGTATGTGGGAATCAATGACTGGTATAGTGTTAGTGTGTGAGGAGTGTTGAATTATTTGTAGAATGACAGTTGTGATGTAATACTTTGGCAGAATCAATTCTATTCAATTTCTTTGCAATTCTATTTATAATTATGAAAAATTAGATGGTTGTTAGGTAAAAATAATTAATAATGTTATAATATGAGGATTTTTGTATGTGAAACCACTGAAACTTTCACAAAAATGTGGCATAAAATTTATGATATTTCTGAACATCCACAAAATAAAATAAAAGGCACTTTTTGGCCATGTTTTTTTCTTGCATAAATCTAAACAGGCGGATGGTGTTAAGCGGGAATTTAAACCTTATCGCCATCTACGTAAGGGTTATTATTGATAGCGGCTCAATTTAAAATATTACACGACGTAGTGCATCGCCTTAAGCCCCCGCCTTCCCAATTTCCATCGATTTTATAACATGTTTATCTTCACATTCGTAATTTAAAAAAAAGTTTTTTGTGAATATAATATCTATACATTTGTAATGCCAAAATTGTATTTATATGAAATTCCCTCGTTAAAAAAAATCGCAAAGTAAGCTCCGAAAATTATTAAAAACACGTTTTTTTCTGTAATTTAATATGACTTGCAGAAAAAAGCGGTCCATTTCTTAGATTCCCAAACGGATTGTGATATTTAGAGCATAGGCGTCGTGTCATGGAATGCTGTCTGTGCACTATCTTTATTTCAATTAATGATGTTTCGATGAACTAGCGTCATTGATCTCTTCGGTACCGGTGCATAGTCGGGAAAGACGTCAAGCGCGAGCCCAAACTTTGTCACAAGAGAGTCGTAGAAACCAACAGTCTTGAAATCATTTTTAGTATACTCCTATAACTTTCACAATGGTCTTACAATATTTTCTAGCTTACAACGCGCACTTTAGGTAATATTTCACTGAATAGGCTGTATATAAATTGGCCAAGCATGTGTACCACAATCCAATTCAATTCTACTGGAGTCTGTTCTCTTGTTCAGTTAATAATTCATGTCTATGTGCAATATTGGGAAACATTTCCCTCCATGGTCCCGTTCCTCTGGCAGTTTCGCTGGAGATTGGTTATGGAATATTTAAAGCAGAGACTTCATTCGAAAGTTACACTTGTTCCTTGCCTCATGTACCCTAAGTACATTTACAGACTACTGGAATATTATATGCTATGTAGAACCCGGACTCTTTATTGAGGAAATTCAGGGCTTACTTAATTTTTTTGTTGAGATAGCAATATGTTCATGTGGGTTTACTCCAGCTATCTTATTATCTTGTATACAAGGTGTCCCGTAAACTATGGATCAAACGAAGTGGGGTGATAGGGGAAGTCAAATGCAATCAAAACTACCCCAAGTATGGTGGTCAAATTCTTAACCCTGTTATAATATGTAAGGAGAGAAAGTTCTGGGAAGGAATAAATGTCCAGGATTGACGAATGAATGTTCTATACCTCCTGCTGTGGCGCAAGTCAATTGGTCAAGAGAGACCACTTTACTTGATGCATCTAATGTTTCTGTTCCCTTACACTTTACATTAACCTAGACTAATATTTGAAACTCTGTTATTATATCATTGTAGGCCAGCTGCTTCACAGAACTTAAATAATAAAATAACTCGAATAATACTTTCACAGAACATGCAAATTAACTTCAAACCGATATAAAAAAGTTTTTTTTACGGAATGGTGATATCTGGTAGTCAATTATTCAAATTCATTAAATTATTTTTAAATCTTCTTCGCCAATTTTATACTCAATATATTATTTTAAATTAATTAATTTTGATATCAAATAAAATTTTCTTGCGCCCATCAAATAACAAATAAATACATTAAAAAAATTTAATTCAGTTCTAAAGTTTAAGTTGGGCGTCTTGTACAGGGCTAGGAGATTCTTCAACAGTGACCAGCTGCTGACCCTGTACAAGTCTCAAGTCCGCCCAACTATTGAATTTGGGAGTCACCTTTGGGCTGGTGCCCCAAAAGACTTGATAAACCTGCTTGAATCTGTGCAAAGGAGAGCGATCCGTCTGATTGACAATCCGTTGTTAACAGACCGATTGCCTTCTCTGATGCATAGACGCAATATAGGCATGCTGTGTCTGTTCTACGGGTATTTCAATGGAGCCTGCTTCAAGTATCCACCGGATATAGTATATATCTGATCCACCGGTGCACGTGCGCGAAACTCGACGGACACGAACTGAACACCCGTTCACGGTTGACGTTGGCTTCATGAGATCGGCCCGTTTTTACGACTCGTTTTTGTGTAAGTCGGCTCGTATGTGGAACGAGCTACCGGCATCTGTTTTTCCTCCCTCCTATAATCCGAGCCTCTTCAAGGCCCGCATTAACAAATCCCTTCCTACAGCCCCTACCTTATTCCGCCTCACAACGCCGCCCAACCGGGTGGTGACATAGTTCCCCTGTCTGTACACAGCACAGGCAGAGACACTCTTGTGAGGTGTCTCATAAAAAAAAATTTAAAAAAATCCTTATACCTATACAAAATTTATCATTATTATGAGTAGGTTCAAGAATAGTGTATTCCTTAGAAGTGTCAAGAAAGTAACCATTCTGAAAGTATATCAATGATTAAAAAAATGCCCCTAACTGAATTAGTATCGTATAAAATATATCTCTTTTTTTTATACATAGAATAACATCTGAGATTTGATTACGAAGACGGCGAGTAAATGTGCTTTAGTTTTATTTGTAAAATACTTGAAAGGATTTAATTAAGAGATTCACCTGAATCAAATACTTCAGTGGGTCATGTCTAGAGTCAGAATATCAGGGACGTTAAATTTTGAATGTCATTGATGCAAGGAATGAGTGCCCGAGTTCTACCGTACATAGGATGAGCTGAAAAAATATTTGTTTACATAACCAGCTTTGGACGGGTGGAGCCGCCAAGAATCGAAAATATAAGTATTATCAATAATTAATATATCAAATTTACATTAATTGGTTTACTGTAATCTTTCAAATTATTTACAAAGTATACTTTAAAAGGAAAAAATTGTTGAAGAAACTTTGGCAAAATGTCGGGTAGAACCTTGTTGTTCTAAGGCCACTAGCTTAAACTATAACTATGTATAGAGGTTTAGTTAGAATCTTGATGAATTCAATGGGAGGAAGAATGGTAAAGGGAAAATGGGAAATTATTTTATTTATTGCAAAAGGTATTCTTCTTTCATTTAAATATAAACTACCAAATTAAATTACCGAATAAGCAATAAGCAGTCACACAGTATAGTAAATAGTTCCTAGATAGTTATATTTACACGATGGGAATACGTTCAGATTACACAACAAGATATTAACGAAACTTGAAAGAATTATAAGGTTGATACAATTTCCGAATACTAAGCAATGGGCAGTCACATATTACAGTAAATAATTCCTAGATAGTTATATTTACACGATGGGAATGAGTTCAGATTACATAACAAAATATCTACGAAATGTGAAAGAATTATAAGGTTAATACATTACACAACCTTCTTAATAGGAACTAGTCAAATAATTAAAATTAAACATAAAAATGAAAACGGAGTACTTTAAATATAAGTGTATTATCATAAATTATGTTTTTGTAAAGGATGAAAATATTTTATTCACCTTTGATGTATTCGTTGAGGTCTTCAGCGGTAGAGTCATCTGCTTTACAAGTATGGTTATAAGCCATTTCTCCGGCTTCGTAAGGATAGTAATATTTCTCTCTGAATTCTTGATGATGGTAATTGATTATTTCTCTGGCTTCATAAAGATGGTAATTCTCCACTGCTATCGCTTCAGTCATCTTCGAATAGTAATTTTCGATTTCTCTGATTGCATAGGGATAATAATCTGCCATTACTACAGCATCATGAAGATGGATATCTTCTATGACTGTAATTATATGGGGGTGGTAATTTTTAATTGCTCTTGCTTCACCATCATCTGTCATTGCTCTGAACGCATATGCGTTCACGTTCATCATCCTGTTCAATGCAGTAAGGGAGGTTTCTTTATTATTATTGAAGTACATTTTAATTTATTTCTTTTCACATGTCAGAAAAAATATAACTCTGACTTTACACACTTTTAATCAAATAAACAATGGGCAGTATTACAAATGTTTTTCCAGTAGAACTTCGTATTTCAAATTATATGAGACAATATGGGTGGAATAAGTAACGTTTTGCTAGAAGAACTGCGTATTTTAAATTATATACCTAGTATTTTAGGAAATCAAGAAAACGGCGCAAATTTACTTAAATCACTAAAACTTGTAAAGTCGGGAGAGTTGCAGTAGCCACGACTTCGATACTCTTCTCCAGGGAGGTAAGAACAGATTTATTTGATATCTTGGACAATTTATACACTTTTCAACCGAAGTTGCACCAATAAACTTACATAGCAGAAGTATTGTAGTAAAACAATTAGGTATGCCGTCCGGCAAAAGCCTAATGAGAATTGAAAAATTTAGTTAGGGTCTCAACAAAAATTTTATGACTTAATCATTTACTTATAGATGATTTACTTTCCTGGGAATTAGTTATCCTTAAATAGATTTTAATGTATTTGTGTTACGTATATTTACAATGTGTCCGTCAAAAACGTTAATAATTTGTTGTTAAACAAAATAATATAATTTTTTCAACTAAATCCAACAATTTTTATTTTCTGTTGGATTTCTCTAGGCACACAAATAATACATACTTTTCGATTCTTGACGGCTCACACTCGTCTGAAGCTGGTTATTTAAACATAAATATCATCAGCCCATCCTATGTATGGTTGATCTCGGGCAGCCATCCCTTGCATCATTGACATTCAAAATTTAACGTCCCTGCTATTCTGACTCTAGACATGACACACTGAAGTATCAGATTCACTTGAACGTGCTGTCAGGTGAATCTCTGAATTAAATCCTTTCAAGTATTTTACAAATAAAACTAAAGCAAATTTACTTGCCGTCTTTGAAATCAAATAAGTTTTTTATGTAAACAAATTTTAGATATATTTTATACGATACTAATTCACTTAGGGGTATTTTTAAAAACCATTTATTTGCTTTCAGAAAAGTTACATTCTTGACACTTCCAAGGAAGCGACGATACTTGTACCTACACATAATAGTGGTAAATTTTGTGAAGTACAACTATTCAGAACTATATTCAAATTTTAAAACGGATTTATTTATTATTTGGTGGCCTCCGTTGTTGGGTAGCTACAAAACCGGAGGTCACGGGTTTATATATCGGAGGAAGCAAGTTGATTTTATTTGATTTCATAATTGGCTTTTTCCGACATGACTTTTATTTTATTTTATTTTAATTTTTAATGGTAATATAGGCTGCCCTGGTTTATTAAGCTTTATCACCTTCAACATACCAACTAGTAGAACTACTCAATCAAAAATGTATTTAGATTACAACAACAATATCAGGACTGAGTAATTTAGAGACTCACTTGTACCTTGATTACATGCAGTTGGCAATAATTTCGCAGAAATTGTAGATATGTTCAACTGCCCGGAATATATTTACAAGAAGGCTATAATAACATACCTGAATAATATTAACATCTAAGTTAAGCATAATACTATTCTCTCGGTGTATCAATTTTAAAATGTATATTTCCTAAGAATTTTTCAATTATAATAACTTACATCAGATAGAAGTATTTTAACTGATATATTATTTTTATTCAAAATTATTAAATCTCTAACTCACAGCCCTGAATTATTGGCATTCATTTGTAGAATGTACCTGCCAGACTAACTCCAAGCAAAGACGCTTTTAAATGTAACAATAACCTCAATACTAACTACTCTATTTATTCACCAATTCCAAGAATTCATCACCTTGCAAACAAACGCTATGAATTTTTTGATATATTTGGTGTTTATAATTTTGTGAGTTCAAAATGGCAACTAATTTCAGAACTCGTTATTGAATTTTATCATTTCTTGTATTTAGAAAAAAAATCTTTTCTCTATGTATTCTTACGAGTACATACCATATTCATTTTTAGTTTTATTTTGTTTTTAACACACATATTGTTTTAAAAATAAAATCGTTTTGTTGACACTGTATTTTCCAGTAAATGATGTAAAATATGTATTATGTAAGAGACCATCAGGGCGTTTAAATTAATAAGTAATTAATTAATTTTTAAAAACATATTGAGTATAAAATTGTTGAAGAAAATTTAAACATATTTCAATAAACTTAATTGATAGTCCTGTCATCGTTGCCACTATTAAATTCCATGTGCCGACTAGGAATACAAGACAAAATATTACATTCTTCTGCAATACATACACAACCAACAATCAGTCACACTCACTGACCAATAGGATGCATGATCTAGGCAACAAGTATGGGGGTGCTATTGATTTATTTATTGACTCCATTTATAGAACCAAGCATAATCTATACCAACACTTTGTCGAATCCAACAAATTAGAGGAGCGTTGGTAACTTAGTTTTGATGTTTTGTCTTATATGTAGTGTTGTTGTAATTTCTCTTTTACTTTATATTACTCTTAAGTTTTACTAATATTGCTTCATATTTAGTTTATTTTATTTGGTTTTCTTTTTTTTTTTAAATTATTTATTAATATTTTCTCATTATACTTGTAATCACAATTTTACAATTGTGTATTTTGGACCTAATTTACAATGGATTACATCTATTTACTGTCAGTATCTCCTGTATAACACAGGGAGACAGGATAAATCATCAAAATGATAATTCAACACAACTTTAAAAAGTTATATAAAGTCATGGAAAGTGATGAAACAAAAACTTTATTAACTGGGTTAAGTAGATTATGTTGAAAAAAATTTTTTTTTCAACCTTTTTAATGATTTTATATCACTTTTTAAAAGTGTGCTGAATAGTCACTGTGTTGAGTTAGCATGGAACCTTTGATTATATAAATGTCTAGATAGAGTGTCGCACTGTTATTCCGACAGAAAGAACAGGCCAGATTTGAAATACTTGTGTGCGTGTCACGCACACAAGTATACGCAACTTATATCGTTGACGTAAGCGCTTAACGTCACTGTAGGCGTATTGGGTGATACCAGCTCCCTAGATTTCCCAAAAAAGTTGGGAAAAAATATGTTTCGATTTTGCGGGACCTATAATTCGTTTAATTTTGAATTCATTTAAGTAAGATAGTTTTCTACATAAATATAATGATATAAATGAAAAGAAAATCATTGTTAAAAGAGATTTATTTTTATTTGATTATTTTTAACAAATAAACAAGAAATACGGAAAATAAGAAAGATACATTCCTAGACGCTGCCAAATGGCCGGCAGGTATCGCTGTGTCTAAATTTATTTTTTTTTATTTACTAGATTCTTATATTTCTTAAAGAGATGAATCATTTAAATTTATTGAATTTAAAGTTAATGTTCTTTATAAATAGAACGGCGTCATTTGCGCCTTGTGGGTATTTTAATTTGAAGAACAGGCAACCCTGTAAACAATGCGTCAAAATATGGCGTTGTCAAGACGATTGTAAGACTAAATTACACTATTAAAACTGAATTGTTTCTTTAACTAAATGGTTATTATATGGCTTTGAAAAGGTAACTTATCTATGATAGGTAACATTTTTAGTTATTTTCAATCGTCCTTTGTAATTTCTGCACACTGTTATAGCGCAAATCGTCATTTTCAAATGTCACACAATACGTGTTTACCGCACAGCGATAGTTTCTCAACTGTGCGGACTGAACGAGCTTATCAGCCAACAGTTGGCTGATATTTTTTTTGGCGTTTCTTCGCTCGAACGCTCAATCTAGACATTTATATAATCAAAGCATGGAACCATAATAAAGATATTCTCCTATTTACACTGCGGTTCCATGATAACTCAACACAGTGACAATTCAACACACTTTTAAAAAGTGATATAAAGTCATTAGAAATGATGAAAAAATAATTTTTTTACCTAACCTAACCTAATCTACTTAACCCAGTTAATAAAGTTTTTTTTCATCACTTTCCATGACTTTTTTAAGATGTGTTGAATTATCATTGTGATGATTTATCCGTTAACCGTACGCTGCATCATGTATCACTTTTATGTAAAAGCCTTTTTAGGCGTATATGTATACACACAAATAAATATTACTAATTGACTACCAGAAATCTTCATTCTGTAAAAATAGAGATTTTTTACATCGGTTTTAAGTTAAGTTTCATGTTATGTGAAAGTTTTATTTAACTAATTTTATTAATTCAATTCTGTGAAACAACTGGCCTACAATGATATAATAACAGAACTTGAATATGATTTTTACAGAACCAGCTGAAACTTAACGTTGAAGTGTGGTTATAACGTTGAAATTGTTCAAATTCTGTGATACAACCCGTCCTTAGAAATCTTCATTCCCTAAAAATTATAAATTTCGTTTGTTAATTTTCTGTACATTGGTTTTGAAAAAAATACAACTATATAAATTAAAAATATATAAATATACTTAGTTATATGTTAGTTTTAGCTATAACAATGGGGTCTTGTACGTGTTTTGATGAATTCAATGACACGAGGGACGAATAAAAAATGCATGAGGTTAGAACTGTATTGCAATTAATTAAATATTATATTAACTATTAAGTGTTATAAAAGATTGCAAAAATTCTAAATCAAAATTGTTTTTATGGCAATATTTACACACTTAGGAGCTAAGATAGTTCAGAGATATGTAATTATTATTAAATGTTATCATACTGGTAAATAATACTCAAAATAATTAATAATATTTAAGAACGACAAAGTAGTAAATGTAAATAGAGCAAGCAGTAATGAATTATGTTAGTGCGCATTTTATTTTTTTTTACGTCAAGTAAGTATTCTTTGTTTAATAACTTTTTTTGTAGGACATTCAAAAAGTTTCTCTTCATTACTCCAGTGTTCTATTCATCGTGGATTCAATAGTTTACATTGATAATAAATCGAGCTGTCATGTGTAATAATAATAATTAGATGGCAGAACTATAATTCCTTTCGTAATTACAGATTAATAAATTTAACATCAGGTTTTGCAAAAAATATTAATTTACATGAGAACATTTTTAGGAGCAAATGTTTAGTAGTAAAATAAAAATTAAATTCGGTTCAAGAAGTACTTTTTGCATAGTAATATGAAATTTTTCAAATAAATCATAATTGAGTGAGTTCCGTTATGACTTGCCATTTTTCTGGCTACGACACATTATTAGCTTTGTTATGCTCCTGCCTACCATAGAACAGGAATTTAAACACCGCGCTTGATTGTTGTACGTGCAACTGAACGCAGCTAGTGAAAAATGCTGGAAGTAATAAATCAACCGTCATCGACTCAATATCGAATAGTCATTTACTACAGAGAAAACCTCAGTTAAACTCTATAAAGTCGATTAATCGTCCGCCGTTTAAGGCAATGATTAATTCTATCACGAACAGTGTTTTAAATTCGTTATTGATCAACTTCCGCTTCTTCTATACGCGAATTAGAGATACCATCGTAAAACTCATCCCAATACGACATAATGGAAGATACCGCATACCGCAGAAATATAAATATTCGCAGCACATGATCGCTGATTTTGTGTGCATTAGTTCATGTTTAAAAGTGACTTGTGATTCATTCATTTATCGAACATTCTTCACAAGTGCGGGCCCCGCTGGACATCAATATACGAAAGAATCATCAAACCTGGTAAGTGCAGAAATCTTGCGATTACTTTGTGTGTTGGTTGGGGCAGCGCAATTCCTACTGAATCGCAAGTCTTCCTAGAAAATAGAGAGGATAGAACGCCTTTCTTTGCCCATATTACGGTGACGCAACATACAGCATATTAGTACAATTTTTGGTGCCGAAACAATAGGGAAAATCTAAATATCAAACATTTTTGTCATTCAAACAATGCTATGGAATGTTAGTGAACAAATACTAGATTATTTATTCGGAAATTAGTTACATAAAGGACGGGTTGTTTCAGAGAATTTGAACAATTCTTCAACTTTTAAAGTTAATTTTAAGTTCTTTTCATGTTTTGTTATCATTTCAGTTCTCTTAAGTAACTGGCCTACAATGATATAATATATCAGAACTTAAATAGAACATTCACAAAACTCGCAAATGAACGTTGAAATTGTTCAAATTCTATGAAACAACCCATCCTTATTATTCACACAGTTGCAACCTACCGACATTACGTTCAAACAATTTAATCTTTCTTTTTACATCAAACGTACGTTTCACATATTTATTGTCACAAAATGGCGCCGAAAATACAAGTATTGCGCCGGCAATGGACATAAGTTAATAATAGATTGATAAAAACCTACGAAATTGTGCTATCTGCTCGTCAAGATAATTTTAGCGCATTATACTAGTCTGGAAAGATTAGTAATGATTTTGTTAATCCCATCTTTTTTGGGCGACATCAAACAATGGCGTGAATTATATGATATTTTTAATGCATTGATTCGTGAAAACAAATCATTGTCAAACATCGATCGTATACAACATTTGTTTCCTTGTTTGTCTGGTTCAGCTAAAAAAGACTATAAATAGTCGCGCGTAATCGTAACGCGTGCGAACTTGCATTTACGTGTTCGCGGTAATTTTTTTTTTCCAACCAACAAAAACCGTCTCCACGAAGACGTCCACAGACTGAGGGAATTAGACACCAAATTCTTCACCATTCTTCAGTCTTCTCAGCACGCCCTTGTAGAACAACCTAGTGAACAGATGCACTCCATTTTTCACTCAAGTAAACTGCAGAAGTAGACTCATAACCAACCGAATTTACGCGCAGTTCTACCGTCGGAATATTGTCTCATTGATGTAGTCTTCATAGATGTTAATAATTCTGACATTCTCGGGGAATTGGGATGGAATTGTAAGCCACCAGACATCCCACCCGTTGACACCTTCGGTGAATGGGATCGGTGCACCGAACGATTACCGCTCTGGAATCCATTCGAAACAAATCGAAGGGTTTCAGTCACTAACATGGAATCGTGTCAAATATTCAAATACATGACTTTTAATATAATTCTGAAATCGGATATAGTGCTTCAGTACACTTGCGAACCATGGACGTGGACGGCAACGTCCAAACATATTAATTTGCCCGAAATCTCGAATCGCCCCCACAAGTATTTCATTGCTTCGCCTCAAACTTTGCGCGTCAGTTCAATAAAACTGAAACCATTTATTGAAGTACTGTTTTCAAAAGTACTTTTTCATATAAAAAATTAATTTGTATTTGAGACTGATTTTTTATTTAAATTTAAAGCAAATATCTACCACAGATACGTGCTGCTTTATTAATGTGTGTTAAGGTATATTAGAATTTACGGATTTTACAGGAAACTTAAAAAATAAAAATAGAATCAAATCAAATCAAATCAAATCAAATCAAATCAAAAATTATTTATTGTAAAATAAAAATTACAAAAGGTGTAGCTTATGGGTAGACCCCATTTCTTCCAGCTAACCACATTTATTTAAATACAATATATAATATTATTTGTTTTATTATAATAATTACAATGTTTATACAGATAAAATAACAATATACCAATGAAAAAATAAAAAAAATACAAATATATATACCAATAAAAAATAGGCGTTTCATTTACGTGAGGTATTCACTCAACGTGTAGTGACATTTATTAACAAGGAAAGTGTTTAGTAACGATTTGAATTTGTGTGTATCTTGTATTTGTTTAATGTTATGTGGAAGGTTGTTATATACTTTAATGGCCATGTAGTATGGTCCTTTTTGGAATATTGTTTTGTTTGCTTTTGGTATTAGTAGGTTTTCTGTGAGCCTTGTAGCGTATTTATGTGTTGAGTTTTTTAGTGGGAACTTGTCTGTGGACGATCGCACTAACATGCATAACTCCATTATATATATATCTGTGACTGTCAGAATTTTCAGATTTTTAAACATAGGTCTACATGAATCTAAACGATCAGAGTTTGTAATTTTTCTTATGCATCTCTTTTGTATGATGAAAACATCTTTAGCGTTTACCGAGTTTCCCCAAAAAATAATACCGTATTTTATTATTGAATATACATAACCATAGTATGCGGCTATTACTGATTCGGTGTTTAATATTTTTCTCAAGGTACCCAGAACATAAGAAAAACTACTGATTTTTGCTACAATTTTTGAGACATGTTCTTTCCAGTTTATGTTTGTATCTAATTCTATTCCCAGTAGTGAACAGGTTTGGGAAGGTTCGATTATATTATTATTAATGTTTACATTTATATTTATAGCTGTAGCTTGCACTGGACAAAATTTTAAGATTTGGGTTTTGTTTAATCTGATAATTTAATCTGTGTGATATAAAATAAAAATGGTAAAAAAACATTGAAATACTTGTAAATAATTTTAAATACAAACGACCGATTTACGATGAAAACCAATTTTTTAATGCATAAATTAAAATTTCTACAAAAAACCTTTCTACATTATAATTTGTGAGTTCATTATATTAGCGTAGAAGGGCAGGATTATTTTTTTATGGTTATAATTAACTCAAAATAAAAAGAGAAAGTTGCCTCTAAAATCGTGCAAAATTGAATTCTTTTACGTCTTATATATATCATAATTCAAAAAATAAATAAAATAGCAATCGAGGGTTTTTTTGCATATTTATGCAAGTTTGCAAAAAAAGTAGTAAAATGAGGTGTAATTTATCTGTTTCGGCTAGAAAACGTATCTTTTTTTACTAAATCAAACAAATCTCTATAAAAATTATGCACATTTCTATTATTTTGGGCAATCTCGCGACCACCGAGAACAACCTTAATCATGGAAGAACTTGATATGAGTAGTGGGACCATCGTAAATTACCATTCCGCTATCGTTCAGGCCACTTATGTAGAATCAGTAATACCAATTGACAGAAATCATGTTCTTGAAATGGCTGTCATCCCATACAACGAAAGCGAATTTTCACTTTACGTACATAAAAAAATTCTCAAATTGAAAATTTTCCAAATGCAGTCAGTTTCATTTTATAGTAATTCAGGTAAATCAAAAGTTATAATGTAAAAATATTTCGTATTAGCCACGGCCAGCGATCCCAAATAATTACCTCTTCTTCTTTTGTTGTGGCAGTAATACCGAATATTTATTTACACGTGGGTCAAACCAGCCATTTTGTAAATAAGATGTCCCGTAAACTATGGATCAAACGAAGTGGAGTAATAGAGGAAGTCAATTGCAATCAAAATTACACAAAAAATTAATGATCTATATGTACATATATGGGGGTTAAAAATTGGACCACTATATTTGGGGTGATTATCATTGCAATTGAGTATATAATTTAAAACCTTTCGTAAAATTATTTTTTATTATTTCGCCACGAGAATTGTACAAATTGTTCCAAAAAACGTCACTTTCTGAATGAGAATTCTTTTTTTAAACTTTATTCAGACGGGTTGGTACTATAATATTGAAAAAAATACGAATAAAAAAGTCCAAATAAACAAGACGATTTCAGGTATAATAAAAATAATCTTTATTAAACAAACATTTACAGAGAGACGAAATAGAAAACGGTTGTGTTAAATCAAGACTGTGCTCTCAGGTTCAATTAACGATAATTTAACTTAAGCGTTGATATCTCCCTGAAATTTCTCATTTTTTCGCTTCATTGCAGTTGTCTTCTACCCGTTTCCGATTCTAACCAGGTCGTCACCTTATCATATTTATGGTCGACCTCTCGCTCTTTTCCTCAGATAAGAACGTAGTGGTGTCTTAGCGCATAAAATTTAATTTTATGCGAATATCAATACATTTAACAATAGTAATTATTATTTTTATTGTTATCTAGCTTATTATGAAGAAAGGAATATAATTGTACAACACATATAGAGATATGATATATTACCATCCTTATGAAGCCGGCGAAATGGCAGAACACCATCACTATGAAGCGATAGCAATGGAGAATCACCATCCTTATGAAGCCAGAGAAGTGGTAAATAAACATCCTTACGAATTCATAGGAGAGAGGTCCGCCAAACAACTGGGTCTTGGTACGCGCTTCTTGCCTCATGTGCATTCATACATCGTTTCATATATTCTATTATATTATTCTGACTCTTGACATGGCATGACTAAAGTATCTGATTCACTTGATCGTGCCATGTCTTCCTCGGGCGTCCCCGACTTTTGCTACCATTCACATTTGCATCGTATATTCTCCTTACACTCCTTTCTTCGCTCATTCGCTCTACATGCCCAAACCATCAAAGCGTCCCTTTCTTGATCGTCCTCATTACGCTTACATCAGCCATGCACTATTTGCAGATCTCCACATTCCTCACACGATCATACATGGTTTTACCACACATACGTTTCAGGGATCTCATTTCAAAAGCATTCAATCTACTTTCATCCTTTCTTTGTCAGTTCCATGCCTCACTTCCATAGATCAGGGTAGGTACCAGCACTCCATTGTGGACTGCTAACTTCGCTAGTTTGGACATTTTTTGTTAGCGCCAACTGCGTTCAGTCCTCTATTAATGGAGTTACCTGCATTTACCCTTCTTTCTATATCTCTGTCAGCCTTCCTATCTCTCGTAAACATGTTTCCTAAATACACAAACTCATCCACCTGCTCCAAATATTCCTTATTCGCAGCTATATTGCACACTGTTTTCGTACTCTCTCTTTCAAACACCATTACTTTAGATTTACTTACATTCATCATTAACTCATTCTTCATGCATACTTTCATCCTAGACACGAGAGACTGCAGATCATCCATACGATTAGCAATGAGATATTAAATGGTAATAAATTTGAAATAAGATAATTAAGTTATAAATTAATTTTAAAATTGTTGACTCATGGAGAGTGTGTGGAAGCTGTTGTTGGACATCCTGAACGTGTGCAGGTCGCGTGGCTCCCACAAGCTCGCAATCTTCTGTCACATTCAACCAATCGAAATATTTAGCGACTACGCGCCCGGTACTCTTCTTCCAATAAAAAACAAACCTCTGCATAATATGCTATTTGGGAGGCGGGTATCGGTACCGCTGCCCGGGAACCATTTACTGGATAACCATCACCCCTGCCATAGGTCATTCCAACTATGCTATGAAGAATGGATTTTAATTGTAACATTATATTCGACGCTTTTTTTATTGAAATAGGTAAAATATGCGATAAAATGCTTTTTCAATGTTTATACATGTAATTTTATTCATACCACATTATTAACCCCATATCAGGGTTACTACGGATTAATCACTAAATTTACGATCTCTGACTAAGCCAAGATCATAACCATCCGCCAAGAATATCAATGGTAGTTTTAACTATAACAATGGGGTCTTTATGGTATTTTGAGAATTCAGCGAGGGTAGGGATGGATTGAGGAAGCATGCAGGTAGAAATATATTAAATAAATATAATATTAAAAAATTCAAATTCATGTTTTATTCAAATATTACAAAATTACTTAATTTTTAAAATAAAAGAGTCAGTTTAATATAAAATAAGTAGTTAAATAGTACACATTTTTAAAGTTCCTATGGCAATATTGATACGCTTACGAGCTCAAGTTCAGAGATATGTAATTAAATATTATCGCACTGGTAGATAGTATAAAAATTATACAAGATTCTTAAAGAACTACAAAGTACTACATATAAATAGAGAAAGAAGTAATGAATTATTTTGTTGCATATTCAAGTTTAATATCTGCTTTCGGAGGACATCTACGAAAGTTCTGTTTATAACCTAATATGAACTTATATAATTTAACATTGATAATAAATGTTACAAACGGAAGAAAAAAAAAAAGTACAGATATTTAATATCAGGTTTGATAAATGTGTATCATTAATTTCCCTAGGAATAATTTTATGAGCAAATGTTCACTTCAGCACAATACAAATTATGTATGAAATTTTACAAATTCATTCTAAAGCAGATTTGACCTATTCGTGGTGATAGTCGAAGAATTTGTTGTAAGCGATTTGGAAGGAATTGTCGAAGTTCAACAGGTTCACCGGCTTATCCTCGTTGTCGTCTTCTTCATCTTCATCATCAATTGAATAATCCTAGGGAAGAAAATAAACATTAATTAATGTGTTCAATACAAGGATAATATTAAGAGGAAGGACAAGCTTTAATTTTAATTGCGAACAACTGATTTTCGTTTGGAAGGTTAATTGTTAGTATATTATTCAAAATTGAGACCAAAAAACGCATTTTTTAAGATGTGTTATTGTAAATCCTAGAAATAAATGGATAAAGGTTGTGATTAGTGTGTAAGATATTCTCTAAAGCAGTTGTTGTTTTAGAAAAGGTACATTGTATTATGATTACTTACAATGAAAAGGGGGTTCATCGGTACGGCAAATCTGTCTTCATAGAAGATTTCACGAACCAGTTCATCATCATCATCATTTTCATTATCATCATCATCACTGAGGTCACTGCTGAAGCTCGAACCTGGAAAGATAAAAAAAAAATTAAAATCATCATCAAAACAAGTATGTAATGTTAATTATGAGAGATGTGATCTCTTCGTTAATAGAACCTGCTCTGTTTAAAAATTTGGGAGGTTTTTGGATATTTAGTTAACTTTACTGATAATCACATGAGTGACTAGTATTAAGCCCTGTATAGTAGCTAGTTGAAGTTATTCTCTAAATACGGATCAACTAGAAAAAAAAAATATACATATACAACGATTAAGAGAAAATAATTAACCGAGAAATTAGATGAATCAAAAACCTTTTACAGGTTTCTCTGGTTTTAAAATCCTATTATCTTTTTTCAAATTTAAAAACGATTTACTTACATAAATGATCGTACGTGCTGTTAGCGGAGATGGTGCTTTCGCCGAAGGATGAATTCAGGTCTCCATCAAAATGCTCATCTTCCATTGAATTGATTCGTTCTTCTGCCATAGAACTGGCTTCATCATGATGGTCATGCGTCATTGGTCTGGCTTGATGAGGAAGCTCCTCATCCATTGTTCTGGCTTCGTCTGCAGCAAATATCATCAGGTACCAGGGTGCGGAGGTTTCTCTCCCATTGTTATTGAAGCTCATTTTACTAACTTTTTTCCCCTCACACGTCGGATACAAATATTAAACTGACTTTAAATGTAATGCAAAACTCATAACTTATTTAACGAAATACAATGTTTTTAGGTTTGATCTATTTGATTAGAACAACTGAGTGTTTGTGGTGGTATTTATAAAACCAAAATAAATTTGGGCACAATTTCTGCTAAATTATCACAATAAACGGTAAAAACACAAGGATTTATCGTAGTAACGTCTTTGATACTCTTCAAAGAGATATTGATAGAATAATCTATATGTTCAACTATTTATACGGTTTTTAATCAAAAATGCACCAATAAGGTCATTAGTGGAAAAATTAATCCGCCCGTTCCTATTTGGTGAAGTTAAGATTTTACGACCCCTAATGACTTGAACGCGTACTTTTCTATGACTAATTTTCTTATTAATTGTTTTTGTAATACGCATTTTTTGGAATACCAGTCGGAATCGTCCCTTTCGATTAATTTCTGAAAACTTCTATCAATTTCTCACAACAATTGTAAAATCATTAGAAGTTCTATGAACGGTAGATCGCGCGTCAAAAAAACACAAATTCCTAAGAAATCATAAAATTTGTAAGCTCGTACCTAAATACCCACCTTTTTAATTATAAGCCATTACATATTTTATTTATCCTTTTATATTTCATAGAAGGAATGGTAAAAATTGTTCCAGAAACCTCTCTATCCTCGTGACAATATTCTATTCAAATTTAATTCAAGCGGGTAGGTCCGCAATATTGAAAAAAAAACACTTAAAGATTTTACAAAAAGAAAGTTATCTTTACTAAACCAACGCCCACCATCTGAAACGGAACGCACAGACAGACAGAATGCAAAATGGTCGCTTTAAATCAAGACTGCCTTTTCAGATCTGGCAACCAAATACGTCTAAACACATTTGAGGCAAAGTTTCGTTAAGTAAATTAAAAAATAAAATATCATAATAGTAGGTTTTTTCGGTAAAATTTCTTTTTACATACTACAAATTTATGTTCAATCGTAAATTCAATTATTATTTATCGAAGTGAAATTAATTTTGAATAAGCCCATCAAAATGATTTTTTCTTAATTAACATATTTTATTTGAATATAAAAAGTACCCGGTAGGGAATTATTATATTCTATAGGGTATAAAAAGTACCCGGTAGGGTAGGGTAACATTTATTTATTTATTTTTTTTATTTAATATTTGAATAAATATATGTTGTTACATAGATAAGTATACAGGATATAAACAAGATATAAAACAATAGAAATTAAAGTAGCCTTTCCTCACCATAAAGAGACAATGCTCTTGTGTTTGGTGAGGGAATTCTAGTTCAATTATATATATGTTAGTATTAAGGTAAATAAATTATTAAGAAACAACACAAGATTTAACAATATTACTTCTAAATGTAAGTAGTGAACGTATTTTGGACTTATAATAGTTTAAGGTAATTTTTTAATTAAAGGTGAAATTCCTGAATATTTTCGATATTATGTTATTAAAATAAATTATGCCTGGATAAAGATAGGTATTTTGAATGAGCTTAGTGTTAAATTTTGGGATTTTAATAGTTTTCTGGTATCTTGCTGATGTATTGAATTGCAAGTTATGAGTATTTGACTGTATTTCTTTGTAAATTTGAAGTATTGAATATTTTTGATACATTTTGTCTACTGTAGGTACTTTGAAAATTTTGAAAAAAGAATTTCGGTAGAAAATTTTGATGGTTTTTTCAAAATTACTTTGATTACCAATCTTTGAACTACTTTAAGTGGGTTCAAATTTTATTATATGTTCCTCCCCTACCAATAATACCATATTGTAATATAGATTGAACAATCGCATAGTACACTCTTTTTAGGTTTTCTAGTCTAAGAATGTTTCAAAGTCTTATAAATATATAAATACATTTCCTAATCCTTTTGACGAGTACACAAATATGTGTTTTCCATTTAAAATATTGATCTATATATACACCAAGATATTTGATTTTGGATGTTGGACTAAGGATAGGACAAGTTTGATTGCAGTTAGTTCTGCCACATTTGCGTTGGTGTATTATAAATTATAATTTATAATGTTTAACTCTGGTTCTGATTTAAATTTATTGATTGAAAATGGGATAAAGTTAGTTTTTTCTCTGTTTAAGGAGAGAAGATTTTTATCGAACCAATTTTTCAGTATATTAATATCAGCATTTGCCAAGTTATTAACAGTATTCCAATCCGTATCTTCAATTATTATGACAGTGTCATCAGCATACGATATTATTATCCCGTTTAGTTTTTGTATGAATATGTCATTAACATAGATGATAAACAGTAACGGATCCAGTAACATTTCGATAAAATGTGTGTCTAAAATCGTGAAATTAAATAGTATGGAATTATATTTTACAATTTAAATTATAAATAAATAAAGTAACACATATCTCTAATTGTGTAGCAAATATCTAAATATTTTCTACATAATTTGCTGATCAAAAACATATGTTTTTAGTTTGGTCAAATATTTTGGCCTAAATTTTGTATGAAAAAGGCCGCTAAGCCGTTTTTTTGATTTGTCTCTTGGTTATAACGACTTTAAAATGTGTGTACGAATTTTTTTTTAAATAATATCTTTAAAACTATGTGATGTAGAATTCCGGATAATGGGAATAAATTTTCTTAGCTAAAAACATGCAGTTGTTGAGAGAGTGCTTTCTTGGGAAGATTCAGCCAAGTCTTCATCAGAATGGTCATCTAACATTGCTCAGGCCTCATCTGCAACGAACATCTGCGCAGACTTCTCATGATTTTATTTTATTTTATTTATTTATTAAATTGAATATAATTACATTTAATACAATATAAGATATGGGTAGTTCCACAAAGCTGTGACAATCAGATTGTCTGTAGGTTCTACCATTTAATGTTATAACATAATACACATTAGCTTAAGTTTAAATATTAATACAAAATATAATGTTTAGGATAGATAAAAGTTTTGTTCATTTATTAACCACTTTTTTGTCAGTTTAGGGCAGGGTTCCTCATTATTTTTTAAGTTAAAGTTTTCGTTAAATTTGTTATAAATAACAGGTATCAAATAGTCAAGTGTTCTGCTACCATACTTATTTGATATTAGTGGAATTTTTCAGTAAATCTTGTTATGTGACTATTCACCAATGACTTTTTGCACGCATTTTCTCTCGCATTATCCATAATTATAATAAACCAGAGAAGCCCTTTAATTGGAAGTAGAACCTCAGAGCCATACAGTAATTTTAAGTTGTTTCTTTGTTTGTAAATGCTACGTTTAACAATTTTTTTTAATTATAGCAGTTTGTAAATTTTGAATGTATTTAATATTAATATTACTCGAGTGTCCCCAAGTTTGAATTCCATATGTAAGTATTGATTCGACCATAGAAAGATATATAAGTTTGAGAGTGCATCGAGGCAATACAAATTTTATTTTATAAAAATTACTCGCCAAACATCGGAGCTGGTTACAAATTTTGGTCACACTTTTGTCCCATTTAAAGTTATTGTCTACGATTATGCCAAGGTAAGTATATTCGTTTGTAAAATCAATTTTTTCACAGCAGCAAATATTATTCATTTTTTATGTATACATTCAAAATTATGTGCAGTTATTTTTGGTAAGTTCCACATTTTCAAGCTCGGTGATCTTATATACATTCATTTAGTTTTTTTTTACATTAATAATTAGTCCTACATCATGAGACCATTTAAGTAGCTCGTTAAAGTCTATTTGTAATTCTTGAATAGCTAATTTAGGGTTTTCATTAGAGACAACTAGTGAAGTATCATCTTACACTTAACTATCCCTAATAACTTGGCGGACTCGAGTACGTGCCCGTGGTTCTTTATTTTGTTAATTTGGTCAAAGGAAATAAATATTTTTGTCATTAGTTAGATTTATTTTCGTTGTGAGCGTTTTTTAATTTTATTTTGTTGTTAGAATAACTGAAGAGTATCCATGAAAGAGAATTAAACAATGATTCTATGCAAAGACAGTCTCTTCCCACCGCTGCGAAAAATACGTGGTGTTTACTTAATTAAATTCATACCTAGATACTAATTTCTTTACTTATTTAAACAATCGTACAACATTACAGATAACCGAAATAAGTATATTTGAGTAATCAATTTAAAATAGGTTATTTAAAAAAAAAATACCGTGTAGTATTTTAACGGATAAGGGCTGTTTCGCCTTGCGAGGATGTTAATTTTTTGCTGATATTCTTAATTGGGACCTAACACTTTTTTATCGCTTTTATTTAAGAATCTGAAATAAGAACCATATTATACCCATTCCATATTTTATTTAAATTCGAACTCCCTATAATGTCATAAACCTATTATAGGTAAAATTTTGTGAAAACACGAGTAAAAATTATTTTATTTTACAAACAATAATTATTCGCCTGAAACACTCATCCACATTGAAAAATCTCCTGATAAAAGATACATGACGCCAACGGTCCCGTAGGCGTCATGTGCGAAAAATAATTGTTACCCTTTGTGCTATGCATAAAAAATCTTGTCTTAAACATTGGTTTACCAAAAAAATAATAAAAATTATTTTCTTTGACAGTTATATATCTTCCCGAGGGTCGCCGACATCTTCTGCCTTCCCTTGAACGATACATATTCTTCAGACACGCCTTTCTCCGTCCATTCATTTAAAAAACTAATTTTTCATTAAGTGGGAGGTGAAGAGGAATATCGTATAAGAAAAGGAGATGCTCCCTACTCCCTGTTTAATACTCGCTTATTAATTTATCATATTATTACTTCGGTTCGATAATTCTGGCGGTAATGAGAATATTTTTTAGAGTTGGTTCCAACATGGGCGCAAATGAATGTAATGTTGGTCTTGATAGAATATAATGTTATCATTTATTCGTCGGTAAGCTCTGACGAGTAATTATTCAGAAACAAGATTTGATCAAAAATAATACGTCTTGTATGCAGGGACTTTTTGGAAATTTGTGAATTTTAATGGAATTGGTAAAATTTAAAAAGTGTAAAATTACTTTAATAATTTATATGATTGTGATTGTGACACCTGTGATTGGTGGAAAGAAATCCAATTCTCAACAAGGTTCCCTTCACTAAATGGAAACTTGTTGAAAACATGTTTTTATAATGGATGTTTCTGTTTAATACCTGAGCAAGTATTTTAAACCTTTGTTGCAAATGAATCGGTGAACTTATATGTAAGGTGGACAGAGCTTCAAAGAGAAAAAATACTTTAAAATTTGATGCAAGTGAAATTTAAATTATTACTATCTAGATTTGTTATGAGTTTTGATGGATTCAAGGAGAGGAAGTATGAGTAAAGAGAAAATAATTTGTTATAAACGGTAGTCATAATAAAAATATTTTTAATAGTAATTAATAATTTTATTTATATTGGAAAAGGCATTCTCCGGTACTTTAAATATAAACATATAAAAAATGACCGAATTGTAAACAACAAGCAGTCACATAGTTCCTATTGAGTTTAAAATATACGATGGCAATGAGGATTACATATAACACGATATTAAGGAAATGTGAAAGAATTACAACTTAAAAAGACTTCTATAAAATAAGTACGCGTAATAAGTGCCAACGTATCAAAATTTTTAAATAAATTATTACATTTAATTCTTAGTAGGTACACATTTATAAGTATAAAAAATAAACTTAAAAATTAAACTAGAGTTATACAAAATAAATTTAAGACCGGTAAATGCTATTGTGTATATAAAAATCATAACCTTAGTAGAATTAATATTAAATTTGTTAAAGAAGACGGAGCTATACGCAATAAATGTGAAACAATAAATAAGTAGTGAACAAGAATATAGCAAAGTATCATTTTGGCCTGTTTTTTATCCTTCATCGGATTAGTCGAAGAAGTCGTTGTAAGCTTTATGGAAGGACTCGTCGTATACTGTCTTGTCCCTGAGGACCATAACACCACGGTCTGAATCCACGCGGTGATTAATGCCATAATCCTAGGGAAGAAAACACAAATTAATATTAGTTTGGAAAGTGTTTATTTAAAAGCAACACCCCGAGAGCACATATCATTTAGATATAAAGAGGTTTTTAATGCAATCGGGAATGACAAGATCGAACACATGTGTACGATATTCTCTATTGTGGTTTGTTTGATATTGGATGAAGATGGCTTACCGTAATATTATTTAAGGGATTCATCGGCTGGGCGTATTGTATGTCACGGAAAGCTGCGCGAGACATGGCACGAACATCTCTACTGGTTAATTCATAACGGCTAAAGATGTTAAAGTATGAACCTGGAATAAAATAAACACATTATAGTTACAAATTTTGGTAATAGGTACGATGAGTTCAGTAATGGGGGTTATATTGAATGTTGAAACAAACAAATATAAAGGTAGAAGAGGGTGATCATTAAATATTTTTAAGAAATGAAAGTTTATAAAAAGATTCTACAAACTTATCCAAGATAAATTTCAAATTCCATTTCAGATCAACAAACGAAAACATTGACTTTCTTACTTAAATTATCAGATACGCCCGCAGCGGAGACGGTGCTTTCGCCGAAGAACGTGTTTAGGTCACGTGAATCATCAACATACGGATAGTATGTCACTCCTCTGACTTCAAATGGAAGGAAATTATCTTCATAAGACATGTAAAATGTGGTGCCTCTATATTCGTAAGAATAATAGGAATCCATTATTATTAAAGTTATTTTTTTCACACTTTCACACAAATGAACACACAACTTGAAATAAAATTATAGTTCCTTTAAGATAACTTATTATTGGCTTTAACTACTTCAAAATATGGACAACGCAAACTTGAAATATCAATTAACACTTTACACATTTTCACTTTAAAAACTTCATAACTCGGGATGGTTGCAGTAGTAACGGCTTCGATGCTCTACAAAGAGGTAATGACTGATATGTTGATTTTTGGACTATTTATACGGTTCTCAAGCGAAGTTGCAACAATAAACGCATTAGTAGAACAATTACTCCGCCCGGCACTACTTGGAGAATTTAGGGTCTTAAACCACCCTCTAATGAGTTTTTCGAGTACTTATCTATGACTCACTTTCCTGAGAATTTGTTATCCAAAAATAGATTGTAAAATGTGACCGACCAAAACCCTAATAATGTTTTGTTAAAGTCAATAATAAATATATATCTTTTTTATATTTCCTCTTACAATTTTAAATTCTCTTGTCCATCTCTAGACATAGACTCCCTCAGATAATACATATTTTTAGATTCTTGGCGTCTCTGAAAACCAAATTCGGTTATTTAAATTTAAAGGTCATCAGCCCATCCTATGTATGGTCGAACTCTGCTTATTTTTGCCTATCTACAACCCCACAAAATATATATCATAGCCCTTTACTTCAACAAGATGAATCATTGTTTCATCATCGAAACCATATGCCATTCCTTGGAAGAAGATGGTGTTTCTGTTAAAACTTGGGCAATCCGTTAATCATCGTAATATATAGTTGGTGTTTGCCGAAAATTCTTTCAAGTCCATTCGAATATTAGACTCCATCAGCTCACGAATTATTAAAAAAGCTTTTGCATTATTGGAATTTTTAAAATTTAGGGCAATCAGCAACCAATAAAATTTTCTTAAGAAGGTTCCTCACCTAAAAAAACTGCAAATATTTTGATACTTAGCATGTCATTTGAAAACAATTCATCCTTTGTAGGTACTGCCACAAAATAAATTTCTGATAAAAAAGAGCAGCGGCTAAACCGGTTTATGACGCTGTTTTTTTTTAACACAATAAGAGATTTTTATTTTTAACACATTAAGAAATGTTTTTTATATAAAAGGTGTTTTAATATACACAGAGGCAAACCCTGCGTACCTAATACATATTTTTAGATTCTTGGCGTCTCTGAAAACCAAATTCGGTTATTTAAATTTAAAGGTCATCAGCCCATCCTATGTATGGTCGAACTCTGCTTATTTTTGCCTATCTACAACCCCACAAAATATATATCATAGCTCTTTACTTCAACAAGATGAATCATTGTTTCATCATCGAAACCATATGCCATTCCTTGGAAGAAGATGGTGTTTCTGTTAAAACTTGGGCAATCCGTTAATCATCGTAATATATAGTTGGTGTTTGCCGAAAATTCTTTCAAGTCCATTCGAATATTAGACTCCATCAGCTCACGAATTATTAAAAAAGCTTTTGCATTATTGGAATTTTTAAAATTTAGGGCAATCAGCAACCAATAAAATTTTCTTAAGAAGGTTCCTCACCTAAAAAAACTGCAAATATTTTGATACTTAGCATGTCATTTGAAAACAATTCATCCTTTGTAGGTACTGCCACAAAATAAATTTCTGATAAAAAAGAGCAGCGGCTAAACCGGTTTATGACGCTGTTTTTTTTTTAACACAATAAGAGATTTTTATTTTTAACACATTAAGAAATTTTTTTTATATAAAAGGTGTTTTAATATACACAGAGGCAAACCCTGCGACCAGTTAAAATTTTACCTGAACTTTGTCAAAATCTGGTTTAGGTATCATTTGCTTAAAGGGAGCTTGTAGATCATTATTATTTAAAACTTAAAAAATAATATTATTAAAGCTTAAGAAAAAACCTTTTTGAAGATATGTAATATGTTGTATATAAAGTAGTTCAAAGGCTTTAAATTTGCACCACGAAATATTCAACATTTTGATTTAATAAAATATCTCTGCCCAAACCCTTACTTTGATATTATTTTAAATATACAAAGAAAGAAAAGAATAATAATTTTTTTTCAAAGGTTAAAAATTTATCAATCATTTATCTACTTAAAACCGCTATAAAAATATCTAAAAAAAATGACCTTTTTTTCGAATTATCAGACGGTCTTGTTCCGGGGCCAACCATAGTGAGACGCAACACAATTTTCTCCCGCTATCAAGTCCTTACAAAAAAGACTTAGCATTTGATAATAATTCATTGCAAAAATGATTCACTAATATATATTTGTGTTTGCTTATCTAACAAACTAACCATTGCATCGTTCGTCTGCAGGGTTATTCAGAGAGGATAGACCTTCATACAACTCTGTCTCGGAACACATTCCGTGGATCAATCACAATCATATTTTAACGCATGGTACATTTTTTCTGCTATTCTGACTCTATACATGACCCACTGAAGTATTGTATTCACTTGATCGTCTGCTCTCAATCTTAAGTTTTGTACCTGTATTGATTAATTTTGATAAACGTGCAGCAAAATAAATCTCCTAATTAAATGATTCAAGAATTATACAAATAAAACTATATTCCAGTTTCTTGCATATCTATGGACTCAAATCTTTAGTTTGTTTATATATACAGATGTGAAGGGTCGTTATAGTCTTAAATGTATTACTGATACTATCGAAAAAGACACTGGACACCAAAATTACTTTTACATTTTTTATCACAAATAATGTCAGGAATCACTGGTTCAACTATCGTATCTGAAAACTAACTTAAAATGTTGAAATTACGAAAAAAGTTTGTTATCACATTTTCGTATTTTAAATGAGCTTAGTGTTAAATTTTGGGATTTTAATAGTTTTCTGGTATCTTGCTGATGTATTGAATTGCAAGTTATGAGTATTTGACTGTATTTCTTTGTAAATTTGAATATTTTTGATACATTTTGTCTACTGTAGGTATATTTAAAATTGAAAAAAGAATTTCGGTAGAAAATTTTGACGGTTTTTTCAAAATTACTTTGATTACCAATCTTTGAACTACTTTAGGTGGGTTCAAAATTTTATTATATGTTTCTCCCCAACCAATAATACCATATTGTAATATAGATTGAATAATCACATAGTACACTCTTTTTAGGTTTTCTAGTCTAAGAATGTTTCAAAGTCTTATAAATATATAAATACATCTCCTAATCCTTTTGACGAGTACACAAATATGTGTTTTCCATTTAAAATATTGATCTATATATACACCAAGATATTTGATTTTGGATGTTGGACTAAGGATAGGACAAGTTTGATTGCAGTTAGTTCTGCCACATTTGCGTTGGTGTATTATAATGTTTAACTCTGGTTCTGATTTAAATTTATTGATTGAAAATGGGATAAATTTTGTTTTTTCTCTGTTTAAGGAGAGAAGATTTTTATCGAACCAATTTTTCAGTATATTAATATCAGCATTTGCCAACTTGTTAATAGTATTCCAATCCGTACCTTCAATTATTATGACAGTGACATCATCATACGATATTATTATCCCGTTTAGTTTTTGTATGAATATGTCATTAACATAGATGATAAACAGTAACGGACCCAGTAACATTTCGATAAAATGTGTGTCTAAAATCGTGAAATTAAATAGTATGGGTTTATATTTTACAATTTAAATTATAAATAAATAAAGTAAAACATATCTCTAATTGTGTAGCAAATATCTAAATATTTGCTACACAATTTGCTGATCAAAAACATATTTTTTTAGTTTGGTCAAATATTTTGGCCTAAATTTTGTATGAAAAAGGCCGCTAAGCCGTTTTTTTGATTTGTCTCTTGGTTATAACGACTTTAAAATGTGTGTACGAATTTTTTTTTAAATAATAATTTTAAAACTATGTGATGTAGAATTCCGGATAGTGGGAATAAATTTTCTTAGCTAAAAACATGCTGTTGTTGAGAGAGTGCTTTCTTGTGAAGATTCAGTCAAGTCTTCATCAGAATGGTCATCTAACATTGCTCAGGCCTCATCTGCAACGAACATCTGCGCAGACTTTTCATGAATTTTTTTTATTTTATTTATTTATTAAATTGAATATAATTAAATTTAATACAATATAAGATATGGGTAGTCCCACAAAGCTGTGACAATCAGCTTGTCTGTAGGTTCTACCATTTAATGTTAAAACATAATACACATTAGCTTAAGTTTAAATATTAATACAAAATATAATGTTTAGGATAGATAAAAGTTTTGTTCATTTATTAACCACTTTTTTGTCAGTTTAGGGCAGGGTTCCTCATTATTTTTTAAGTTAAAGTTTTCGTTTAATTTGTTATAAATAACAGGTATCAAATAGTCAAGTGTTCTGCTACCATACTTATTTGATATTAGTGGAATTTTTAGGCCTTTTTTTCAGTAAATCTTGTTTTGTGACTATGCACCAATGACTTTTTGCACGCATTTTCTCCCGCATTATCCATAATTATAATAAACCAGAGAAGCCCTTTAATTGGAAGTAGGCCCTCAGAGCCATACAGTAATTTTAAGTTGTTTCTTTGTTTGTAAATGCTAGGATTAACAATTTTTTTAATTATAGCAGTTTGTAAATTTTGAATATATTTAATATTAATATTACTCGAGTGTCCCCAAGTTCGAATTCCATATCTAAGTATTGATTCGACAATAGAAAGATATATAAGTTTGAGAGGGCATCGAGGCAATACAAATTTTATTTTATAAAAATTACTCGCCAAACATCGAAGCTGGTTACAAATTTTGGTCACACTTTTGTCCCATTTAAAGTTACTGTCTACGATTATGCCAAGGTAAGTATATTTGTTTGTAAAATCAATTTTTTCACAGCAACAAATATTATTCATTTTTTTATGTATACATTCAAAATTATGTGCAGTTATTTTAGGTAAGTTCCACATTTTCAAGCTCGGTGATCTTATATACATGCATTTAGTTTTTTTGACATGAATAATTAGTCCTACATCATGAGACCATTAAAGTAGCTCGTTAAAGTCTATTTGTAATTCTTGAATAGCTATTTCAGGGTTTTCATTACAGACAACTAGTGCAGTATCAGCAGCAAAAATGAATCTACGGGCTATTTAAAAAAGTTTAGACATGGCAATTACATATACATTTTATAATTTTGGTCCTAAAATTGACCCTTGTGGCACTCCTGATTAAATAAATCTAAAATTACTCATTACATTCAAAATCTTTACATACATTTTTCTATTTGTTAAATAGTTTTTGAAAAATGATAGGAGTTTACCACAGATTCCTATGATTTCGAGATTGTGTATGGCTGAGTGTATCAAAAGCTTTTGAGAAATCAATAAATAATACTAGTAGATGTTTTTTAGAGTTAAGATCTGAATTTATATAATTGGAAAATTTTTCGAGCAGTTTATCACAGTTTTTTTGTTTTTGGAAGCCATGCTGACATTCATCAATAATGCCCAAATTATTTAAATATCTATCCAAATTTATAGATATATATTTTTCTAATATTTTTTCTAATACGCGTAATAAGTAAATAGGCCTATAATTATTTATTACGGTGTGATCTCCATTTTTAAAAATGGGCCTTATGATGCTGCATTTTAGTTCAGCTGGAATGTGACTTTTGTCAATAATTCTGCTAATTAGGTGAGTAATTATAGGACCAAATAATTTAACATGTTTTTTTAGATCATACGTGCGAATTAGATCCACGCCCGGTGTCTTTGAATTTTTCATTCTTCCAATAATGCATTCAGTTTTTTCTGCATTAGCTCTTGGTAGGTACATTGAATGTTGCAAATGTTCTCGCTTCAACTCAGACGCTTCAATTAATTCAATAACTTGAATAATCTCGAGGATTACAACAATGACGACAATAATACACAATAGATGGGCATTTTTAATTGTTTTCGACTAATATTTACTGTTTTCGATCAAAACTACAATAAAAAATGTCATTAGTAAATATTTAATCCACCCGGACTATTTAGGCAATCAACACTTAATGACCCCTAATACCTTGGTGGACTCTAGTACGTGCCCGTGGTTCTTTATTTTGTTAATTTGGTCAAAGGAAATAAATATTTTTGTCATTAGTTAGTTTTATTTTCGTTGTGAGCGTTTTTTAATTGTATTTTTGTTTTTTGTTTTATTTGGTACATTATTTTGTTACAATTTATGTTTTCCAGTAATGTAGGCCTCACTGGGTGGCTTGCCCGTGCTGAGGCCTTCATTTTATAATATGAAAATCTTATCTACATATTACATTTAAAGAGAAGATAGTAAATTTGAAAATAAAATAATAAATTTAAAATTAAAAATAAAAATACATTTAAAATTAAAAAATAATACAATGAAAATAATCTTGTGTGTTTGTGAGTGATGTGTGTTTATGTTGGTTTTGTGTGTTACGTGTAGGTTTTATTTTTATTTTATGCTATGACATTTTGGTAATATTGTCTTTTTTGTTGTTTAATCCATTTAATCCATTTAATCCATTTTGTTGTTAGAATAACTACTCTTCAGTTGCATGAAAGAGAATGAAACAATGAGTGTATGCAAATACAGTCTCTTCCCACCCCTGCGAAAAATACGTGGTGTTTACTAAATTAGATTCATACCTAGATACTATTTTCTTTACTTATTTAAACAATCGTACAACATTACAGATAACTAGTATATTTGAGTAATCAATTTAAAATAGGTTATTTAAAAAAAAAATGCCGTGTAGTATTTTAACGGATAAGGGCTGTTTCGCCTTGCGAGGGTGTTAATTTTTTGCTGATATTCTTAATGGGGACCTAACACTTTTTTATCGCTTTTATTAAAGAATATGAAATAAAAACCATAATTTAACCATTCCATATTTTATTTAAATTCGAACTCCCCATAAAATCATACACCTATTATGGGTAAAAGTTTGTGAAAACACGAGTAAAAATTATTTTCTTTGACAGTTAGTTACATATCTTCCCGGGGGTCTCCGATATCTTCTGCCTTCCCTTGAACGATATTTATTCTTCAGACACGCCTTTCTCCGCCCATTCATTTAAAAAACTAATTTTTCATTAAGTGGGAGAGGAAGAGAAATATCGTATAAGAATAGGAGATGCTCCCTACTCCCTGTTTAATACTCGCTTATTAATTTATCATATTTTTATTTTATTAATTCTTGCGGTAATGAGAATATTTTTTAGTGTTGGTTCCAACATGGGCGCAAATGAATGTAATGTCGATCTTGATAGAATATAATGTTTTCATTTATACGTCGGTAAGCTCTGATGAGTAATTATTCAGAAACAAGATTTGATCAAAAATCATACGTCTTGTATGCAGGGACTTTTTGGGAATTTGTTAATTTTAATGGAATTGATAAAATTTAAAAAGTGTAAAATTACTTAAATAATTTTTATGATTGTGATTTTGACACCTGTGATTGGTAGAAAGAAATCCAATTCTCAACAAGGTTCCCTTCACTAAATGGAACCTTGTTGAAAACATGTTTTTATAATGGATGTTTCTGTTTAAAAAATGAGCAAGTATTTTAAGCCTTTGTTGCAAATGAATCGGTGAACTTATATGTAAGGTGGACAGGGCTTCAAAAAGAAAAAAATACTTAAAAATTGATTCAAGTGAAATTTAAATTATTACTGTCTAGATTTGTAATGAGTTTTGATGGATTCAAGGAGAGGAAGTATGAGTAAAGAGAAAATAATTCGTTATAAAAGGTAGTCATAATAAAAATATTTTTAAAAGTAATTAATAATTTTATTTTTATTGGAAAAGGCATTCTTCGGTAATTTAAATATAAGCTAACAAAAAAATGACCGATTTGTAAACAACAAGCAGTCATATAGTTCCTATTGAGTTTAAAATATACGATGGGAATGAGGATTACATATAACACGATATTAAGGGAATGTGAAAGAATTACAACTTAAAAAGACTTCTATAAAGTAAGTACGCGCAATAAGTGCCAACGTATTAAAATTTTTATATAAATTATTTAATAAAATTTAAAAAGCGATAATTGCTATAACGTATTTACATTTAATTCTTAGTAGGTACACATTTATAAGTATAAAAAATAAACTTAAAAATTAAACTAGAGTAATACAAAATAAATTTAAGACCGATAAATGCTACTGTGTATAGAAAAATCATAACCTTAGTAGAATTAAAAATAAATTTGTAAAAGAAGAGATATACGAAATAAATGTACAACAATAAATAAGTAGTGAACAAGAATATAGCAAAGTATCATTTTGGCCTGTCTTTTATCCTTCATCGGATTAGTCGAAGAAGTCGTCGTAAGCCTTTTGGAAGGACTCGTCGTTTCCGTCTTGTTCCTGAGGACCATAACACCACGGTCTGAATCTACGCGGTGATTAATGCCATAATCCTAGGGAAGAAAACACAAATTAATATTAGTTAACAAGCTTGGAAAGTGTTTATTTAAAAGCAACACCCCGAGAGCACATATCGAGATCGGAGGAAGCCGCTCAGTAGAGAACAAAGTTTTAAATCATTCGCTGTATGCATCCTGTTCTTCTTTATCAAATATCGGAGGAAGCCAGTCAGTAGAGATCCAAGCCTTAAATAATTCGTTGTCTGCATCATGTTCTTCGTCATCGGAGATCGGAGGAAGCTGGTCAGTAGAAATCCAAGTCTTAAATCATTCGTTATCTGCATCATGTTTTTCGTCATCGGAGATCGGAGGAAGCCGGTCAGTAGAGAACCAAGTCTTAAATCATTCGTTGTCTGCATCATGTTCTTCGTCATCGGAGATCGGAGGAAACCAATCAGTAGAAATCCAAGTCTTAAATCATTCGTTATCTGCATCATGTTTTTCGTCATCGGAGATCGGAGGAAGCCGGTCAGTAGAGAACCAAGTCTTAAATCATTCCTTGTCTGCATCATATTTTTCGTCATCGGAGATCAGAGGAAGCCGGTCAGTAGAGAACCAAGTCTTAAATCATTCGTTGTCTGCATCATGTTCTTCGTCATCGGAGATCGGAGGAAGCCAATCAGTAGAAATCCAAGTCTTAAATCATTCGTTATCTGCATCATGTTTTTCGTCATCGGAGATTGGAGGAAGCCAATCAGTAGAAATCCAAGTCTTAAATCATTCGTTGTCTGCATCATGTTCTTCGTCATCGGAGATCGGAGGAAGCCAATCAGTAGAAATCCAAGTCTTAAATCATTCGTTATCTGCATCATGTTTTTCGTCATCGGAGATCGGAGGCAGCCGGTCAGTAGAGAACCATGTCTTAAATCATTCCTTGTCTGCATCATATTCTTCGTCATCGGAGATCGGAGGAAGCCGGTCAGTAGAGAACTTAGTCTTAAATCATTCGTTGTCTGCATCATGTTCTTCGTCATCGGAGATCGGAGGAAGCCAATCAGTAGAAATCCAAGTCTTAAATCATTCGTTATCTGCATCATGTTTTTCGTCATCGGAGATCGGAGGAAGCCGATCAGTAGAGAACCAAGTCTTAAATCATTCCTTGTCTGCATCATATTCTTCGTCATCGGAGATCGGAGGAAGCCGGTCAGTAGAGAACCAAGTCTTAAATCATTCGTTGTATGCATCATGTTCTTCGTCATCGGAGATCGGAGGAAGCCAATCAGTAGAAATCCAAGTCTTAAATCATTCGTTATCTGCATCATGTTTTTCGTCATCGGAGATCGGAGGAAGCCGATCAGTAGAGAACCAAGTCTTAAATCATTCCTTGTCTGCATCATATTCTTCGTCATCGGAGATCGGAGGAAGCCGGTCAGTAGAGAACCAAGTCTTAAATCATTCGTTGTCTGCATCATGTTCTTCGTCATCGGATATCGGAGGAAGCCAATCAGTAGAAATCTAAGTCTTAAATCATTCGTTATCTGCATCATGTTTTTCGTCATCGGAGATCGGAGGAAGCCGGTCAGTAGAGAACCAAGTCTTAAATCATTCCTTGTCTGCATCATATTCTTCGTCATCGGAGATCGAAGGAAGCCAGTCAGCAAGGGAACCAAGTCATAAATCATTCGTCGTCTGTATCAGATTCATCAGACTCTTCACTATCTGAAGCCAGCCAGTCGGCTACGAGGAAGGCAACAAAGCTATCCGAGGCAGCTGTATCCCAGACTACCTCATAATCAAGCTCCTCTATTTCATCTTCGACTTCCTCTTCTGTATTGTCCCCCTCGTCAGCAGCGTTAGGAGCCTGTGGAAGAAAATAAATTAAATATTAAAGATATGTTAATGCAATCATAACGATGTGAGAAAATAGAAAAGCTATGGCTTAGATATAATTCCCCAATTTGAAAAATCGTACAAGAGTTAAAATAATTATATCAATACTGTTTGAGTAACTATCCGTATTTTCTTAATAATAAAACTGAATCAGTTCAATACTTGTCGGTGTTTCGAAGTATTTTTTACTTTTATGCAATGGGATTTTTAGGTATTTTTGGTGTTTGATCCAATTCATAACCAAGCACCATTACCATTGAGGGAATTTTATAATTTATTGAATTTTTTTTATCTTATTGTGAGTGTTATTTTATATTCTTTTTTGATACAAAACTTGGATATCTTTGGATTTGAGGTCGAAATACCCAACGAAATTAAATAATGATATTTTTATTTAAAAGGTATAACATATATGTAGTTTTTAGGTACAGAAAAGTTTGTTTATTTATTAATTTTTTGTGAAATCGACAGTTTACATTTAATCAGTTTGTACATAAGTGTTATTTAGTAAAATAAAACCAATTATGTATTTCCTCCTTGTGACTTTAACTGAGACAGCATAATATGGAATAATTTATTTAAATTTATATGGGAAAATAAAGATTGGAATTTATAAATGTCATTTATCTTTTTTACTTCTACCATCGTGTAGAATTACCTCCCGAAGTGAGTGTACTTTATCCCCGTTCACCCCGTATATTATTTTTAATGAATTAATTGTGAAATAATATAAATTCATAAAATAAAATTTACTTGCGCACGCCGGTATTGAACCCTTGACCTTCGAATTGCTAGTGGAGAGCCTTACCTCTCGACCACGGAGGCCATCTTCGAATGATTTCATTAATTAATATTCATTTGTAAAAAGAAATTCATTATATTCGAAGGATTTGATTCTAAGAAAAGAGTTTGATTATTTCAAAAAAATGTCTGTATTAAAAGGATTGAATTAAATATAGCAAGTAACTGGGTTGTAACATTATATATTAAAAGAAAAAAACATATTTTTAGTACACAACTTTTCTATTGAACCAACTAGGTTATCTCAAGCTTCGTCAGAGCTAATATACAGCTACAGAGTTAATATAATAGCCCTGACAAAGCTTGAGATAAGCTAAACCTGGTTGACTGTCATTTATTAATTCGATTAAAAAGTGGAATATTACACAGTGTGTTTTTTTCATTCAAAGAAGTTGATTCGATTAAAAGTATTCGATTATATTAAAATAATTTCATTGTGTTTGATGAAGAGACTTACCGCTAAATGTTGGTTGTAGTACGCGATGATGAATTCGATATCATTAAAGAACTCTTCAGTGATAAAATTGGGTTCTAAATCATCAAACTGAAGTGATGAATCATTAGCAATGTCAGGTCCTCCATCATTAGCAAAATGAGGTTCAATAGGATCTTCAAAATCTTCACTGGACTCACCGATGTCACTTATATCTGAAAAGATTAAAAAAAATTGATTGGACACGCTTAAAACGAATTCAACGCGATCAGAATGCAGGAGACAATATGATTTTTAATAATAGAATCAAATAAACTTTCCAAAATTAGATGTGTAATTATTAAATTTTATGCACTGTATAGTTTTACAGTGCCAGATTTTTATTAAAGGGGTTAACAAAGGAAAATATTGTAAGGGAAAGAGATAAATAAATATGTACATTTTATATTGAAACAACTTTAAAAGGTTATTCCCATCAATGTAATATATCATTGAAGAAGATAATACTAATAAATCTAAAGGAAATATGAAACAGAACGAGACACAGAAAAATAAAAGCATAACGGTCTCAATTGGAAATCAAACCGAGGATCTATATTATCGGGACAACGTATTTAACCACTCGACCATTAGCACCAAATTATGATAAGTCATTTTTGTCGATTTCATATTTCAGAATTAACAATCGTATCTTGCAACTAATTTTTGTCTATGCTCTTTTGTGTCTTGTTCTGTTTCATGTTTTGTTTAGATTTATTAGCACTTCTTCACGGATATAAATTCTTTGAAAAATAACAACATTTTTGCGGAGTAATAATTAATTAATTTAATTAACCTCGTATGGTCTTTTTGCGTATGTTTGTACAAAAAACGACGATAAAAGTAGATTATTCTTGTGTACTTTAAATAACAAGTTGATACCGACTCATAAAAGTTTTTCTATCCCATTTGTATTACTGTGGCAACCTTTAAAATACGTTTATGTATTTTTACATTTTAAAAGAAAAACAAACTGGAAATGTAACAAAATTCATTCAAAATTGTTCATTTGTAATATTATAATTTTAAGAAAAAAAGTTCCTCTATCGGTTTATCACTTTGTAATGGGATTATTATTTTTTAAAACTTAGTTATCACTCAATATAAATGTAACTAGGTAATATTATAACCCAAAAGAGTCATTCATATGCTTTCTGTACTCATCTGTTTTTTTTTGTTTTTTTTAATGTCCAACAAATCATGAATCTAGCGGAACTTTTAAGGTGACCTGACGACAAAATCTCCTAAGACACCAGGAGCTAACAGCAATAAATAAATAAAATTGTCTTTTCATAAAAAAAATCTAATCTTAAATCAAATATACAGAGTGATTGGGGATAAAGTGCACTTATTTCAGGGGGTATTGTTCATGATTTTAGAAGTAGAAAAGATAAATAATCCCGAACATAGTGCGCTTTACTCCCGGACATCCTGTATTACACAAGAGAGAGTCGCACAAATATAGATAGTGATCGGGGGTAAAGTGCACTTACTTCGGGGGGGGGGAGGTAATATACATGATTATAGAAGTAGCAAACAAAAATAATTCCAAAGTTGGTGCGCTTTACCCCCGAACATTCTGTAGTACACAATAGAGAGTTGCACAGACAATAATTTGAAATTATCAAATATTTCTCGCCGAACTAATTTCTCTTTATATAGTACATATATTTTTATGCATAGAGGGTCCAATTGTGCTATTATATTTATTTATATTTATAACTGGGAATCCTTCCTAGTTGGAGAGTCAAATTTCTAACGAAACAAAATAAATTGTATTTTTAAAAAACACTTTCGATCTTCTATTATTTGTCATTGTAAATAAACATGTAAATATTTAATTTTATTCTAAACATTACTTATTATGTTATCTTACTTCAAAAGGCTTGCGTTTTGTCTCATGGAAAAAAATACTTTTTTAGTGATTTAATTTAGGGTATTATGACGTGTTGCTCTACATTCTTATTTAGTCAACGTTTCGGATAGCATCACATCTGCCCTGTTTATGGACACTGTAGTGCTGGCCAAAACGTTTGCTAAATAAGGAGGTAACGCAACACGGCATAATAACCCAAAAATTCTTAATATATGTACTACCTTATGGGCGATAATGAGAATAATAAAATTTTGAAAGTAAAATACGATAAATTTATACTTACAATCGTTAAAGAGCTGCCCCTGCGGATGATCAAAATCACTGATGAATGAATTGACATTCCTCTTTTTGGCCATTTTTTACTTTCAACTCGAACAAACTCTTTCGAATTGAGATACAATCAAAACACTGGCTTTAGATTTATTTGCAAGCTTTTAACTATAAAAAAATTAAATTACACACTTTGCATTAGTTGAAAAAAAATTGACATAATAACAGGACGTTTTAATTCGTTATGACACATTCAGGAGCGACTTAAATAGAAACACCTTCGATGAACTCTGATCGGTTAGTGAAAAACTTTTCAGTAATTGTTGAGTATTTATGCTTATTTAAATAAGGGGTGGGCTGCAAAAATTGTAATTAACTCAACAAATATTTTACCGATAGAAGCTTGGGTATGTTCGGGCATTTCCTCACCCCTAATGACCTGCCCTTATATCTCGTTCAAGAAGGTGATGTCTTTTTATACCTGTGTTGTGTTTTAAAACTAAAATAATACACATAACAATAAATAATTTCAAGAATCGAAGCAAAACGAGGCCGACTTAATGAATACGCAGAAAATTATGGTAGAGAAAGTCGTGGACGCCCGATGGAGACATGACACGATTAATAGAATCAATTATATGATTCCGAATAACAGAGTATGTACGAATGTGTGTGAAACAAGGAGTGTTTTCCAAGACCGAGTTGTTTGGCGGTTCATCCTCCCTGCCTATTCCTGCAGTAAAACAGAGTGATGGTTGGTTAGTTTTTTTTATAGTGAATACCTCACAAGAGTCCCAACTGCTCCCGTCTGGAGCCAGTGAGACTATGGCATCCCCAATTGGGGGATGTTGTGAGGCTGAAGGTAAGTGGGGAAGGGAAAGAGGAAGGTGGGGAAGTACCTGGCTATTCAGATCTAGTCACTAAACACGGCTAAAGCCATTTGGAGCAACGTTTCAATTCTGAATGGTGGTCTTACACCAGGGCGATATTGTTATTATTAGTTAAAAATGATGCCTGAGAAGCAGAGATGTGCAAAATGGGTACCCAACACCATTTGAAATGCAAAATGGAAATGGTTCAAAACTTTTCCATTTGAAAATGCAAAATGCAAAATGGTTTTTAGAAAAGCATTTCAAATGCAAAATGCAAAATACCTATTTTCAAAATGCATTTAAAATGCAAAATGGTTTCTCAGGTCAAACAATTAAAATAATTATAGAGTTTTTAAACAGTTTTGTCATTTAATAATAGACATCAATGTAAGACAAACATACTACATGATGGTAAAACAAAAAATGCCACGACTACGGATTATGAACCACAAAAAATTTGCGCGGGACAAATGTTGCCAACGTAAAAGCATAGAAACTGCTATCTAACATGTAATATTACAGCGTCATGGCCCCATGTTCAGTATTTGAATCAGTATTATTTGTAATGGTATCACTCAATTGCCAGGGCTTCTACCAGGGAGCAACTTGACAAATGTAAATTATCTCTCATAGCGAGGTTGAGGACCGACTGATATTTGGGGCTTATGGAATAAAGATGAGTGGAGATAGTAGAAAGAATGTTGCAAAAAATCATTTAAAATGGAAAATGCATTGAGAAAAGCATTTAAAATGCAAAATGGAAAATACCCATTTTGATTTTTGCATTTTGCATTTCCATTTGAAATGGATTTATTTGAAATAAAGTACATCTCCGCTGAGAAGGTTCGACTGTGTAGAGTGCATGGGCGTAAAAAGTTAGTTAAAATAGTCAACGGTTTATTAAATTTTAATGTACTCTAAATTTTCATATTCGGAATCGTCGAATTCCATTTTTCACTAATGAGAAAGAATTATATCTTGTTACATTGACTTTATCACAGTGTAGGTCATTTGATAATGATTTCTAATTTGTTTATAATAATAATAGAAAATACATAATATTAGAAATGTTTTAAACGACTATTTATTTTTATATATATACGCCTAAAATGGCTTTTACATATTTGAAAGAAGGTTGATATTATCATTGTAAATAAGCTGTAAATGCGAAGTTGGTTAAGAGGAACTGCCCGGCCCTTTTCATACAAAACTTAAATTTGGATTTGAGACCAAAATACCCAACAACTGATTTATTATTTTTTAAATCAATAGGTATGTCAGATATTTAGTACGGATGTATGCTATTATATTTATTTGTGTTTTGAATTATAAAATATAGGCCTTTAGAGAGTGTAATTTTTCATGATTTTAGAGTCAGCTTTAAAAATTATTTTTGAGCTGTTGATAATTATTTAAAAAAATAACTCTGTTTACTATAAAAAATATGAGGAAATATAAAATTAAACCTATTAAAAAATGAAATTTGACTGGCGAATATTTCAATTACAGTTGACTGATTTATATTGGAACCCAAATTTGTCGCGCATAAATGAAAATTTCTACCAAAAAACTTTTTTTTTTGCAAAGTCTTATCTTTATTTTATTTTTTCATTATACAAAAATAGTATTATTTATTTTTTTATAATATAATATTGAATACATTTTATGATTTTGACTGTCCAACTAGGAAGGATTCCTGTTTCTGGACAGTCAAATTTACAAGTTTCAAGTTATCCTAGACGAATACAGGATTTAAGACTAGCTAAAATAAGTATGTTAAAACAGAGATACATAAAAAGATACATAAAAAAGATACATAGAGGCGTTCGTGATTTCAAATTACATTTTTTAGTATCATTTCGGAATCAGTCCTGCCTAGATCCAACAACCATTTTGTTACTTAGGGCAAGATATTTTTTTAATTATTAACATTAACTCACAAACATTTTCAAAGTAGCCTCAAAAATCATTAAAATTTATTTGTTACCTTCTTATTAATGTTTAAATGGTGAAGCTTTAGTAGTGCTTTGAGTAAGTTAAATATATATTTATTTTTGATTAATTAATGATCAATTTATAATAATATAATGTAACCTAACCAGACGCCTTGTCATTGATAGTTACTATAGTATGTATTGTGTAATCTAATGTAACCTAAAATAATGTATTGCTATATTGGAACCTATACTAAACATTTATAAGTAAAACATAGACAAATCCAAGAAATAATTAACTAAAAATTCTTCCACAACACAGGTTCGCCTAGTGAGGCAGGTTATGCACAACTTAAAATAAAGTATATTATGCGATTTCTATATAACACTCTTACATACATAATTACTTTTTCTTCTATTAGAAACTGCTCTATTATTGTAACATTATTCTTTCAACAATGTCATTGTTACTAACTTACATATACAGGATTTTCGAATAAGAGGTGTTATTTTGAATAGCCCGCTATTTCGGTAGATGATACTTTTGAAGCTGTCATTTTTTTACATTTGACAAGTAAAACCTACGCCATTAATAAAAATGGAACGATACACGCTTCAACAACGCATTGAAATTATTAAAATTCACTTTAATAATTTGAGTGAATCAAATGCAAATCATCTTGAGTGATTAGGTCCATTTCCACCTCGGTGGCTTCGTCAACAAGCAAAATTATCGCATCTGAAGCTCGTAAAACCCAAGAGTTATTGTTGAAAAGCCTCTCTATACTCAACGTGTGACTGTTTGGTGCGGTTTATGGTCCGGCGGAGTCATTGGACCTAACTTTTTCGAAAATGAGGTTGGAGCAACAGTTACGGTGAATGGATGGCGCTATTTAGAGATAATTAATGATTTTTTATGGCAGAAATTGAATGGTATTGATCTGGACAACGTTTGCTTTCAACAAAACGGCGCTACGTACCACACAAGCAACGAAACCATTGATCTTTTACGATTGAATATCAAAATAACACCTCTTATTGGAAAACCTTGTAGTATACTTTACTTACTAATGATTTATTATAAATTCTGTAATTTTTTGATGAAATAAATAATTTATTTTAATTTGTTCTTTCAAATATTTTTCTGTTTCAAATTTTCGACTGAGAGTTTATTGTCTTCGATGATTGGTTTAAAACAAGGTGCTATATTTATTTAAAAAATATCTTCAAAACTATCTCAAATTAATTCCAAAAACAAAATGGTGTTGTTGCAGGAAGGCTGTCAGGAAAGGTAGAAGGAATGAGTCATGATGATACATTTATAAAATGGTTTATTTTAAATTATTAATACAGAAACATTGGTAGTCATCAGTAGATTACAGGCAATTGTCATTAATATAATAACTTTTGTCAAATTTGAGATAAACAATTGTCTTGTACATCATCTCACTCGGGCACTAAAATAAATTGTCGTGTCAACAATGGAATACAGGAAATTTATTAAAAAGTACAATAATACAGTCAAAAATCATTAATATAATAACTCTCTTCAATTTTAAGATACAAACATTGTTGCATAACACAACTCTCACATAGCGAGTACTAATTTTCCTGTCATTTTATTCTGGACAGTAAAAAGGACGTGGAATCCGTTATTTGTTTCATATAAATTGATTTTTTGTGTTAATACCGCAAAGTTCGTAACCACTCGGAGCCAGTGGGTATACGGCATACCCATTTAGGGGATTTAGTGAGGCAGAAAGGAGTAGGGAATAGTATTGGATAGAAAATAGGACAAATACCTGGCTATACACATCTGATTACCAACTACGGTTAAAGTCATTTCAAGCAACGTAACGGTTCAGAAAATAACAAATTTTGAGGTAGGAAATTCAGCAAGTCTTCAATTAAAAATTTAAAATTCTTCATCTTCGGTTTCGGATTCGGAGCACGAGGCATCATATGCACTTTCGTAGTCGACCAGTTCATTATAGTCGAGATAGTCTTCGATGCCCTGTGGAAAAACACATTTATTAGTATTTTTTAGATAAGATTAACACAGAATCGGTGAAAATAAATTGGAAATTGGCGACAAATTTCACAACAAATCAAGTAGAATGTAATAGAATGAAATCCTCAATAAATATGAAGAAATGTACTAAATTCATGAATGAATATATTCATGTACTAAAGCTAAACAGAAACCACGAATGATTTTATATTCTAGTGATGAACTACGAGTTATTATATTATTAAGTTAAACATATTTTACGACACGACTTCGCTCAGCTTTTCTCTCGATTTAAAAATGGTGTAAAAAACGACATGGATTTTTTTACATTTTGTAGTTATTTCAAGGTATCATAACTCAACTTAAAAATGATGCTTTGACGTAAAAATAAGTTCAATGGTTAGAAAAAAGCAGATGTGCATTTGTAATTACCGATTCATCACCGAAATCCATATATGCTTCAGCGTTCACAATCTCGTCGTATTCTTCTTCCATGGCCTCATCTTCTACCACGGGATCAACAGGAAGTCCCTCTGCAATAGCTTCTTCCATACTAATTATTACGTATCCGCCCTCACCTCCAGGCTCGCCAGGTGTCAGGTCGTGCACCAACTGGATATTTGGGAGCAAAGCCTGTGAAACAAAAATATACAATTAGCACATCGCTTATATAAATATACATCGCTACTAACGAAATCTAACTTGACTCTAGGAGAACTTTCATTGGAATTAACAGAGGTAGTAAAGAGTATAAATTTAACTAGCTTTTTGAACTTTCGGTAATATGGGTGCGCACAAATACATTCAAAAGTTGTGTCATGTATAGATCTGTTTTTAGAGAATAAAAACCATAAAACACAATTAAAATTTGAATTGAAAATATTTTATAAATAGGTGGTACTTTTTATGTCTTTTTTCTGAATTTTTACAAATTTGTAAAAGTATTACCTTGCGTAAATGAACCCTGTAGGATGGAACATCCTTGTAAGTTTCCGTGTAACGGAAAAAAATCTCCATCCTCTCCCTTAATCGCTCTTCGTAGTCGGGGGCTCTGGGATCTGAAATAATAATTAATTCAATAAATAATTTGTTAAGCAATAGATAGAAGCCAGAGATAAGTTAGCGTCTCAGATGCTGATCGTACTATACAGTAGGGAATATACCACAAAAAATGGCCCAATTGAAAAACATTAAGGTCTCCCACAAATTTTCTTGTGGTATTGAGTTCATAACAGACACCTTTTCATATACATACTTGAATTTAAGAATGTCCAGTTTTCTTTCTTTAAACCCTACTGCACAGGACAGCAGCTCCTGCAGGTACACAACCGCTGACCCCCTAAAATTTTTGACTGGGGTATGTTATGAGGCTGAAGGTAATGGGGAAGAGGAAGAGGAAAGTGGTACCTGGTAACTGACTATTCGTATCTGGTCACCATTAAGACATTTCAAGCAACGTTCCAATTCTGAATGGTGGTCTTACAGGGCGATACTGAGTATCTGCCATTCTGGAACGTGCCGCAAACAAACTATATATTATTTAAAATGAGACTCTGGCTTGCCACGGAAGCCGTCAAACAGTTATGTAATCTACTAGAAAGAGTTACAAAGGGAATCGAACCTCGTGAATGTTGTTTAAATACCTGATGTATGGTTGTCGTTGTGCTTAATCATTTGGATAAAATATAGATAGAATATAGATAAAATATAGATAAAATATACATAGAATATAAAAATGACTTACCTAGTTCTGGTTGTCCATCTTGGAGCACCTCAGGAACATCTTCGTAAGCATTTCTGATCAATTCCACACGCTCCTCCCTTTGTAGAATCCCCAATGCGATATCTGCCGCGGCGACGAGGGCCTCCATATTAGATTTCGCTCTTTGTTGATCTTGCTGCAAAAAACAAAGAAAAAACTCTTGAAACAAAGTTATTTGCATCCAAAAAACAGAACAGTGACAAAACGGACCATGGCAGAAAATATATAAATATTCTAATCTACTTTAAAAATTGACAACTGATAAACAATCTCCACCAAAGTAAAAATTTCTCAATAAATATCTATAATTTGCGCTTCCACGTTCTTTAACGAATGTTTTGGACAGCTATACAATGTTCATCATCAGGGTAGATAGATAGATGTATGATGTCCGAAACAATGACTAAAGCAGGGAGAAGCGCAACACGGTATAACAACCCTAAAATAATTCACGGCAATATTGAAATTCTTTAAGACAGCAAAAAACAAAATTTATTTTCACTACTGCCAAAACTACAAAATACACTAAACGTGGTACATAAACTATGTACATATGTCTAATGTGGATAACGCTTCGAAACACAAGCTTCTTTTCATTACAATGCGATATCTATTTTTAGTCTATTTAAAAAGATTTTAATTTTTTCAGGAATCATCCGGATTTTCAATGAAATGACGTATAATTAACAATAGATTTTAAAAAAAATTTAATGTTCGCGATAATATTTATTCTTAAAAAGGCAATTTTTAAAATCTTAAGAGAAATTAATAAATACAAAATATGAATAAACTATGTACGATAATAACCAAAGGGTGACGTTGAATGTAATTGAAAAAATGTTTTAAACAAACTGCCGTAATTATTTAAACTTATTAACATTATTTTTAAACAAATTGAAAAGAGTAAAGTATAGGTACATATGACGTTCTTCAACTATCTCAGCTACACTAATAATACACGATTATATCAAAATGCGTTATAAAGAATTTTATATTTAATTACCACAAAAAATATTTAATCACTGAAAACTTCTAACTGGAAAACTTTTAACAGTAAGACGTAATAACACAATGTCAATGTCAATACACTCTGATGTTACTTCCTTCGAAGGACTTCACAATATGATGGATGATCTGTAAAAATTAGGCTATTTATGCAGTGGCGGGTATCACCACTACTTAAACATTACCGCCAAATAAAAACCTGAAGGGGGTAGGCGAATGGGCTCCAGGAAAAGTGCACGGAATAACCACCACTAATGCATTTGATTCATATATTAAATGATACGATTTATATCAAATGTAATTATGTTTTTTGGATAAATTTGAAGGTCCCGTAAATTTAAAGAAAAATTCACCCTTAACAAAAATTATGAATTTAGAATTAATCAAAATAGTTAATGAAAAATTAAAGTGTATCAAGCAATGCATACTAAAGTTTGGAAAATAGATTTTTTTAAATTATAATTTCTTTCATTGCTAAAAACATTTTAGGTGTTTTTTTTAGATAAACGTAATGCAACTAGGTACAAATTAATGATCTATCAGCAGGAGAAAAATGCAGTAAAGCCTTTTTTTATTTGTATTTCATGTGAATACCGCACACGAGTCCCAACTGTTCCCTACCGTTTGGAGCCAGTGACACTATAGCATCCCTAATTGGGGTATGTTGCGAGGCTGATGGTAATGGGGGAACCATCCAGAATTGAAACGTTACTTTAAACGACTTTAGCCGTGTTTGGTGACCAGATCTGGATAACCAGGTACTCCAAAAAATATAAAAATATTTACCTACGCGTGAAGCTGGTTAAGGCCCCTTAGTGACTTCTGAAACGATTTGAAACGGAGATATGTAAATACGAATGTTAGAAGAAGCGTGCTACTATTAAAAAACGATAATACTTGAGCGAAAATGGTGAAAATATTTAATAAAACAGGACTCGTTTGAAAAAGAGCAAAAATCTCTCGACAAATGTTTTACTTGCATTTAAAAATACACTGTGATTATTGTCATTCCTATATCATATTAAATAACAGAAAAAAACAGTTTTAAATAATTTTCGGAGCTTATTTTTTTTCTATCTAGGGAATTTCATATAATTTAACTTTTCGGCTAAACAAATGTAAAGATATTTATTTCATTTTGTTTTTTTTTTAGAACTTAAAATCTTAAAGAGTTAACGAGAAACTTGTTATAAATTGCCAGAAGTTGGGTATGCGGGGGCTTAATACTCGCATATTACTTAGAGAAAATATCATATTATTAATTATACATTTTGGTAAAAACTTCAAAGATGATAATAAAATTAATAAACTGTTTGGGGTAGAAATATCTGTTTTTGAAAACGCACTTCAATTTAGGATGACTTTTCTACAATCTTACAAAATTATTTAAAACGTATTTTATACATGTGTTGTAAAGCAATTATACAGAATGCACGTTTTTGGCAATGCCAATACAATCAGAAATCTAATAATGTAAAATTGACATTAAGGGCTTTGGCCTTTGTTAAGAGCCGTGCATTAGTTATGACTCATCGACAAGACTCATTGATTAGATTTTAATGATTTTCAAAGCAGCATATAAACCAAATTTACCAAATTACCTAATTACTATATATTTAGCTTCATGTTACGGTATACCATTCCTGAAAGGTTGTTTAAATGTGATAATAAGTAGGTAATTTGCAACAAGAAAATGAAAAATACCCACCACTTCAAATAATAAATAACAATGCCATTAATTTTATTACCTGTAAATGCGTTATAGTTTACGAACTGAAATAATTAGTGTATGTAATTACCCGACAGACGAAATATTTTATTTAATCCTTTCTCTTCATGATAGTAATGGTAACTTCAGTGCAATTAGGAATTTCAGAGAATGACTCATGGGATTAAAGGGTACTTTAAGTCAGTATTTCAGGAGAGAAACGGGATTTTTCCAGGTAATTTGGCAACTACATTAAGTCGACCTTAATCCCAAAATTTTAATCACCTGTGTTCGGGGGAAGCGATACGTTAGGATAGGGGCACAATCAAACACGATAATGTCGATTCTTGTAATAACAGACAACGGGGGAAAATATGTTGTGCGAAATTTATGTATTTTTAATTACAACATCTCTTATCTAGATGCTTCTATATTCATTCGTTCGTGGTACCTACTAATTATTTCACAAAGTGGTAGATGCTTTCAGTATCTGTTCCGATTGGGAATGCATAAGAGTCTCAACTCTAGTGAGACTGTGCCACTTGTAGCTTCAGGATTGTTGAGATGCTGGTGGAAGCGGACGTAGGATGTTGAGAAGTACCTATATATCATTATACACCGTAAGTTAAACTAATTTAGTTAGAAATCCATCACGAAGATATTGAGACCATGTTCCACTCTGTTTTAATATGATGAGGGCACGATTGAAGCAAAGTCTTTTCATCCCCATTTTCAGAAATAAATAATGGATTAAAGATTGAATTAGGTACCAATCCTTTTATTCCAATCAAACACGATAAATGTTTAAATTAACCAAAGTGATTCTGAAGGTATGTTAGACTCAGGCCCAAAATATAAGAATTTGTAACACCACTAATTTGTCCAAAAAATTTTTTTTTACGAAATAAATATGTACCTACACAGTAATTCAACAAGTTAAAAAAAAAATAATTATAATTATTCGTTTTAATGTGGTTTTAGATAAAACTTATAAAATAGTCAAATTTTGCATGTACATAAATTTGTGATATGGGTACTTAAATAATATTGATAGTTCTCAACTTAAAAGAAAGATCGAGGTGATTTTTCATATAAACGGCGTTATACAAATTATCAAAAAATATTATTAGTTACAAATATTAGAATGTCTCAAAATGCAAAACAACGCTATAGGGTACAGTATATTTTCTTGGTTTCTTCGTATGGCTGAATATATAGGTACCTACGTAAAATATTAGGTTGGTATCTATTATTTCAGGAAAGTCATTTTGAGAAATATTTTTTTATGTTCAAATCATTGTGGTTTTGGTATTATGTGACGATCTCAGATTTAGCGAAATCCATAATTTTCACCAATTTTTGGTGAAAAATTAAACTACCCTACAACCAATCTTAAACTAAACTAATCTAAAAATTAATCTATAATCTACAACTCCATAACATTCAAATTTTGCGTATTTTTAATAAACAAATGATTTACACAAAATAATTTAGGGTAATTTTTTTGTTTACATATTAATTATACCTAAAACCACCTGGTTTTCTAAAAATAAGTTTAGTTTGGAGATCTCGTATGTTATTGCAATATTTTTTATAACTTTTGGAATCATCACAATTTGTTTTCAGTGTAATCATCTTATATTATATTATTATAATTTTTTGACGTTGTAAAAGTCACGGCTTAGTCATCAAAATATGATCAGCATTTTCGCTCTCTTCGACGTATGATGCTGGTCTGTAATAGCTGGTTCTTTAAATCATTATTTATTTTAAGCAGAGGGAGGTTTTTTACCTCCCCCCTTCATTGAGCCTGTAATTGGTCCTCTGTTTGCCTTTGTAGTTGTCCCTGTTATTCTTTGTATCTTTTTCGATGTCTTTGTCGCTGTCGTTGTTGCTAATCGTGTCGTCATCCGAGCCATTTCCTTCGTCGTATTCGTTTTCGTGACCTTTGCGGTGCTTTTCGCAGTCATGAGATGAATCCTGCAATGAGAGAACAGAAGAAGTTTCCGAAATGTACCACAACCTGACTGAAGTAAACGTATGTAATGTGATTGTGCCAACATATACAAGTACACAAATAGATTTTTTTCTAATTACATCAGTACAAGAAATATCTATCGTAATGAGTTTAGAAGTGTATGTAGTTAGCCTACAAATTCAACTAATTTAATTAAAAAAACTAATTCTTGAGCGATTTCATTTAGTTTGTCAGCACATCTCACTTAAAGGGGGTCCCTATTATTGGATTTTACGATTCTTAGATTTTTACGGCCAAAAGTATTATCGTGATTTATTTTTGGGTTATTATGCCATGTTGCGCTTCCTCCTTCTTTAGCCAGCGTTTCAAACAGCATTCCAGAATCCATCATATTTGCCCTTATAATGGACACTGTAACGCTGTCCAAAACGTTGGCTAATGGCATTAAACCCAAAAATAGATCACGATAAGTGCTTATTCGTTGTTCTCCATTTAAAAAAATATGAATGGTGTTTGAATTCCACATTTCAAACATAAGTGGTGCCAGTTCATATATTATGCCTAGAACCTGGATTTAATAATTATATTTTCTCCCACACGCAAAATATATGTACTTTTGTTTTAAATATTACTAATTATTTATTTTGAGATTTGTTGTTTTCCGTGTGGGAATATCCTTACTGCTAACCTACACGACAGGGGTACGTGTGACGTCATACCTCTTCATTATTTTCAATCGTTTTAAAAATTCTATCTTTGAAAATTATTTTAATTTCTCGTAGATATGAAAACGACATTAATTAAATATAGAAATAGATGACTGTAACCTTATTGGGGGTATTTAGTGAGGATGAAGAGAGTGCGGAGGGAAAGGAACTGGAAAGATGATAGTTGGGAAGTAAGGATGGAATAGAAAACCTTGATTGATGAAGTATTGTGGCAAGTGTAGTTTAACCTTGAGAGAGTTGTTCACACATTTTTCGACTTACTAAAGTATAGCCGGGATTCACCCCTTGAGCTCCTTCCTTAAACAGGATCTTCAGGTTAGTGACACTTTCCTCCGCTTGTGGAGGAGGAGTCGTCAGGTTGTACACCCACTGCGTTTTCGGAAGCAAGGCCTGAAAAAATCGAATTTATCTTAAGAATCCTGGATATCCATCTACATTATATGGAAGCATCAAGAATCGATTATAGAATTTTAAAGTTAACGAAAACTGAAACGAAACTGGTGAAAAACCACGTTTCAGAAAATAAGTATTGCTTAAAATGGCTTAAGCCGTGTTTGGTGACCAGATCTGAATAGTCATACCAATCTCTCGGTTCCCACTCTATTCAGCCTTACAAGATACCCCTAAAGGACATGTCATAGTCCCATTGGACTCTGGGCGGTGTGTACTATTTATTCACATAGGTAATTTAAAAAAATATTAAATACTGGAAATATTATGGTAGCAGAAGTCGGGGACGCCCGAGGAAGACATGGCACGATCAAGTGAATCAAATACTTGAGCCGGGTCATGTCAAGAGTCAGAATAATAGAAGAGTATGTATGAGACAATGTATGAATGTGAATGAGGCAAGGAGTGTGTGCCAAGACCGACTTGTTTGGCGGTCCGTCCTCTCTGCCTACCCTTGCGGGGAACCGGTGTGATAGTTACTTAGTCATGATTTGCAGACAGTGAGGAGACTACGATATACCAACATTTACTTGAGTGTAATCTCCACACTCAAGTGCATGCTAAACTAATCACTGCACTGTAGTATTATTTTTTTAATACAAGTTTTTTTATAAATAGCAAATTTCAGGCGACTAAGTATTGCTTATAATAATTTGTTATCACTGCACTGTAGGGTTCAAAGCTGAACGTTGGAAGGTCTATCGAGAAGAATAAATATATCGTCCTCTCTGCCTACCCCTGGCAACGGTGTGCTGGTTAGATAGTTTAAACACTGTGGATATCATAACATGGTTCCATGATAACTCAACACACTTTTAAAAAGTGATATTAAGTCATTAGAAAAGATGAAAAAAAATAAAAATTTAAACCTAACCTAACCTGACCTACTTAACCCAGTTAATAAAGTTTTTGTTTCATCACTTTCCATGACTTTATATAACTTTTTGAAGATGTGATGAATAATCATTTTGATGATTTATCCGGTTACCCATAACATATTTAAACATCTGTTAATAGGAAGCTACAAGCCAAAAATGTGTATATTCTTGGTATACCTTATATTGTAGGTAATAGGCATTAAAATCGCTTGACAAACGGAGTCTAGAAACGTTCAATTTCAAGCAAAAACGTGGTTTTTATTTTTTTTCTTAATAATTTCATAATAAAGCAAAAAAGTTAATCAAGTGAAACTGTCGCAGATAATCTTAGCTATAATAACATTTTTTTAAGTTGTTTCCTTTATGCCTTCATACATTTCTGTTGAAAAAAAATTTTTAGTATTTTACATTTATATTTTTTATTTAGTAATTTATTTTTTTATTTGTATTCTACTCAAGCGAAGCGATAGGAAAACCTTCAATTTATCTAAAGCATATTTTTTGGTATTTATAATGTTCACCATTTCGTTATAAAGATTAATCAAAATAGTGATTTGGCATTAAGCTTCGCCTTAACGTACCTCACGAAGAAAGAGACGAAACTCAGGAACATGCTTGAAAGGCTCCATGGCTCGGAAATACAGCTCCACATTCTTCACCAGTTGTTTCTCTTCCTCAGGATACCCTGGAAATAAATACACATCTTTATAGTTGGTATTATGACGGCCTCCGTAGTAGAGGGACGAATCAACAAGTCTTTGGGTCGCTGAAATCCTGACGCACGCAAGTAAATTTTAAATAAATAATTTGTCATTGAAGAAGAACATAATATTAACAAATCTAAACAAAACATGAAAAAGAACAAGAAAAAAAAGACAATATTCTAATAAGTCTCAACAGGGAATCGAACCCATGATTTTATCGGGACAGCGTCTTTATCCACATGACCATTGGGACCTAATTATTGTAGGTCATATTTATCTAATTTTCTTCTTCAATAATATACATTAATGGGTATAACTTCCAAAGGTTAAAAAAACTTGTTCCAAAAAAAAATAATTTCTTTTCAAATTTTATTATACCGACTGTGGTTTGGTAAAACCCTCCAGGTAAAAAACTAAAATTTTACAGGAGACGACAAAAATGAATATTTACAAATTCGTAAAACTAATTAAAAATGTTAAGTTTTCATGGCAGTAGTTATTATTATTACTCAACATTTTGATGTGAAATAATGCAATTCTATTTATAATAATGAGAGATTTGAGGGTTGGGTAATTTTTTCTATGCTTTTGTAGAAATATCATAAAAAATAACATTTTTTGTTGTAAAATATGCGATATTCCAAAAAAAAAACTTCATTATGTCGACCATTGAAGATTATTGTACATAAAACCACTGAAATGTAACATTACCAAATATGTAACTTGAATGGCTTTACCAAAACACAGTCGATATAGTTTATTAGTAGCATGTTGGATGATACTCTCAGTATCGCCCTGGAGAAAGATCACCAATCAGAATTAAAACGTGGCTTGAAATTGGTTTAGCCGAGTTTGGTGACCAGATCTGAATAGCCATGCACTTCCCCACCTTCCTCTTCCCATCTCCTTCCCCTCTCTACTACCTTCAGCCTCACGACATGCCCCAATTGGGTATGCGATAGTCCCATTGGCTCCAGAAAAAAAAGCACTCCGAAAATGATAATATCAGGTTCAATTACTTCAGGTAACTATATTTCTGTATCCGTGCATAATCAGATAAAGCCTAAAAAGTTATTTATTACTGCGCCCTTGTGGTGATTTTTTACAAAAACGCACTCTAAAAATATTCTAATATAATCATAACAGTATCATTGCATTTTTAAACATGTAGGTGAAAACGATTTTTTTTTTGAGAAGAGTAATCTTTGAGTGGAGAATGAATTGGTTATTGAATTAAGATCATGAAGTTGAAAACATAATATAATGATTGATAATTATTAGTGAAGATGATAAAGGTATAATGGCTAGGAAACAATGCATGAATGTGAGTGAAGCGAAGAGTGTGTGCCAAGACACAGCTGTGTGGCGGTCTATCCTATCTGCCTAACCCTTCGATGGAACGTCGTAACGGTGAGTTAGTTTTAACATGATGGAGTAAACAAAAGATATTTTAGAGAGAAAATATAGGCTTACCTTGTATTTCGGGTGGATCATACACAGGCGGTGGATTAAATACAGTCTTCTTAATGCGCCTGGCATATGACTCCTCCACCGCTTGTTCTAGGGGGGACAGGCAGGGGCGTTGCGCCCTCTGACTGGGAGGCTCGGGGGCTACTGTCAGCTTCTCTAGTTCCGCCTCTGCTACCGTCAGCAGGGACTCGAACAAGTTATTTGTCTGCTGAAGAATAAACAAAAATGTTAAAATTATGTGAGTTGTTAAATACCGAGGCAAAATTATTGATACATTTATTCTTCTTGATAGACCTTCCGACGTTCATTTTTGAACCCTACAGTTCACTGTATAGTCCAGCATTCATTTGTGTCAGATTCTAGCATTCATTTGTGTCAGAGTCCAGCATTCATTTGTGTCAGAGTCCAGCATTCATTTGTGTCAGATTCTAGCATTCATTTGTGTCAGAGTCCAGCATTCATTTGTGTCAGAGTCCAGCATTCATTTTGTCAGAGTCCAGCATTCATTTGAGTCAGAGTCCAGCATTCATTTGTGTTAGAGTCCAGAATTCATTTGTGTCTGAGTCCAGCATTCATTTGTGTCAGAGTCCAGCATTCATTTGAGTGTGGAGATAACAATGTATTTATATCGTAGTCTCCTAACTAACTAACCTTCGGGCCGTTTCCCCAAAGGGTGGGCAGAGAGTATGAACCTCCAAACAACTCGGTCTTGGCACACGCTCCTTGCTTCATTCATATTCATACATCGTTTTATGCATACCCTTTTTTATTCTGACTACTGACATGATCCGCTACAAATTCCTCCAATGTCTTCCTCAGGGGTCCCCGACTTCTTCTTCCATTCAAAATTCGTTGATTCGCTCTAATTGCCTTAAACATCTTAGCGTCCCTTTCTTAATCTTACTCATCACGCTTACATCTACCTTGCATTCTTTGCGTATCTCCACCAGACGCGGCTCGCGCTAACGTTCACTCGTGCGCTGAACTGCCAACAAAATTTAACAACATTTTTCAGCTCATCGTATTCCTACATAATATTTTTAATTATAAAATTGAACACAATCTTTAAAAAAAATGTTAAAAATAAAAATTAATTCTAACTAAATATATCAATTTTGTTGAGAATAATTTATTGCGAACACGAGCTTTGCTTCCCGCTGGTAATCCGGGCGATATAGTTAAACTACCCGCTTGGGAATGGTCATTTTGTATGTAGCTCCTATGATACATCGCTAAACCGTCATATGACGCAAAATGGGTACGCGTAGGCATATGGTACGGTATACGGTGTAATATGACACATAGAGAATCGAAAGTTTCCGAAGAAAGGGCTGCAGCGAAGTAATTATTCTTGACCTACAATTTGAACAAGATAGAAATAATATTTCTCTTGTAAAATGCAATCATGAATCAACGGGTCAACTACGTATCATCTTGTAATTCAGCCCTTGGCTTAGGGAACCTATTTGACAGTGACATTATTAATCTTTTGTTTATTTTGCAGTTAAAAATTAACCTTTTGTTCATATGCATTTATTGTCACTTATTGCAAACTTCACATAAATAACCATATCAATAGCTCAGTAAACACCAGTACCGCTAAGTGAAACGTTTGTTAATTATTGTGTTATTATCAGATCTATTATGTTTATAATTATTATGGTATCTCTATTCAATTATAATAAACTTTTAAAATGATTGACGTAATAATAAATGTGGAATATATAATAAAAGGGTTGACAAATTGATCTTCTATATAAATAGGTAAGATACTCACACTTACACATATATTAAGTTTTTGAGGACTTTCTCGATGAACCACAAAACATTCAAATCATACTTGGTTTTACCACACATACGCATCAGGGATCTCATTTCTACAGTATTCAGACTACTATTCATCCTGCCTCTGCCAGTTCCACGCCTCACTGCCATACATCAGGGTAAGTATCAGTACTGCATTGTGGACTGCTGCTTCGCTTCTTTGCAAACTGTGTATATTGGTCATTCAACTCATTCGTATTTCCATCTTGCAATGTTATTTGGTTGTCAAAAGTAAAAGCCACAAAATGAAAACTTTACAGTAGACGATAAAAACGTATAGTGCATTTACACGGATTCATAAAACTAATAAAAAATCTTAGAGTTTGTATGAGTGATTACTTGTTTTTTAATATATTTATTACAAGATAATACATTACAAAATGAAAACAAATTTATAATATATTATTCCCAATGAGTTTACAAAACTCATTTCGGGAAAGACAACATTAGATTCAAGACAAGACAACATAAATACATTAAAAAAATAAACGCAGAAGTTATTTTGGAGTTCCAAAGAAAGAATGTGGCAGTCATTAATAAGACTGCTGAGGAAATAGCTTTTGCCAATGGTTTTTTGTTCGTTGCCGGAAGTTTTAGATTACTATGTAATGCGTTGTATTGCTTATGTGCAATGTATTGTAAGGAGTTAATTCCAAATTAAGTCGTGTAAGTAGATGACGATAAGTGTATTTGATTTTGTGATCGTGTTTTGTGCTGGTGTATGTGGGAATCAATGACTGGTATAGTGTTAGTGTGTGAGGAGTGTTGAATTATTTGTAGAATGACAGTTGTGATGTAATACTTTGGCAGAATCAATTCTATTCAATTTCTTTGCAATTCTATTTATAATTATGAAAAATTAGATGGTTGTTAGGTAAAAATAATTAATAATGTTATAATATGAGGATTTTTGTATGTGAAACCACTGAAACTTTCACAAAAATGTGGCATAAAATTTATGATATTTCTGAACATCCACAAAATAAAATAAAAGGCACTTTTTGGCCATGTTTTTTTGTTGCATAAATCTAAACAGGCGGATGGTGTTAAGCGGGAATTTAAACCTTATCGCCATCTACGTAAGGGTTATTATTGATAGCGGCTCAATTTAAAATATTACACGACGTAGTGCATCGCCTTAAGCCCCCGCCTTCCCAATTTCCATCGATTTTATAACATGTTTATCTTCACATTCGTAATTTAAAAAAAAGTTTTTTGTGAATATAATATCTATACATTTGTAATGCCAAAATTGTATTTATATGAAATTCCCTCGTTAAAAAAAATCGCAAAGTAAGCTCCGAAAATTATTAAAAACACGTTTTTTTCTGTAATTTAATATGACTTGCAGAAAAAAGCGGTCCATTTCTTAGATTCCCAAACGGATTGTGATATTTAGAGCATAGGCGTCGTGTCATGGAATGCTGTCTGTGCACTATCTTTATTTCAATTAATGATGTTTCGATGAACTAGCGTCATTGATCTCTTCGGTACCGGTGCATAGTCGGGAAAGACGTCAAGCGCGAGCCCAAACTTTGTCACAAGAGAGTCGTAGAAACCAACAGTCTTGAAATCATTTTTAGTATACTCCTATAACTTTCACAATGGTCTTACAATATTTTCTAGCTTACAACGCGCACTTTAGGTAATATTTCACTGAATAGGCTGTATATAAATTGGCCAAGCATGTGTACCACAATCCAATTCAATTCTACTGGAGTCTGTTCTCTTGTTCAGTTAATAATTCATGTCTATGTGCAATATTGGGAAACATTTCCCTCCATGGTCCCGTTCCTCTGGCAGTTTCGCTGGAGATTGGTTATGGAATATTTAAAGCAGAGACTTCATTCGAAAGTTACACTTGTTCCTTGCCTCATGTACCCTAAGTACATTTACAGACTACTGGAATATTATATGCTATGTAGAACCCGGACTCTTTATTGAGGAAATTCAGGGCTTACTTAATTTTTTTTGTTGAGGTAGCAATATGTTCATGTGGGTTACTCCAGCTATCTTATTATCTTGTATACAAGGTGTCCCGTAAACTATGGATCACACGAAGTGGAGTGATAGGGGAAGTCAAATGCAATCAAAACTACCCCAAGTATGGTGGTCAAATTCCCTGTTATAATATGTAAGGAGAGAAAGTTCTGGGAAGGAATAAATGTCCAGGATTGACGAATGAATGTTCTATACCTGTTCTATACCGCTGTGTCGCAAGTCAATTGGTCAAGAGAGACCACTTTACTTGATGCATCTAATGTTTCTGTTCCTTTACACTTTACATTAACCTTGACTAATATTTGAAACTCTGTTATTATATCATTGTAGGCCAGCTGCTTCACAGAACTTAAATAATAAAATAACTCGAATAATACTTTCACAGAACATGCAAATTAACTTCAAACCGATATAAAAAAGTTTTTTTTACGGAATGATGATATCTGGTAGTCAATTATTCAAATTCATAAAATTATTTTTAAATCTTCTTCGCCAATTTTATACTCAATATATTATTTTAAATTAATTAATTTTGATATCAAATAAAATTTTCTTGCGCACTCCGGGCTATGAACCCGTGACCTCGACAACAGGGGCCCATCAAATAACAAATAAATACATTAAAAAAAATATATATTAAGTTCTAAATCCTTATACCTATACTAAATTTATCATTATTATGAGTAGGTTCAAGAATAGTGTATTCCTTAGAAGTGTCAAGAAAGTAACTATTCTGAAAGTATATCAATGATTAAAAAAATGCCCCTAACTGAATTACATAGTATCGTATAAAATATATCTCTTTTTTTATACATAGAATAACATCTGAGATTTGATTACGAAGACGGCGAGAAAATGTGCTTTAGTTTTATTTGTAAAATACTTGAAAGGAATGAGTGCCCGAGTTCTACCGTACATAGGATGAGCTGAAAAAATATATGTTTACATAACCAGCTTCGGACGGGTGGAGCCGCCAAGAATCGAAAATATAAGTATTATCAATAATTAATATATCAAATTTACATTAATTGGTTTACTGTAATCTTTCAAATTATTTACAAAGTATACTTTAAAAGAGAAAAATTGTTGAAAAAACTTTGGCAAAATGTCGGGGAGAACATTTTTGTTCTAAGGCCACTAGCTTAAACTATAACTATGTATAGAGGTTTAGTTAGAATCTTGATGAATTCAATGGGAGGAAGAATGGTAAAGGGAAAATGGGAAATTATTTTATTTATTGGAAAAGGTATTCTTCTTTCATTTAAATATAAACTACCAAATTAAATTACCGAATAAGCAATAAGCAGTCACACAGTATAGTAAATAGTTCCTAGATAGTTATATTTACACGATGGGAATACGTTCAGATTACACAACAAGATATTAACGAAACTTGAAAGAATTATAAGGTTGATACAATTTCCGAATACTAAGCAATGAGAAGTCACATATTACAGTAAATAATTCTTAGATAGTTATATTTACACGATGGGAATGAGTTCAGATTACATAACAAAATATTAACGAAATGTGAAAGAATTATAAGGTTAATACAAAATACAACGTTCTTAAGAGGAACTAGCCAAATAATTAAAATTAAACATAAAAATGAAAACGGAGTACTTTAAATATAAGTGTATTATCATAAATTATGTTTTCGTAAAGGATGAAAATATTTTATTCACCTTTGATGTATTCGTTGAGGTCTTCAGCGGTAGAGTCATCTGCTTTACAAATATGGTTATAAGCCATTTCTCCGGCTTCGTAAGGATAGTATATTTCTCTCTGAATTCTTGATGATGGTAATTGATTATTTCTCTGGCTTCATAAAGATGGTAATTCTCCACTGTTATCGCTTCAGTCATCTTCGAATAGTAATTTTCGATTTCTCTGATTGCATAGGGATAATAATCTGCCATTACTACAGCATCGTGAATATGGATATCTTCTATGACTGTAGGTTTATGGGGGTGGTAATTTTTAATTGCTCTTGCTTCACCAGCATGATCATCTGTCATTGCTCTGAACGCATATGCGTTCACGTTCATCATCCTGTTCAATGCAGTAAGGGAGGTTTCTTTATTATTATTGAAGTACATTTTAATTTATTTCTTTTCACATGTCAGAAAAAATATAACTCTGACTTTACACACTTTTAATTAAATAAACAATGGGCAGTATTACAAATGTTTTTCCAGTAGAACTTGGTATTTTAAATTATATGAGACAATATGGGCGGAATAAGAAACGTTTTGCTAAAGAACTGTGTATTTTAAATTATATAGTATTTAAGAAAATCAAGAAAACGGCGCAAATTTACTTAAATCACTAAAACTTATAAACTCGGGAGAGTTGCAGTAGCCGCGACTTCGATACTCTCCAGGGAGGTAAGAACAGATTGATTTGATATCTTGGACAATTTATACACTTTTCAACCGAAGTTGCACCAATAAACTCACATAGCAGAAGTATTGTAGTAAAACAATTAGGTGTGCCGTCCGGCAAGAGCCTAATGAGAATTGAGAAATTTAGTTAGGGTCTCAACAAAAATTTTATGACTTAATCACTTACTTATAGATGATTTACTTTCCTGGGAATTAGTTATCCATAAATAGATTTTAATGTATTTGTGTTACGTATATTTACAATGTGTACGTCAAAAGCGTTAATAATTTGTTGGTAAACAAAATAATATAATTTTTTCAACTAAATCCAACAATTTTTATTTTCTGTTGGATTTCTCTTGGCAGAAAAATAATACATCCTTTTCGGTTCTTGACGGCTCACACTCGTCTGAAGCTGGTTATTTAAACATAAATACCATCAGCCCATCCTATGTATGGTTGATCTCGGGCACCCATCCCTTGCATCAATGACATTCAAAATTTAACGTCCCTTCTATTCTGACTCTTTTTTTTTTTTTTTTTTTTTTTTTTTTTTTTACAGGTTTTTTTTTTCGATGTCTGTCTCACTAGGATAAACCTGTGTCGAGACAGACGGACAGACTCTAGACATGACACACTGAAGTATCTGATTCACTTGAACGTGCTGTCAGGTGAATCTCTGAATTAAATCCTTTCAAGTATTTTACAGATAAAACTAAAGCAAATTTACTTGCCGTCTTTGTAATCAAATCAGTTTTTTATGTATACAAATTTTAGATATGGTTTATACGATACTAATTCCCTTAGGGGTATTTATAAAAATCATTTATATGCTTTCAGAAAAGTTACATTCTTGACACTTCCAAGGAAGCCACTATACTTGTACCTACACATAATAGTGGTAAATTTTGTGAAGTACAACCATTCAGAACTACATTCAAATTTTAAAACGGATTTATTTATTATTTGGTGGCCTCCGTTGTTGGGTAGCTACAAATCCGGAGGTCACGGGTTTATATGTCGAAAGGCTCAAGTTAATTTTATTTGATTTCATAATTGGCTTTTTCCGACATGACTTTTATTTTATTTTAATTTTTAATGGTATTATAGGGTGCCATGGTTTATTAAGCTTTATCACCTTCAACATACCAACTAGAACTACTCAATCAAAAATTAATTAGATTACAACAACAATATCAGGACTGAGTAATTTAGAGACTCATTTGTACCTAGATTACATCCAGTTGGCAATAATTTCGCAGAAATTGTAGATATGTTCAACTGCCCGGAATATATTTACAAGAAGGCTATAATAACATACCTGAATAATATTAACATCTAAGTTAAGCATAATACTATTTTCTCGGTGTATCAATTTTAAAATGTATATTTCCATCGAATTTATCAATTATAATGACTTACATCAGATAGAAGTATTTTAACTGATATATTATTTTATTCAAAATTATTAAATCTCTAACTCACAGCCCTGAATTATTGGCATTCATTTGTGGAATGTACCTGCCAGACTAACTCCAAGCAAAGACGCTTTTAAATGTAACAATAACCTCAATACTAACTACTCTATTTATTCACCAATTCCAAAATTCATCACCTTGCAAACAAACGCTATGAATTTTTTGATATATTTGGTGATTATAATTTTGTGAGTTCAAAATGGCAACTAATTTCAGAACTCGTTATTGAATTTTATCATTTCTTGTATTTAGAAAAAAAATCTTTTCTCTATGTATTCTTACGAGTACATACCATATTCATTTTTAGTTTTATTTTGTTTTTAACACACATATTGTTTTAAAAATAAAATCGTTTTGTTGACACTGTATTTTCCAGTAAATGATGTAAAATATGTATTATGTAAGAGACCATCAGGGCGTTTAAATTAATAAGTAATTAATTAATTTTTAAAAACATATTGAGTATAAAATTGTTGAAGAAAATTTAAACATATTTCAATAAACTTAATTGATAGTCCTGTCATCGTTGCCACTATTAAATTCCATGTGCCAACTAGGAATACAAGACAAAATATAACAGTCTTCTGCAATACATACACAACCAACAATCAGACACACCCACTGACCAATACGATGCATGATCTAAGCAACAAGTATGGGGGTGCTATTGATCTATTTATTGACTCCATTTATAGAACCAAGCATAATCTATACCAACACTTTGTCGAATCCAACAAATTAGAGGAGCGTTGGTAACTTAGTTTTAATGTTTTTTCTTATATGTAGTGTTGTTGTAATTTCTTTTTTTGCTTTATATTACTCTTAAGTTTTACTAATATTGCTTCATATTTAGTTTTCTTTTTTTTTTAAATTATTTATTAATATTTTCTCATTATACTTGTAATCACAATTTTACAATTGTGTATTTTGGACCTAATTTACAATGGATTACATCTATTTACTGTCAGTATCTCCTGTATAACACAGGGAGACAGGATAAATCATCAAAATGATAGTTCAACACAACTTTAAAAAGTTATATAAAGTCATGGAAAGTGATGAAACAAAAACTTTATTAACTGGGTTAAGTAGATTAGGTTGAAAAAAATTTTTTTTCAGCCTTTTTAATGATTTTATATCACTTTTCAAAAGTGTGCTGAATAGTCACTGTGTTGAGTTCATGGAACCGTAATACAGATATTCTCCTATTTACACTGCGGTTCCATGATAACTCAACACAGTGACAATTCAACACACTTTTAAAAAGTGATATAAAGTCATTAGAAATGATGAAAAAATAATTTTTTAACCTAACCTAACCTAATCTACTTAACCCAGTTAATAAAGTTTTTTTTCATCACTTTCCATGACTTTTTTAAGATGTGTTGAATTATCATTGTGATGATTTATCCGGTCACCGTACGCTGCATCATGTATCACTTTTATGTAAAAGCCTTTTTAGGCGTATATGTATACACACAAATAAATATTACTAATTGACTACTAGAAATCTTCATTCTATAAAAATAGAGATTTTTTACATCGGTTTTAAGTTAAGTTTCATGTTATGTGAAAGTTTTATTTAACTAATTTTATTAATTCAATTCTGTGAAACAACTGGCCTACAATGATATGATAACAGAACTTGAATATGATTTTCACAGAACCAGCTGAAACTTAACGTTGAAGTGTGGTTATAACGTTGAAATTGTTCAAATTCTGTGATACAACCCGTCCTTAGAAATCTTCATTCCCTAAAAATTATAAATTTCGTTTTGAAAAAATACAACTAAATAAATTAAAATTATATAAATATACTTAGTTATATGTTAGTTTTAGCTATAACAATGGGGTCTTGTACGTGTTTTGATGAATTCAATGACACGAGGGACGAATAAAAAATGCATGAGGTTAGAACTGTATTGCAATTAAATAAATATTATATTAAGTATTAAGTGTTATAAAAGATTGCAAAAATTCTAAATCAAAATTGTTTTTATGGCAATATTTACACACTTAGGAGCTAAGATAGTTCAGAGATATGTAATTATTATTAAATGTTATTACACTGGTAAATAATACTCAAAATAAATAAGAATATTTAAGAACGACAAAGTAGTAAATGTAAATAGAGCAAGCAGTAATGAATTATGTTAGTGCGCATTTTATTTTTTCTCAAAGTCAAGTATTCTTTGTTTAATAACTTTTTTTGTGGGACATTCAAAAAGTTTCTCTTCATTACTCCAGTGTTCTATTCATCGTGGATTCAATAGTTTACATTGATAATAAATCGAGCTGTCATGTGTAGTAATAATAATTAGATGGCAGAACTATAATTCCGTTCGTAATTACAGATTCATAAATTTAACATCAGGTTTTGCAAATAATATTAATTTACATGAGAACATTTTTAGGAGCAAATGTTTAGTAGTAAAATAAAAATTAAATTCGGTTCAAGAAGTACTTTTTGCATAGTAATATGAAATTTTTCAAATAAATCATAATTGAGTGAGTTCCGTTATGACTTGCCATTTTTCTGGCTACGACACATTATTAGCTTTGTTATGCTCCTGCCTACCATAGAACAGGAATTTAAATACCGCGCTTGATTGTTGAACGTGCAACTGAACGCAGATAGTGAAAAACGCTGGAAGTAAGAAATCAACCGTCATCGACTCAATATCGAATAGTCATTTACTAGAGAGAAAACCTCAGTAAAACTCTATAAAGTCGATTAATCGTCCGCCGTTTAAGGCAATGATTAATTCTATCACGAACAGTGTTTTAAATTCGTTATTGATCAACTTCCGCTTCTTCTATACGCGAATTAGAGATACCATCGTAAAACTCATCCCAATACGACATAATGGAAGATACCGCATACCGCTGAAATATAAATATTCGCAGCACATGATCGCTGATTTTGTGTGCATTAGTTCATGTTTAAAAGTGACTTGTGATTCATACACTCATCGAACATTCTTCACAAGTGCGGGCCCCGCTGGACATCAATATACGAAAGAATCATCAAACCTGGTAAGTGCAGAAATCTTGCGATTACTTTGTGTGTTGGTTGGGGCAGCGCAATTCCTACTGAATCGCAAGTCTTCCTAGAAAATAGAGAGGATAGAACGCCTTTCTTTGCCCATATTACGGTGACGCAACATACAGCATATTAGTACAATTTTTGGTGCCGAAACAATAGGGAAAATCTAAATATCAAACATTTTTGTCATTCAAACAATGCTATGGAATGTTAGTGAACAAATACTAGATTATTCATTCGGAAATTAGTTACATAAAGGACGGGTTGTTTCAGAGAATTTGAACAATTCTTCAACTTTTAAAGTTAATTTTAAGGTTCTGTGAAAGTTCTTTTCAAGTTCTGTTATCATTTCAGTTCTCTTAAGTAACTGGCCTACAATGATATAATATATCAGAACTTAAATAGAACATTCACAAAACTCGCAAATGAACGTTGAAATTGTTCAAATTCTATGAAACAACCCATCCTTAATATTCACACAGTTGCAACCTACCGACATTACGTTCAAACAATTTAATCTTTCTTTTTACATCAAACGTACGTTTCACATATTTATTGTCACAAAATGGCGCGGAAAATACAAGTATTGCGCCGGCAATGGACATAAGTTAATAATAAATTAATAAAAACCTACGAAATTGTGCTATCTGCTCGTCAAGATAATTTTAGCGCATTATACTAGTCGGGAAAGATTAGTAATGATTTTGTTAATCCCGTCTTTTTTGGGCGACATCAAACAATGGCGTGAATTATATGATATGTTTAATGCATTGATTCATGAAAACAAATCATTGTCAAACATCGATCGTATACAACATTTGTTTTCTTGTTTGTCTGGTTCAGCTAAAAAAGACTATAAATAGTCGCGCGTAATCGTAACGCGTGCGAACTTGCATTTACGTGTTCGCGGTAAATTTTTTTTTTCCAACCAACAAAAACCGTCTCCACGAAGAAGTCCACAGACTGAGGGAATTAGACACCAAATTCTTCACCATTCTTCAGCCTTCTCAGCACGCCCTTGTAGAACAACCTAGTGAACAGATGCACTCCATTGTTCACTCAAGTAAACTGCAGAAGTAGACTCATAATCAACCGGATTTACGCGCAGTTCTACCGTCGGAATATTGTCTCATTGATGTAGTCTTCATAGATGTTAATAATTCTGACATTCTCGGGGAATTGGGATGGAATTGTAAGCCACCAGACATCCCACCCGTTGACACCTTCGGTCAATGGGATCGGTGCACCGAACGATTACCGCTCTGGAATCCATACGAAACAAATCGAAGGGTTTCAGTCACTAACATGGAATCGTGTCAAATATTCTAATACATGACTTTTAATATAATTCTGAAATCGGATATAGTGCTTCAGTACACTTGCAAACCATGGACGTGGACGGCAACGTCCAAACATATTAATTTGCCCGAAGTCTCGAGTCGCCCCCACAAGTATTTCATTGCTTCGCCTCAAACTTTGCGCGTCAGTTCAATAAAACTGAAACCATTTATTGAAGTACTGTTTTCAAAAGTACTTTTTCATATAAAAAATCAATTTGTATTTGAGAATGATTTTTTTATTTAAATTTAAAGCAAATATCTACAACAGATACGTGCTGCTTTATTAATGTGTGTTAAAGTATATTAGATTTAACGGATTTTACAGGAAAATAAAAAAATAAAAATGAATGTGTGTGATATAAAATAAAAATGGTAAAAAAACATTGAAATACTTGTAAATAATTTTAAATACAAACGACTGATTTACGATGAAAACCAATTTTTTAATGCATAAATTAAAATTTCTACAAAAAACCTTTCTATATTATAATTTGTGTGTTCATTATATTAGCGTAGAAGGGCAGGATTATTTTTTATAGTTATAATTAACTCAAAATAAAAAGAGAAAGTTGCCTCTAAAATCGCGCAAAATTGAATTCTTTTACGTCTTATATATATCATAATTCAAAAAATAAATAAAATAGCACTCGAGGGTTTTTTTGCATATTTATGCAAGTTTGCAAAAAAAGTAGTAAAATGAGGTGTAATTTATCTGTTTCGGCTAGAAAACGTATCTTTTTTTACTAAATCAAACAAATCTCTATAAAAATTATGCACATTTCTATTATTTTGGGCAATCTCGCGACCACCGAGAACAACCTTAATCATGGAAGAACTTGATATGAGTAGTGGGACCATCGTAAATTACCATTCCGCTATCGTTCAGGCCACTTATGTAGAATCAGTAATACCAATTGACAGAAATCATGTTCTTGAAATGGCTGTCATCCCATACAACGAAAGCGAATTTTCACTTTACGTACATAAAAAAATTCTCAAATTGAAAATTTTCCAAATGCAGTCAGTTTCATTTTATAGTAATTCAGGTAAATCAAAAGTTTTAATGTAAAAAATATTTCGTATTAGCCGTGGCCAGCGATCCCAAATAATTACCTCTTCTTCTTTTGTTGTGGCAGTAATATCGAATATTTATTTACACGTGGGTCAAACCAGCCATTTTGTAAATAAGATGTCCCGTAAACTATGGATCAAACGAAGTGGAGTAATAGAGGAAGTCAATTGCAATCAAAATTACACAAAAAATTAATGATCTATATGTACATATATGGGGGTTAAAAATTGGACCACTATATTTGGGGTGATTATCATTGCAATTGAGTATATAATTTAAAACCTTTAGTAAAATTATTTTGCGTAAAATTATTTTTTAATATTTCGCCACGAGAATTGTACAAATTCTTCCAAAAAACGTCACTTTCTGAATGACAATTCTTTTTTAAAACTTTATTCAGACGGGTTGGTACTATAATATTGAAAAAATACCAATAAAAACTCCAAATAAACAAGACGATTTCAGGTATAATAAAAATAATCTTTATTAAACAAACATTTACAGAGAGACGAAATAGAAAACGGTTGTGTTAAATCAAAACTGTGCTCTCAGGTTCAATTAACGATAATTTAACTTAAGCGTTGATATCTCCCTGAAATTTCTCATTTTTTCGCTTCATTGCAGTTGTCTTCTACCCGTTTCCGATTCTAACCAGGTCGTCACCTTATCATATTTATGGTCGACCTCTGGCTCTTTTCCTCAAATAAGAACGTAGTGGTGTCTTAGCGCATAAAATTTAATTTGATGCGAATATCAATACATTTAACAATAATAATTATTATTTTTATTGTTATCTAGCTTATTATGAAGAAAGGAATATAATTGTACAACACATATAGAGATATGATATATTACCATCCTTATGAAGCCGGCGAAATGGCAGAACACCATCACTATGAAGCGATAGCAATGGAGAATCACCATCCTTATGAAGCCAGAGAAGTGGTAAATAAACATCCTTACGAATTCATAGGAGAGAGGTCCGCCAAACAACTGGGTCTTGGTACGCGCTTCTTGCCTCATGTGCATTCATACATCGTTTCATATATTCTATTATATTATTCTGACTCTTGACATGGCATGACTAAAGTATCTGATTCACTTGATCGTGCCATGTCTTCCTCGGGCGTCCCCGACTTTTGCTACCATTCACATTTGCATCGTATATTCTCCTTACACTCCTTTCTTCGCTCATTCGCTCTACATGCCCAAACCATCAAAGCGTCCCTTTCTTGATCGTCCTCATTACGCTTACATCAGCCATGCACTATTTGCAGATCTCCACATTCCTCACACGATCATACATGGTTTTACCACACATACGTTTCAGGGATCTCATTTCAAAAGCATTCAATCTACTTTCATCCTTTCTTTGTCAGTTCCATGCCTCACTTCCATAGATCAGGGTAGGTACCAGCACTCCATTGTGGACTGCTAACTTCGCTAGTTTGGACATTTTTTGTTAGCGCCAACTGCGTTCAGTCCTCTATTAATGGAGTTACCTGCATTTACCCTTCTTTCTATATCTCTGTCAGCCTTCCTATCTCTCGTAAACATGTTTCCTAAATACACAAACTCATCCACCTGCTCCAAATATTCCTTATTCGCAGCTATATTGCACACTGTTTTCGTACTCTCTCTTTCAAACACCATTACTTTAGATTTACTTACATTCATCATTAACTCATTCTTCATGCATACTTTCATCCTAGACACGAGAGACTGCAGATCATCCATACGATTAGCAATGAGATATTAAATGGTAATAAATTTGAAATAAGATAATTAAGTTATAAATTAATTTTAAAATTGTTGACTCATGGAGAGTGTGTGGAAGCTGTTGTTGGACATCCTGAACGTGTGCAGGTCGCGTGGCTCCCACAAGCTCGCAATCTTCTGTCACATTCAACCAATCGAAATATTTAGCGACTACGCGCCCGGTACTCTTCTTCCAATAAAAAACAAACCTCTGCATAATATGCTATTTGGGAGGCGGGTATCGGTACCGCTGCCCGGGAACCATTTACTGGATAACCATCACCCCTGCCATAGGTCATTCCAACTATGCTATGAAGAATGGATTTTAATTGTAACATTATATTCGACGCTTTTTTTATTGAAATAGGTAAAATATGCGATAAAATGCTTTTTCAATGTTTATACATGTAATTTTATTCATACCACATTATTAACCCCATATCAGGGTTACTACGGATTAATCACTAAATTTACGATCTCTGACTAAGCCAAGATCATAACCATCCGCCAAGAATATCAATGGTAGTTTTAACTATAACAATGGGGTCTTTATGGTATTTTGAGAATTCAGCGAGGGTAGGGATGGATTGAGGAAGCATGCAGGTAGAAATATATTAAATAAATATAATATTAAAAAATTCAAATTCATGTTTTATTCAAATATTACAAAATTACTTAATTTTTAAAATAAAAGAGTCAGTTTAATATAAAATAAGTAGTTAAATAGTACACATTTTTAAAGTTCCTATGGCAATATTGATACGCTTACGAGCTCAAGTTCAGAGATATGTAATTAAATATTATCGCACTGGTAGATAGTATAAAAATTATACAAGATTCTTAAAGAACTACAAAGTACTACATATAAATAGAGAAAGAAGTAATGAATTATTTTGTTGCATATTCAAGTTTAATATCTGCTTTCGGAGGACATCTACGAAAGTTCTGTTTATAACCTAATATGAACTTATATAATTTAACATTGATAATAAATGTTACAAACGGAAGAAAAAAAAAAAAGTACAGATATTTAATATCAGGTTTGATAAATGTGTATCATTAATTTCCCTAGGAATAATTTTATGAGCAAATGTTCACTTCAGCACAATACAAATTATGTATGAAATTTTACAAATTCATTCTAAAGCAGATTTGACCTATTCGTGGTGATAGTCGAAGAATTTGTTGTAAGCGATTTGGAAGGAATTGTCGAAGTTCAACAGGTTCACCGGCTTATCCTCGTTGTCGTCTTCTTCATCTTCATCATCAATTGAATAATCCTAGGGAAGAAAATAAACATTAATTAATGTGTTCAATACAAGGATAATATTAAGAGGAAGGACAAGCTTTAATTTTAATTGCGAACAACTGATTTTCGTTTGGAAGGTTAATTGTTAGTATATTATTCAAAATTGAGACCAAAAAACGCATTTTTTAAGATGTGTTATTGTAAATCCTAGAAATAAATGGATAAAGGTTGTGATTAGTGTGTAAGATATTCTCTAAAGCAGTTGTTGTTTTAGAAAAGGTACATTGTATTATGATTACTTACAATGAAAAGGGGGTTCATCGGTACGGCAAATCTGTCTTCATAGAAGATTTCACGAACCAGTTCATCATCATCATCATTTTCATTATCATCATCATCACTGAGGTCACTGCTGAAGCTCGAACCTGGAAAGATAAAAAAAAAATTAAAATCATCATCAAAACAAGTATGTAATGTTAATTATGAGAGATGTGATCTCTTCGTTAATAGAACCTGCTCTGTTTAAAAATTTGGGAGGTTTTTGGATATTTAGTTAACTTTACTGATAATCACATGAGTGACTAGTATTAAGCCCTGTATAGTAGCTAGTTGAAGTTATTCTCTAAATACGGATCAACTAGAAAAAAAAAATATACATATACAACGATTACGAGAAAATAATTAACCGAGAAATTAGATGAATCAAAAACCTTTTACAGGTTTCTCTGGTTTTAAAATCCTATTATCTTTTTTCAAATTTAAAAACGATTTACTTACATAAATGATCGTACGTGCTGTTAGCGGAGATGGTGCTTTCGCCGAAGGATGAATTCAGGTCTCCATCAAAATGCTCATCTTCCATTGAATTGATTCGTTCTTCTGCCATAGAACTGGCTTCATCATGATGGTCATGCGTCATTGGTCTGGCTTGATGAGGAAGCTCCTCATCCATTGTTCTGGCTTCGTCTGCAGCAAATATCATCAGGTACCAGGGTGCGGAGGTTTCTCTCCCATTGTTATTGAAGCTCATTTTACTAACTTTTTTCCCCTCACACGTCGGATACAAATATTAAACTGACTTTAAATGTAATGCAAAACTCATAACTTATTTAACGAAATACAATTTTTTTAGGTTTGATCTATTTGATTAGAACAACTGAGTGTTTGTGGTGGTATTTATAAAACCAAAATAAATTTGGGCACAATTTCTGCTAAATTATCACAATAAACGGTAAAAACACAAGGATTTATCGTAGTAACGTCTTTGATACTCTTCAAAGAGATATTGATAGAATAATCTATATGTTCAACTATTTATACGGTTTTTAATCAAAAATGCACCAATAAGGTCATTAGTGGAAAAATTAATCCGCCCGTTCCTATTTGGTGAAGTTAAGATTTTACGACCCCTAATGACTTGAACGCGTACTTTTCTATGACTAATTTTCTTATTAATTGTTTTTGTAATACGCATTTTTTGGAATACCAGTCGGAATCGTCCCTTTCGATTAATTTCTGAAAACTTCTATCAATTTCTCACAACAATTGTAAAATCATTAGAAGTTCTATGAACGGTAGATCGCGCATCAAAAAAACACAAATTCCTAAGAAATCATAAAATTTGTAAGCTCGTACCTAAATACCCACCTTTTTAATTATAAGCCATTACATATTTTATTTATCCTTTTATATTTCATAGAAGGAATGGTAAAAATTGTTCCAGAAACCTCTCTATCCTCGTGACAATATTCTATTCAAATTTAATTCAAGCAGGTAGGTCCGCAATATTGAAAAAAAAACACTTAAAGATTTTACAAAAAGAAAGTTATCTTTACTAAACCAACGCCCACCATCTGAAACGGAACGCACAGACAGACAGAATGCAAAATGGTCGCTTTAAATCAAGACTGCCTTTTCAGATCTGGCAACCAAATACGTCTAAACACATTTGAGGCAAAGTTTCGTTAAGTAAATTAAAAAATAAAATATCATAATAGTAGGTTTTTTCGGTAAAATTTCTTTTTACATACTACAAATTTATGTTCAATCGTAAATTCAATTATTATTTATCGAAGTGAAATTAATTTTGAATAAGCCCATCAAAATGATTTTTTCTTAATTAACATATTTTATTTGAATATAAAAAGTACCCGGTAGGGAATTATTATATACTATAGGGTATAAAAAGTACCCGGTAGGGTAGGGTAACATTTATTTATTTATTTTTTTTATTTAATATTTGAATAAATATATGTTGTTACATAGATAAGTATACAGGATATAAACAAGATATAAAACAATAGAAATTAAAGTAGCCTTTCCTCACCATAAAGAGACAATGCTCTTGTGTTTGGTGAGGGAATTCTAGTTCAATTATATATATGTTAGTATTAAGGTAAATAAATTATTAAGAAACAACACAAGATTTAACAATATTACTTCTAAATGTAAGTAGTGAACGTATTTTGGACTTATAATAGTTTAAGGTAATTTTTTAATTAAAGGAGAAATTCCTGAATATTTTCGATATTTTTTAAAATTAATGGAAGGTTATTAAAATAAATTATGCCTGGATAAAGATAGGTATTTTGAATGAGCTTAGTGTTAAATTTTGGGATTTTAATAGTTTTCTGGTATCTTGCTGATGTATTGAATTGCAAGTTATGAGTATTTGACTGTATTTCTTTGTAAATTTGAAGTATTGAATATTTTTGATACATTTTGTCTACTGTAGGTACTTTGAAAATTTTGAAAAAAGAATTTCGGTAGAAAATTTTGATGGTTTTTCAAAATTACTTTGATTACCAATCTATGAACTACTTTAAGTGGGTTCAAATTTTATTATATGTTCCTCCCCTACCAATAATACCACATTGTAATATAGATTGAACAATCACATAGTACACTCTTTTTAGGTTTTCTAGTCTAAGAATGTTTCAAAGTCTTATAAATATAAAAATACATTTCCTAATCCTTTTGACGAGTACACAAATATGTGTTTTCCATTTAAAATATTGATCTATATATACACCAAGATATTTGATTTTGGATGTTGGACTAAGGATAGGACAAGTTTGATTGCAGTTAGTTCTGCGACATTTGCGTTGGTGTATTATAATGTTTATCTCTGGTTCTGATTTAAATTTATTGATTGAAAATGGGATAAATTTTGTTTTTTCTCTGTTTAAGGAGAGAAGATTTTTATCGAACCAATTTATCAGTATATTAATATCAGCATTTGCCAAGTTATTAACAGTATTCCAATCCGTATCTTCAATTATTATGACAGTGTCATCAGCATACGATATTATTATCCCGTTTAGTTTTTGTATGAATATGTCTTTAACATAGATGATAAACAGTAACGGATCCAGTAACATTTCGATAAAATGTGTGTCTAAAATCGTGAAATTAAATAGTATGGAATTATATTTTACAATTTAAATTATAAATAAATAAAGTAACACATATCTCTATATTGTGTAGCAAATATCTAAATATTTTCTACACAATTTGCTGATCAAAAACATATTTTTTTAGTTTGGTCAAATATTTTGGCCTAAATTTTGTACGAAAAAGGCCGCTAAGCCGTTTTTTTGATTTGTCTCTTGGTTATAACGACTTTAAAATGTGTGTACGAATTTTTTTTTAAATAATATCTTTAAAACTATGTGATGTAGAATTCCGGATAATGGGAATAAATTTTCTTAGCTAAAAACATGCAGTTGTTGAGAGAGTGCTTTCTTGGGAAGATTCAGCCAAGTCTTCATCAGAATGGTCATCTAACATTGCTCAGGCCTCATCTGCAACGAACATCTGCGCAGACTTCTCATGATTTTATTTTATTTTATTTATTTATTAAATTGAATATAATTACATTTAATACAATATAAGATATGGGTAGTTCCACAAAGCTGTGACAATCAGATTGTCTGTAGGTTCTACCATTTAATGTTATAACATAATACACATTAGCTTAAGTTTAAATATTAATACAAAATATAATGTTTAGGATAGATAAAAGTTTTGTTCATTTATTAACCACTTTTTTGTCAGTTTAGGGCAGGGTTCCTCATTATTTTTTAAGTTAAAGTTTTCGTTAAATTTGTTATAAATAACAGGTATCAAATAGTCAAGTGTTCTGCTACCATACTTATTTGATATTAGTGGAATTTTTCAGTAAATCTTGTTATGTGACTATTCACCAATGACTTTTTGCACGCATTTTCTCTCGCATTATCCATAATTATAATAAACCAGAGAAGCCCTTTAATTGGAAGTAGAACCTCAGAGCCATACAGTAATTTTAAGTTGTTTCTTTGTTTGTAAATGCTACGTTTAACAATTTTTTTTAATTATAGCAGTTTGTAAATTTTGAATGTATTTAATATTAATATTACTCGAGTGTCCCCAAGTTTGAATTCCATATGTAAGTATTGATTCGACCATAGAAAGATATATAAGTTTGAGAGTGCATCGAGGCAATACAAATTTTATTTTATAAAAATTACTCGCCAAACATCGGAGCTGGTTACAAATTTTGGTCACACTTTTGTCCCATTTAAAGTTATTGTCTACGATTATGCCAAGGTAAGTATATTCGTTTGTAAAATCAATTTTTTCACAGCAGCAAATATTATTCATTTTTTATGTATACATTCAAAATTATGTGCAGTTATTTTTGGTAAGTTCCACATTTTCAAGCTCGGTGATCTTATATACATTCATTTAGTTTTTTTTTACATTAATAATTAGTCCTACATCATGAGACCATTTAAGTAGCTCGTTAAAGTCTATTTGTAATTCTTGAATAGCTAATTTAGGGTTTTCATTAGAGACAACTAGTGAAGTATCATCTTACACTTAACTATCCCTAATAACTTGGCGGACTCGAGTACGTGCCCGTGGTTCTTTATTTTGTTAATTTGGTCAAAGGAAATAAATATTTTTGTCATTAGTTAGATTTATTTTCGTTGTGAGCGTTTTTTAATTTTATTTTGTTGTTAGAATAACTGAAGAGTATCCATGAAAGAGAATTAAACAATGATTCTATGCAAAGACAGTCTCTTCCCACCGCTGCGAAAAATACGTGGTGTTTACTTAATTAAATTCATACCTAGATACTAATTTCTTTACTTATTTAAACAATCGTACAACATTACAGATAACCGAAATAAGTATATTTGAGTAATCAATTTAAAATAGGTTATTTAAAAAAAAAATACCGTGTAGTATTTTAACGGATAAGGGCTGTTTCGCCTTGCGAGGATGTTAATTTTTTGCTGATATTCTTAATTGGGACCTAACACTTTTTTATCGCTTTTATTTAAGAATCTGAAATAAGAACCATATTATACCCATTCCATATTTTATTTAAATTCGAACTCCCTATAATGTCATAAACCTATTATAGGTAAAATTTTGTGAAAACACGAGTAAAAATTATTTTATTTTACAAACAATAATTATTCGCCTGAAACACTCATCCACATTGAAAAATCTCCTGATAAAAGATACATGACGCCAACGGTCCCGTAGGCGTCATGTGCGAAAAATAATTGTTACCCTTTGTGCTATGCATAAAAAATCTTGTCTTAAACATTGGTTTACCAAAAAAATAATAAAAATTATTTTCTTTGACAGTTATATATCTTCCCGAGGGTCGCCGACATCTTCTGCCTTCCCTTGAACGATACATATTCTTCAGACACGCCTTTCTCCGTCCATTCATTTAAAAAACTAATTTTTCATTAAGTGGGAGGTGAAGAGGAATATCGTATAAGAAAAGGAGATGCTCCCTACTCCCTGTTTAATACTCGCTTATTAATTTATCATATTATTACTTCGGTTCGATAATTCTGGCGGTAATGAGAATATTTTTTAGAGTTGGTTCCAACATGGGCGCAAATGAATGTAATGTTGGTCTTGATAGAATATAATGTTATCATTTATTCGTCGGTAAGCTCTGACGAGTAATTATTCAGAAACAAGATTTGATCAAAAATAATACGTCTTGTATGCAGGGACTTTTTGGAAATTTGTGAATTTTAATGGAATTGGTAAAATTTAAAAAGTGTAAAATTACTTTAATAATTTATATGATTGTGATTGTGACACCTGTGATTGGTGGAAAGAAATCCAATTCTCAACAAGGTTCCCTTCACTAAATGGAAACTTGTTGAAAACATGTTTTTATAATGGATGTTTCTGTTTAATACCTGAGCAAGTATTTTAAACCTTTGTTGCAAATGAATCGGTGAACTTATATGTAAGGTGGACAGAGCTTCAAAGAGAAAAAATACTTTAAAATTTGATGCAAGTGAAATTTAAATTATTACTATCTAGATTTGTTATGAGTTTTGATGGATTCAAGGAGAGGAAGTATGAGTAAAGAGAAAATAATTTGTTATAAACGGTAGTCATAATAAAAATATTTTTAATAGTAATTAATAATTTTATTTATATTGGAAAAGGCATTCTCCGGTACTTTAAATATAAACATATAAAAAATGACCGAATTGTAAACAACAAGCAGTCACATAGTTCCTATTGAGTTTAAAATATACGATGGCAATGAGGATTACATATAACACGATATTAAGGAAATGTGAAAGAATTACAACTTAAAAAGACTTCTATAAAATAAGTACGCGTAATAAGTGCCAACGTATCAAAATTTTTAAATAAATTATTACATTTAATTCTTAGTAGGTACACATTTATAAGTATAAAAAATAAACTTAAAAATTAAACTAGAGTTATACAAAATAAATTTAAGACCGGTAAATGCTATTGTGTATATAAAAATCATAACCTTAGTAGAATTAATATTAAATTTGTTAAAGAAGACGGAGCTATACGCAATAAATGTGAAACAATAAATAAGTAGTGAACAAGAATATAGCAAAGTATCATTTTGGCCTGTTTTTTATCCTTCATCGGATTAGTCGAAGAAGTCGTTGTAAGCTTTATGGAAGGACTCGTCGTATACTGTCTTGTCCCTGAGGACCATAACACCACGGTCTGAATCCACGCGGTGATTAATGCCATAATCCTAGGGAAGAAAACACAAATTAATATTAGTTTGGAAAGTGTTTATTTAAAAGCAACACCCCGAGAGCACATATCATTTAGATATAAAGAGGTTTTTAATGCAATCGGGAATGACAAGATCGAACACATGTGTACGATATTCTCTATTGTGGTTTGTTTGATATTGGATGAAGATGGCTTACCGTAATATTATTTAAGGGATTCATCGGCTGGGCGTATTGTATGTCACGGAAAGCTGCGCGAGACATGGCACGAACATCTCTACTGGTTAATTCATAACGGCTAAAGATGTTAAAGTATGAACCTGGAATAAAATAAACACATTATAGTTACAAATTTTGGTAATAGGTACGATGAGTTCAGTAATGGGGGTTATATTGAATGTTGAAACAAACAAATATAAAGGTAGAAGAGGGTGATCATTAAATATTTTTAAGAAATGAAAGTTTATAAAAAGATTCTACAAACTTATCCAAGATAAATTTCAAATTCCATTTCAGATCAACAAACGAAAACATTGACTTTCTTACTTAAATTATCAGATACGCCCGCAGCGGAGACGGTGCTTTCGCCGAAGAACGTGTTTAGGTCACGTGAATCATCAACATACGGATAGTATGTCACTCCTCTGACTTCAAATGGAAGGAAATTATCTTCATAAGACATGTAAAATGTGGTGCCTCTATATTCGTAAGAATAATAGGAATCCATTATTATTAAAGTTATTTTTTTCACACTTTCACACAAATGAACACACAACTTGAAATAAAATTATAGTTCCTTTAAGATAACTTATTATTGGCTTTAACTACTTCAAAATATGGACAACGCAAACTTGAAATATCAATTAACACTTTACACATTTTCACTTTAAAAACTTCATAACTCGGGATGGTTGCAGTAGTAACGGCTTCGATGCTCTACAAAGAGGTAATGACTGATATGTTGATTTTTGGACTATTTATACGGTTCTCAAGCGAAGTTGCAACAATAAACGCATTAGTAGAACAATTACTCCGCCCGGCACTACTTGGAGAATTTAGGGTCTTAAACCACCCTCTAATGAGTTTTTCGAGAACTTATCTATGACTCACTTTCCTGAGAATTTGTTATCCAAAAATAGATTGTAAAATGTGACCGACCAAAACCCTAATAATGTTTTGTTAAAGTCAATAATAAATATATATCTTTTTTATATTTCCTCTTACAATTTTAAATTCTCTTGTCCATCTCTAGACATAGACTCCCTCAGATAATACATATTTTTAGATTCTTGGCGTCTCTGAAAACCAAATTCGGTTATTTAAATTTAAAGGTCATCAGCCCATCCTATGTATGGTCGAACTCTGCTTATTTTTGCCTATCTACAACCCCACAAAATATATATCATAGCCCTTTACTTCAACAAGATGAATCATTGTTTCATCATCGAAACCATATGCCATTCCTTGGAAGAAGATGGTGTTTCTGTTAAAACTTGGGCAATCCGTTAATCATCGTAATATATAGTTGGTGTTTGCCGAAAATTCTTTCAAGTCCATTCGAATATTAGACTCCATCAGCTCACGAATTATTAAAAAAGCTTTTGCATTATTGGAATTTTTAAAATTTAGGGCAATCAGCAACCAATAAAATTTTCTTAAGAAGGTTCCTCACCTAAAAAAACTGCAAATATTTTGATACTTAGCATGTCATTTGAAAACAATTCATCCTTTGTAGGTACTGCCACAAAATAAATTTCTGATAAAAAAGAGCAGCGGCTAAACCGGTTTATGACGCTGTTTTTTTTTTAACACAATAAGAGATTTTTATTTTTAACACATTAAGAAATGTTTTTTATATAAAAGGTGTTTTAATATACACAGAGGCAAACCCTGCGTACCTAATACATATTTTTAGATTCTTGGCGTCTCTGAAAACCAAATTCGGTTATTTAAATTTAAAGGTCATCAGCCCATCCTATGTATGGTCGAACTCTGCTTATTTTTGCCTATCTACAACCCCACAAAATATATATCATAGCTCTTTACTTCAACAAGATGAATCATTGTTTCATCATCGAAACCATATGCCATTCCTTGGAAGAAGATGGTGTTTCTGTTAAAACTTGGGCAATCCGTTAATCATCGTAATATATAGTTGGTGTTTGCCGAAAATTCTTTCAAGTCCATTCGAATATTAGACTCCATCAGCTCACGAATTATTAAAAAAGCTTTTGCATTATTGGAATTTTTTAAATTTAGGGCAATCAGCAACCAATAAAATTTTCTTAAGAAGGTTCCTCACCTAAAAAAACTCCAAATATTTTGATACTTAGCATGTCATTTGAAAACAATTCATCCTTTGTAGGTACTGCCACAAAATAAATTTCTGATAAAAAAGAGCAGCGGCTAAACCGGTTTATGACGCTGTTTTTTTTTTAACACAATAAGAGATTTTTATTTTTAACACATTAAGAAATTTTTTTTATATAAAAGGTGTTTTAATATACACAGAGGCAAACCCTGCGACCAGTTAAAATTTTACCTGAACTTTGTCAAAATCTGGTTTAGGTATCATTTGCTTAAAGGGAGCTTGTAGATCATTATTATTTAAAACTTAAAAAATAATATTATTAAAGCTTAAGAAAAAACCTTTTTGAAGATATATAATATGTTGTATATAAAGTAGTTCAAAGGCTTTAAATTTGCACCACGAAATATTCAACATTTTGATTTAATAAAATATCTCTGCCCAAACCCTTACTTTGATATTATTTTAAATATACAAAGAAAGAAAAGAATAATAATTTTTTTTCAAAGGTTAAAAATTTATCAATCATTTATCTACTTAAAACCGCTATAAAAATATCTAAAAAAAATGACCTTTTTTTCGAATTATCAGACGGTCTTGTTCCGGGGCCAACCATAGTGAGACGCAACACAATTTTCTCCCGCTATCAAGTCCTTACAAAAAAGACTTAGCATTTGATAATAATTCATTGCAAAAATGATTCACTAATATATATTTGTGTTTGCTTATCTAACAAACTAACCATTGCATCGTTCGTCTGCAGGGTTATTCAGAGAGGATAGACCTTCATACAACTCTGTCTCGGAACACATTCCGTGGATCAATCACAATCATATTTTAACGCATGGTACATTTTTTCTGCTATTCTGACTCTATACATGACCCACTGAAGTATTGTATTCACTTGATCGTCTGCTCTCAATCTTAAGTTTTGTACCTGTATTGATTAATTTTGATAAACGTGCAGCAAAATAAATCTCCTAATTAAATGATTCAAGAATTATACAAATAAAACTATATTCCAGTTTCTTGCATATCTATGGACTCAAATCTTTAGTTTGTTTATATATACAGATGTGAAGGGTCGTTATAGTCTTAAATGTATTACTGATACTATCGAAAAAGACACTGGACACCAAAATTACTTTTACATTTTTTATCACAAATAATGTCAGGAATCACTGGTTCAACTATCGTATCTGAAAACTAACTTAAAATGTTGAAATTACGAAAAAAGTTTGTTATCACATTTTCGTATTTTAAATGAGCTTAGTGTTAAATTTTGGGATTTTAATAGTTTTCTGGTATCTTGCTGATGTATTGAATTGCAAGTTATGAGTATTTGACTGTATTTCTTTGTAAATTTGAATATTTTTGATACATTTTGTCTACTGTAGGTATATTTAAAATTGAAAAAAGAATTTCGGTAGAAAATTTTGACGGTTTTTTCAAAATTACTTTGATTACCAATCTTTGAACTACTTTAGGTGGGTTCAAAATTTTATTATATGTTTCTCCCCAACCAATAATACCATATTGTAATATAGATTGAATAATCACATAGTACACTCTTTTTAGGTTTTCTAGTCTAAGAATGTTTCAAAGTCTTATAAATATATAAATACATCTCCTAATCCTTTTGACGAGTACACAAATATGTGTTTTCCATTTAAAATATTGATCTATATATACACCAAGATATTTGATTTTGGATGTTGGACTAAGGATAGGACAAGTTTGATTGCAGTTAGTTCTGCCACATTTGCGTTGGTGTATTATAATGTTTAACTCTGGTTCTGATTTAAATTTATTGATTGAAAATGGGATAAATTTTGTTTTTTCTCTGTTTAAGGAGAGAAGATTTTTATCGAACCAATTTTTCAGTATATTAATATCAGCATTTGCCAACTTGTTAATAGTATTCCAATCCGTACCTTCAATTATTATGACAGTGACATCATCATACGATATTATTATCCCGTTTAGTTTTTGTATGAATATGTCATTAACATAGATGATAAACAGTAACGGACCCAGTAACATTTCGATAAAATGTGTGTCTAAAATCGTGAAATTAAATAGTATGGGTTTATATTTTACAATTTAAATTATAAATAAATAAAGTAAAACATATCTCTAATTGTGTAGCAAATATCTAAATATTTGCTAAACAATTTGCTGATCAAAAACATATTTTTTTAGTTTGGTCAAATATTTTGGCCTAAATTTTGTATGAAAAAGGCCGCTAAGCCGTTTTTTTGATTTGTCTCTTGGTTATAACGACTTTAAAATGTGTGTACGAATTTTTTTTTAAATAATAATTTTAAAACTATGTGATGTAGAATTCCGGATAATGGGAATAAATTTTCTTAGCTAAAAACATGCTGTTGTTGAGAGAGTGCTTTCTTGTGAAGATTCAGTCAAGTCTTCATCAGAATGGTCATCTAACATTGCTCAGGCCTCATCTGCAACGAACATCTGCGCAGACTTTTCATGAATTTTTTTTATTTTATTTATTTATTAAATTGAATATAATTAAATTTAATACAATATAAGATATGGGTAGTCCCACAAAGCTGTGACAATCAGCTTGTCTGTAGGTTCTACCATTTAATGTTAAAACATAATACACATTAGCTTAAGTTTAAATATTAATACCAAATATAATGTTTAGGATAGATAAAAGTTTTGTTCATTTATTAACCACTTTTTTGTCAGTTTAGGGCAGGGTTCCTCATTATTTTTTAAGTTAAAGTTTTCGTTTAATTTGTTATAAATAACAGGTATCAAATAGTCAAGTGTTCTGCTACCATACTTATTTGATATTAGTGGAATTTTTAGGCCTTTTTTTCAGTAAATCTTGTTTTGTGACTATGCATCAATGACTTTTTGCACGCATTTTCTCCCGCATTATCCATAATTATAATAAACCAGAGAAGCCCTTTAATTGGAAGTAGGCCCTCAGAGCCATACAGTAATTTTAAGTTGTTTCTTTGTTTGTAAATGCTAGGATTAACAATTTTTTTTAATTATAGCAGTTTGTAAATTTTGAATATATTTAATATTAATATTACTCGAGTGTCCCCAAGTTCGAATTCCATATCTAAGTATTGATTCGACAATAGAAAGATATATAAGTTTGAGAGGGCATCGAGGCAATACAAATTTTATTTTATAAAAATTACTCGCCAAACATCGAAGCTGGTTACAAATTTTGGTCACACTTTTGTCCCATTTAAAGTTACTGTCTACGATTATGCCAAGGTAAGTATATTTGTTTGTAAAATCAATTTTTTCACAGCAACAAATATTATTCATTTTTTTATGTATACATTCAAAATTATGTGCAGTTATTTTAGGTAAGTTCCACATTTTCAAGCTCGGTGATCTTATATACATGCATTTAGTTTTTTTGACATGAATAATTAGTCCTACATCATGAGACCATTAAAGTAGCTCGTTAAAGTCTATTTGTAATTCTTGAATAGCTATTTCAGGGTTTTCATTACAGACAACTAGTGCAGTATCAGCAGCAAAAATGAATCTACGGGCTATTTAAAAAAGTTTAGACATGGCAATTACATATACATTGTATAATTTTGGTAGTAAAATTGACCCTTGTGGCACTCCTGATTAAATAAATCTAAAATTACTCATTACATTCAAAATCTTTACATACATTTTTCTATTTGTTAAATAGTTTTTGAAAAATGATAGGAGTTTACCACAGATTCCTATGATTTCGAGATTGTGTATGGCTGAGTGTATCAAAAGCTTTTGAGAAATCAATAAATAATACTAGTAGATGTTTTTTAGAGTTAAGATCTGAATTTATATAATTGGAAAATTTTTCGAGCAGTTTATCACAGTTTTTTTGTTTTTGGAAGCCATGCTGACATTCATCAATAATGCCCAAATTATTTAAATATCTATCCAAATTTATAGATATATATTTTTCTAATATTTTTTCTAATACGCGTAATAAGTAAATAGGCCTATAATTATTTATTACGGTGTGATCTCCATTTTTAAAAATGGGCCTTATGATGCTGCATTTTAGTTCAGCTGGAATGTGACTTTTGTCAATAATTCTGCTAATTAGGTGAGTAATTATAGGACCAAATAATTTAACATGTTTTTTTAGATCATACGTGCGAATTAGATCCACGCCCGGTGTCTTTGAATTTTTCATTCTTCCAATAATGCATTCAGTTTTTTCTGCATTAGCTCTTGGTAGGTACATTGAATGTTGCAAATGTTCTCGCTTCAACTCAGACGCTTCAATTAATTCAATAACTTGAATAATCTCGAGGATTACAACAATGACGACAATAATACACAATAGATGGGCATTTTTAATTGTTTTCGACTAATATTTACTGTTTTCGATCAAAACTACAATAAAAAATGTCATTAGTAAATATTTAATCCACCCGGACTATTTAGGCAATCTAACACTTAATGACCCCTAATACCTTGGTGGACTCTAGTACGTGCCCGTGGTTCTTTATTTTGTTAATTTGGTCAAAGGAAATAAATATTTTTGTCATTAGTTAGTTTTATTTTCGTTGTGAGCGTTTTTTAATTGTATTTTTGTTTTTTGTTTTATTTGGTACATTATTTTGTTACAATTTATGTTTTCCAGTAATGTAGGCCTCACTGGGTGGCTTGCCCGTGCTGAGGCCTTCATTTTATAATATGAAAATCTAATCTACATATTACATTTAAAGAGAAGATAGTAAATTTGAAAATAAAATAATAAATTTAAAATTAAAAATAAAAATACATTTAAAATTAAAAAATAATACAATGAAAATAATCTTGTGTGTTTGTGAGTGATGTGTGTTTATGTTGGTTTTGTGTGTTACGTGTAGGTTTTATTTTTATTTTATGCTATGACATTTTGGTAATATTGTCTTTTTTGTTGTTTAATCCATTTAATCCATTTAATCCATTTTGTTGTTAGAATAACTACTCTTCAGTTGCATGAAAGAGAATGAAACAATGAGTGTATGCAAATACAGTCTCTTCCCACCCCTGCGAAAAATACGTGGTGTTTACTAAATTAGATTCATACCTAGATACTATTTTCTTTACTTATTTAAACAATCGTACAACATTACAGATAACTAGTATATTTGAGTAATCAATTTAAAATAGGTTATTTAAAAAAAAAATGCCGTGTAGTATTTTAACGGATAAGGGCTGTTTCGCCTTGCGAGGGTGTTAATTTTTTGCTGATATTCTTAATGGGGACCTAACACTTTTTTATCGCTTTTATTAAAGAATATGAAATAAAAACCATAATTTAACCATTCCATATTTTATTTAAATTCGAACTCCCCATAAAATCATACACCTATTATGGGTAAAAGTTTGTGAAAACACGAGTAAAAATTATTTTCTTTGACAGTTAGTTACATATCTTCCCGGGGGTCTCCGATATCCTCTGCCTTCCCTTGAACGATATTTATTCTTCAGACACGCCTTTCTCCGCCCATTCATTTAAAAAACTAATTTTTCATTAAGTGGGAGAGGAAGAGAAATATCGTATAAGAAAAGGAGATGCTCCCTACTCCCTGTTTAATACTCGCTTATTAATTTATCATATTTTTATTTTATTAATTCTTGCGGTAATGAGAATATTTTTTAGTGTTGGTTCCAACATGGGCGCAAATGAATGTAATGTCGATCTTGATAGAATATAATGTTTTCATTTATACGTCGGTAAGCTCTGATGAGTAATTATTCAGAAACAAGATTTGATCAAAAATCATACGTCTTGTATGCAGGGACTTTTTGGGAATTTGTTAATTTTAATGGAATTGATAAAATTTAAAAAGTGTAAAATTACTTAAATAATTTTTATGATTGTGATTGTGACACCTGTGATTGGTAGAAAGAAATCCAATTCTCAACAAGGTTCCCTTCACTAAATGGAACCTTGTTGAAAACATGTTTTTATAATGGATGTTTCTGTTTAAAAAATGAGCAAGTATTTTAAGCCTTTGTTGCAAATGAATCGGTGAACTTATATGTAAGGTGGACAGGGCTTCAAAAAGAAAAAAATACTTAAAAATTGATTCAAGTGAAATTTAAATTATTACTGTCTAGATTTGTAATGAGTTTTGATGGATTCAAGGAGAGGAAGTATGAGTAAAGAGAAAATAATTTGTTATAAAAGGTAGTCATAATAAAAATATTTTTAAAAGTAATTAATAATTTTATTTTTATTGGAAAAGGCATTCTTCGGTAATTTAAATATAAGCTAACAAAAAAATGACCGATTTGTAAACAACAAGCAGTCATATAGTTCCTATTGAGTTTAAAATATACGATGGGAATGAGGATTACATATAACACGATATTAAGGGAATGTGAAAGAATTACAACTTAAAAAGACTTCTATAAAGTAAGTACGCGCAATAAGTGCCAACGTATTAAAATTTTTATATAAATTATTTAATAAAATTTAAAAAGCGATAATTGCTATAACGTATTTACATTTAATTCTTAGTAGGTACACATTTATAAGTATAAAAAATAAACTTAAAAATTAAACTAGAGTAATACAAAATAAATTTAAGACCGATAAATGCTACTGTGTATAGAAAAATCATAACCTTAGTAGAATTAAAAATAAATTTGTAAAAGAAGAGATATACGAAATAAATGTACAACAATAAATAAGTAGTGAACAAGAATATAGCAAAGTATCATTTTGGCCTGTCTTTTATCCTTCATCGGATTAGTCGAAGAAGTCGTCGTAAGCCTTTTGGAAGGACTCGTCGTTTCCGTCTTGTTCCTGAGGACCATAACACCACGGTCTGAATCTACGCGGTGATTAATGCCATAATCCTAGGGAAGAAAACACAAATTAATATTAGTTAACAAGCTTGGAAAGTGTTTATTTAAAAGCAACACCCCGAGAGCACATATCGAGATCGGAGGAAGCCGCTCAGTAGAGAACAAAGTTTTAAATCATTCGCTGTATGCATCCTGTTCTTCTTTATCGAATATCGGAGGAAGCCAGTCAGTAGAGATCCAAGCCTTAAATAATTCGTTGTCTGCATCATGTTCTTCGTCATCGGAGATCGGAGGAAGCTGGTCAGTAGAAATCCAAGTCTTAAATCATTCGTTATCTGCATCATGTTTTTCGTCATCGGAGATCGGAGGAAGCCGGTCAGTAGAGAACCAAGTCTTAAATCATTCGTTGTCTGCATCATGTTCTTCGTCATCGGAGATTGGAGGAAACCAATCAGTAGAAATCCAAGTCTTAAATCATTCGTTATCTGCATCATGTTTTTCGTCATCGGAGATCGGAGGAAGCCGGTCAGTAGAGAACCAAGTCTTAAATCATTCCTTGTCTGCATCATATTTTTCGTCATCGGAGATCAGAGGAAGCCGGTCAGTAGAGAACCAAGTCTTAAATCATTCGTTGTCTGCATCATGTTCTTCGTCATCGGAGATCGGAGGAAGCCAATCAGTAGAAATCCAAGTCTTAAATCATTCGTTATCTGCATCATGTTTTTCGTCATCGGAGATTGGAGGAAGCCAATCAGTAGAAATCCAAGTCTTAAATCATTCGTTGTCTGCATCATGTTCTTCGTCATCGGAGATCGGAGGAAGCCAATCAGTAGAAATCCAAGTCTTAAATCATTCGTTATCTGCATCATGTTTTTCGTCATCGGAGATCGGAGGAAGCCGGTCAGTAGAGAACCATGTCTTAAATCATTCCTTGTCTGCATCATATTCTTCGTCATCGGAGATCGGAGGAAGCCGGTCAGTAGAGAACTTAGTCTTAAATCATTCGTTGTCTGCATCATGTTCTTCGTCATCGGAGATCGGAGGAAGCCAATCAGTAGAAATCCAAGTCTTAAATCATTCGTTATCTGCATCATGTTTTTCGTCATCGGAGATCGGAGGAAGCCGATCAGTAGAGAACCAAGTCTTAAATCATTCCTTGTCTGCATCATATTCTTCGTCATCGGAGATCGGAGGAAGCCGGTCAGTAGAGAACCAAGTCTTAAATCATTCGTTGTATGCATCATGTTCTTCGTCATCGGAGATCGGAGGAAGCCAATCAGTAGAAATCCAAGTCTTAAATCATTCGTTATCTGCATCATGTTTTTCGTCATCGGAGATCGGAGGAAGCCGATCAGTAGAGAACCAAGTCTTAAATCATTCCTTGTCTGCATCATATTCTTCGTCATCGGAGATCGGAGGAAGCCGGTCAGTAGAGAACCAAGTCTTAAATCATTCGTTGTCTGCATCATGTTCTTCGTCATCGGACATCGGAGGAAGCCAATCAGTAGAAATCTAAGTCTTAAATCATTCGTTATCTGCATCATGTTTTTCGTCATCGGAGATCGGAGGAAGCCGGTCAGTAGAGAACCAAGTCTTAAATCATTCCTTGTCTGCATCATATTCTTCGTCATCGGAGATCGAAGGAAGCCAGTCAGCAAGGGAACCAAGTCATAAATCATTCGTCGTCTGTATCAGATTCATCAGACTCTTCACTATCTGAAGCCAGCCAGTCGGCTACGAGGAAGGCAACAAAGCTATCCGAGGCAGCTGTATCCCAGACTACCTCATAATCAAGCTCCTCTATTTCATCTTCGACTTCCTCTTCTGTATTGTCCCCCTCGTCAGCAGCGTTAGGAGCCTGTGGAAGAAAATAAATTAAATATTAAAGATATGTTAATGCAATCATAACGATGTGAGAAAATAGAAAAGCTATGGCTTAGATATAATTCCCCAATTTGAAAAATCGTACAAGAGTTAAAATAATTATATCAATACTGTTTGAGTAACTATCCGTATTTTCTTAATAATAAAACTGAATCAGTTCAATACTTGTCGGTGTTTCGAAGTATTTTTTACTTTTATGCAATGGGATTTTTAGGTATTTTTGGTGTTTGATCCAATTCATAACCAAGCACCATTACCATTGAGGGAATTTTATAATTTATTGAATTTTTTTTATCTTATTGTGAGTGTTATTTTATATTCTTTTTTGATACAAAACTTGGATATCTTTGGATTTGAGGTCGAAATACCCAACGAAATTAAATAATGATATTTTTATTTAAAAGGTATAACATATATGTAGTTTTTAGGTACAGAAAAGTTTGTTTATTTATTAATTTTTTGTGAAATCGACAGTTTACATTTAATCAGTTTGTACATAAGTGTTATTTAGTAAAATAAAACCAATTATGTATTTCCTCCTTGTGACTTTAACTGAGACAGCATAATATGGAATAATTTATTTAAATTTATATGGGAAAATAAAGATTGGAATTTATAAATGTCATTTATCTTTTTTACTTCTACCATCGTGTAGAATTACCTCCCGAAGTGAGTGTACTTTATCCCCGTTCACCCCGTATATTATTTTTAATGAATTAATTGTGAAATAATATAAATTCATAAAATAAAATTTACTTGCGCACGCCGGTATTGAACCCTTGACCTTCGAATTGCTAGTGGAGAGCCTTACCTCTCGACCACGGAGGCCATCTTCGAATGATTTCATTAATTAATATTCATTTGTAAAAAGAAATTCATTATATTCGAAGGATTTGATTCTAAGAAAAGAGTTTGATTATTTCAAAAAAATGTCTGTATTAAAAGGATTGAATTAAATATAGCAAGTAACTGGGTTGTAACATTATATATTAAAAGAAAAAAACATATTTTTAGTACACAACTTTTCTATTGAACCAACTAGGTTATCTCAAGCTTCGTCAGAGCTAATATACAGCTACAGAGTTAATATAATAGCCCTGACAAAGCTTGAGATAAGCTAAACCTGGTTGACTGTCATTTATTAATTCGATTAAAAAGTGGAATATTACACAGTGTGTTTTTTTCATTCAAAGAAGTTGATTCGATTAAAAGTATTCGATTATATTAAAATAATTTCATTGTGTTTGATGAAGAGACTTACCGCTAAATGTTGGTTGTAGTACGCGATGATGAATTCGATATCATTAAAGAACTCTTCAGTGATAAAATTGGGTTCTAAATCATCAAACTGAAGTGATGAATCATTAGCAATGTCAGGTCCTCCATCATTAGCAAAATGAGGTTCAATAGGATCTTCAAAATCTTCACTGGACTCACCGATGTCACTTATATCTGAAAAGATTAAAAAAAATTGATTGGACACGCTTAAAACGAATTCAACGCGATCAGAATGCAGGAGACAATATGATTTTTAATAATAGAATCAAATAAACTTTCCAAAATTAGATGTGTAATTATTAAATTTTATGCACTGTATAGTTTTACAGTGCCAGATTTTTATTAAAGGGGTTAACAAAGGAAAATATTGTAAGGGAAAGAGATAAATAAATATGTACATTTTATATTGAAACAACTTTAAAAGGTTATTCCCATCAATGTAATATATCATTGAAGAAGATAATACTAATAAATCTAAAGGAAATATGAAACAGAACGAGACACAGAAAAATAAAAGCATAACGGTCTCAATTGGAAATCAAACCGAGGATCTATATTATCGGGACAACGTATTTAACCACTCGACCATTAGCACCAAATTATGATAAGTCATTTTTGTCGATTTCATATTTCAGAATTAACAATCGTATCTTGCAACTAATTTTTGTCTATGCTCTTTTGTGTCTTGTTCTGTTTCATGTTTTGTTTAGATTTATTAGCACTTCTTCACGGATATAAATTCTTTGAAAAATAACAACATTTTTGCGGAGTAATAATTAATTAATTTAATTAACCTCGTATGGTCTTTTTGCGTATGTTTGTACAAAAAACGACGATAAAAGTAGATTATTCTTGTGTACTTTAAATAACAAGTTGATACCGACTCATAAAAGTTTTTCTATCCCATTTGTATTACTGTGGCAACCTTTAAAATACGTTTATGTATTTTTACATTTTAAAAGAAAAACAAACTGGAAATGTAACAAAATTCATTCAAAATTGTTCATTTGTAATATTATAATTTTAAGAAAAAAAGTTCCTCTATCGGTTTATCACTTTGTAATGGGATTATTATTTTTTAAAACTTAGTTATCACTCAATATAAATGTAACTAGGTAATATTATAACCCAAAAGAGTCATTCATATGCTTTCTGTACTCATCTGTTTTTTTTTTTGTTTTTTTTAATGTCCAACAAATCATGAATCTGGCGGAACTTTTAAGGTGACCTGACGACAAAATCTCCTAAGACACCAGGAGCTAACAGCAATAAATAAATAAAATTGTCTTTTCATAAAAAAAATCTAATCTTAAATCAAATATACAGAGTGATTGGGGATAAAGTGCACTTATTTCAGGGGGTATTGTTCATGATTTTAGAAGTAGAAAAGATAAATAATCCCGAACATAGTGCGCTTTACTCCCGGACATCCTGTATTACACAAGAGAGAGTCGCACAAATATACATAGTGATCGGGGGTAAAGTGCACTTACTTCGGGGGGGGGGGAGGTAATATACATGATTATAGAAGTAGCAAACAAAAATAATTCCAAAGTTGGTGCGCTTTACCCCCGAACATTCTGTAGTACACAATAGAGAGTTGCACAGACAATAATTTGAAATTATCAAATATTTCTCGCCGAACTAATTTCTCTTTATATAGTACATATATTTTTATGCATAGAGGGTCCAATTGTGCTATTATATTTATTTATATTTATAACTGGGAATCCTTCCTAGTTGGAGAGTCAAATTTCTAACGAAACAAAATAAATTGTATTTTTAAAAAACACTTTCGATCTTCTATTATTTGTCATTGTAAATAAACATGTAAATATTTAATTTTATTCTAAACATTACTTATTATGTTATCTTACTTCAAAAGGCTTGCGTTTTGTCTCATGGAAAAAAATACTTTTTTAGTGATTTAATTTAGGGTATTATGACGTGTTGCTCTACATTCTTATTTAGTCAACGTTTCGGATAGCATCACATCTGCCCTGTTTATGGACACTGTAGTGCTGGCCAAAACGTTTGCTAAATAAGGAGGTAACGCAACACGGCATAATAACCCAAAAATTCTTAATATATGTACTACCTTATGGGCGATACTGAGAATAATAAAATTTTGAAAGTAAAATACGATAAATTTATACTTACAATCGTTAAAGAGCTGCCCCTGCGGATGATCAAAATCACTGATGAATGAATTGACATTCCTCTTTTTGGCCATTTTTTACTTTCAACTCGAACAAACTCTTTCGAATTGAGATACAATCAAAACACTGGCTTTAGATTTATTTGCAAGCTTTTAACTATAAAAAAATTAAATTACACACTTTGCATTAGTTGAAAAAAAATTGACATAATAACAGGACGTTTTAATTCGTTATGACACATTCAGGAGCGACTTAAATAGAAACACCTTCGATGAACTCTGATCGGTTAGTGAAAAACTTTTCAGTAATTGTTGAGTATATAAATACAGCATAAGCTTATTTAAATAAGGGGTGGGCTGCAAAAATTGTAATTAACTCAACAAATATTTTACCGATAGAAGCTTGGGTATGTTCGGGCATTTCCTCACCCCTAATGACCTGCCCTTATATCTCGTTCAAGAAGGTGATGTCTTTTTATACCTGTGTTGTGTTTTAAAACTAAAATAATACACATAACAATAAATAATTTCAAGAATCGAAGCAAAACGAGGCCGACTTAATGAATACGCAGAAAATTATGGTAGAGAAAGTCGTGGACGCCCGATGGAGACATGACACGATTAATAGAATCAATTATATGATTCCGAATAACAGAGTATGTACGAATGTGTGTGAAACAAGGAGTGTTTTCCAAGACCGAGTTGTTTGGCGGTTCATCCTCCCTGCCTATTCCTGCAGTAAAACAGAGTGATGGTTGGTTAGTTTTTTTTATAGTGAATACCTCACAAGAGTCCCAACTGCTCCCGTCTGGAGCCAGTGAGACTATGGCATCCCCAATTGGGGGATGTTGTGGGGCTGAAGGTAAGTGGGGAAGGGAAAGAGGAAGGTGGGGAAGTACCTGGCTATTCAGATCTAGTCACTAAACACGGCTAAAGCCATTTGGAGCAACGTTTCAATTCTGAATGGTGGTCTTACACCAGGGCGATATTGTTATTATTAGTTAAAAATGATGCCTGAGAAGCAGAGATGTGCAAAATGGGTACCCAACACCATTTGAAATGCAAAATGGAAATGGTTCAAAACTTTTCCATTTGAAAATGCAAAATGCAAAATGGTTTTTAGAAAAGCATTTCAAATGCAAAATGCAAAATACCTATTTTCAAAATGCATTTAAAATGCAAAATGGTTTCTCAGGTCAAACAATTAAAATAATTATAGAGTTTTTAAACAGTTTTGTCATTTAATAATAGACATCAATGTAAGACAAACATACTACATGATGGTAAAACAAAAAATGCCACGACTACGGATTATGAACCACAAAAAATTTGCGCGGGACAAATGTTGCCAACGTAAAAGCATAGAAACTGCTATCTAACATGTAATATTACAGCGTCATGGCCCCATGTTCAGTATTTGAATCAGTATTATTTGTAATGGTATCACTCAATTGCCAGGGCTTCTACCAGGGAGCAACTTGACAAATGTAAATTATCTCTCATAGCGAGGTTGAGGACCGACTGATATTTGGGGCTTATGGAATAAAGATGAGTGGAGATAGTAGAAAGAATGTTGCAAAAAATCATTTAAAATGGAAAATGCATTGAGAAAAGCATTTAAAATGCAAAATGGAAAATACCCATTTTGATTTTTGCATTTTGCATTTCCATTTGAAATGGATTTATTTGAAATAAAGTACATCTCCGCTGAGAAGGTTCGACTGTGTAGAGTGCATGGGCGTAAAAAGTTAGTTAAAATAGTCAACGGTTTATTAAATTTTAATGTACTCTAAATTTTCATATTCGGAATCGTCGAATTCCATTTTTCACTAATGAGAAAGAATTATATCTTGTTACATTGACTTTATCACAGTGTAGGTCATTTGATAATGATTTCTAATTTGTTTATAATAATAATAGAAAATACATAATATTAGAAATGTTTTAAACGACTATTTATTTTTATATATATACGCCTAAAATGGCTTTTACATATTTGAAAGAAGGTTGATATTATCATTGTAAATAAGCTGTAAATGCGAAGTTGGTTAAGAGGAACTGCCCGGCCCTTTTCATACAAAACTTAAATTTGGATTTGAGACCAAAATACCCAACAACTGATTTATTATTTTTTAAATCAATAGGTATGTCAGATATTTAGTACGGATGTATGCTATTATATTTATTTGTGTTTTGAATTATAAAATATAGGCCTTTAGAGAGTGTAATTTTTCATGATTTTAGAGTCAGCTTTAAAAATTATTTTTGAGCTGTTGATAATTATTTAAAAAAATAACTCTGTTTACTATAAAAAATATGAGGAAATATAAAATTAAACCTATTAAAAAATGAAATTTGACTGGCGAATATTTCAATTACAGTTGACTGATTTATATTGGAACCCAAATTTGTCGCGCATAAATGAAAATTTCTACCAAAAAACTTTTTTTTTTGCAAAGTTTTATCTTTATTTTATTTTTTCATTATACAAAAATAGTATTATTTATTTTTTTATAATATAATATTGAATACATTTTATGATTTTGACTGTCCAACTAGGAAGGATTCCTGTTTCTGGACAGTCAAATTTACAAGTTTCAAGTTATCCTAGACGAATACAGGATTTAAGACTAGCTAAAATAAGTATGTTAAAACAAAGATACATAAAAAGATACATAAAAAAGATACATAGAGGCGTTCGTGATTTCAAATTACATTTTTTAGTATCATTTCGGAATCAGTCCTGCCTAGATCCAACAACCATTTTGTTACTTAGGGCAAGATATTTTTTTAATTATTAACATTAACTCACAAACATTTTCAAAGTAGCCTCAAAAATCATTAAAATTTATTTGTTACCTTCTTATTAATGTTTAAATGGTGAAGCTTTAGTAGTGCTTTGAGTAAGTTAAATATATATTTATTTTTGATTAATTAATGATCAATTTATAATAATATAATGTAACCTAACCAGACGCCTTGTCATTGATAGTTACTATAGTATGTATTGTGTAATCTAATGTAACCTAAAATAATGTATTGCTATATTGGAACCTATACTAAACATTTATAAGTAAAACATAGACAAATCCAAGAAATAATTAACTAAAAATTCTTCCACAACACAGGTTCGCCTAGTGAGGCAGGTTATGCACAACTTAAAATAAAGTATATTATGCGATTTCTATATAACACTCTTACATACATAATTACTTTTTCTTCTATTAGAAACTGCTCTATTATTGTAACATTATTCTTTCAACAATGTCATTGTTACTAACTTACATATACAGGATTTTCGAATAAGAGGTGTTATTTTGAATAGCCCGCTATTTCGGTAGATGATACTTTTGAAGCTGTCATTTTTTTACATTTGACAAGTAAAACCTACGCCATTAATAAAAATGGAACGATACACGCTTCAACAACGCATTGAAATTATTAAAATTCACTTTAATAATTTGAGTGAATCAAATGCAAATCATCTTGAGTGATTAGGTCCATTTCCACCTCGGTGGCTTCGTCAACAAGCAAAATTATCGCATCTGAAGCTCGTAAAACCCAAGAGTTATTGTTGAAAAGCCTCTCTATACTCAACGTGTGACTGTTTGGTGCGGTTTATGGTCCGGCGGAGTCATTGGACCTAACTTTTTCGAAAATGAGGTTGGAGCAACAGTTACGGTGAATGGATGGCGCTATTTAGAGATAATTAATGATTTTTTATGGCAGAAATTGAATGGTATTGATCTGGACAACGTTTGCTTTCAACAAAACGGCGCTACGTACCACACAAGCAACGAAACCATTGATCTTTTACGATTGAATATCAAAATAACACCTCTTATTGGAAAACCTTGTAGTATACTTTACTTACTAATGATTTATTATAAATTCTGTAATTTTTTGATGAAATAAATAATTTATTTTAATTTGTTCTTTCAAATATTTTTCTGTTTCAAATTTTCGACTGAGAGTTTATTGTCTTCGATGATTGGTTTAAAACAAGGTGCTATATTTATTTAAAAAATATCTTCAAAACTATCTCAAATTAATTCCAAAAACAAAATGGTGTTGTTGCAGGAAGGCTGTCAGGAAAGGTAGAAGGAATGAGTCATGATGATACATTTATAAAATGGTTTATTTTAAATTATTAATACAGAAACATTGGTAGTCATCAGTAGATTACAGGCAATTGTCATTAATATAATAACTTTTGTCAAATTTGAGATAAACAATTGTCTTGTACATCATCTCACTCGGGCACTAAAATAAATTGTCGTGTCAACAATGGAATACAGGAAATTTATTTAAAAGTACAATAATACAGTCAAAAATCATTAATATAATAACTCTCTTCAATTTTAAGATACAAACATTGTTGCATAACACAACTCTCACATAGCGAGTACTAATTTTCCTGTCATTTTATTCTGGACAGTAAAAAGGACGTGGAATCCGTTATTTGTTTCATATAAATTGATTTTTTGTGTTAATACCGCAAAGTTCGTAACCACTCGGAGCCAGTGGGTATACGGCATACCCATTTAGGGGATTTAGTGAGGCAGAAAGGAGTAGGGAATAGTATTGGATAGAAAATAGGACAAATACCTGGCTATACACATCTGATTACCAACTACGGTTAAAGTCATTTCAAGCAACGTAACGGTTCAGAAAATAACAAATTTTGAGGTAGGAAATTCAGCAAGTCTTCAATTAAAAATTTAAAATTCTTCATCTTCGGTTTCGGATTCGGAGCACGAGGCATCATATGCACTTTCGTAGTCGACCAGTTCATTATAGTCGAGATAGTCTTCGATGCCCTGTGGAAAAACACATTTATTAGTATTTTTTAGATAAGATTAACACAGAATCGGTGAAAATAAATTGGAAATTGGCGACAAATTTCACAACAAATCAAGTAGAATGTAATAGAATGAAATCCTCAATAAATATGAAGAAATGTACTAAATTCATGAATGAATATATTCATGTACTAAAGCTAAACAGAAACCACGAATGATTTTATATTCTAGTGATGAACTACGAGTTATTATATTATTAAGTTAAACATATTTTACGACACGACTTCGCTCAGCTTTTCTCTCGATTTAAAAATGGTGTAAAAAACGACATGGATTTTTTTACATTTTGTAGTTATTTCAAGGTATCATAACTCAACATAAAAATGATGCTTTGACGTAAAAATAAGTTAGAAAAAAGCAGATGTGCATTTGTAATTACCGATTCATCACCGAAATCCATATATGCTTCAGCGTTCACAATCTCGTCGTATTCTTCTTCCATGGCCTCATCTTCTACCACGGGATCAACAGGAAGTCCCTCTGCAATAGCTTCTTCCATACTAATTATTACGTATCCGCCCTCACCTCCAGGCTCGCCAGGTGTCAGGTCGTGCACCAACTGGATATTTGGGAGCAAAGCCTGTGAAACAAAAATATACAATTAGCACATCGCTTATATAAATATACATCGCTACTAACGAAATCTAACTTGACTCTAGGAGAACTTTCATTGGAATTAACAGAGGTAGTAAAGAGTATAAATTTAACTAGCTTTTTGAACATTCGGTAATATGGGTGCGCACAAATACATTCAAAAGTTGTGTCATGTATAGATCTGTTTTTAGAGAATAAAAACCATAAAACACAATTAAAATTTGAATTGAAAATATTTTATAAATAGGTGGTACTTTTTATGTCTTTTTTCTGAATTTTTACAAATTTGTAAAAGTATTACCTTGCGTAAATGAACCCTGTAGGATGGAACATCCTTGTAAGTTTCCGTGTAACGGAAAAAAATCTCCATCCTCTCCCTTAATCGCTCTTCGTAGTCGGGGGCTCTGGGATCTGAAATAATAATTAATTCAATAAATAATTTGTTAAGCAATAGATAGAAGCCAGAGATAAGTTAGCGTCTCAGATGCTGATCGTACTATACAGTAGGGAATATACCACAAAAAATGGCCCAATTGAAAAACATTAAGGTCTCCCACAAATTTTCTTGTGGTATTGAGTTCATAACAGACACCTTTTCATATACATACTTGAATTTAAGAATGTCCAGTTTTCTTTCTTTAAACCCTACTGCACAGGACAGCAGCTCCTGCAGGTACACAACCGCTGACCCCCTAAAATTTTTGACTGGGGTATGTTATGAGGCTGAAGGTAATGGGGAAGAGGAAGAGGAAAGTGGTACCTGGTAACTGACTATTCGTATCTGGTCACCATTAAGACATTTCAAGCAACGTTCCAATTCTGAATGGTGGTCTTACAGGGCGATACTGAGTATCTGCCATTCTGGAACGTGCCGCAAACAAACTATATATTATTTAAAATGAGACTCTGGCTTGCCACGGAAGCCGTCAAACAGTTATGTAATCTACTAGAAAGAGTTACAAAGGGAATCGAACCTCGTGAATGTTGTTTAAATACCTGATGTATGGTTGTCGTTGTGCTTAATCATTTGGATAAAATATAGATAGAATATAGATAAAATATAGATAAAATATAGATAGAATATAAAAATGACTTACCTAGTTCTGGTTGTCCATCTTGGAGCACCTCAGGAACATCTTCGTAAGCATTTCTGATCAATTCCACACGCTCCTCCCTTTGTAGAATCCCCAATGCGATATCTGCCGCGGCGACGAGGGCCTCCATATTAGATTTCGCTCTTTGTTGATCTTGCTGCAAAAAACAAAGAAAAAACTCTTGAAACAAAGTTATTTGCATCCAAAAAACAGAACAGTGACAAAACGGACCATGGCAGAAAATATATAAATATTCTAATCTACTTTAAAAATTGACAACTGATAAACAATCTCCACCAAAGTAAAAATTTCTCAATAAATATCTATAATTTGCGCTTCCACGTTCTTAAACGAATGTTTTGGACAGCTATACAATGTTCATCATCAGGGTAGATAGATAGATGTATGATGTCCGAAACAATGACTAAAGCAGGGAGAAGCGCAACACGGTATAACAACCCTAAAATAATTCACGGCAATATTGAAATTCTTTAAGACAGCAAAAAACAAAATTTATTTTCACTACTGCCAAAACTACAAAATACACTAAACGTGGTACATAAACTATGTACATATGTCTAATGTGGATAACGCTTCGAAACACAAGCTTCTTTTCATTACAATGCGATATCTATTTTTAGTCTATTTAAAAAGATTTTAATTTTTTCAGGAATCATCCGGATTTTCAATGAAATGACGTATAATTAACAATAGATTTTAAAAAAAATTTAATGTACGCGATAATATTTATTCTTAAAAAGGCAATTTTTAAAATCTTAAGAGAAATTAATAAATACAAAATATGAATAAACTATGTACGATAATAACCAAAGGGTGACGTTGAATGTAATTGAAAAAATGTTTTAAACAAACTGCCGTAATTATTTAAACTTATTAACATTATTTTTAAACAAATTGAAAAGAGTAAAGTATAGGTACATATGACGTTCTTCAACTATCTCAGCTACACTAATAATACACGATTATATCAAAATGCGTTATAAAGAATTTTATATTTAATTACCACAAAAAATATTTAATCACTGAAAACTTCTAACTGGAAAACTTTTAACAGTAAGACGTAATAACACAATGTCAATGTCAATACACTCTGATGTTACTTCCTTCGAAGGACTTCACAATATGATGGATGATCTGTAAAAATTAGGCTATTTATGCAGTGGCGGGTATCACCACTACTTAAACATTACCGCCAAATAAAAACCTGAAGGGGGTAGGCTAATGGGCTCCAGGAAAAGTGCACGGAATAACCACCACTAATGCATTTGATTCATATATTAAATGATACGATTTATATCAAATGTAATTATCTTTTTTGGATAAATTTGAAGGTCCCGTAAATTTAAAGAAAAATTCACCCTTAACAAAAATTATGAATTTAGAATTAATCAAAATAGTTAATGAAAAATTAAAGTGTATCAAGCAATGCATACTAAAGTTTGGAAAATAGATTTTTTTAAATTATAATTTCTTTCATTGCTAAAAACATTTTAGGTGTTTTTTTTAGATAAACGTAATGCAACTAGGTACAAATTAATGATCTATCAGCAGGAGAAAAATGCAGTAAAGCCTTTTTTTATTTGTATTTCATGTGAATACCGCACACGAGTCCCAACTGTTCCCTACCGTTTGGAGCCAGTGACACTATAGCATCCCTAATTGGGCTATGTTGCGAGGCTGATGGTAATGGGGGAACCATCCAGAATTGAAACGTTACTTTAAACGACTTTAGCCGTGTTTGGTGACCAGATCTGGATAACCAGGTACTCCAAAAAATATAAAAATATTTACCTACGCGTGAAGCTGGTTAAGGCCCCTTAGTGACTTCTGAAACGATTTGAAACGGAGATATGTAAATACGAATGTTAGAAGAAGCGTGCTACTATTAAAAAACGATAATACTTGAGCGAAAATGGTGAAAATATTTAATAAAACAGGACTCGTTTGAAAAAGAGCAAAAATCTCTCGACAAATGTTTTACTTGCATTTAAAAATACACTGTGATTATTGTCATTCCTATATCATATTAAATAACAGAAAAAAAACAGTTTTAAATAATTTTCGGAGCTTATTTTTTTTCTATCTAGGGAATTTCATATAATTTAACTTTTCGGCTAAACAAATGTAAAGATATTTATTTCATTTTGTTTTTTTTTTTAGAACTTAAAATCTTAAAGAGTTAACGAGAAACTTGTTATAAATTGCCAGAAGTTGGGTATGCGGGGGCTTAATACTCGCATATTACTTAGAGAAAATATCATATTATTAATTATACATTTTGGTAAAAACTTCAAAGATGATAATAAAATTAATAAACTGTTTGGGGTAGAAATATCTGTTTTTGAAAACGCACTTCAATTTAGGATGACTTTTCTACAATCTTACAAAATTATTTAAAACGTATTTTATACATGTGTTGTAAAGCAATTATACAGAATGCACGTTTTTGGCAATGCCAATACAATCAGAAATCTAATAATGTAAAATTGACATTAAGGGCTTTGGCCTTTGTTAAGAGCCGTGCATTAGTTATGACTCATCAACAAGACTCATTGATTAGATTTTAATGATTTTCAATTCAGCATATATACCAAATTACCTAATTAATATATAATTAGCTTCATGTTACGGGATACCATTCCTGAAAGGTTGTTTAAATGTGATAATAAGTAGGTAATTTGCAACAAGAAAATGAAAAATACCCACCACTTCAAATAATAAACAAAAATGCCATTAATTTTATTACCTGTAAATGCGTTATAGTTTACGAACTGAAATAATTAGTGTATGTAATTACCCGACAGACGAAATATTTTATTTAATCCTTTCTCTTCATGATAGTAATGGTAACTTCACTGCAATTAGGAATTTCAGAGAATGACTCATGGGATTAAAGGGTACTTTAAGTCGGTATTTCAGGAGAGAAACGGGATTTTTCCAGGTAATTTGGCAACTACATTAAGTCGACCTTAATCCCAAAATTTTAATCACCTGTGTTCGGGGGAAGCGATACGTTAGGATAGGGGCACAATCAAACACGATAATGTCGATTCTTGTAATAACAGACAACGGGGGAAAATATGTTGTGCGAAATTTATGTATTTTTAATTACAACATCTCTTATCTAGATGCTTCTATATTCATTCGTTCGTGGTACCTACTAATTATTTCACAAAGTGGTAGATGCTTTCTGTATCTGTTCCGATTGGGAATGCATAAGAGTCCCAACTCTAGTGAGACTGTGCCACTTGTAGCTTCAGGATTGTTGAGATGCTGGTGGAAGCGGAAGTAGGATGTTGAGAAGTACCTATATATCATTATACACCGTAAGTTAAACTAATTTAGTTAGAAATCCATCACGAAGATATTGAGACCATGTTCCACTCTGTTTTAATATGATGAGGGCACGATTGAAGCAAAGTCTTTTCATCCCCATTTTCAGAAATAAATAATGGATTAAAGATTGAATTAGGTACCAATCCTTTTATTCCAATCAAACACGATAAATGTTTAAATTAACCAAAGTGATTCTGAAGGTATGTTAGACTCAGGCCCAAAATATAAGAATTTGTAACACCACTAATTTGTCCAAAAAATTTTTTTTTACGAAATAAATATGTACCTACACAGTAATTCAACAAGTTAAAAAAAAAATAATTATAATTATTCGTTTTAATGTGGTTTTAGATAAAACTTATAAAATAGTCAAATTTTGCATGTACATAAATTTGTGATATGGGTACTTAAATAATATTGATAGTTCTCAACTTAAAAGAAAGATCGAGGTGATTTTTCATATAAACGGCGTTATACAAATTATCAAAAAATATTATTAGTTACAAATATTAGAATGTCTCAAAATGCAAAACAACGCTATAGGGTACAGTATATTTTCTTGGTTTCTTCGTATGGCTGAATATATAGGTACCTACGTAAAATATTAGGTTGGTATCTATTATTTCAGGAAAGTCATTTTGAGAAATATTTTTTTATGTTCAAATCATTGTGGTTTTGGTATTATGTGACGATCTCAGATTTAGCGAAATCCATAATTTTCACCAATTTTTGGTGAAAAATTAAACTACCCTACAACCAATCTTAAACTAAACTAATCTAAAAATTAATCTATAATCTACAACTCCATAACATTCAAATTTTGCGTATTTTTAATAAACAAATGATTTACACAAAATAATTTAGGGTAATTTTTTTGTTTACATATTAATTATACCTAAAACCACCTGGTTTTCTAAAAATAAGTTTAGTTTGGAGATCTCGTATGTTATTGCAATATTTTTTATAACTTTTGGAATCATCACAATTTGTTTTCAGTGTAATCATCTTATATTATATTATTATAATTTTTTGACGTTGTAAAAGTCACGGCTTAGTCATCAAAATATGATCAGCATTTTCGCTCTCTTCGACGTATGATGCTGGTCTGTAATAGCTGGTTCTTTAAATCATTATTTATTTTAAGCAGAGGGAGGTTTTTTACCTCCCCCCTTCATTGAGCCTGTAATTGGTCCTCTGTTTGCCTTTGTAGTTGTCCCTGTTATTCTTTGTATCTTTTTCGATGTCTTTGTCGCTGTCGTTGTTGCTAATCGTGTCGTCATCCGAGCCATTTCCTTCGTCGTATTCGTTTTCGTGACCTTTGCGGTGCTTTTCGCAGTCATGAGATGAATCCTGCAATGAGAGAACAGAAGAAGTTATCGAAATGTACCACAACCTGACTGAAGTAAACGTCTGTAATGTGATTGTGCCAACATATACAAGTACACAAATAGATTTTTTTCTAATTACGTCAGTACAAGAAATATCTATCGTAATGAGTTTAGAAGTGAATGTAGTTAGCCTACAAATTCAACTAATTTAATTAAAAAAACTAATTCTTGAGCGATTTCATTTAGTTTGTCAGCACATCTCACTTAAAGGGGGTCCCTATTATTGGATTTTACGATTCTTAGATTTTTACGGCCAAAAGTATTATCGTGATTTATTTTTGGGTTATTATGCCATGTTGCGCTTCCTCCTTCTTTAGCCAGCGTTTCAAACAGCATTCCAGAATCCATCATATTTGCCCTTATAATGGACACTGTAACGCTGTCCAAAACGTTGGCTAATGGCATTAAACCCAAAAATAGATCACGATAAGTGCTTATTCGTTGTTCTCCATTTAAAAAAATATGAATGGTGTTTGAATTCCACATTTCAAACATAAGTGGTGCCAGTTCATATATTATGCCTAGAACCTGGATTTAATAATTATATTTTCTCCCACACGCAAAATATATGTACTTTTGTTTTAAATATTACTAATTATTTATTTTGAGATTTGTTGTTTTCCGTGTGGGAATATCCTTACTGCTAACCTACACGACAGGGGTACGTGTGACGTCATACCTCTTCATTATTTTCAATCGTTTTAAAAATTCTATCTTTGAAAATTATTTTAATTTCTCGTAGATATGAAAACGACATTAATTAAATATAGAAATAGATGACTGTAACCTTATTGGGGGTATTTAGTGAGGATGAAGAGAGTGCGGAGGGAAAGGAACTGGAAAGATGATAGTTGGGAAGTAAGGATGGAATAGAAAACCTTGATTGATGAAGTATTGTGGCAAGTGTAGTTTAACCTTGAGAGAGTTGTTCACACATTTTTCGACTTACTAAAGTATAGCCGGGATTCACCCCTTGAGCTCCTTCCTTAAACAGGATCTTCAGGTTAGTGACACTTTCCTCCGCTTGTGGAGGAGGAGTCGTCAGGTTGTACACCCACTGCGTTTTCGGAAGCAAGGCCTGAAAAAATCGAATTTATCTTAAGAATCCTGGATATCCATCTACATTATATGGAAGCATCAAGAATCGATTATAGAATTTTAAAGTTAACGAAAACTGAAACGAAACTGGTGAAAAACCACGTTTCAGAAAATAAGTATTGCTTAAAATGGCTTAAGCCGTGTTTGGTGACCAGATCTGAATAGTCATACCAATCTCTCGGTTCCCACTCTATTCAGCCTTACAAGATACCCCTAAAGGACATGTCATAGTCCCATTGGACTCTGGGCGGTGTGTACTATTTATTCACATAGGTAATTTAAAAAAATATTAAATACTGGAAATATTATGGTAGCAGAAGTCGGGGACGCCCGAGGAAGACATGGCACGATCAAGTGAATCAAATACTTGAGCCGGGTCATGTCAAGAGTCAGAATAATAGAAGAGTATGTATGAGACAATGTATGAATGTGAATGAGGCAAGGAGTGTGTGCCAAGACCGACTTGTTTGGCGGTCCGTCCTCTCTGCCTACCCTTGCGGGGAACCGGTGTGATAGTTACTTAGTCATGATTTGCAGACAGTGAGGAGACTACGATATACCAACATTTACTTGAGTGTAATCTCCACACTCAAGTGCATGCTAAACTAATCACTGCACTGTAGTATTATTTTTTTAATACAAGTTTTTTTATAAATAGCATATTTCAGGCGACTAAGTATTGCTTATAATAATTTGTTATCACTGCACTGTAGGGTTCAAAGCTGAACGTTGGAAGGTCTATCGAGAAGAATAAATATATCGTCCTCTCTGCCTACCCCTGGCAACGGTGTGCTGGTTAGATAGTTTAAACACTGTGGATATCATAACATGGTTCCATGATAACTCAACACACTTTTAAAAAGTGATATTAAGTCATTAGAAAAGATGAAAAAAAATAAAAATTTAAACCTAACCTAACCTGACCTACTTAACCCAGTTAATAAAGTTTTTGTTTCATCACTTTCCATGACTTAATATAACTTTTTAAAGATGTGATGAATAATCACTTTGATGATTTATCCGGTTACCCATAACATATTTAAACATCTGTTAAGAGGAAGCTACAAGCCAAAAATGTGTATATTCTTGGTATACCTTATATTGTAGGTAATAGGCATTAAAATCGCTTGACAAACGGAGTCTAGAAACGTTCAATTTCAAGCAAAAACGTGGTTTTTATTTTTTTTCTTAATAATTTCATAATAAAGCAAAAAAGTTAATCAAGTGAAACTGTCGCAGATAATCTTAGCTATAATAACATTTTTTTAAGTTGTTTCCTTTATGCCTTCATACATTTCTGTTGAAAAAAAATTTTTAGTATTTTACATTTATATTTTTTATTTAGTAATTTATTTTTTTATTTGTATTCTACTCAAGCGAAGCGATAGGAAAACCTTCAATTTATCTAAAGCATATTTTTTGGTATTTATAATGTTCACCATTTCGTCATAAAGATTAATCAAAATAGTGATTTGGCATTAAGCTTCGCCTTAACGTACCTCACGAAGAAAGAGACGAAACTCAGGAACATGCTTGAAAGGCTCCATGGCTCGGAAATACAGCTCCACATTCTTCACCAGTTGTTTCTCTTCCTCAGGATACCCTGGAAATAAATACACATCTTTATAGTTGGTATTATGACGGCCTCCGTAGTAGAGGGACGAATCAACAAGTCTTTGGGTCGCTGAAATCCTGACGCACGCAAGTAAATTTTAAATAAATAATTTGTCATTGAAGAAGAACATAATATTAACAAATCTAAACAAAACATGAAAAAGAACAAGAAAAAAAAGACAATATTCTAATAAGTCTCAACAGGGAATCGAACCCATGATTTTATCGGGACAGCGTCTTTATCCACATGACCATTGGGACCTAATTATTGTAGGTCATATTTATCTAATTTTCTTCTTCAATAATATACATTAATGGGTATAACTTCCAAAGGTTAAAAAAACTTGTTCCAAAAAAAAATAATTTCTTTTCAAATTTTATTATACCGACTATGGTTTGGTAAAACCCTCCAGGTAAAAAACTAAAATTTTACAGGAGACGACAAAAATGAATATTTACAAATTTGTAAAACTAATTAAAAATGTTAAGTTTTCATGGCAGTAGTTATTATTATTACTCAACATTTTGATGTGAAATAATGCAATTCTATTTATAATAATGAGAGATTTGAGGGTTGGGTAATTTTTTCTATGCTTTTGTAGAAATATCATAAAAAATAACATTTTTTGTTGTAAAATATGCGATATTCCAAAAAAAAAACTTCATTATGTCGACCATTGAAGATTATTGTACATAAAACCACTGAAATGTAACATTACCAAATATGTAACTTGAATGGCTTTACCAAAACACAGTCGATATAGTTTATTAGTAGCATGTTGGATGATACTCTCAGTATCGCCCTGGAGAAAGATCACCAATCAGAATTAAAACGTGGCTTGAAATTGGTTTAGCCGAGTTTGGTGACCAGATCTGAATAGCCATGCACTTCCCCACCTTCCTCTTCCCATCTCCTTCCCCTCTCTACTACCTTCAGCCTCACGACATGCCCCAATTGGGTATGCGATAGTCCCATTGGCTCCAGAAAAAAAAGCACTCCGAAAATGATAATATCAGGTTCAATTACTTCAGGTAACTATATTTCTGTATCCGTGCATAATCAGATAAAGCCTAAAAAGTTATTTATTACTGCGCCCTTGTGGTGATTTTTTACAAAAACGGCACTCTAAAAATATTCTAATATAATCATAACAGTATCATTGCATTTTTAAACATGTAGGTGAAAACGATTTTTTTTTTGAGAAGAGTAATCTTTGAGTGGAGAATGAATTGGTTATTGAATTAAGATCATGAAGTTGAAAACATAATATAATGATTGATAATTATTAGTGAAGATGATAAAGGTATAATGGCTAGGAAACAATGCATGAATGTGAGTGAAGCGAAGAGTGTGTGCCAAGACACAGCTGTGTGGCGGTCTATCCTATCTGCCTAACCCTTCGATGGAACGTCGTAACGGTGAGTTAGTTTTAACATGATGGAGTAAACAAAAGATATTTTAGAGAGAAAATATAGGCTTACCTTGTATTTCGGGTGGATCATACACAGGCGGTGGATTAAATACAGTCTTCTTAATGCGCCTGGCATATGACTCCTCCACCGCTTGTTCTAGGGGGGACAGGCGGGGGCGTTGCGCCCTCTGACTGGGAGGCTCGGGGGCTACTGTCAGCTTCTCTAGTTCCGCCTCTGCTACCGTCAGCAGGGACTCGAACAAGTTATTTGTCTGCTGAAGAATAAACAAAAATGTTAAAATTATGTGAGTTGTTAAATACCGAGGCAAAATTATTGATACATTTATTCTTCTTGATAGACCTTCCGACGTTCATTTTTGAACCCTACAGTTCACTGTATAGTCCAGCATTCATTTGTGTCAGATTCTAGCATTCATTTGTGTCAGAGTCCAGCATTCATTTGTGTCAGAGTCCAGCATTCATTTGTGTCAGATTCTAGCATTCATTTGTGTCAGAGTCCAGCATTCATTTGTGTCAGAGTCCAGCATTCATTTTGTCAGAGTCCAGCATTCATTTGAGTCAGAGTCCAGCATTCATTTGTGTTAGAGTCCAGAATTCATTTGTGTCTGAGTCCAGCATTCATTTGTGTCAGAGTCCAGCATTCATTTGAGTGTGGAGATAACAATGTATTTATATCGTAGTCTCCTAACTAACTAACCTTCGGGCCGTTTCCCCAAAGGGTGGGCAGAGAGTATGAACCTCCAAACAACTCGGTCTTGGCACACGCTCCTTGCTTCATTCATATTCATACATCGTTTTATGCATACCCTTTTTTATTCTGACTACTGACATGATCCGCTACAAATTCCTCCAATGTCTTCCTCAGGGGTCCCCGACTTCTTCTTCCATTCAAAATTCGTTGATTCGCTCTAATTGCCTTAAACATCTTAGCGTCCCTTTCTTAATCTTACTCATCACGCTTACATCTACCTTGCATTCTTTGCGTATCTCCACCAGACGCGGCTCGCGCTAACGTTCACTCGTGCGCTGAACTGCCAACAAAATTTAACAACATTTTTCAGCTCATCGTATTCCTACATAATATTTTTAATTATAAAATTGAACACAATCTTTAAAAAAAATGTTAAAAATAAAAATTAATTCTAACTAAATATATCAATTTTGTTGAGAATAATTTATTGCGAACACGAGCTTTGCTTCCCGCTGGTAATCCGGGCGATATAGTTAAACTACCCGCTTGGGAATGGTCATTTTGTATGTAGCTCCTATGATACATCGCTAAACCGTCATATGACGCAAAATGGGTACGCGTAGGCATATGGTACGGTATACGGTGTAATATGACACATAGAGAATCGAAAGTTTCCGAAGAAAGGGCTGCAGCGAAGTAATTATTCTTGACCTACAATTTGAACAAGATAGAAATAATATTTCTCTTGTAAAATGCAATCATGAATCAACGGGTCAACTACGTATCATCTTGTAATTCAGCCCTTGGCTTAGGGAACCTATTTGACAGTGACATTATTAATCTTTTGTTTATTTTGCAGTTAAAAATTAACCTTTTGTTCATATGCATTTATTGTCACTTATTGCAAACTTCACATAAATAACCATATCAATAGCTCAGTAAACACCAGTACCGCTAAGTGAAACGTTTGTTAATTATTGTGTTATTATCAGATCTATTATGTTTATAATTATTATGGTATCTCTATTCAATTATAATAAACTTTTAAAATGATTGACGTAATAATAAATGTGGAATATATAATAAAAGGGTTGACAAATTGATCTTCTATATAAATAGGTAAGATACTCACACTTACACATATATTAAGTTTTTGAGGACTTTCTCGATGAACCACAAAACATTCAAATCATACTTGGTTTTACCACACATACGCATCAGGGATCTCATTTCTACAGTATTCAGACTACTATTCATCCTGCCTCTGCCAGTTCCACGCCTCACTGCCATACATCAGGGTAAGTATCAGTACTGCATTGTGGACTGCTGCTTCGCTTCTTTGCAAACTGTGTATATTGGTCATTCAACTCATTCGTATTTCCATCTTGCAATGTTATTTGGTTGTCAAAAGTAAAAGCCACAAAATGAAAACTTTACAGTAGACGATAAAAACGTATAGTGCATTTACACGGATTCATAAAACTAATAAAAAATCTTAGAGTTTGTATGAGTGATTACTTGTTTTTTAATATATTTATTACAAGATAATACATTACAAAATGAAAACAAATTTATAATATATTATTCCCAATGAGTTTACAAAACTCATTTCGGGAAAGACAACATTAGATTCAAGACAAGACAACATAAATACATTAAAAAAATAAACGCAGAAGTTATTTTGGAGTTCCAAAGAAAGAATGTGGCAGTCATTAATAAGACTGCTGAGGAAATAGCTTTTGCCAATGGTTTTTTGTTCGTTGCCGGAAGTTTTAGATTACTATGTAATGCGTTGTATTGCTTATGTGCAATGTATTGTAAGGAGTTAATTCCAAATTAAGTCGTGTAAGTAGATGACGATAAGTGTATTTGATTTTGTGATCGTGTTTTGTGCTGGTGTATGTGGGAATCAATGACTGGTATAGTGTTAGTGTGTGAGGAGTGTTGAATTATTTGTAGAATGACAGTTGTGATGTAATACTTTGGCAGAATCAATTCTATTCAATTTCTTTGCAATTCTATTTATAATTATGAAAAATTAGATGGTTGTTAGGTAAAAATAATTAATAATGTTATAATATGAGGATTTTTGTATGTGAAACCACTGAAACTTTCACAAAAATGTGGCATAAAATTTATGATATTTCTGAACATCCACAAAATAAAATAAAAGGCACTTTTTGGCCATGTTTTTTTCTTGCATAAATCTAAACAGGCGGATGGTGTTAAGCGGGAATTTAAACCTTATCGCCATCTACGTAAGGGTTATTATTGATAGCGGCTCAATTTAAAATATTACACGACGTAGTGCATCGCCTTAAGCCCCCGCCTTCCCAATTTCCATCGATTTTATAACATGTTTATCTTCACATTCGTAATTTAAAAAAAAGTTTTTTGTGAATATAATATCTATACATTTGTAATGCCAAAATTGTATTTATATGAAATTCCCTCGTTAAAAAAAATCGCAAAGTAAGCTCCGAAAATTATTAAAAACACGTTTTTTTCTGTAATTTAATATGACTTGCAGAAAAAAGCGGTCCATTTCTTAGATTCCCAAACGGATTGTGATATTTAGAGCATAGGCGTCGTGTCATGGAATGCTGTCTGTGCACTATCTTTATTTCAATTAATGATGTTTCGATGAACTAGCGTCATTGATCTCTTCGGTACCGGTGCATAGTCGGGAAAGACGTCAAGCGCGAGCCCAAACTTTGTCACAAGAGAGTCGTAGAAACCAACAGTCTTGAAATCATTTTTAGTATACTCCTATAACTTTCACAATGGTCTTACAATATTTTCTAGCTTACAACGCGCACTTTAGGTAATATTTCACTGAATAGGCTGTATATAAATTGGCCAAGCATGTGTACCACAATCCAATTCAATTCTACTGGAGTCTGTTCTCTTGTTCAGTTAATAATTCATGTCTATGTGCAATATTGGGAAACATTTCCCTCCATGGTCCCGTTCCTCTGGCAGTTTCGCTGGAGATTGGTTATGGAATATTTAAAGCAGAGACTTCATTCGAAAGTTACACTCGTTCCTTGCCTCATGTACCCTAAGTACATTTACAGACTACTGGAATATTATATGCTATGTAGAACCCGGACTCTTTATTGAGGAAATTCAGGGCTTACTTAATTTTTTTTGTTGAGGTAGCAATATGTTCATGTGGGTTACTCCAGCTATCTTATTATCTTGTATACAAGGTGTCCCGTAAACTATGGATCACACGAAGTGGAGTGATAGGGGAAGTCAAATGCAATCAAAACTACCCCAAGTATGGTGGTCAAATTCCCTGTTATAATATGTAAGGAGAGAAAGTTCTGGGAAGGAATAAATGTCCAGGATTGACGAATGAATGTTCTATACCTGTTCTATACCGCTGTGTCGCAAGTCAATTGGTCAAGAGAGACCACTTTACTTGATGCATCTAATGTTTCTGTTCCTTTACACTTTACATTAACCTTGACTAATATTTGAAACTCTGTTATTATATCATTGTAGGCCAGCTGCTTCACAGAACTTAAATAATAAAATAACTCGAATAATACTTTCACAGAACATGCAAATTAACTTCAAACCGATATAAAAAAGTTTTTTTACGGAATGATGATATCTGATAGTCAATTATTCAAATTCATAAAATTATTTTTAAATCTTCTTCGCCAATTTTATACTCAATATATTATTTTAAATTAATTAATTTTGATATCAAATAAAATTTTCTTGCGCACTCCGGGCTATGAACCCGTGACCTCGACAACAGGGGCCCATCAAATAACAAATAAATACATTAAAAAATATATATATTAAGTTCTAAATCCTTATACCTATACTAAATTTATCATTATTATGAGTAGGTTCAAGAATAGTGTATTCCTTAGAAGTGTCAAGAAAGTAACTATTCTGAAAGTATATCAATGATTAAAAAAATGCCCCTAACTGAATTACATAGTATCGTATAAAATATATCTCTTTTTTTATACATAGAATAACATCTGAGATTTGATTACGAAGACGGCGAGAAAATGTGCTTTAGTTTTATTTGTAAAATACTTGAAAGGAATGAGTGCCCGAGTTCTACCGTACATAGGATGAGCTGAAAAAATATATGTTTACATAACCAGCTTCGGACGGGTGGAGCCGCCAAGAATCGAAAATATAAGTATTATCAATAATTAATATATCAAATTTACATTAATTGGTTTACTGTAATCTTTCAAATTATTTACAAAGTATACTTTAAAAGAGAAAAATTGTTGAAAAAACTTTGGCAAAATGTCGGGGAGAACATTTTTGTTCTAAGGCCACTAGCTTAAACTATAACTATGTATAGAGGTTTAGTTAGAATCTTGATGAATTCAATGGGAGGAAGAATGGTAAAGGGAAAATGGGAAATTATTTTATTTATTGGAAAAGGTATTCTTCTTTCATTTAAATATAAACTACCAAATTAAATTACCGAATAAGCAATAAGCAGTCACACAGTATAGTAAATAGTTCCTAGATAGTTATATTTACACGATGGGAATACGTTCAGATTACACAACAAGATATTAACGAAACTTGAAAGAATTATAAGGTTGATACAATTTCCGAATACTAAGCAATGAGAAGTCACATATTACAGTAAATAATTCTTAGATAGTTATATTTACACGATGGGAATGAGTTCAGATTACATAACAAAATATTAACGAAATGTGAAAGAATTATAAGGTTAATACAAAATACAACGTTCTTAAGAGGAACTAGCCAAATAATTAAAATTAAACATAAAAATGAAAACGGAGTACTTTAAATATAAGTGTATTATCATAAATTATGTTTTCGTAAAGGATGAAAATATTTTATTCACCTTTGATGTATTCGTTGAGGTCTTCAGCGGTAGTCATCTGCTTTACAAATATGGTTATAAGCCATTTCTCCGGCTTCGTAAGGATAGTATATTTCTCTCTGAATTCTTGATGATGGTAATTGATTATTTCTCTGGCTTCATAAAGATGGTAATTCTCCACTGTTATCGCTTTAGTCATCTTCGAATAGTAATTTTCGATTTCTCTGATTGCATAGGGATAATAATCTGCCATTACTACAGCATCGTGAATATGGATATCTTCTATGACTGTAGGTTTATGGGGGTGGTAATTTTTAATTGCTCTTGCTTCACCAGCATGATCATCTGTCATTGCTCTGAACGCATATGCGTTCACGTTCATCATCCTGTTCAATGCAGTAAGGGAGGTTTCTTTATTATTATTGAAGTACATTTTAATTTATTTCTTTTCACATGTCAGAAAAAATATAACTCTGACTTTACACACTTTTAATTAAATAAACAATGGGCAGTATTACAAATGTTTTTCCAGTAGAACTTCGTATTTTAAATTATATGAGACAATATGGGCGGAATAAGAAACGTTTTGCTAAAGAACTGTGTATTTTAAATTATATAGTATTTAAGAAAATCAAGAAAACGGCGCAAATTTACTTAAATCACTAAAACTTATAAACTCGGGAGAGTTGCAGTAGCCGCGACTTCGATACTCTCCAGGGAGGTAAGAACAGATTGATTTGATATCTTGGACAATTTATACACTTTTCAACCGAAGTTGCACCAATAAACTCACATAGCAGAAGTATTGTAGTAAAACAATTAGGTGTGCCGTCCGGCAAGAGCCTAATGAGAATTGAGAAATTTAGTTAGGGTCTCAACAAAAATTTTATGACTTAATCACTTACTTATAGATGATTTACTTTCCTGGGAATTAGTTATCCATAAATAGATTTTAATGTATTTGTGTTACTTATATTTACAATGTGTACGTCAAAAGCGTTAATAATTTGTTGTTAAACAAAATAATATAATTTTTTCAACTAAATCCAACAATTTTTATTTTCTGTTGGATTTCTCTAGGCAGAAAAATAATACATCCTTTTCGATTCTTGACGGCTCACACTCGTCTGAAGCTGGTTATTTAAACATAAATACCATCAGCCCATCCTATGTATGGTTGATCTCGGGCACCCATCCCTTGCATCAATGACATTCAAAATTTAACGTCCCTTCTATTCTGACTCTAGACATGACACACTGAAGTATCTGATTCACTTGAACGTGCTGTCAGGTGAATCTCTGAATTAAATCCTTTCAAGTATTTTACAGATAAAACTAAAGCAAATTTACTTGCCGTCTTTGTAATCAAATCAGTTTTTTATGTATACAAATTTTAGATATGGTTTATACGATACTAATTCCCTTAGGGGTATTTATAAAAATCATTTATATGCTTTCAGAAAAGTTACATTCTTGACACTTCCAAGGAAGCCACTATACTTGTACCTACACATAATAGTGGTAAATTTTGTGAAGTACAACCATTCAGAACTACATTCAAATTTTAAAACGGATTTATTTATTATTTGGTGGCCTCCGTTGTTGGGTAGCTACAAATCCGGAGGTCACGGGTTTATATGTCGAAAGGCTCAAGTTAATTTTATTTGATTTCATAATTGGCTTTTTCCGACATGACTTTTATTTTATTTTAATTTTTAATGGTATTATAGGGTGCCATGGTTTATTAAGCTTTATCACCTTCAACATACCAACTAGAACTACTCAATCAAAAATTAATTAGATTACAACAACAATATCAGGACTGAGTAATTTAGAGACTCATTTGTACCTAGATTACATCCAGTTGGCAATAATTTCGCAGAAATTGTAGATATGTTCAACTGCCCGGAATATATTTACAAGAAGGCTATAATAACATACCTGAATAATATTAACATCTAAGTTAAGCATAATACTATTTTCTCGGTGTATCAATTTTAAAATGTATATTTCCATCGAATTTATCAATTATAATGACTTACATCAGATAGAAGTATTTTAACTGATATATTATTTTATTCAAAATTATTAAATCTCTAACTCACAGCCCTGAATTATTGGCATTCATTTGTGGAATGTACCTGCCAGACTAACTCCAAGCAAAGACGCTTTTAAATGTAACAATAACCTCAATACTAACTACTCTATTTATTCACCAATTCCAAAATTCATCACCTTGCAAACAAACGCTATGAATTTTTTGATATATTTGGTGATTATAATTTTGTGAGTTCAAAATGGCAACTAATTTCAGAACTCGTTATTGAATTTTATCATTTCTTGTATTTAAAAAAAAAATCTTATCTCTTTACATTCTTACGAGTACATACCATATTCCTTTTTAGTTTTATTTTGTTTTTAACACACATATTGTTTTAAAAATAAATACCTTCTGTTGGCACTGTATTTTCCAGTAAATGATGTAAAACATGTATTATGTAAGAGCCCATCAGGGCGTTTAAATTAATATGTAATTAATTAATTTTAAATAACATATTGAGTATAAAATTGTTGAAGAAAATTTAAACATATTTCAATAAACTTAATTGATAGTCCTGTCATCGTTGCCACTATTAAATTCCATGTGCCAACTAGGAATACAAGACAAAATATAACAGTCTTCTGCAATACATACACAACCAACAATCAGACACACCCACTGACCAATACGATGCATGATCTAAGCAACAAGTATGGGGGTGCTATTGATTTATTTATTGACTCCATTTATAGAACCAAGCATAATCTATACCAACACTTTGTCGAATCCAACAAATTAGAGGAGCGTTGGTAACTTAGTTTTAATGTTTTTTCTTATATGTAGTGTTGTTGTAATTTCTTTTTTTACTTTATATTACTCTTAAGTTTTACTAATATTGCTTCATATTTAGTTTTCTTTTTTTTTTAAATTATTTATTAATATTTTCTCATTATACTTGTAATCACAATTTTACAATTGTGTATTTTGGACCTAATTTACAATGGATTACATCTATTTACTGTCAGTATCTCCTGTATAACACAGGGAGACAGGATAAATCATCAAAATGATAGTTCAACACAACTTTAAAAAGTTATATAAAGTCATGGAAAGTGATGAAACAAAAACTTTATTAACTGGGTTAAGTAGATTAGGTTGAAAAAAATTTTTTTTCAGCCTTTTTAATGATTTTATATCACTTTTCAAAAGTGTGCTGAATAGTCACTGTGTTGAGTTCATGGAACCATAATACAGATATTCTCCTATTTACACTGCGGTTCCATGATAACTCAACACAATGACAATTCAACACACTTTTAAAAAGTGATATAAAGTCATTAGAAATGATGAAAAAATAATTTTTTAACCTAACCTAACCTAATCTACTTAACCCAGTTAATAAAGTTTTTTTTCATCACTTTCCATGACTTTTTTAAGATGTGTTGAATTATCATTGTGATGATTTATCCGGTCACCGTACGCTGCATCATGTATCACTTTTATGTAAAAGCCTTTTTAGGCGTATATGTATACACACAAATAAATATTACTAATTGACTACTAGAAATCTTCATTCTATAAAAATAGAGATTTTTTACATCGGTTTTAAGTTAAGTTTCATGTTATGTGAAAGTTTTATTTAACTAATTTTATTAATTCAATTCTGTGAAACAACTGGCCTACAATGATATGATAACAGAACTTGAATATGATTTTCACAGAACCAGCTGAAACTTAACGTTGAAGTGTGGTTATAACGTTGAAATTGTTCAAATTCTGTGATACAACCCGTCCTTAGAAATCTTCATTCCCTAAAAATTATAAATTTCGTTTTGAAAAAATACAACTAAATAAATTAAAATTATATAAATATACTTAGTTATATGTTAGTTTTAGCTATAACAATGGGGTCTTGTACGTGTTTTGATGAATTCAATGACACGAGGGACGAATAAAAAATGCATGAGGTTAGAACTGTATTGCAATTAAATAAATATTATATTAAGTATTAAGTGTTATAAAAGATTGCAAAAATTCTAAATCAAAATTGTTTTTATGGCAATATTTACACACTTAGGAGCTAAGATAGTTCAGAGATATGTAATTATTATTAAATGTTATCATACTGGTAAATAATACTCAAAATAAATAAGAATATTTAAGAACGACAAAGTAGTAAATGTAAATAGAGCAAGCAGTAATGAATTATGTTAGTGCGCATTTTATTTTTTCTCAAAGTCAAGTATTCTTTGTTTAATAACTTTTTTTGTGGGACATTCAAAAAGTTTCTCTTCATTACTCCAGTGTTCTATTCATCGTGGATTCAATAGTTTACATTGATAATAAATCGAGCTGTCATGTGTAGTAATAATAATTAGATGGCAGAACTATAATTCCGTTCGTAATTACAGATTCATAAATTTAACATCAGGTTTTGCAAATAATATTAATTTACATGAGAACATTTTTAGGAGCAAATGTTTAGTAGTAAAATAAAAATTAAATTCCGTTCAAGAAGTACTTTTTGCATAGTAATATGAAATTTTTCAAATAAATCATAATTGAGTGAGTTCCGTTATGACTTGCCATTTTTCTGGCTACGACACATTATTAGCTTTGTTATGCTCCTGCCTGCCATAGAACAGGAATTTAAACACCACGCTTGATTGTTGTACGTGCAACTGAACGCAGCTAGTGAAAAATGCTGGAAGTAAGAAATCAACCGTCATCGACTCAATATCGAATAGTCATTTACTTGAGAGAAAACCTCAGTAAAACTCTATATAGTCGATTAACTGTCCGCCGTTTAAGGCAATGATTAATTCTATCATGAACAGTGTTTTAAATTCGTTATTGATCAACTTCCGCTTCTTCTATACGCGAATTAGAGATACCATCGTAAAACTCATCCCAATACGACATAATGGAAGATACCGCATACCGCTGAAATATAAATATTCGCAGCACATGATCGCTGATTTTGTGTGCATTAGTTCATGTTTAAAAGTGACTTGTGATTCATTCATTCATCGAACATTCTTCACAAGTGCGGGCCCCGCTGGACATCAATATACGAAAGAATCATCAAACCTGGTAAGTGCAGAAATCTTGCGATTACTTTGTGTGTTGGTTGGGGCAGCGCAATTCCTACTGAATCGCAAGTCTTCCTAGAAAATAGAGAGGATAGAACGCCTTTCTTTGCCCATATTACGGTGACGCAACATACAGCATATTAGTACAATTTTTGGTGCCGAAACAATAGGGAAAATCTAAATATCAAACATTTTTGTCATTCAAAAAATGCTATGAAATGTTAGTGAACAAATACTAGATTATTCATTCGGAAATTAGTTACATAAAGGACGGGTTGTTTCAGAGAATTTGAACAATTCTTCAACTTTTAAAGTTAATTTTAAGGTTCTGTGAAAGTTCTTTTCAAGTTCTGTTATCATTTCAGTTCTCTTAAGTAACTGGCCTACAATGATATAATATATCAGAACTTAAATAGAACATTCACAAAACTCGCAAATGAACGTTGAATTGTTCAAATTCTATGAAACAACCCATCCTTATTATTCACACAGTTGCAACCTACCGACATTAAGTTCAAACAATTTAATCTTTCTTTTTACATCAAACGTACGTTTCACATATTTATTGTCACAAAATGGCGCCGAAAATACAAGTTTTGCGCCGGCAATGGACATAAGTTAATAATAGATTGATAAAAACCTACGAAATTGTGCTATCTGCTAGTCAAGATAATTTTAGCGCATTATACTAGTCTGGAAAGATTAGTAATGATTTTGTTAATCCCATCTTTTTTGGGCGACATCAAACAATGGCGTGAATTATATGATATGTTTAATGCATTGATTCATGAAAACAAATCATTGTCAAACATCGATCGTATACAACATTTGTTTTCTTGTTTGTCTGGTTCAGCTAAAAAAGACTATAAATAGTCGCGCGTAATCGTAACGCGTACGAACTTGCATTTACGTGTTCGCGGTAAAATTTTTTTTTCCAACCAACAAAAACCGTCTCCACGAAGAAGTCCACAGACTGAGGGAATTAGACACCAAATTCTTCACCATTCTTCAGTCTTCTCAGCACGCCCTTGTAGAACAACCTAGTGAACAGATGCACTCCATTGTTCACTAAAGTAAACTGCAGAAGTAGACTCATAACCAACCGGATTTACGCGCAGTTCTACCGTCGGAATATTGTCTCATTGATGTAGTCTTCATAGATGTTAATAATTCTGACATTCTCGGGGAATTGGGATAGAATTGTAAGCCACCAGACATCTCACCCGTTGACACCTTCGGTCAATGGGATCGGTGCACCGAACGATTACCGCTCTGGAATCCATTCGAAACAAATCGAAGGGTTTCAGTCACTAACATGGAATCGTGTCAAATATTCAAATACATGACTTTTAATATAATTCTGAAATCGGATATAGTGCTTCAGTACACTTGCAAACCATGGACGTGGACGGCAACGTCCAAACATATTAATTTGCCCGAAATCTCGAGTCGCCCCCACAAGTATTTCATTGCTTCGCCTCAAACTTTGCGCGTCAGTTCAATAAAACTGAAACCATTTATTGAAGTACTGTTTTCAAAAGTACTTTTTCATATAAAAAAATAATTTGTATTTGAGACTGATTTTTTTATTTAAATTTAAAGCAAATATCTACAACAGATACGTGCTGCTTTATTAATGTGTGTTAAGGTATATTAGATTTTACGGATTTTACAGGAAACTTAAAAAATAAAAATTGAATCTGTGTGATATAAAATAAAAATGGTAAAAAAACATTGAAATACTTGTAAATAATTTTAAATACAAACGACCGATTTACGATGAAAACCAATTTTTTAATGCATAAATTAAAATTTCTACAAAAAACTTTTCTACATTATAATTTGTGTGTTCATTATATTAGCGTAGAAGGGCAGGATTATTTTTTTATAGTTATAATTAACTCAAAATAAAAAGAGAAAGTTGCCTCTAAAATCGTGCAAAATTGAATTCTTTTACGTCTTATATATATCATAATTCAAAAAATAAATAAAATAGCAATCGAGGGTTTTTTTGCATATTTATGAAAGTTTGCAAAAAAAGTAGTAAAATGAGGTGTAATTTATCTGTTTTGGCTAGAAAACGTATCTTTTTTTACTAAATCAAACAAATCTCTATAAAAATTATCACATTTCTATTATTTTGGGCAATCTTGCGACCACCGAGAACAACCTTAATCATGGAAGAACTTGATATTCAGGCCACTTATGTAGAATCAGTAATACCAATTGACAGAAATCATGTTCTTGAAATGGCTGTCATCCCATACAACGAAAGCGAATTTTCACTTTACGTACATAAAAAAATTCTCAAATTGAAAATTTTCCAAATGCAGTCAGTTTCATTTTATAGTAATTCAGGTAAATCAAAAGTTTTAATGTAAAAATATTTCGTATTAGCCGTGGCCAGCGATCCCAAATAATTACCTCTTCTTCTTTTGTTGTGGCAGTAATACCGAATATTTATTTACACGTGGGTCAAACCAGCCATTTTGTAAATAAGATGTCCCGTAAACTATGGATCAAACGAAGTGGAGTAATAGAGGAAGTCAATTGCAATCAAAATTACACAAAAAATTAATGATCTATATGTACATATATGGGTTTAAAAATTGGACCACTATATTTGGGGTGATTATCATTGCAATTGAGGGGTAAGCTTCGGTTTATGGGTGAAATTCCTAAAAATTAAAACTAGTTATTTTTATACTAACTTTGGGCCGGGGAATCCGAATCTGGAAGAATTAGGTGGCGGCAAGCAATATTAACTGAATTACACGACTTTAAAATTTCGACGCACAAACAATTTAACTGGCCATTTTGAACGCTTTCTGACAATAAAACTAGTTATCTTTATACATCTTTATACTAACTTTGGGCCGGGGAATCCGAATCCGAAAGAATTAGGTTGGGGCAAGCAATATAAACTGAAATACATGACTTAAAAATTTTAGATGCAAACAATATACAACGCCATTGTCGATGCGTTTTTTTGACAATAAATCCATAGAAAAATAACCAAAGATATATAAAATTAAGTGTTGCTAGTAAGCAATAATATCAATAACGTAAAATAACATGTTTATAATTTCAGTAATATTTCATATTCAAACAGTTAGATTTAGGTTTATTATTACGAAAGGTGAGTTTTTATGTCGGGGGAGACGAAAAAATATGCATTTTATATTTTAATTTTGCTAACATTATTTCATTTACGTAAAGTATTCAGATACATTTTATTCACTTTTGTATCACAAACCATGTTACACAAACCTAGCGTAGCCGCTAAACTACTTGAAAACTGGGATGTTTTCTTGCCTTGACGCGAGTAGGCGCTACGAAGGGGGCACTTTCTTTTCTATCACAAACCATGTTACACAAACCTAGCGTAGCCGCTAAACTACTTGAAAACTGGGATGTTTTCCTGCCTTGACGAGAGTAGGCGCTACGAAGGGGGCACTTTCTTTTCTATCACAAACCATGTTACACAAACCTAGCGTAGCCGCTAAACTACTTGAAAACTGGGATGTTTTTTTGCCTTGACACGAGTAGGCGCTACGAAGGGGGCACTTTCTTTTCTATCACAAACCATGTTACACAAACCTAGCGTAGCCGCTAAACTACTTGAAAACTGAAATACGTAAATGAAATAATGTTAGCAAAATTAAAATATAAAATGCATATTTTTTGGTCTCCCCCGACATAAAAACTCACCTTTCGTGATAATAAACCTAAATCTTACTGTTTGAATAAGAAATATTACTGAAATTATAAACATGTTATTTTACGTTATTGATATTATTGCTTACTAGCAACACTTAATTTTATATATCTTTGGTTATTTTTCTATGGATTTATTGTCAAAAAAACGCATCGACAATGGCGTTGTATATTGTTTGCATCTAAAATTTTTAAGTCGTGTATTTCAGTTTATATTGTTTGCCCCAACCTAATTCTTTCGGATTCGGATTCCCCGGCTCAAAGTTAGTATAAAGATGTATAAAGATAACTAGTTTTTTTGTCAGAAAGCGTTCAAAATGGCCAGTTAAATTGTTTGTGCGTCGAAATTTTAAAGTCGTGTAATTCAGTTAATATTGCTTGCCGCCACCTAATTCTTCCAGATTCGGATTCCCCGGCCCAAAGTTAGTATAAAAATAACTAGTTTTAATTTTTAGGAATTTCACCCATAAACCGAAGCTTACCCCTCAATTGCAATGATAATCACCCCAAATATAGTGGTCCAATTTTTAACCCCATATATGTACATATAGATCATTAAAATGCATATTTTTTGGTCTCCCCCGACATAAAAACTCACCTTTCGTGATAATAAACCTAAATCTAACTGTTTGAATAAGAAATATTACTGAAATTATAAACATGTTATTTTACGTTATTGATATTATTGCTTACTAGCAACACTTAATTTTATATATCTTTGGTTATTTTTCTATGGATTTATTGTCAAAAAAACGCATCGACAATGGCGTTGTATATTGTTTGCATCTAAAATTTTTAAGTCGTGTATTTCAGTTTATATTGTTTGCCCCAACCTAATTCTTTCGGATTCGGATTCCCCGGCTCAAAGTTAGTATAAAGATGTATAAAGATAACTAGTTTTTTTGTCAGAAAGCGTTCAAAATGGCCAGTTAAATTGTTTGTGCGTCGAAATTTTAAAGTCGTGTAATTCAGTTAATATTGCTTGCCGCCACCTAATTCTTCCAGATTCGGATTCCCCGGCCCAAAGTTAGTATAAAAATAACTAGTTTTAATTTTTAGGAATTTCACCCATAAACCGAAGCTTACCCCTCAATTGCAATGATAATCACCCCAAATATAGTGGTCCAATTTTTAACCCCATATATGTACATATAGATCATTAAAATGCATATTTTTTGGTCTCCCCCGACATAAAAACTCACCTTTCGTGATAATAAACCTAAATCTAACTGTTTGAATAAGAAATATTACTGAAATTATAAACATGTTATTTTACGTTATTGATATTATTGCTTACTAGCAACACTTAATTTTATATATCTTTGGTTATTTTTCTATGGATTTATTGTCAAAAAAACGCATCGACAATGGCGTTGTATATTGTTTGCATCTAAAATTTTTAAGTCGTGTATTTCAGTTTATATTGTTTGCCCCAACCTAATTCTTTCGGATTCGGATTCCCCGGCCCAAAGTTAGTATAAAAATAACTAGTTTTAATTTTTAGGAATTTCACCCATAAACCGAATATATTCCCAATTGAGTACATAATTTAAAACCATTCGTAAAATTATTTTTTATTATTTCGCAACGAGAATTGTACAAATTGTTCCAAAAAACGTCACTTTCTGAATGACAATTCTTTTTTTAAACTTTATTCAGACGGGTTGGTACTATAATATTGAAAAAATACGAATAAAAAAGTCCAAATAAACAAGACGATTTCAGGTATAATAAAAATAATCTTTATTAAACAAACATTTACAGAGAGACGAAATAGAAAACGGTTGTGTTAAATCAAGACTGTGCTCTCAGGTTCAATTAACGATAATTTAACTTAAGCGTTGATATCTCCCTGAAATTTCTCATTTTTTCGCTTCATTGCAGTTGTCTTCTACCCGTTTCCGATTCTAACCAGGTCGTCACCTTATCATATTTATGGTCGACCTCTGGCTCTTTTCCTCAAATAAGAACGTAGTGGTGTCTTAGCGCATAAAATTTAATTTGATGCGAATATCAATACATTTTACAATAATAATTATTATTTTTATTGTTATCTAGCTTATTATGAAGAAAGGAATATAATTGTACAACACATATAGAGATATGATATATTACCATCCTTATGAAGCCGGCGAAATGGCAGAACACCATCACTATGAAGCGATAGCAATGAAGAATCACCATCCTTATCAAGCCAGAGAAGTGGTAAATAAACATCCTTACGAATTCATAGGAGAGAGGACCGCCAAACAACTGGGTATTGGTACGCGCTTCTTGCCTCATGTGCATTCATACATCGTTTCATATATTCTATTATATTATTCTGACTCTTGACATGGCATGACTAAAGTATCTGATTCACTTGATCGTGCCATGTCTTCCTCGGGCGTCCCCGACTTTTGCTACCATTCACATTTGCATCGTATATTCTCTTAACACTCCTATCTTCGCTCATTCGCTCTACATGCCCAAACCATCAAAGCGTCCCTTTCTTGATCTTACTCATTACGCTTACATCAGCCATTTACTCTTTGCAGATCTCCACATTCCTCACACGATCATACATGGTTTTACCACACATACGCTTCAGGGATCTCGTTTCAACAGCATTCAATCTACTTTCATCCTTTCTTTGCCAGTTCCATGCCTCACTTCCATACATCAGGGTAGATACCAGCACTACATTGTGGACTGCTAACTTCGCTTCTATGGACATTTTTTTGTTAGCGCCAATTGCGTTCAGTCCTCCATTAATGGAGTTACCTGCATTTACCCTTCTTTCAATATCTCTGTCAGCCTTCTTATCTCTCGTAAACATGCTTCCTAAATACAAAAACTGATCCACCTGCTCCAAGTATTCCTTATTCGCAGCTATATTGCACTCTGTTTTCGTACTCTCTCTTTCAAACACAATTACTTTAGATTTACTTACATTCATAATTAACTCATTCTTCATGCATACTTCGTTCATCCTAGACACGAGAGACTGCAGATCATCCATACGATTAGCAATGAGATATTAAATGGTAATAAATTTGAAATAAGATAATTAAGTTATAAATTAATTTTAAAATTGTTGACTCATGGAGAGTGTGTGGAAGCTGTTGTTGGACATCCTGAACGTGTGCAGGTCGCGTGGCTCCCACAAGCTCGCAATCTTCTGTCACATTCAACCAATCGAAATATTTAGCGACTACGCGCCCGGTACTCTTCTTCCAATAAAAAACAAACCTCTGCATAATATGCTATTTGGGAGGTGGGTATCGGTACCGCTGCCCTGGAACCATTAACTGGATAACCATCATCCCTGCCATAGGTCATTCCAACTATGCTATGAAGAATGGATTTTAATTGTAACATTATATTCGACGCTTTTTTAGTTGAAATAGGTAAAATATGCGATAAAATATTTTTTCAATGTTTATACATGTAATTTTATTCATACCACATTATTAACCCCATATCAGGGTTACTACGGATTAATCACTAAATTTACGATCTCTGACTAAGCCAAGATCATAACCATCCGCCAAGATTATCAATGGTAGTTTTGACTATAAAAATGGGGTCTTTATGGTATTTTGAGAATTCAGCGAGGGTAGGGATGGATTGAAGAAGCATGCAGGTAGAAATAAATTAAATAAATATAATATTAACAAATTCAAATTCATGTTTTATTCAAATATTACAAAATTACTTAATTTTTAAAATAAAAGAGTCAGTTTAATATAAAATAAGTAGTTAAATAGTACACATTTTTAAAGTTCCTATGGCAATATTGATACGCTTACGAGCTAAGTTCAGAGATAAGTAATTAAATATTATCGCACTGGTAGATAGTATTAAAAATATATAAGATTCTTTAAGTTCTACAAAGTACTACATATAAATAGAGAAAGTAGTAATGAATTATTTTATTGCATATTCAAATTTAATATCTGCTTTCGGAGGACATCTACAAAAGTTCTGTTTATAACCTAATATGAACTTATATAATTTAACATTGATAATAAATGTTACAAACGGAAGAAAACAAATGTTGAGAAGTAATACATATTTTATTAAATGCAAAATTACACCATGTAAAAATCCATGAACTGTCATGTTACTTATAATAATTACAAAGCAGAACTTATTTTTATATAATAAAAAAAAACTTTAATTTAAATGCCAAAATAAAGTGTAGATTAATTGTAGAAAAAGTAGTTCATAAGTACAGATATTTAATATTAGGTTTGATAAATATGTATCATTAATTTCCTTAGCAATAATTTTATGAGCAAATGTTCACTTCAGCACAGTACAAATTATGTATGAAATTTTACAAATTCATTCTAAAGCAGATTTGACCTATTCGTGGTGATAGTCGAAGAATTTGTTGTAAGCGATTTGGAAGGAATTGTCGAAGTTCAACAGGTTCATCGGCTTATCCTCGTTGTCGTCTTCTTCATCTTCATCATCAATTGAATAATCCTAGGGAAGAAAATAAACATTAATTAATGTTTTGAATACAGGGAAAATGTGAAGAGGAAGGACAAGCGTAAATTTTTAATGCGAAAAACTGATTTTCGTTGGAAGGTTAATTGTTCGTATATTATTCAAAATTGAGACCCAAAAACGCATTTTTTATGATGTGTTATTGTGGATCCTAGAAATAAATGGATTAAGGTTTTGTTTAGGGTGTAAGATATTCTCTAAAGCAGTTGTTGTTTTAGAAAAGGTACATTGTATTATGATTACTTACAATAAATAGGGGGTTCATCGGTACGGCAAATCTGTCTTCATAGAAGACTTCACGAACCAGTTCATCATCATCATTATCATTATCATCATCATCATCATCATCACTGAGGTCACTGCTGAAGCTCGAACCTGGAAAGATAAGAAAAACTTTAAATCATCACTAAAACAAGTATGTAATGTTAATTATGAGAGATGTGAACAATTTGGGAGGGTTTTGGATATTTAGTTAACTTTTTGATAATCACACAAAACACTAGTTTTACGCCCCGTATAGAGCTAGTTGTTTTTATTCTCTAAATACGGATCAATTGAAAATATATATATATATATATATAACGATGACGAGAAAATAATTAATCCAGAAATTAGATGAATCAAAAACCTTTTGCAGGTTTCTCTTGTTTTAAAATTCTATTATCTTTTTTCAAATTCAAAAACGATTTACTTACACAAATGATCGTAGGTGCTGTTAGCGGAGATGGTGCTTTCGCCGAAAGATGAATTCAGGTCTCCATCAAAATGCTCATCTTCCATTGAATTAATTCGTTCTTCTGCCATAGAACTGGCTTCATCATGATGGTCATGCGCCATTGGTCTGGCCTGATGAGGAAGCTCCTCATCCATTGTTCTGGCTTCGTCTGCAGCAAATATCACCAGGGTGCGGAGGTGTCTCTCCCATTGTTATTGAAGCTCATTTTACCAGCTTTTTCTCTTCACACGTCGGATACAAATATTAAACTGTCTTTAAATGTAATGCAAAACTTATAACTTATTTAACGAAATACAAATTATTTAGGTTTGATCTATTTGATAAGAAGAACTGAGTGTTTGTGGTGTTATTTATAAAACCAAAATAAATTTGGGCACAATTTCTGCTGAATTATCACAATAAACAGGAAAAACACGAGGATTTATCGTAGTAACGTCTTTGATACTCTTCAAAGAGATAATGATAGAATAATCTATATGTTCAACTATTTATACGGTTTTTAATCAAAAATGCACCAATAATGTCATTAGTGGAAAAATTAATCCGCCCTTTCTTATTTGGTCAAGTTAGGATTTTACGACCCCTAATGACTTGAACGCGAACTTTTCTATGACTCATTTTCTTATTAATTGTTTTTGTAATACGCACTTTTTGGAATACCAGTCGGAATGGTCCCTTTCGATTAATTTCTGAAAACTTCTATCAATTTCTCACAACAATTGTAAAATCATTAGAAGTTCTATGAACGGTAGACCGCGCGTCAAAAAACACAAATTCCTCAGAAATCATAAAATTTGTAAGCTCGTACCTAAATACCCACCGTCTGAAACGGAACGCACAGACAGACAAAATGCAAAATGGTCGCTTTAAATCAAGACTGCCTTTTCAGATCTGGCAACCAAATACGTCTTAACACATTTGAGGCAAAGTTTCGTTATGTAAATTAAAAAATAAAATATCATAATAGTAGGTTTTTTCGGTAAAATTTCTTTTTACATACTACAAATTTGTGTTCAATCGTAAATTCAATTATAATGTATCGAAGTGAAATTAATTTTGAATAAGCCCATCAAAATGATTTTTTCTTAATTAACATATTTTATTTGAATATAAAAAGTACCCGGTAGGGTACTATTATATATTATAGGGTATAAAAAGTACCCGGTAGGGTAGGGTAACATTTCTATAAGATTTCTGTCTAAAATCCTGAAATTAAATAGTATGGGTTTATATTTTACAATTTCAATTATAAATAAATAAAGTAGCACATATCTCTATTAGATATTTGCTACACAATTTGCAGATCAAAAGCATATTTTTTTAGTTTGGTCAAATATTTTGGCCTAAATTTTGTATGAAAAAGGCCGCTAAGCCGTTTTTTGTTTTGTCTCTTGGTTGGCTAGGCTCGTAGCGACTTAAAAATGTGTGTACGATTTTTTTTAAATAATATTTTAAAACTACGTGATGTAGAATTCCGGATAGTGGCAATAAATTTCCTTAGCTAAAAACATGCTGTTGTGTGCGAGAAAGTGCTTTCTTAGAAAGATTCAGCCAAACTTCATCAGAATGGTCATCTAACATTGCTCAGGCCTCATCTGCAACGAACATCTGCGCAGACTTTTCATGAATTAATTCAATAACTTGAATAATCTCGAGGATTACAATAATGACGACAATAATACACAATAGATGGGCATTTTTGATTGTTTTCGACTAATTTTTACTGTTTTCGATCAAAACTACAGTAAAAAATCACATTGGTAAATATTTAATCCACCCGGACTATTTAAGAAATCTTACACTTAGCGACCCCTAATAACTTGGCGGAGTCGAGTACGTGCCCGTGGTTCTTTATTTTGTTAATTTGGTAAAAAGAAATAAATATTTTTGTCATTAGTTAGTTTTATTTTCGTTGTGAGCGTTTTTTAATTTTTAATAACTGAATAGTATGCATGAAAGAGAATGAAACAATGAGTCTATGCAAAGACAGTCTCTTTCCACCCCTGCAAAAAATAAGCGGTGTTTACTAAATTAGATTCATACCTAGATACTAATTTCTTTACTTATTTAAACAATCGTACAACATTACAGATAACTAGTATATTTGAGTAATCAATTTAAAATAGGTTATTTTAAAAAAAAAATTGCCGTGTAGTATTTTAACGGATAAGGGCTGTTTCGCCTAGCGAGGATGTTAATTTTTTGCTGATATTCTTAATGGGGACCTAACACTTTTTTATCGCTTTTACTAAAGAATATGAAATGAAAACCATATTTTAACCATTCCATATTTTATTTAAATTCGAACTCCCCATAAAATCATATACCTATTATAGGTAAAAGTTTGTGAAAACACGAGTAAAAATTATTTTCTTTGACAGTTAGTTACATATCTTCCCGAGGGTCTCCGACATCTTCCTTCCCTTGAACGATATTTATTCTTCAGACACGCCTTTCTCCGTCCATTCATTTAAAAAACTAATTTTTCATTAAGTGGGAGAGGAAGAGAAATATCGTATAAGAATAGGAGATGCTCCCTACTCCCTGTTTAATACTCGCTTATTAATTTATCATATTTTTATTTTATCAATTCTTGCGGTAATGAGAATATTTTTTAGTGTTGGTTCCAACATGGGCGCAAATGAATGTAATTTTGATCTTGATAGAATATAATGTTTTAATTTTTTCGTCGGTAAGCTCTGACGAGTAATTATTCAGAAACAAGATTTGATCAAAAATCATACTTCTTGTATGGAGGGACTTTTTGGGAACTTGTGAATTTTAATGTAATTGTAAAATTTAAATATTATTTTTTTGTTAAACTAAAAAGTGTAAATTACTTTAATAATTTATATGATTTTTTTTTAACTTTAGGTAAAATTTAAAAAGTGTAAATTACTTTGATAATTTATATGATTTTTTTTCTCTGAATCTTTCGATTCGTTCAATCTGTGATTGGTGGAAAGAAATCCAATTCTCAAAAAGGTTCCCTTCGCTAAATGGAACCTTGTTGAAAAACTTGTGGATAGGGCTTCATAAAGAAAAAATACTTAAAGATGCAAGTTAAATTTGGGCATTAGGAATTAGGTAAAAGCATGTTATCCAAAGGGGCCTATAGAGTTTTTTGATGGATTCAAGGAGAGGAAGTATGAGTAAAGGGAAAATAATTTGTTATAAAAGGTAGTCATAATAAAAAAAATTTAATAGTAATTAATAATTTTATTTATATTGAAAAAGGCATTGTTCGGTAATTTAAATATAAGCTAACAAAAATATGACCGAATTGTAAACAACAAGCAGTCACATAGTTCCTATTGAGTATAAAATATACGATGGGAATGAGGATTACATATAACACGATATTAAGGAAATGTGAAAGAATTACAACTTAAAAAATACGTAAACTTTTATAAAATAAGTACGCTGAAGTGCCAACGTTTTGAGGTTTTCAAATAAATTTTAAAAAGCGATAATTGCTATAAAGTATTTACATTTAATTCTTAATAGGTAAACATTTATAATAGTACATTAGTATAAAAAATAAACTTAAAAATTAAACTAGAGTTATACAAAATAAATTTAAGACCGATAAATGTTACTGTGTATATAAAAATCATAACCTTAGTAGAATTAAAATTATATTTTTAAAAGAAGACGGAGATATACGAAATAAATGTAAAACAATAAATAAGTAGTGAACAAGAATACAGCAAAGTATCATTTTGGCCTGTTTTTTATCCTTCATCGGATTAGTCGAAGAAGTCGTCGTAAGCCTTCTGGAAGGACTCGTCGTATACCGTCGTGTTCCTGAGGACCATAACACCACGGTCTGAATCTAAGCGGTGATTAATGCCATAATCCTAGGGAAGAAAACACAAATTAATATTAGTTAACAAGCTTGGAAAGTGTTTATTTAAAAGCAACACCCCGAGAGCACATATCATTTAGATATAAAGGGGTTTTTAATGCATTGGTTGTTTTTAATCGGGAATGACAAGATTGTTAACACATGTGTACGATATTCTCTATTGTGGTTTGTTTGACATTGGATGAAGATGGCTTACCGTAATATTATTTAAGGGATTCATCGGCTGGGCGTATTGTATGTCACGGAAAGCTGCGCGAGACATGGCATGAACATCTCTACTGGTTAATTCATAACGGCTAAAGATGTTAAAGTATGAACCTGGAATAAAATAAACACTTATTAGATTATGGTTACAAATTTTGGTAATAGGTACGATGAGTTCAGCAATGGGGGTAATATTGAATGTTGAAACAAACAAATATAAAGGTAGAAGAGGGTGATCATAAAATATTTTTTAATAAATGAAAGTTTATAAAAAGATTCTACAAACTTATCCAAGATAAATTTCAAATTCAATTTCAGATCAACAAACGGAAACATTGACTTTCATACCTAAATTATCAGACACGCCCGCAGCGGAGACGGTGCTTTCGCCGAAGAATGTGTTTAGGTCACGTGAATCATCAACATACGGATAGTATGTCACTCCTCTGTCTTCAAATGGAAGGAAATTATCTTCATAAGACATGTAAAATGTGGTGCCTCTATATTCGTATGAATAATAGGAATCCATTATTATTAAAGTTACTTTTTTTTCACACTTTCACACAAATGAGTTGAAATAAAATTAAATATAGTTCCTTTAAGATAACTTATTATTGGCTTTAATTACTTCAAAATATGCACAACGCAAACTTGAAATATCAATCAACACTTTACACAATTTCACTTTACAAACTTGTTTACTCGGGAGGGTTGCAGTAGTAACGGCTTCGATGCTCTACAAAGAGGTAATGACTGATATTTTGATTTTTGGACTATTTATACGGTTCTCAAGCGAAGTTGCAACAATAAACCCTTTAAGCGCGCTCTACACTCGCGGCGCGAACGGCCGCGAAGGCCGCGAAACGCGAGTGTGGATCTTGTTCACGCCTTCGCAATCTTCGCATTCGCGCTTCGCGCCATTCCCCGATTTTTGTCGGTGTTTTGGCCCCTACAAAGGGTTTGCGGTTTAAAGTAGCGAACAAGACTGAAGCTTTGCGAGTGTGGATGGACACAATTCACACGCGGATCGCGGCGTATATTCACAGCATGAATTCACGGCGCGACTTCGCGCGCGAGTGTAGAGCCAGCTTTAGTAGAACAATTACTCCGCCCGGCACTACTTGGGGAATTTAGGGTTTTAAACCACACTATAATAACTTTATCGAGTACTTATCTGTGACTCACTTTCATGGGAATTTGTTTTCCATAAATATATTATAAAATGTGACCGTCCAAAACGTTAATTATTTTTTGTTAACGTCATAATAAATATATTTTTATTATATTTACTCGTACAGTTTTAAATTATGTTGTCCATCTCTAGACATAGAACTACCTAAAATAATAAATATTTTTAGATTCTTGGCAGCTCTGAAAACCGAATCCGGTTATTTAAATTTAAAGGTCATCAGCCCATCCTATGTATGGTCGAACTCTGCTTATTTTTGCGTATCTACAACCCCACTAAATATATAATGTAATGTAATGGCCCATTACTTCAACATGATGAATCATTGTTTCATCATCGAAAACATATGCCATTCCTTGCTATGTGCATTTGAGCATTGCACTGTTTACCTCCAGTCTTCAAGTAAAACTCCGGCGCATGCGCGAACGAGTAGTGCATATTTCGTAACGAACAAATCTTAACAACATCGGATGAAGATTGATGCCATAGTCTCACTGGCTCCATACGCTTGGGAGCCGTTACAACTCTTATATGGTACTCGCATAAAAACATCAAGTACCTACTTTATTTACTTGATCATTCAATGTATCGTAGGGGCGACGCACAGTGGTTGCAAATGCTCATTATCGCCTGATAAATTCAGTCTAATAAAAATCACTTCTAAAAATAATAATCTGGAATTAAATAAGTAATTAAAACATATATTGTGTATCCTTTATTATTCACACGGGAATTCGTATGCTAGAAATGAATGGATCTGATGAATAGAGCAAATAATGCAGAACATTTTCGTTTGTTTGCAGATCTTGAAAACTTTCTAGCATGGTGTAACCTATACATCTTATAGTCCTTATTTCTGAGCATCTTCAGATAAATGTCCAAGTGGTAAAATTGAATTATTCCTAATAATATATTCTCCGTGCAATAATATTTTATGCACCGAAGCTGGCATGTAATACCAGTTGTACTTGATAACATATAACTCTGCGGTTTGATTCGTATACTCTCCAAATTTATTTGCATTAATGACTCTTCCGCATGTCATGGTCTGTAAAATTATAGAAAACCTTCTAATTATCTCTTTGTCTACTCCAGTTATTTCAGCAGTACAAACAGGATTATCAAAAAGTCTTCTAGCCGTATTTCCGTCATTACTATTTCCAATACCTTGTCTTGGTTTATCTATAATCAAATCGAGCTCTTTGCGAAATCGTTCTTCAATGTGTGTTTTTTTTTTACCCATTACTCTCTTGTTTTGTTCGTTTGTGGTGGACCACTTCATAAATGATAAATTATATGATATGTGGAGTATTAATTCCATACATCGATTCCAAGCATGTAACGTAGACAAGCCAAATCTGTAAGTTTCCTCTCAGTCAATTTTTTGCCTTACACGATCATTCATTTCTTTGGGCTTTGCAAAACATACAACACACGTAGAAGAAGATGGTGTTTCTGTTAAAACTTGGACAACCCGTTAATCATCGTAACAAATAGTTGATGTTTGCCGAAAATTCTTTCCAGTCCATTCGAATATTAGACTCCACCGGCTCACGAATTATAAAAAAAGCTATTGGATTATTGGATTTTTTTAAATTTAGGGCAATTAGTAATCAATTAAATTTCCTTAAGAAGGCCCCTCACCTAAAAAAAAATCCAAATATTTTGATACTAAGCATGTCATTTGAAAACAATTCATCCTTTGTAGGTACTGCCACAAAATAAATTTCTGATAAAAAAGAGCAGCGGCTAAACCGTTTTATGACGCTGTTACTCAAAAAGTCCGTAGATTTTTATTTTTAATACATTAAGAAATGTTTTTTATATAAAAGGTGTTTCACTATCCACAGAGGCAAACCCTGCGACCAGTTAAAATTTTACCTGAACTTTGTCAAAATCTGGTTTAGGTATCATTTGCTTAAAGGGAGCTTGTAGATCATTATTATTTAAAACATAAAAATTAATATTATTAAAGCGTAAGAAAAAACCTTTTTGTTGATATATAATATGTTATATATAAACTAGTTCAAATCCTTTAAATTTGCACCACGAAATATTCCACATTTTGATTTAATAAAATATCTCTGCCCAAACCCGTACTATGATATTATTTTAATAATACAAAGGAAGAAAAAATTTTTTTTTTCAACGGATAAAAATTTATCTACTTTTAAAACAGCTATAAAAATTTCTAAAAAAAATTTCTTTTTTTCGATTTATCAGACGGTCTTGTTCCGGGGCCAACCATAATGCGACGCAACACAATTTTCTCCCGCTATCAAGTCCTTACAAAAAGTAAGAACCTCAAAACCTATACATAATATTAGTTAGTTTTGTTCACGTATAGCTACTTAATACGGTATTCTAATTTTATTACGCATTTATTTATTATTTGATAGCCAAATCCCGGAATGCTCATGAATTTTTTATTTTTGTTTTAATAAATTATTAATTTGAAATAAAATAATTTTGTTTGAAGTATTATCCCTCTAGTGGAAAACGACCATTCAGAATCTCAATATTGTTTCAAAGACAAGATCTGAATAGCCATATACTCCCCCACCTTCCTTCTTCCCAACTCCTTTCCCTCCCCATCATTATAAGTCTCACAATATGCCCCAATTAGGGCTGCATATTCTCACGGACTCAAGACGATAGGAAGCCGTTGGGACTCTTGCGGTTCTCACATAAATAAACTCATTTTTTTATCCTCATGACAGATGTTATGTCATTTTGTATACTCCTTTGCGTTGTTATGATTAAATTCAATGTGCAGACATTTGAATAAAATTGATAAATTAACTTTTAGAAATCAGCATTCCCTCAAAATTAAGAATTTCGATTTGTTTCATTTCTTGTATTGATTTGAAAAAAATACAACAGTAAAAATAAATATTTTGTTATTCTATTTGTTTTAAATACATCTGTGCTTTAAAAATTCCATAGTATCTCCGGTTTAGGTGTAATTATTTTGTCGTAAAGTAGGTAAATTCAAACATACTTTTTATTTCTTTAATTGATTGTTGTGATTAATTCTATACTATCGTACTCAATATATATACGAGTATAAATATCAGCTTTTTAAAGTACGTCAAAGAAATATAAAAATAGAGCAAGTGGTAATGTATTATTTTGTTGCAGATTCATGTTTAATATCTGCTTTTAGAATACATTTATGAAGATTCTATTTTAAACCATTTCGAAACGAAATATTGACTATAAATATTACAAAAGGAAGAACACAGATTTTGAAAAATTATACATATTTTATTTATTGCAAAATTACACTGTGTGAATGTCCCTTCGTAGCTATCATGCGTACTAATAATAATTACATAGCAGAACTTGTTTATAACTATTATTAAATATTAAAAAAAGCTTTAATTTAAACGAAAAAATAGATATTTGGTTAATTATAAGAGTATTTAAGTACAGAAGTAGTATTAAAGTACAGATATTTAGTATAATACGAATATTTTTATTAGCAAATGTTCGGTTCAGTACAACACAAATTACGTTACGTTCTAGAACTATATACATATTATTATATAAGTTTTTAAAAGAATTCAAAATAAATATGAAATTTTACAAATTCATTCTAAAGCAGATTTGACCTATTCGTGGTGATAGTCGAAGAATTTGTTGTAAGCGATTTGGAAGGAATTGTCGAAGTTCAACAGGTTCATCGGCTTATCCTCGTCGTCCTCTTCATCTTCATCATCAATTGAATATTCCTAGGGAAGAAAATAAACATTAATTAATGTTTATGTTTCGGAATAACTTTATTGAGTAAATCCTCAAATTGTAATATTTAAATATTGAAGACAATATTAGTGATTAATGATTATTGATTTATCAATTAATGTGTTGAATTCAAGAAAAATATGAAGAGGACAAGCGTAAATTTTAAATGCGAAAAACAGATTTTCGTTGGAAGGTTAATTGTTCGTATATTATTCAAAATTGAGAACCGAAAATGCATTTTTTAAATGTGTTATTGTAAATCCTAGAAATAAATGGATAAAGGTTTTGATTAGGGTGTAAGATATTCTCTAAAGCAGTTGTTGTTTTAGAAAAGGTACATTTTAATAATAATAATAATTTTTTATTAATTTCTTACACAATTAGAAATTAGGGTTTAATACATATAAGAAATTAGGTTATATAAATTTTACAAAAGATTGTTTTAGTATTTATACATAGAAAAAGAAATTTCAAGAAATGTGGAATTTCAAAAAAAAATTCAGGCAGTGGTGAAAGATCTCGTCAATGTGGAGAGACTCTTTCAAGAATCAGAAGAATTTCCCTTCTGAATCTCTCCTCACTGACGCCAAATATATCAATCTCGGAGGAGATTTGGTTCAGGAGCAATATACTCCTCCCTACCGGGAGAACCATTGGCAGGTTAGTTCTGCAGGCAGGAAGATAGAATAATCTATGATGACGTTGTCTAAGATAGTCATCTGGAACATAGAGACTCACGCGCTCCAAAATGGCTGAGTTCTCAATATAGCCTCGCAGCAGTCTGAATAAGTGGGTAGCGGCATACCCCTCCCTTCTGAGCTGCAGGGAGTGAAGTCCCAGCATGCCCAGAAGAAAGTTCGTCGGGTAGAGCCATGGATAGTGGCCGTACTCCCTCATGTAAAGAAATCTTAGAAACTTTTTTTGAACCCTCTCCAACATGAGGGAGCACCCCGCCTCATGAGGATTCCAGATAAGCGAACCACTCTCCAGCCTACTGCGGACCAGGGAGAAGTATAAAATCTTCAGAGCACGGGTATCCCGAAATACTCTGACGGTTCGGAGAACAAACCCTAACATTTTTAAGGCCGACTGGCACACCCCTTCGATATGAGGACGAAATGTCAACTTATTCTCATACATAATCCCAAGATCCTTTATGTTTGAAACTCGTTTGAGATTATGACCGAGCATAGTGTACCTGTGGTATGTGAGACTAAATGCTCTGGTGAAAGTTAGAACTACGCATTTCATTACATTGAAATGAAGCTTGTTTCGTTGACTCCATTCTGAAATGTTATCAACATCAGCTTGAAGGTGCAGGCAGTCCTCAATATTTCTTATTAGAAGAAATAATTTTAGATCGTCAGCGAACAGCAGAAAGCGAGAAAAACGAATGACTTCAGCAATGTCATTAATGAAAATGGAAAAAAGAAGAGGCCCTAGGATCGATCCTTGGGGAACCCCAGAAAAAACAAGAAATTCGGCAGATTGGAAGATTCCGTGAGTGACAAATTGTTTTCTGTTCTTGAGGTAACTTTTAAAAAACTCTAACATCCGAAGTGAAAAACCCATCTGGGCAAGTTTTATGAGTAAGATATCGTGATTCACGGTGTCAAAAGCTTTGGAGAAGTCGTTGTACGAACAGTCTACTTGGTAACCTCTGTCTAGGGACCTAGCAACATAGTCGGTGAAAACCATCAGGTTGGTTTCAGTGGATCTTCCTTTCCGGAAACCATGCTGTTCTGGGATAATGTATGCGTCTATCTGAGGCATAATGAATTTATGAATTAATTTTTCAAATACTTTAGCAGGAGCTGATAGTATAGCAACTGGTCTATAGTTTTCGATTAACTTTTTCGAACCATTCTTAAAAATAGGACATATTTTTGAAGTTTTCCATACTTCGGGAAAAGTTGAAGTATTTATAGCTAAGTTAAAGATAAGACATAGTGGTGTTTTTAGGAACTCGGCACACCCTTTAATAAAAAATACGGGAACGAAGTCTGGTCCGATAGAGTGCGAGTTCTTCATGAGTCTTATGGCACTCATAACGTCAGATTCCGTAAGTATACCTAAATCGACGTTTGAAGCTCTTTTGGTATTAAATGTGGCCGTATTATTAATGTCTAGAAGTGGAGGGTCTTTATTGTAGACCGATTGAAAATGATCAGCAAATGCGTTTGCCACACCCAAGCCACGAAATTCCTGATTACCTTTCATCATGGTGTCTTCGAGACCACCATCCTTCCGAAGAGATTTTATATAGTGCCAAAACATCTTGGGATCATGCATGATGTTTTCCTCAATTTCAGACACGTAGGCTCGATAGGCCACTCGAATCTCGCGCCTAACTAACGCTCGGTAAAAACTAAACAGATCGTATTCACTCTGAAGGCGTCCAGCTTTCCAGCGCTTATGATGGGCGTGTTTGATCTCTATATTCGAGATGACTTCTCTCGAGAACCACTTCGGATACTTGCGACCACCACTGCCTGCACGTTTTTTGGGAAAACAAGAATCAAATACGTCATAAATACATCTGTAAAAATATTGCGCCGCCTCATCTACTGTACAGAAAGTGCTGAGGTTTTGCCAGTCCATCCGGCTCATTGATTCATACAAGTTGATGAAATTACCCTTGTTGAAATTCCATCCCCTTGAGATTTCACGTTCAAGGGTCGGGACTCTATTACTTTTAAAAGGTTTTCTCATCAAGCTGCACTGAAATTCAATAGCCGGATGAAAGCTGTCCTCAGGTACAAGTGGAAATTCACAGCGTCTCACCTCAAGATTGGCATTACACAGAACAAAGTCAAGGATTCTGGAATTGGAATATAGAATGTCATTACACTGCGAGAGACCAAAGGCCGCGCACAGATAGTCCAAATCAGATTATACTTTAGAAACTTCACGAGCGGAATGCAAATTAAAATCTCCCAGTATGACGACATTCTTTTGACCAATTGCATCGAAATTAGAATGTATCCTGTCAAAAAATTGATTGAATACTTCCCACCTACTGTTAGGCGGGAAATAAACTACACAAATGAATGTGACAGTCAGTTTGCAAGATACTTTTACCCATAAATCTTCTTGCTCAGTTTCTAGGGTGTGGATGCGCTCTACCTTTACCCCATCCTCACCCTTGAAGGCAAGGAGACAACCGCCACCCTGCCTGTGACCACTGCCATTGTCTCGATCTCTTCTAAAAACTAAGAAGTCACCACCAAAAAGTTCAGAGGTCAAAACACCAGCATTTAGCCATGTCTCGGTCAGTGCTATGATATCACAGTCACCGGCCGCGACATTATTGTAAAAATGCGAGCATTTCGTTTTCAACCCTCTGACATTTTGGTAGTAAATGATCTTTTTTGTGTGCGAGTTGAGTCAGCTGTTGCCGACCGCAACCGCTGGAAGACGAGGCGCCGTCAGCCTTACTTCCCATTCCTTGATGAATGTGCGGCGCGGCCAGTGTTTTGCTTTCAAAACTTCGGCAACAGCCGGCTGAGGCACGCCAATCTTAAATGAGGAGTACTCACCCCGAGTTTTAATTTTTACGACCTTATATGATGCGGTGCCATATAGTGACGTTAGGTAATGCGACATGTCATCGCAAGAAGTATCAGGATGGAAGGGATAACAGTGAAAGAAGTTCAATACTGATGGCTCCTTTTCACTCTTTTGATTACCCCGTACGGTGACACGCCGTTTGCGTGCAACTTTTGTCCATTGATCAGATAGCCCTTTAGGTTGTAATATGTTGGGAGTCGTATTATCGGTAGAGCTATCAGTCGTGGCAGGAGCGACGGGTTCGACGGGTTCGGCCGCAGGAGACGATTCCAATGGGTCAGCTGGTACGGCCGATGGTGATGGTGATGATTGAAGTACCAGTTTTTGCTGAACCTCAAATTGTGGTCGGACAGATGATGTTGATGGCAAAGGGATAGGTTTGGCCTTAGTACCTTTGACAGTATCTGGTATCTGTGCAACTTCGGGCTTGGCCTTCGATTCCTTTGCCTGCGATCGAGTAACTCTCGCTCGCGGTAATTCGCATTGCGAAACAGGAGCGGGCTGCATGAGGCGCGGCGGGAAGGGGGGCAGGGGCAAGCCGGCCGTCGCGAGAGTTGTACACGCAATAGGTGCCATACTAGTGTTAGTAATAGCTGCAGTCACAATTGTTTCAGTAGTAGTAGTAGGCACAGCGCGGGCGCGGGGAGGCGGGTCGCACTGAATTTCAGGAGTCGGCTTCTCGTTACCGTGCTTCGTTACGCAGGTACTTTGATTAATATTTGACTTACTACCGACTAGTAGTATTGACTTAAATTCTTTAACGTCAGCTGTTAAGCTGTCTACTTTGGTGCTCAACACTTTTACTATATTAGTGAGCACTTGAAGCTCATTCATTAATACACTTAGATCGCTCATTTTTTGGCAAAGTAATAGTATCACGAATAAATATTCAAAACAAACGGCGCGCGGCGTAATACGTGCGTTCCGCCGGCAAGGTAATTCTCGCTACTGTATTATGATTACATTGTTTTATGATTACTTACAATAAATAGGGGGTTCATCGGTACGGCAAATCTGTCTTCATAGAAGACTTCACGAACCAGTTCATCATCATCATCATCATCATCCTCATCATCATCATCACTGAGGTCACTGCTGAAGCTCGAACCTGGAAAGATAATAAAAATATTTAAAATCATCGTCAAAACAAGTATATAATGTTAATTATGAGAGATGTGAACACTTCGTTAATAGAACCTGCGCTGTTTAAAAATTTGGGATTGAATTTATTCTCTAAATATGGATCAAGTAAAAAAAAATATAGCAATGACGAGAAAACAATGAATCCAGAAATTAGATAAATCAAAAACCTTATGCAGGTTTTATATTTAGTTTTAAAATCCTATTATCTTTTTACAAATTTAAAAACAATTGACTTACATAAATGATCGTACATGCTGTCAGCGGAGATAGTGCTTTCGCCGAAGGACGAATTGAGGTCTCCATCAAAATAGTCATCTTCTATTGGATTGATTGGATCTTCTGCCATAGAACTGGCTTCGTCGGGGTGGTCATACGCCATTGGCCTGCCCTCATGAGGAAGCTCCTCTGCAATTGTTCTGGCTTCGTCTGCAGCAAATATCATCCGGTACCAGGGTGCGGAGGTATCTCTCCCATTGTTGTTGAAGCTCATTTTTCTTTAAAATTTCCCTTCACACGTCAGATACAAATATTAAACTGACTTTAAATATAATTAAAAACTTGTAACCTATTTAGCGAAATGAAAAAATAGTCAGTATTGATCTATTTGATCAGAAGAACTGAATATTTGTGGTACTATTTAGAAAATCGAAAGAAATTTTGGCACAATTTCTGCTGAATTATCACAATAAACGTTAAAAACACGAGGATTGCTGTAGTAACGTCTTTGCTACTGTCCAAAGAGATAATGATAGATTATTCTATATGTCAAACTATTTATACGGTTTTTAATCAAAAATGCACCAATAAACTCATTAGTGGTACAATTAATCCGCCCGTTAAAATTTGGGGAAGTTTGGATTTTACGACCCCTAATGACTTGAATGCGTACTTTTCTATGATTCATTTTCTTATTAATTGTTTTTGGAATTCGATTTTTTTGGAATACCAGTCGGAATGGTTTTTTTTTCGTTAAATTACTGACAACTTCTATCAATTTCTCACAACAACTGTTATATTATTATTAGTTCTGTGAACACTAGACCCGGCGTAAAGGAAAAAACGATTCCTCAGAAATCATAAGATTTGTAAGTAGGTACCTAAATACTTTCTTCTTTATGTGCCGTATCAGGTCCCCCGACGTTGGCGATCACTCTAGAAAATGTCTCTTTGTCTTGCGCTGCCCGGAATAGCTCCTCCACACTTCTAATGCCGGTCCACTCTCGTATATTTCGCAGCCAAGACATTTGTCTCCTACCAGGCCCTCTGCGACCCTCTATCTTGCCTTTCAATATTAAGTGGAGCAAGTGACACTTCTCCCCTAGAAGTACATGACCCAGATATGAAATTTTCCTGATTTTTATTAATCTAAGCAGTTCTCTCTCTGCTCTAGCCCGCCTGAGAATTTCTGTGTTGGTGATCATGTCGGTCCATGGGACTTTGAGTATTCTCCGGTGAAGCCACATTTCAAAAGCCTCTAACCTGTTCATGGTATTTACTTTCAAGGTCCATGTTTCACATCCATACAACAAGACCGACCACACATAACATTTTAGCATTCTCTGCCTTAGTTTTAAGCTGATATTATCATTGTAGAAGAGGGATTTCATTTTAATGAACGCAGTTCTTGCTGCTTCAATTCTGCACCTAACCTCTACATCTGGGTCAAGAGTCTCCGTGAGAATACTGCCGAGGTATTTAAATCTTTCGACCTTTTCGACATTGCAACCATTTAACTGTATCACTGATTCAGAGTGATCTAGTCGTCCAAATGTCATCCATTTTGTTTTATTGACGTTGATTGCTAGGCCCAGTTGCTCACCAGCATTATTAACAAGATTTAATAGGTCTTGGAGGTCATCGGTACAGTCAGTCAGTAATACAGTATCATCTGCGTATCTTATGTTAATAATGACAACTCCGTTGATCTTAAGACTCTTCTCAGTATTACTTAGGGCTCTTTTAAAGACATAGTTGGAATAGAGATTAAACAATAGTGGCGACAGGATACAGCCTTGTCGTACTCCACGCTGAATGGCAATTGCATTAGATCTCTCATTCCCATGTCTTATTTCTGCTGTTTGGAACCAATACAGGTTTTTTTATGAAATTCTGGTCTTTGGTGTCAACATTACAATCCGCAAGCATTTTCATTAGGTCAGTATGTTTTACCCTGTCAAATGCCTTTTCGCAGTCAATAAAACAGGCAAAAACTTCCTTTCTTTGGTCACGACACTTTTGCAATAGTACATCGATAGACAATAATGCCTCACGCGTCCCAAACGCATTTCTGAAGCCAAACTGAGTGTCACCCAAGTCCTGCTCGCACTTATTGCGTATCCTGGCATGTATTATTTTAAGGAATAATTTAAGGACATGACTCATCAGGCTTATTAATCTATAGTCACTGCACTTCTTAGGGTATTGTTTTTTAGGCAATGTCACGAAGGTGGATTTTAGCCAATCTTGGGGTATATTCCTTGTGTCGTATATAGAATTAAATAACCTCAACAGGTAGTCAACATTTTCATCATTAAAGAGCTTCAACACCTCAACTGGAATATCATCTGGTCCGCACGCTTTTCTATTGTCTGAAGTCTTTATCGCATAAAGAATTTCTGATTTTAAAATCGATGGTCCATGCAATTGATCATTGGGAATATTAATGTCAGGTCTAATATAAATAAATAAATAAAATAAAATAAATATAATAATAATATAATAATATATAATTATAATAATATAAAACCTAAATACCCACCTACTTAATTATAAACCATAACATATTTTATGTAACCTTTAGACTTATAATATTTTTTAATATTATAAAGGTAATTAAAACAAGAAATGTATATAGGATGTACACAAAACAGCCAAGAATATATATAAGGGAAAGTTAAAATTATATGGTGGTACTACAAAAATATGATTTAATTTTTTTTTATATTTGTTGTATTTTTTTTTTGTAGCGGGTAATTGATTAAATAATTTTATTTCTATATATAACATAGTGATTCTGTGATTTTGTGGTTCGGAAGGGTGGTACAGTTAGTCCACCAACAGAAGTATTCCTTATGCAAATATTTAGTAGTGGGGTATTATTTACATTAAAGATACTTTGTGTAGCTGAAATAGTGAAATTTTGTCATAAATTTTTGTAAGTGGGGGAACTACAAATTCTTGGAATGAATTTATTGTTTGGTAGTAATAAGATGTTTTTAGGATAATTTTTAGAATTGTTTCGAGTGGGATAAGGGATGATTTATATGCACCCCCCCAAGCTATGATTCCATATTGGTACAGAGTGCGCAAGTGCAAAGTAAATTAATTTTATTATTTTTAATGAGATAGTATATCTAAGTCTGAAGAATAATAATATAAGAGTTACAGGGTGTGATTTTAAGTAGACAATTTCTGTCGTGAACTTTTATGGTTACATTTATATTTTAAATATTCTCTGTTAGGCTCAGAGGTAGAAAATAAGTTTTTTCAACATTTAAAGAAAGTTTTTGTCAAACCATTGTTTAATGATATTTATTGCATTATTTGCCGATATTTCGGCCACTTTCCAAGAGTTTTCTTCAATCGTTAATACTGTATCATCCGCATAACATATAATCTTTCCGATGATTGATAGTTCAAAAAGTTCATTTACATACAATATGAATAGTATTGGGCCCAACACAGTGCGAAGGTTTATATTCATTTAAACACAAAATGAGATAATATTAAACGGTTTTCTCTCTCAACCATTAGAGATAATCATCGATATAATGTTTATATTATATGACTTTTTTATTAACTGATGTTACATAATTAAAAAGAAAGTCCCACTAAACAGCTAGTCAACGGGTTTCCCATCTGAATTTATCAATATGGTAAATAATGACTAACGTTATTGTCTATTTACAATGATTTGTTAAAATTTAAAATTACTACACTAACTTCCCTTAGGAATAACACACATAATAAATGTACTCTGTTTTGCCCCTAATAGATTACATTATTTTTTAAAGTTGATACATGATTTAGAGAGTTCATGTGGTTTTTTGTGATATTCCACCCTCCATGCTAGGGATGACCCTGTATTATGGCGGGTGAATTTTACAGTTTGCGGACATAGAAAACTAAAATAACAGCACTTATTATAGTTTTTATAAGTTTTATCCGTAGCATTTTGCAGGAATTTATACTAATTAAGTGATAATTGCAGTTGCAGTGGGTAAATGGGTGCGTTGTTAGAAGAAATGTTTTTTTTTAATTTTACCATTTAAACATGAGAATAACAAGTATTGTTATTTTGTAAAGTCATCATAATATCTTTTATTTCTAAGTGTTCATTGCCATTATGCAGAAATTGTTAGAGATATTGAAAATGGTAGTAAATTTACAGTAGTAAAATTAATGGATTTTGCATAATATTCTAAATTTTTATTCATTGAGAGTGTGAGGAGGCTGTTGTTGGACATCCTGTACGTGTGCAGGTCGCGTGGCTCCCACAAGTTCGCATTCTTCTGTCACATTCAACCAATCGAAATATTTAGCGACTACTCGCCCTCTCTTAGCCGCAAATTGCTACGTATTATTGGTACCGCCGCACAGGGAACCACTAACTAGATAACCAACACCACTGCGAAAGGTCATTTGCTAGGTTTGGTGACTTAGCACGGGTGCCCGGGTTCATGGGGTGAAGTTCGTCTAGGTCTTGACTGAGGATGCGATTGCTTAGAAAGACCTTCCATGCAGCATACCTAAAAATCACATTGACACTGATGGTTTTTATTTCCTCGTGGCCTACTTTTTGGAGTTAGTTAGTTAAACAGCTCAGCACAGACTTTCGACGGCTCGACCGAGTCCTACTTGTCATAATAAAGAATAGTTCACATTATATATGAATTCTACCTGTATATTTATTATAGTTTATTCTTAACGGACTGAGATGTTGTTTATTGTGAAGTGAAAATGCAGAAGAGAATGACAATGGCGTTACAAGTTTTATTAATCTCAGCCTGTTGGAGGGAGAACAAACGACAACCTGCCATCTGTCCTTAAAAGTCCAAACTATGTAAACCACAACAAAACTCAAGTTCAACTTCTGGTTTGGATCTTTACTTAATTTTAACACTACCAATTAAATACTGGAGCAGAACCAGCAATATTATGTTTGAATCTTTGTGTCTTTTTAATAATACTATACCAGAAGTTGTGGGTCTGACAAAAGGCCGTTGTCGGACTCACAGAAAAATTAATATTTTTATTAAAGTATATGTTAACAAGCGTGGAAAGTGAATATTTGAAAGCAACACCTCGAGAACACATACCATTTAAATACAAAAACAGTTTTGAATGCATTTGGATGTTTTTAATCTGTAATCACAAGATTGTTAAAACATGTGTACGTTATTTTATATCGTGGTATGTTTGTTTCTAGACATGGATAAAGATAGCTTACAGTAACATTATTTCGGGGATTCATCGGCTGGGTGTATTGTATGTCACGGAAAGCTGTGCGAGACATTGCATGAACATCTCCACTGGTTAATTCATAACGGCTAACGCTGTTAAAGTCTAAACGTGGAATAAAAGAAACCCTTATTAGATTATGGTAATAAATTTTCAATAGTACGATGGGGGTTAGATTTTATAGTCATTGAATGTTGAAACGAAAAAGTAAACAGGTAGAAGAGGGTGATGTGATTGACTTTCTTACTTAAATTCTCGGTGACGCTTTCAGCGGAGACGGTGCTTTTGCGGAAGAATGTGTTTGGGTCACGTGCTTCATAAAGATAAGGATAGTAAGTCACTCATCTGACTTCGTACGGAAGGTAATTATCTTCATAAGAAATGTGATACGTCGTGACTCTATATTCGTAAGAATAATAGGATTCCATTCCTCGGACTGCAAATATCCTCTGGTTCACTTTCTTACCTAAATTTTCTTTCACGCTCTCAAAGGCGACGGTATAAACATAAGGATAGTAAGTCACTCCTCTGACTTCATAAGGATGGTAATTCTCTTCATAAGAAATGTGATAAGTCGTGCCTCAATAATAGGATTCCATTTCTCGGACTGCAAATATCCTCCGGTTCACTTTTTTACCTAAATTCTCGGTCACGCTATAAGTGAAGACGGTATAAACATAGGGATAGTAAGTCACTCCTCTGACTTCGTAAGGATGGTTATTCTCTTCATAAGAAATGTGATAAGTCGTGCCTCAATATTCGTAAGAATAAAAGGATTAGTAATAATAGTAATGTATATGCAACATAATCACGTTCCAGGGAGGGACGAAGGTTTCTCTCCTATTAAAATTGAAGATGCTTTTTATTCACGCTTTCACACAACTGACACAAATAACACTTTAAATTAAATAAAAAAAAGTGTGCGGATTAGAAATGTCAAGAAATAATTGCGTGTCACTGATAGCTGAGCGAGACATTGCATGAACATCTCCACTTGTTTCATCGCCGTTTTCACTGTTAAAGCGTAAACCTGAAAAATGAATCATTAGATTATGGTAAAAAATTTGCAATTTTACAATGGGTTAAGTGATGGGGGTAATTTAGTAAGTGGTGTTTAAGGTGTTATGAAGTTGTTTTATCAGTGTAAAAATGTTTCTCGAAGGACCTTGAATGTTGTGTAATTACCGAAAGATTTCATGGAAAGAAGTACTCACCATTAGGAAAAGGGGCATTCGTTCTTCCTATTTGTTCTTCTCACAGATCACGGCGATGGCACCTTGCCTGATGCACGATATCGACGCGGATGAAAATTTAATAAAGCGAGGTAAGATCTCGCGCGGATGCGGTTTTATATTGAGTTCCACACTTCACGATTTATTGTTACACACTCAATGCAAAATGCACAAAAAATTGTAGTTATGGATAGGAAGGCAGGACCAAAGGATAACAATAGGCTCTCTCAGTACAGTGGTCGCAGGTATGTGTGTATGTGTGTGAGATATGTGTGTAAATTGATGTATTGCGTATTGGCGCAACCAGTCAGTCAAATTACGTCCCTCGCGCTGTTAAGTTATTAAGACAATACGCTTAAAATATAGTATTAATGGGTCAATAAGCTAGATCCATAACCTATTGCGATTATGCTTTTTTGGATATCTCGATGAAATGAAATTGGTAGAAGCGGGTGATCGTAAAATATATATTTATTTTGAAATGAAAGCTTATTAGATGGATCCACAAACTTTTAAAATTTCTAAATCAGTGTGATCAATCAATCAAACTGAAAGAATAAACGGAAATAGTGATTTTTTTTACCCCAATTCTTGTTCACGCTTTCAGCGGAGACGGTGCTTTCGCTGAAGGATGCGTTGAGGTCTTCACCGTGAGAGTCATATGCTTCATAAAGATGGTTTTCCGCCATTTCTCTGGCTTTTTTGTGTTGGTGAGATTTTTTTGTGGTGTTATCTAACCTCCGATAAGATATAGTGATTAACGGGAATAAATTGTGAAGGGACAAAAATAGTTTCATGGGAAAATCTTTTCCAGTGCGTTCTAGAGGTTGTCGTCCGGATAGTTGTTGTATTACGTAAAAGAATTAAAATTAAACTTAAAAAATTAGTTCTATGTAATAAATATATAAATAATAACTGCTGCAAGTCTAGAGGGTTTATACATAACACAACTTTCTTAATATGAAATAGTCAAATAACTAAAATGAAACTAAGTAATAAAAAAATAATTTAAAAACAATAACAGCTACAGGTCTACAGGGTTTATACTCTCCAATTTTCTGACATAATTTAAACTTGTTTGAAATGTAGTAGTTTAAAATATGTTTTTGTAAATAACGTAAATACTTCATTCAACTGCTTAGCCCATACCGTGCTTACAGGTGAAGTATGCGTTGAGGTCTTCAGCGGGAAAGTCATCTTGTTCATAAATATCGTTATTCGCCATTTCTCCGGCTTCGTAAGAAAAGTAATATGTCATTTCACCATATTTGTGAGAATACTAATGTTCAATTTCTCTGGCTTTGTGATAATGATAATCCGCCATTACAACTGCTTAAAAAATATGCATATCTGCTATTTCTGTGGATTGATGTGGGTAGTAATTTTCCATCGCTTTAGGGTCACCAGCACGATCATCTTCTATTGCTCTGAACACATCTGCTGCGGACATCATCACATTCAAAACAGTAAGGGAGGTTTCCCTTCCATTTGCTCATAAAAATTATCAGCCATTTCTACGGCTTTGTAAGGATAGTTATGTCTTTCCTCTGAATTTGTGATACGTCTCTCTTCTGAATCTGTAAGGATGGTAATTTACCATTTCTCTGGCTTCATGAGGATCGTAATTCTCCATTACCATCGTTTCAAAAGGATGGGTTTTTGCAATTTCTCCGGCGTCGTAAGAAAATTAATGTGTCATTTCACTATATTTGTAAAAATAGTAATATTGAATCGAATCTCTGACTTTGTAAGTATAATAATCCATTACTACAGCTTCATCAAGATGTTTATCTTATATTACTGTCGATTGATGGGGGTGGTAGATTTCCATTGCTTTGAACGTAAAAAAACCTCTACTAATCTCCAGTAAACATCGTCACGTTCCAGGAAGTGAGGGAGGATTCTCTCTAATTATTATTGAAGTTCATTTTAATTTATTTCTTTCACACGTGGGAAACAAATGTAGCACTTACTTGACACAATTTTAATTAAATAAATAAATAAAACTTTTTTTAAATGTCAATAAAAGGGCACAATTTCACTTCAATGATCACAATAACTTGTAAACTAAGGAGAATAACTAACATTACATAATGTGTGTGTTATCACAAATAATGTTTTTTTTTAAATGAAAATATTTCATTGAACTGCTTAGCCTAGACGGTGCTATCGGTTATGTATGCGTTGAGGTCTTCAGCGGGAGAGACATTTGCTTTATAAAGTTGGTTATCAGCGATTTTTCTGGCTTCGTAAGGATGGTAATAAGTCTCTCCTCTGAAATCGTAAGGATTTTAATTTACCATTTCTCTGGCTTCATAAGAAAAGTAATATGTCATTTCACTATATTCGTAAGAATAGTAATGTTCATTTTCTCTGGCTTTGTGAGGATGATAATCCGCCATTACCACTGCTTTAAAGAGATGCTTATCTGCTATTTCTGTGGATTGATGAGGGTGGTAATTTTCTATTTCTCTAGGTTCACTAGCACAATCATCTTCCATTGCTCTGAATGCATCTGCTGCAGACATCATCACGTTCAAGGCAGTGAGGGAGGTTTCCCTCCCATTTGCTCATAAAGATGGTTATCAGCCATTTCTCCGGCTTCTTAATGATAGTTATGTTTTTACTCTGAATTCGTAAGGATGTTTATTTACCATTTCTCTGGCTTGATAAGGATGGTAATTCTCCATTGCTATCGCTTTATAAGGAGGTGGTGTTTTGTCTAAGCGGTTTGTATAAAAAGTGTTTACAATAGTGTATAGTGAAGTTATAAGTGTTTAGTGTAAAATACGGTGAATATTTTATGAGAAACATAAATTGATACAAATTAAATAAAAAAAGTTTCAACTGCTGTATCGAAAAGCAACAATTTTAACTCTTTTAAATATTGAGGAAGTTTAGTAATCACTTGAATATTTTTCGGTAAAAGATTGAAAGTACGAGGTCCAATGAAACTGCAGTGTGTTTGCATTTGTTTTGTGTTCGTTTGGGGAGAATAAAATACATTATTATTTCTAATGTTGATTCTGTTTTCATTTATTTCGATTTTGTTTTTAAAGATGTATTATAAACTATTTATTTTGCAAACTATGGTTTTTTGCAAAATAAATAATAATTGTACAGCAGGTTATGTGAGATTGCCTGACTCCGCTTTCTAGGAATAAGGGTCTTGAAGAAGCTCCTTCCCATTGAACGTAATTTGTCTGCTGTCCGTACCAAATAGCCAACATATTAACCACTGCTGCTGGGACATCTCGTTTTATGAGTTTTTCCCATAATAATTTATGAGAAACACGGTCAAAGGCCTTGCTTAGGTCGAGAAAGCACCCATAAACGGTGGTTTTTCTTTTTTTGTAGTATTCTATTGTTTGTTTAACTCCATAGATGGCCATATCGGTTGATGAGGCGCTTTTGAAGCCCAATTGGTTATCTAGGGTAAATAGCTTGTCTTTTACTAGCGTGAATAGATTTTTTCAAATAGTCTTGAGATCATTGTCACAAGGGAAATAGGTCGGTAGTTTCCTGGTATCGATGCATCCAGTTGGTTGGATTTCAAGATTGGTATGATATCAGCTCGACTCATGTCCATAGGCATATGTGTGTGTCGTAAGAGGCTTGAGTACAGGGCGGCTAGAATAGTATGGAGATGATTTCCTACGTACCTTATGTGCTCGATACCAATACCGTCGTATCCTGGACTTACCGAGGGCGGTTTGCTTAATCGCGCATTCGATCATTTCAGGAGTAATGTTCATGATCAGGTCATCATTTGCCGCAGGCAAACATGTCATCATATATGGTTTCATGCTATCTCCTTGATCCTCGCTTAAAGAAAAAAGTCTCTAAATTCGTTAGCAATGTGTTCATCCCCCGTGATATTGTTGACACTCAATGGAGCTTTGCTCTTGGCTTTCAGCACAGTTGAAGTTTTTTGCCAAAATTTTTTGAAGTCTTTGTTGTGCATAGCCGTAGCTATGCTATCCATTCTTGCTTAAATTTCTGAGTGCTGACATTTTCGGAGAGCAATTTTAAAAGATTTCTTACTAGTTTTTCTTTCGTCTGCAATACGACATTCCGTAGGCTTTCCGGCTTGGACCCAGCAAAGGAATGCATGCCTTGAATGGCGATACAGAGTTGATACTTGATCATTCCACCCTGGAACAATGTCATACTTTTTTTGGGTCCTTTATTTTTTAATGCTTTTATGGCGGAGTTTCTCAGTGTTTTCACGATAGTGTCGCAGAGAGAATCTAGTTCCATTTTGTGAACTCTGTTATCACAGTTAAATCTCTGACATCTTATGGCATCTGGAGGTTTTATTTTAAGCAATAATTTTTCAGCCCAGGCGTTGTAAGTTTTTACATCATTTCTGACTTTGCCGCCCATTTTCCAAAATCTCTTGGTGGATTTTGTCTGTTAGATGTAATAGGGATTAGATCCACATCTATTTCGACATTTAGTGGGAGATGATCTGACCATGTCGCATTGGCTGAGATGTTCACATTCCTCACTGCACTGCTCAACCCCTGTGTCATAATACAGTAATCAAGCCATCTGGTGGTTCCATGGGCATCGCTTACGTAAGTGAAAGTATCAGAGCTTAGATGCACCATATCAGTGTATGTATAGTTATTCTCTGTACAAAATTGTGCAAGTTCACGTCCAAAAAGAGACCTCGGATCTGCATTAAAATCTCCTATAATAATTGAGTTGGAACTGTTTTGTTCCTCAATAATGGCGTTTATTTTTCCCAAACAGTTTGAGAATTCCGGTAAGTTTTCGGCTGAATTGGTTGGCATATAAACTGTTACTATAAGGAGAGTTCCATTGACTGACTCTATTTCAATAGCCGCGATTCGAGGTTCTCTACAATCAATAAGAGTAGTTTTAGTTGTATTGCGGCTTAAGATACCAACGCCTCCGTAGGGGCGGCCAATTAATGGACCGTCAGAGAGGTTAACAGCGGATGTCCCATGACTTGAGAATTCCGGGTGTATTAACGACAGATATCCTAAGTCTGTAGGTAACAGCCAGGTTTCCTGCAATACAATGACGTCATTACAAGTACATAATTCCTTTATGAAGTGCTCTGTTCGACTAATTGATCTACAATTGAATGATACAAATGCTGAACACTTTAAATTTTTAAAAAATTTCTTTTGATGAAGTCCTTATGGGTACTTTCAGGATTATTTTTATTATTACTTTTTTTGTTTTCACAAATTGCTTCATGTGATGGTTTGAGGCAGATCCCCATCCAATAATTCCATATTCTAAGCGTGATTGGCAAAGAGCATAGTAGATTTTATATAGATCATTTTTATTTAGTATATTGCAAACGTTTCTAAAGTAGTACATGAGCTTTGTAAGTTTCTTTGTAATGCTATTTATGTGAGTGTCCCATCGAAGATTTTCATCGATTTCAACGCCGAGATATTTTATGTTTCTGGAGTGTGTTATGGTGGGGCAGTGACATGATTGTGTTAAGTTTTCTCCTTGACAATCATGTATTTTGAGGGTATAATCCTCAGCTGGTTGTCCTCTGGCCGTTATATAAAATGTTAAGTATTTCGTTTTGTTGACATTTAGTGTAATTGAGTTTTTTTTAAGCCATTTTTGCAGAAGTACAAACCCATGTTCAGCTTCTTTGTAATTGGTTACCCAATCACTTTCATTAAATAAATTAACGGTGTCGTCGGTAAAACAAATTATTATTCATTAAAAATTAATAAAATACTTCGTTTTAGCCACTTTTATTGTTTATTACCAACATGTTTCATGAGCAACGCTCACTTCTTCAGGGTTTTTTGATAAAACTAATTATAAATAATAGACATAAACAATGGTGTCAATAGATAAATAATAGACATAGAAAATGGTGTCATTAAAAAATAATAGACAAAAACAATGACAACAGTGAAAAAATAATAAAACGGGTAGGGGAAAGAGAGGTAATATGGAACAATTTACAAAGGGAATAGGTTTAATATTGGGTCGTTTAAAAATAATTTTTGATTGTTAATAATATTCAATTTTGCGTTTACACTCTTTCTAATCTCTAAAATTTCTAGTTTATCTAACTGGATGCCATTGACATTACAATGTATTAATTCTATTCCAGTATTGAAGTTAAAAGTATGACTAGTTTCCAACAAATGGTTGGCAAACTCCGAGAAACTGTTATTATTTAAAGATTTCATATGTTCTTTAATCCTTATTTCAAAGTTTCTCGAAGTTTTTCCTATATAAAAGAAACCACAATCATTACACTTCAATTTATAAATTCCAGATTTTTTCATTTTTGAATCTCTGTCTTTATTATTTAATATGTAATTTTTAAGTTTATTATTTGCATAAAATACAGGAAGAATTTCATTCGGTACATTTTTTGTTAAGGAATTAGAAATTTTATTATTAAAATACATAATTTTCCTCCATTTATTCTTTTTCTCGTCCTTTTGTACAGGATAGATGTATGATTTAAGAAATTTATTCTTATATTTTTTATTAAGAATGTTTTCAATTAAATTGGTGTTATATCCATTATTGGTTGCAATTTGTTTAATGATATAAAGTTCCTTTGAAAAATTGTTAAGAGATAGGGGTACATTAACTAGTCTATGAATCATAGAATGGAAAGCAGACATTTTTTGAGAAAATGGATGATTTGAGGTGTTATGGATTACAATGTCTGTGTATGTATTTTTACAAAAAATATTAAATTCAAATTTGTTATTAATTATTGAAATATTTAAATCCAAAAAATTTATACTCAAATTTTGGCAAATCTCTACGGTAAATTTTATGTTTTTATGGAGTTTGTTCAAGAAATTAAGAAAAATATTAAGTTGTCTCAATGTACCTGTCCACATACAAAATACATCATCCACGTATCTCTTCCAACAATGTATGTATTTTAATAATAACGCACCGCTGTTAAAAATCTTGTTTTCTAAATTATTTATAAATATATCCGCGACCAAAGGGCTGGTACTAGCACCCATTGCCAAACCATCTTTTTGTTTGAAAATATTGTCATTGAATTGAAAATAGTTTTGTTTTAAAACAATATTAAATAATAAATTTAAATCCTGAGATAAGTCATTTGATAAAATTGATGAAAATAAAAGTTCTTTAATAATAGGTTTACATTCTTCAATTGGAATACTTGGAAATAGATTAACAATGTCAAATGATACTAAAATTGCTTTGTCAGGAATTTCCAAAGATTTTAAGTGTTCAATCAAATCAAATGAATTTTTAATAGTGTATTTAGGATGAAAAATATGTGAATCCATAATAATTCTATTAATTGTTGAAGATATTTTATTGTTAGGTGCGTTACAGTTTGAGACCACTGGTCTTATTGGTTGATCTTTTTTATGTATTTTTAATAAACTATACAATTTAGGGACTTGTGGATTTTTTACAGTTAGTCTCCTATTTTTAATTAAATTAACAATCATATCACTTTTACAATCTTTTAGAGCATCCCTAATCTGCTCTTGACATTTATTAACTGGGTTAATTTTTAACTTTTCAAATTTATCACCTTGTAAAAACTCCATTGTCTTTTCCACATAATCTTCTTTATTCATAATGATGACACTGTTACCTTTATCAGCTTTTGTAATAATCAAATTATTTTCCCGTGTAGCCCTGGATATATTAATTGCAATTCTTTTTTCTTGATTGTTTTGTTTTTTAGTAAAGTTAGGATTCTTTCTCAAAACATCAGAAAATAGGAGACTAACTGTAAAAAAGTTAGGATTCTTTCTGATGTTTTGAGAAAGAATCCTAACTTTACTAAAAAACAAAACAATCAAGAAAAAAGAATTGCAATTAATATATCCAGGGCTACACGGGAAAATAATTTGATTATTACAAAAGCTGATAAAGGTAACAGTGTCATCATTATGAATAAAGAAGATTATGTGGAAAAGACAATGGATTTTTTACAAGGTGATAAATTTGAAAAGTTAAAAATTAACCCAGTTAATAAATGTCAAGAGCAGATTAGGGATGCTCTAAAAGATTGTAAAAGTGATATGATTGTTAATTTAATTAAAAATAGGAGACTAACTGTAAAAAATCCACAAGTCCCTAAATTGTATAGTTTATTAAAAATACATAAAAAAGATCAACCAATAAGACCAGTGGTCTCAAACTGTAACGCACCTAACAATAAAATATCTTCAACAATTAATAGAATTATTATGGATTCACATATTTTTCATCCTAAATACACTATTAAAAATTCATTTGATTTGATTGAACACTTAAAATCTTTGGAAATTCCTGACAAAGCAATTTTAGTATCATTTGACATTGTTAATCTATTTCCAAGTATTCCAATTGAAGAATGTAAACCTATTATTAAAGAACTTTTATTTTCATCAATTTTATCAAATGACTTATCTCAGGATTTAAATTTATTATTTAATATTGTTTTAAAACAAAACTATTTTCAATTCAATGACAATATTTTCAAACAAAAAGATGGTTTGGCAATGGGTGCTAGTACCAGCCCTTTGGTCGCGGATATATTTATAAATAATTTAGAAAACAAGATTTTTAACAGCGGTGCGTTATTATTAAAATACATACATTGTTGGAAGAGATACGTGGATGATGTATTTTGTATGTGGACAGGTACATTGAGACAACTTAATATTTTTCTTAATTTCTTAAACAAACTCCATAAAAACATAAAATTTACCGTAGAGATTTGCCAAAATTTGAGTATAAATTTTTTGGATTTAAATATTTCAATAATTAATAACAAATTTGAATTTAATATTTTTCGTAAAAATACATACACAGACATTGTAATCCATAACACCTCAAATCATCCATTTTCTCAAAAAATGTCTGCTTTCCATTCTATGATTCATAGACTAGTTAATGTACCCCTATCTCTTAACAATTTTTCAAAGGAACTTTATATCATTAAACAAATTGCAACCAATAATGGATATAACACCAATTTAATTGAAAACATTCTTAATAAAAAATATAAGAATAAATTTCTTAAATCATACATCTATCCTGTACAAAAGGACGAGAAAAAGAATAAATGGAGGAAAATTATGTATTTTAATAATAAAATTTCTAATTCCTTAACAAAAAATGTACCGAATGAAATTCTTCCTGTATTTTATGCAAATAATAAACTTAAAAATTACATATTAAATAATAAAGACAGAGATTCAAAAATGAAAAAATCTGGAATTTATAAATTGAAGTGTAATGATTGTGGTTTCTTTTATATAGGAAAAACTTCGAGAAACTTTGAAATAAGGATTAAAGAACATATGAAATCTTTAAATAATAACAGTTTCTCGGAGTTTGCCAACAATTTGTTGGAAACTAGTCATACTTTTAACTTCAATACTGGAATAGAATTAATACATTGTAATGTCAATGGCATCCAGTTAGATAAACTAGAAATTTTAGAGATTAGAAAGAGTGTAAACGCAAAATTGAATATTATTAACAATCAAAAATTATTTTTAAACGACCCAATATTAAACCTATTCCCTTTGTAAATTGTTCCATATTACCTCTCTTTCCCCTACCCGTTTTATTATTTTTTCACTGTTGTCATTGTTTTTGTCTATTATTTTTTAATGACACCATTGTCTATGTCTATTATTTATCTATTGACACCATTGTTTATGTCTATTATTTATAATTAGTTTTATCAAAAAACCCTGAAGAAGTGAGCGTTGCTCATGAAACATGTTGGTAATAAACAATAAAAGTGGCTAAAACGAAGTATTTTATTAATTTTTAATTAAAATGGTGCCACAAAATAAGTTTGCTGAGTTAGAAGAAGAAATTATTATTCCTTTTGTGTGTATGTTGCAGATATCGTTAATATTAATCAAAAATAATAAAGGTCCTAAGAAACTTCCTTGCGGTACACGATATATTATTGGGAGAGGTTTACTTTTATGCTTTTCAATTTTAACACACTTTGTACGTTCTGACATATAACTTATTAGCAGGTTTAAAGTTGTGTTTGACATCCCGATTTTTTTTAGCTTCTTGAAAAGGATTTTATGGTCTTTTGTATCAAAGGCCTTTTGTAGGTCTATAAATATCGCCAAAGATTTATTTCCACCGTCTAAACTTTTCGTGATCGTATTTATGATATCGTCTATGGCGTCGGTAGTAATCAGGTTTTGTCTAAAACCATACTGAGTTTTCGATAATAGGTTATTATTTTCTAGTTACTTCATAAGTTGTATTTTTAGCACTTTTTCCAATATTTTAGAAAACGTACTTAGAAGGTTTATCGGTCAAAAGTTATCAATAATTTCCCACGTTCCTTAAAGTAGCAACTGTCATACCTATATATAAACAAGGATGTAAAAATGATATCAATATCATCATATCAATATCATTTTTACATCCTTGTTTATATATAGGTATGACAGTTGCTACTTTAAGGAACGTGGGAAATATGCTTTTAGTTATAGACAAATTGATTAGATGTGTCAGTGGGAAGGCAATTTCTCCACTGAGATGTTTTATTGCATTTGTTGAGATTACTTCATTTCCGATGATATATTTGGTTTTAAGGAAGTAATTATGTTGTTGATTTCGTCAACGGTTATTTGTATGAAATTTAGTTCCCTTTCCAGATTGCTAGCTTCATTTGATTCGACTGCATCATTATCACAAGGTGTAATTTGTTTTGCTAATTTTGATTCAATGGTTGTGATCAAGAATTTGGTCAGAGTTTTCAGCAAGTAGAGTGGGAACCTGGTTTATGTTCAGTTCATCGATTTTTGATGTATTACTGGTGGATATAGAAATGGTCGCTTCATTTAAAATTTGCCACATTTCTCTGGGATTATCGTTACATGTTTCTATTTTATTTTTAAAGTAGGATTCTTTTGTGGTGTTAATGATGTTTTTGCAAATGTTTCTATATCTTTTTTAGTATCGTAGTTTGTGTATATCATAAGGATTTCGCTTAAGTTTTTTATGTAATTCGACTCTTTTTCTTATACAGTTTATAATATTCTGTGAGATCCAAGGCTTGATGTGTATATTCTTAAGTCAAATTTTCTTTACAGTTTTTTTGGTATTGGACACTATGTTATGTTTGATAATATCAATGAAGCTATCCCACGCATCATTTGGGTTGTCAATATTATGTAATTTATTCCAATCAGTACATTGCAAGTTTTGTTTAGTGGCATTCCAGTTTGTTTCAGATTTTTCTATTGTCGTCGGTCTATTTCGAGTTTTTCTTTCTTTTTTTTGGTTTATAGCAAGGGTTGTTTTAAAATGATCAGTTATTGTTGATTCGTAAATGACAGAATGGGTATGTTTTTTAGTTTTACTCCTAATATGGTCAATATAGGTTTTAGAATTGTCAACTATTTGAGTGGGTTCATTTATTAGCCTTTTAAGACCATGTGAGGCTAATGTCTGTAGATATTCATTTTTTGGGGATGACCGTTATGCAGAATGTTGATGTTTAGATCTACAATAAGAAATTAGTTTTTAGTTGCTTTTTGTAAAGAGACTTCCTCATCCAAGGATTTAATAAAAGGATCTAAATTGTAAGACGAAAGTGATCGATATATTGCTTATATAGTTGGCTCCTTTCCAATTTTAATTTTAAGACAATTGGCATTTATTAATGTGGTTTCTTTCACTTCAGCTTTTATTTCATTTTTTACATATGCAATTACGCCATCATTTTTTTTATTACTGGTTAAGGTTGTGTAAGTAGTATATCCAGCAATTTCCAACGATGCATATTAATCGTTTATCCAACATTCAGTGAGGATTATGATGTCAAAGTGGAGTCCAATATATTTTAATAGAATTTGCAAATCATCAAAATTTTTATTTATGCTTCCTAAATTTTATGTAAAATTTTGAAATAATTATTTAAATTCTTTAAAACCTTTGGTTCAGAGGTAATTATTGTAGTATACATTTTAGCAAACTAAATTCTTAGTGGATGGAAAGGTTTTTTTTATTTATTTTAAATTAAATTATTCTCACCAAGTCATGTCAAATGCCAAATGTAAATGATTTTTTCATGTTGCTGTTTCCTTATCATAACTTTTCCTTGTTTATACCCTACAAATTGGTATTTTTCTCCTTGGTTATTTGTTTAGCTTTCCATTGGATCTCTTTGTGATAGGGGCTTAGTTCTTCGCCGATGAAAATTGAAGCTGTTGTTAGATCCTTGATTTCTTCGTAGTTTATGTCTTTCTTTTTTTCAAGGAGGGAATCTCTTTGTCTTTTTTCTGAGAATGTGACAAGTAGTTTAGGTGGAGCCCCATTTCGTCTATCTGGGACTCTGATGACGTTAGTTATATCAGTGTGTTTAATAGTGATCCCAGCTGCTGCAGCAAATTTTATTATAATTTCAGCTGGTTGTTCTCTGTTTTGTTGGGGAATCCCAGCTATTTCTAGATTATGTTTCAATATCAGCGAGTCTTATTTCAAGTTTTTTTTATGATATTGTTTTTTTCGGACAGATCTTTTTTAATATTTTCGAAATCAGTTTGTATCACTTGGTTTAATTTATTTGCAACATCCATTTTTTTTTAAAGTCATCATATTGAGCACTAATAAACTCAATGCTTTTTTTAGTTTCTGTGGTCTGAGATTCAATTTTAATAAATATGTCCTTCTTTAAAGTTTCAAATTTTTATCAATATATTCGATTATTTTATCGAAGCTTACTTTTTCTTCAGAAATTTGGTTTTTGCTTCGAGTGCTAGACATCTCTGTAATATTTTGTTAAGAGATGCCCCTCACAAAAATTAAAACTGGCAAACAGTGTGTAATGTTTATTGTTGGCACTTGATTGCATAGACAAAATACACTAAATTTGACGTTTTGAGGTTATATTATTTTCATTAATTTACTCATGGCACAGTAATCACTTAGCTTTTCAAATAACGCTTTTAAATATTTAAAACTTAGTGCGTTTATTCTTTAATTAAAAAGTTTTTTGTGTTTTTGAATCACTATTATTTATTTTGCGGTTAGATTATAAGGATCGCGGGAAAATACTGATTGTAACACTAAAGTTGTCAATGGATGATGTGTGATGTATATGCCCACAGTTTATTTATTTCTAGGTACAATAATATTATAACTTAAATATATTACAAACGCACAGGCTGCTCCTTATTCGTATCGATTTATATCATATTGTATGTAATTAATGTAAAAATTGGGAAAAAAAAATCTCTGAGGAAAAAACCAAATCACAATTCATTACAAAGAATAAAACACTACCACTAAACATTGTGATAAATGGTAAAATTGTTCCACTCTCTCGGGATTGCAAAATTCTAGGGATCGTCATAGACGACAAGTTAAATTGGAGGAAGTACGTGGACATAGTGTGCCAAAAAGCTGTCAATATAACCACCAAGAAACTTGCATTTATGGCAAAACCTACTTGGGGCCTAAGTTCTGAAATATAAAGGACAATCTACATAGGAGTAGTCGAACCAATAATAAGTATGGGCAACAACTGCAAAACGAAAAAATATTCGCAAAAAACTAGTTAGAGTCCGAAGGGCCATCGGCATCAGAAAAAGTCTGCGTCAATTCCAGGCAACGCCGGGGAAGTTGGTAAACAGATTATATGAGAAATCGTCTTTTCAAAGCTTTGACACCACACATTATCTCAGAACAGTGACCGCATAACTAATCGAATGACAATTCAACGCTCGTTGAAAAGTGACTAAATAATTAGGTTCAATAAGTTAGATAAAAGACATGTTGGTGTTCAACAAGAAATAAAACAAATACATAATATATTTATGATCATCTTATCCAAATTGAAATATTGAAAGATACTTTTATAATCAATAATTGCTAAACAACCAAATTATATTAAAACCTTAATATCTTGCAAAATAATACTTGTGAAGGAATGAACTTAAGAACAAAATACAATAATTCCTTCTAATCTAAAAAATACAAATAAGGTTGAAACATTGAAAAAGGGAGACCATTTAGAAAAGTAAATACATTTTAAATTGAATGAAATGAATCATATAAATACATCATATTTTAGTAATATCTATCTATCAAAATAAATATCGACAGGATAAAACACATTTTAGCAATATTGATTATAGTACAGATAAAAATATTCAACATTGAAACGTTTTTACAGTTAATATTACAATAAAAGTTTATAAATTGATTGAAACATAAATTAACTATATAAATAACGAAATACATAATTATTTTATACTTACTACGACAAATAAATCTACAGGTCATGGGAATGAAGTAGTATGCAGTTGAAATATGCAATATGGATTTTAAATCCAGATTTTCTTAGTTTACTTTAGTATTAGAATTTGAAAAATAATTTCATAGACCTAATAATCATATAAAGAAACATAAAAAGGTAAAAATTATTGTAAAATATTTTCTTTTAAATCGGGTTTCGGGATTTTTTCAGCTGACTTCTTCGGGGCCCTCTTCCTAAATGTGTAGGGCCTAGTAGCCCCCATCATGGGGCGGGCCCGGCTCAAGCGGCAGGCGGCATTAAGGCGGTCCCGCCTGGCCTGCTCCGAGGGGCTCCGCGGCCCAGAGCCCATCTCCCGAATCATATTAGGCTGGTAGGGCAGATGGCTGATGATATGGCAGATCCCACCATGCCTCACCACGATCGTGCCGTAATCGCACATCTCAAAAGTAGGAGCTGGTTTCACTCGTTTACAGGAACGTCTTGCCAGACAAAATTTTCTTTTTCTCTTCCTTACTGTTTGCCATTTAATTTCTTCATCATCTTCATAATCATCGACGTCTTCCACATTATCTCCATCGTCAACTTTGACCTCAACAGTAGCTTGAGCGGAATCAGTCTCCCCTACATCGGAGGATTCAGGTATATCACCCGCTTCAGCTGCATGTGATGCTTCGTTTGATTCAACTTCATGAGATGCTTCGGCCTTGAGCTTTTCCTGTTCCTTGTACATATTTTCCAGATAAGTAGTAGCTAAATGTAACTTCGACAGCTTTGCCGTTTTCTGAGAAAACCTCGTTAACAGGTAAAATCTCAATGGATCCTTGGTACCGTAACAGATGGGAAGTTGAACATATTGCAGGGTGGCTCCGCTGTTGGCAAACTGCCGGTATGCCTCGATCGTGGACGGTTCTCTTTCTGCCTCTCTCGCGGGGGATGCTGAAAGGTCGCCGCCAATCATTTTTGTTAACTCCATTGGTTTGATGACACTTTCCACAACACTTAAAAAAGCACTTAAAAAAACACTTAAACTTTAACTGTAAATCGTCCTTACAAAATTGATATTTGATATTGACTCGAGCGTGTTACGATCGATATTAACCATAGCTTTGGACTTGGACTTGGATATTATTTAATGACAGAGTTCCTAAACAATGAGTTTACTGACTCTAGCATAAGGGCAAATTTGGATTTTCTATTGAAACTTTACTTGGAATGATTTTATTAGGTGGTGTGAAATGAAACTTTAAACTATACTGCGACTTGGGACAGGATTTATTTATTTTTATATACTTAATTGCCTACTCCTTGCGGAAGATTACCTTAGGTCTTTTATGTTTCGTAATTTCATTCTCGCTGTATTGAGCGAGAGTATTAATGGTTGGATTTTCATGTCCGGCTAGGCCGGCGTAGAATTTTTCCGAGTGTGAAACAATTAGATCCTTTATCAGAGGAATTTTTGTGTCTTTATGGAGAGTGTTAACCCTGATCCACTTCGGCGCATTCAATATTAATCGAATGGTTTTGTTTTGCAGTGCTTGTAATTTATTTAATTGTGTGTGAGCTGCGTGTCCCCAAATGGGTGCAGCGTATGTAAAGAACGACCTTATGGTCGTCTTGTATATAAGTAATTTATTGTCTGCTGATAGTCGTCTATTTATACCTAGCATCGGGTAGAGTGCTGATATTGACTTATTTGCTGATTTTATTTTCTCATTGATGTGTTTAGCCCACGTTGATTTAGAGTCTAATGTTACTCCGAGGTATTTTATTGATTTTTCCCATGGGACTTTTTCCCCAAACAGAATTATATTCGGGGGCTGTTTGGGCACTTTTCGTGTGAAGATTGTCGTAGCACTTTTAGTGGGATTAACTGATATTCTCCATTTTTTACAATAATCTTCGATTAGACTGGCCTGGAGCTGTACGCGGCGTGTAGCAATGGTCACGACAGTTGAACTTGAAATTACGTTTGTATCGTCTGCGAATTGAGAAAGTTTTACATTGCGGTCCATTGGTGGGGGAATATCACTAGAATATACGTTATACAGGTCGGGAGACAGTGATCCGCCTTGGGGCACACCGGCTTTTAGCGGACGTATTGAGGATAATATGTCCTCCAATTGTATTTGAAAAGTACGCTCTGAAAGATAGCTGAATATCATTTTCATTGACGCTTTGGAAAAGCCCATAAGATACATTTTATATAGTAAACCGTAATGCCATACTCTGTCGAATGCTTGTCTTATGTCGAAAGTAAGGATCACCGTATGTTTGTTTATGTTGAAACCTTCTGTTATGTGTTCGAATACGCGAAGAAGTTGATGGACTGAAGAATGTCCCGGTCGAGAGCCGTGTTGAAAATCTGGCAAGGTTTTATTTTCGCGAGTAAATGATTCTAAACGAGTTTTAATGATTTTCTCTAGGATTTTACCTAAACAAGGAAGGAGACTGATTGGGCGATGATTTTCAGTTAATAGTTCAGTTAGCATGTTTAAATGCTTTAGGAAAGCAATTAAGTCTTAGTGACGCATTGTAGATGGCTGTTAGGGCGCAGATGCCTTTAATTGGGAGACATTTTACTACTTTATTTGATATGCCGTCTGAACCGGCTGCTTTTTTTTATCTTGAGAGCGTTAATTATCCTTTTGATTTCCTCAGGTATTGAGAATTTGATTGGCAAGTCATCAGATTCTGTATTTAAAATTGAGGCTACTTTTGAATCCACCATCGAAACGAAGGCTGGGTCATCATGGTCGGTTATTGGGGTAAATTGGGCTTCAAGGCTATCTGCAAAGGCTTCTGCCTTGTCTGCAGTAGAGTAAACTACTTCGTTTGGGCCTTGAAGAGGAGATATTCTGGTCTTTGGACGTCTGAGAGTTTTGTAGAGCTTCCAGTACGCTGCTCTGTCGTTTTCGAGGGACGATATATACTCATGCCAACGTTCGTTGCTGAATTCATTTAGGGCGTCCCTGACTTCACGGGATAATCGGTTATAATGCATTTTTACTATGAGATTGCAATTTTTTTGCCATTTTTTCAGAATAAGATTTTTCTCCCTAATAAGATCTTTGATCTCTTTGGGGATTCCGTGACGACTTGTGTCGTTGGGAATATCAACGGATGCCTCGTTGATGCATGATTTTATTGAATCTATTAAATAAGAAGTGGCTGTGTAAGACTGGCTTCGTCAGGAATAGTAGTTGGCACTGTCGTAGTTGAATTTAATAATTCTATTAGTTTTGGCCATTTAATTTTTTTACGAGTTGGCTTGTATGGGACCAGTGGATTCGAACCACCTGTTAGTGTTAGAAGAACAGGATTGTGGTCGGATGCGAGATCGTGCAGTACTCTTAGGGAGTGTACGTGAGACGTATCTTTTAGTATGACAATATCGATAATATCCGGTCTGCCATTTGGAGTATAAAGTGTGGGCAGGTCCGGAGCGTCTATGACGATTGGATTTGATAGTGAGTATTACGCAAGATTTTCACCTTTTTTGTTATCGTATTGGCTGTGCCATGAGCCGTGTTTTGCATCCAAGTCGCCGGCTATAATAGTGGGGACATTTTCTGAAAGGAGTGAGTCTAGTTCTGAAGGAATCAAGTGTCGTTTGGGAGGACTATACACAGATATGAATTTAAGTGGGCCAGAAAAAGTATTGATTTTAACCGCGGTGGATTCAATGTTATCGTAAGAAAAGGATTTAGCTAGACAATGGTCAATGTTACTTTTTACAAAGATAGTAGTGCCGCCTCCTTTTGTGGCGGTTCTGTCGTCACGGAATACTTTATAGTTTGGTATTCTTAGATTGCGTGATGGTTTTAGCCACGTTTCATTTATAAGAAATCCGTCTAGGTTGTAATCGTGGAGAAATTCTATGATTTCTTCGCGGTATGCTAGTACTGTGCCATTGGCGTTCCAGTACGCTGTTTGTAAATTTGATTTATTGACACGTTGTCTAGCCATTGTGATTCTTAATGTATGTTTGTATGGAACTTAGCTCTTTGGCGGCATTTTGAATGAGGAATTGGAGCTCCGTAGCTCTTTCGATGAGGGTTTGAATTTGACTAGCCTCGGGTTTTTAGAATTGGGGAGGGGGAGGGGGCGGGAGGGTACTTTGGGAGGTTTGGGGGGACTCAGGTCGGCGTTCGAGCCGGAATTGTTGGCTGAATGCCGGGGTTTTGGGGAGCCGGTTTTCCTGATGGGAGTTACGGTTTTTGAAAAAAGTTGGTGCAGGCCAAGAGTGTGAAGTCGAGGTTGAGGAGGCGAGGCTAGGCTGGTTGGGTAGGCTGGTTGACATGCGTATTATTGTTATTTTTAGGTCCTGGATTAATGTATTCGCTTTGTTGCTGAGGTTGTGACTGGGGGGTGGAGATGTCTTGATTACTTCGGTAATCACGACGATAATCGTAACGTTGGTTCCTCTTGGGATGAATTTGGAAAATGTAGTTCCTATTTCTGTTATACATGAGATTATGTTGGGGTCTGGCTGGACAACCCTTGTAGTTAGCTGTGTGAGGACCCTAGCAGAGGGCACACTTTGCTGGGTTGTCTCTCGGTTTTTTACAATCCGAGGACCTGTGAGGCTCTGCGCATTTCACGCAGCGCTCCTGGCCATGACAGCAGTTTGCCGAGTGGCCATGTGTCTGACAACGGAAACATTGCCCCATCCTAGTTTTATTTCGCAATGATTCTACTTGGATACGTAGGTGGAGAACAGTTTGTTAATCGTTAAATATTCGCTTTGAATCTTCATTTTTTGTCAAGTTAACCAGAACTAGGGGGATCGGCTGACGGGACCGACCCGATTTCATACGGTCCACAGAAGTGACCGGGTAATTTTTGAGGGAAAGCTCTCGCTTGACCTTGTCGGTGGGTATATCTTCAGGGATGCCCCTGATCACCACTTTCAGAGGTTTATCCTCTGGTAGCCGATAAGAGTGATGCTCTATGTTTTTAGAAAGGAGTATTCTAGTTATGTTGCTCTGTTCTTTTGGGGTTTTATTAACCATAGCTTCTTAAAAACGCACTATTTATACCCTTCACTTCACCCCTCCCTCTGAAAGGGCAGTTAGGGGCGGGGAGGCTCGGTGTCAAAAGGCGCCCGGATAATATTTTTATTAAAATACCTTTTAAAATAACTTGAATACCTTCTGGTTATAAATTAAATTCATTATTTAACGTTTTGTAACTACTTTGACAGACAACGAGGAAAGGCAATCATTCATCAGTAAATCTGATAAAATCACTCATAGAGTGATTGAATTAACCATTTTACCATCACACCGTGTTCCCGAGGGGTAGGCAAGAGGATAGACAGATACATTACCATGTATTGGCACACGCTAATTGCTTCATCCACATTCATACATTGTTTTATACACATTCTGCGTTTTATGGCGCGGCTCTAGTATAGCGACTCTACTCGAGTTGTTGAGAGTAGTATTAAACTAATTATTTTCATTACGATTTGACATACCAAATCAAGTAAATAATAGGTTGCTACTAGAAAATCAAAACTGCGACAGAACATATCATATAAATACAAATCGGTTAAGTTTATCCCAGACACTATCATCTAGGTTACAAACCAATTCATTTAAACTTTGTGATCATTTAAAAGGTAGCTGCCAAAAATATGTGAAAAAATAGTTTAAAGATAACATTGTTAATTCTGAATTTGAAATATGAGATCGAAAAATGTGACGTTTAATAATTAGGTCCCAATGGTTGAGTGGCTAAAGACGCTGTAAGACATAGATTCTGGGTTCGATTCCTAGTTGTGACCGTTATCTTTTTTATTTTCTGTGTCCTTGTTCTGTTTCATGTTTCGTTTAGATTTGTTAGAAATATATTCTTCTTCATTGAAATATTTATTTTATTCATGCAGATAATATTACAACATTACAGAATGTATAACATTTCTTAATTTATATTTTGTAAGTTGTGCCAAAAACTTAAAGTGTCTATGAGGCGATGTACGAATGTGAATAAAGCAATTAGTGTGTTCCAAGAGGGACTAGTTTGTCCTCTTTACCTACCCACCCCTCCCCTTGCGTCAAACTTTAATAAATAATAATGTGTACTTCAAGTGTATGCAGAAAATAAAATAGTATCCATATACTTATCTATAGTTGGTAATAAATACGCTGGCGAATGAATTCTTTAAAGTATTCTTCTAATGTTAAAACTTAATTCTTTATCTATAACTAGTTTCGCTATTGCTAATGACAATGTTACTGTTAAGGCGATGCCATACGTAGTAATGCAAAATCATGTGTTTTTGGTTTGAAAATTTGGTCGCCTAGAAATGTTTCAGATGCTTTAATCCAATACTGCGAGTAGAATACATCTTGGCCTTTGAAATAATCGAGAATTTTTTAGATAAGTCTTTTTATAAGCCCAGAAAAAAATAATGTATATGAAAACTGCTTTAAAGTTCAAAATCTCCTACCTACGAACCCATTTTCGGTTATGATTTTATTGTATAATGTGGCAAATTAAGTTATCTATAAAATGATCGAAAAAAATTACATATTTATGCCTGAACATCCACAAAATAAAATAAAAGGCACTTTTTGGCCATGTTTTTTTCTTGCATAAATCAAAACAGGCGGATGGTGTTAAGCGGGAATTTAAACCTTATCGCCATCAACGTAAGGGTTGTTATTGATAGCGGCTCAATTTAAAATACTACACGACGTATTGCATCGCCTTAAACAAACTACATTTCATCGACTTCAATTCAACTCCGTATCTCATTCCGGTGCAGGCTTCCAATTTACGTTCAAGGCATAAAAAACGTTTCTTTGCCATTGCAAATGAATCCAAAAAGGGTTGAAACATCCCATTTAAATGGCAAAGCTACTATATATCCTCCATTTTCAGGATCTCTTCTGGTTATTCTTTTATATATTTCCTCACATTCACGATCTTCATGACTTTTAATAGACGGTACGTTTACCTCTTCTAATTCCCAAAATCTTTTGAGACAAATATCATCTGGTTCTTCTAGCATGGCACAGCAAGATACGCTAACATTGTCCTCAACCCGAGTTGGTGCTGATCCCAGAATAACGTATCCTAGAACTGTTTCTAAAGCATGCAGATTATGCCTCTGAAAAGGGTCTTGAACCCTTCTTGACAACAGGAGATGCGGGAAGAGCTGGGCTCCTAGCAACATGTCAATTTCTCCTGGTTCTCCATATGACTCATCCGCCAACGGTAAGTCATTCAAATATGACAATGAAGGTACATCAACTTTGGCGGTAGGTAAGCGCTCTGTAACTTTATTCACTATCAATGAAGTAATGTTATAATTTATTGCTCGATTGAAACGAGAGTAAATTTCGGTCTGTATGGAGCCTGTAATGGGCTTAGACGATCCTCCAATACCCTTAACGGTGGAACAAGACGGGCGTTGATATTCAAAAAATCCTAATTTTCTACAACAATCCCGAGTAATGAAATTGCTCTGAGATGCGCTGTCCAATAAACACCTAACGAGATGTTCATTTCCTTGTGCGTCTATTATTCCCACTCGTGCAGTAGCCAGCAATACAGTACAATGAGTCTTTTATGAGATCGAACAGTTGAAAAGGTACACAAACTACATCAGAATTGGAGCAGCCCGGTTTTGGATCATTCGATTGATCAGCTTTCTGGTTTTCAATTCTTTGGGCATTTTGAGAGTCTGACTGCCCCTTGTGTGATGCACCCTGATCTTCAAAATGTAACATTGTATGATGAAACTTGTCATTACACTTATGACAATTTTGATTTGAATTGCAAGCTCTAGCCTTATGTCTATCACTAAGGCATCTAAAACAGAATCCCTTGCTTTTGATAAAATTGAACCGTTCCCTTACATTCAATTTTTTAAATTCTGAACATTTAAACATATTTCCGTGCGATTGATTATTGCAAAGTAAACATTTAATAGGCTGACAATTTTCCTCTCTACCAGCGCTCATATAGGCTTGCGTCGATCTTTCATTTTCCCGATTGTATGTTTCGAATCCTTTCACCGAGTCCATATCCAGTTTTTTCAATGCAATGTGTAAGAAAATAAAGTCACACAAATTATTTAAATTTACATTTTTTACGGCTGCCACAGCCGACGCAAAATGATCAATGAAGGATTCCAGATTATTGATATTGGCAACGGCAAAGGATTTAAAATCCAAAATTTGATCGATGTATGCAGAAGATATTACTCTTTTGTCGTTATATTTATCGATCAACGAGTTAAAAATAATTTCGTAATTTTCCGGCGATAAAATGATCCCGGCGAACGTTGATTTAACACGGTTACTGATTTTTCCCAACAAATAATATAACTTTTCTGAATTCGAAAGTGTATCGTTATTCTGTACGGTGTTAATAAAACTTGAATAAAATATGGGCCATTTTTTTATTTCCCCATCGAAATATGCCAATTCAATCGGTGGGAGTTTTACAATACATTTTTTCGGTTCACTAGCCACCCGTGAAGTGTTTTCCCGATTTAATGATATTTTTCTTTTGATATGTCCGTACATATCGTCGAACTTGAACAATCTTTCAAAATCAGGTTCAAAGTTTGAATCGATTTCCAAATTTAATATATTTATTTGTTGAGATATGTCCTCATACTTACTTCTAGTCAAGTCTAGAGTTTGAACTAACGAAAGAAACTCCTCTAGAATACTCAGGTCGGAAATTTTATTTGATAGTTCAAATAACTTAGTAAGACGTGCATCTAACGCATCTCGTTGAAACGTCAGTAATTTCAACTTTTTTTCTTTAGTAGTCATAATTTTAGCAATAAATAATTAACCCAAATAATTAATTATAATTTATTTAACGCTATAATTTAATTAACGCTAGCGTAATTGATTAAAGTAAACAATTCTTCAGAGAAGTTTTTCCAAATTAAACTCAATACCAACTGAATTATTATTTCTTGTTTACCAACTGTTATTATAGTGGTCGTAAATACATCGGGCTACCTACTTAACGCTAGCGAAGTATGTACTCGTATTATTAGAATTGAGTATTGAATACAAGTACCTACTTAGACAATACGATTAAATTATTGTCAACCTATAATTTGCAATGAGGAATTAAATGTAATCCGTTTTTAATATAGCTATTTGACGGACTAAATTTTAACCCATTTATAATGCAAATGCCATGACTTTGGTATAAATATTGATTATAGATTGCAATTGCGAACGAAAAAAATACAATATAAACCGGTTCGAAATGGGACCAATTTGATGGTGGTGCGCAAATCCTTCGTTCGCAATTGTGCGGGGTTGGATGCGGTGGTGCGATAAAGTCTAAGATAAACAAAAACGAATTGAATTTGCCTTAGTGATTGCAAGAAGAAAATTAGTGGGAAAGGCCAAAGACTTACCCTGGTCTCGTTCTCCTTAGCCGCTGGTTCCTTTTCACTTATCAGCTTGCAATTCCCTTTAACATTCGCTCACTCAACACAAACAAAACAGTGACATTCACTGCGGCGGGTAAAAAACGTTTCAATAGACGATGTGTGCTCCAAAAAAACAGTCACAGCCGAGTTCAACATATGCGGGTATTCAAGATGACACGAATGTTCGCGGTAAGATGCAACGATAACAATGCTCCTTGTCTTTGGGCCCGTGTCAAGTAAAGGGGACAAAGGGCAAAGGGGAGGTGAAGGGTACACATTTTAAGGCAATTCAATTTTAAAACCTCACGCGCAACTAGATAAGTATTCCATCCCCCACTTCTTCTACCACCAATAACTCCATTGTCGGAACTTTTAAATTTAAAGATTTAGTAGTACACCTCACCATTAATACGGTGAGTGTGATAACAGCCAAGTTGATTCATTTATTGGCGAAAATTGTTACTACCTTGGGTTTTTCTTGGAATTTAGCAAGCGGGCCTAATTAGGACAAAAGGGAATTTTGTAGTCTATATTTGCAAAATCCACCATTGCTGCTACATTACTGCTTTTTAATTATCCTTTCTTGTAAAACTAAAGCTACGCAATGCAAAATGACTCATACATTCCTTAATTGGAGGTAATCCCGTCAATTTAGTCAAATGTAATTCAAATGAACGTCAAATACCATAGACCTCGTCAGTGAACGTGTTTTAAAATTTTAATTTTATTATTACTCATCAATACAAAACACATGAGTAAATTCTAATAATGGCTTCCTTATGTATATTACGAAGTTGCTGATAAGGTGTTTAATTATGTTATGTGTTATATCTCTTGGCCACTGAATATTGAGAGGAATGTGGTGTGTCTTATGCTTGTTGGCCACTCAGACTTTGTGATCAAAGCACTTAAATTTTGTGGAGATTCTCTGAATAAAAGTCTATGAACTAACGAGCTAACCACCACGCCGCGGCCGTTTCAAAGACCTGTGATGGACCACCAAACAACTGGTCTTGGCACAAACTGCTAGCTCCTTCACGTGCATGCATAACCCTTCTGATATTCTGACCCTCGACATGGCCCGACACCAATGTATAGTTCACTTGCGATCGTGTCATGTTTTTCTCGGGCGTCCCCCACTTCTTCCACCATTTACATTCGCTTCATATAATATTCTTCTCACACTCCACTCGAATGTTTAGACTATGTTATTATTAGTGGACTCATTTTGGTTTTTTAATTATTATCACTTCATGTATTATTATTCCTGCTGAGTAAATAAAATATTGTAATATTGACTGAGCATAACGAAGTGCTGTTTTTACTCGACTTTTTGGTATTTCAACTGCCTATCAGTTTATTACTTTCCGCATCCAGTTCAAGGTGGTAGCCGTGTTGGATACTACCTTTTTCCTACTAAAGAAAGCCTGAGTTGACAAAACACGACAGAGTGGCTTTTGCTACGGCAAATTCAAACACTAATGAAGATAAATAATATTAGAGAAATGTTAATATTTGATTGTTAATAATTTACTATGTGCATCATTTTTAATGAAAAATACATGTAGGGCGTTTGACAGTGCAAATATTCGTATACATTTAAAAGTATTAGTAGTTTTTGTTATATAACTTAGTTCACCTTTAATATATTTTTAATGTTGGTGTTTGTTTCAAACATAAATCAATTTGGTAAGCGATATGGGTACCGCCACCTCTATAACCATTCACGGGATAACCAATACTTCTGCCATAGATCACCCCAAGGGGTTTAGTACGTTTGGTGACTTCGAATATGTGCCTGAGTTCATGGGGTGAGGTTTATCCGAGTCTTGGTGGCGAATGCGAGGCCGGTGGAGGGAGATTATTTGAACGCTTCAACCGAACTCTTGACCGCAGGGGAAGGGATGAATTCATATGTCACTTCTAGACACACTGACCCCCAGCTTCATATCTTTTTTCTTCCCAAAACTTCCTCTTTACCCTTTCCTTAAAAATACCCTCCACTTGGCATACCCAACAATGACGTAGGCCCCGAGGAAATTATCGTTTTCCTCAGTGCCTCTTGTATGAAGTTAGTAAAATGATTTTTATGCAATCAATCTACTTTCACTGCGTTTTATGCAGTTACACAACATCAATTTATTCATTAGTTTTTGACAATGTATTCTTCAATGAGGTGTGTAATAAATTAATAAAGTTTTATAATTTCTACCCGTGTTACCTACATTCAATGTTTTTAATTCCGTAATTAATATATTATTCTTTCATATCAAGGGTTGTGTGTTTTACACGAAACAACCAAGCTGTAATAAAAAAAACATTAAGACGATCCACAACGTCGTGTAATATTTTGAATCTGGCCGCCATCAATAACACTCCTTATGTAAATGGCGATAAGGCTTAAATTCCCGCTTAACACCATCAAGCTATTCTGATTTAGGCAAGAAAAAAACATGGCCAAAAAGTGCCTTTTATTTTATTTTGTGGATGTTCAGGCATAAATATTAAAATGTTTTTTAATCATTTTATAAACAACTTAATATGCCATTAAACCATAACAGAAAATGGGTTCGTAAGTCGGATATTTTGAACTTTGAAGCAGTTTTAATCGGCCTTATAAATTATTTTTTTCTGGGCTTATAAAAATACTTACGTTTAAAATACTCGATGATTTCAAAGGCCAAGATGTATTATACTCGCGGTATTTATTTAAAACATCTGAAACATTTCTAGGCGACCAAATTTTCAAACCAAAAACACATGATTTTACATTACCACGTATTGCATCGCCTTAATAAACTTTTTAAATCTCAACGGACACTAGTGATTCCTTCTGCACCGAACACGAAACAAAAGAAAAAGATCTAAAACTTGATAATGTTCTTTTTCCAACTACTAACTACTTTTTTGAACTACTAAGCATCCAATAAAATTGTATTCCGATAATGGGGACCTATCATCCGAAGATAACTTGTAAGCTTATCAGGGCTAGACTACACTGTGACTAGAAAAACTTATGATATCGCATGAATCAAAACTTTGCTCAGAAATCATAATATTACTGATGCAGGTTTTTTTTGTAATCTGTCATTATTTTATTCAGGTGTTGCTACTGTAGGTGAAGTTCCTTGCTACTGCTTTTCAGTTAATATTATGCTTTTAAATGCGTTATTATTGTAACAAATGTGATTGATAAAAATAAGATAAGACTCCATTGAAAAAATTCACAATAAATTCCTAAGATTTATTAACTATAAAGTCGGTCTACCAATTGAAACAATAAACTACAATCACTTGATGAAAGAACTAAACTTATTATTAATTATAGTAATAGCAGTCATTTAGATGCTCCCGTATATCTAGATTGCATGCATTTGGCAATGTTTTCTAAGAAGTAGTAGATAATAGATAATAGATAATGTAGTACACAATAGAGAGTTGCACAGACAATAATTTGAAATTATCAAATATTTCTCGCCGAACTAATTTCTCTTTATATAGTACATATATTTTTATGCATAGAGGGTCCAATTGTGCTATTATATTTATTTATATTTATAACTGGGAATCCTTCCTAGTTGGAGAGTCAAATTTCTAACGAAACAAAATAAATTGTATTTTTAAAAAACACTTTCGATCTTCTATTATTTGTCATTGTAAATAAACATGTAAATATTTAATTTTATTCTAAACATTACTTATTATGTTATCTTACTTCAAAAGGCTTGCGTTTTGTCTCATGGAAAAAAATACTTTTTTAGTGATTTAATTTAGGGTATTATGACGTGTTGCTCTACATTCTTATTTAGTCAACGTTTCGGATAGCATCACATCTGCCCTGTTTATGGACACTGTAGTGCTGGCCAAAACGTTTGCTAAATAAGGAGGTAACGCAACACGGCATAATAACCCAAAAATTCTTAATATATGTACTACCTTATGGGCGATACTGAGAATAATAAAATTTTGAAAGTAAAATACGATAAATTTATACTTACAATCGTTAAAGAGCTGCCCCTGCGGATGATCAAAATCACTGATGAATGAATTGACATTCCTCTTTTTGGCCATTTTTTACTTTCAACTCGAACAAACTCTTTCGAATTGAGATACAATCAAAACACTGGCTTTAGATTTATTTGCAAGCTTTTAACTATAAAAAAATTAAATTACACACTTTGCATTAGTTGAAAAAAAATTGACATAATAACAGGACGTTTTAATTCGTTATGACACATTCAGGAGCGACTTAAATAGAAACACCTTCGATGAACTCTGATCGGTTAGTGAAAAACTTTTCAGTAATTGTTGAGTATTTATGCTTATTTAAATAAGGGGTGGGCTGCAAAAATTGTAATTAACTCAACAAATATTTTACCGATAGAAGCTTGGGTATGTTCGGGCATTTCCTCACCCCTAATGACCTGCCCTTATATCTCGTTCAAGAAGGTGATGTCTTTTTATACCTGTGTTGTGTTTTAAAACTAAAATAATACACATAACAATAAATAATTTCAAGAATCGAAGCAAAACGAGGCCGACTTAATGAATACGCAGAAAATTATGGTAGAGAAAGTCGTGGACGCCCGATGGAGACATGACACGATTAATAGAATCAATTATATGATTCCGAATAACAGAGTATGTACGAATGTGTGTGAAACAAGGAGTGTTTTCCAAGACCGAGTTGTTTGGCGGTTCATCCTCCCTGCCTATTCCTGCAGTAAAACAGAGTGATGGTTGGTTAGTTTTTTTTATAGTGAATACCTCACAAGAGTCCCAACTGCTCCCGTCTGGAGCCAGTGAGACTATGGCATCCCCAATTGGGGGATGTTGTGAGGCTGAAGGTAAGTGGGGAAGGGAAAGAGGAAGGTGGGGAAGTACCTGGCTATTCAGATCTAGTCACTAAACACGGCTAAAGCCATTTGGAGCAACGTTTCAATTCTGAATGGTGGTCTTACACCAGGGCGATATTGTTATTATTAGTTAAAAATGATGCCTGAGAAGCAGAGATGTGCAAAATGGGTACCCAACACCATTTGAAATGCAAAATGGAAATGGTTCAAAACTTTTCCATTTGAAAATGCAAAATGCAAAATGGTTTTTAGAAAAGCATTTCAAATGCAAAATGCAAAATACCTATTTTCAAAATGCATTTAAAATGCAAAATGGTTTCTCAGGTCAAACAATTAAAATAATTATAGAGTTTTTAAACAGTTTTGTCATTTAATAATAGACATCAATGTAAGACAAACATACTACATGATGGTAAAACAAAAAATGCCACGACTACGGATTATGAACCACAAAAAATTTGCGCGGGACAAATGTTGCCAACGTAAAAGCATAGAAACTGCTATCTAAGATGTAATATTACAGCGTCATGGCCCCATGTTCAGTATTTGAATCAGTATTATTTGTAATGGTATCACTCAATTGCCAGGGCTTCTACCAGGGAGCAACTTGACAAATGTAAATTATCTCTCATAGCGAGGTTGAGGACCGACTGATATTTGGGGCTTATGGAATAAAGATGAGTGGAGATAGTAGAAAGAATGTTGCAAAAAATCATTTAAAATGGAAAATGCATTGAGAAAAGCATTTAAAATGCAAAATGGAAAATACCCATTTTGATTTTTGCATTTTGCATTTCCATTTGAAATGGATTTATTTGAAATAAAGTACATCTCCGCTGAGAAGGTTCGACTGTGTAGAGTGCATGGGCGTAAAAAGTTAGTTAAAATAGTCAACGGTTTATTAAATTTTAATGTACTCTAAATTTTCATATTCGGAATCGTCGAATTCCATTTTTCACTAATGAGAAAGAATTATATCTTGTTACATTGACTTTATCACAGTGTAGGTCATTTGATAATGATTTCTAATTTGTTTATAATAATAATAGAAAATACATAATATTAGAAATGTTTTAAACGACTATTTATTTTTATATATATACGCCTAAAATGGCTTTTACATATTTGAAAGAAGGTTGATATTATCATTGTAAATAAGCTGTAAATGCGAAGTTGGTTAAGAGGAACTGCCCGGCCCTTTTCATACAAAACTTAAATTTGGATTTGAGACCAAAATACCCAACAACTGATTTATTATTTTTTAAATCAATAGGTATGTCAGATATTTAGTACGGATGTATGCTATTATATTTATTTGTGTTTTGAATTATAAAATATAGGCCTTTAGAGAGTGTAATTTTTCATGATTTTAGAGTCAGCTTTAAAAATTATTTTTGAGCTGTTGATAATTATTTAAAAAAATAACTCTGTTTACTATAAAAAATATGAGGAAATATAAAATTAAACCTATTAAAAAATGAAATTTGACTGGCGAATATTTCAATTACAGTTGACTGATTTATATTGGAACCCAAATTTGTCGCGCATAAATGAAAATTTCTACCAAAAAACTTTTTTTTTTGCAAAGTTTTATCTTTATTTTATTTTTTCATTATACAAAAATAGTATTATTTATTTTTTTATAATATAATATTGAATACATTGTATGATTTTGACTGTCCAACTAGGAAGGATTCCTGTTTCTGGACAGTCAAATTTACAAGTTTCAAGTTATCCTAGACGAATACAGGATTTAAGACTAGCTAAAATAAGTATGTTAAAACAAAGATACATAAAAAGATACATAAAAAAGATACATAGAGGCGTTCGTGATTTCAAATTACATTTTTTAGTATCATTTCGGAATCAGTCCTGCCTAGATCCAACAACCATTTTGTTACTTAGGGCAAGATATTTTTTTAATTATTAACATTAACTCACAAACATTTTCAAAGTAGCCTCAAAAATCATTAAAATTTATTTGTTACCTTCTTATTAATGTTTAAATGGTGAAGCTTTAGTAGTGCTTTGAGTAAGTTAAATATATATTTATTTTTGATTAATTAATGATCAATTTATAATAATATAATGTAACCTAACCAGACGCCTTGTCATTGATAGTTACTATAGTATGTATTGTGTAATCTAATGTAACCTAAAATAATGTATTGCTATATTGGAACCTATACTAAACATTTATAAGTAAAACATAGACAAATCCAAGAAATAATTAACTAAAAATTCTTCCACAACACAGGTTCGCCTAGTGAGGCAGGTTATGCACAACTTAAAATAAAGTATATTATGCGATTTCTATATAACACTCTTACATACATAATTACTTTTTCTTCTATTAGAAACTGCTCTATTATTGTAACATTATTCTTTCAACAATGTCATTGTTACTAACTTACATATACAGGATTTTCGAATAAGAGGTGTTATTTTGAATAGCCCGCTATTTCGGTAGATGATACTTTTGAAGCTGTCATTTTTTTACATTTGACAAGTAAAACCTACGCCATTAATAAAAATGGAACGATACACGCTTCAACAACGCATTGAAATTATTAAAATTCACTTTAATAATTTGAGTGAATCAAATGCAAATCATCTTGAGTGATTAGGTCCATTTCCACCTCGGTGGCTTCGTCAACAAGCAAAATTATCGCATCTGAAGCTCGTAAAACCCAAGAGTTATTGTTGAAAAGCCTCTCTATACTCAACGTGTGACTGTTTGGTGCGGTTTATGGTCCGGCGGAGTCATTGGACCTAACTTTTTCGAAAATGAGGTTGGAGCAACAGTTACGGTGAATGGATGGCGCTATTTAGAGATAATTAATGATTTTTTATGGCAGAAATTGAATGGTATTGATCTGGACAACGTTTGCTTTCAACAAAACGGCGCTACGTACCACACAAGCAACGAAACCATTGATCTTTTACGATTGAATATCAAAATAACACCTCTTATTGGAAAACCTTGTAGTATACTTTACTTACTAATGATTTATTATAAATTCTGTAATTTTTTGATGAAATAAATAATTTATTTTAATTTGTTCTTTCAAATATTTTTCTGTTTCAAATTTTCGACTGAGAGTTTATTGTCTTCGATGATTGGTTTAAAACAAGGTGCTATATTTATTTAAAAAATATCTTCAAAACTATCTCAAATTAATTCCAAAAACAAAATGGTGTTGTTGCAGGAAGGCTGTCAGGAAAGGTAGAAGGAATGAGTCATGATGATACATTTATAAAATGGTTTATTTTAAATTATTAATACAGAAACATTGGTAGTCATCAGTAGATTACAGGCAATTGTCATTAATATAATAACTTTTGTCAAATTTGAGATAAACAATTGTCTTGTACATCATCTCACTCGGGCACTAAAATAAATTGTCGTGTCAACAATGGAATACAGGAAATTTATTAAAAAGTACAATAATACAGTCAAAAATCATTAATATAATAACTCTCTTCAATTTTAAGATACAAACATTGTTGCATAACACAACTCTCACATAGCGAGTACTAATTTTCCTGTCATTTTATTCTGGACAGTAAAAAGGACGTGGAATCCGTTATTTGTTTCATATAAATTGATTTTTTGTGTTAATACCGCAAAGTTCGTAACCACTCGGAGCCAGTGGGTATACGGCATACCCATTTAGGGGATTTAGTGAGGCAGAAAGGAGTAGGGAATAGTATTGGATAGAAAATAGGACAAATACCTGGCTATACACATCTGATTACCAACTACGGTTAAAGTCATTTCAAGCAACGTAACGGTTCAGAAAATAACAAATTTTGAGGTAGGAAATTCAGCAAGTCTTCAATTAAAAATTTAAAATTCTTCATCTTCGGTTTCGGATTCGGAGCACGAGGCATCATATGCACTTTCGTAGTCGACCAGTTCATTATAGTCGAGATAGTCTTCGATGCCCTGTGGAAAAACACATTTATTAGTATTTTTTAGATAAGATTAACACAGAATCGGTGAAAATAAATTGGAAATTGGCGACAAATTTCACAACAAATCAAGTAGAATGTAATAGAATGAAATCCTCAATAAATATGAAGAAATGTACTAAATTCATGAATGAATATATTCATGTACTAAAGCTAAACAGAAACCACGAATGATTTTATATTCTAGTGATGAACTACGAGTTATTATATTATTAAGTTAAACATATTTTACGACACGACTTCGCTCAGCTTTTCTCTCGATTTAAAAATGGTGTAAAAAACGACATGGATTTTTTTACATTTTGTAGTTATTTCAAGGTATCATAACTCAACATAAAAATGATGCTTTGACGTAAAAATAAGTTCAATGGTTAGAAAAAAGCAGATGTGCATTTGTAATTACCGATTCATCACCGAAATCCATATATGCTTCAGCGTTCACAATCTCGTCGTATTCTTCTTCCATGGCCTCATCTTCTACCACGGGATCAACAGGAAGTCCCTCTGCAATAGCTTCTTCCATACTAATTATTACGTATCCGCCCTCACCTCCAGGCTCGCCAGGTGTCAGGTCGTGCACCAACTGGATATTTGGGAGCAAAGCCTGTGAAACAAAAATATACAATTAGCACATCGCTTATATAAATATACATCGCTACTAACGAAATCTAACTTGACTCTAGGAGAACTTTCATTGGAATTAACAGAGGTAGTAAAGAGTATAAATTTAACTAGCTTTTTGAACTTTCGGTAATATGGGTGCGCACAAATACATTCAAAAGTTGTGTCATGTATAGATCTGTTTTTAGAGAATAAAAACCATAAAACACAATTAAAATTTGAATTGAAAATATTTTATAAATAGGTGGTACTTTTTATGTCTTTTTTCTGAATTTTTACAAATTTGTAAAAGTATTACCTTGCGTAAATGAACCCTGTAGGATGGAACATCCATGTAAGTTTCCGTGTAACGGAAAAAAATCTCCATCCTCTCCCTTAATCGCTCTTCGTAGTCGGGGGCTCTGGGATCTGAAATAATAATTAATTCAATAAATAATTTGTTAAGCAATAGATAGAAGCCAGAGATAAGTTAGCGTCTCAGATGCTGATCGTACTATACAGTAGGGAATATACCACAAAAAATGGCCCAATTGAAAAACATTAAGGTCTCCCACAAATTTTGTTGTGGTATTGAGTTCATAACAGACACCTTTTCATATACTTGAATTTGGATATCTACTGCACAGGACAGCAGCTCCTGCAGGTACACAACCGCTGACCCCCTAAAATTTTTGACTGGGGTATGTTATGAGGCTGAAGGTAATGGGGAAGAGGAAGAGGAAAGTGGTACCTGGTAACTGACTATTCGTATCTGGTCACCATTAAGACATTTCAAGCAACGCTCCAATTCTGAATGGTGGTCTTACAGGGCGATACTGAGTATCTGCCATTCTGGAACGTGCCGCAAACAAACTATATATTATTTAAAATGAGACTCTGGCTTGCCACGGAAGCCGTCAAACAGTTATGTAATCTACTAGAAAGAGTTACAAAGGGAATCGAACCTCGTGAATGTTGTTTAAATACCTGATGTATGGTTGTCGTTGTGCTTAATCATTTGGATAAAATATAGATAGAATATAGATAAAATATAGATAGAATATAAAAATGACTTACCTAGTTCTGGTTGTCCATCTTGGAGCACCTCAGGAACATCTTCGTAAGCATTTCTGATCAATTCCACACGCTCCTCCCTTTGTAGAATCCCCAATGCGATATCTGCCGCGGCGACGAGGGCCTCCATATTCGATTTCTCTCTTTGTTGATCTTGCTGCAAAAAACAAAGAAAAAACTCTTGAAACAAAGTTATTTGCATCCAAAAAACAGAACAGTGACAAAACGGACCGTGGCAGAAAATATATAAATATTCTAATCTACTTTAAAAATTGACAACTGATAAACAATCTCCACCAAAGTAAAAATTTCTCAATAAATATCTATAATTTGCGCTTCCACGTTCTTAAACGAATGTTTTGGACAGCTATACAATGTTCATCATCAGGGTAGATAGGTAGATGTATGATGTCCGAAACATTGACTAAAGCAGGGAGAAGCGCAACACGGTATAACAACCCTAAAATAATTCACTTCAATATTGAAATTCCTTAAGACAGCAAAAAACAAAATTTATTTTCACTACTGCCAAAACTACAATATACACTAAACGTGGTACATAAACTATGTACATGTGTCTATTGAGGATAACGCTTCGAAACACAAGATTCTTTTCATTACAATGCGATATCTATTTTTTGTCTATTTAAAAAGATTTTAATTTTTTCAGGAATCGTACAGGAATCATCCGGATTTTCAATGAAATGACGTATAATTAACAATAGATTTAAAAAAAAATTTAATGTACGCGATAATATTTATTCTTAAAAAGGCAATTTTTAAAATCTTAAGAGAAATTAATAAATACAAAATATATATATGTACGATAATAACCAAAGGGTGACGTTGAATGTAATTGAAAAAATGTTTTAAACAAACTGCCGTAATTATTTAAACTTATTAACATTATTTTTAAACAAATTGAGAAGAGTAAAGTATAGGTACATATGACACAACTATCTCAGCTACACTAATAATACACGATTATATAAAAATGCGTTTTAAAGAATTTTATATTTAATTACCACAAAAAATATTTAATCACTGAAAACTTCTAACTGGAAAACTTTCAACAGTAAGACGTAATAACACAATGTCAATGTCAATACACTCTGATGTTACTTCCTTCGAAGGACTTCACAATATGATGGATGAATTGTAAAAATTAGGCTATTTATACAGTGGCGGGTACCACCACTACTTAAACATTACCGTCAAATAAAAACCTGAAGGGGGTAGGCTAATGGGCTCCAGGAAAAGTGCACGGAATAACCACCACTAATGCATTTGATTCATATATTAAATGATACGATTTATATCAAATGTAATTATGTTTTTTGGATAAATTTGAAGGTCCCGTAAATTTAAAGAAAAATTCACCCTTAACAAAAATTATGAATTTAGAATTAATTAAAAAAGTTAATGAAAAATTAAAGTGTATCAAGCAATATATACTAAAGTTTGGAAAATAGATTTTTTTAAATTATAATTTCTTACATTGCTAAAAACATATTAGGTGTTTTTTTTAGATAAACGTAATGCAACTAGGTACAAATTAATGATCTATCAGCAGGAGAAAAATGCCGTAAAGCCTTTTTTTATTTGTATTTCATGTGAATACCGCACACGAGTCCCAACTGCTCCCTACGGCTTGGAGCCAGTGACACTACAGCATCCCTAATTGGGGTATGTTGCGAGGCTGATGGTAATGGAAGAACCATCCAGAATTGAAACGTTACTTTAAACGACTTTAGCCGTGTTTGGTGACCAGATCTGGATAACCAGGTACTACAAAAAATATAAAAATATTTACCTACGCGTGAAGCTGGTTAAGGCCTCTTAGTGACTTATGAAACGATTTGAAACGGAGATATGTAAGTACGAATGTTAGAAGAGGCGCGCTACTATTAAAAAACGATAATACTTGAGCGAAAATGGTGAAAATATTTAATAAAACAGTACTCGTATGAAAAAGAGCAAAAATCTCTCGACAAATGTTTTACTTGCATTTAAAAATACACTGTGATTATTGTCATGCCTATATCATATTAAATAACAGAAAAAAACAGTTTTAAATAATTTTCGGAGCTTGTTTTTTTTCTATCTAGGGAATTTCATATAATTTAACTTTTCGGCTAAACAAATGTAAAGATATTTATTTCATTTTGTTTTTTTTTTTAGAACTTAAAAAATTAAAGAGTTAACGAGAAACTTGTTATAAATTGCCAAAAGTTGGGTATGCGGGGGTTTAATACTCGCATATTACTTAGAGAAAATATCATATTATTAATTATACATTTTGGTAAAAACTTCAAAGATAATAATAAAATTAATAAACTGTTTGGGGTAGAAATATCTGTTTTTGAAAACGCACTTCAATTTTGGATGACTTTTCTACAATCTTACAAAATTATTTAAAACGTATTTTATACATGTGTTATAAAGCAATTATACAGAATGCACGTTTTTGGCAAAGCCAATACAATCAAAAATCTAATAATGTAAAATTGACATTAAGGGCTTTGACCTTTGTTAGTAAGCCGTGCATTAGTTATGACTCATCAACAAGACTCATTAATTAGATTTTAATGATTTTCAATGCAGCATATAAACCAAATTTACCAAATTACCTAATTACTATATATTTAGCTTCATGTTACGGGATACCATTCCTGAAAGGTTGTTTAAATGTGATAATAAGTAGGTAATTTGCAACAAGAAAATGAAAAATACCCATTACTTCAAATAATAAATAACAATGCCATTAATTTTATTACCTGTAAATGCGTTATAGTTTACGAACTGAAATAATTAGTGTATGTAATTACCCGACAGATGAAATATTTTATTTAATCCTTTCTCTTCATGATAGTAATGGTACCTTCAGTGCAATTAGGAATTTCAGAGAATGACTCATGGGATTAAAGGGTACTTTAAGTCAGTATTTCAGGAGAGAAACGGGATTTTTCCAGGTAATTTGGCAACTACATTAAGTCGACCTTAATCCCGAAATTTTAATCACCTGTTTTCGGGGGAAGCGATACGTTAGGATAGGGGCACAATCAAACACGATAATACCTGCAGGAAAAACAGAGTGATGGTTGGTTAGTTTTTTTTTTATAGTGAATACCTCACAAGAGTCCCAACTGCTCCCGTCTGGAGCCAGTGAGACTATGGCATCCCCAATTGGGGGATATTGTGAGGCTGAAGGTAAGTGGGGAAGGGAAAGAGGAAGGTGGGGAAGTACCTGGCTATTCAGATCTAGTCACTAAACACGGCTTAAGCCATTTGGAGCAACGTTTCAATTCTGAATGGTGGTCTTACACCAGGGCGATATTGTTATTATTAGTTAAAAATGATGCCTGAGAAGCAGAGATGTGCAAAATGGGTACCCAACACCATTTGAAATGCAAAATGGAAATGGTTCAAAACTTTTCCATTTGAAAATGCAAAATGGTTTTTAGAAAAGCATTTCAAATGCAAAATGCAAAATACCTATTTTCAAAATGCATTTAAAATGCAAAATGGTTTCTCAGGTCAAACAATTAAAATAATTATAGAGTTTTTAAACAGTTTTGTCATTTAATAATAGACATCAATGTAAGACAAACATACTACATGATGGTAAATCAAAAAATGCCACGACTACGGATTATGAACCACAAAAAATTTGCGCGGGACAAATGTTGCCAACGTAAAAGCATAGAAACTGCTATCTAACATGTAATATTACAGCGTCATGGCCCCATGGTCAGTATTTGAATCAGTATTATTTGTAATGGTATCACTCAATTGCCAGGGCTTCTACCAGGGAGCAACTTGACAAATGTAAATTATCTCTCATAGCGAGGTTGAGGACCGACTGATATTTGGGGCTTATGGAATAAAGATGAGTGGAGATAGTAGAAAGAATGTTGCAAAAAATCATTTAAAATGGAAAATGCATTGAGAAAAGCATTTAAAATGCAAAATGGAAAATACCCATTTTGATTTTTGCATTTTGCATTTCCATTTGAAATGGATTTATTTGAAATAAAGTACATCTCCGCTGAGAAGGTTCGACTGTGTAGAGTGCATGGGCGTAAAAAGTTAGTTAAAATAGTCAATGGTTTATTAAATTTTAATCTACTCTAAATTTTCATATTCGGAATCGTCGAATTCCATTTTTCACTAATGAGAAAGAATTATATCTTGTTACATTGACTTTATCACAGTGTAGGTCATTTGATAATGATTTCTAATTTGTTTATAATAATAATAGAAAATACATAATATTAGAAATGTTTTAAACGACTATTTATTTTTATATATATATACGCCTAAAATGGCTTTTACATATTTGAAAGAAGGTTGATATTATCATTGTAAATAAGCTGTAAATGCGAAGTTGGTTAAGAGGAACTGCCCGGCCCTTTTCATACAAAACTTAAATTTGGATTTGAGACCAAAATACCCAACAACTGATTTATTATTTTTTAAATCAATAGGTATGTCAGATATTTAGTACGGATGTATGCTATTATATTTATTTGTGTTTTGAATTATAAAATATAGGCCTTTAGAGAGTGTAATTTTTCATGATTTTAGAGTCAGCTTTAAAAATTACTTTTGAGCTGTTGATAATTATTTTAAAAAATAACTCTGTTTACTATAAAAAATATGAGGAAATATAAAATTAAACTTATTAAAAAATGAAATTTGACTGGCGAATATTTCAATTACAGTTGACTGATTTATATTGGAACCCAAATTTGTCGCGCATAAATGAAAATTTCTACTTTTTTTTTTTTTTTTTTTTTTTTTTTTTTTTATTTTTTTTATTTTTTTTTTTTTTTTTTTTTTTTATATATACAATAATATTATTATTGGGTTTATAAAAACAGTTTATTTTTAAACAAGTTCTGCTGTGTAATTATTATTACGCGTGACAGCTGTTTCGCCCTCTAAAGGCATTATCAAACTGTCAAACCTTTAGAGGGCGAAACAGCTGTCACGCGTAATAATAATTACACAGCAGAACTTGTTTAAAAATAAACTGTTTTTATAAACCCAATAATAATATTATTGTATATATAAAAAAATAAAAATAAAATGGAGTTCTACAAATTAAACTTAATAACAATAAAGAAAATTTCTACCAAAAAACTTTTTTTTTTGCAAAGTTTTATCTTTATTTTATTTTTTCATTATACAAAAATAGTATTATTTATTTTTTTATAATATAATATTGAATACATTTTATGATTTTGACTGTCCAACTAGGAAGGATTCCTGTTTCTGGACAGTCAAATTTACAAGTTTCAAGTTATCCTAGACGAATACAGGATTTAAGACTAGCTAAAATAAGTATGTTAAAACGAAGATACATAAAAAGATACATAAAAAAGATACATAGAGGCGTTCGTGATTTCAAATTACATTTTTTAGTATCATTTCGGAATCAGTCCTGCCTAGATCCAACAACCATTTTGTTACTTAGGGCAAGATATTTTTTTAATTATTAACATTAACTCACAAACATTTTCAAAGTAGCCTCAAAAATCATTAAAATTTATTTGTTACCTTCTTATTAATGTTTAAATGGTGAAGCTATAGTAGTGCTTTGAGTAAGTTAAATATATATTTATTTTTGATTAATTAATGATCAATTTATAATAATATAATGTAACCTAACCAGACGCCTTGTCATTGATAGTTACTATAGTATGTATTGTGTAATCTAATGTAACCTAAAATAATGTATTGCTATATTGGAACCTATACTAAACATTTATAAGTAAAACATAGACAAATCCAAGAAATAATTAACTAAAAATTCTTCCACAACACAGGTTCGCCTAGTGAGGCAGGTTATGCACAACTTAAAATAAAGTATATTATGCGATTTCTATATAACACTCTTACATACATAATTACTTTTTCTTCTATTAGAAACTGCTCTATTATTGTAACATTATTCTTTCAACAATGTCATTGTTACTAACTTACATATACAGGATTTTCGAATAAGAGGTGTTATTTTGAATAGCCCGCTATTTCGGTAGATGATACTTTTGAAGCTGTTATTTTTTTACATTTGACAAGTAAAACCTACGCCATTAATAAAAATGGAACGATACACGCTTCAACAACGCATTGAAATTATTAAAATTCACTTTAATAATTTGAGTGAATCAAATGCAAATCACCTTGAGTGATTAGGTCCATGTCCACCTCGGTGGCTTCGTCAACAAGCAAAATTATCGCATCTGAGGCTCGTAAAACCCAAGAGTTATTGTTGAAAAGCCTCTCTATACTCAACGTGTGACTGTTTGGTGCGGTTTATGGTCCGGCGGAGTCATTGGACCTAACTTTTTCGAAAATGAGGCTGGAGCAACAGTTACGGTGAATAGATTGCGCTATTTAGAGATAATTAATGATTTTTTATGGCAGAAATTGAATGGTATTGATCTGGACAACGTTTGCTTTCAACAAAACGGCGCTACGTACCACACAAGCAACGAAACCATTGATCTTTTACGATTGAATATCAAAATAACACCTCTTATTGGAAAACCTTGTAGTATACTTTACTTACTAATGATTTATTATAAATTCTGTAATTTTTTGATGAAATAAATAATTTATTTTAATTTGTTCTTTCAAATATTTTTCTGTTTCAAATTTTCGACTGAGAGTTTATTGTCTTCGATGATTGGTTTAAAACAAGGTGCTATATTTATTTAAAAAATATCTTCAAAACTATCTCAAATTAATTCCAAAAACAAAATGGTGTTGTTGCAGGAAGGCTGTCAGGAAAGGTAGAAGGAATGAGTCATGATGATACATTTATAAAATGGTTTATTTTAAATTATTAATACAGAAACATTGGTAGTCATCAGTAGATTACAGGCAATTGTCATTAATATAATAACTTTTGTCAAATTTGAGATAAACAATTGTCTTGTACATCATCTCACTCGGGCACTAAAATAAATTGTCCTGTCAACAATGGAATACAGGCAATTTATTAAAAAGTACAATAATACAGTCAAAAATCATTAATATAATAACTCTCTTCAATTTTAAGATACAAACATTGTTGCATAACACAACTCTCACATAGCGAGTACTAATTTTCCTGTCATTTTATTCTAGACAGTAAAAAGGACGTGGAATCCGTTATTGGTTTCATATAAATTGATTTTTTGTGTTAATACCGCAAAGTTCGTAACCACTCGGAGCCAGTGGGTATACGGCATACCCATTTAGGGGATTTAGTGAGGCAGAAAGGAGTAGGGAATAGTATTGGATAGGAAATAGGACAAATACCTGGCTATACACATCTGATTACCAACTACGGTTAAAGTCATTTCAAGCAACGTAACGGTTCAGAAAATAACAAATTTTGAGGTAGGAGATGTGAAAATGGGAAGGAGATGGAAATGGAAAGGAGATGGAGATGGGAAGGAGGTGGAAATCGGGAGTTGGAGTTAGGAAGAAGATTGCGAAGATCGGAAAGGTTGAGAAGTACCTGGCTATTCAGATCTGGTCACCAAACATGGCTAAAACCAACATTTCTATTTTAATGGTGTTCTTTAACCATTAAATACTCTGAGTATCTTGTACCACTCTGATAAATAATTTATCTATGTAATTCAGCAAGTCTTCAATTAAAAATTTAAAATTCTTCATCTTCGGTTTCGGATTCGGAGCACGAGGCATCATATGCACTTTCGTAGTCGACCAGTTCATTATAGTCGAGATAGTCTTCGATGCCCTGTGGAAAAACACATTTATTAGTATTTTTTAGATAAGATTAACACAGAATCGGTGAAAATAAATTGGAAATTGGCGACAAATTTCACAACAAATCAAGTAGAATGTAATAGAATGAAATCCTCAATAAATATGAAGAAATGTACTAAATTCATGAATGAATATATTCATGTACTAAAGCTAAACAGAAACCACGAATGATTTTATATTCTAGTGATGAACTACGAGTTATTATATTATTAAGTTAAACATATTTTACGACACGACTTCGCTCAGCTTTTCTCTCGATTTAAAAATGGTGTAAAAAACGACATGGATTTTTTTACATTTTGTAGTTATTTCAAGGTATCATAACTCAACATAAAAATGATGCTTTGACGTAAAAATAAGTTAGAAAAAAGCAGATGTGCATTTGTAATTACCGATTCATCACCGAAATCCATATATGCTTCAGCGTTCACAATCTCGTCGTATTCTTCTTCCATGGCCTCATCTTCTACCACGGGATCAACAGGAAGTCCCTCTGCAATAGCTTCTTCCGTACTAATTATTACATATCCGCCCTCACCTCCAGGCTCGCCAGGTGTCAGGTCGTGCACCAACTGGATATTTGGGAGCAAAGCCTGTGAAACAAAAATATACAATTAGCACATCGCTTATATAAATATACATCGCTACTAACGAAATCTAACTTGACTCTAGGAGAACTTTCATTGGAATTAACAGAGGTAGTAAAGAGTATAAATTTAACTAGCTTTTTGAACTTTCGGTAATATGGGTGCATAATAAAAAGGTGTAGAATAAAAACCATAAAACACAATTAAAATTTGTATTGAAAATATTTTATAAATAGGTGGTACTTTTTATGTCTTTTTTCTGAATTTTTACAAATTTGTAAAAGTATTACCTTGCGTAAATGAACCCTGTAGGATGGAACATCCTTGTAAGTTTCCGTGTAACGGAAAAAAATCTCCATCCTCTCCCTTAATCGCTCTTCGTAGTCGGGGGCTCTGGGATCTGAAATAATAATTAATTCAATAAATAATTTGTTAAGCAATAGATAGAAGCCAGAGATAAGTTAGCGTCTCAGATGCTGATCGTACTATACAGTAGGGAATATACCACAAAAAATGGCCCAATTGAAAAACATTAAGGTCTCCCACAAATTTTCTTGTGGTATTGAGTTCATAACAGACACCTTTTCATATACATACTTGAATTTAAGAATGTCCAGTTTTCTTTCTTTAAACCCTACTGCACAGGACAGCAGCTCCTGCAGGTACACAACCGCTGACCCCCTAAAATTTTTGACTGGGGTATGTTATGAGGCTGAAGGTAATGGGGAAGAGGAAGAGGAAAGTGGTACCTGGTAACTGACTATTCGTATCTGGTCACCATTAAGACATTTCAAGCAACGTTCCAATTCTGAATGGTGGTCTTACAGGGCGATACTGAGTATCTGCCATTCTGGAACGTGCCGCAAACAAACTATATATTATTTAAAATGAGACTCTGGCTTGCCACGGAAGCCGTCAAACAGTTATGTAATCTACTAGAAAGAGTTACAAAGGGAATCGAACCTCGTGAATGTTGTTTAAATACCTGATGTATGGTTGTCGTTGTGCTTAATCATTTGGATAAAATATAGATAGAATATAGATAAAATATAGATAAAATATAGATAGAATATAAAAATGACTTACCTAGTTCTGGTTGTCCATCTTGGAGCACCTCAGGAACATCTTCGTAAGCATTTCTGATCAATTCCACACGCTCCTCCCTTTGTAGAATCCCCAATGCGATATCTGCCGCGGCGACGAGGGCCTCCATATTAGATTTCGCTCTTTGTTGATCTTGCTGCAAAAAACAAAGAAAAAACTCTTGAAACAAAGTTATTTGCATCCAAAAAACAGAACAGTGACAAAACGGACCATGGCAGAAAATATATAAATATTCTAATCTACTTTAAAAATTGACAACTGATAAACAATCTCCACCAAAGTAAATATTTCTCAATAAATATCTATAATTTGCGCTTCCACGTTCTTAAACGAATGTTTTGGACAGCTATACAATGTTCATCATCAGGGTAGATAGATAGATGTATGATGTCCGAAACAATGACTAAAGCAGGGATAAGCGCAACACGGTATAACAACCCTAAAATAATTCACGGCAATATTGAAATTCTTTAAGACAGCAAAAAACAAAATTTATTTTCACTACTGCCAAAACTACAAAATACACTAAACGTGGTACATAAACTATGTACATATGTCTAATGTGGATAACGCTTCGAAACACAAGCTTCTTTTCATTACAATGCGATATCTATTTTTAGTCTATTTAAAAAGATTTTAATTTTTTCAGGAATCATCCGGATTTTCAATGAAATGACGTATAATTAACAATAGATTTTAAAAAAAATTTAATGTACGCGATAATATTTATTCTTAAAAAGGCAATTTTTAAAATCTTAAGAGAAATTAATAAATACAAAATATGAATAAACTATGTACGATAATAACCAAAGGGTGACGTTGAATGTAATTGAAAAAATGTTTTAAACAAACTGCCGTAATTATTTAAACTTATTAACATTATTTTTAAACAAATTGAAAAGAGTAAAGTATAGGTACATATGACGTTCTTCAACTATCTCAGCTACACTAATAATACACGATTATATCAAAATGCGTTAGAAAGAATTTTATATTTAATTACCACAAAAAATATTTAATCACTGAAAACTTCTAACTGGAAAACTTTTAACAGTAAGACGTAATAACACAATGTCAATGTCAATACACTCTGATGTTACTTCCTTCGAAGGACTTCACAATATGATGGATGATCTGTAAAAATTAGGCTATTTATGCAGTGGCGGGTATCACCACTACTTAAACATTACCGCCAAATAAAAACCTGAAGGGGGTAGGCGAATGGGCTCCAGGAAAAGTGCACGGAATAACCACCACTAATGCATTTGATTCATATATTAAATGATACGATTTATATCAAATGTAATTATGTTTTTTGGATAAATTTGAAGGTCCCGTAAATTTAAAGAAAAATTCACCCTTAACAAAAATTATGAATTTAGAATTAATCAAAATAGTTAATGAAAAATTAAAGTGTATCAAGCAATGCATACTAAAGTTTGGAAAATAGATTTTTTTAAATTATAATTTCTTTCATTGCTAAAAACATTTTAGGTGTTTTTTTTAGATAAACGTAATGCAACTAGGTACAAATTAATGATCTATCAGCAGGAGAAAAATGCAGTAAAGCCTTTTTTTATTTGTATTTCATGTGAATACCGCACACGAGTCCCAACTGTTCCCTACCGTTTGGAGCCAGTGACACTATAGCATCCCTAATTGGGGTATGTTGCGAGGCTGATGGTAATGGGGGAACCATCCAGAATTGAAACGTTACTTTAAACGACTTTAGCCGTGTTTGGTGACCAGATCTGGATAACCAGGTACTCCAAAAAATATAAAAATATTTACCTACGCGTGAAGCTGGTTAAGGCCCCTTAGTGACTTCTGAAACGATTTGAAACGGAGATATGTAAATACGAATGTTAGAAGAAGCGTGCTACTATTAAAAAACGATAATACTTGAGCGAAAATGGTGAAAATATTTAATAAAACAGGACTCGTTTGAAAAAGAGCAAAAATCTCTCGACAAATGTTTTACTTGCATTTAAAAATACACTGTGATTATTGTCATTCCTATATCATATTAAATAACAGAAAAAAAACAGTTTTAAATAATTTTCGGAGCTTATTTTTTTTCTATCTAGGGAATTTCATATAATTTAACTTTTCGGCTAAACAAATGTAAAGATATTTATTTCATTTTGTTTTTTTTTTTAGAACTTAAAATCTTAAAGAGTTAACGAGAAACTTGTTATAAATTGCCAGAAGTTGGGTATGCGGGGGCTTAATACTCGCATATTACTTAGAGAAAATATCATATTATTAATTATACATTTTGGTAAAAACTTCAAAGATGATAATAAAATTAATAAACTGTTTGGGGTAGAAATATCTGTTTTTGAAAACGCACTTCAATTTAGGATGACTTTTCTACAATCTTACAAAATTATTTAAAACGTATTTTATACATGTGTTGTAAAGCAATTATACAGAATGCACGTTTTTGGCAATGCCAATACAATCAGAAATCTAATAATGTAAAATTGACATTAAGGGCTTTGGCCTTTGTTAAGAGCCGTGCATTAGTTATGACTCATCGACAAGACTCATTGATTAGATTTTAATGATTTTCAAAGCAGCATATAAACCAAATTTACCAAATTACCTAATTACTATATATTTAGCTTCATGTTACGGTATACCATTCCTGAAAGGTTGTTTAAATGTGATAATAAGTAGGTAATTTGCAACAAGAAAATGAAAAATACCCACCACTTCAAATATTAAATAACAATGCCATTAATTTTATTACATGTAAATGCGTTATAGTTTACGAACTGAAATAATTAGTTTATGTAATTACCCGACAGACGAAATATTTTATTTAATCCTTTCTCTTCATGATAGTAATGGTAACTTCAGTGCAGTTAGGAATTTCAGAGAATGACTCATGGGATTAAAGGGTACTTTAAGTCAGTATTTCAGGAGAGAAACGGGATTTTTCCAGGTAATTTGGCAACTACATTAAGTCGACCTTAATCCCAAAATTTTAATCACCTGTGTTCGGGGGAAGCGATACGTTAGGATAGGGGCACAATCAAACACGATAATGTCGATTCTTGTAATAACAGACAACGGGGGAAAATATGTTGTGCGAAATTTATGTATTTTTAATTACAACATCTCTTATCTAGATGCTTCTATATTCATTCGTTCGTGGTACCTACTAATTATTTCACAAAGTGGTAGATGCTTTCAGTATCTGTTCCGATTGGGAATGCATAAGAGTCTCAACTCTAGTGAGACTGTGCCACTTGTAGCTTCAGGATTGTTGAGATGCTGGTGGAAGCGGAAGTAGGATGTTGAGAAGTACCTATATATCATTATACACCGTAAGTTAAACTAATTTAGTTAGAAATCCATCACGAAGATATTGAGACCATGTTCCACTCTGTTTTAATATGATGAGGGCACGATTGAAGCAAAGTCTTTTCATCCCCATTTTCAGAAATAAATAATGGATTAAAGATTGAATTAGGTACCAATCCTTTTATTCCAATCAAACACGATAAATGTTTAAATTAACCAAAGTGATTCTGAAGGTATGTTAGACTCAGGCCCAAAATATAAGAATTTGTAACACCACTAATTTGTCCAAAAAATTTTTTTTTACGAAATAAATATGTACCTACACAGTAATTCAACAAGTTAAAAAAAAAATAATTATAATTATTCGTTTTAATGTGGTTTTAGATAAAACTTATAAAATAGTCAAATTTTGCATGTACATAAATTTGTGATATGGGTACTTAAATAATATTGATAGTTCTCAACTTAAAAGAAAGATCGAGGTGATTTTTCATATAAACGGCGTTATACAAATTATCAAAAAATATTATTAGTTACAAATATTAGAATGTCTCAAAATGCAAAACAACGCTATAGGGTACAGTATATTTTCTTGGTTTCTTCGTATGGCTGAATATATAGGTACCTACGTAAAATATTAGGTTGGTATCTATTATTTCAGGAAAGTCATTTTGAGAAATATTTTTTTATGTTCAAATCATTGTGGTTTTGGTATTATGTGACGATCTCAGATTTAGCGAAATCCATAATTTTCACCAATTTTTGGTGAAAAATTAAACTACCCTACAACCAATCTTAAACTAAACTAATCTAAAAATTAATCTATAATCTACAACTCCATAACATTCAAATTTTGCGTATTTTTAATAAACAAATGATTTACACAAAATAATTTAGGGTAATTTTTTTGTTTACATATTAATTATACCTAAAACCACTTGGTTTTCTAAAAATAAGTTTAGTTTGGAGATCTCGTATGTTATTGCAATATTTTTTATAACTTTTGGAATCATCACAATTTGTTTTCAGTGTAATCATCTTATATTATATTATTATAATTTTTTGACGTTGTAAAAGTCACGGCTTAGTCATCAAAATATGATCAGCATTTTCGCTCTCTTCGACGTATGATGCTGGTCTGTAATAGCTGGTTCTTTAAATCATTATTTATTTTAAGCAGAGGGAGGTTTTTTACCTCCCCCCTTCATTGAGCCTGTAATTGGTCCTCTGTTTGCCTTTGTAGTTGTCCCTGTTATTCTTTGTATCTTTTTCGATGTCTTTGTCGCTGTCGTTGTTGCTAATCGTGTCGTCATCCGAGCCATTTCCTTCGTCGTATTCGTTTTCGTGACCTTTGCGGTGCTTTTCGCAGTCATGAGATGAATCCTGCAATGAGAGAACAGAAGAAGTTATCGAAATGTACCACAACCTGACTGAAGTAAACGTCTGTAATGTGATTGTGCCAACATATACAAGTACACAAATAGATTTTTTTCTAATTACGTCAGTACAAGAAATATCTATCGTAATGAGTTTAGAAGTGTATGTAGTTAGCCTACAAATTCAACTAATTTAATTAAAAAAACTAATTCTTGAGCGATTTCATTTAGTTTGTCAGCACATCTCACTTAAAGGGGGTCCCTATTATTGGATTTTACGATTCTTAGATTTTTACGGCCAAAAGTATTATCGTGATTTATTTTTGGGTTATTATGCCATGTTGCGCTTCCTCCTTCTTTAGCCAGCGTTTCAAACAGCATTCCAGAATCCATCATATTTGCCCTTATAATGGACACTGTAACGCTGTCCAAAACGTTGGCTAATGGCATTAAACCCAAAAATAGATCACGATAAGTGCTTATTCGTTGTTCTCCATTTAAAAAAATATGAATGGTGTTTGAATTCCACATTTCAAACATAAGTGGTGCCAGTTCATATATTATGCCTAGAACCTGGATTTAATAATTATATTTTCTCCCACACGCAAAATATATGTACTTTTGTTTTAAATATTACTAATTATTTATTTTGAGATTTGTTGTTTTCCGTGTGGGAATATCCTTACTGCTAACCTACACGACAGGGGTACGTGTGACGTCATACCTCTTCATTATTTTCAATCGTTTTAAAAATTCTATCTTTGAAAATTATTTTAATTTCTCGTAGATATGAAAACGACATTAATTAAATATAGAAATAGATGACTGTAACCTTATTGGGGGTATTTAGTGAGGATGAAGAGAGTGCGGAGGGAAAGGAACTGGAAAGATGATAGTTGGGAAGTAAGGATGGAATAGAAAACCTTGATTGATGAAGTATTGTGGCAAGTGTAGTTTAACCTTGAGAGAGTTGTTCACACATTTTTCGACTTACTAAAGTATAGCCGGGATTCACCCCTTGAGCTCCTTCCTTAAACAGGATCTTCAGGTTAGTGACACTTTCCTCCGCTTGTGGAGGAGGAGTCGTCAGGTTGTACACCCACTGCGTTTTCGGAAGCAAGGCCTGAAAAAATCGAATTTATCTTAAGAATCCTGGATATCCATCTACATTATATGGAAGCATCAAGAATCGATTATAGAATTTTAAAGTTAACGAAAACTGAAACGAAACTGGTGAAAAACCACGTTTCAGAAAATAAGTATTGCTTAAAATGGCTTAAGCCGTGTTTGGTGACCAGATCTGAATAGTCATACCAATCTCTCGGTTCCCACTCTATTCAGCCTTACAAGATACCCCTAAAGGACATGTCATAGTCCCATTGGACTCTGGGCGGTGTGTACTATTTATTCACATAGGTAATTTAAAAAAATATTAAATACTGGAAATATTATGGTAGCAGAAGTCGGGGACGCCCGAGGAAGACATGGCACGATCAAGTGAATCAAATACTTGAGCCGGGTCATGTCAAGAGTCAGAATAATAGAAGAGTATGTATGAGACAATGTATGAATGTGAATGAGGCAAGGAGTGTGTGCCAAGACCGACTTGTTTGGCGGTCCGTCCTCTCTGCCTACCCTTGCGGGGAACCGGTGTGATAGTTACTTAGTCATGATTTGCAGACAGTGAGGAGACTACGATATACCAACATTTACTTGAGTGTAATCTCCACACTCAAGTGCATGCTAAACTAATCACTGCACTGTAGTATTATTTTTTTAATACAAGTTTTTTTATAAATAGCATATTTCAGGCGACTAAGTATTGCTTATAATAATTTGTTATCACTGCACTGTAGGGTTCAAAGCTGAACGTTGGAAGGTCTATCGAGAAGAATAAATATATCGTCCTCTCTGCCTACCCCTGGCAACGGTGTGCTGGTTAGATAGTTTAAACACTGTGGATATCATAACATGGTTCCATGATAACTCAACACACTTTTAAAAAGTGATATTAAGTCATTAGAAAAGATGAAAAAAAATAAAAATTTAAACCTAACCTAACCTGACCTACTTAACCCAGTTAATAAAGTTTTTGTTTCATCACTTTCCATGACTTAATATAACTTTTTAAAGATGTGATGAATAATCACTTTGATGATTTATCCGGTTACCCATAACATATTTAAACATCTGTTAAGAGGAAGCTACAAGCCAAAAATGTGTATATTCTTGGTATACCTTATATTGTAGGTAATAGGCATTAAAATCGCTTGACAAACGGAGTCTAGAAACGTTCGATTTCAAGCAAAAACGTGGTTTTTATTTTTTTTCTTAATAATTTCATAATAAAGCAAAAAAGTTAATCAAGTGAAACTGTCGCAGATAATCTTAGCTATAATAACATTTTTTTAAGTTGTTTCCTTTATGCCTTCATACATTTCTGTTGAAAAAAAATTTTTAGTATTTTACATTTATATTTTTTATTTAGTAATTTATTTTTTTATTTGTATTCTACTCAAGCGAAGCGATAGGAAAACCTTCAATTTATCTAAAGCATATTTTTTGGTATTTATAATGTTCACCATTTCGTTATAAAGATTAATCAAAATAGTGATTTGGCATTAAGCTTCGCCTTAACGTACCTCACGAAGAAAGAGACGAAACTCAGGAACATGCTTGAAAGGCTCCATGGCTCGGAAATACAGCTCCACATTCTTCACCAGTTGTTTCTCTTCCTCAGGATACCCTGGAAATAAATACACATCTTTATAGTTGGTATTATGACGGCCTCCGTAGTAGAGGGACGAATCAACAAGTCTTTGGGTCGCTGAAATCCTGACGCACGCAAGTAAATTTTAAATAAATAATTTGTCATTGAAGAAGAACATAATATTAACAAATCTAAACAAAACATGAAAAAGAACAAGAAAAAAAAGACAATATTCTAATAAGTCTCAACAGGGAATCGAACCCATGATTTTATCGGGACAGCGTCTTTATCCACATGACCATTGGGACCTAATTATTGTAGGTCATATTTATCTAATTTTCTTCTTCAATAATATACATTAATGGGTATAACTTCCAAAGGTTAAAAAAACTTGTTCCAAAAAAAAATAATTTCTTTTCAAATTTTATTATACCGACTATGGTTTGGTAAAACCCTCCAGGTAAAAAACTAAAATTTTACAGGAGACGACAAAAATGAATATTTACAAATTTGTAAAACTAATTAAAAATGTTAAGTTTTCATGGCAGTAGTTATTATTATTACTCAACATTTTGATGTGAAATAATGCAATTCTATTTATAATAATGAGAGATTTGAGGGTTGGGTAATTTTTTCTATGCTTTTGTAGAAATATCATAAAAAATAACATTTTTTGTTGTAAAATATGCGATATTCCAAAAAAAAAACTTCATTATGTCGACCATTGAAGATTATTGTACATAAAACCACTGAAATGTAACATTACCAAATATGTAACTTGAATGGCTTTACCAAAACACAGTCGATATAGTTTATTAGTAGCATGTTGGATGATACTCTCAGTATCGCCCTGGAGAAAGATCACCAATCAGAATTAAAACGTGGCTTGAAATTGGTTTAGCCGAGTTTGGTGACCAGATCTGAATAGCCATGCACTTCCCCACCTTCCTCTTCCCATCTCCTTCCCCTCTCTACTACCTTCAGCCTCACGACATGCCCCAATTGGGTATGCGATAGTCCCATTGGCTCCAGAAAAAAAAGCACTCCGAAAATGATAATATCAGGTTCAATTACTTCAGGTAACTATATTTCTGTATCCGTGCATAATCAGATAAAGCCTAAAAAGTTATTTATTACTGCGCCCTTGTGGTGATTTTTTACAAAAACGGCACTCTAAAAATATTCTAATATAATCATAACAGTATCATTGCATTTTTAAACATGTAGGTGAAAACGATTTTTTTTTTGAGAAGAGTAATCTTTGAGTGGAGAATGAATTGGTTATTGAATTAAGATCATGAAGTTGAAAACATAATATAATGATTGATAATTATTAGTGAAGATGATAAAGGTATAATGGCTAGGAAACAATGCATGAATGTGAGTGAAGCGAAGAGTGTGTGCCAAGACACAGCTGTGTGGCGGTCTATCCTATCTGCCTAACCCTTCGATGGAACGTCGTAACGGTGAGTTAGTTTTAACATGATGGAGTAAACAAAAGATATTTTAGAGAGAAAATATAGGCTTACCTTGTATTTCGGGTGGATCATACACAGGCGGTGGATTAAATACAGTCTTCTTAATGCGCCTGGCATATGACTCCTCCACCGCTTGTTCTAGGGGGGACAGGCGGGGGCGTTGCGCCCTCTGACTGGGAGGCTCGGGGGCTACTGTCAGCTTCTCTAGTTCCGCCTCTGCTACCGTCAGCAGGGACTCGAACAAGTTATTTGTCTGCTGAAGAATAAACAAAAATGTTAAAATTATGTGAGTTGTTAAATACCGAGGCAAAATTATTGATACATTTATTCTTCTTGATAGACCTTCCGACGTTCATTTTTGAACCCTACAGTTCACTGTATAGTCCAGCATTCATTTGTGTCAGATTCTAGCATTCATTTGTGTCAGAGTCCAGCATTCATTTGTGTCAGAGTCCAGCATTCATTTGTGTCAGATTCTAGCATTCATTTGTGTCAGAGTCCAGCATTCATTTGTGTCAGAGTCCAGCATTCATTTTGTCAGAGTCCAGCATTCATTTGAGTCAGAGTCCAGCATTCATTTGTGTTAGAGTCCAGAATTCATTTGTGTCTGAGTCCAGCATTCATTTGTGTCAGAGTCCAGCATTCATTTGAGTGTGGAGATAACAATGTATTTATATCGTAGTCTCCTAACTAACTAACCTTCGGGCCGTTTCCCCAAAGGGTGGGCAGAGAGTATGAACCTCCAAACAACTCGGTCTTGGCACACGCTCCTTGCTTCATTCATATTCATACATCGTTTTATGCATACCCTTTTTTATTCTGACTACTGACATGATCCGCTACAAATTCCTCCAATGTCTTCCTCAGGGGTCCCCGACTTCTTCTTCCATTCAAAATTCGTTGATTCGCTCTAATTGCCTTAAACATCTTAGCGTCCCTTTCTTAATCTTACTCATCACGCTTACATCTACCTTGCATTCTTTGCGTATCTCCACCAGACGCGGCTCGCGCTAACGTTCACTCGTGCGCTGAACTGCCAACAAAATTTAACAACATTTTTCAGCTCATCGTATTCCTACATAATATTTTTAATTATAAAATTGAACACAATCTTTAAAAAAAATGTTAAAAATAAAAATTAATTCTAACTAAATATATCAATTTTGTTGAGAATAATTTATTGCGAACACGAGCTTTGCTTCCCGCTGGTAATCCGGGCGATATAGTTAAACTACCCGCTTGGGAATGGTCATTTTGTATGTAGCTCCTATGATACATCGCTAAACCGTCATATGACGCAAAATGGGTACGCGTAGGCATATGGTACGGTATACGGTGTAATATGACACATAGAGAATCGAAAGTTTCCGAAGAAAGGGCTGCAGCGAAGTAATTATTCTTGACCTACAATTTGAACAAGATAGAAATAATATTTCTCTTGTAAAATGCAATCATGAATCAACGGGTCAACTACGTATCATCTTGTAATTCAGCCCTTGGCTTAGGGAACCTATTTGACAGTGACATTATTAATCTTTTGTTTATTTTGCAGTTAAAAATTAACCTTTTGTTCATATGCATTTATTGTCACTTATTGCAAACTTCACATAAATAACCATATCAATAGCTCAGTAAACACCAGTACCGCTAAGTGAAACGTTTGTTAATTATTGTGTTATTATCAGATCTATTATGTTTATAATTATTATGGTATCTCTATTCAATTATAATAAACTTTTAAAATGATTGACGTAATAATAAATGTGGAATATATAATAAAAGGGTTGACAAATTGATCTTCTATATAAATAGGTAAGATACTCACACTTACACATATATTAAGTTTTTGAGGACTTTCTCGATGAACCACAAAACATTCAAATCATACTTGGTTTTACCACACATACGCATCAGGGATCTCATTTCTACAGTATTCAGACTACTATTCATCCTGCCTCTGCCAGTTCCACGCCTCACTGCCATACATCAGGGTAAGTATCAGTACTGCATTGTGGACTGCTGCTTCGCTTCTTTGCAAACTGTGTATATTGGTCATTCAACTCATTCGTATTTCCATCTTGCAATGTTATTTGGTTGTCAAAAGTAAAAGCCACAAAATGAAAACTTTACAGTAGACGATAAAAACGTATAGTGCATTTACACGGATTCATAAAACTAATAAAAAATCTTAGAGTTTGTATGAGTGATTACTTGTTTTTTAATATATTTATTACAAGATAATACATTACAAAATGAAAACAAATTTATAATATATTATTCCCAATGAGTTTACAAAACTCATTTCGGGAAAGACAACATTAGATTCAAGACAAGACAACATAAATACATTAAAAAAATAAACGCAGAAGTTATTTTGGAGTTCCAAAGAAAGAATGTGGCAGTCATTAATAAGACTGCTGAGGAAATAGCTTTTGCCAATGGTTTTTTGTTCGTTGCCGGAAGTTTTAGATTACTATGTAATGCGTTGTATTGCTTATGTGCAATGTATTGTAAGGAGTTAATTCCAAATTAAGTCGTGTAAGTAGATGACGATAAGTGTATTTGATTTTGTGATCGTGTTTTGTGCTGGTGTATGTGGGAATCAATGACTGGTATAGTGTTAGTGTGTGAGGAGTGTTGAATTATTTGTAGAATGACAGTTGTGATGTAATACTTTGGCAGAATCAATTCTATTCAATTTCTTTGCAATTCTATTTATAATTATGAAAAATTAGATGGTTGTTAGGTAAAAATAATTAATAATGTTATAATATGAGGATTTTTGTATGTGAAACCACTGAAACTTTCACAAAAATGTGGCATAAAATTTATGATATTTCTGAACATCCACAAAATAAAATAAAAGGCACTTTTTGGCCATGTTTTTTTCTTGCATAAATCTAAACAGGCGGATGGTGTTAAGCGGGAATTTAAACCTTATCGCCATCTACGTAAGGGTTATTATTGATAGCGGCTCAATTTAAAATATTACACGACGTAGTGCATCGCCTTAAGCCCCCGCCTTCCCAATTTCCATCGATTTTATAACATGTTTATCTTCACATTCGTAATTTAAAAAAAAGTTTTTTGTGAATATAATATCTATACATTTGTAATGCCAAAATTGTATTTATATGAAATTCCCTCGTTAAAAAAAATCGCAAAGTAAGCTCCGAAAATTATTAAAAACACGTTTTTTTCTGTAATTTAATATGACTTGCAGAAAAAAGCGGTCCATTTCTTAGATTCCCAAACGGATTGTGATATTTAGAGCATAGGCGTCGTGTCATGGAATGCTGTCTGTGCACTATCTTTATTTCAATTAATGATGTTTCGATGAACTAGCGTCATTGATCTCTTCGGTACCGGTGCATAGTCGGGAAAGACGTCAAGCGCGAGCCCAAACTTTGTCACAAGAGAGTCGTAGAAACCAACAGTCTTGAAATCATTTTTAGTATACTCCTATAACTTTCACAATGGTCTTACAATATTTTCTAGCTTACAACGCGCACTTTAGGTAATATTTCACTGAATAGGCTGTATATAAATTGGCCAAGCATGTGTACCACAATCCAATTCAATTCTACTGGAGTCTGTTCTCTTGTTCAGTTAATAATTCATGTCTATGTGCAATATTGGGAAACATTTCCCTCCATGGTCCCGTTCCTCTGGCAGTTTCGCTGGAGATTGGTTATGGAATATTTAAAGCAGAGACTTCATTCGAAAGTTACACTTGTTCCTTGCCTCATGTACCCTAAGTACATTTACAGACTACTGGAATATTATATGCTATGTAGAACCCGGACTCTTTATTGAGGAAATTCAGGGCTTACTTAATTTTTTTTGTTGAGGTAGCAATATGTTCATGTGGGTTACTCCAGCTATCTTATTATCTTGTATACAAGGTGTCCCGTAAACTATGGATCACACGAAGTGGAGTGATAGGGGAAGTCAAATGCAATCAAAACTACCCCAAGTATGGTGGTCAAATTCCCTGTTATAATATGTAAGGAGAGAAAGTTCTGGGAAGGAATAAATGTCCAGGATTGACGAATGAATGTTCTATACCTGTTCTATACCGCTGTGTCGCAAGTCAATTGGTCAAGAGAGACCACTTTACTTGATGCATCTAATGTTTCTGTTCCTTTACACTTTACATTAACCTTGACTAATATTTGAAACTCTGTTATTATATCATTGTAGGCCAGCTGCTTCACAGAACTTAAATAATAAAATAACTCGAATAATACTTTCACAGAACATGCAAATTAACTTCAAACCGATATAAAAAAGTTTTTTTTACGGAATGATGATATCTGATAGTCAATTATTCAAATTCATAAAATTATTTTTAAATCTTCTTCGCCAATTTTATACTCAATATATTATTTTAAATTAATTAATTTTGATATCAAATAAAATTTTCTTGCGCACTCCGGGCTATGAACCCGTGACCTCGACAACAGGGGCCCATCAAATAACAAATAAATACATTAAAAAAAATATATATTAAGTTCTAAATCCTTATACCTATACTAAATTTATCATTATTATGAGTAGGTTCAAGAATAGTGTATTCCTTAGAAGTGTCAAGAAAGTAACTATTCTGAAAGTATATCAATGATTAAAAAAATGCCCCTAACTGAATTACATAGTATCGTATAAAATATATCTCTTTTTTTATACATAGAATAACATCTGAGATTTGATTACGAAGACGGCGAGAAAATGTGCTTTAGTTTTATTTGTAAAATACTTGAAAGGAATGAGTGCCCGAGTTCTACCGTACATAGGATGAGCTGAAAAAATATATGTTTACATAACCAGCTTCGGACGGGTGGAGCCGCCAAGAATCGAAAATATAAGTATTATCAATAATTAATATATCAAATTTACATTAATTGGTTTACTGTAATCTTTCAAATTATTTACAAAGTATACTTTAAAAGAGAAAAATTGTTGAAAAAACTTTGGCAAAATGTCGGGGAGAACATTTTTGTTCTAAGGCCACTAGCTTAAACTATAACTATGTATAGAGGTTTAGTTAGAATCTTGATGAATTCAATGGGAGGAAGAATGGTAAAGGGAAAATGGGAAATTATTTTATTTATTGGAAAAGGTATTCTTCTTTCATTTAAATATAAACTACCAAATTAAATTACCGAATAAGCAATAAGCAGTCACACAGTATAGTAAATAGTTCCTAGATAGTTATATTTACACGATGGGAATACGTTCAGATTACACAACAAGATATTAACGAAACTTGAAAGAATTATAAGGTTGATACAATTTCCGAATACTAAGCAATGAGAAGTCACATATTACAGTAAATAATTCTTAGATAGTTATATTTACACGATGGGAATGAGTTCAGATTACATAACAAAATATTAACGAAATGTGAAAGAATTATAAGGTTAATACAAAATACAACGTTCTTAAGAGGAACTAGCCAAATAATTAAAATTAAACATAAAAATGAAAACGGAGTACTTTAAATATAAGTGTATTATCATAAATTATGTTTTCGTAAAGGATGAAAATATTTTATTCACCTTTGATGTATTCGTTGAGGTCTTCAGCGGTAGAGTCATCTGCTTTACAAATATGGTTATAAGCCATTTCTCCGGCTTCGTAAGGATAGTATATTTCTCTCTGAATTCTTGATGATGGTAATTGATTATTTCTCTGGCTTCATAAAGATGGTAATTCTCCACTGTTATCGCTTCAGTCATCTTCGAATAGTAATTTTCGATTTCTCTGATTGCATAGGGATAATAATCTGCCATTACTACAGCATCGTGAATATGGATATCTTCTATGACTGTAGGTTTATGGGGGTGGTAATTTTTAATTGCTCTTGCTTCACCAGCATGATCATCTGTCATTGCTCTGAACGCATATGCGTTCACGTTCATCATCCTGTTCAATGCAGTAAGGGAGGTTTCTTTATTATTATTGAAGTACATTTTAATTTATTTCTTTTCACATGTCAGAAAAAATATAACTCTGACTTTACACACTTTTAATTAAATAAACAATGGGCAGTATTACAAATGTTTTTCCAGTAGAACTTGGTATTTTAAATTATATGAGACAATATGGGCGGAATAAGAAACGTTTTGCTAAAGAACTGTGTATTTTAAATTATATAGTATTTAAGAAAATCAAGAAAACGGCGCAAATTTACTTAAATCACTAAAACTTATAAACTCGGGAGAGTTGCAGTAGCCGCGACTTCGATACTCTCCAGGGAGGTAAGAACAGATTGATTTGATATCTTGGACAATTTATACACTTTTCAACCGAAGTTGCACCAATAAACTCACATAGCAGAAGTATTGTAGTAAAACAATTAGGTGTGCCGTCCGGCAAGAGCCTAATGAGAATTGAGAAATTTAGTTAGGGTCTCAACAAAAATTTTATGACTTAATCACTTACTTATAGATGATTTACTTTCCTGGGAATTAGTTATCCATAAATAGATTTTAATGTATTTGTGTTACGTATATTTACAATGTGTACGTCAAAAGCGTTAATAATTTGTTGTTAAACAAAATAATATAATTTTTTCAACTAAATCCAACAATTTTTATTTTCTGTTGGATTTCTCTTGGCAGAAAAATAATACATCCTTTTCGATTCTTGACGGCTCACACTCGTCTGAAGCTGGTTATTTAAACATAAATACCATCAGCCCATCCTATGTATGGTTGATCTCGGGCACCCATCCCTTGCATCAATGACATTCAAAATTTAACGTCCCTTCTATTCTGACTCTAGACATGACACACTGAAGTATCTGATTCACTTGAACGTGCTGTCAGGTGAATCTCTGAATTAAATCCTTTCAAGTATTTTACAGATAAAACTAAAGCAAATTTACTTGCCGTCTTTGTAATCAAATCAGTTTTTTATGTATACAAATTTTAGATATGGTTTATACGATACTAATTCCCTTAGGGGTATTTATAAAAATCATTTATATGCTTTCAGAAAAGTTACATTCTTGACACTTCCAAGGAAGCCACTATACTTGTACCTACACATAATAGTGGTAAATTTTGTGAAGTACAACCATTCAGAACTACATTCAAATTTTAAAACGGATTTATTTATTATTTGGTGGCCTCCGTTGTTGGGTAGCTACAAATCCGGAGGTCACGGGTTTATATGTCGAAAGGCTCAAGTTAATTTTATTTGATTTCATAATTGGCTTTTTCCGACATGACTTTTATTTTATTTTAATTTTTAATGGTATTATAGGGTGCCATGGTTTATTAAGCTTTATCACCTTCAACATACCAACTAGAACTACTCAATCAAAAATTAATTAGATTACAACAACAATATCAGGACTGAGTAATTTAGAGACTCATTTGTACCTAGATTACATCCAGTTGGCAATAATTTCGCAGAAATTGTAGATATGTTCAACTGCCCGGAATATATTTACAAGAAGGCTATAATAACATACCTGAATAATATTAACATCTAAGTTAAGCATAATACTATTCTCTCGGTGTATTAATTTTAAAATGTATATTTCCAAAGAATTTATCAATTATAATAACTTACATCAGATAGAAGTATTTTAACTGATGTATTATTTTTATTCAAAATTATTAAATCTCTAACTCACAGCCCTGAATTATTGGCATTCATTTGTAGAATGTACCTGCCAGACTAACTCCAAGCAAAGACGCTTTTAAATGTAACAATAACCTCAATACTAACTACTCTATTTATTCACCAATTCCAAGAATTCATCACCTTGCAAACAAACGCTATGAATTTTTTGATATATTTGGTATTTATAATTTTGTGAGTTCAAAATGGCAACTAATTTCAGAACTCGTTATTGAATTTTATCATTTCTTGTATTTAGAAAAAAATCTTTTCTCTATGCATTCTTACGAGTACATACCATATTCATTTTTAGTTTTATTTTGTTTTTAACACAAATATTGTTTTAAAAATAAATACCTTCTGTTGGCACTGTATTTTCCAGTAAATGATGTAAAATATGTATTATGTAAGAGCCCATCAGGGCGTTTAAATTAATAAGTAATTAATTAATTTTAAATAACATGTTGAGTGTAAAATTGTTGAAGAAAATTTAAACATATTTCAATAAACTTAATTGATAGTCCTGTCATCGTTGCCACTATTAAATTCCATGTGCCGACTAGGAATAAGAGACAAAATATTACATTCTTCTGCAATACATACACAATACACAACCAACAATCAGACACACTCACTGACCAATAGGATGCATGATCTAGGCAACAAGTATGGGGGTGATATTGATTTATTTATTGACTCCATTTATAGAACCAAGCATAATCTATACCAACACTTTGTCGAATCCAACAAATTAGAGGAGCGTTGGTAACTTAGTTTTGATGTTTTGTCTTATATGTAGTGTTGTTGTAATTTCTCTTTTACTTTATATTACTCTTAAGTTTTACTAATATTGCTTCATATTTAGTTTTTTTTTATTTAGTTTTCTTTTTTTTTTTTAAATTATTTATTAATATTTTCTCATTATACTTGTAATCACAATTTTACAATAGTGTATTTTGGACCTAATTTACAATGGATTACATCTATTTACTGTCAGTATCTCCTGTATAACACAGGGAGACAGGATAAATCATCAAAATGATAATTCAACACAACTTTAAAAAGTTATATAAAGTCATGGAAAGTGATGAAACAAAAACTTTATTAACTGGGTTAAGTAGATTAGGTTGAAAAATTTTTTTTTTCATCCTTTTTAATGATTTTCATATCACTTTTTAAAAGTGTGCTGAATAGTCACTGTATTGAGTTAGCATAGAACCATAATACAGATATTATCCTATTTACACTGCGGTTCCATGATAACTCAACACAATGACAATTCAACACACTTTTAAAAAGTGATATAAAGTCATTAGAAATGATGAAAAAATATTTTTTTAACCTAACCTAACCTAATCTACTTAACCCAGTTAATAAAGTTTTTTTTCATCACTTTCCATGACTTTTTTAAGATGTGTTGAATTATCATTGCGATGATTTATCCGGTCACCGTACGCTGCATCATGTATCACTTTTATGTAAAAGCCTTTTTAGGCGTATATATATACACACAAATAAATATTACTAATTGACTACCAGAAATCTTCATTCTGTAAAAATAGAGATTTTTTACATCGGTTTTAAGTTAAGTTTCATGTTATGTGAATGTTTTATTTAACTAATTTTATTAATTCAATTCTGTGAAACAACTGGCCTACTATGATATGATAACAGAACTTGAATATGATTTTCACAGAACCAGCTGAAACTTAACGTTGAAGTGTGGTTATAACGTTGAAATTGTTCAAATTCTGTGATACAACCCGTCCTCAGAAATCTTCATTCCCTAAAAATTATAAATTTCGTTTGTTAATTTTCTGTACATTGGTTTTGAAAAAATACAACTATATAAATTAAAATTATATAAATATACTTAGTTATATGTTAGTTTTAGCTATAACGATGGGGTCTTGTACGTGTTTTGATGAATTCAATGACACGAGGGACGAATAAAAAATGCATGAGGTTAGAACTGTATTGCAATTAAATAAATATTATATTAACTAATAAGTGTTATAAAAGATTGCAAAAATTCTAAATCAAAATTGTTTTTATGGCAATATTTACACAGGAGCTAAGATAGTTCAGAGATATGTAATTATTATTAAATGTTATCATACTGGTAAATAATACTCAAAATAAATAAGATTATTTAAAAACGAGAAAGTACTAAATGTAAATAGAGCAAGTAGTAATGCTCTAATAGTAATGTTGGTGCGCATTTTGTTTTCTTCCAATAGTCAAGTATAATTTTTTTAATAAACTTTTTTGGAGGACATTCAAAAAGGTTATCTTTATAACTCCAGTGTTCTTTTCACCGTGGATTCAATAGTTTACATTGATAATAAATCGAGCTGTCATGTGTAGTAATAATAATTACATGGCAGAACTATTATTTCATATAAAAAAGATACCTAAATACAATGACCTGTTTGTAATTACAGATTAATAAATTTAACATTAGGTTTTGCAAATAATATTAATTTACATGAGAACATGTTTAGGAGCAAATCTTCAGTAATACAATAGAAATTAAATTCGGTTCATGAAGTACTTTTTGCATAGTAATATGAAATTTTTCAAATAAATCATAATAGAGTACGTTCCGTTATGACTTGCCATTTTTCTGGCTACAACACATTATAAGCTTTGTTATGCTCCTGCCTACCATAGAACAGGAATTTAAACACCACGCTTGATTGTTGTACGTGCAACTGAACGCAGCTAGTGAAAAATGCTGGAAGTAAGAAATCAACCGTCATCGACTCAATATCGAATAGTCATTTACTTGAGAGAAAACCTCAGTAAAACTCTATATAGTCGATTAACTGTCCGCCGTTTAAGGCAATGATTAATTCTATCATGAACAGTGTTTTAAATTCGTTATTGATCAACTTCCGCTTCTTCTATACGCGAATTAGAGATACCATCGTAAAACTCATCCCAATACGACATAATGGAAGATACCGCATACCGCTGAAATATAAATATTCGCAGCACATGATCGCTGATTTTGTGTGCATTAGTTCATGTTTAAAAGTGACTTGTGATTCATACGTTCATCGAACATTCTTCACAAGTGCGGGCCCCGCTGGACATCAATATACGAAAGAATCATCAAACCTGGTAAGTGCAGAAATCTTGCGATTACTTTGTGTGTTGGTTGGGGCAGCGCAATTCCTACTGAATCGCTAGTCTTCCTAGAAAATAGAGAGGATAGAACGCCTTTCTTTGCCCATATTACGGTGACGCAACATACAGCATATTAGTACAATTTTTGGTGCCGAAACAACAGGGAAAATCTAAATATCAAACATTTTTGTCATTCAAACAATGCTATGGAATGTTAGTGAACAAATACTAGATTATTCATTAGGAAATTACTTACATAAAGGACGGGTTGTTTCAGAGAATTTGAACAATTCTTCAACTTTTAAAGTTAATTTTAAGTTCTTTTCAAGTTCTGTTATCATTTCAGTTCTCTTAAGTAACTGGCCTACAATGATATAATATATCAGAACTTAAATAGAACATTCACAAAACTCGCAAATGAACGTTGAAATTGTTCAAATTCTATGAAACAACCCATCCTTATTATTCACACAGTTGCAACCTACCGACATATCGTTCAAATAATTTAATCTTTCTTTTTACATTAAACTACGTTTCACATATTTATTGTCACAAAATGGCGACGAAAATACAAGTATTGCGCCGGCAATGGACATGAGTTAATAATAGATTGATAAAAACCTAAGAAATTGTGCTATCTGCTCGTCAAGATAATTTTAGCGCATTATACTAGTCTGGAAAGATTAGTAATGATTTTGTCAATCCCATCTTTTTTGGGCGACATCAAACAATGGCGTGAATTATATGATATGTTTAATGCATTGATTCATGAAAACAAATCATTGTCAAACATCGATCGTATACAACATTTGTTTTCTTGTTTGTCTGGTTCAGCTAAAAAAGACTATAAATAGTCGCGCGTAATCGTAACGCGTGCGAACTTGCATTTACGTGTTCGCGGTAAATTTTTTTTTCCAACCAACAAAAACCGTCTCCACGAAGAAGTCCACAGACTGAGGGAATTAGACACCAAATTCTTCACCATTCTTCAGTCTTCTCAGCACGCTCTTGTAGAACAACCTAGTAAACAGATGCACTCCATTTTTCACTCAAGTAAACTGCAGAAGTAGACTCATAACCAACCGGATTTGCGCGCAGTTCCACCGTCGGAATATTGTCTCATTGATGTAGTCTTCATAGATGTTAATAATTCTAACATTCTCGGGGAATTGGGATGGAATTGTAAGCCACCAGACATCCCACCCGTTGACACCTTCGGCCAATGGGATCGGTGCACCGAACGATTACCGCTCTGGAATCCATTCGAAACAAATCGAAGGGTTTCAGTCACTAACATGGAATCGTGTCAAATATTCAAATACATGACTTTTAATATAATTCTGAAATCGGATATAGTGCTTCAGTACACTTGCAAACCATGGACGTGGACGGCAACGTCCAAACATATTAATTTGCCCGAAATCTCGAGTCGCCCCCACAAGTATTTCATTGCTTCGCCTCAAACTTTGCGCGTCAGTTCAATAAAACTGAAACCATTTATTGAAGTACTGTTTTCAAAAGTACTTTTTCATATAAAAAATTAATTTGTATTTGAGACTGATTTTTTTATTTAAATTTAAAGCAAATATCTACAACAGATACGTGCTGCTTTATTAATGTGTGTTAAGGTATATTAGATTTTACGGATTTTACAGGAAACTTAAAAAATAAAAATTGAATCTGTGTGATATAAAATAAAAATGGTAAAAAAACATTGAAATACTTGTAAATAATTTTAAATACAAACGACCGATTTACGATGAAAACCAATTTTTTAATGCATAAATTAAAATTTCTACAAAAAACTTTTCTACATTATAATTTGTGTGTTCATTATATTAGCGTAGAAGGGCAGGATTATTTTTTTTATAGTTATAATTAACTCAAAATAAAAAGAGAAAGTTGCCTCTAAAATCGTGCAAAATTGAATTCTTTTACGTCTTATATATATCATAATTCAAAAAATAAATAAAATAGCAATCGAGGGTTTTTTTGCATATTTATGCAAGTTTGCAAAAAAGTAGTAAAATGAGGTGTAATTTGTCTGTTTCGGCTAGAAAACGTATCTTTTTTTACTAAATCAAACAAATCTCTATAAAAATATTTCACATTTCTATTATTTTGGGCAATCTTGCGACCACCGAGAAAACCTTAATCATGGAAGAACTTGATATGAGTAGTGGGACCATCGTAAATTACCATTACGCTATCGTTCAGGCCACTTATGTAGAATCAGTAATACCAATTGACAGAAATCATGTTCTTGAAATGGCTGTCATCCCATACAACGAAAGCGAATTTTCACTTTACGTACATAAAAAAATTCTCAAATTGAAAATTTTCCAAATGCAGTCAGTTTCATTTTATAGTAATTCAGGTAAATCAAAAGTTTTAATGTAAAAATATTTCGTATTAGCCGTGGCCAGCGATCCCAAATAATTACCTCTTCTTCTTTTGTTGTGGCAGTAATACCGAATATTTATTTACACGTGGGTCAAACCAGCCATTTTGTAAATAAGATGTCCCGTAAACTATGGATCAAACGAAGTGGAGTAATAGAGGAAGTCAATTGCAATCAAAATTACACAAAAAATTAATGATCTATATGTACATATATGGGTTTAAAAATTGGACCACTATATTTGGGGTGATTATCATTGCAATTGAGTATATAATTTAAAACCTTTAGTAAAATTATTTTGCGTAAAATTATTTTTTAATATTTCGCCACGAGAATTGTACAAATTCTTCCAAAAAACGTCACTTTCTGAATGACAATTCTTTTTTAAAACTTTATTCAGACGGGTTGGTACTATAATATTGAAAAAATACCAATAAAAACTCCAAATAAACAAGACGATTTCAGGTATAATAAAAATAATCTTTATTAAACAAACATTTACAGAGAGACGAAATAGAAAACGGTTGTGTTAAATCAAGACTGTGCTCTCAGGTTCAATTAACGATAATTTAACTTAAGCGTTGATATCTCCCTGAAATTTCTCATTTTTTCGCTTCATTGCAGTTGTCTTCTACCCGTTTCCGATTCTAACCAGGTCGTCACCTTATCATATTTATGGTCGACCTCTGGCTCTTTTCCTCAAATAAGAACGTAGTGGTGTCTTAGCGCATAAAATTTAATTTGATGCGAATATCAATACATTTAACAATAATAATTATTATTTTTATTGTTATCTAGCTTATTATGAAGAAAGGAATATAATTGTACAACACGTATAGAGATATGATATATTACCATCCTTATGAAGCCGGCGAAATGGCAGAACACCATCACTATGAAGCGATAGCAATGGAGAATCACCATCCTTATGAAGCCAGAGAAGTGGTAAATAAACATCCTTACGAATTCATAGGAGAGAGGTCCGCCAAACAACTGGGTCTTGGTACGCGCTTCTTGCCTCATGTGCATTCATACATCGTTTCATATATTCTATTATATTATTCTGACTCTTGACATGGCATGACTAAAGTATCTGATTCACTTGATCGTGCCATGTCTTCCTCGGGCGTCCCCGACTTTTGCTACCATTCACATTTGCATCGTATATTCTCCTTACACTCCTTTCTTCGCTCATTCGCTCTACATGCCCAAACCATCAAAGCGTCCCTTTCTTGATCGTCCTCATTACGCTTACATCAGCCATGCACTATTTGCAGATCTCCACATTCCTCACACGATCATACATGGTTTTACCACACATACGTTTCAGGGATCTCATTTCAAAAGCATTCAATCTACTTTCATCCTTTCTTTGTCAGTTCCATGCCTCACTTCCATAGATCAGGGTAGGTACCAGCACTCCATTGTGGACTGCTAACTTCGCTAGTTTGGACATTTTTTGTTAGCGCCAACTGCGTTCAGTCCTCTATTAATGGAGTTACCTGCATTTACCCTTCTTTCTATATCTCTGTCAGCCTTCCTATCTCTCGTAAACATGTTTCCTAAATACACAAACTCATCCACCTGCTCCAAATATTCCTTATTCGCAGCTATATTGCACACTGTTTTCGTACTCTCTCTTTCAAACACCATTACTTTAGATTTACTTACATTCATCATTAACTCATTCTTCATGCATACTTTCATCCTAGACACGAGAGACTGCAGATCATCCATACGATTAGCAATGAGATATTAAATGGTAATAAATTTGAAATAAGATAATTAAGTTATAAATTAATTTTAAAATTGTTGACTCATGGAGAGTGTGTGGAAGCTGTTGTTGGACATCCTGAACGTGTGCAGGTCGCGTGGCTCCCACAAGCTCGCAATCTTCTGTCACATTCAACCAATCGAAATATTTAGCGACTACGCGCCCGGTACTCTTCTTCCAATAAAAAACAAACCTCTGCATAATATGCTATTTGGGAGGCGGGTATCGGTACCGCTGCCCGGGAACCATTTACTGGATAACCATCACCCCTGCCATAGGTCATTCCAACTATGCTATGAAGAATGGATTTTAATTGTAACATTATATTCGACGCTTTTTTTATTGAAATAGGTAAAATATGCGATAAAATGCTTTTTCAATGTTTATACATGTAATTTTATTCATACCACATTATTAACCCCATATCAGGGTTACTACGGATTAATCACTAAATTTACGATCTCTGACTAAGCCAAGATCATAACCATCCGCCAAGAATATCAATGGTAGTTTTAACTATAACAATGGGGTCTTTATGGTATTTTGAGAATTCAGCGAGGGTAGGGATGGATTGAGGAAGCATGCAGGTAGAAATATATTAAATAAATATAATATTAAAAAATTCAAATTCATGTTTTATTCAAATATTACAAAATTACTTAATTTTTAAAATAAAAGAGTCAGTTTAATATAAAATAAGTAGTTAAATAGTACACATTTTTAAAGTTCCTATGGCAATATTGATACGCTTACGAGCTCAAGTTCAGAGATATGTAATTAAATATTATCGCACTGGTAGATAGTATAAAAATTATACAAGATTCTTAAAGAACTACAAAGTACTACATATAAATAGAGAAAGAAGTAATGAATTATTTTGTTGCATATTCAAGTTTAATATCTGCTTTCGGAGGACATCTACGAAAGTTCTGTTTATAACCTAATATGAACTTATATAATTTAACATTGATAATAAATGTTACAAACGGAAGAAAAAAAAAAAGTACAGATATTTAATATCAGGTTTGATAAATGTGTATCATTAATTTCCCTAGGAATAATTTTATGAGCAAATGTTCACTTCAGCACAATACAAATTATGTATGAAATTTTACAAATTCATTCTAAAGCAGATTTGACCTATTCGTGGTGATAGTCGAAGAATTTGTTGTAAGCGATTTGGAAGGAATTGTCGAAGTTCAACAGGTTCATCGGCTTATCCTCGTCTCCGTCTTCTTCATCTTCATCATCAATTGAATAATCCTAGAGAAGAAAATAAACATTAATTAATGTGTTCAATACAAGGATAATATTAAGAGGAAGGACAAGCTTTAATTTTAATTGCGAACAACTGATTTTCGTTGGAAGGTTAATTCTTCGTATATTATTGAAAATTGAGACCAAAAAACACATTTTTAAGATGTGTTATTGTGGATCCTAGAAATAAATGGATAAAGGTTTTGATTAAATAAGTAAAAAAACTAGACTAAATAACTAACTAAATAAGTAATAAGTAAAACAAAACTATAGTAAAAAATCTCATTAGTAAATATTTAATCCACCCGGAGTATTTAGGCTATCTTACACTTAATGACCCCTAATAACTTGGCAGACTCGAGTACGTGCTCGTGGTTCTTTATTTTGTTAATTTGGTCAACGGAAATAAATATTTTTGTCATTAGTTAGTTTTATTTTCGTTGTGAGCGTTTTTTAATTGTATTTTGTTGTAAGAATAACTGCAGAGTATGCATGAAAGGGAATGAAACAATGAGTGTATGCAAAGACAGTCTCTTCCCACCCCTGCGAAAAATACGTGGTGTTTACTAAATTAGATTCATACCTAGATGCTAATTTCTTTACTTATTTAAACAATCGTACAACATTACAGATAACTAGTATATTTGCGTAATCAATTTAAAATAGGTTGTTTCAAAAAAAAAATTGCCGTGTAGTATTTTAACGGAAAAGGGCTGTTTCGCCTTGCGAGGGTGTTAATTTTTTGCAGATATTCTTAATTGGGACCTAACCCTTTTTTATCGGAATCTTAAATAAAAACCATATTATACCCATTCCATATTTTATTTAAATTCGAACTCCCCAATAATATCGTGAACCTATTATAGGTAAAAGTTTGTGAAAACACGAGTAAAAATTGTTTTCTTTGACAGTTAGTTATATATCTTCCCGAGGGTCTCGGACATCATCTGCCTTCCCTTGAACGATACATATTCTTTAGACACGCCTTTCTTCGTCCATTCATTTAAGAAACTAATTTTTCATTATGTGGGAGAGGAAGAGGAATATCGTATAAGAATAGGAGATGCTCCCTACTCCCTGTTTAATACTCGCTTATTAATTTATCATATTTTTATTTTATTATTTCGGTTCGATAATTCTGGCGGTAATGAGAATATTTTTAGTGTTGGTTCCAACATGGGCGCAAATGAATGTAATGTTGATCTTGATAGAATATAATGTTTTCATTTATACGTCGGTAAGCTCTGACGAGTAATTATTCAGAAACAAGATTTGATCAAAAATAATACGTCTTGTATGCAGGGACTTTTTGGAAATTTGTGAATTTTAATGGAATTGGTAAAATTGAAAAAGTGTAAAATTACTTTAATAATTTATATGATTGTGATTGTGACACCTGTGATTGGTGGAAAGAAATCCAATTCTCAACAAGGTTCCCTTCACTAAATGGAACCTTGTTGAAAAACATGTTTTTATAATGGATGTTTCTGTTTAATACCTGAGCAAGTATTTTAAACCTTTGTTGCAAATGAATCGGTGAACTTATATGTAAGGTGGACAGAGCTTCAAAGAGAAAAAAATACTTAAAAATTGATGCAAGTGAAATTTAAATTATTACTATCTAGATTTGTTATGAGTTTTGATGGATTCAAGGAGAGGAAGTATGAGTAAAGAGAAAATAATTTGTTATAAAAGGTAGTCATAATAAAAATATTTTTAATAGTAATTAATAATTTTATTTATATTGGAAAAGGTATTCTCCGGTACTTTAAATATAAACATATAAAAAAATGACCGAATTGTAAACAACAAGCAGTCACATAGTTCCTATTGAGTTTAAAATATACGATGGCAATGAGGATTACATATAACACGATATTAAGGAAATGTGAAAGAATTACAACTTAAAAAATACGTAAACTTCTATAAAATAAGTACGCGTAATAAGTGCCAACGTATCAAAATTTTTAAATAAATTATTTAATAAAATTTAAAAAGCGATAATTGCTATAACGTATTTACATTTAATTCTTAGTAGGTACACATTTATAAGTATAAAAAATAAACTTAAAAATTAAACTAGAGTTATACAAAATAAATTTAAGACCGATAAATGCTACTGTGTATATACAAATCATAACCTTAGTAGAATTAATATTAAATTTGTAAAAGAAGACGGAGATATACGCAATAAATGTGAAACAATAAATAAGTAGTGAACAAGAATATAGCAAAGTATCATTTTGGCCTGTTTTTTATCCTTCATCAGATTAGTCGAAGAAGTCGTTGTAAGCTTTATGGAAGGACTCGTCGTATACTGTCTTGTCCCTGAGGACCATAACACCACGGTCTGAATCCACGCGGTGATTAATGCCATAATCCTAGGGAAGAAAACACAAATTAATATTAGTTAACAAGCTTGGAAAGTGTTTATTTAAAAGCAACACTCCGAGAGTACATATCATTTAGATGTAAAGGGGTTTTTAATGTTTTTAATCGGGAATGACAAGATTGTTAACACATGTGTACGATATTCTCTATTGTGGTTTGTTTGATATTGGATGAAGATGGTTTACCGTAATATTATTTAAGGGATTCATCGGCTGGGCGTATTGTATGTCACGGAAAGCTGCGCGAGACATGGCACGAACATCTCTACTGGTTAATTCATAACGGCTAAAGATGTTAAAGTATGAACCTGGAATAAAATAAACACTAATTAGATTATGGTTACAAATTTTGTTAATAGGTTTTGTTAATGAGTTCAGTAATGGGGGTAATATTGAATGTTGCAATAAACAAATAGATAATTAGAAGAGGGTGTTCATAAAATATTTTTTAATAAATGAAAGTTTATAAAAAGGTTCTACAAACTTATCCAAGATAAATTTCAAATTCAATTTCAGATCAACAAACGGAAACATTGACTTTCATACCTAAATTATCAGACACGCCCGCAGCGGAGACGGTGCTTTCGCCGAAGAATGTGTTTAGGTCACGTGAATCATCAACATACGGATAGTATGTCACTCCTCTGTCTTCAAATGGAATGAAATTATCTTCATAAGACATGTAAAATGTGGTGCCTCTATATTCGTATGAATAATAGGAATCCATTATTATTAAAGTAAATTTTTTTTCACACTTTCACACAAATGAGTTAAAATAATATTAAATATAGTTCCTTTAAGATAACTTATTATTGGCTTTAATTACATCAACATATGCACAACGCAAACTTGAAATATCAATCAACACTTGACACAATTTTCACTTTAAAAACTTGTTAACTCGGGAGGGTTGCAGTAGTAACGGCTTCGATGCTCTACAAAGAGGTAATGACTTTTTGACTTTTGAAATATTGGCATATAGAGCTCCGGGCCAAAAAGGCCCCTTTCTCTTTCATCATGATTTTAAAATTGGTTGTAGGATAAATTTTAATTTAATTTTGGTTGTGTTTTTAAAATATTTTTGCAAGGAAACATGGCTGCAATATGGGGGATTTAAGGTTTACGGAGGATTTGTTTGGGTTTTTTAAAGGTAGTTATTTCATTTACATCGTACTGTGCGAGACAGTTGATGGACGCGTTTTCATGGGTGGGGAGGCCCGCATAAAATGTTTCCGCGAGACTTAAGATATGGTCTTTAAGGAGGGGAACTTCAGAGTCCCGATGTAGTTGAGCAACCCTCATCCATCTAGGAGCTCCCAGGGCAATGCGTATGGCTTTGTTTTGAAATGTTTGTAGTCTTTTTAGCTGGGGCTCTGAAGCGTGTGCCCAGATAGGGCTAGCGTAAGTGAGTTTAGGTCTTATAGTGGATTTATATATTAGTAGTTTGTTCCTTGGAGATAATTTTTTGTTATTTTTAGATATCATGGGATAAAGGGCTGCAAGAGTTTTATTTGCTGAATTTAGAGTTTCTGTTATATGCTTTTTCCAAGTTAGTCTGCTGTCTAGAGTTATTCCGAGGTATTTAATGTTTTTTTTCCAAGGTACGTTTTCGCCGAACAAGTGGATGTTAGGGGGTCGTTTAGGGCGTCTACGGGAGAAAACACAAGCGGCGCTTTTTGAGGGATTGATGCTAATTCGCCATTGTTTAAAAAATGATTCTAGTTTCGACGCGTGGTCTTGGACGCGTCGTGTAGCGGTCATTTCGCTTACTGAAGTCGACATGACTTCAGTGTCGTCTGCAAATTTGCCTATTTTGGTTTTTTTGGTGCGAAAGTTATGAATGCTAGGGCGGGGGATATCGCTTAGGTATATATTGAAAAGAGCTGGCGAGAGAATAGAGCCTTGAGGGACACCTGCTCTTAGCAATCTCACTGTGGAAAAAATTCCATCTAATTTGATTCTAAATTTACGGTCTTTAATAAAATTAGCTATGAGTTGAAGCATTGAAAGGGGGATACCGAGGAGGTACATTTTATAAATGAGACCTCTGTGCCAGACTTTATCGAATGCTTTGCAGACGTCTAGGGAGAGGACTACAGTGTGTTGGCGAGAGTTGAATCCGTTTGTAATTTGTTCGACCACCCGCAGAAGTTGGTGGAGAGTTGAGTGGCCCGATCGAAAGCCGTGTTGAAAGTCGGGGATGATTTTTAAATCGTCGACTATTTTTTTCAATCTAGCGAGGATAAGCTTTTCAAGAATTTTACCTGCACAGGGAAGCAGGCTAATCGGTCGGTGGTTTATGGCTTGAAGGGGGTCTTTACCAGGTTTAGGGATAAGGATAACGTCTGCAGTTTTGTAGTCTTTTGGGAATAAACGAAGTCTAAAGGATGCGTTGCTGATGGCTGTGAAAGAGCAAATGGCTTTGGAGGGGAGGCATTTTAAAATTTTATTTGATATTAAGTCGGGACCGGGAGATTTTTTTGTTTTCAAAGATTTTATAATTTTGGAAATTTCTTGAGGGGTTGTGAACGGGATTGGATTGTCTGTGGGGGTTTCTGTCAGGATGGATGAGACTGTTGATTCTACTGTTGAAACGAATTGAGGGTCATCGTAGGTCGTGGTCGGGGAAAATTGTTCTTCGAGACTGTCGGCAAAAGTCTCGGCTTTGTCTCTAGAGGAATACACTGTGCCTTTTGGGCCCGTAAGGGGACTTATTCTGGTCGGGGGTTTTCTAAGGGTTTTGGAGAGTTTCCAAAAGGCTGTTCTGTCGTCGTCGAGAGTGGAGATGAAGTCGTGCCACTGCTCGTCTCTGTATTTTTGGAGTTCGACTTTTACTTGGTGAGAGAGACGATTCATACGAATGCGATCGATCGGGTTTGAGAATCTTTGCCATTCCTTTCGGGCGAAGTTTTTTTCTCTTATAAGTTCTTTCAGTTCTGCGGGAAGGTCGGGTCTGTGTTTATCATTCGCGACTTCGACGGTGGCAAGGTCTACGGCTGTTTTTATGTCGTTAGTGAAATTTTTAGTGGCTAAATTGAGGCTTTCTTCGTCGGTAATTGATGTTTGAACTTTTACTGATTCTAGTAGTTTGGGGAGTTTTTGCCATTGAATTTTTTTACGTGTGTATCTATGTGAAGGTACTGAAGGTAGGGAGCCGTCGGATAAAAACAAGAGTACAGGATCGTGGTCAGAAGATAATTTTTTAACAGTTTGAAGGGTGTAGAGTAAGGGGCAATTTTTCATTATTATTATATCTAAGACATCTGGGTCGTGATTTGCGTTTTTGGGGAAAAATGTGGGAATATCGGGGGCAGATACTATAAGTGATTTGTCGGCTACGTAATTAAAAAGAATTCTACCCTTAGTGTTAGTGGTTCGGGAATGCCAAGAGTTTTGATTTTTTGGACTATTTATACGGTTCTCAAGCGAAGTTGCAACAATAAACGTATTAGTAGAACAATTACTCCGCCCGGCACGACTTGGGGAATTTAGGGTTTTAAACCACACTATAATCACTTTATCGATTACTTATCTATGACTCACTTTCATGGGAATTTGTTTTCCATAAATGGATTATAAAATGTGACCGTCCAAAACGTTAATTATTTTTTGTTAACGTCAATAATAAATATATTTTTATTATATTTACTCTTACTGTTTTAAATTCTGTTGTCCTTATTTAGACATAGAACTCCCTCAAATAATACATATTTTTAGATTCTTGGCGGTTAGTTAAATTAAAAGGTCATCAGCCCATCCAATGTATGGTCGAACTCTGCTTATTTTTGCGTATCTACAACCCCACAAAATATATATAATGGCACATTACTTCAACATGATGAATCATTGTTTCATCATCGAAAACATATGCCATTCCTTGCTTCGTGCATTTGAGCATTGCACTGTTTACCTCCAGTCTTCACGTAAGACTCCCGCGCATGCGCGAACGACTAGTGCATATTTCGTTACGAACAAATCTTAACAGCATCGGATGAAGATTGATGCCATAGTGTCACTGGCTCCATACGCTTGGAAGCCGTTGCAACTCTTATATGGTACTCGCATAAAAAGATCAAGTATTTTAGTTACTTATTTATTTTTATATTTATTAATCTTAAGTTAGCTCACATCTTCGTGTGTGCTAATAGTTTTATAAACATATAAACATGTACATTGTTTGGCAAACATAATCTTTCTTTAAATATTTCAATAAAGTCACAAAAAAAGAAACATTAATAATTGAGATAGACATATTTTCTTAATTCATTTTTGAACTTATTAATATTTTCTATCACAGCAATTTCCTTCGGGATTTTGTTATAGAGTTGAACGGCCTGGTACATCAGAGATTTTTGGGTGCTTGTTTTTTTTCTTGTTGGCAATCTAATTTGCTTAGAATTTCTCGTCCCGTGTCCGTGTATCTCGTTATTGTAATTTATTTTTCTTTTCAGTTCCTTAGACATCATCCCTAAGTTAATTTTATGTATAAAAATAAGTACATTCAAATACACAGTTTGCTTCACCGTCAAAATATTCAGCTCCTTTAACATGTCTCTTATCCGTGTGTATATATTGCGCTTAAGTATTATTCGCATCATTCAATGTATTGTAGGGGCGACGCACAGTGGTTGCAAATGCATATTGCCTGATAAATCTGTAACGTCTTTGTTCCTTATCATAAAAAAATAAAATTTTGTTTATTTAGTGAATTTTTATAAGCATTCTTTATATATTCAGTCAGGAAAACAAAATCATTTTTTTTACTTTAAAAAAATTCACTTGTACTAATAATAATCTAGAATTAAATATGTAGGTAAAACATGTATTGTGTATCCTTTATTAATCATACGGGCATTTGTATGCTAGAAATAAATGGATCTGATGAATAGAACAAAGAATGCAGAACATCTTCGTTTGTTTGCAGATCTTGAACACTTTCTAGCATGGTGTAACGTATACATCTTATGGACCTTATTTCTAGATTCCTGATTAATTAACTAATTTTTCCAGTAATGTAGGCCTCACTGGGTGGCTTGCCCGTGCTGAGGCCTAATTACACAGTATTCCACGATTCTTCATTTGAGCCTATACATAATATTAGTTAGTTTTGTTCACGTTCTACTTAATACGACATTTTAATTTTATTACGCATTTATTTATTATTTAATTGCCAAATCCTGGAATGCGCATGAATTTTTTTGTTTATGTTTTAATAAATTATTCATTTGAAATAAAATTATTATCTCTCTATTGGTAAACGACCATTCAGAATCTCAATATTGTTTGGTGACAAGATCTGAATAGCCATATACTCCCCCACCTTCCTTCTCCCCAACTGCTTTCCCTCCCCATTATCATAAGTCTCACAATATGCCCCAATTCGGGCTACATATTCTCACGGACTCATGAAGGTAGGAAGCCGTTGGGACTCTTGCGGTACTCACATAAATAAACTCCTTTTTTTGTTCCTCGTCACAGATGTTATGTCATTTTGTATACTCCTTTGCGTTGTTATGATTAAATTCAATGTGAAGACATTTGAATAAATTTGATAAATTAACTTTTAGAAATCAGCATTCCCTCAAATTTACGAATTTCGTTTGTTTCATTTCTTGTATTGATTTGAAAAAATACAACAGTAAAAATAAATATTATGTAGGTAATTTTATTTGTTTTAAATACATCTGTGCTTTAAAAATTCCAAAGTATCTCCGGCTTCAGATGTAACTATTTTGTCTTTAAGTAGGTAAATTCAAACCTACAAAAAAACATACTTTTTATTTCTTTAATTGATTGTTGTGGGATTCCAACCCGCTTTATATTGTCTATAATTCTGTGATTGCTTTTTTGATAATTTTTTTTACTAGAGTGCAAAACTGAGTTTGCTGGATTGTACTGTAGACTTTTAAATGAACCCCATACCAGAGTAAATACCTACTAATCACCAAATTTACGATCTCATGACTAAGCCCGATCTTAACCTTCCGCCAAGATTGCCAATGGTAGTTTTTGCTATAATAATGAGGTCTACTAGGTATTTTGGGAATTCAATGGTAGCCGTGATGGATAAAGGAAGCATAAGGGCAATATATAGCAATTAAATTATTATGTTTTATAGGGTATATAATTTCATTTATTGTGGTACATACTAGTTATAAACCTGTAAATACTTATAAACGGATGATAAATTTAGATAAGATAATTATGAAAATAATTACAAATTTTAAAAATAATTAATTTCAATAAGTAAGTGAGATTCTTTTTTTTTCATTCTCGGGAGAGTGGTTTTAAATTGTAACGTTATTTTCGATATTTTTTCGTTCAATGAGAATGGAATAATGTGTGTGTTTTTAGTATTTAGGACAGGAATTTTGATCGAACCATATTTTGAACCCCATACCAGGGTTAATTCGCAATAATCAACAAATTTACTTTCTCGTGACTAAGCCAAGATTTAAACCATCGGCCAAGATCATTGGTAGTTTTAGCTAAAACAATGGGGTCTTGTAGGCATTTTGGGAATCCAATAAATGGAGTGATGTATGAATGAAACATGGGGTAGAAATATACTGAAATTAAATAAATATTACATGCAAATTTTAAAATTCATATTTTATTCAAAGATTACAACAAAATTAAATCTATATAATACAATAGTCTATAATAATCTATATATAAAATAAGTATTTAAATAATACACTCATTAAAAAAAATCTACAACAATATTTACACGCTTACGAACTTAAGTTCAGAGATATTTAATTGCAAATTATCGTACTAAGTATATATTTAAATATAGGCTACTTAAAGTACGTTATAAAAGTATATGTAAATAGAGCAAGTAGTAGTGATATATTTTGTTTCAGATTGAAGTTATCTGTTTTCGGAGAAATTGAATTTACATTGATAATAAATGTTGATGTAAAAAAAAAACACAGATGTTATACACATTTTATTTAATGCAACCAAAGATATTAGAAGAACGAGATATGCTATGTTGGCCGCCGGACCATAGCCGGAGTACTACCTAATTAGGGTACTTTGAACGGTATCGGGACGTGTACGCACAGAAATCTGTTCTATGTATTAGTGCGGATACCTTAGCGATGCCTTAGCGTAAGCGAAGGTGTGCAGTAGTATTGGTGAACAAAACCGGCGACACTCGGCAAAACAATTCCACTCAGTACGAACTGCGCATAGCACATCTCGTTCTTCTAATATCTTTGAATGCAACATTACACTGTGTGAATAGCCCTTGGGAGCTATCATGCGTACTAATAATAATTACATAGCATAACTTGTTTATAAATATTAAAAAATAACTTTAATTTAAATGCAAAAATTGAGAGTCAGTTAATTATAAGAGTACAAAATATTTAATATTAGGTTTTATAAATATGTATCATTTCCTTATGAATATTTGTATGAGCAAATGTTCGGTTCAGTACAATTAAAATTAAGTTACGTTCTAGAACTATACACATTTGGTTGTCAAAGAATTCAAAATAAAAAACACATTAAAATAGTTTCTATATCAATATTTACACCCTTACGAACTTCAGAAGTTCAGAGATATCTAATTCAATATTATCGTACTCAATATATATATACGAGTATAAATATAAGCTTCTTAAAGTACGTCAGACAAGTATATATAAATAGAGCAAGTAGTAATGTATTATTTTGTTGCAGATTCAAGATTAATATCTGCTTTTGGAGGACATTTATGAAGATTCTATTTCAAACCATTTCTTTAATTAAATCAAAATTTGAATGATTTCCATTGAATATAAATATTACAAAAGCAAGAACACAGATGTTGAAAAATTATGCATATTTTATTTATTGCAAAATTACTCTGTGTAAATGTCCCTTCGGAGCTATCATGCGTACTAATAATAATTACCTACATAGCAGAACTTGTTTATAACTATTAATAAATTTGAAAAAAAAGCTTTAATTTAAATACAAAAATAGAGAGTCGGTAAATTATAAGAGTGTTTAAGTACAGAAGTAGTATTTAAGTACAGATATTTAGTATCAGGTTTTGTAAATATGTATCATTAATTACCTTACGAATATTTTTACTATCAAATGTTCGGTTCAGTACAATACAAATTACATTACGTTCTAGAACTATACACATATTATTAAATAAGTTTTTAAAATAATACAAAATAAATATGAAGTTTTACAAATTCATTATAAAGAAGATTTGACCTATTCGTGGTGATAGTCGAAGAATTGGTTGTAAGCGATTTGGAAGGAATTGTCGAAGTTCAACAGGTTCATTGGCTTATCCTCGTCTCCCTCTTCATCTTCATCATCAATTGAATAATCCTAGGGAAGAAAATAAACATTAATTAATATATTGAATACAAGGAAAATACTAAGAGGAAGGACAAGCTTAAATTTTAAATGCGAAGAACTGATTTTCGTTGGAAGGTTAATTGTTCGTATATTATTAATTTAAAATAGAGACCCAAAAACGCATTTTTTACATTTGTTATTGTGGATCCTAGAAATAAATGGATAAAGGTTTTGATTAGTGTGTAAGATATTCTCTAAAGCAGTTGTTGTTTTAGAAAAGGTACATTGTATTATGATTACTTACAATGAATAGGGGGTTCATCGGTACGGCAAATCTGTCTTCATAGAAGACTTCACGAACCAGTTCATCATCATCATCATCATTTTCATTATCATCATCATCACTGAGGTCACTGCTGAAGCTTGAACCTGGAAAGATAAGAAAAACTCATCATTAAAACAAGTATGTAATGTTAATTTTGAGAGATGTGAACACATCGTTAATAGAACCTGCGATGTTTAAAAATTTGGGAAGGTTTTGGATATTTAGTTAACTTTTCCTATAATCACATGAGTGACTAGTATTACGCCCTGTATAGTAGCTAGTTGAATTTATTCTCTAAATACAGATCAAGTAAAAAATATATATATATATATATATATATATATAACGATGACGAGAAAATAATTTATCCAGAAATTAGATGAATCAAAAACCTTTTGCAGGTTTCTCTGGTTTTAAAATTCTATTATCTTTTTTCAAATGTAAAAAGATTTACTTACATAAATGATCGTACGTGCTGTTAGCGGAGATGGTGCTTTCGCCGAAGGATGAATTCAGGTCTCCATCAAAATGCTCATCTTCCATTGAATTGATTCGTTCTTCTGCCATAGAACTGGCTTCATCATGATGGTCATGCGCCATTGGTCTGGCCTGATGAGGAAGCTCCTCATCCATTGTTCTGGCTTCGTCTACAGCAAATATCATCAGGTACCAGGGTGCGGAGGTGTCTCTCCCATTGTTATTGATGCTCATTTTACCAGCTTTTTCCCTTCACACGTCGGATACAAATATTAAACTGACTTTAAATGTAATGCAAAACTTATAACTTATTTAACGAAATACAATATTTTTAGGTTTGATCTATTTGATTAGAAGAACTGAGTGTTTGTGGTGGTATTTATAAAACCAAAATAAATTTGGGCACAATTTCTGCTAAATTATCACAATAAACGGTAAAAACACAAGGATTTATCGGAGTAACGTCTTTGATACTCTTCAAAGAGATAATGATAGAATAATCTATATGTTCAACTATTTATACGGTTTTTAATCAAAAATGCACCAATAAGGTCATTAGTGGAAAAATTAATCCGCCCGTTCCTATTTGGATTTTACGACCCCTAATGACTTGAACGCGTAGTTTTCTATGACTCATTTTCTTATTAATTGTTTTTGTATTACGCATTTTTTGGAATACCAGTCGGAATCGTCCCTTTCGATTAATTTCTGAAAACTTCTATCAATTTCTCACAACAATTGTAAAATCATTAGAAGTTCTATGAACGGTAGATCGCGCGTCAAAAAAACACAAATTCCTAAGAAATCATAAAATTTGTAAGCTCGTACCTAAATACCCACCTTCTTAATTATAAGCCATTACATATTTTATTTATCCTTTTATATTTCATGGAAGGAATGGTAAAAATTGTTCCAAAAACCTCACTATCCTCGTGACAATATTCTATTCAAATTTTATTCAAGCGGGTAGGTCCGCAATATTGATAAAAAAGCACTTAAAGATTTTACAAAAAGAAAATTATCTTTACTGAACCGACGCCCACCAACTGAAACGGAACGCACAGACAGACAAAATGCAAAATGGTCGCTTTAAATCAAGACTGCCTTTTCAGATCTGGCAACCAAATACGTCTAAACACATTTGAGGCAAAGTTTCGTTATGTAAATTAAAAAATAAAATATCATAATAGTAGGTTTTTTCGGTAAAATTTCTTTTTACATACTACAAATTTGTGTTCAATCGTAAATTCATTTATTATGTATCGAAGTGAAATTAATTTTGATAAGGCCCATCGGAATGATTTTTTCTTAATTAACATATTTTATTTCACTATAAAAAGTACCAGGTAGGGTTAAATATATTGTTTTAAAACATTTCTATAAAATTTGTGTCTAAAATCATGAAATTGTATAATATAGGTTTATATTTTACAATTTAATTTATAAATAAATAAAGTAGCACATATCTCTATTAGATATTTGCTACACAATTTGCTGATTAAAATCATATTTTTTTAGTTTGGACAAATATTTTGGCCTAAATTTTGTATGGAAAAGGCCGCTTTGCCGTTTTTTGTTTTGTCTCTTGGTTGGCTAGGCTCGTAGCAACTTTAAAATTTGTGTACGATTTTTTTTAAATAATATTTTAAAACTACGTGATGTAGAATTCCGGATAGTGGCAATAAATTTCCTTAGCTAAAACATGCTGTTGTGTGCGAGAAAGTGCTTTCTTAGAAAGATTCAGCCAAGTCTTCATCAGAATGGTCATCTTCAATATTGCTCAGGTCTCATCTGCAACGAACATCTGCGCAGACTTTTCATGAATTAATTCAATAACTTGAATTAATCTTGAGGATTACAATAATGACGACAATAATACACAATAGATGGGCATTTTTAATTGTTTTCGAGTAATATCTACTGTTTTCGATCAAAACTACAGTAAAAAATCTCATTAGTAAATATTTAATCCACCCGGACTATTTAGGCAATCTTACACTTAATGACCCCTAATACCTTGGTGGACTCTAGTACGTGCCCGTGGTTCTTTATTTTGTTAATTTGGTCAAAGGAAATAAATATTTTTGTCATTAGTTAGTTTTATTTTCGTTGTGAGCGTTTTTTAATTGTATTTTGTTGTTAGAATAACTACTCTTCAGTTGCATGAAAGAGAATGAAACAATGAGTGTATGCAAATACAGTCTCTTCCCACCCCTGCGAAAAATACGTGGTGTTTACTAAATTAGATTCATACCTAGATACTAATTTCTTTACTTATTTAAACAATCGTACAACATTACAGATAACTAGTATATTTGAGTAATCAATTTAAAATAGGTTATTTAAAAAAAAATGCCGTGTAGTATTTTAACGGATAAGGACTGTTTCGCCTTGCGAGGATGTTAATTTTTTGCAGATATTCTTAATTGGGACCTAACACTTTTTTATCGCTTTTATTTAAGAATCTGAAATAAAAACCATATTATACCCATTCCATATTTTATTTAAATTCGAACTCCCCATAATATCATAAACCTATTATGGGTAAAAGTTTGTGAAAACACGAGTAAAAATTATTTTCTTTGACAGTTAGTTACATATCTTCCCGAGGGTCTCCGACATCTTCCTTCCCTTGAACGATATTTATTCTTTAGACACGCCTTTCTCCGTCCATTCATTTAAAAAACTAATTTTTCATTAAGTGGGAGAGGAAGAGGAATATCGTATAAGAATAGGAGATGCTCCCTACTCCCTGATTAATACTCGCTTATTAATTTATCATATTTTTATTTTATTACTTCGGTTCGATAATTTTGGCGGTAATAAGAATATTTTTTAGTGTTGGTTCCAACATGGGCGCAAATGAATGTAATGTTGATCTTGATAGAATATAATGTTTTCATTTTTTCGTCGGTAAGCTCTGACGAGTAATTATTCAGAAACAAGATTTGATCAAAAATCATACTTCTTGTATGGAGGGACTTTTTGGGAACTTGTGAATTTTAATATAATTGTAAAATTTAAATATTATTTTTTTGGTGAACTAAAAAGTCTAAATTACTTTAATAATTTATATGATTTTTTTTTTAACTTTAGGTAAAATTTAAAAAGTGTAAATTACTTTAATAATTTATATGATTTTTTTTTAACTTTAGGTAAAATTTAAAAAGTGTAAATTACTTTAATAATTTATATGATTTTTTTCTCTGAATCTTTCGATTCGTTCAATCTGTGATTGGTGGAAAGAAATCCAATTCTCAAAAAGGTTCCCTTCGCTAAATGGAACCTTGTTGAAAAACTTGTGAATAGGGCTTCATAAAGAAAAAATACTTAAAGATGCAAGTTAAATTTGGGCATTAGGAATTAGGTAAAACCATGTTATCCAAAGGGGCCTATAGAGTTTTTTGATGGATTCAAGGAGAGGAAGTATGAGTAAAGGGAAAATAATTTGTTACAAAAGGTGGTCATAATAAAAAAAAATTTAATAGTAATTAATAATTTTATTTATATTGAAAAAGGCATTGTTCGGTAATTTAAATATAAGCTAACAAAAATATGACCGAATTGTAAACAACAAGCAGTCACATAGTTCCTATTGAGTTTAAAATATACGATGGGAATGAGGATTACATATAACACGATATTAAGAAATTGTGAAAGAATTACAACTTAAAAAATACGTAAACTTCTATAAAATAAGTACGCTGAAGTGCCAACGTTTTGAGGTTTTCAAATAAATTTTAAAAAGCGATAATTGCTATAACGTATTAACATTTAATTCTTAGTGGGTAAACATTTATAATAGTTTACCCACTAAGAATTACGATGGCAATGAGGATTACATATAACACGATATTAAGGAAATGTGAAAGAATTACAACTTAAAAAGACTTCTATAAAATAAATACGCCGAAGTGCCAACGTATTAAAATTAAACATAAAAAAATAAACAGAGGTTTTCAAATAAATTTTAAAAAACGATAATTGCTATAACGTATTTATATTTAATTATAAGTAGGTAAACATTTATAAGTATAAAAAATAAACGTAAAAATTTAACTAGAGTTATACAAAATAAATTAAAGACCGATAAATGCTACTGTGTATATAAAAATCATAACCTTAGTAGAATCAAAATTATATTTTTAAAAGAAGACGGAGAAATACGAAATAAATGTAAAACAATAAATAAGTAGTGAACAAGAATACAGCAAAGTATCATTTTGGCCTGTTTTTTATCCTTCATCGGATTAGTCGAAGAAGTCGTCGTAAGCCTTCTGGAAGGACTCGTCGTATACCGTCGTGTTCCTGAGGACCATAACACCACGGTCTGAATCTACGCGGTGATTAATTCCATAATCCTAGGGAAGAAAACACAAATTAATATTAGTTAACAAGCTTGGAAAGTGTTTATTTAAAAGCAACACCCCGAGAGCACATATCATTTAGATATAAAGGGGTTTTTAATCGGGAATGACAAGATTGTTAACACATGTGTACGGTATTCTCTATTGTGGTTTGTTTGATATTGGATGAAGATGGCTTACCGTAATATTATTTAAGGGATTCATCGGCTGGGCGTATTGTATGTCACGGAAAGCTGCGCTAGACATGGCATGAACATCTCTACTGGTTAATTCATAACGGCTAAAGATGTTAAAGTATGAACCTGGAATAAAATAAACACTATTTAGATCATGGTTACAAATTTTGGTAATAGGTACGACGAGTTCAGTAATGGGGGTTATATTGAATGTTGAAACAAACAAATACATAGGTAAAAGAGGGTGATCATAAAATATTTTTTAATAAATGAAAGTTTATAAAAAGATTCCACAAACTTATCCAAGATAAATTTCAAATTCAATTTCAGATCAACAAACGGAAACATTGACTTTCTTACCTAAATTATCAAACACGCCCGCAGCGGAGACGGTGCTTTCGCCGAAGAATGTGTTTAGGTCACGTGAATCATCAACATACGGATAGTATGTCACTCCTCTGTCTTCAAATGGAAGGAAATTATCTTGATAAGACATGTAAAATGTGGTGCCTCTATATTCGTATGAATAATAGGAATCCATTATTATTAAAGTTACTTTTTTTCACACTTTCACACAAATGAGTTGAAATAAAATTAAATATAGTTCCTTTAAGATAAATTGGTTTTAATTACTTCAAAATTGGCTTTAATTCCTTCAAAATATGCACAACGCAAACTTGAAATATCAATCAACACTTTACACAATTTCACTTTACAAACTTGTTAACTCGAGAGGGTTGCAGTAGTAACGGCTTCGATGCTCTACAAAGAGGTAATGACTGATATTGGATTTGGATTTGGATATTATTTATGTTCAGAGTTCCTAAACCTGAGCTTACTGACTCTAAGGATTATCTAAAGATACTTTGCATGGAATTTATTTTTATTTTTTTTAAATTGTTCGAAATGAAACTTAATATACTACACTGCAACTTGAGGCAGGATTTCACTTCTTGCGGAGGATTATTTTAGGTTTTTTGTATTTAAAGTTTTCATTCTCGCTATATGTAGCGAGAGTGTTAATAGTGGGATTTTCATGTTGGGCTAATCCGGCATAAAAATTTTCAGATTGAGTAACAATTAAATCCTTTATCAGAGGAATTTTTGTGTCATTATGGAGAGTGGAAACCCTGATCCACTTTGGCGCATTCAACACAAGTCGAATGGCTTTGTTTTGGAGGGTTTGTAGTTTATGAGTGTTTGAGCGGCATAACCCCATACAGGTGCTGCGTTTGTGAAGCCCGGCCTAGTGGTCGTCTTGTAGAGTAGTAATTTATTGTCTGGTGATAGTCGAATTTTTCTACCTAGCATCGGGTAGAGTGCAGAAATGGACTTATTTGCTGATTTTACTTTTTCATTAATGTGTTTTTTCCACGTTAATTTGGAGTCTAAAGTTAATCCGAGGTATTATATTGATTTTTCCCATGGGACTTTCTCCCCAAACAGTATTATGTTCGGGGTTTGTTTTGGTCTTCTACGTGAAAAGATAATTGCAGCACTTTTAGTGGGATTTATTGAAATTCTCCACTTTTTACACCATTATTGAACTAGTATGGCTTGAAGTTGTACGCGACTTGTAGCAGTGGACGCGACAGTTGAGCTTGACATAATATTTTTATCGTCTGCGAATTGGGTGATTTTAACATTATGGTTCATTGGTTTAGGAATATCGCTAGAGTAGATATTATAAAGGGTTGGAGACAGCTGACCTCCTTGAGGAACACCGGCTAATAGAGGTCGTATCGAGGAGAAAATATCGTCAAGTTTGACTTTAAATGTACGATCGGCAAGATAGCTATAAACGATTTTTATAAATGATATAGGGAAGCCCAGAAGGAACATCTTATACAGTGGGCCATAATGCCATACTCTGTCGAAAGCTTTGCTTACATCAAGCGAAAGTATCACTGTATGTTTATTTATATTGAAACCGTCCGTGATGTGTTCGACCACACGGAGAAGTTGATGGAGGGTCGAATGACCAGCTCTAAAACCATGCTGAAAGTCTGGTAAAATTAGACATAAATAAATAAACTCACATAAATAAACTCATTTTTTTATCCTCATGACAGATGTTATGTCATTTTGTATACTCCTTTGCGTTGTTATGATTAAATTCAATGTGCAGACATTTGAATTAATTTGATAAATGAACTTTTAGAAATCAGCATTCCCTCAAAATTAAGAATTTCGTTTTGTTTCATTTCTTGTATTGATTTTGAAAAAAATACAACAGTAAAAATAAATATTTTGTAATTCTATTTGTTTTAAATACATCTGTGCTTTAAAAATTCCATAGTATCTCCGGTTTAGGTGTAATTATTTTGTCGTAAAGTAGGTAAATTCAAACATACTTTTTATGTTTTTAATTGATTGTTGTGATTAATTCTATACTATCGTACTCAATATATATACGAGTATAAATATCAGCTTCTTAAAGTACGTCAAACAAATATATATATATATAAATAGAGCAAGTGGTAATGTATTATTTTGTTGCAGATTCATGTTTAATATCTGCTTTTAGAATACATTTATGAAGATTCTATTTTAAACCATTTCGTTATTTTAATCAAAATTTTAATTTTGATTAAAATAACGAAATATTGATTATAAATATTACAAAAGGAAGAACACAGATGTTTATTTATTGCAAAATTACACTGTGTGAATGTCCCTTCGTAGCTATCATGCGTACTAATAATAATTACAAAGCAGAACTTGTTTATAACTATTATTAAATATTAAAAAAAGCTTTAATTTAAATGAAAAAATAGATATTTGGTTAATTATAAGAGTATTTAAGTACAGAAGTAGTATTAAAGTACAGATATTTAGTATAATACGAATATTTTTATTAGCAAATGTTCGGTTCAGTACAACACAAATTACGTTACGTTCTAGAACTATATACATATTATTATATAAGTTTTTAAAAGAATTCAAAATAAATATGAAATTTTACAAATTCATTCTAAAGCAGATTTGACCTATTCGTGGTGATAGTCGAAGAATTTGTTGTAAGCGATTTGGAAGGAATTGTCGAAGTTCAACAGGTTCATTGGCTTATCCTCGTCGTCCTCATCTTCATCATCAATTGAATAATCCTAGGGAAGAAAATAAACATTAATTAATGTGTTGAATTCAAGAAAAATAAGGAAGGACAAGCGTAAATTTTAAATGCGATAAACTGATTTTCGTTGGAAGGTTAATTGTTCGTATATTATTCAAAATTGAGAACCGAAAACGCATTTTTTAAGATGTGTTATTGTGGATCCTAGAAATAAATGGATAAAAGATTTGATAAGGGTGTAAGATATTCTCTAAAGCAGTTGTTGTTTTAGAAAAGGTACATTGTATCATGATTACTTACAATAAATAGGGGGTTCATCGGTACGGCAAATCTGTCATCATAGAAGACTTCACGAACCAGTTCATCATCATCATAATCACTGAGGTCACTGCTGAAGCTCGAACCTGGAAAGATAATAAAAATATTTAAAATCATCGTCAAAACAAGTATGTAATGTTAATTATGAGAGATGTGAACACTTCGTTAATAGAACCTGCGCTGTTTAAAAATTTAGGATTGAATTTATTCTCTAAATATGGATCAAGTAAAAAAAATATAACAATGACGAGAAAACAATGAATCCAGAAATTAGATAAATCAAAAACCTTATACAGGTTTTTAGTTTTAAAATCCTATTATCTTTTTTCAAATTTAAAAACAATTGACTTACATAAATGATCGTACATGCTGTCAGCGGAGATAGTGCTTTCGCCGAAGGATGAATTGAGGTCTCCATCAAAATGATCATCTGCTATTGGATTGATTGGATCTTCTGCCATAGAACTGGCTTCGTCGGGGTGGTCATACGCCGTTGGCCTGCCCTCATGAGGAAGCTCCTCTGCAATTGTTCTGGCTTCGTCTGCAGCAAATATCATCCGGTACCAAGGTGCGGTGGTATCTCTCCCATTGTTGTTGAAGCTCATTTTTCTTTAAAATTTCCCTTCACACGTCAGATACAAATATTAAACTGACTTTAAATATAATTAAAAACTTGTAACCTATTTAGCGAAATAAAAAAATAGTCAGTATTGATCTATTTGATCAGAAGAACTGAATATTTGTGGTGCTATTTAGAAAATCGAAAGAAATTTTGGCACAATTTCTGCTGAATTATCACAATAAACGTTAAAAACACGAGGATTGCTGTAGTAACGTCTTTGCTACTGTCCAAAGAGATAATGATAAATTATTCTATATGTCAAACTATTTATACGGTTTTTAATCAAAAATGCACCAATAAGCTCATTAGTGGTACAATTAATCCGCCCGTTAAAATTTGGGGAAGTTTGGATTTTACGACCCCTAATGACTTGAATGCGTACTTTTCTATGATTCATTTTCTTATTAATTGTTTTTGGATTTCGATTTTTTTGGAATACCAGTCGGAATGGTTTTTTTTCGTTAAATTACTGACAACTTCTATCAATTTCTCATAACAACTGTTATATTATATAATGCCAACATTACCGAATTAAAATATGAAATAATTGTAAAATAATGTATCAGCAATAAAAAAAAATAAAAAAATTATTATTAGTTCTGTGAACACTAGACCCGGCGTAAAGGAAAAAACGATTCCTCAGAAATCATAAGATTTGTAAGTAGGTACCTAAATACTTTCTTCTTTATGTGCCGTATCAGGTCCCCCGACGTTGGCGATCACTCTAGAAAATGTCTCTTTGTCTTGCGCTGCCCGGAATAGCTCCTCCACACTTCTAATGCCGGTCCACTCTCGTATATTTCGCAGCCAAGACATTTGTCTCCTACCAGGCTCTCTGCGACCCTCTATCTTGCCTTTCAATATTAAGTGGAGCAAGTGATACTTCTCCCCTCGAAGTACATGACCCAGATATGAAATTTTCCTGATTTTTATTAATCTAAGCAGTTCTCTCTCTGCTCTAGCCCGCCTGAGAATTTCTGTGTTGGTGATCATGTCGGTCCATGGGACTTTGAGTATTCTCCGGTGAAGCCACATTTAAAAAGCCTCTAACCTGTTCATGGTATTTACTTTCAAGGTCCATGTTTCACATCCATACAACAAGACCGACCACACATAACATTTTAGCATTCTCTGCCTTAGTTTTAAGCTGATATTATCATTGTAGAAGAGGGATTTCATTTTAATGAACGCAGTTCTTGCTGCTTCAATTCTGCACGTAACCTCTACATCTGGGTCAAGAGTCTCCGTGAGAATACTGCCGAGGTATCTAAATCTTTCGAACTTTTCGACATTGCAACCATTTAACTGTATCACTGATTCAGAGTGATCTAGTCGTCCAAATGTCATCCATTTTGTTTTATTGACGTTGATTGTTAGGCCCAGTTGCTTACCAGCAATATTAACAAGATTTAATAGGTCTTGGAGGTCATCGATACAGTCAGCTAGTAATACAGTATCATCTGCGTATCTTATGTTATTAATGACAACTCCGTTGATCTTAAGACCCTTCTCAGTATTACTTAGGGCTCTTTTAAAGACATAGTTGGAATAGAGATTAAACAATTAAACAAGCGCCCTTGAGGTGATTTTCTCACGAAAACGGCGCTATATAAATAATTATTAATAATCATTATTATTATTATTATTAATAGTGGCGACAGGATACAGCCTCGTCGTACTTCACGCTGAATGGCAATTGCATTAGATCTCTCATTCCCATGTCTTATTTCTGCTGTTTGGAACCAATACAGGTTTTTTATGAAATTCTGGTCTTTGGTGTCAACATTACAATCCGCAAGCATTTTCATTAGGTCAGCATGTTTTACCCTGTCAAATGTCTTTTCGCAGTCAATAAAACAGGCAAAAACTTCCTTTCTTTGGTCACGACACTTTTGCAATAGTACATCGATAGACAATAATGTCTCACGCGTCCCAAAAGCATTTCTGAAGCCAAAATGAGTGTCACTCAAGTCCTGCTCGCACTTATTGCGTATCCTGGCATTTATTATTTTAAGGAATAATTTAAGGACATAACTCATCAGGCTTATTAATCTATAGTCACTGCACTTCTTAGGGTATTGTTTTTTAGGCAATGTCACGAAGGTGGATTTTAGCCAATCTTGGGGTATATTCCCTGTGTCGTATATAGAATTAAATAACCTCAACAGGTAGTCAACATTTTCATCATTAAAGAGCTTCAACACCTCAACTGGAATATCGTCTGGTCCGCACGCTTTTCTATTGTCTGAAGTCTTTATCGCATGAAGAATTTCTGATTTTAAAATCGATGGTCCATGCAATTGATCATTGGGAATATTAATGTCAGGTCTAATATAAATAAATAAATAAAATAAAATAAAATAAAATAAAATAAAATAAATATAATAATAATATAATAATATATAATAATAATAATATAAAACCTAAATACCCACCTACTTAATTATAAACCATAACATATTTTATGTAACCTTTAGACTTATAATATTTTTTAATATTATAAAGGTAATTAAAACAAGAAATGTATATAGGTGTACATAAAACATTAGGAATAACAAAACAGCCAAGAATATATATAAGGGAAAGTTAAAATTATATGTGGTACTATAAAAATGATTTATTATTTTTTTTATATTTGTCGTATTTTTTTTTTGTAGCGGGTAATTGATTAAATAATTTTATTCCTATATATAACATAGTGATTCTGTGATGTTGTGGTTCGTAAGGGTGGTACAGTTAGTCCACCAACAGAAGTATTCCTTATGCAAATATTTAGTAGTGGGGTATTATTTACATTAAAGATACTTTGTGTAGCTGAAATAGTGAAATTTTGTCGTAAATTTTTGTAAGTGGGGGAACTACAAATTCTTGGAATGAATTTATTGTTTGGTAGTAATAAGATGTTTTTAGGATAATTTTTAGAATTGTTTCAAGTGGGATAAGGGATGATTTATATGCACCCCCCCAAGCTATGATTCCATATTGGTACAGAGTGCGCAAGTGCAAAGTAAATTTATTTTATTATTTTTAATGAGATAGTATATCTAAGTCTGAAGAATAATAATATAAGAGTTACAGGGTGTGATTTTAAGTAGACAATTTATGTCGTGAACTTTTATGGTTACATTTATATTTTAAATATTCTCTGTTAGGCTCAGAGGTAGAAAATAAGTTTTTTCAACATTTAAAGAAAGTTTTTGTCAAACCATTGTTTAATGATATTTATTGCATTATTTGCCGATATTTCGGCCACTTTCCAAGAGTTTTCTTCAATCGTTAATACTGTATTATCCGCATAACATATAATCTTTCCGATGATTGAGAGTTCAAAAAGTTCATTTACATACAATATGAATAGTATTGGGCCCAACACAGTGCGAAGGTTTATATTCATTTAAACACAAAATGAGATAATATTAAACGGTTTTCTCTCTCAACCATTAGAGATAATCATCGATATAATGTTTATATTATATGACTTTTTTATTAACTGATGTTACATAATTAAAAAGAAAGTCCCACTAAACAGCTAGTCAACGGGTTTCCCATCTGAATTTATCAATATGGTAAATAATGACTAACGTTATTGTCTATTTACAATGATTTGTTAAAATTTAGAATTACTACACTAAGTTCCCTTAGGAATAACACACATAATAAATGTACTCTGTTTTGCCCCTAATAGATTACATTATTTTTTTAAGTTGATACATAATTTAGAGAGTTCATGTGGTTTTTTGTGATATTCCACCCTCCATGCTAGGGATGACCCTGTGTTATGGCGGGTGAATTTTACAGTTTGCGGACATAGAAAACTAAAATAACAGCACTTAGGGTAGACCGAGGCTATTCGGATCAGGTGAGTTATTCGGATCAAGCTAAGCAATATGGATATATCTCGGCTATTGTAACCAAATGACAATGAAAAAATTTAGACATAGCTTCCCCATCTACCGGATGCCATAATAGTAAAATTACCGATATTATAGATTGCGTGGGTTGACTGCTAAAAATCGATACGTATGTTGTTGTTTAATATTGTTCTCTGCGTTCTTAGTGTTTTTTTCTGGAAAGGTAAGCTATTTAGTCATGTTCATATGTTATATATTTATCAATCAAATGCACAGTAAACAGAATTAAAGCGCAATAAATTGCATTTTGTATGATTTTGTTCTTTACTTTGAGTAAATATCATATTAATAAATGTGAGGTTAAACGGACCGACGGTGGGGGGGCTATTTGGATCATATTTTAATGCTTTTAAAATTCGATGCGTTAATTGTATTATATTTTTATTTGAAACAGATGGTGCACAATTATGTGAAAAAGACAACTAATCAATAATGGGCGAAAATTGCAATGGATGAAGCCGTTAGGAAAGTAAAATCCGGTGAAATGGGATTACGCAGTGCTGCTGTGAGCTACAGAATCCCATACATGACATTACATAAATATACGACTTCAATCACCGGGATCATCTCTAATCCAGGATCAAGACCTGCAATAGATATTGAATCTGAAAAACAGTTTGCGGAAAGGTTGGTTTATTTATATAAACGTGGATTCGGCATTACTCCAAAAATGGTCAGGAAATACGCTTTTGATTATTGTAATCGTCTTGGTAATCAAGCTCAACGAAGATTTAATTCAGAAGGTGGAACGGCAGGTCAAGATTGGTTTCATCACTACGCGTCACGCATACCTCTCCATAAGAAAACCAGAAGGACTATCTCGAGCAAAGATTAACGGAATGGATCCAGAAAAAATTTCAAATGTTTATGACACACTGGAAAAGGTAATAAGAGACTGTCAATTACAAGGAAGGCCAGAATGCATTTATAATATGGAAGAAACCGGTATGCCCCTATATAATCGTCCCGTATCAATGACAAGTGTCGAGCGAGGTCAAAATGTAACTGTTTTGGCTTATATGACTGCAGTTGGATCATTCATACCTCCATTTGTCCTGTATAAGGGCAAACGTAAGAAGGATGAATTATGAATTATGAATTGGAATGCTACCAAAAACCGCCCAAAATTACAGTTCAAAGGAAAAGGTACCCCGGGACTTAAAGTTTAAAAATCTTCCATAACAGCTTCTTCATCGGCTTCAAGAAAGTGGTTTTGCATTTATGGAAATGAAGCTTTTGTACATCCTCCAAAGGAAGATTGGATTCAATGTTCTTCTTGCGAAGAATGGTGCCACAAAAAATGTTACGACAAGAAAGTGTTTAATAAAGTTTTTATTTGTGCGGTGTGTAAGCCAATAAGAGTGTAATAAGTGTCATAATACTTTCGTTATGGGTTCTAAAACCTATTTTTGGTTTTTTTTTTTTTCATACTTAACTATTTTTTCGGGTTTGATCCGAGTAGCCCCACCACTGATCCTAATCACCACATATATATGGGGTGATTCGGATCGGTGGAGAGGTCTACAGTAATAGTCATATGTTTTTTTAAAGTTACTTTATGTTATGATCATTAAAATTAAAACATATAAAAATGTCAAATGCTTAATATTAAATAAATTTTTTTTTCGAAAATGCATTAGTTTTAATTTTTTTCAAGAAAACATAAAAAATGATCCGAATAGCCTCGGTCTACCCTATTATAGTTTTTATAAGTTTTATCCGTAGCATTTTGCAGGAATTTATACTAATTAAGTGATAATTGCAGTTGCAGTGGGTAAGTGGGTGCGTTGTTAGAAGAAATGTTTTTTTTTTTAATTTTACCATTTAAACATGAGAATAACAAGTATTGTTATTTTGTAAAGTCATCATAATATCTTTTATTTCTAAGTGTTCATTGCCATTATGCAGAAATTGTTAGAGATATTGAAAATGGTAGTAAATTTACAGTAGTAAAATTAATGGATTTTGCATAATATTCTAAATGTTTATTCATTGAGAGTGTGAGGATGCTGTTGTTGGACACCATGTACGTGTGCAGGTCGCGGGGCTCCCACAAGCTCGCATTCTTCTGTCACATTCAACCAATCGAAATATTTAGCGACTACTCGCCCTCTCTTAGCCGCAAATTGGTACGTATTATTGGTACCGCCGCACAGGGAACCACTAACTAGATAACCAACACCACTGCCAAAGGTCATTTGCTAGGTTTGGTGACTGAGCACGGGTGCCCGGGTTCATGGGGTGAAGTTTGTCTAGGTCTTGACTGAGGATGCGTTTGCTTAGAAAGACCTTCCATGCAGCATACCTAAAAATCTTATTGACACTGATGGTTTTTATTTCCTCGGGGCCTACTTTTTGGAGTTAGTTAGGTAAACAGCTCAGCACAGACTTTCGACGGCTCGACCGAGTCCTACTTGTCAGAATAAAGAAGAGTCACATTATATATGAATTCTACCTGTATATTTATTATAGTTTATTCTTAACGGACTGAGATGTTGTTTATTGTGAAGTGAAAATGCAGAAGAGAATGACAATGGCGTTACAAGTTTTATTAATCTCAGCCTGTTGGAGGGAGAACAAACGACAACCTGCCATCTGTCCTTAAAAGTCCAAACTATGTGAAACACAACCAAACTCAAGTTTAACTTCTGGTTTGGATCTTTACTTAATTTTAACACTACCAATTAAATACTGGAGCAGAACCAGCAATATTATGTTTGAATCTTTGTGTCTTTTTAATAATACTATACCAGAAGTTGTGGGTCTGACAAAAGACCGTTGTCGGACTCACAGAAAAATTAATATTTTTATTAAAGTATAAGTTAACAAGCGTGGAAAGTGAATATTTGAAAGCAACACCTCGAGAACACATACCATTTAAATACAAAAACAGTTTTGAATGCATTTGGATGTTTTTAATCTGTAATCACAAGATTGTTAAAACATGTGTACGTTATTTTATATCGAGGTATGTTTGTTTCAAGACATTGGATAAAGATAGCTTACCGTAACATTATTTCGGGGATTCATCGGCTGGGCGTATTGTATGTCACGGAAAGCTGTGCGAGACATTACATGAACATCTCCGCTGGTTAATTCATCACGGCTAACGTGTTAAAGTCTAAACGTGGAATAAAAGAAACCCTTATTAGATTATGTTAATAAATTTTCAATAGTACGATGGGGGTTTGATTTTATAGTCATTGAATGTTGAAACGAAAAAGTAAACAGGTAGAAGAGGGTGATGTGATTGACTTTCTTACTTAAATTCTCGGTGACGCTTTCAGCGGAGACGGTGCTTTTGCGGAAGAATGTGTTTGGGTCACGTGCTTCATAAAGATAAGGATAGTAAGTCACTCATCTGACTTCGTACGGAAGGTAATTATCTTCATAAGAAATGTGATACGTCGTGCCTCTATATTCGTAAGAATAATAGGATTCCATTTCTTGGACTGCAAATATCCTCTGGTTCACTTTCTTACCTAAATTCTCGGTCATGCTCTCAGCAGCGACGATATAAACACAAGGACAGTAAGTCACTCCTTTGACTTCGTACGGAAGGTAATTATCTTCATAGGAAATGTGATACGTCGTGACTCTATATTCGTAAGAATAATAGGATTCCATTTCACGGACTGCAAATATCCTCTGGTTCACTTTCTTACCTAATTTTTTTTTTCACGCTCTCAAAGGCAACGGTATAAACATAAAGATAGTAAGTCACTTCTCTGACTTCATAAGGATGGTAATTCTCTTCATAAGAAATGTGATAAGTCGTGCCTCAATAATAGGATTCCATTTCTCGGACTGCAAATATCCTCCGGTTCACTTTTTTACCTAAATTCTCGGTCACGCTCTCAGCGGAGACGGTATAAACATAAGGATAGTAAGTCACTCCTCTGACTTCGAACGGAAGGTAACTATCTTCATAAGAAATGTGATAAGTCGTTCCTCTTTATTCGTAAGAATAATAGGATTAGTAATAATAGTAATGTATATGCAACATAATCACGTTCCAGGGAGGGACGGAGGTTTCTCTCCTATTATTATTGAAGATGCTTTTTATTCACGCTTTCACACAACTGACACAAATAACACTTTAAATTAAATAAAAAAAGTATGCGTATTAGAAATGTCAAGAAATAATTGCGTGTCACTGATAGCTGAGCGAGACATTGCATGAACATCTCCACTTGTTTCATCGCCGTTTTCACTGTTAAAGCGTAAACCTGAAAAATGAATCATTAGATTATGGTAAAAAATGTGCAATTTTACAATGGGTTAAGTGATGGGGGTAATTTAGTAAGTGGTGTGTAAGGTGTTATGAAGTTGTTTTATCAGTGTAAAAATGTTTCTCGAAGGACCTTGAATGTTGCGTAATTACCGAAAGATTTCATGGAAGGAAGTACTCACCATTAGGAAAAGGGGCACTCGTTCTTCCTATTTGTTCTTCTCACAGATCACGGCGGTGGCACCTTGCCTGATGCACGATATCGGCGCGGATGAAAATATAATAAAGCGAGGTAAGATCTCGCGCGGTTGCGGTTTTATATTGAGTTCCACACTTCACGATTTATTGTTACACACTCAATGCAACATGCACAAAAAATTGTAGTTATGGATAGGAAGGCAGGACCAAAGGAGAACAATACTCTCTCAGTACAGTGGTCGCAGGTATGTGTGTATGTGTGTGAGATGTGTGTGTAAATTGATGTATTGCGTATTAGCGCAACCAGTCAGTCAAATTACGTCCCTCGCGCTGTTAAGTTATTAAGACAATACGCTTAAAATATAGTATTAATGGGTCAATAAGCTAGATCCATAACCTATTGCGATTATGCTTTTTTGGATATCTCGATGAAATGAAATTGGTAGAAGCGGGTGATCGTAAAATATATATTTATTTTGAAATGAAAGCTTTTTAGATGGATCCACAAACTTTTAAAATTTCTAAATCAGTGTGATCAATCAATCAAACTGAAAGAATAAACGGAAATAGTAAATTTTTTTACCCCAATTCTTGTTCACGCTTTTAGCGGAGACGGTGCTTTCGCTGAAGGATGCGTTGAGGTCTTCACCGTGAGAGTCATATGCTTCATAAAGATGGTTTTCCGCCATTTCTCTGGCTTTTTTGTGTTGGTGAGATTTTTTTGTGGTGTTATCTAACCTCCGATAAGATATAATGATTAACGGTACTAAATTGTGAAGGGACAAAAATAGTTCCATGAGAAAATCTTTTCCAGTGCGTTCTAGAGGATGTCGTCCGGATAGTTGTTGTATTACGTAAAAGAATTAAAATTAAACTTAAAAAATTAGTTCTATGTAATAAATATATAAATAATAACTGCTGCAAGTCTAGAGGGTTTATACATAACACAACTTTCTTAATATGAAATAGTCAAATAACTAAAATGAAATAAATATTTTGCGACATGCTCAAATTGCGAAGACGTGTAATTCGGACAATATATCAAGTATTTAGGTGTAACCATAGACTGCCAACTCAAATGGACTTACCATATAGAAAAGATGGTCAATAAACTGAGATACCTGTAATATTTTCATTATTTCGGTCTTGCTTTTTATTATATTAAACAATATAAAATTTTCTTCTCTCTTGGCTATGATCGATACTTCTTTTTTTTTTTCTAAGGCTTTGCATATATGTTCGCAGGGATGGAAAATTCCTCCCCTACAACACATAAGCCTCCATGAAAATTGGACCCTTAATTTCTTTGATAACTTCAGAAAGCTACTTAAAGCCCTCTTGTACTGTATATCTTTATAGACATATATACTTAACTAATTAATACGTTATTTACGAAATTGAACGCAAATATTTTCGTATTTATATTGTAATTAAATTCCATCAAACGTTGTGTAATTTTTTGATTTATGATATAGGATTTTAATTACTTTCATTTTTGTGGTAACCCTCTTGGTTCTGATCGAGGCGTTGAGTTTCAAAATTTACTTGGTCTTTCCATTGCAAACCTAGACTTAAATGATTTCTCTGAATGAGCTAGCTTTCCTATTGTAACTATTCTGATTTCCTACACCCTAACAAAGTCGTAGTTAAACGCTGATAAAAGATATTATACATGTTTATTTGGACAGGTAATTAAATATAACTCAAATGGTTAATTTGTTAGTAAATTTGGCAATGATTTTGGTAAATTCATGTGTCTGTTTGGCGCCACTCCTTTTTGATCCTGCTGCTATAGAGTACATGTAAAATTTATTTAGTAGGTTAATGTAATTAGTTAATGTATATTTGACGAACTCGGAATAGCCCTTTGCCTGCAAAATTTGGCTCCTATCCTCCTACAAGTAAACGAGATGAACGTGAGTCAACGAGAAATTCGCACAATCTTTTGACACGGTTCTTTGATTGATACCTAAGTTATCGCGTCCCAAAGAACCTTCCACGTCATCATGCACTGCCTTCAAGTTTCCCCTCGGGTCCCGATACCCCCAAATTCCATCTCCTCCAAGGTCTACTATTTACTTAGTGCGAACCGGTTTCGTCCTATATACAATCATATACTCACGGTTGGTGTGGACTTACGGGTCGTGAATCCTCATTCCACGTTTAAAAGAGAATGCGAGAGTGGTCTACCGACCTAAATGCAAGCTGTATGCAGGTCCGCATTCTCCAGTAAACAGTACATAAGAAGATATATATGTATACATACGTTTTTGGGAAGGGTTTATAACTTGCAATACAAGGCTATTTACCTCGCATCCCAAGCTCGGATCTCGTGCCTAGAACTCTGCGAAGCTCTAAGTTTGGTTACCGAATAAATACGTACTAATAAGGTGATACTAATAGATACTAGTAAAATAAGATCTTATTTGATAGTTTGTTTTGGAGAGCTATCGAACTCCAGGCTTTTGTTTGTTTGGTTTTGACGTTTTTATTTAAGAGAATCGTCATCTCTATTTGGTTTGGTTAATGGTCTTGTTATAGGAGCGACCACTGCCTCCTATTGGGTGAACTGTATTTGTTTTAAATTTTACCTCCAGGGTTCAACATTAATTTTTGTTCATCCTATCCCGTGATTTCTCAATTGTTTCAAGTAGTTGATTGCCGCATTAGAGAGTACTCGACTCTCAAATGTCTCAGGCAACTGATGGGGTTTTGTATGAGCACCCAATCAATAACATTCAAATGTTTTGTATAATTATTCGATATAAATCTTACTAACCCGTGATTTTTCAATTGTAGATTGTGAATGATAGGTAATTGTAAACACGCGGCTCCCAGCTGTTTCAAGTAACTAATAAAAATCTATGCGACTATCTAATCAATGGTATTCAAATGTTTCATGTAATATTTTGATATAAATCTGGCTAACCCGTGGTTTTTCAATTGTAGATTGTGAATGGTAGGTATTTGTGAATGACCCATATCGCTGCACATTGCACAATGACATCCTGATGATTACCCTTATAACCCTGATAAATTATCTAGTTACGGCCAAGGTCGTTTTCAAACTATGCAGTTGACTGACCCAATTCTTCAGTGTATGCTTTGTTTATCAACAAATCGAATAATATAAACATCTCATTGACACACTAACCTAGATGCGAGATTGTTTATTTAAGAAATATTTCTACCTCTCCTTGTAATTCAGTTATGTTACCTGTTATTGTGCATAGTTAATTAAAATATTTTTTTAATTCCTTTTGAAGTTAAACTATTTATTTCATTACCCGAATTTAGTAAATTTACTAAGAGGTTAAGTGGAGAATAAATATATATACATATTTAAGTGCACATATCTCGATTGCCAAAAAACGTTAAATAAGATTACATATATTAATAAATAAATATAAAATATATGATTCTACATAGTCTTGAATATTAATAAATACATATTTTCTTTTCAATAATATAAATATGTCCATGAGTAGGTATTTTAAATTGTTACCATTCCGATGTTTTGATTAATAAATAAAATACATATATATAAATACATTACATATATATTTATTCTTTATATACAATATATTACTTTATTTTATATAAATAAATACATAATATACATATATTAATGTGTAATGCTTTGTTTTGTTGTTTTTTAATAATTTAATTGATATACCATAATCAGCTGTATCTCCTCACTCCTAGGTCCTGAAAATTATTTATAAAAGGAAAACTTACCCCCCACCAAGATTTTTCCAGTTGGGTGCCACACAACAAATCTTGTCAAAGAAATCCTACCTAATTAACTGTATTTTTCAAATAATTTCAAAATTAATCTTTTCGACTATTTATTCCTATTTAATATTTTATTCTTGCTCGATTCATATAAATTAGCTGATATTTAATATTTGTGATATAGATGTGCCGGAAAATTATAAATTATTTAGGTCGAACTATTTTTGTTGTTTTCACTCTTTTTAATTTTTTATATAAATTTATAAGAAAATTCATCCCGAATTGCGCAAACTTTTAAATATTTCGATTCTGAATAAATTAAATATCTGTTTAAAACTTTCTTCTAAATTTCACTGTTTTCACCAATATTTTAAAGTATCTACAATATTTTTTTTTCGAATTGTTACTTTTAGAACAAAGGTTTGAGCGTTTATTATTATTGAATCCCTTTTTTTTTTTGTTTTTGTGTTTGATTGATGCAAAATTATAATCTATTTTTAAATATCAATCCGCGAACCCGTTCACTCTAGATTAACGATAAAACTCTCCATTAAATTCTAATGTTTTCACTTTGAATGAAATAATTATTTTTAAATTTTAATAATTCACTTTTAACACTTTTTGCACTATTCACTTTTAACACTTTTAAGCACTTCACACTTTACTTTTAAAGCACTGAGTTTAAACTGTATTTATTTTCACTGTTTGATTTAATTTAACTGACTTATTAAATTTCACTGACTCTAGCACTTGTACTTTTCACAAAATTTTCCTAAGTCCCAGGGACTTATTCAAAATTTAACACTTAAAGATTTTTCACTGTTAATCCTACCAAAGACGTAGTACTGCCACGTAACAACTTTTCGAATCCTCGGCGCGACTGTCTCCTGACTGATGTGTACCCTCTTTTATACCCCTCTCAGGTCCCAAAAGACGTATCTGAAATTCTCTTGATGCTTAATTCTATCTCCTATCAACTCGTAAACTTGAACATCTCTGCCATTAATATCGATTGTGCGTTTATACGATCTTCTGTCGTCCAGCTCTGGGCGGCAGTTAGTTTTTCTCTCACGTCGCTAGATTGATAGGGTCCGAATCGGGTAAGTCTGCGTTCATTGCCCAAGCTTCCTTTGTTCCATGATTCATACAAAATGTAGTTAAAATATCATGATTTTGCGTTCCTTTTTTTTCTCAATTCGCGATAGGTCCGTCCCCAGTAACATATATATAGATCTCAATTTTATGCATCTCATGCGAAAAATGATTAAATCCATGGCGAAATCTTTACTATGCATTTTTGAATTTCGATTTGTCTAAAATCTACCTAATTTTATTGTCACCTATATGAGCTTTTTCCATTTTCACCCGTACCTTCTCTCTTTATGTCGCAGATTTGAGTTTTTCCTTATTTTTGGATTTTCTTTTATTCGCGACGTTTTCCTGCACAATTTTCTTCTTTATTCTTATGTTATTGCTCATAACTCTATAACTAATTATATTCCAAGCCGTATTTATTAATTTTACGGATAAATTAGAATTGTATCGCTTTTCTCCACTTGGATCATTCTTTATCACCGTTCTTTACCCTTTCTTTATTTTTTTCTCACTTTTCCCGATGTGTGTAGTCTCCAGGAAAATTTCATACTTCATTTATTATTAATTAATATATAATTTTCCACACTTCCATGGGAGATATACCTTATTTGACTCTGGGATATCTGTCACTTTTATTGCCTGACCCAATCTCCGCCCCATCCTCCATCTTTGTCATACAAAATATCACATAAAATATCCGCTTTGACATCTGTTTACGTTTAAAATTTTGGTACTAGACTCGTAAATTTAATTTAATTTCAAACCTATTAATTTTAATATCTTTTGCTTTAAATAAATATTCCATAAGCTCCACGTTAAATTTTATTGGTCTTCTAATCGTTTATTACCTTAACGTAAATAAGAATCATGTTCGAATTTCGATTGTTTATCCTTCAAAATACACATGAGATCGTCAACCTTTTATCTTGTCTCATTTCTTCTGCAGTCTTGTGTAACTCTAATATCTATCTACCCTGATAATTATGTAAAATGTCTACTTTTCCTGAATCTAATCTATCGCTATATATTTAGTTTTATGGCCTTCCTTTGGTACTCTATTATCATATTCCTAGGACCTTTGTGGTAGCTCAAAATCTCTGTATTATCACTCCGTTCAGTCGCTCCACTATTTCTAAAATGTCTATTTTAATGCGAGATTTTCATTCCCAAATTGATTTTCCAATATGTCCGCTTCATCTTAAATTGATAACGATTAGTTTCCATTGTTTCCAACACTCTCACCTCTCTTTAGTACGATTTTTATCGAACTTGACACCCTATCTCTATCATAAATAATTGCACTATAGTTGAAAATTCTGCCAGCAACTTTCTTTCGTTTTACCCGTCCTTTTTTATACTATCACGTTTATAGTTTTTTTCATTGCATTTTCGTGTGTGTGTTTTTCCAACATGAAAGGCCAAAAGCCCTCGATGTCAATGGTTCGCTATCACCTAAATGTCTCAGTTATTGTAAACATTTCCTAGAGTTTGTCGCCTTGAACGTCAGTGTTTATACCATAGTGCGTTCAACTCTAATTTCTGTGGGAATCGAAATGTCGTTAATTATCTATTTTATCGCCCGGTCCAAAGTTCAATCCTTTGTCTGTAGTTGATGCACGCCTCTCCGTTCACTGATTGGTTATTCAAAATTTTTATAGCTCTCGTCCAGATCTAATTGGTCGACAACCTTCAATATTTGTTTTTAAGCCTAGACAGAGGAAGTCCCAGTCGTTCCTAGACGATTTTAATGACCTCTGTGTTTGCGCTCTAGAACCTCGATATAATTCCAACTATTACAGGTGCCTACTGAAACCAAACTGAATCAATTTTAACCTCAACAGATGTCGCTAGAATGACGGTTTTCATAAATAATTTGTATATTTTTAGCAGCTATGGTTTATCTGTTTTTCACTGTGATTTAAGCCTTTCATCACATACCTAAGTTACATATTCAAACGAATGAGCAACATTGTCAATATAAGAACCATGAAACTTGTTTATGACGCGTTAGTGCTTTCATCTATTTCCTATGGAATAATTGCCTGGGGAGGAACTTACAATAACCACGTAAAACCCTTAGAAATCGCTCAGAAGTCCATCATTAAAATAATGTACCAAAGGACCAAGACATATCCCACCAACCAGTTATTTCAAGAAACTGAAATTATGGAACTAAGACGGATCTATTGTATTCAATGTCTCAAATTTATATTTACACGTCCTATCAATTTCACCAAAAACACAAATCGCTCGAGCCAGAGACATACCACATGCGTGTTCACAGTCCCTCACTGCAAAACTAGGCTGGGCCAAAGGCACATCAACTATATTGCCCCAAAATTGTTCAATTCTTTACCCAATTCCATCAACATGTGTCAAAACCTGAACTTATATAATAAAAATGTTAAAAGTTGGATAAGAAATAATTTCGAAGCGAGTAACTTTTTTCTATAATTTAAGCTATCTGTTTCTAAATAACTAAAATACCACATGTCTTTCTGTAAATTAAAGATTAATTTTTGTAAATCAAAGAAATATACATGCATCTATGTTTTGTGTGTGTGTGTGTGTGTGTGTGCCTGTGTTTGTGTGTGTGGCTGTGTGTGTGTGTGTATGTGTGTGTGTGTGTTTGTGTGTGTGTATGTGGGTGTGTGTGTTTCTGTAAAAAAAACCAATCACATTGATCTCTATAGATACTTTTTATAAGTTTAAAAAAAAAAAAAAAAATTTTAAACACCACTGTTTTATCCTTATACTATAATACCCACGCTCAGGCTTCGTCTTTGTGGGATTTTTTTGTTACTCTTTTTCTATATTACTATGTATGTACCTAAATTGTATATGTATAAAAAATTTTGTTAATGAAAAAAAAAAAAAAAAAAAAAAAAAAAAAAAAAACTAAGTAATAAAAAAATAATTTAAAAACAATAACAGCGACAGGTCAACAGGGTTTATACTCTCCAATTTTCTGACATAATTTAAACTTGTTTGAAATGTAGTAGTTTAAAATATGTTTTTGTAAATAACGTAAATACTTCATTCAACTGCTTAGCCCAGACCGTGCTTACAGGTGAAGTATGCGTTGAGGTCTTCAGCGGGAAAGTCATCTTGTTCATAAATATCGTTATTCGCCATTTCTCCGGCTTCGTAAGAAAATTAATATGTCATTTCACCATATTTGTGAGAATACTAATGTTCAATTTCTCTGGCTTTGTGATAATGATAATCCGCCATTACAACTGCTTAAAAAATATGCATATCTGCTATTTCTGTGGATTGATGTGGGTGGTAATTTTCCATCGCTTTAGGGTCACCAGCACGATCATCTTCTATTGCTCTGAACATATCTGCTGCGGACATCATCACATTCAAAACAGTAAGGGAGGTTTCCCTTCCATTTGCTCATAAAAATTATCAGCCATTTCTACGGCTTTGTAAGGATAGTTATGTCTCTCCTCTGAATTTGTGATACGTCTCTCCTCTGAATCTGTAAGGATAGTAATTTACCATTTCTCTGGCTTCATGAGGATCGTAATTCTCCATTACCATCGTTTCAAAAGGATGGGTTTTTGCAATTTCTCCGGCGTCGTAAGAAAATTAATGTGTCATTTTACTATATTTGTAAAAATAGTAATATTGAATCGAATCTCTGACTTTGTAAGTATAATAAACCATTACTACAGCTTCATCAAGATGGTTATCTTCTATTACTGTCGATTGATGGGGGTGGTAGATTTCCATTGCTTTGAACGTAAAAAACCTCTACTAATCTCCAGTAAACATCATCACGTTCCAGGAAGTGAGGGAGGATTCTCATTAATTATTATAGAAGTTCATTTTAATTTATTTCTTTCACACGGGGAAACAAATGTAGCACTTACTTGACACAATTTTAATTAAATAAATAAACTTCATGGCTGGAAAAAGAAATGTTTTGCCAGAAGAACTCGGTATTTAAAACTTTTTTTAAATGTCAATAAAAGGGCACAATTTCACTTCAATGATCACAATAACTTATAAACTAAGGAGAATAACTAACATTACATAATGTGTGTGTTATCACAAATAATGGTTTTTTTTTAAATGAAAATATTTCATTGAACTGCTTAGCCTAGATGGTGCTATCGGTTATGTATGCGTTGAGGTCTTCAGCGGGAGAGACATTTGCTTCATAAAGTTGGTTATCAGCGATTTTTCTGGCTTCGTAAGGATGGTAATAAGTCTCTCCTCTGAATTCGTAAGGATTTTAATTTACCATTTCTCCGGCTTCATAAGAAAAGTAATATGTCATTTCACTATATTCGTAAGAATAGTAATGTTCAATTTCTCTGGCTTTGTGAGAATGATAATCCGCCATTACCACTGCTTTAAAGAGATGCTTATCTGCTATTTCTGTGGATTGATGAGGGTGGTAATTTTCTATTTCTCTAGGTTCACTAGCACAATCATCTTCCATTGCTCTGAATGCATCTGCTGCAGACATCATCACGTTCAAGGCAGTGAGGGAGGTTTCCCTCCCGTTTGCTCATAAAGATGGTTATCAGCCATTTCTCCGGCTTCTTAATGATAGTTATGTTTTTCCTCTGAATTCGTAAGGATGTTTATTTACCATTTCTCTGGCTTGATAAGGATGGTAATTCTCCATTGCTATCGCTTTATAAGGAGGTGGTGTTTTGTCTAAGCGGTTTGTATAAAAAGTGTTTACAATAGTGTATAGTGAAGTTATAAGTGTTTAGTGTAAAATACGGTGAATATTTTATGAGAAACATAAATTGATACAAATTAAATAAAAAAAGTTTCAACTGCTGTATCGAAAAGCAACAATTTTAACTCTTTTAAATATTGAGGAAGTTTAGTAATCACTTGAATATTTTTCGGTAAAAGATTGAAAGTACGAGGTCCAATGAAACTGCAGTGTGTTTGCATTTGTTTTGTGTTCGTTTGGGGAGAATAAAATACATTATTATTTCTAATGTTGATTCTGTATTCATTTATTTCGATTTTGTTTTTAAAGATGTATTATAAACTATTTATTTTGCAAACTATGGTTTTTTGCAAAATAAATAATAATTGTACAGCAGGTTATGTGAGATTGCCTGACTCCGCTTTCTAGGAATAAGGGTCTTGAAGAAGCTCCTGCCCATTGAACGTAATTTGTCTGCTGTCCGTACCAAATAGCCAACATATTAACCACTGCTGCTGGAACATCTCGTTTTATGAGTTTTTCCCATAATAATTTATGAGAAACACGATCAAAGGCCTTACTTAGGTCGAGAAAGCACCCATAAACGGTGGTTTTTCTTTTTTTGTAGTATTCTATTGTTTGTTTAACTCCATAGATGGCCATATCGGTTGATGAGGCGCTTTTGAAGCCCAATTGGTTATCTAGGGTAAATAGCTTGTCTTTTACTAGCGTGAATAGAATTTTTTCAAATAGTCTTGAGATAATTGTCACTAGGGAAATAGGTCGGTAGTTTCCTGGTATCGATGCATCCAGTTGGTTGGATTTCAAGATTGGTATGATATCAGCTCGACTCATGTCCATAGGCATATGTGTGTGTCGTAAGAGGCTTGAGTACAGGGCGGTTAGAATAGTATGGAGATGATTTCCTGCGTACCTTATGTGCTCGATACCAATACCGTCGTATCCTGGACTTACCGAGGGCGGTTTGCTTAATCGCGCATTCGATCATTTCAGGAGTAATGTTCATGATCAGGTCATCATTTGCCGCAGGCAAACATGTCATCATATATGGTTTCATGCTATCTCCTTGATCCTCGCTTAAAGAAAAAAGTTTCTTAATTCGTTATCAATGTTTTCATCCCCCGTGATATTGTTGACACTCAGTGGAGCTTTGCTCTTGGCTTTCAGCACAGTTGAAGTTTTTTGCCAAAACTTTTGAAGTCTTTGTTGTGCATAGCCGTAGCTATGCTATCCATTCTTGCTTGAATTTCTGAGTGCTGACATTTTCGGAGAGCAATTTTAAAAGATTTCTTACTAGTTTTTCTTTCGTCTGCAATACGACATTCCGTAGGCTTTCCGGCTTGGACCCAGCAAAGGAATGCATGCCTTGAATGGCGATACAGAGTTGATACTTGATCATTTTACCCTGGAACAATGTCATACTTTTTTTGGGTCCTTTATTTTTGAATGCTTTTATGGCGGAGTTTCTCAGTGTTTTCACGATAGTGTCGTAGAGAGAATCTAGTTCCATTTTGTGAACTCTGTTATCACAGTTAAATCTCTGACATCTTATGGCATCTGGAGGTTTTATTTTAAGCAATAATTTTTCTGCCCAGGCGTTGTAAGTTTTTACATCATTTCGGACTTTGCCGCCCATTTTCCAAAATCTCTTGGTGGATTTTGTCTGTTAGATATAATAGGGATTAGATCCACATCTATTTCGACATTTAGTGGGAGATGATCTGACCATGTCGCATTGGCTGAGATGTTCACATTCCTCACTGCACTGCTTAACCCCTGTGTCATAATACAGTGATCAAGCCATCTGGTGGTTCCATGGGCATCGCTTACGTAAGTGAAAGTATCAGAGCTTAGATGCACCATATCAGTGTATGTATAGTTATTCTCTGTACAAAACTGTGCAAGTTCACGTCCAAAAAGAGACCTCGGATCTGCATTAAAATCTCCTATAATAATTGAGTTGGAACTGTTTTGTTCCTCAATAATGGCGTTTATTTTTCCCAAACAGTTTGAGAATCCCGGTAAGTTTTCGGCTGAATTGGTTGGCATATAAACTGTTACTATAAGGAGAGTTCCATTGACTGACTCTATTTCAATAGCCGCGATTCGAGGTTCTCTACAATCAATAAGAGTAGTTTTAGTTGTATTTCGGCATAAGATACCAACGTCTCCGTAGGGGCGGCCAATTAATGGACCGTCAGAGAGGTTAACAGCGGATGTCCCATGACTTGAGAATTCCGGGTGTATTGACGACAGATATCCTAAGTCTGTAGGTAACAGCCAGGTTTCCTGCAATACAATGACGTCATTACAAGTACATAATTCCTTTATGAAGTGCTCTGTTCGACTAATTGATCTACAATTGAATGATACAAATGCTGAACACTTTAAATTTTTTTTAAATTTCTTTTGATGGAGTCCTTATGGGTACTTTCTGGATTATTTTTATTATTACTTTTTTTGTTTTCACAAATTGCTTCATGTGAAGGTTTGAGGCAGATCCCCATGCAATAATTCCATATTCTAAGCGTGATTGGCAAAGAGCATAGTAGATTTTATATAGATCATTTTTATTTAGTATATTGCAAACGTTTCTAAAGTAGTACATGAGCTTTGTAAGTTTCTTTGTAATGCTATTTATGTTAGTGTCCCATCGAAGATTTTCATCGATTTCAACGCCGAGATATTTTATGTTTCTGGAGTGTGTTATGGTGGGGCAGTGACATGATTGTGTTAAGTTTTCTCCTTGACAATCATGTATTTTGAGGGTATAATCCTCAGCTGGTTGTCTTCTGGCCGTTATATAAAATGTAAAGTATTTAGTTTTGTTGACATTTAGTGTAATTGAGTTTTGTTTAAGCCGTTTTTGCAGAAGTACAAACCCATGTTCAGCTTCTTTGTAATTGGTTACCCAATCACTTTCATTAAATAAATTAACGGTGTCGTCGGTAAAACAAATTATTATTCCTTTTGTGTGTAAGTTGCAGATATCGTTAATATTAATCAAAAATAATAAAGGTCCTAAGAAACTTCCTTGCGGTACACGATATATTATTGGGAGAGGTTTACTTTTGTGCTTTTCAATTTTAATACACTTTGTACGTTCTGACATATAACTTATTAGCAGGTTTAAAGTTGTGTTTGACATCCTGATTTTTTTTAGCTTCTTGAAAAGGATTTTATGGTCTTTTGTATCAAAGGCCTTTTGTAGGTCTATAAATATCGCCAAAGATTTATTTCCACCGTCTAAACTTTTCGTGAGCGTATTTATGATATCGTCTATGGCGTCGGTAGTAATCAGGTTTTGTCTAAAACCATACTGAGTTTTCGATAATAGGTTATTATTTTCTAGTTACTTCATAAGTTGTATTTTTAGCACTTTTTCCAATATTTTAGAAAACGTACTTAGAAGGTTTATCGGTCAAAAGTTATCAATAATTTCCCACGTTCCTTAAAGTAGCAACTGTCATACCTATATATAAACAAGGATGTAAAAATGATATCAATATCATCATATCAATATCATTTTTACATCCTTGTTTATATATAGGTATGACAGTTGCTACTTTAAGGAACGTGGGAAATATGCTTTTAGTTATAGACAAATTGATTAGATGTGTCAGTGGGAAGGCAATTTCTTCACTGAGATGTTTTATTGCATTTGTTGAGATTACTTCATGTCCCGATGATATATTTGGTTTTAAGGAAGTAATTATGTTGTTGATTTCGTCAACGGTTATTTGTTTGAAATTTAGTTCCCTTTCCAGATTGCTAGCTTTATTTGATTCGACTGCATCATTATCACAAGGTGTAATTTGTTTTGCTAATTTTGATTCAATGGTTGTGATCAAGAATTTGGTCAGAGTTTTCAGCAAGTAGAGTGGGAACCTGGTTTATGTTCAGTTCATCGATTTTTGACGTATTACTGGTGGATATAGAAATGGTCGCTTCATTTAAAATTTGCCACATTTCTCTGGGATATCGTTACATGTTTCTATTTTATTTTTAAAGTAGGATTCTTTTGTGGTGTTAATGATATTTTTGCAAATGTTTCTATATCTTTTTTAGTATCGTAGTTTGTGTATATCATAAGGATTTTGCTTAAGTTTTTTTATGTAATTCGACTCTTTTTCTTATACAGTTTATAATATTCTGTGAGATCCAAGGCTTGATGTGTATATTCTTAAGTCAAATTTTCTTTACAGTTTTTTTGGTATTGGACACTATGTTATGTTTGATAATATCAATGAAGCTATCCCACGCATCATTTGGGTTGTCAATATTATGTAATTTATTCCAATCAGTACATTGCAAGTTTTGTTTAGCGGCATTCCAGTTTGTTTCAGATTTTTCTATTGTCGTCGGTCTATTTCGAGTTTTTCTTTCTTTTTTTTGGTTTATAGCAAGGGTTGTTTTAAAGTGATCAGTTATTGTTGATTCGTAAATGACAGAATGGGTATGTTTTTTAGTTTTACTCCTAATATGGTCAATATAGGTTTTAGAATTGTCAACTATTTGAGTGGGTTCATTTATTAGCCTTTTAAGACCATGTGAGGCTAATGTCTGTAGATATTCATTTTTTTGGGGATGACCGTTATGCAGAATGTTGATGTATAGATCTACAATAAGAAATTAGTTTTTAGTTGCTTTTTGTAAAGAGACTTCCTCATCCAAGGATTTAATAAAAGGATCTAAATTGTAAGACGAAAGAGATCGATATATTGCTAATATAGTTGGCTCCTTTCCAATTTTAATTTTAAGACAATTGGCATTTATTAATGTGGTTTCTTTCACTTCAGCTTTTATTTCATTTTTTACATATGCAATTACGCCATCATTTTTTTTATTACTGGTTAAGGTTGAGTAAGTAGTATATCCAGCAATTTCCAACGATGCATATTTATCGTTTATCCAACATTTAGTGAGGATTATGATGTCAAAGTGGAGTTCAATATATTTTAATAGAATTTGCAAATCATCAAAATTTTTATTTATGCTTCTTATATTTTATGTAAAATTTTGAAATAATTATTTAAATTCTTTAAAACCTTTGGTTCAGAGGTAATTATTGTAGTATACATTTTAGCAAACTAAATTCTTAGTGGATGGAAAGGTTTTTTTTATTTATTTTAAATTAAATTATTCTCACCAAGTCATCTAAATGCCAAATGTAAATGATTTTTTCATGTTGCTGTTTCCTTATCATAACTTTTCCTTGTTTATACCCTACAAATTGGTATTTTTCTCCTTTGTTATTTGTTTAGCTTTCCATTGGATCTCTTTGTGATAGGGGCTTAGTTCTTCGCCGATGAAAATTGAAGCTGTTGTTAGATCCTTGATTTCTTCGTAGTTTATGTCTTTCTTTTTTTCAAGGGGGGAATCTCTTTGTCTTTTTTCTGAGAAAGTGACAAGTAGTTTCGGTGGAGCCCCATTTCGTCTATCTGGGACTCTGATGACGTTAGTTATATCAGTGTGTTTAATAGTGATCCCAGCTGCTGCAGCAACTTTTATTATAATTTCAGCTGATTGTTCTCTGTTTTGTTGGGGAATCCCAGCTATTTCTAGATTATGTTTCAATGTCAGCGAGGCTTATTTCAAGTTTTTTTTATGATATTGTTTTTTTCGGACAGATCTTTTTTAATATTTTCGAAATCAGTTTGTATTACTTGGTTTAATTTATTTGCAACATCCATTTTTTTTAAAAGTTCATCATATTGAGCACTGATAAACTCAAAGCTTTTTTTAATTTCTGTAGTCTGAGATTCAATTTTAATAAATATGTCCTTCTTCAAAGTTTCAAATTTTTTATCAATATATTCGATTATTTTATCGAAGCTTACTTTTTCTTCAGAAGTTTGGTTTTTGCTTCGAGTGCTAGACATCACTGTAATATTTTGTTAAGAGATGCCCCTCAAAAAAATTAAAAACTGGCAAACACTGTGTAATGTTTATTGTTGGCACTTGATTGCATAGACAAAAAACACTAAATTTGACGTTTTGAGGTTATGTTATTTTCATAAATTTACTCATGGCACAGTTATCACTTAGCTTTTCAAATAACGCTTTTAAATATTTAAAACTTGTGCGTTTATTCTTTAATTAAAAAGTTTTTTGTGTTTTTGAATCACTATTATTTATTTTGCGGTTAGATTATAAGGATCGCGGGAAAATACTGATTGTAACACTAAAGTTGTCAATGGTTGATGTGTGATGTAGGTATATGCCCACAGTTTATTTATTTCTAGGTACAATAATATTATAACTTAAATATATTACAAACGCACAGGCTGCTCCTTATTCGAATCGATTTATATAATATTATATGTAATTAATGTAAAAATTAGGAAAAATAAAAGAATTTAAAAAAAAAATCTCTGAGGAAAAAACCAAATCACAATTCATTAGAAAGAATAAAACACTACCACTAAACATTGTGATAAATGGTAAAATTGTTCCACTCTCTCGGGATTGCGAAATTCTAGGGATCGTCATAGACGACAAGTTAAATTGGAGGAAGTACGTGGACATAGTGTGCCAAAAAGCTGTCAATATAACCACCAAGAAACTTGCATTTATGGCAAAACCTACTTGGGGTCTAAGTTCTGAAATATAAAGGACAATCTACATAGGAGTAGTCGAACCAATAATAAGTATGGGCAACAACTGCAAAACGAAAAAATATTCGCAAAAAACTAGATAGAGTCCGAAGGGCCATCGGCATCAGAAAAAGTCTGCGTCAATTCCAGGCAACGCCGGGGAAGTTGGTAAACAGATTATATGAGAAATCGTCTTTTCAAAGCTTTGACACCACACATTATCACAGAACAGTGACCGCATAACTAATCGAATGACAATTCAACGCTCCTTGAAAAGTGACTAAATAATTAGGTTCAATAAGTAAGATACAAGACATTTTGGTGTTCAACGAGAAATAAAACAAATACATAATATATTTATGATCATCTTATCCAAATTGAAATATTGAAAGATACTTTTATAATCAATAATTGCTAAACAACCAAATTATATTAAAACCTTAATATCTTGCAAAATAATACTTGTGAAGGAATCAACTTAAGAACAAAATACAATAATTCCTTCTAATCTAAAAAATACAAATAATGGCTACAAATAAGGTTGAGACATCGAAAAAGGGAGACCATTTAGAAAAGTAAATACATTTTATATTGAATGAAATGAATCATATAAATACATCATATTTTAGTAATATCTATCTATCAAAATACATATCGACAGGATAAAACACATTTTAGCAATATTGATTATACTACAGATAAAAATATTCAACATTGAAACGTTTTTACATTTAATATTACATTAAAAGTTTATAAATTGATTGAAACATAAATTAATTATATAAATATCGAAATACATAATTATTTTATACTTACTACGACAAATAAATCTTCAGGTCATGGGAATGAAGTAGTATGCAGTTGAAACATGCAATATGGATTTTAAATCCAGATTTTCTTAGTTTACTTTAGTATTAGAATTTGAAAAATAATTTCATAGTCCTAATAATCATATAAAGAAACATAAAAAGGTAAAAATTATTGTAAAATATTTTCTTTTAAATCGGGTTTCGGGATTTTTTCAGCTGACTTCTTCGGGGCCCTCTTCCTAAATGTGTAAGGCCTAGTAGCCCCATCATGGCGCGGGCCCGTCTCATGCGGCAGGCAGCATTAAGGCGGTCCCGCCTGGCCTGCTCCGAGGGGCTCCGCGGCCCCGAGCCCATCTCCCGAATCATATTAGACTGGTAGGGCAGATGGCTGATGATATGGCAGATCCCACCATGCCTCACCACGATCGTGCCGTAATCGCACATCTCAAAAATAGGAGCTGGTTTCACTCGTTTACAGGAACGTCTTGCCAGACAAAATTTTCTTTTTCTCTTCCTTACTGTTTGCCATTTAATTTCTTCATCATCTTCATAATCATCGACGTCTTCCACATTATCACCATCGTCAACCTTGACCTCAACAGTTGCTTGAGCGGAATCAGTCTCCCCTGCATCGGAGGATTCAGCTATATCACCCGCTTCAGCTGCATGTGATGCTTCGTTTGATTCAACTTCATGAGATGCTTCGGCCTTGAGCTTTTCCTGTTCCTTGTACATATTTTCCAGATAAGGAGTAGCTAAATGTAACTTCGACAGCTTTGCCGTTTTCTGAGAAAACCTCGTTAACAGGTAAAATCTCAATGGATCCTTGGTACCGTAACAGATGGGAAGTTGAACATATTGCAGGGTGGCTCCGCTATTGGCAAACTGCCGGTATGCTTCGATTGTGGACGGTTCTCTTTCTGCCTCTCTCGCGGGGGATGCTGGAAGGTCGCCGCCAATCATTTTTGTTAACTCCATTGGTTTGATGACACTTTCCACAACACTTAAAAAAGCACTTAAACTTTAACTGTAAATCGTCCTTACAAAATTGATATTTGATATTGACTCGAGCGTGTTACGATCGATATTAACCATAGCTTTGGACTTGGACTTGGATATTATTTAATGACAGAGTTCCATAAGAATGAGTTTACTGACTCTAGCATAAGGGCAAATTTGGATTTTCTATTGAAACTTTACTTTGAATGATTTTATTAGGTGGTGTGAAATGAAACTTTAAACTTTACTGCGACTTGGGACAGGATTTATTTATTTTTATATACTTAATTGCCTACTTCTTGTGGAGGATTACCTTAGGTCTTGTATGTTTCGTAATTTCATTCTCGCTGTATTGAGCGAGAGTATTAATGGTTGGATTTTCATGTCCGGCTAGGCCGGCGTAGAATTTTTCCGAGTGTGAAACAATTAGATCCTTTATCAGAGGAATGTTTGTGTCTTTATGGAGAGTGTTAACCCTGATCCACTTCGGCGCATTCAATATTAATCGAATGGTTTTGTTTTGCAGTGCTTGTAATTTATTTAATTGTGTGTGAGCTGCGTGTCCCCAAATGGGTGCAGCGTATGTAAAAAACGACCTTATGGTCGTCTTGTATATAAGTAATTTATTGTCTGCTGATAGTCATCTATTTCTACCTAGCATCGGGTAGAGTGCTGATATTGACTTATTTGCTGATTTTATTTTCTCATTGATGTGTTTAGCCCACGTTAATTTAGAGTCTAATGTTACTCCGAGGTATTTTATTGATTTTTCCCATGGGACCTTTTCCCCAAACAGAATTATATTCGGGGGCTGTTTGGGCACTCTTCGTGTGAAGATTGTCGCAGCACTTTTAGTGGAATTAACTGATATTCTCCATTTTTTACAATAATCTTCGATTAGACTGGCCTGGAGCTGTACGCGGCGTGTAGCAATGGTCACGACAGTTGAACTTGAAATTACGTTTGTATCGTCTGCGAATTGAGAAAGTTTTACATTGTGGTCTATTGGTGGGGGAATATCACTAGAATATACGTTATACAGGTCAGGAGACAGTGATCCGCCTTGGGGCACACCGGTTTTAAGCGGACGTATTGAGGATAATATGTCCTCCAATTGTATTTGAAAAGTACGCTCTGAAAGATAACTGAATATCATTTTAATTGACGCTTTGGAAAAGCCCATAAGATACATTTTATATAGTAAACCGTAATGCCATACTCTGTCGAATGCTTGTCTTATGTCGAACGTAAGGATCACCGTATGTTTGTTTATGTTGAAACCTTCTGTTATGTGTTCGACTACGCGAAGAAGTTGATGGACTGAAGAATGTCCCGGTCGAATGCCGTGTTGAAAATCTGGCAAGGTTTTATTTTCGCGAGTAAATGATTCTAAACGAGTTTTAATGATTTTCTCTAGGATTTTACCTAAACAAGGAAGGAGACAGATTGGGCGATGATTTTCAGTTAATAGTGGGTCTTTGCCCGGTTTAGGTAAAAGAATTACATTTGCACGTTTAAATGCTTTAGGAAAGCAATTAAGTCGTAGTGACGCATTGTAGATGGCTGTTAGGGCGCAGATGCCTTTAATTGGGAGACATTTTACTACTTTATTTGATATGCCGTCTGAACCGGCTGCTTTTTTTATCTTGAGAGCGTTAATTATCCTTTTGATTTCCTTAGGTGTTGAGAAATTGATTGGCAAGTCATCAGATTCTGTATTTAAAATTGAGGCTACTTTTGAATCCACCATCGAAACGAAGGCTGGGTCGTCATGATCGGTTATTGGGGTAAATTGGGCTTCAAGGCTATCTGCAAAGGCTTCTGCCTTGTCTGCAGTAGAGTATACTACTCCGTTTGGGCCTTGAAGAGGAGATATTCTGGTCTTTGGACGTCTGAGAGTTTTGGAGAGCTTCCAGTACGCTGCTCTGTCGTTTTCGAGGAACGATATATACTCATGCCAACGTTCGTTGCTGAATTCATTTAGAGCGTCCCTGACATGGGATAATCGGTTATAATGCATTTTTACTATGGGATTGCAACTTTTTTGCCATTCTTTCCGAATAAGATTTTTCTCCCTAATAAGATCTTTGATCTCTTCGGGGATTCCGTGACGACTTGTGCCGTTGGGAATATCAACGGATGCCTCGTTGATGCATGATTTTATTGAATCTATTAAATTAGAAGTGGCTGTGTTTAGACTGGCTTCGCCAGGAATAGTAGTTGGCACTGTCGTAGTTGAATTTAATAACTCTTTTAGTTTTGGCCATTTATTTTTTTTACGAGTTGGCTTGTATGGGACCAGTGGATTCGAACCACCTGTTAGTGTTAGAAGAACAGGATTGTGGTCGGATGCGAGATCGTACAGTACTCTTAGGGAGTGTACGGAGACGTATCTTTTAGTATGACAATATCGATAATATCCGGTCTGCCATTTGGAGGATAAAGTATGGGTAGGTCCGGAGCGTCTATGACGATTGGATTTGATAGTGAGTATTTCGCAAGATCTCTACCTTTTTGCTATCGTATTGGCTGTGCCATGAACCGTGTTTTGCATTCAAGTCGCCGGCTATAATAGTGAAGACATTTTCTGAAAGGAGTGAGTCTGGTTCTGAAGGAATCAAGTATCGTTTGGGAGGACTATATACTGATATGAATTTAAGTGGGCCAGAAGAAGTATTGATTTTAACCGCGGTGGATTCAATGTTATCGTTACAAAAGGATTGAGCTAGAGAATGGTCAATGTTACTTTTTATAAAGATAGCAGTGCCGCCTCCTTTTGTGGCGGTTCTGTCGTCACGGAATACGTTATAGTTTGGTATTCTTAGATTGCGTGATGGTTTTAGCCACGTTTCATTTATAAGAAATACGTCTAGGTTGTAATCGTGGAGAAATACTATGATTTCTTCGCGGTATGCTAGTACTGTGCCATTGGCGTTCCAGCACGCTGTTTGCAAATTTGATTTATTGACACGTTGTCTAGCCATTGTAATTCTTAATGTATGTCTGTATGGAACTTAGCTCTTTGGCGGCATTTTGAATGAGGAATTGGAACTCCGTAGCTCTTTCGATGAGGGTTTGAATTTGACTAGCCTCGGGTTTTGAGAATTGGGGAGGGGGAGGGGGCGGGAGGGTACTTTGGGATGGTTTGGAGGGACTCAGGTCGGCGTTCGAGCCGGAATTGTTGGCTGAATGCCGGGGTTTTGGGGAGCCGGTTTTCCTGATGGGAGTTACGGTTTTTGAAAAAAGTTGGTGCAGGCCAAGAGTGTGAAGTCGAGGTTGAGGGGGCGAGGTGGGTAGGCTGGTTGACATGCGTATTATTGTTATTTTTAGGTCCTGGATTAGTGTATTCGATTTGTTGCTGAGGTTGTGACTGGGGGGTGGAGATGTCTTGATTACGTCGGTAATCACGACGATAATCGTAACGTTGGTTCCTCTTGGGATGATTTTGGTAAATGTAGTTCCTATTTCTGTTATACATGAGATTATGTTGGGGTCTGGCTGGACAACCCTTGTAGTTGGTATTAACCATTGCTCCTTAAAAACGCACTATTTATACCCTTCACTTCACCCCTCCCTCTGAAAGGGGTTAGGGGCGGGAGGCTCGGTGTCAAAAGGCGCCCGGATAATATTTTTATTAAAATACCTTTTAAAATAACTTGAATACCTTCTGGTTATAAATTAAATTCATTATTGAACGTTTTGTAACTACTTTGACAGACAACGAGGAAAGGCAATCATTCATCAGTAAATCTGATAAAATCACTATATGAGTGATTGAATTAACTATTTTACCATCACACCGTGTTCCCGAGGGGTAGGCGAGAGGATAGACAGATACATAACCATGTATTGGCATACGCTAATTGCTTCATCCACATTCATACATTGTTTGATACACATTCTGCGTTTTATGGCGCGGCTCTAGTATAGCGACTCTACTCGAGTTGTTGAGAGTAGTATTAAACTAATTATTTTCATTACGATTTGACATACCAAATCAAGTAAATAATAGGTTGCTACTAGAAAATCAAAACCGCGACAGAACATATCATATAAATACAAATCGGTTAAGTTTATCCCAGACTCTATCATCTAGGTTACAAACCAATTCATTTAAACTTTGTGATCATTTAAAAGGTAACTGCCAAAAATATGTGAAAAAATAGTTTATAGATAATATTGTTAATTCTGAATTTGAAATATGAGATCGAAAAATGTGACGATTAATAATTAGGTTCCAATTGTTGAGTGGCTAAAGACGCTGTAAGACAGAGATTCTGGGTTCGATTCCTAGTTGTGACCGTTATCTTTTTTATTTTCTGTGTCCTTGTTCTGTTTCATGTTTCGTTTAGATTTGTTAGAAATATATTCTTCTTCATTGAAATATTTATTTTATTCATGCAGATAATATAACAACATTACAGAATGTATAACATTTCTTAATTTACATTTTGTAAGTTGTGCCAAAAACTTAAAGTGTCTATGAGGCGATGTTCGAATGTGAATAAAGCAATTAGTGTGTGCCAAGAGCGACTAGTTTGTCCTCTTTGCCTACCCACCCCTCCCCTTGCGTCAAACTTTAATAAATAATAATGTGTACTTCAAGTGTATGCAGAAAATAAAATAGTATCCATATACGTATCTATAGTAAGTAATAAATACGCTGGCGAATGAGTTCTTCAAAGTATTCTTCTAATGTTGAAACTTAATTCTTTATTTATAACTAGTTTCACTATTGCTAATGTTTACTGTTATTGCTAATGACAATGTTACTGTTAAGGCGATGCCATACGTAGTAATGCAAAATCATGTGTTTTTGGTTTAAAAATTTTGTCGCCTAGAAATGTTTCAGATGCTTTAATCCAATACTGCGAGTAGAATACATCTTGGCCTTCGAAATAATCGAGAATTTTTTAGATAAATCTTTTTATAAGCCCAGAAAAAAATAATGTATATGAAAACTGCTTTAAAGTTCAAAATCTCCTACTTACGAACCCATTTTCGGTTATGATTTTATTGTATAATGTGGCAAATTAAGTTATCTATAAAATGATCGAAAAAAATTACATATTTATGCCTGAACATCCACAAAATAAAATAAAAGGCACTTTTTGGCCATGTTTTTTTCTTGCATAAATCAAAACAGGCGGATGGTGTTAAGCGGGAATTTAAACCTTATCGCCATCAACGTAAGGGTTGTTATTGATAGCGGCTCAATTTAAAATATGACACGACGTATTGCATCGCCTTAAACAAACTACATTTCATCGACTTTAATTCAACTCCGTATCTCATTCCGGTGCAGGCTTCCAATTTACGTTCAAGGCATAAAAAACGTTTCTTTGCCATTGCAAATGAATCCCTAAGGGTTGAAACATCCCATTTAAATGGCAAAGCTACTATATATCCTCCATTTTCAGGATCTCTTCTGGTTGTTCTTTGATATATTTCCTCACATTCACGATCTTCAGGACTTTTAATAGACGGTACGTTTACCTCTTCTAATTCCCAAAATCTTTTGAGACAAATATCATCTGGTTCTTCTAGCATGGCACAGCAAGATACGCTAACATTATCCTCAACCCGAGTTGGTGCTGATCCCAGAATAACGTATCCTAGAACTGTTTCTAAAGCATGCAGATTATGCCTCTGAAAAGGGTCTTGAACCCTTCTTGACAACAGGAGATGCGGGAAGAGCTGGGCTGCTAGCAACATGTCAATTTCTCCTGGTTCTCCATATGACTCATCCGCCAACGGTAAGTCATTCAAATATGACAATGAAGGTACATCAACTTTGGCGGTAGGTAAGCGCTCTGTAACTTTATTCACTATCAATGAAGTAATGTTATAATTTATTGCTCGATTGAAACGAGAGTTAATTTCGGTCTGTATAGAGCCTGTAATGGGCTTAGACGATCCTCCATTACCCTTAACGGTGGAACAAGACGGGCGTTGATATTCAAAAAATCCTAATTTTCTACAACAATCCCGAGTAATGAAATTGCTCTGAGATGCGCTGTCCAATAAACACCTAACGAGATGTTCATTTCCTTGTGCGTCTATTATTCCCACTCGTGCGGTAGCCAGCAATACAGTACAATGAGTCTTAAGATTATGAGATCGAACAGTTGAAAAAGTACACAAGCTACATCAGAATTGGAGCAGCCCGGTTTTGGATCATTCGATTGATCAGCTTTCTGGTTTTCAATTCTTTGGGCATTTTGAGAGTCTGACTGCCCCTTGTGTGATGCGCCCTGTTCTTCAAAATGTAACATTGTATGATGAAACTTGTCATTACACTTATGACAATTTTGATTTGAATTGCAAGCTCTAGCCTTATGTCTATCACTAAGGCATCTAAAACAGAAAACCTTGCTTTTGATAAAATTGAACCGTTCCCTTACATTCAATTTTTTAAATTCTGAACATTTAAACAAATTTCCGTGCGATTGATTATTGCAAAGTAAACATTTAATAGGCTGACGATTTTCCTCTCTACCAGCGCTCATATAGGCTTGCGTCGATCTTTGTGGCCGTTTTAACGTTTTACTTTTATTTTCCATCGATTTCCTTGAAGAACCGGTTCTTTGCAAGATCTTAACTTGTTCCCGCACAAATTTCACCAAGTCTTCAAACGAGGGGAATTCATTTTCCCGATTGTATGTTTCGAATCCTTTCACCGAGTCCATATCCAGTTTTTTCAATGCAATGTGTAAGAAAATAAAGTCACACAAATTATTTAAATTTACATTTTTAACGGCTGCTACAGCCGACGCAAAATGATCAATGAAGGATTCCAGATTATTGATATTGGCAACGGCAAAGGATTTAAAATCCAAAATTTGATCGATGTATGCAGAAGATATTACTCTTTTGTCGTTATATTTATCGATCAACGAGTTAAAAATAATTTCGTAATTTTCCGGCGATAAAATGATCCCGGCGAACGTTGATTTAACACGGTTACTGATTTTTCCCAACAAATAATATAACTTTTCTGAATTCGAAAGTGTATCGTTATTCTGTACGGTGTTAATAAAACTTGAATAAAATATGGGCCATTTTTTTATTTCCCCATCGAAATATGCCAATTCAATCGGTGGGAGTTTTACACTACATTTTTTCGGTTCACTAGCCACCCGTGAAGTGTTTTCCCGATTTAATGATATTTTTCTTTTGATATGTCCGTACATATCGTCGAACTTGAACCATCTTTCAAAATCAGGTTCAAAGTTTGAATCGATTTCCAAATTTAATATATTTATTTGTTGAGATATGTTCTCATACTTACTTCTAGTCAAGTCTAGAGTTTAAACTAACGAAAGAAACTCCTCTAGAATACTCAGGTCGGAAATTTTATTTGATAGTTCAAATAACTTAGTAAGACGTGCATCTAACGCATCTCGTTGAAACGTCAGTAATTTCAATTTTTTTTCTTTAGTAGTCATAATTTTAGCAATAAATAATTAACCCAAATAATTAATTATAATTTATTTAACGCTATAATTTAATTAACGCTAGCGTAATTGATTAAAGTAAACAATTCTTCAGAGAAGTTTTTCCAAATTAAACTCAATAACAACTGAATTATTATTTCTTGTTTACCAACTGTTATTATAGTGGTCGTAAATACATCGGGCTACCTACTTAACGCTAGCGAAGTATGTACTCGTATTATTAGAATTGAGTATTGAATACAAGTACCTACTTAGACACTACGATTAAATTATTGTCAACCTATAATTTGCAATGAGGAATTAAATGTAATCCGTTTTTAATATAGCTATTTGACGGACTAAACTTTAACCCATTTATAATGCAAATGCCATGACTTTGGTATAAATATTGATTATAGATCGCAATTGCGAACGAAAATAATACAATATAATCCGGTTCGAAATGGGACCAATTTGATGGTGGTGCGCAAATCCTTCGTTCGCAATTGTGCGGGGTTGGATGCGGTGGTGCGATAAAGTCTAAGATAAACAAAAACAAATTGAATTTGCCTTAGTGATTGCAAGAAGAAAATGAGTGGGAAAGGCCAAAGACTTACCCTGGTCTCGTTCTCCTTAGCCGCTGGTTCCTTTTCACTTATCAGCTTGCAATTCCCTTTAACATTCGCTCACTCAACACAAACAAAACAGTGACATTCACTGCGGCGGGTAAAAAACGTTTCAATAGACGATGTGTGCTCCAAAAAAACAGTCACAGCCGAGTTCAACATATGCGGGTATTCAAGATGACACGAATGTTCGCGGTAAGATGCAACGATAACAATGCTCCTTGTCTTTGGGCCCGTGTCAAGGAAAGGGGACAAGGGGCAAAGGGGGGGTGAAGGGTACACATTTTAAGGCAATTCAATTTTAAAACCTCACGCGCAACTAGATATTGTGTTAAGTATTCCATCCCCCACTTCTTCTACCACCAATAACTCCATTGTCGGAACTTTTAAATTTAAAGATTTAGTAGTAGGTACACCTCACCATTAATACGGTGAGTGTGATAACAGCCAAGTTGATTTATTTGTTGGCGAAAATTGTTACTACCTTGGGTTTTTCTTAGAATTTAGCAAGCGGGCCTAATTAGGACAAAAGGGAATTTTGTAATCTATATTTGCAAAATCCACCATTGCTGCTACATTACTGCTTTTTAATTATCCTTTCTGGTAAAACTAAAGCTACGCAATGCAAAATGACTCATACATTCCTTAATCGGAGGTAATCCCGTCAATTTAGTCAAATGTAATTCAAATGAACGTCAAATACCATAGACCTCGTCAGTGAACGTGTTTTAAAAATTTAATTTTATTATTACTCATCAATACAAAACACATGAGTAAATTCTAATAATGGCTTCCTTATGTATATTACAAAGTTGCTGATAAGGTGTTTAATTATGTTATGTGTTATATCTCTTGGCCACTGAATATTGAAAGGAATGTGGTGTGTCTTATGCTTGTTGGCCACTGAGACTTTGTGATCAAAGCACTTACATTTTGTGGAGATTCTCTGAATAAAAATCTATGAACTAACGAGCTAACCACCACGCCGCGGCCGTTTCAAAGACCTGTGATGGACCACCAAACAACTGGTCTTGGCACAAACTGCTAGCTCCTTCACATGCATGCATAACCCTTCTCTTATTCTGACCCTCGACATGGCCCGACACCAATGTATAGTTCACTTGCGATCGTGTCATGTTTTTCTCGGGCGTCCCCCACTTCTTCCACCATTTACATTCGCTTCATATAATATTCTTCTCACACTCCACTCGAATGTTTAGACTATGTTATTATTAGTGGACTCATTTTGGTTTTTTAATTATTATCACTTCATGTATTATTATTCCTGCTGAGTAAATAAAATATTGTAATATTGACTGAGCGTAACGAAGTGCCGTTTTTACTCGACTTTTTGGTATTTCAACTGCCTATCAGTTTATTACTTTCCGCATCCAGTTCAAGGTGGTAGCCGTGTTGGATACTACCTTTTTCCTACTAAAGAAAGCCTGAGTTGACAAAACACGACAGAGTGGCTTTTGCTACGGCAAATTCAAACACTAATGAAGATAAATAATATTAGAGAAATGTTAATATTTGATTGTTAATAATTTACTATGTGCATCATTTTTAATGAAAAATACAACCAAGTAACATCAAACCACTATTGATGGACACTATTATGTAATAATAGATGATGATTTTCAATTTTGATATTAAAATTAAAGATTATTTAAAGCCTATGTAAGTTTATTTACAAATTACAAATCGTAAAAGCAATACACAATTCCAACATGTTTTTAGCAAGTATTTGTACATTAAAATACAGTAATTACCACTTTGTATATAATAATGTATTATTTTATTATACATAACGTCGCGCCGGGCGACGAAGTGATAACAAGGTGAAACAGGGATTTACTGAAATTGTAGTCGCTGTCTATATAATTATTGGTCCATTGCACAAACTAGTGCCAACTGCATGGACTGGCGGCGTAGCCAATGAATGTTATGAATCTGGCGTGCAGGTAGAAACAAATGCGGGGCGAAGCTGTGCGTAGAAGCGTTAGATGTAGTATGGGTGAACGATGTTGGCGACACTATTGTGCCCGCGGCTTCAAACTAATAATGATTCATGGCCCATCTCCCATGTTTTTATTATCTATCGTAGTCTGTTATGCTGCGTATACATACGCGAGCCGAACTGCCGAAGTGAACCTCCACTTATGGGAAAGGAACGAAGAAACCGCAAATGGCGCGAAACGCCACTTGCAATTGCTTCCTTCCTTTCCCGTAATTCAACGCTTGGTTCGCGTTTCGATTCGCAAATGTATACGTAGCATTACAGATACTAAATAGATGTAATCTAATACCAAAATTACAGACCACCATTCATTCATTCAGTAATTTCATACTAATATTTATATTTTAATAACATTTCGATTCCATTAAATTACTACAAGAGACCACTTTATTATTTACGACAGGGGAAATGGTAAAAGATGAATTTAAGGTTCTCATAACTTCTTGTGTTTTGACAGTTTCGGCCTGTATCGTCTTGTTTGACGTATTCGTATTAAGCGTGTCCAGCGATTCTGAAATTTTACATTTTCCAGTGTTGAAACATGTACTATTAAAAAATAAACTGAAATTACATTTGTAAGATGCAGAGTTCTTCTGGCCAAAACATCCAAACATATTATTGCTTTTAGTAAGGCCTGGAAAACTGCTGTCAAGCACATTATGTACATATAATAAAAAAATAAATATTATACACACATGAAATATGTATCATTAAACGTTTCTAAGCAAACAAGTGCTATTACAGTCCCATTGGCAGAGGCCACATAAAATTAAACATGCCTAGAGATCTATAAATCTATGTTAAAGGGCAGTTTGCCCAACACACGGTAGTCTAAGTAAGTACTCTAGGATGTTTCTGAGCAAACATGTGCTTTGTAATACCATCGACAGAGACTACGTCAAATGACGCAGACCCTGTGATCTTTATAGATCGCTGCCTTAGTTCTAGTATATTCAATAGACCATTTAGCAAATTTTACAGGAGACGTTTTTTTTTTGTTTTTACAGGCAAATTCTAAACAATTCTCGATTTTGGTGATTTTGTTTAATACATATGTGTAACAGGAAATTATTAAATATCATTTTTCGAAGATTGAAGCTATAATATGCCCATATTATGACTTTAAAGGTGGACGTTGAACATGGCTTGAAAATTATGAATGATTATTTTGGATATTGAACATATCGTCTGGAGATTGAACAATTCGGCTCCCATAAGTTTGAGGTATTTTTTGTTCAATTAGCCAATTAGTGGTAAATTGTATATACAGGGTGATTTTCAGATTTCAAATACTTTACTTTTATCTTAGTTAGTAGTTGACTTAAAGTATTACTTTAAAATATACAGAGTCCTTGAGTTGATTTTTCCCAAAAACTGCTCTATATATATCATCCAATATTTTGGAAGTGTGAAAACAATGCACAAGTACAAAGGTACCTACCGCTAATATACTACTATCGGTTGTCGGTGCATGCGTGATGTGAAATATTCTTACATCGTACGTATTACGGCCTCCGTGGTCTAGGAGTACTCTTGACTAGAAATCCGGAGGTCGCGGATTCAAATCCTGGCGTGCGCAAGTAAATTTTATTTGATTAATTTATTTTATTTTCACAAATTATTCATTAAAAATAACATATAGTCTATTTGCGGCATGTTCCAGAGAGGAAGATATGGTGTAAAGACCACCATAAGAATTGAAATGACTTTAGCCGTGTTTGGTGATCAGATCGGAATAGATACTCACATACCATCTCTCTTCTCCTTCTTCCTCCTTCCTCTCTTTCTCCTCTCCCCTCCACACTACCTTCAGCCTCACAATATACTAATATACCCCAATTGGGGATTCCATAGTCTCACAAAAGATATTAAAGTTCAATTTTCAGTTGAAAATTTGTTTTTTTTTATTGTTTTTTACCTACATTTGATAAATGTAATTTTTAAAGTTTACTTGCTTTAGAAAGATTTTTTTCTTTCGGAAGGTCTTATTTGCCGTGAACTTATTATTTAGGTTGATTATCGTGAGTAAAATATTATTTTTTTAAATGCTTTCAGCTCTTAAAATCCTAAAATTATAATATCTCGCAATTTGGGTTATGGGTGTGCGCTATTTAATACTACAATTTTAATATTTATTGTTGTTAGTAGCGGGCCTAGTTGGTTTTATTGTAGTTCCTACATAAGAATATGTTTATTGTTTGTATGTGACTAAAAAAAACAAAAAAATCAGTAAGTTTTAATTGAATGAATTCAAAATTAAAATATTTGGACTTCGTTTTCATCAGCGATCTCAGCAGTGATAACGGACTAAATATGTGTCGTAGATGTCTTTCAATCAGACTATGAGGACAGTCGACTTCTTGAATATTTCCATGTCCTGGCTCTTTTGTTGTATTTCTTGAATAAAAATAAGTTTTATTGCACTAATATAATTTATTAATACTCATTTAAGGTAAAAGTCCGAAGTTTGTAAATAAATAATTGAATAAATAAATAATAAATGAAGCATTCTATATATTTGCCTAGCAAATTCAAGAAGTACATGTAAAATATGGTGAAAAAGCCTATAAATGACATAATTTTAAGACTTACCTTTCTATTTGAGCTACTGTTCTAAGGTTTATTGATTCTGGAGTCAGTGAAGTCATTTTTTAGTTCAATAACAGTATATATTTGCAATTAAACGTATTTTTAGTGGAACAATATCGTTGATAGAAAACAACTAAGAATCAACATGGCCGCACATTTTAACTAGCCGGCTCCTGATTGGTTGACAGTGGAGATTGAACATTCAAGACCTCAACCTTCTGCGGGATGTTGAACAAATATCTATGAACTTTTTAAAAAATTTTATATTCATAACTTTGAGTGTTTGAATGTTCAATATCCAGGAGATTGAACAAATAAGAACTGAAACATTTTCCGTGAGTGGATATTGGCACTCGAAAAATGCTTAAAATGTCACTTAAAAACCAAAAAATATGTTTTTTTGGGCTTCATTAATGCGCAATAGGATAATGAACATATTGACATTCATAACTCAGTTTTGCAAAAAAAAGTCTATTGAACATACAAGAACTAGGACAGCAAGATCTATTCCAATGTTCCTATTCAACGGGAAACCAACATACACGTTGTATAAATTTGAGATAGTTTGTGTAAAATTAAGTACATCATGTGGAATTTAAAATTTTGAATTAAACATGGTATGTATTTGTGACGTGACTTCAGTGCAAATTAAATTAAATAAAAACGAAACTGTCGTTGACAGATTAGGTTTCAAAGTTGGAACTCTTTGATATGATCCCAAACATGAAATTCTTAGATACTCGGCTGCAAAACGGAAGCTCAGAAAGAAGATTCAAAAACTTGCAAGACTTTTCAAAACCAAAAACACAATTGCAAGACTCGGGTTAGAACTTTCGTTTCGAACAGTCGTTTTCTCAGGCTCTATGGCGCCGATAGGAATGAAATTTCAGAATTGTGCTAAGATTTGGGGACTGAAGCGAAATCAATAACAAAATCTGCATAAAGTAGCATTTGTGAAAAAATCACAATTCTAATGGAACTTGGCTTGCGATCGTACTTTGAGAGTTGTTTTTTCAGGATCTATTGGGCCAAACGGACTGATAATATGGAATCGTACTAAAAATCATAGTCTGAAGAAAAATTAATATCAAAATCTACATAAAGTATTATTTGTGTAAAAATCATAAATCTAATGGACATAAATTCAAGAATTGGGTTCCAACTTTAGTAGTATTTTTCTCAGGCTGTATGGAGCTGAAATACTGAAATTTTGGAATCGTACTACGAATCATGGTCTGAAGAGAAATCAATATCAAAATCTGCATTATGTTGCATTTTTGGAAAAATCATAATCCTAACGAACCCATTTGGAAGACGTGGGTTCGATCTTTCGTAGTCCTTTTCTCAGGCTCTCTCCGAACGGACTGAAATTTTGGAATCGTACTAAGAATCATGTTCAATGCGCAATTCAATAAATCATCTACCAAAGAAATTCCAAATTCAACAATCCTATATAAGACCAGTAAGGCAGATTGGATGGAATTCGAGAAGTCACTAAAATCCAACGTTGATGGCAAGGGAATAACAGTTTCGGCGATTGAGTCGAATAATCAACCTGGTACCCTCAATAGATAAGTTTCAGAACGGCGATCCCCCTACTGAAAAAATCTAGACAAAAAATCTGCCCCTTGCTGAATGATAAATTGGAAAAGCTGAAGAAAGATGTTCTCGCCGCAAATAGCCGCAAATAGGAAGCTAATGAACTCAGGACCAGCAAGAAGAGATGCGGTCACACTACCAGCATACCTTGAGCTGAGAGAACACTACAAGGAGGAAATTGCTGCATCAAAAATCCAAAACTGGAAAGAATTTTGCAGCAGTCAAGGAAAAGATACAGTCTGGTCCACGGTACTCAGAGTTCTTAAGACAACTCAAAATTCACCACCGGAAACGCCACAATTCAATACAATGACCATAACGTCAGTGTTTCAGTGCTGTTTCACTGACTCTCCAGTCAGTGAAACAGCGGAACAAACATGTATTCGGAATAATGAGGAAGAAGACCGCCTTAGCGAAATCGAACCCCCGTTTACAAGAACCGAAATAAGGAAAATACTTGCATCCATAGATACAAAAAAGTCCCAGGAAGAGATCACTTTACAGCCGAAATCTGTCAAAAAGCGTTCGAAAGTCTCCCAGAAACTTTTACGGTATTATACAACACGTATCTGCGAATTGGCTGCTTCCCAATGCTTTTGAAGGTCGCTAGAATTAAGGTAATTCCAAAGCTGAGAACAGAAGACTAAGGTAATATCTCTTCATACCGACCTATATTTCTCCTCCCGGTATTCGGCAAGGTTCTAGAGAAACTACTCATCAAGAGAGTAACCTGGCACTTCAGCACGAAGGTGAAACTTTATTCAAACCAATACGGGTTCACGCAACAAAAAAACACAAAAAAGAAGTATTATTGTAAACAAATTGATAGTGCAAAAAACGATACCAAAAAAAACGTGGAATATTATTAACGAAATCACGAACAAAATAAAAGTATCAACCGATGTCAGTGAGATTAATGAAAAAATTTGATAGATGAAAATATTATAACTGACAAATCGGCAATTTCAGAAAACTTTTACAACTTTTTTACAAATGTAGTAGTTCAAGTACTTGAATCTTCTAGTAAAATTGATAATACAATACCCGTAGACTCATCTTTACACTTAGTCTCAACTAACGATTCAATTAACTCCTTAGAATATTTTTCACCCATCACAACAAATGAAATTGATAAACATTCTACAGGAATTGATGGTTTATTATGTAACACACTATAAAAAATAAAACATTACATTTTAACTCCATTGCTACATATATTTAATATATCCTTAAAAAGGAAGATGCAATATTCGATCTGACTAAAAAATTATACACATCTGTTTATCAAAATAAAAAGATTTTAGCTATATTTCTAGACTTAAGAAAAGCTTTTGATTCGGTAAATCACAATCTAAAATGAATCAAATAGGTTTCATAAATGATACACTAAAAATTTTTACTAGCTATATCAAAGACAGAAAACGAAAAACAAAAATAGGGGATTTTTATAGTACTGAAGCAGGAATAAAAAATGGAGTACCACAGGGAACTGTGCTTGGCCCAATTCTCTTTCTAATATATACATAAACGTTTTATGTGATGTTATGATCCCTGGTAAAATTGTATCTTACGCTGATGATACAGCAATAATAGTGAATGGAAAATCCTGGCCTGAAACTTTTTTAAGGCATAAAAATGTATTACATATGTCTCATCATGGCTAAAAAGTAATAGACTCTTCTTAAACTATAATAAAACATTTTACCTAACCTTTTATAAGAATAGTAAAAATAAACCCCCCAATAACCTTAAAATTAGAACCCATAGTGTTAACTCTAATCAAGAAATATGCTTATCTTGCTTTGAACTCGGAAAAGTTGAAAAGATCAAATATATAGGAATTATTATTGATAAAAAATTAAATTGGCAGTCACAAATTAATAATACCGTCTGTAAATTAAGATATCGTACATACACATTTTACAGACTAAAAGAAGTGCTCAATGTTGAAAAACTGAAAATTATTTATTTTTCTTTGGTGCAATCTTCACTCATATACGGAATAATAGGATGGGGCGGTGCGCTTCATGCACATATAAAACCTTTACAAATAACTCAAAATTATATCATCAAAGTTATGTATAGTCGGAAAAGAACATTTTCAACAGATGAGTTAAACAAAGAATCTAAACTATCCTGTCTCCGCAAACTATTTATTTTGCAAACTATGAAATACATAGGTAAGTTTTTAGATTCTCACGGCCAAAAGCATTTTTGTTGTTTGTTTTTGGGGTGTTATGCCGTGTTGCGCTAACTCCTTCTTTAGCCGACGTTTCGGACAGCGTTGCAGTGTCCATCATCAGGGCAGATCCGGTAGATCCACACATCTTCGGATCAATTACACAATTAGTTACAAGTATTGGTTGGGATGACACCCACCTGATGACATCGTCCGTCAATGGGATCGTTACAGCGAATTACCTCATACCTATAACCTCTCTTGAAGTCATTCGAAATTCCTCGTTGGGTTTTGGTCTCTCACGCGAAGTCGTGTCAACTCCATGTCTTCTCAGATCGTTCTGAAATCGGGTATGCTTGCAAACCACGGTCGTAGACGGCAAAGTCCAAATATATTTATTTTGATGTATTGACATTTATTCAGATATCCTAAACATCTGATTTCCTAGAGCGAGGGGTAACCAAATATATTTTTAATTCCTATGAGTACGCCTTTACCAGTTTATTTACTAGTGCGCTATACATCCCTATTATTTCTGTAAACAATATAGCGATAATTGAATAATTCCTCGTCTCGGATACTACCAATCAACCAACTTTTGGTAATGAAGATCAAGTCATAATTATTGAGCAGTATATTTTTATGAAATTCCAGTGTTTTTAAGAGCAAACCTCTTGCATTGTGATAAAAAATTACTAATTAATCATGCATTTAGAGATTTTGGTAACTACATTATTAAGTTCGGTTTCTATGGAATATATTTGAAGAATATTATATTTTAGAGTTATTTTCTTAGTCATGAGTCCACTGGGCTTAGCGAAGAACAACACACTACTATTATCAATTAAAGTGTGTGAGTATATTATAGAATGTATTAATGAACAGTTAGTGTAATTATCAGCATAATGAACAAATTATGAAAAAAATAGTTGTTATGAGAGGATAGGTGGTTTAACACAGTAATGATAGTTAGATAAGGTTTTTAGCTGTGATTCGCATGAGACGTGTATGGGTGGTGATTTTTCGTTCTTCCATAAAACTGATAGTTGTGTTCGTTTTTAAAGGATTTAGCGAACCTCAATATAGATTTTTCTTCCGCATGAGATAGTCGTTTGATGAAGACCCTCTGGGCAGCTCCAACCATTCCGATAGCCTTGGTAGTATTCAATTCTTATTCTTTTCTTGATGGCTGCTACAATTTTGTCCTTCTTAAATTTGGCAATTATGTTATTTTTTTTATTGCCGGTAACCCGGGCGTTTATTTTCATCAATATTTGTTTACATATTATGTGCGCTACCCGACTCACTAGACAATATCTGTTCTGAGCCGGGTAGCAGTATCTACCACTACATATATCAATAATAATAAAAGTGAATAAAAATACAAAGTAAATAAATAAAAATACAAAATACAGGAAAAAGAAACGTAATTAAAAAATAAAAGATTACCTAGATAAAATAATCTAAATATAAATTATTACATACATATGTAATTTATTTTTTTTAGTGTGAATCAAATAATCAAATAATTGAACATTTTTTGTTGTGAAAGTTCTTATTTTTTTTAATATGTCATAAAAATTAGCATGGAAGGTTTGCAAGTAACTTATAAGATGCTCTACATCGAGAACATTGTCATCCAGGCATCAACACAATGGAATATTTTTTGACACAACAGTTTTGGATTCTGTCGGCCAAGCGCGCCATCCGGCATTGTTTGACAAAGTGTATACAATATTATCGCATGACTCCAGTAAACTGAACTTTTCATAAGTGACCTGCCGGCCACTCGGGTAAACCAGGTTAACCATTCTCCTGTTGAAGCGTTGATTACAGTGCTCCATTTCAAATCAAAGCAGGTAAACACCTCAGCGCGAAGATAGACAAAGATAGACCGGTCGGTGGCGTAGTATGTTCAATTCCTCGGCTAGCTAAGTCCTCCATCAACACAAACAACATTTTCAGCTTACTGTGGTGGTAGTAGAAGATTTTCAAATACTGTCAGGCTATTTGTAACCCGGGAATGTTTGTCTTTCTTTTTTTTTAAAAATACATATTTTTGCTTATTCGTCTGCTTTACCACCAAAACTCTACATCTTGAAATTGCTTCTGACCTGTCCACCAAATCTTTCATAGCAGCGCTACGTCGATTTGTGGGTAGACGAGGTCGTGAAAACGTAATAAATAGAGCTTAGGCTCAGCTTTATTCTTTTATGCAGACTGCTTCACAGTCATAACGAATCGATTTCCGTTTCAATTCACCATCTATTCACAATAAGGTCAGTGAGATTCAGGTAAAATCAATTAAATGTCTTCAATTGCGCACCAAACTTTAACTTTCGAGGAGCTAACAACTCTCTTCGTACAGATTGAGTTCATGTTAAATTCTCGCCTTCTCTCCAAGTTGAGTTCTTACCCAAATGATTTGATCGTGTTTACTCCGGGTTTTTTTTAACTTTAGAACTCCTGACTTCCGTGCCGGACAAGGATTATACTGATCTTAAGATCAACCGTCTGGGTAGATGGCAACTTATTCAACGTTTCCAGAAGGATTTTTGGAAGCAATAGAAGAATGATTACCTTTAATCTTTGATTCAATGTGCATGGTGAATCAAACATTGCAAATCATTATCTGTGGATGATGTGATTATAATCCAAAGTAGCAATATTGTCCCTTTGCACTCGCCTATCGTGCAAATTGATAAAGTCAATCCTGTTCCAGACGGCGTTGTGTGTATCGCTACTGTTCGTACATCTCATGGCTCTCTTCTCACTAGACCATTAACCAAACTGTATCCATTGCCTACTGACTAATAATTATTGCTTTCGCTCTCAATATCATCTTTGTGTTACGTCCTAAGTTACTCATATCATCTAGTTTCGGTTCGTTTTAGTTTTTCTTCACTCACGCAACTTTTCATAGCATTGCATACTTGATTAAGATTGTCGTTTTACACTTACAATACACTTACTTAATGTACTTTTGTGGGCGGTATGTTTCGTTATGACGTTTGTTATTTGTCTGGTTACGCCACATTATCAGCTTTGTTCTGTTCCCACCAACCATAGAGCAGGAATTCATACTCCGCGCTTGATTTTGTACATGGAACGGCACGCACCTAGGAAAAAGTGCATTAAGTAACCATTCAATCGTCATCGTCTAAAGACTGGAGAGCAAACCGCCGTTAAATATCATTATTTGTGGCACATGCTCGCTGATTGTGTGCATTCGTTTATGTGAAAAAAATGACTTGTGATTCATCTAAAGTTCTTCTTAAGTGCGGGCCCCGCTGGACATCAAACCAAAAGAATCACCAAACCTGGTAAGTGCAGAAATCTGGCGATTACTTTGTGTATTGGTTGGAGTAGCGTAATTTCATGTCGAATTTAAAGTCTTCTGGAACAGAGAAAGGATAAAACGCCTTTCTCTGCCCCAAATTACGGTAAGTAAGTTTTTATATGGAATGTAAATATTTCATTCAACTTCTAAGCCCATACGGTGCTTTCGGTGGAGTATACGTTGAAGTTTTCAACGGGAGAGTCATCTGCTTCAAAAAGATGGTTATCAGCCATTTCTCTGGCCTCATAAGTATTGTAATATGTACCTTCTCCTAATATGTCCCGAATCCTAGAGATTCTCTTAGATAAGGTAAGTTATTTCACACAAATTAACATAATGTTCTTTATTTCTTTTATTGTTTGTTGCGGGACTCGAACCCACTTTATACTTTCAATACTATTTTATTAGCCTCTAAAAATGAGCATGTATAGTCTGATTATGCTGTAGACTTTTAAATAAACCCCGTAACTATGCATTATTGACCAAATTTTCAAATGTGAAAATCCCTCGGAAACGCGAATGACCCGTCTTGCTTAGTAATAATAATTACATAGTAGAACTTGTTTATAAATAAAAAGTTTTTTTCTATTAATATAATTAAAATTAAACGAAATTTAGAAAGTAATTTAATTAAATAATAATCGGTTCATAATTAAAGATAAATATATTTTACAGATATCACGGTAACAAAACAATGAGCCGTTCGTAATTTAAACATCAGATTTTGAAAAATAACATTAATTTACACACGAACATTTTTGTGAGTAAATGTTCAGTTCAGTACAAAACAAATTACATTATATTCAAGAATACTTTTTACTAATTTATGGAAGAAATCAAAATAAATAAATCATTGTACTAAATCATTAGGTAGAATATTTATTTTCTTCGTTGTGGTAGTCGAAGAATTCGTTGTAAGCTTTTTGGAAGAAATTGTCGAAGAAGTTCAATAGGTTCATCTGCTCTTCTGAGTCCTCGGCATCTTCATCATCAATGGAATAATCCTAGAGAGTAAAAACATTATTTTTTTCCATTGAATATAAGTAACACATTAAGAGGAACAACAGGCTTACATTTTAAATACGAATCACCGACTTATGTTGAAAGTCAAATCAGTCGTATATAATTTAAAAATTCTAACTATAAACCCATTTTTTAAAATGTGTATTTATGTGTCGTAGAAATGGATGGAGCTTTAAATATTTATTAATCTGGGCTGATTTCATTTGATGAATATTGTGTACAATATTCTTGTCTAGTAGTTTTCAGAAAGGCTACATTGGATAGTGATAACTTAAGATGAATAGGGGGTTCATCGGAAAGGCGAATCTGTCTTCATAGAAAACTGAACGAACCAGTTCATCGTCATCCTCATCACCACTATGGTCACTGCTGAAGCTCGAATCTGGAAAGATATGAAACATTTTTTAGTTCATTATAACAAGATTATAATGTCAAGTATGAGATTTGTGAACTGTAAAAGGTTTAAATTATATTGAACACTTCGCTAAAAAAACTGCGCTGTTTAAAGATTGGGGTAGTATATGGATATTTAGTTAAATTTACTGATAATTACAAGAGTGACAGATATTAAGCCCTATATTATAGCTACTTGAATTTATTTTCTAAACACGGATTAAATCAAAATATAACGACGAAGAGAAAATAATAAATTCCGAAATTAGATGAATTTACAAGCTTCGTCAGGTTTTATAGTTCGGTTTTAAAATCTGATTACCTATTTAAAATTCAAAACAATTTATTGACTTACATAAATGATCGTACGTGCTGTCAGCGGAGATGGTGCTTTCGCCGAAGGATGAATTGAGGTCTCCATCAAAATGCTCATCTGCCATTGGGTCGATTGGATCTTCTGCAATAGAACTGGCTTCGTCATAATGGCCATACGTCATTGGTCTGGCCTCATCAGGCTGCTCCTCTGCCATTGTTCTGGCCTCATCTGAAGCAAACATCATCAGGTTCCAGAGTGCGGATGTTTCTCTCGCATGGTTATTGAAGCTCATTTTACTAAACTTTTTTTTACACGTCAGATACAAATATTGAACTGACTATAAATGTAAATAAACACTTCAAACGTTTTCAACAAAATAAAAAGGCGTTAGGTTGATCTAGTTGAACAGAAGAACTAGGTATTTGTGGTGTTATTTAGAAAATCAAAAGAAATACAATTTCTGTTGAATGATCACAATAAATGGTAAAATCACAAGGATGGCTGTAGTAACGATTTCGATACTCTTTAAAGAGGTAATGATAGATTAATCTATATTTTTAACTATTTATACGTTTTTTAATCAAAGATGAACCAATATGCCCATTAGTGGAATAATTACTCCGCCGCGCACAATTTGGGGAATTTTGGATTTTACCACCCCTCATTAGGGTCATTACTCTAAAGCGTACTTTTCTTGACTTATTTTCTTGATAATTTTATTATTTAATGGATTTCAATTCAAACATATTACAGTTATAATGGTTTCTTTTATTTAATTTCTGACAACTTAGATTAGTCTATATGTTAAATCATTTATACGATTTTCAATTAATGATGCATATCGCATGATCAAGTTATATTAATTTGTCATAACAAATGTAATATTATTAGTAGATCTGTGGGCAGTAGGCCTCTCATCCAAAATCTAAGATTTCTGTGAAATTATAAGATTTGTAATTATGTTCTTAAATAACCACCTGCTTAATTATAAACCATAATATATTTTATGAAACATTTTTTTTCGTCAAAAGAATTGTACGAATTGTTCCAAAAACTTTTTTCAAACTTTCTTCAGGCGGGTAGGTACCAAAATACTGAAAAAAAATGCGAACAAAAAAAGTCCCAAATAAAAAGAAGGTTTCACATTTTAAAAAAATATCTTAACTGAACCAATGGCCACCATCTGAAACAGAACGTGCACCCATTAACAGACAGACGAAATGCAAAACGGTTGAGTTAAGTCAAGACTTTGCCAAGCTCTGTTTTTCTGGTTCATTGCGCTACTTCCCCATCCGCTGCCGATCCTGTCCAGGTCGTCACATCTATGGCCGACCTCTGCCTCTTTTTCATTGACTTTTCAGAGAAATCCTGAAAGTATCTACCATTATTGAACATGCCTTATATAATATATCGAGATATAAAATAAATAAAAAATAAAACATCATAAAAGGAACGATTTTGGAGGAAACTTTAACTTTATATACCACAAATTAGTGTTCAATCGTAAATTCAATTATTATGTACCGAAATGAAATTAATTTAAATAAAAATTATATTTCATGATTTAATTTTTTATACCTTTAGGTAGTATGTAGGGCTCAATACATATTTTTATAATAATTACCATTAAATTTTGATTAAAAACATATATTTTTTTAATTTGTTCAAGTATTTTGACCTCAAATCGATATTTAAAATTGAATGAAAAAGGCCGCACAGCCATTTTTTGTGTTGGTTCTTGCTTGGTTAGGCTCGAAGTGTCCTTAAAATGAGTTTATTAATCATTTAAAAAAATTATAATTAAAAAAATAAATAATTCAAAAAATAATAATATCTGTACAAATATATGATGTAGAATTATGGATAAACTTTCTAACCTAAAAGCATGTAATTGTGTGCGGAGAGAGTGCTTTCTTAGAAATATTCAGTCAAGTCATTGCTCCTTATCTGCAACGACCATTTGCGCAGACTTCACATGACGTAATTCAATAACTTGTAAAATCTCTTGGGTTGCAGTAGTGACGAAAATGATACACAATTAAGGACAATATATATTTTTTTATTTACAATTATTTTGGACTATTATTTAGTGTTTTCGATCAAAATTACAGTAAATAATTACATTAGTAAATATTTAATCCGCCCGAACTATTTGATAAAGTTTACACTTAACGACCCTTAATGATTTGGCGGACTCGAGTACTTGCCCGTGATTCGTTTTCTTGTTAATTTGGATAAAGGATTTCAATATTTGTCATCACCGTTTAACCTCAAATCATTTACTTTGGTTTTCGTTGTGAGCGTTGTTTTAATTGTGTTTTCTTTGAATTCGGTATTTTCAGTGTAGCTTCACTTCAATCACGCGTCTCATCTTGTTATAATTTATTACGAATTTTATTTAATAATATTTGGATGATTTATACAAAATGGTTTATGAGGAAACCGGAAAAAGTTAACCTACAGGATTATAGAAAAATATCGTTTTTAAGCAAGACAAATTATCTTCATATTTAATTACGTGATCATCATTAGTCATTGCCTATATTTGTTGGTGGGTGAAGTTTTCGGTAAGTCCAGGCGTCATCTTAGCCAAATTATTTATCTTAGTCGGGTCATGTCAATAATAGAATAACTGAAGAGTATGCATGAGACGATGCATGAAAGTGAATGAAGCGATGATTGTATGCAAAGTAAGACTCTTCCCCCACCAATAATACGTGGTATTTATTTAATTAGTTACTTACCTTGATTATCACTTATCTAAATCAAAGAAAATTAAAGATAACCGAAATTATTTAATTTGAGTAATCAATTTAAAAATGGTTATTTTATAAAGCAAAGTTGCCATGTAATTATTAACTGAAATAATGCTACAAATACATTTCATACTCGCTTATCAATTTACGATATTTTTGTTTTATTATTTCTGTTCGATAATTCTGGAGGTTATTGATATTTTTGGTGGTGTTGGTTCCAACATGGGCGCAAATGAATGGAATGTTGAACTTGATGAGATATAATGTTTTCATTGGTAAGCTCTAGCGACTAATTATTCAGAAACAAGATTTGATATAAAAACATACATCGTGTACGAAGGGACTTGAAGATGTGAATTTTAATGGAATCGGTAAAATTTGAAATGTGTAAATTTAATTAATAATTTATATGATTTTATTTCTCCGAATCCTTCGATTCTTTCAATCTGTTATTGGTGGAAAGAAGTCCGATTCTCTAAGTGGAGGCAACTATATGCTGTGTAAATTTGATGTAATATTAATAATATAAGTAGGTAAAACATTAATTATAGGTTTAGTTCTTTCATATTTAATTTTTAAAAATTTTAAAATAGGAAAAATGTGGGAGGGATAGATTTATACGTCCGTCACTTCTGGACACACCTCATAAATTTTCCTTTCCTGAACTTCATCTCCTTCTTTTCCCAACAAAGACCCTCTATGCAGCATACCCGAAGATGACAAAGGCCCTGAGAATTCTTTTCCCTCAGGGCTCAGGGCTTACCTTTGAGTTCAGCTCAGCCCAGACTTTGATGGCTCGACCGGGTACTACTTGTCAGAATAAATAATAGTTAAGTATGACTTCTATCATTAATAATATACTGGAGTCGAACAAGATATATTAAGTATTTTTGTTATTTGTTTTTGGGGTGTTATGCCGTGTTGCGCTAATTCCTTCTTTAGCCAACGTTCTACATCTGCCCTGATGAGGGACACTGCAATGCTATCCGAAACGTTGGCTAAAGAAGGAGTTAGCGCAACACGGTATAACACCACAAAAACAAATAAAAAAAAGATATATTGTGTTTTTTTATTAATACTACACCAGTTTTATCTGCATGGAAAGACTTTTGTCGGAACCACAACTTCTTCGCCCAGAGACAAAGATCGTTCCGTTTTGCTAAGGTCATTTCATAAAATTTGCTAATGGAACCTTGTTATTCATCAATTTTTGCATACAGGTTTTGTTAAGGTAATAGATATTATGTGCCTTTGGAAAACAAGTTTCTATCTGGCATTGCTATGAAACTGAGATGTTGAGGTTCAGAGTTTATTATTTTTTTGGTAAACTAATGTTTAAGACAAGATTTTTTATGCATAGCACAAAGGGTAACAATTATTTTACAAGCAATAATTATTCGCCTAAAACACTCATCCACATTGAAAAATCTCAGATACATGACGCCAACGGGACTCGAAGCCGTGTCCTTAGTTTACCAAAAAAATAATAATTAATATTTGACAAGTTCTAGTATTTCACCTAAAAATGTAGACAATTTGTCTCGACGCCATCTAGTGAGAGAGTTAGCACTTACAATGCCTTTCTCATATAAAATAAAGTTGGTTGTTTTCAGGTGAAAAAATGTAACAAGCAGTAATTGTTGAATGAAACACTAGTATATATTGAATTATTTCGCGGATAAGAGATAAGCCGCCATAGCTCAGTGGTCAGAGCTGTCGACCGGAAATCGAAGGGACACGGGATCGAGTACCGTTGGCGTCATGTATCTTTTATCAGGAGATTTTTCAATGTGGATGAGTGTTTCAGGCGAATAATTATTGGATGTAAAATAATTGTTCAGAGTTAGGTTCCCGAATTAAAAACAAAGTACTTACATGCATTCATGACGATGCATGATTTAGGCAAAATATCACCTTGTTATCCATAGGGGCCTAGTTAAAATTATTATTATTACTGTCTATAAAGATTTTTTTTGAATTTTGATGGAGTCATGGAGAGGAACTTATGAGTAAAGGGAAAATGATTTGTCGAAAAGGGTAGTAATAATAAAAATATTTTATTTGTTGAAAAGGGCATTCCTCTTTAATTTAAATATAAGCTACCAAATAAAATGACCGAAAACTATAAAACAATAAGCAGTCACATAGTTCCTATTTAGTTTTATTTACATGACAGTAATGAGGTATATATTAACGGTCTTCAAAATAAATTTTAAAAATCGATAATTGCTACAGTGTATTAACATAATAATTCTTACTAGGTACATATAAGTGTTAAAAATGAAACAATAATCTTTCGAAATTAATTTTAAACAATAAGTGCTACTGTGTACATACAGGACATAACCTTCTAATTAGCGATAATATTACTACTAAAATTATTAAAAGACTTATAAAAGAAGACGGGAGTTCTACGAAATAAATGTATGTAAAACAATAAATACGTCAAAGTAGTGAACTAACAACTTTCAAACTTTCTTCATGTGATTAGTCGAAGAAGTCGTTGTATGCTTTATGGAAGGAATCGTCGTATACCGTCTTGTCTTTGAGGACCATAACACCACGGTCTGAATCCACGAAGGGATTAATGCCATAATCCTAGGGAAGAAAATACAAATTAATATTTTTATTAAAGTATAAGTTAACAAGTATGGAAAGGGTATATACAAAAACAACACCCCGAGAGCACATACCATTTAGATACAAAAAAAGTTTTAAATGCATTGGAAGTTTTTAATCTGGAATGACAAGATTGTTTCTGATTGAAATCTGTACGAAGATCTCTATTGTGGTTAATTTATTTCAAGACATCAAATGAAGATGGCTTACCGTAATATTATTTAGCGGATTCATCGGCTGGCCATATTGTATGCCACGAAAAGCTGCGTGAGACATTGCATGAACATCTCTACTGGTGATTTCGTGACGGCTAGCGCTGTGAAAGTCTAAGCCTGGGATAAAAGAAACACAATTATTAGATTATGGTAATAAATTTTCAATCGTACGATGGGTTTAGTAATAGGGGTAATATTTTATAGTCATTGAAAGTTAAAACGAAAAAGGTAGAAGAGGGTCGAAAGCTTATCAAATGAATCCACAAACATTTGAAAGATAAATTTCATTTTCAATTTCAGGTCAGTGATTCAGATCAACAAAAAACGGAAACAGTGACTTTCTTACCTATATTCTCGATCATTCTCTCAGCGAAGGCGGTTCTTTCGCGGAAGAATGTGTTTAGGTCACGTGCTGCATAAACAGGATAATAAGTTACTCCTCTCAATTCATAAGGGAGGTAATTCTCTTGGTAAGAAAAGTAATAGGTAGTGTCCCTATATTCGTAAGAATAATAATGTTCCAGGTTCATGGGAGGGAGGAAAGCTTGTCTCCTATTATTATTGTTCATTTTGTTCACACTTTCACACAAATGACTGACTTTAATTAAATGAAATAAAACTCCTTTAAGCTTACTTAAATTACTTCAAAATATGCCCAACGCAAACTTAAAATATCATTTAACACTTGACACAATTTCACTTCAAATATCACAAAAACTCGTAAACTCAAGAGGGTTGCAGTAGTAACAGCTTCGATACTCTCCAAAGTGGTAAAGACTGATATTTTGATTTTTTGGACTATTTATGCGGTTTTCAAGTGAAGTCGCACCAATAAACGCATTAGTAGAACAATTACTCCGCCCGGCACTACTTGGGGAATTTAGGGTTTTAAACCACCCTTTAATGACTTTATCGCGTACTTATCTATGACTCACTTTCCTGGAATTAGTATTCGATAAATAGATTCTAAAATGTGACCGTCCAAAACGTTAATAATGTTTTGTTAATGTCAATAAAATATTTTTATTTTTTATATTTCCTCTTATAATTTTAATTTCTGTTGTCCTTCTCTAGAAATAGAACTCCCTCAAATAATACATATTTTTAGATTCTTGGCGGCTCTGTAATCCGAATCCGGTTACTTAAATTAAAATTATTATTTATAATTTATGCATTTATTTATTATTTGATTTTTTTTTAGTTAATAAATTATTAATTTTAACTAAAAGTATTTTGATTGAAGTATTATCTCTTTAGTGGAAAACGACCATTCAGAATCTCAATATTGTTTGGTGACCAGATCTGAATAGCTAGATACTCCCCCACCTTACTTCTCCCCAACTCCTTTCCCTCCCAATTATCATCAGTCTTACGATAGGGCTGCATATTCTCAGGGACTCAAGACGGTAGGAAGCCGTTGGGACTCTTGCGGTACTCACATAAATAAACTACATGTTTTGTTCCTCATGACAGCTGTTATGCCATTTTGTATGCGTTGTTATGATTAAATTCAATGTGAAGAAATTCGATAAATTGACTTTTAGAAATCAGCATTCCCTCAAAACTTACAATTTTTTTTCATTTCTTGTATTGATTTAAAAAAAAACAACAATTTAATGCTATTTTTTAAAATAAATTTTTGCTTTAAAATTTCTAAAGTATCTCGGGTTTCGTAGGTAAATTCAGACATCAAAATTTTTTTTCTTTTATATTTTGTTGTGGGATTCCAACCCACTTTATATTGTTCATAATGCTGTCATTGCTTTTTTATGTATTTTTTTAAATTAGACATAATGTAGACTTTTAAATTAACCCAATACCAGGGTAACTACCCATTATTCACCAAATTTACGATCTTACGACTAAACCAGATCTTAACCATTTGCCAAGATTACCAATTGTAGTTTTAAATACAATAATGAGGTGTTATAGGTATTTTTGGAATTCAATGACAGACGCCATGGATAAAGGAAGCATAAGGCTAGAACTATATTGCAATTAAATTATTATGGTTTGTAAGGTGTAAAAGTAATTAATTGAGGTACATACTATTTATAAAACTAATTATAAACGCGTAAATAGTTATAAACGAATGATAAATTTTAATAAGATAACTAAGAAAATAATTACTGAGAGTGAAAATTTAAAAAAATTATTTAAATAATATAAAAGTTATTAAATATGGAAAACATAAAAATATAAATAAATGTTCTTATTAGGTAGGTAATAACTGAGCAGGTTTTAAATTATTCAAAGATAGAGCTGGCAACATTGTAAGAAATGAGTACTTAATAAATTGCAAGCTACAATAAACTCATACTTATAAAATCAAACACACTTCCGGGACACAATAGAAATATTTAGGAATGTAAAGAAGTAGAAATCGTTTTTTTAATATTATATTATGTTTTTTGTAGTTAATTTTTATTTAATTGATTTATTACCTTTAGGTTCATAACACAATTCTAAAATCAAATTACAAAGTAGCTGGTATAATCAAATATGTGAAAAAATTATATAATCAAATTTAATCATGTGATTACTGTTGGGTTTATCTAAAAGTTGTTTGTTATATGATTTGAAAGATTTTTTTTCAGTTTTGATTTTATCCGAAACTGAACTAAAAAAATTATACCTTGATAAGTAAGTATAATGGTGTAAATAAGCACTAGTTTAACATTAAGGGATATTTAAGTTACCAAGTGATCTTGATCGTTTACCTATTTGAATTGAAATGGTCTCTGTGCTTTTGCAGCAGTTCGTTCTTTTTGAAAATTTTGTATAACCTTAGAACCCTAAGAGAGTTATATAGCTACGTGGTTGGATATATCGATGGTTTTCGCAGGATGACTTTCAAAATTAACCTCTGAACCTGTTCTACAGGCAAAAGGTTAGTTTTAAAAGTCAGTTCCTAACCGATTATACCACACTGTCAGGTAGTTTGATTAAGAGAAATATATTTTATTTTTATCATACATGATGATAGGATGGTTCTTTATCTCATAAAAATGTAAATTAGTTTTATACTATATTTTTTTTATTTGCTCAATCCATTTTAATTGTATGTCAACCAAAACACACAGATACTAAATGCTATTTTTGCCCGTTATGGGTAAACATTTGACATATGTATTTTCTTTTTTTTTAATTTCACACTCGGAAGAGTGGATTTTAATTGTAACATTATTTTCAACGTTTTTTCTGAGAATTGGATAAAATCATGACTAAGCCAAAATTTTATTCATCCGCAAAGATCATTAGTAGTTTTAGCTATAACAATGGGGTCTTATAGGTATTTTGGGAATTCAATAAATAGAGGGGTGTATTAGGGTAACATGGGTAGAAATATATTGCAATTAAATATTATATTGAAATATTATAATTCTTATTTTTTTCAAAGTTTACAAAAATATTAAATCTATATAATGCCAGAGTCAACATCAAATAAGTATTTAAATAGTACATTTAAAAAAGGTTATATGACAATATTTACACGCTTACGAGCTTAAATTTAGATATATGTAATTCAATCAAATCAAAATAAATATGGCATTTTACAAAATCATTCTGTAGCAGATTTGACTTATTCATCGTGATAGTCGAAGAATTGGTTGTAAGAATTTTGGAAGGAATTGTCGAAGAATTTCAACAAGTTCAGGGGTTTATCCTCGTCGTCGTCCTCTTCATCATCATCATCAATTGAATAATCCTAAGGAAGAAAATAAACATTAATTAATGTGTTGAATACAAGGAAAATAGGAAGATGAACGACAGGCTTAAATTTTAAATGCGATCCACCGATTTTCGTTGGAAGATTAATTGGTCGTAGATTATTTAAAATTTAAACCCAAAAACGCATTTTTTAACATGTGTAATTTTGGGTCGAAGAAATGAATGGATATAACTTTTGAATAGTTTGTAGGATATTCTCTAAAGAAGTTGTCGTTTTATAAAAGCTACATTAGATTATGATTACTTACAATGAATAGGGGGTTCATAGGAACGGCGAATCTTTCTTCATAGAAGACTTCACGTACTAGTTCATCGTCATCGTCATAATCATCATCATCATCATCACTGTGGTTACTGCTGAAGCTCCAATCTGGAAAGATATGAAACACTTATTTAATCACAATTAAGTGGAAGCGGTTTAAAATTTATTTATATATTTTTACTTTAATACGGTTAAATTCAATTAAAATACAAAAAGTATAAATTTCGTAGAAGATTCGCATTTAATATTTAAATAGAGTAATGTAAAGAATAAGAGATGTTAACTGTGAAAAGTTGAAATATTCTTAACAGAACCTGAGATGTTTAAAAATTTGGGTAATTCTGGATATTTGGTCAAAATTTTCAACTTGTTTATAGTTTAGTCAGAATATTTTTAAATATGGACAAGACTAAAATAAAAATAGTCACAGATAATTCGTAGGTTTATTTTAGCATTCTAGTAGAATTTATTCTCTAAAAACTGATTGAGATAAATTATAAATAAAACGACGAAGAGAAAACATTAAATTTAGAAATCAGCAACTGCATTATTTATATTCTGTTTTAAAATCTAGTCAGCAATATTTCTAATTAAAAAAAAACATTGACTTACATAAATGATCGTACGCGCTGTCAGTAGAGATGATGCGTTCACCGAAAGTTGCGTTGAGGTCTTCATCAAAATGCTCATCTGCCATTAGATTGATTGGAATGTCATCTGCCGTAGAACTGGCTTCGTCATGATGGTTATCCGCCATTGGTCTGGCTTCATCAGGATGATCTTCTGGCATTGTTCTAGCCACATCTGCAGCAAACATCATCAGATGCCAGGGTGAGGAGATTTGTCTTCCATTGTTGTTGAAGCTCATTTTTCCTTCACTCGTCAGATACAAATATTAAAAAACTGACTTTAAATGAAATTATACTTTAAACGTTTTCAACAAAATAAATATTGGTTACGATTGATCTATTTGATCAGAAGAACTGCGTATTTGTGGTATTATTTATAAAATCAAAAGAAACACAATTTCTGTCGTATGATCACAATAAATGGTTAAATCACAAGGATTGCTGTAGTAACGACTTCGATACTCTTTAAAGAGGTAATGATAGATTAATCTATATTTTAAACTATTTATACGGTTTTTAATCAAAGATGCACCAATAAGCTCATTAGTGGAATAATTACTCCGCCCGGCACAATTTGGGAAAGTTTGGATTGTACCACCCTTAATGACTCTGACGCGTACTTTTTATGACTCATTTTCTTATTATTTTTTTAAATGGATTTCAATTCCAACGTACCATAGTTATAATGGTTTATTTCATTTAATTTCTGACAACTTAGATTAATCTTTATGTTAAATTATTTATAAGATTTTCAATTAAAGATGCACCAATAATCTCATTAGTAGAACAACAAATCCTCCTGGCACGGATAAGTTTGGATTTTACAACCTATAATGACTCTTAACGCTTACTTTTTTAAGACTCATTTTCTTAGTGGTTTTGTGAGCAGTACACCTTAGGTTTGACATATTAATTGAAATAAAACAATAATTTTGTTTGTAACCACGATTTATTTATTTTAATATCGATTCGTTTCGCTTAACTCAAGCCTCTTCAGGGTATAAAATTAAACTTAGTTGAAGCTGAAGATGCTCGAGTTGAGTTGAGAACCGGTCGGTATTAAAAAAAATTAACACTTGAATTTCGTTTTGTTAAATGCTATGTTTTTTGCAATTACAATGCATATTCACTTTTTCATGAGATTTTGTTTCTCTCATTGTCACGTAATTGGCAAATAGAACCATATTGTGCCAAGCAAATGAGTTCGAACACAATGTAAATAGAACCATGTTGCTCCTATTTTATCAACGGCCGATATAACTTAGTTGCTTAGTTGTTATAAATTATAATTAAGTTTTTACAATAGAACGTTGCTCTTAAATTACAAGTGAACCTTTTTTTGAAAAGCACAATTAATGTATTTTATATATAACGTTTTTTGCGTAAATATCTGTGAATTTACTTAAGTTGGACATATTTTAGATTGCCTTTTTTGCCCCAAGTTTTTCTGATCTTTCAAAATAAGTCCAATTTTAGTAAGTAAGAATTTTTTTTTTAAAATAGGTCTATAGATATATTGAAGTATTCAATTACATGAGTATTGATAAGGGAAGTACTCGTATAAGGAAAGAACTATTTTGTTTTTAAAAACATACAAAATTTACTTATATTTAATTCAAATGTATATATTTCAACAATATCTAATCTATATTATACAAGAGTCAGTTAATTACAAAAATAGTAAAATAGTACAAATATTTAACACTAATATTCACAGCAATTTTTTCATGCTCATGACTTTTAGTGAGGATAATTCATAAACATAATTTAATATTTGGTAGTACTTTATTAAGTAAGTAGTCAATATAAATAATATTTAATTATATTGGTGCAGTTTTTTTTTCCTCGGAATCATCGAAGAATTTTTCATAATCACTGTCGTAGGAAGCGTAAGAGATGTCCATGTCAGAAGTCAGACTATCTGCATCATCTTCGTCGTCATTGGAATAATTCTAAAAAAAAACGAAATTTTAGTTTTTGGAATATGGTATATGGTATGAGAAAATAAAAAAAGTTGCCCAGAGAAAGAACTTAAAAGCTTATAAGGTAGATCGTATCCGCAAATGGTACGCTTTCAAACCAAATTTAAGCTACCCAATTAGCACTTTGAAAGTTAGCAAAAAATCGCAAAGACTAATTTCTAATTAATTAATTGCTACAGCTCTCAATTATTAATTTACTGATATTATGAAAAAAATGTTTGAAGTTACCGGAGATTTGAATTATTAATCTTTGTTGGTTGTTATATTAATGTCAGTGATGAGGCTTACCACATATTGGAGATTCGTGGGCAATGCGTATGTGTGATCATGAATAATTGCAGTTGGCAGATGGTCAGCATTATCACTCCAATCAGGGTCATAGCTTGAATCTATAAGAATAGTAAACCTTATTAGACAATTTTATCAAGGAAACGTTCAATTTAGGGTAGGGTTAAAAACAAATGAGCACTATATAGGTATGATTTGAGATATTCACGACCAAAATTATTATAGTGATTTATTGTTGGGGTGTTATGTCGTGTTTTGCTACCTCCTTTACGTTTTGGACAGCATTACAGCGTCCATCATAACACATCTGCCCTGTCTTTTAAATTAGTGAAACTTAAGACAATAATGTGAATATTTGGAATATTTTTTTCAAAATTATGTGTGCACAAATATTTGTTATAAAATTTCGTATGGTGGCAAAAACCTTTCTTACCTAAAAACATACTACTGTGTGCGGAGAGTGTATTTTCATCCAAATCTTCATCAGAACGGTCATCTTCCATTGCTCTGGCCTCATGTTCAGCGAACATAGGTTCTCCTTCGTTGTTGTTAAAGCTCATTTTTAACTTTGTACGTTAAGCTTCAACACTGACTCAAATAAACACTTTTGATGAAGTAAACAATGAGTTTAAATTGAACTAATTTATCAGAATATCTCAATTTTAAACAATTTCAATTGAATTACTTCAATAACTTATAAAATCACGAATGTTGCAGTAGTAACGACTTAGATACTCTCGAGGGGGTAATGACGGATTTTTGGACTTGGACTTGGATATTATTTAATGACAGAGTTCCTAAACAATGAGTTTACTGACTCTTGCATAAGGGCGAATTTGGATTTTCTATTGAATCTTTACTTGGAATGATTTTGGAGCGGTCACGACAGTTGAACTTGAAATTACGTTTGTTTCGTCTGCGAATTGAGAAAGTTTTACATTGTGGTCCATTGGTGGGGGGATATCACTAGAATATACGTTATACAGGTCAGGAGACAGTGATCCGCCTTATGGCTTACCGGCTTTTAGCGAACGTATTGAGGATTATACCAGTTTCAATCGAAATAGCCGAAAAAATGCAATAGTGAAATACTGGGGAGGTTAGCACTTAACGACCCCTAATGACTTGGCTGACGTGAGTATTACCCGTGATTTGTTTTTTTTTTAATTCGGTTAAATACTTTTAAATATGTTAGTCATCGCCGTTTAACTGCATTTATTTTCGTTGTTAGATTTATTTTAATTTTATGGAATTTTAATTAGATATTCGAAGTATTGATACACATCAAAAACGCGTTTGAATTTATTGCAAAATATTACAACCTAATGTTGCTAATAATAATATTTTGATGATTTCAACATATTACAAAAATCACCTCAAGGACGTTGTACATTTTTTTGCAAAAGTCTTTCCTACATCTAACTATAGATAATTTAATAGAAATTGGTTTAAGAGGAAACCGAAAAAAAGATAATCTACAAGATTATTAAAAAATAAAGCTTTTAATCAAGACAAATTATCTTAACCGTTAATTACATCATCATTATAAGACAGCGCTTCTTTGGTGGTTGGGGTCTCTATATTTTTTCTACGCTTCTAGCTTACTTATTTTACGATGCGTGAATGTGAATGAAGCAAGGAATATCTGTCAAGATAGACTCTCTGCTTATCCCTTAGTTAATTAGTTATTTAAGCGTGGGTATATTCAGCGGATGTTTTGGCGGCCTTGACCGCTTAGAGGTTCGTTATTGATTCATTCTACGTGCTACGTGTCCTTTTTACTATTTTATTTTAAATTTAACAACTAAGGCAACTGATTTTGTTTTACGATATAAATCATCCACCCTACGCCGCCAGTACAGGTTTCGCTTAAAATAAAACATCCCTTCGTTGATGTCTCGTGTTTTCGTGATATAGAAATTTCAGTCATATACCCACCTAAACTTAACCAAACTTTCAACGGCCTTCGTTGTGTAATTTCGCAATCAATTTGTTTGAAATAATATATTATATTTTTGCGGCATGATCCAGGGTGAAAAATCCTTTATGTTTCGAATTGGTGAAATAATCGAATCGGTGCTTCTAATGGCTTTAGCTATGTTTGGCGACCATATCTGAATATCCGGGCTCTTTCCCACTCTCCTCTTTCCATTCCAATTACCATCAGTCTCATAAAGTACCCTGCGGATACAATATATAGATCCACTGTTACGGTATTCACATTTTTAAATCACGAAGAGTAAACGAATTACAAATTTCATCGCTATTTATTTTTGGATTATTGTAGTTGCGCTTCATATTTCTTTGGACAACATTACGGTATCTGTTGGTTACATCTGCCCCGATTATGGTCACTGTAACGCTCTCCAAAACATTTGCTAAATAATAAGGAAGCGCAACACGGGTGAGGGTGAGTTTAAATTAGTCAATTTGGCTTCCTTTGTCCAGTTTCGCATTAAATTCCCGTAAAACTCCATAATAAAGTTCGCTTTAAAATAAATGGATTCGTGAAATTTCTTAAATAAATAATTCCACACCATTTGGGAATTCACAATGTGTAATGGGTGTTATGATTATTTTATTGACTTCTCATTGGTACCTACCTAAATTGGGAAAATAATGCTTTGGTTCTAATTTACTGCACGATTTTAATCGATTTTTTCATATTTTAGAATATTGTAAAGTTGTAGGTTTATTTTTAACAGTCAAATTATTGAATTTACTTCAGTGTTATGTTCAGTTACCTGCATATATTTTTGATCAATTCTTACAATATCCCATTTATACATTTAGTTAAATATTTTTGTATCGTTTCGCTTTTAATTTTAAGTGTCTAAGTTAAATTTATGGCCTTAAATACCTTTCATTAATTTTTGTAAAATATACAAATGTTCTAGGTAAATTTTAACTAATTTATTCAGATGAATTCCGTTACTTCATTGACTACGTGTCAGTGTATTTTTACGCTATTTCTAGGGACCTTTACATAGGAATAGCTTATAAAAGTATGTGCAGATACAGGTTTTTTTTAAATATTTATTTTTGAATAAGTGAACTGCCTCAGCAATATTTTTTTATATTTATTACCTGCCAAATTGAAGATTTCCGCCGATTCGGCATAATTAGAACGCTCTGTCACTGACAAAAATATTATACAAAATATATTAACTTTGTATTGGTAGAAATTATAGGTTAAACGCACAAGTAAAGAAAATGGAAACAAACTTAGGCGAAAATGACCAAAATCAACTACCTGTCTACTAAAAATATTATAATTAACTGAAGAGTATAATTGGTAATGCTTCAGTGGAACAAATTAAAGTACCTGTTGTGACTTTATTCGACTCAATTGTAAATTAGTTTAAAATAAAAATGATGTACGATATACTATGTAGTTAATATTTAAAAAGGATAACTGTGGTAGGTATGTATATAAATTGCTACAGATTACTAACTAATACTAATAACTAACCATCAAGGCGTTTCCTCCGTACGGAGAGAAAACAGACCGCCACGCATCCTTGAGCACCTTGGATGATTTTTTCACGAAAACGGCGCTATAAAAGTAATCTAATCATTATTATCTCTGTCTTTGTACATCAGTAATCACGCATTGTCTTTCAAGTTAGAGAATATTGAAATAAGTAATTTAATTCATTTGGTTATGTCATGTCTTCCGGGACGTTTCCGATTTATTCTAGCTTTCGCGTAGTATTTTCTAATAACACTCCTTTCTTCGTTCGACTGCTCTACATCTAAGCGCCACTTCCAATAATTAATTCACGTATATGGTTGTAAAACTAACCTTGTCGTAATTTTCAACAATTCACATAAAAAAAGTTTTTTTAAAGAGTCTTAAAAACTCGGGTAAATCCTTTTAGTAAAACTAAATATAATTTACGTTGAGATGATGTTCCTTTGTCATATTTTTTTTAACTTTACTTATTTTATTACACAATACATAAATATTTTTATATCTCAAAAAACCGTGAGAAGACATATTTCATGACTTTTTCTTATGTGACTTGTTTTATGACCAGAAGGGAGGAAAATAATAAAAAATAAAACAAACATTTTTATTGCATCAAGCAAAAAATATTGAACTAAGTAGGTAATTGATGTTTTGACTTTTTACGCATCTTAAATTATTTGACATATATTTTAGAAGAAGGCTGTGCCAATTAAACTGTCTAAAACTCTATACATCTCCCCGTCAATCTATATGCTAAGACGAGACAATACCCCAAAACAAAGTCGGAATCTTAACGTCGAAAACGAGAATAAAATCACCATAAACAACCCACAGCTCTTGTATATTGGACAGACCTGGGGTTAAATTTGCCCTAGCACATCTTAAAAATGAAGTGGGAATCTTAAAAAAATAATAAATGAGTCGTGTAAAAACGTCATGATTGGATATACTGTCGAATTTGCTCCAGTAAGCCTAGAAAATTGAACTTTCCGCTGGGTTTGTTTGAATTATTTCTAATGAACGTATTACTAAAATCTCAATGTTTCAAAAGGAATCCCTCGGTAAGTTACTAATGCATCGTCTTTAAAAAACTGCGACGCGCGGCCCTGGTGTATTGGGCAGACCTGCGGTAGAATTTTCTCTATCAAAGCTCTAAAATAAAATGGGAATCTTAACGACATAAGTGATGAAGTCATGTAAAAACGATATACGACGCGCGGCCCGGCATAATGGACGTATATACGGTCAAATTTACTCCAGCAAGCCAAGAAAATTGTACTTTCCGCTGGATTTATTTTAAATATTTATGATTTACGTATTTTTTTAAAATATCATTTTCTATCTTCTAGGGATCCCTCGGGAAGTTGTTAATTCATCTTCTAGAAAAATAAAATATTTTATAGTTGAAAAACGTTTTATTAAATTTTCGAACCGTTTTACATGAAATATTTTAATGGTTAGGTACTGTTTTTATCAATCTTAAATAGAATTAACTAAAATCCGCAGGGATCGCTTTAAAAGATGTGTGTTATGGTTATGAATTTGTCGGAATTGATTAAAATGTGAGCATCCAGCAAACCCCTGTAATAATGTTACAAACGTGTGTCTTGTATTTTTATGTTAAAATCGCACTAGTCACAACTGCTCCCAACCGTCTGGAGCCAGTGAGACTATTGCATCCCCAATTGGGGTGTGTTGTGAGGCCGAAGGTATTGAGAAGGGGAAGGAGATGGGGAAGAGGAAGGTGGGGAATTATCTGGCTATTCAGATCTGGTCACCAACCACAGCCAATGACCTTTCAAGCAACGTTTCAATTCTGAACGGTTGTCTTACGCCACGGCGATACTGTGAGAATCTTCTTCTCTGGAACGAATATATATACTATACAACCATATAATATAATTTGTATGTAGGGCGTTTGACAGTGCAAATATTCGTAAACATTTAAAAGTATTAGTAGTTTTTGTTATATAACTTAGTTCACCTTTAATATATTTTTAATGTTGGTATTTGTTTCAAACATAAATCAATTTGGTAAGCGATATGGGTACCGCCACCCCTAGAACCATTCACAGGATAACCAATACTTCTGCCATAGATCACCCCAAGTAGTTCACTACGTTTGGTGACTTGGAATATGTGCCTGAGTTCATGGGGTGAGGTTTATCCGAGTCTTGGTGGCGGATGCTAGGCCGGTGGAGGGAGATTATTTGAACGCTTCAACCGAACTCTTTCGACCCAACCAACGTCTGGCACTGGCCGCAGGGGAAGGGATGAATTCATATGTCACTTCTGGACACACTGACCCCGAGCTTCATATATTTTTTCTTCCCAAAACTTCCTCTCTTCCCTTTCCTCAAAAATACCCTCCACATGGCATACCCAACAATGACGTAGGCCCCGAGGAAATTATCGTTTTCCTCAATGCCTCTTGTATGAAGTTAGTAAAATCATTTTTATGCAATCAATCTTATTTTCACTGCGTTTTATGCAGTTACATAACATCAATTTATTCATAAGTTTTTGGCAATGTATTCTTCAATGAGGTGTGTAATAAATTAATAAAGTTTTATAATTTCTACCCGTGTTACCTACATTCAACGTTTTTAATTCTGTAATTAATAAATTATTCTTTCATATCAAGGGTTGTGTGTTTTACACGAAACAACCAAGCTGTAATAAAAAAAACATTAATACGATGCACAACGTCGTGTAATATTTTGAATCTGGCCGCCATCAATAACACTCCTTATGTAAATGGCGATAAGGCTTAAATTCCCGCTTAACACCATCAAGCTATTCTGATTTAGGCAAGAAAAAAACATGGCCAAAAAGTGCCTTTTATTTTATTTTGTGGATGTTCAGGCATAAATATTAAAATGTTTTTTAATCATTTTATAAACAACTTAATTTTCCATTAAACCATAACAGAAAATGGGTTCGTAAGTCGGATATTTTGAACTTTGAAGCAGTTTTCATAGGCCTTATAAATTATTTTTTTCTGGGCTTATAAAAAGACTTACGTTTAAAATACTCGATGATTTCAAAGGCCAAGATGTATTATACTCGCGGTATTTATTTAAAACATCTGAAACATTTCTAGGCGACCAAATTTTCAAACCAAAAACACATGATTTTACATTACCACGTAATGCATCGCCTTAATAAACTTTTTAAATCTCAACGGACACTAGTGATTCCTTCTGCACTGAACACGAAACAAAAGAAAAAGATCTAAAACTTGATAATGTTCTTTTTCCAACTACTAACTACTTTTTTGAACTACTAAGCATCCAATAAAATTGTATTCCGATAATGGGGACCTATCATCCGAAGATAACTTGTAAGCTTATCAGGGCTAGACTACACTGTGACTAGAAAAACTTATGATATCGCATGAATCAAAACTTTGCTCAGAAATCATAATATTACTGATGCAGGTTTTTTTGTAATCTGTCATTATTTTATTCAGGTGTTGCTACTGTAGGTGAAGTTCCTTGCTACTGCTTTTCAGTTAATATTATGTGCTTTTAAATGCGTTATTATTGTAACAAATGTGTTTGATAAAAATAAGATGAGACTCCATTGAAAAAATTCACAATAAATTCCTAAGATTTATTAACTATAAAGTCGGTCTACCAATTGAAACAATAAACTACAATCACTTGATGAAAGAACTAAACTTATTATTAATTATAGTAATAGCAGTCATTTAGATGCTCCCGTATACCTAGATTGCATGCATTTGGCAATGTTTTCTAAGAAGTAGTAGATGTGTTCAACTGCACGGAATACAGTTATAAGAAGGCTATAAAAACATACCTCAATCACAATAATCAATGTCAGGAATGATAATATTCTTCTGCATGGCTTCTATATCATATTTTACTGAATCTAAACTATTTCTTCGGATATCTTATGGTGTTAGCTAACATATGTAGTATTTTATTAAAAAATATTATTTCTTATAAAAGTATCATTGAATTGCTGACAGCCCTGTATTGTTAATGCCAAGTAGCCATACCTACCCAGCTATTTGAAGTACAATTAATTTTGTGTGTAACAATCAACTCACCACCGACTATTATCATAGACACCTCATACGGAGGCCTCATAGAAGGCCACATAGAAGGCCTCAGCACGGGAAAGCCACTCAGTGAGGCCATCATTATTACAAAAATTTGAAATGTAAAAAATATTGCACCAAATAAAAAAAAAATACATCAACTTATGACAGGTCTTATACAAGCCTAGTATATATTAGTTCAACTATTGCTATACTGGTTCATACTACATATTTCTTTTGAATTATGCATTGTCTTACTGAACTTATATTAATATTATTAACTGCATCACTTGCAATAGTGTTTTTGTATAAACATTAATTGTTCTTTAATTTATTGCTATTAATTATCCTGTTTACCACTGAACGCTTGTAATTCAATTATCACTGTATTGTAAAAGCCATTTTATAGCTTTTGAATAAATAAATAACCAATAAATTTTTTAATAAGTTAAGTTATTTACATAGATTTATTGATTCAACACTTAAGTGTACTAAGACATCGACCTATATTCCCTACTAGTCCCTACTTACGCATTTGCCTCGATTTTATGGTTTTTGAACCATAAAATCATAATTAAAAAATTCTCCTAGGACATAATTTTTTATTTGCTTGGCAAGGAAATACCTTTATATTTTTCAAGCTTTTTCCGTCGCATGCAAATGTTTTTATTTTATCTGTATAAAGCGCGTCGCCAAATTTAACTTCATTTATCATAATTTTGATTTTCAAGGTTATAGTATTGTATTTATTTACAAGAAAACCTAATATTATGACATATTTTATTGTGAAGAATGTTTATTTAGCTGTAAAATTAAAGAGAGAAAAAAAACATTCATATAAAATTCAATTATCCCACCAAATATACTATTATTTTTATTCAACAATTATTTCACTAGAAAATACGAAAATCGGTATTAATTGTAATAATTATCACTTTAAAATAATGTTTCATAAAAAAAATTTTGTCAAAGAGTAGTTTATCATAAAAATTGTTTTTGATACTTAAAAAGTACCCAAAAATAAAACTTACCTTTAAGTTTACTATTTTGGACGGGAACCGAACATGTTAAAAAAGAAAAACTTATTTTAGACTTTTGTAAGTACCTCCGCAGTAATGTATAACACAGGTTTATATGTGTATATTAGGTGATATAATAATGTATAAGTTTTGAAGGTTTTGGGAGGAAAATAATAGTTGATGTGTATTGTAAAATCAGTGTTCTATTTAAAGTAATACATAATGATGGTACATTTGTTGAAATGAGATTTTTACACCGATGTACAATTTGATAATTTATATTTTGTGTAAATATAGATCATTCAATATAATTTTTTTCTTAGTTACCTGCAATAATAGCATGACGAGAATCTAAACCGTTTAATTAAAATATATGTAATAATATGAATTTGGTTACCTAGTTTGGAACAAACTAGATATAATATTTTTTAAATAGTTCAGTGTAGGAAAAATGAGACAATTTTAGTAGAAAGATTAACCCAATTCGAAAACATAATATTCAAATATTATTTATTTATTAATAGTTGGTAATAAATAACATGCTCAATTGTTCATAATATCCAATAGTCAGGTGGTCGGGTCAGTTTTTTTCAGAACAGAACAACTGAAGATTATGTATCAGACAATAGTTGTCAGTTTCAGTAAAAAAGCCAAGTCAACAATCATTCGTTGTCTGCATCATGTTCATCATCAACGACTATCGGAAGAAGCCAGTCAGAAGAGATCCAAGTCTTAAATAATTCGTTGTCTGCATCATGTTTTTCGTCATCGGAGATCGGAGGAAGCCGCTCAGTAGAGAACCAAGTTTTAAATCATTCGATGTTTGCATCCTGTTCTTCTTTATCGAATATCGGAGGAAGCCAGTCAGTAGAGATCCAAGCCTTAAATAATTCGTTGTCTGCATCATGTTTTTCGTCATCGGAGATCGGAGGAAACCGGTCAGTAGAGAACCAAGTCTTAAATCATTCGTTGTCTGCATCATGTTCTTCGTAATTGGAGATCGGAGGAAGCCAATCAGTAGAAATCCAAGTCTTAAATCATTCGTTATCTGCATCATGTTCTTCGTCATCGAAGATCGGAGGAAGCCGGTCTGTAGAGAATCAAGTCTTAAATCATTCGTTGTCTGCATCATGTTCTTCGTCATCGGAGATCGGAGGAAGCCGGTCAGTAGAGAACCAAGTCTTAAATCATTCGTTGTCTGCATCATATTCTTCGTCATCGGAGATCGGAGGAAGCCGGTCAGTAGAGAACCAAGTCTTAAATCATTCGTTGTCTGCATCATGTTCTTCGTCATCGGAGATCGGAGGAAGCCAATCAGTAGAAATCCAAGTCTTAAATCATTCGTTATCTGCATCATGTTTTTCGTCATCGGAGATCGGAGGAAGCCGATCAGTAGAGAACCACGTCTTAAATCATTCCTTGTCTGCATCATATTCTTCGTCATCGGAGATCGGAGGAAGCCGGTCAGTAGAGAACCAAGTCTTAAATCATTCGTTGTCTGCATCATGTTCTTCGTCATCGGACATCGGAGGAAGCCAATCAGTAGAAATCTAAGTCTTAAATCATTCGTTATCTGCATCATGTTTTTCGTCATCGGAGATCGGAGGAAGCCGGTCAGTAGAGAACCAAGTCTTAAATCATTCCTTGTCTGCATCATATTCTTCGTCATCGGAGATCGAAAGAAGCCAGTCAGCAAGGGAACCAAGTCATAAATCATTCGTCGTCTGTATCAGATTCATCAGACTCTTCACTATCTGAAGCCAGCCAGTCGGCTACGAGGAAGGCAACAAAGCTATCCGAGGCAGCTGTATCCCAGACTACCTCATAATCAAGCTCCTCTATTTCATCTTCGACTTCCTCTTCTGTATTGTCCCCCTCGTCAGCAGCGTAAGGAGCCTGTGGAAGAAAATAAATTGAATATTAAAGATATGTTAATGCAATAATAACGATGTGAGAAAATAGAAACGCTATGGCTTAGATATAATTCCCCAATTTGAAAAATCGTACAAGAGTTAAAATAATTATATCAATACTATTTGAGTAACTATCCGGATTTTCTTAATAATAAAACTGAATCAGTTCAATACTTGTCGGTGTTTCGAAGTATTTTTTACTTTTATGCAATGGGATTTTTAGGTATTTTTGGTGTTTGATCCAATTCATAACCAAGCACCATTACCATTGAGGGAATTTTATAATTTATTGAATTTTTTTATCTTATTCTGAGTGTTATTTTATATTCTCTAATATTTACTTTTTTGCGCGGCCTTTTTTGATACAAAACTTGGATATCTTTGGATTTGAGGTCGAAATACCCAACGAAATTAAATAATGATATTTTTATTTAAAAGGTATAACATATATGTAGTTTTTAGGTACAGAAAAGTTTGTTTATTTATTAATTTTTTGTGAAATCGACAGTTTACATTTAATCAGTTTGTACATAAGTGTTATTTAGTAAAATAAAACCAATTATGTATTTCCTCCTTGTGACTTTAACTGAGACAGCATAATATGGAATAATTTATTTAAATTTGTATGGGAAAATAAAGATTGGAATTTATAAATGTCATTTATCTTTTTTACTTCTACCATCGTGTAGAATCACCTCCCGAAGTGAGTGTACTTTATCCCCGTTCACCCCGTATATTATTTTTAATGAATTAATTGTGAAATAATATAAATTCATAAAATAAAATTTACTTGCGTACGCCGGTATTGAACCCTTGACCTTCGAATTGCTAGTGGAGAGCCTTACCTCTTGACCACGGAGGCCATCTTCGAATGATTTCATTAATTAATATTAATTTGTAAAAAGAAATACATTATATTCGAAGGATTTGATTCTAAGAAAAAAGTTTGATTATTTCAAAAAAATGTCTGTATTAAAAGGATTGAAATAAATATAGCAAGTAACTGGGTTGTAACATTATATATTTAAAAAAAAACATATTTTTAGTACACAACTTTTCTATTGAACCAACTAGGTTATCTCAAGCTTCGTCAGAGCTATTACAGAGTTAATATAATAGCCCTGACAAAGCTTGAGATAAGCTAAACCTGGTTGACTGTCATTTATTAATTCGATTAAAAAGTGGAATATTACACAGTGTGTTTTTTTCATTCAAAGAAGTTGATTCGATTAAAAGTATTCGATTATATTAAAATAATTTCATTGTGTTTGATGAAGAGACTTACCGCTAAATGTTGGTTGTAGTACGCGATGATGAATTCGATATCATTAAAGAACTCTTCAGTGACAAAATTGGGTTCTAAATCATCAAACTGAAGTGATGAATCATTAGCAATGTCAGGTCCTCCATCATTAGCAAAATGAGGTTCTATAGGATCTTCAAAATCTTCACTGGACTCATCGCTGTCACTTACATCTGAAAAGATTAAAAAAAATTTGATTGGACACGCTTAAAACGAATTCAACGCGATCAGAATGCAGGAGACAATATTATTTTTAATAATAGAATCAAATAAACTTTCCAAAATTAGATGTGTGATTATTCTATTTTATGCGCTGTATAGTTTTACAGTGCCAGATTTTTATTAAAGGGGTTAACAAAGGAAAATATTGTAAGGGAAAGAGATAAATAAATATGTACATTTTATATTGAAACAACTTTAAAAGGTTATTCCCATCAATGTAATATATCATTGAAGAAGATAATACTAATAAATCTAAAGGAAATATGAAACAGAACAAGACACAGAAAAATAAAAGCATAACGGTCTCAATTGGAAATCAAACCGAGGATCTATATTATCGGGACAACGTATTTAACCACTCGACCATTAGCACCAAATTATGATAAGTCATTTTTGTCGATTTCATATTTCAGAATTAACAATCGTATCTTGCAACTAATTTTTGGTAGCTATCTTTGTCTATACTCTTTTGTGTCTTGTTCTGTTTCATGTTTTGTTTAGATTTATTAGCACTTCTTCACGGATATAAATTCTTAGAAAAATAACAACATTTTTGCGGAGTAATAATTAATTAATTTAATTAACCTCGTATGGTCTTTTAGCGTATGTTTGTACAAAAAACGACGATAAATGTAGATTATTCTTGTGTACTTTAAATAACAAGTTGATACCGACTCATAAAAGTTTTTCTATCCCATTTGTATTACTGTGGCAACCTTTAAAATACGTTTATGTATTTTTACATTTTAAAAGAAAAACAAACTGGAAATGTAACAAAATTCATTCAAAATTGTTAATTTGTAATATTATAATTTTAAGAAAAAAAGTTCCTCTATCGGTTAATCACTTTGTAATGGGATTATTATTTTTAAAAACTTAGTTAACATCACTCAATATAAATGTAACTAGGTAATATTATAACCCAAAAGAGTCATTCATATGCTTTCTGTTCTCATCTGTTTTTTTTTGTTTTTTTTAATGTCAAACAAATCATGAATCTGGCGGAACTTTTAAGGTGACCTGACGACAAAATTTCCTAAGACACCAGGAGCTAACAGCAATAAATAAATAAAATAGTCTTTTCATAAAAAAAATCTAATCTTAAATCAAATATACAGAGTGATTGGGGATAAAGTGCACTTATTTCAGGGGGTATTCATTATTCATGATTTTAGAAGTAGAAAAGATAAATAATCCCGAACTTAGTGCGCTTTACTCCCGGACATCCTGTATTACGAGAGTCGCACAAATATACATAGTGATCGGGGGTAAAGTGCACTTACTTCGGGGGGGGGGGTAATATACATGACTATAGAAGTAGCAAACAAAAATAATCCCAAAGTTGGTGCGCTTTACCCCCGAACATTCTGTAGTACACAATAGAGAGTTGCACAGATAATAATTTGAAATTATCAAATATTTCTCGCCGAAATTATTTAACTTTATATAGTACATATATTTTTATGCATAGAGGGTCCAATTGTGCTATTATAACCAAATTTAAATTAATAAACATGATATTTATAACTGGGAATCCTTCCTAGTTGGAGAGTCAAATTTCTAACGAAACAAAATAAATTGTATTTTTAAAAAATACTTTCGATCTTCTATTATTTGTCATTGTAAATAAACATGTAAATGTTTAATTTTATTCTAAACATTACTTATTATGTTATCTTACTTCAAAAGGCTTGCGTTTTGTCTCATGGAAAAAAAAACTTTTTTAGTGATTTAATTTAGGGTATTATGTCGTGTTGCGCTACATTCTTATTTAGTCAACGTTTCGGATAGCATCACATCTGCCCTGTTTATGGACACTGTAGTGCTGGCCAAAACGTTTGCTAAATAAGGAGGTAACGCAACACGGCATAATAACCCAAAAATTCTTAATATATGTACTACCTAATGGGCGATAATGAGAATAATAAAATTTTGAAAGTAAAATACGGAAAATTTATACTTACAATCGTTAAAGATCTGCCCCTGCGGATGATCAAAATCACTGATGAATGAATTGACATTCCTCTTTTTGGCCATTTTTTACTTTCAACTCGAACAAACTCTTTCGAATTGAGATATAATCAAAACACTGGCTTTAGATTGATTTGCATGCTTTTAACTATAAAAAAATTAAATTACACACTTTGCATTAGTTGAAAAAAAATTGACATAATAACAGGACGTTTTAATTCGTTATGACACATTCAGGAGCGACTTAAATAGAAACACCTTCGATGAACTCTGATCGGTTAGTGAAAAACTTTTCAGTAATTGTTGAGTATTTATGCTTATTTAAATAAGGGGTGGGCTGCAAAAATTGTAATTAACTCAACAAATATTTTACCGATAGAAGCTTGGGTATGTTCGGGCATTTCCTCACCCCTAATGACATGCCCTTATATCTCGTTCAAGAAGGTGATGTCTTTTTATACCTGTGTTGTGTTTTAAAACTAAAATAATACACATAACAATAAATAATTTCAAGAATCGAAGCAAAATGAGGCCGACTTAATGAATACGCAGAAAATTATGGTAGAGAAAGTCGTGGACGCCCGATGGAGACATGACACGATTAATAGAATCAATTATATGATTCCGAATAACAGAGTATGTACGAATGTGTGTGAAACAAGGAGTGTTTTCCAAGACCGAGTTGTTTGGCGGTTCATCCTCCCTGCCTATTCCTGCAGTAAAACAGAGTGATGGTTGGTTAGTTTTTTTTATAGTGAATACCTCACAAGAGTCCCAACTGCTCCCGTCTGGAGCCAGTGAGACTATGGCATCCCCAATTGGGGGATGTTGTGAGGCTGAAGGTAAGTGGGGAAGGGAAAGAGGAAGGTGGGGAAGTACCTGGCTATTCAGATCTAGTCACTAAACACGGCTAAAGCCATTTGGAGCAACGTTTCAATTCTGAATGGTGGTCTTACACCAGGGCGATATTGTTATTATTAGTTAAAAATGATGCCTGAGAAGCAGAGATGTGCAAAATGGGTACCCAACACCATTTGAAATGCAAAATGGAAATGGTTCAAAACTTTTCCATTTGAAAATGCAAAATGCAAAATGGTTTTTAGAAAAGCATTTCAAATGCAAAATGCAAAATACCTATTTTCAAAATGCATTTAAAATGCAAAATGGTTTCTCAGGTCAAACAATTAAAATAATTATAGAGTTTTTAAACAGTTTTGTCATTTAATAATAGACATCAATGTAAGACAAACATACTACATGATGGTAAATCAAAAAATGCCACGACTACGGATTATGAACCACAAAAAATTTGCGCGGGACAAATGTTGCCAACGTAAAAGCATAGAAACTGCTATCTAACATGTAATATTACAGCGTCATGGCCCCATGTTCAGTATTTGAATCAGTATTATTTGTAATGGTATCACTCAATTGCCAGGGCTTCTACCAGGGAGCAACTTGACAAATGTAAATTATCTCTCATAGCGAGGTTGAGGACCGACTGATATTTGGGGCTTATGGAATAAAGATGAGTGGAGATAGTAGAAAGAATGTTGCAAAAAATCATTTAAAATGGAAAATGCATTGAGAAAAGCATTTAAAATGCAAAATGGTTTTTAGAAAAGCATTTAAAATGCAAAATGGAAAATACCCATTTTGATTTTTGCATTTTGCATTTCCATTTGAAATGGATTTATTTGAAATAAAGTACATCTCCGCTGAGAAGGTTCGACTGTGTAGAGTGCATGGGCGTAAAAAGTTAGTTAAAATAGTCAATGGTTTATTAAATTTTAATGTACTCTAAGGACGGGTTGTTTCGGAGAATTTGAACAATTCATCAAATTTCAACGTTCATTTTCGGGTTCTGTGAAAGACTTATTCAAGTTCTGTTTTTATATCATTGTAGGCTAGTTGCTTGCCAAAACTGAAATAAAAACAGAACTTGAAAAAATCTTTCACAGAACTTGAAAATGAACGTTGAAATTTGATGAATTATTCAGATTCTCCGAAACAACCCGTCCTTAATTTTCATATTCGGAATCGTCGAATTCCATTTTTCACTAATGAGAAAGAATTATATCTTGTTACATTGACTTTATCACAGTGTAGGTCATTTGATAATGATTTCTAATTTGTTTATAATAATAATAGAAAATACATAATATTAGAAATGTTTTAAACGACTATTTATTTTTATATATATATACGCCTAAAATGGCTTTTACATATTTGAAAGAAGGTTGATATTATCATTGTAAATAAGCTGTAAATGCGAAGTTGGTTAAGAGGAACTGCCCGGCCCTTTTCATACAAAACTTAAATTTGGATTTGAGACCAAAATACCCAACAACTGATTTATTATTTTTTAAATCAATAGGTATGTCAGATATTTAATACGGATGTATGCTATTATATTTATTTGTGTTTTGAATTATAAAATATAGGCCTTTAGAGAGTGTAATTTTTCATGATTTTAGAGTCAGCTTTAAAAATTACTTTTGAGCTGTTGATAATTATTTTAAAAAATAACTCTGTTTACTATAAAAAATATGAGGAAATATAAAATTAAACTTATTAAAAAATGAAATTTGACTGGCGAATATTTCAATTACAGTTGACTGATTTATATTGGAACCCAAATTTGTCGCGCATAAATGAAAATTTCTACCAAAAAACTTTTTTTTTTGCAAAGTTTTATCTTTATTTTATTTTTACATTATACAAAAATAGTATTATTTATTTTTTTATAATATAATATTGAATACATTTTATGATTTTGACTGTCCAACTAGGAAGGATTCCTGTTTCTGGACAGTCAAATTTACAAGTTTCAAGTTATCCTAGACGAATACAGGATTTAAGACTAGCTAAAATAAGTATGTTAAAACGAAGATACATAAAAAGATACATAAAAAAGATACATAGAGGCGTTCGTGATTTCAAATTACATTTTTTAGTATCATTTCGGAATCAGTCCTGCCTAGATCCAACAACCATTTTGTTACTTAGGGCAAGATATTTTTTTAATTATTAACATTAACTCACAAACATTTTCAAAGTAGCCTCGAAAATCATTAAAATTTATTTGTTACCTTCTTATTAATGTTTAAATGGTGAAGCTTTAGTAGTGCTTTGAGTAAGTTAAATATATATTTATTTTTGATTAATTAATGATCAATTTATAATAATATAATGTAACCTAACCAGACGCCTTGTCATTGATAGTTACTATAGTATGTATTGTGTAATCTAATGTAACCTAAAATAATGTATTGCTATATTGGAACCTATACTAAACATTTATAAGTAAAACATAGACAAATCCAAGAAATAATTAACTAAAAATTCTTCCACAACACAGGTTCGCCTAGTGAGGCAGGTTATGCACAACTTAAAATAAAGTATATTATGCGATTTCTATATAACACTCTTACATACATAATTACTTTTTCTTCTATTAGAAACTGCTCTATTATTGTAACATTATTCTTTCAACAATGTCATTGTTACTAACTTACATATACAGGATTTTCCAATAAGAGGTGTTATTTTGAATAGCCCGCTATTTCGGTAGATGATACTTTTGAAGCTGTCATTTTTTTACATTTGACAAGTAAAACCTTTGCCATTAATAAAAATGGAACGATACACGCTTCAACAACGCATTGAAATTATTAAAATTCACTTTAATAATTTGAGTGAATCAAATGCAAATCATCTTGAGTGATTAGGTCCATGTCCACCTCGGTGGCTTCGTCAACAAGCAAAATTATCGCATCTGAGGCTCGTAAAACCCAAGAGTTATTGTTGAAAAGCCTCTCTATACTCAACGTGTGACTGTTTGGTGCGGTTTATGGTCCGGCGGAGTCATTGGACCTAACTTTTTCGAAAATGAGGCTGGAGCAACAGTTACGGTGAATGGATTGCGCTATTTAGAGATAATTAATGATTTTTTATGGCAGAAATTGAATGGTATTGATTTCGACAACGTTTGCTTTCAACAAAACGGCGCTACGTACCACACAAGCAACGAAACCATTGATCTTTTACGATTGAATATCAAAATAACACCTCTTATTGGAAAACCTTGTAGAATACTTTACTTACTAATGATTTATTATAAATTCTGTAATTTTTTGATGAAATAAATAATTTATTTTAATTTGTTCTATCAAATATTTTTCTGTTTCAAATTTTCGACTGAGAGTTTATTGTCTTCGATGATTGGTTTAAAACAAGGTGCTATATTTATTTAAAAAATATCTTCAAAACTATCTCAAATTAATTCCAAAAACAAAATGGTGTTGTTGCAGGAAGGCTGTCAGGAAAGGTAGAAGGAATGAGTCATGATTATACATTTGTTACATTTATAAAATGGCTTATTTTAAATTATTAATACAGAAACATTGGTAGTCATCAGTAGATTACAGGCAATTGTCATTAATATAATAACTTTTGTCAAATTTGAGATAAACAATTGTCTTGTACATCATCTCACTCGGGCACTAAAATAAATTGTCCTGTCAACAATGGAATACAGGCAATTTATTAAAAAGTACAATAATACAGTCAAAAATCATTAATATAATAACTCTCTTCAATTTTAAGATACAAACATTGTTGCATAACACAACTCTCACATAGCGAGTACTAATTTTCCTGTCATTTTATTCTAGACAGTAAAAAGGACGTGGAATCCGTTATTGGTTTCATATAAATTGATTTTTTGTGTTAATACCGCAAAGTTCGGAGCCAGTGGGTATACGGCATACCCATTTAGGGGATTTAGTGAGGCAGAAAGGAGTAGGGAATAGTATTGGATAGGAAATAGGACAAATACCTGGCTATACACATCTGATTACCAACTACGGTTAAAGTCATTTCAAGCAACTTAACGGTTCAGAAAATAACAAATTTTGAGGTAGGAGATGTGAAAATGGGAAGGAGATGGAAATGGAAAGGAGATGGAGATGGGAAGGAGGTGGAAATCGGGAGTTGGAGTTGGGAAGAAGATTGCGAAGATCGGAAAGGTTGAGAAGTACCTGGCTATTCAGATCTGGTCACCAAACATGGCTAAAACCAACATTTCTATTTTAATGGTGTTCTTTAACCATTAAATACTCTGAGTATCTTGTACCACTCTGATAAATAATTTATCTATGTAATTCAGCAAGTCTTCAATTAAAAATTTAAAATTCTTCATCTTCGGTTTCGGATTCGGAGCACGAGGCATCATATGCACTTTCGTAGTCGACCAGTTCATTATAGTCGAGATAGTCTTCGATGCCCTGTGGAAAAACACATTTATTAGTATTTTTTAGATAAGATTAACACAGAATCGGTGAAAATAAATTGGAAATTGGCGACAAATTTGACAACAAATCAAGTAGAATGTAATAGAATGAAATCCTCAATAAATATGAAGAAATGTACTAAATTCATGAATGAATATATTCATGTACTAAAGCTAAACAGAAACCACGAATGATTTTATATTCTAGTGATGAACTACGAGTTATTATATTATTAAGTTAAACATATTTTACGACACGACTTCGCTCAGCTTTTCTCTCGATTTAAAAATGGTGTAAAAAACGACATGGATTTTTTTACATTTTGTAGTTATTTCAAGGTATCATAACTCAACATAAAAATGATGCTTTGACGTAAAAATAAGTTAGAAAAAAGCAGATGTGCATTTGTAATTACCGATTCATCACCGAAATCCATATATGCTTCAGCGTTCACAATCTCGTCGTATTCTTCTTCCATGGCCTCATCTTCTACCACGGGATCAACAGGAAGTCCCTCTGCAATAGCTTCTTCCATACTAATTATTACATATCCGCCCTCACCTCCAGGCTCGCCAGGTGTCAGGTCGTGCACCAACTGGATATTTGGGAGCAAAGCCTGTGAAACAAAAATATACAATTAGCACATCGCTTATATAAATATACATCGCTACTAACGAAATCTAACTTGACTCTAGGAGAACTTTCATTGGAATTAACAGAGGTAGTAAAGAGTATAAATTTAACTAGCTTTTTGAACTTTCGGTAATATGGGTGCGCACAAATACATTCAAAAGTTGTGTCATGTATAGATCTGTTTTTAGAGAATAAAAACCATAAAACACAATTAAAATTTGTATTGAAAATATTTTATAAATAGGTGGTACTTTTTATGTCTTTTTTCTGAATTTTTACAAATTTGTAAAAGTATTACCTTGCGTAAATGAACCCTGTAGGATGGAACATCCTTGTAAGTTTCCGTGTAACGGAAAAAAATCTCCATCCTCTCCCTTAATCGCTCTTCGTAGTCGGGGGCTCTGGGATCTGAAATAATAATTAATTCAATAAATAATTTGTTAAGCAATAGATAGAAGCCAGAGATAAGTTAGCGTCTCAGATGCTGATCGTTCTATACAGTAGGGAATATACCACAAAAAATGGCCCAATTGAAAAACATTAAGGTCTCCCACAAATTTTCTTGTGGTATTGAGTTCATAACAGACACCTTTTCATATACATACTTGAATTTAAGAATGTCCAGTTTTCTTTCTTTAAACCCTACTGCACAGGACAGCAGCTCCTGCAGGTACACAACCGCTGACCCCCTAAAATTTTTGACTGGGGTATGTTATGAGGCTGAAGGTAATGGGGAAGAGGAAGAGGAAAGTGGTACCTGGTAACTGACTATTCGTATCTGGTCACCATTAAGACATTTCAAGCAACGTTCCAATTCTGAATGGTGGTCTTACAGGGCGATACTGAGTATCTGCCATTCTGGAACGTGCCGCAAACAAACTATATATTATTTAAAATGAGACTCTGGCTTGCCACGGAAGCCGTCAAACAGTTATGTAATCTACTAGAAAGAGTTACAAAGGGAATCGAACCTCGTGAATGTTGTTTAAATACCTGATGTATGGTTGTCGTTGTGCTTAATCATTTGGATAAAATATAGATAGAATATAGATAAAATATAGATAAAATATAGATAGAATATAAAAATGACTTACCTAGTTCTGGTTGTCCATCTTGGAGCACCTCAGAAACATCTTCGTAAGCATTTCTGATCAATTCCACACGCTCCTCCCTTTGTAGAATCCCCAATGCGATATCTGCCGCGGCGACGAGGGCCTCCATATTCGATTTCTCTCTTTGTTGATCTTGCTGCAAAAAACAAAGAAAAAACTCTTGAAACAAAGTTATTTGCATCCAAAAAACAGAACAGTGACAAAACGGACCATGGCAGAAAATATATAAATATTCTAATCTACTTTAAAAATTGACAACTGATAAACAATCTCCACCAAAGTAAAAATTTCTCAATAAATATCTATAATTTGCGCTTCCACGTTCTTAAACGAATGTTTTGGACAGCTATACAATGTTCATCATCAGGGTAGATAGATAGATGTATGATGTCCGAAACAATGACTAAAGCAGGGAGAAGCGCAACACGGTATAACAACCCTAAAATAATTCACGGCAATATTGAAATTCTTTAAGACAGCAAAAAACAAAATTTATTTTCACTACTGCCAAAACTACAAAATACACTAAACGTGGTACATAAACTATGTACATATGTCTAATGTGGATAACGCTTCGAAACACAAGCTTCTTTTCATTACAATGCGATATCTATTTTTAGTCTATTTAAAAAGATTTTAATTTTTTCAGGAATCATCCGGATTTTCAATGAAATGACGTATAATTAACAATAGATTTTAAAAAAAATTTTATGTACGCGATAATATTTATTCTTAAAAAGGCAATTTTTAAAATCTTAAGAGAAATTAATAAATACAAAATATGAATAAACTATGTACGATAATAACCAAAGGGTGACGTTGAATGTAATTGAAAAAATGTTTTAAACAAACTGCCGTAATTATTTAAACTTATTAACATTATTTTTAAACAAATTGAAAAGAGTAAAGTATAGGTACATATGACGTTCTTCAACTATCTCAGCTACACTAATAATACACGATTATATCAAAATGCGTTATAAAGAATTTTATATTTAATTACCACAAAAAATATTTAATCACTGAAAACTTCTAACTGGAAAACTTTTAACAGTAAGACGTAATAACACAATGTCAATGTCAATACACTCTGATGTTACTTCCTTCGAAGGACTTCACAATATGATGGATGATCTGTAAAAATTAGGCTATTTATGCAGTGGCGGGTATCACCACTACTTAAACATTACCGCCAAATAAAAACCTGAAGGGGGTAGGCGAATGGGCTCCAGGAAAAGTGCACGGAATAACCACCACTAATGCATTTGATTCATATATTAAATGATACGATTTATATCAAATGTAATTATGTTTTTTGGATAAATTTGAAGGTCCCGTAAATTTAAAGAAAAATTCACCCTTAACAAAAATTATGAATTTAGAATTAATTAAAAAAGTTAATGAAAAATTAAAGTGTATCAAGCAATACATACTTAAGTTTGGAAAATAGATTTTTTTAAATTACAATTTCTTTCATTGCTAAAAACATATTAGGTGTTTTTTTTAGATAAACGTAATGCAACTAGGTACAAATTAATGATCTATCAGCAGGAGAAAAATGCCGTAAAGCCTTTTTTTATTTGTATTTCATGTGAATACCGCACACGAGTCCCAACTGTTCCCTACCGTTTGGAGCCAGTGACACTATAGCATCCCTAATTGGGGTATGTTGCGAGGCTGATGGTAATGGGGGAACCATCCAGAATTGAAACGTTACTTTAAACGACTTTAGCCGTGTTTGGTGACCAGATCTGGATAACCAGGTACTCCAAAAAATATAAAAATATTTACCTACGCGTGAAGCTGGTTAAGGCCCCTTAGTGACTTCTGAAACGATTTGAAACGGAGATATGTAAATACGAATGTTAGAAGAAGCGTGCTACTATTAAAAAACGATAATACTTGAGCGAAAATGGTGAAAATATTTAATAAAACAGGACTCGTTTGAAAAAGAGCAAAAATCTCTCGACAAATGTTTTACTTGCATTTAAAAATACACTGTGATTATTGTCATTCCTATATCATATTAAATAACAGAAAAAAAACAGTTTTAAATAATTTTCGGAGCTTATTTTTTTTCTATCTAGGGAATTTCATATAATTTAACTGTTCGGCTAAACAAATGTAAAGATATTTATTTCATTTTGTTTTTTTTTTAGAACTTAAAAACTTAAAGAGTTAACGAGAAACTTGTTATAAATTGCCAGAAGTTGGGTATGCGGGGGTTTAATACTCGCATATTACTTAGAGAAAATATCATATTATTAATTATACATTTTGGTAAAAACTTCAAAGATGATAATAAAATTAATAAACTGTTTGGGGTAGAAATATCTGTTTTTGAAAACGCACTTCAATTTAGGATGACTTTTCTACAATCTTACAAAATTATTTAAAACGTATTTTATACATGTGTTGTAAAGCAATTATACAGAATGCACGTTTTTGGCAATGCCAATACAATCAGAAATCTAATAATGTAAAATTGACATTAAGGGCTTTGGCCTTTGTTAAGAGCCGTGCATTAGTTATGACTCATCGACAAGACTCATTGATTAGATTTTAATGATTTTCAAAGCAGCATATAAACCAAATTTACCAAATTACCTAATTACTATATATTTAGCTTCATGTTACGGTATACCATTCCTGAAAGGTTGTTTAAATGTGATAATAAGTAGGTAATTTGCAACAAGAAAATGAAAAATACCCACCACTTCAAATAATAAATAACAATGCCATTAATTTTATTACCTGTAAATGCGTTATAGTTTACGAACTGAAATAATTAGTGTATGTAATTACCCGACAGACGAAATATTTTATTTAATCCTTTCTCTTCATGATAGTAATGGTAACTTCAGTGCAATTAGGAATTTCAGAGAATGACTCATGGGATTAAAGGGTACTTTAAGTCAGTATTTCAGGAGAGAAACGGGATTTTTCCAGGTAATTTGGCAACTACATTAGGTCGACCTTAATCCCAAAATTTTAATCACCTGTGTTCGGGGGAAGCGATACGTTAGGATAGGGGCACAATCAAACACGATAATGTCGATTCTTGTAATAACAGACAACGGGGGAAAATATGTTGTGCGAAATTTATGTATTTTTAATTACAACATCTCTTATCTAGATGCTTCTATATTCATTCGTTCGTGGTACCTACTAATTATTTCACAAAGTGGTAGATGCTTTCAGTATCTGTTCCGATTGGGAATGCATAAGAGTCTCAACTCTAGTGAGACTGTGCCACTTGTAGCTTCAGGATTGTTGAGATGCTGGTGGAAGCGGAAGTAGGATGTTGAGAAGTACCTATATATCATTATACACCGTAAGTTAAACTAATTTAGTTATAAATCCATCACGAAGATATTGAGACCATGTTCCACTCTGTTTTAATATGATGAGGGCACGATTGAAGCAAAGTCTTTTCATCCCCATTTTCAGAAATAAATAATGGATTAAAGATTGAATTAGGTACCAATCCTTTTATTCCAATCAAACACGATAAATGTTTAAATTAACCAAAGTGATTCTGAAGGTATGTTAGACTCAGGCCCAAAATATAAGAATTTGTAACACCACTAATTTGTCCAAAAAATTTTTTTTTACGAAATAAATATGTACCTACACAGTAATTCAACAAGTTAAAAAAAAACAATAATTATAATTATTCGTTTTAATGTGGTTTTAGATAAAACTTATAAAATAGTCAAATTTTGCATGTACATAAATTTGTGATATGGGTACTTAAATAATATTGATAATTCTCAACTTAAAAGAAAGATCGAGGTGATTTTTCATATAAACGGCGTTATACAAATTATCAAAAAATATTATTAGTTACAAATATTAGAGTGTCTCAAAATGCAAAACAACGCTATAGGGTACAGTATATTTTCTTGGTTTCTTCGTATGGCTGAATATATAGGTACCTACGTAAAATATTAGGTTGGTATCTATTATTTCAGGAAAGTCATTTTGAGAAATATTTTTTTATGTTCAAATCATTGTGGTTTTGGTATTATGTGACGATCTCAGATTTAGCGAAATCCATAATTTTCACCAATTTTTGGTGAAAAATTAAACTACCCTACAACCAATCTTAAACTAAACTAATCTAAAAATTAATCTATAATCTACAACTCCATAACATTCAAATTTTGCGTATTTTTAATAAACAAATGATTTACACAAAATAATTTAGGGTAATTTTTTTGTTTACATATTAATTATACCTAAAACCACCTGGTTTTCTAAAAATAAGTTTAGTTTGGAGATCTCGTATGTTATTGCAATATTTTTTATAACTTTTGGAATCATCACAATTTGTTTTCAGTGTAATCATCTTATATTATATTATTATAATTTTTTGACGTTGTAAAAGTCACGGCTTAGTCATCAAAATATGATCAGCATTTTCGCTCTCTTCGACGTATGATGCTGGTCTGTAATAGCTGGTTCTTTAAATCATTATTTATTTTAAGCAGAGGGAGGTTTTTTACCTCCCCCCTTCATTGAGCCTGTAATTGGTCCTCTGTTTGCCTTTGTAGTTATCCCTGTTATTCTTTGTATCTTTTTCGATGTCTTTGTCGCTGTCGTTGTTGCTAATCGTGTCGTCATCCGAGCCATTTCCTTCGTCGTATTCGTTTTCGTGACCTTTGCGGTGCTTTTCGCAGTCATGAGATGAATCCTGCAATGAGAGAACAGAAGAAGTTTCCGAAATGTACCACAACCTGACTGAAGTAAACATATGTAATGTGATTGTGCCAACATATACAAGTACACAAATAGATTTTTTTCTAATTACGTCAGTACAAGAAATATCTATCGTAATGAGTTTAGAAGTATATGTAGTTAGCCTACAAATTCAACTAATTTAATTAAATAAACTAATTCTTGAGCGATTTCATTTAGTTTGTCAGCACATCTCACTTAAAGGGGGTCCCTATTATTGGATTTTACGATTCTTAGATTTTTACGGCCAAAAGTATTATCGTGATTTATTTTTGGGTTATTATGCCATGTTGCGCTTCCTCCTTCTTTAGCCAGCGTTTCAAACAGCATTCCAGAATCCATCATATTTGCCCTTATAATGGACACTGTAACGCTGTCCAAAACGTTGGCTAATGGCATTAAACCCAAAAATAGATCACGATAAGTGCTTATTCGTTGTTCTCCATTTAAAAAAATATGAATGGTGTTTGAATTCCACATTTCAAACATAAGTGGTGCCAGTTCATATATTATGCCTAGAACCTGGATTTAATAATTATATTTTCTCCCACACGCAAAATATATGTACTTTTGTTTTAAATATTACTAATTATTTATTTTGAGATTTGTTGATTTCCGTGTGGGAATATCCTTACTGCTAACCTACACGACAGGGGTACGTGTGACGTCATACGTCTTCATTATTTTCAATCGTTTTAAAAATTCGTTTTTAATCAAAGATGCACCAATAAGCTCATTAGTGGAATAATTACTCCGCCCGGCACAATTTGGGAAAGTTTGTATTGTACCACCCTTAATGACTCTGACGCGTACTTTTTATGACTCATTTTCTTATTATTTTTTTAAATGGATTTCAATTCCAACGTACCATAGTTATAATGGTTGATTTCATTTAATTTCTGACAACTTAGATTAATCTATATGTTAAATTATTTATAAGATTTTCAATTAAAGATGCACCAATAGTCTCATTAGTGGAACAACAAATCCTCCTGGCACGGATAAGTTTGGATTTTACAACCTATAATGACTCTTAACGCTTACTTTTTTAAGACTCATTTTCTTAGTGGTTTTGTGAGCAGTAGACCTTAGGTTTGACATATTAATTGAAATAAAACAATAATTTTGTTTGTAACCACGATTTATTTATTTTAATATCGACTCGTTTCGCTTAACTCAAGCCTCTTCAGGGTATAAAATTAAACTTAGTTGAAGCTGAAGATGCTCGAGTTGAGTTAAGAACCAGTCGGTATTTAAAAAAAATTAACACAACAGATAGAACTTGTTGCTTTGAAAATCAGCTACGAAACGAAAAGAATTTCGTTTTGTTAAATGCCATGTTTTTTGCAATTACAATATGCATATTCACTTTTTCATGAGATTTTGTTTCTCTCATTGTCACGTAATCGGCAAATAGAACCATGTTGTGCCAAGCAAATGAGTTCGAACACAATGTAAATAGAACCATGTTGCTCCTATTTTATCAACGGCCGATATAACTTAGTTGTTTTGTTGATATAAATTATAATTAAGTTTTTACAATAGAACGTTGCTCTTAAATTACAAGTGAACCTTGTTTTGAAAAGCACAATTAATGTATTTTATATATAACGTTTTTTGCGTAAATATCTGTGAATTTACTTAAGTTGGACATATTTTAGATTGCCTTTTTTGCCCCAAGTTTTTCTGATCTTTTAAAATAAGTCCAATTTTAGTAAGTAAGTAAGAAAATTTATTTTTAAATAGGTCTACAGATATATTGAAGTATTCAATTACATAAGTATTGATAAGGGAAGTAATCGTATAAGGAAAGAACTATTTTGTTTTTAAAAACATACAAAATTTACTTATATTTAATTCAAATGTATATATTTCAACAATATCTAATCTATATTATACAAGAGTCAGTTAATTACAAAAATAGTAAAATAGTACCAATATTTAACACTAATATTCACAGCAATTTTTTCATGCTCATGAGTTTTAGTGAGGATAATTCATAAACATAATTTAATATTTAGTAGTACTTTAGTAAGTAAGTAGTCAATATAAATAGTATTTAATTATTTTGGTGCAGTTTTTTTTTTCCTCGGAATCATCGAAGAATTTTTCATAATCACTGTCGTAGGAAGCGTAAGAGATGTCCATGTCAGAAGTCAGACTATCTGCATCATCTTCGTCGTCATTGGAATAATCCTAGAAAAAAAACGAAATATTAGTTTTTGGAATATGGTATATGGTACGAGAAAATAAAAAAAGTTGCCCAGAGAAAGGACTTAAAGGCTTATAATGTAGATCGTATCCGTAAATGGTACGCTTTCAAACCAAATTTAAGCTAGCCAGTTAGCACTTTGAAAGTTAGCAAAAAATTGCAAAGACAGCTCTCAATTATTAATTTACTGTTATTATGAAAAAAATGTTTGAAGTTACCGGAGATTTGAATTATTAATCTTTGTTGATTGTTATATTAATGTCAGTGATGAGGCTTACCACATATTGGAGATTGCAATTAGCAGATGGTCAGCATTATCACTCCAATCAGGGTCATAGCTTGAATCTATAAGAATAGTAAACCTTATTAGACAATTTTATCAAGGAAACGTTCAATTTAGGGTAGGGTTAAAAACAAATGAGCACTATATAGGTATGATTTGAGATTTTCACGACCAAAATTATTATAGTGATTTATTGTTGGGGTGTTATGTCGTGTTTTGCTACCTTAGTCTTGGTGGCGGATGCTAGGCCGGTGGAGGGAGATTATTTGAACGCTTCAACCGAACTCTTGACCGCAGGGGAAGGGATGAATTCATATGTCACTTCTAGACACACTGACCCCCAGCTTCATATCTTTTTTCTTCCCAAAACTTCCTCTTTACCCTTTCCTTAAAAATACCCTCCACATGGCATACCCAACAATGACGTAGGCCCCGAGGAAATTATCGTTTTCCTCAGTGCCTCTTGTATGAAGTTAGTAAAATGATTTTTATGCAATCAATCTACTTTCACTGCGTTTTATGCAGTTACACAACATCAATTTATTCATTAGTTTTTGGCAATGTATTCTTCAATGAGGTGTGTAATAAATTAATAAAGTTTTATATTTTCTACCCGTGTTACCTACATTCAATGTTTTTAATTCCGTAATTAATATATTATTCTTTCATATCAAGGGTTGTGTGTTTTACACGATACAACCAAGCTGTAATAAAAAAAAACATTAAGACGATGCACAACGTCGTGTAATATTTTGAATCTGGCCGCCATAAATAACACTCCTTATGTAAATGGCGATAAGGGTTAAATTCCCGCTTAACACCATCAAGCTATTCTGATTTAGGCAAGAAAAAAACATGACCAAAAAGTGCCTTTTATTTTATTTTGTGGATGTTCAGGCATAAATATTAAAATGTTTTTTAATCATTTTATAAACAACTTAATTTGCCATTAAACCATAACAGAAAATGGGTTCGTAAGTTGGATATTTTGAACTTTGAAGCAGTTTTCATAGGCCTTATAAATTATTTTTTTCTAGGCTTATAAAAAGACTTACGTTTAAAATACTCGATGATTTCAAAGGCCAAGATGTATTATACTCGCGGTATTTATTTAAAACATCTGAAACATTTCTAGGCGACCAAATTTTCAAACCAAAAACACATGATTTTACATTACCACGTATTGCATCGCCTTAATAAACTTTTTAAATCTCAACGGACACTAGTGATTCCTTCTGCACTGAACACAAAACAAAAGAAAAAGATCTAAAACTTGATAATGTTATTTTTCCAACTACTAACTACTTTTTTGAACTACTAAGCATCCAATAAAATTGTATTCCGATAATGGGGACCTATCATCCGAAGATAACTTGTAAGCTTATCAGGGCTAGACTACACTGTGACTAGAAAAACTTATGATATCGCATGAATCAAAACTTTGCTCAGAAATCATAATATTACTGATGCAGGTTTTTTTGTAATCTGTCATTATTTTATTCAGGTGTTGCTACTGTAGGTGAAGTTCCTTGCTACTGCTTTTCAGTTAATATTATGTGCTTTTAAATGCGTTATTATTGTAACAAATGTGATTGATAAAAATAAGATAAGACTCCATTGAAAAAATCCACAATAAATTCCTAAGATTTATTAACTATAAAGTCGGTCTACCAATTGAAACAATAAACTACAATCACTTGATGAAAGAACTAAACTTATTATTAATTATAGTAATAGCAGTCATTTAGATGCTCCCGTATACCTAGATTGCATGCATTTGGCAATGTTTTCTAAGAAGTAGTAGATGTGTTCAACTGCACGGAATACAGTTATAAGAAGGCTATAATAACATACCTCAACCACAATAATCAATGTCAGGAATGATAATATTCTTCTGCATGGCTTCTATATCATATTTTACTGAATCTAAACTATTTCTTCAGATATCTTATAGTGTTAGCTAACATATGTAGTATTTTATTAAAAAATATTATTTCTTATAAAAGTATCATTGAATTGCTGACAGCCCTGTATTGTTAATGCCAAGTAGCCATACCTACCCAGCTATTTGAAGTACAATTAATTTTGTGGGTAACAATAAACTCACCACCGACTATTATCATAGACACCTCATACGGAGGCCTCATAGAAGGCCACATAGAAGGCCTCAGCACGGGAAAGCCACTCAGTGAGGCCATCATTACTGGAAAAATTTAAAATGTAAAAAATATTGCACCAAATAAAAAAAAAAACATCAACTTATGACAGGTCTTATACAAGCCTAGTATATATTAGTTCAACTATTGCTATACTGGTTCATACTACATATTTCTTTTGAATTATGCATTGTCTTACTGAACTTATATTAATATTATTAACTGCATCACTTGCAATAGTGTTTTTGTATAAACATTAATTGTTCTTTAATTTATTGCTATTAATTATCCTGTTTACCACTGAACGCTTGTAATTCAATTATCACTGTATTGTAAAAGCCATTTTATAGCATTTGAATAAATAAATAACCAATAAATTTTTTAATAAGTTAAGTTATTTACTTAGATTTATTGATTCAACACTTAAGTGTACTAAGACATTCACCTATATTCCCTACTAGTTACCCTACTTACGCATTTGCCTCGATTTTATGGTTTTTGAACCATAAAATCATAATTAAAAAATTCTCCTAGGACAACATTTTTTTATTTGCTTGGCAAGGAAATACCTTTATATTTTTCAAGCTTTTTCCGTCGCATGCAAATGTTTTTATTTTATCTGTATAAAGCGCGTCGCCAAATTTAACTTCATTTATCATAATTTTTGATTTTCAAGGTTATAGTATTGTATTTATTTACAAGAAAACCTAATATTATGTCATATTTTATTGTGAAGAATGTTTATTTAGCTGGAAAATTAAAGAGAGAAAAAAAACATTCATTTAAAATTCAATTATCCCACCAAATATACTATTATTTTTATTCAACAATTATTTCACTAGAAAATACGAAAATCGGTGTTAATTGTAATAATTATCAACTTAAAATAATTTTAGATAAAAAAATTGTGTCAAAGAGTAGTTTATCATAAGAATTGTTTTTGATACTTAAAAAGTACCCAAAAATAAAACTTGCCTTTAAGTTTACTATTTTGGACGGGAACCGAACATGTTAAAAAAGAAAAACTTATTTTAGACTTTTGTAAGTACCTCCACAGTAATGTATAATATAGGTTTATATGTGTATATTAGGTGATATAATAATGTATAAGTTTTGAAGGTTTTGGGAGGAAAATAATAGTTGATGTGTATTGTAAAATCAGTGTTCTATTTAAAGTAATACATAATGATGGTACATTTGTTGAAATGAGATTTTTACACAGATGTACAATTTGATAATTTTTTTTTTGTCTAAATATAGATCATTCGATATAATTTTTTTCTTAGTTACCTGCAATAATAGCATGACGGGAATCTAAACCGTTTAATTAAAATATACGTAATACTATGAATTTGATTACCTAGTTTGGAACAAACTAGATATAATATTTTTTAAATAGTTCAGTGTAGGAAAAATGAGACAATTTTAGTAGAAAGATTAACCCAATTCAAAAACATAATATTCAAATATTATTTATTTATTAATAGTTGGTAATAAATAACATGCTCAATTGTTCATAATATCCAATAGACAGGTGGGTCGGGTCAGTTTTTTTCAGAACAGAACAACTGAAGATTATGTATCAGACAATAGTTGTCAGTTTCAGTAAAAAAGCCAAGTCAACAATCATTCGTTGTCTGCATCATGTTCATCATCAACGACTATCGGAAGAAGCCAGTTAGAAGAGATCCAAGTCTTAAATAATTCGTTGTCTGCATCATGTTTTTCGTCTTCGGAGATCGGAGGAAGCCGCTCAGTAGAGAACCAAGTTTTAAATCATTCGCTGTATGCATCCTGTTCTTCTTTATCGAATATCGGAGGAAGCCAGTCAGTAGAGATCCAAGCCTTAAATAATTCGTTGTCTGCATCATGTTCTTCGTCATCGGAGATCGGAGGAAACCGCTCAGTAGAGAACCAAGTCTTAAATCATTCGTTGTCTACATCATGTTCTTCGTCATCGGAGATCGGAGGAAGCCAATCAGTAGAAATCCAATTCTTAAATCATTCGTTATCTGCATCATGTTTTTCGTCATCGGAGATCGGAGGAAGCCGGTCTGTAGAGAATCAAGTCTTAAATTATTCCTTGTCTGCATCATATTCTTCGTCATCGGAGACCGAAGGAAGCCGGTCAGTAGAGAACCAAGTCTTAAATCATTCGTTGTCTGCATCATGTTCTTCGTCATCGGAGATCGGAGGAAGCCAATCAGTAGAAATCCAAGTCTTAAATCATTCGTTATCTGCATCATGTTTTTCGTCATCGGAGATCGGAGGAAGCCGGTCAGTAGAGAACCAAGTCTTAAATCATTCCTTGTCTGCATCATATTCTTCGTCATCGGAGATCGGAGGAATCCGGTCAGTAGAGAACCAAGTCTTAAATCATTCCTTGTCTGCATCATATTCTTCGTCATCGAAGATCGGAGGAAGCCGGTCAGTAGAGAACCAAGTCTTAAATCATTCCTTGTCTGCATCATATTCTTCGTCATCGGAGATCGGAGGAATCCGGTCAGTAGAGAACCAAGTCTTAAATCATTCCTTGTCTGCATCATATTCTTCGTCATCGAAGATCGGAGGAAGCCGGTCAGTAGAGAACCAAGTCTTAAATCATTCGTTGTCTGCATCATGTTCTTCGTCATCGGAGATCGGAGGAAGCCAATCAGTAGAAATCCAAGTCTTAAATCATTCGTTATCTGCATCATGTTTTTCGTCATCGGAGATCGGAGGAAGCCGGTCAGTAGAGAACCAAGTCTTAAATCATTCCTTGTCTGCATCATGTTCTTCGTCATCGGAGATCGGAGGAAGCCAATCAGTAGAAATCCAAGTCTTAAATCATTCGTTATCTGCATCATGTTTTTCGTCATCGGAGATCGGAGGAAGCCGGTCAGTAGAGAACCAAGTCTTAAATCATTCCTTGTCTGCATCATATTCTTCGTCATCGGAGATCGGAGGAATCCGGTCAGTAGAGAACCAAGTCTTAAATCATTCCTTGTCTGCATCATATTCTTCGTCATCGAAGATCGGAGGAAGCCGGTCAGTAGAGAACCAAGTCTTAAATCATTCGTTGTCTGCATCATGTTCTTCGTCATCGGAGATCGGAGGAAGCCAATCAGTAGAAATCCAATTCTTAAATCATTCGTTATCTGCATCATGTTTTTCGTCATCGGAGATCGGAGGAAGCCGGTCTGTAGAGAATCAAGTCTTAAATTATTCCTTGTCTGCATCATGTTCTTCGTCATCGGAGATCAGAGGAAGCCAATCAGTAGAAATCCAAGTCTTAAATCATTCGTTGTCTGCATCATGTTCTTCGTCATCGGAGATCGGATGAAGCCAATCAGTAGAAATCCAAGTCTTAAATCATTCGTTATCTGCATCATGTTTTTCGTCATCGGAGATCGGAGGAAGCCGGTCAGTAGAGAACCAAGTCTTAAATTATTCCTTGTCTGCATCATGTTCTTCGTCATCGGAGATCAGAGGAAGCCAATCAGTAGAAATCCAAGTCTTAAATCATTCGTTGTCTGCATCATGTTCTTCGTCATCGGAGATCGGATGAAGCCAATCAGTAGAAATCCAAGTCTTAAATCATTCGTTATCTGCATCATGTTTTTCGTCATCGGAGATCGGAGGAAGCCGGTCAGTAGAGAACCAAGTCTTAAATTATTCCTTGTCTGCATCATGTTCTTCGTCATCGGAGATCGGAGGAAGCCAATCAGTAGTAATCCAAGTCTTAAATCATTCGTTATCTGCATCATGTTTTTCGTCATCGGAGATCGGAGGAAGCCGATCAGTAGAAAACCAAGTCTTAAATCATTCCTTGTCTGCGTCATATTCTTCGTCATCGGAGATCGAAAGAAGCCAGTCAGCAAGGGAACCAAGTCATAAATCATTCGTCGTCCGTATCAGATTCATCAGACTCTTCACTATCTGAAGCCAGCCAGTCGGCTACGAGGAAGGCAACAAAGCTATCCGAGGCAGCTGTATCCCAGACTACCTCATAATCAAGCTCCTCTATTTCATCTTCGACTTCCTCTTCTGTATTGTCCCCCTCGTCAGCAGCGTTAGGAGCCTGTGGAAGAAAATAAATTAAATATTAAAGATATGTTAATGCAATCATAATGATGTGAGAAAATAGAAACGCTATGGCTTAGATATAATTCCCCAATTTGAAAAATCGTACAAGAGTTAAAATAATTATATCAATACTGTTTGAGTAACTATCCGTATTTTCTTAATAATAAAACTGAATCAGTTCAATACTTGTCGGTGTTTCGAAGTATTTTTTACTTTTATGCAATGGGATTTTTAGGTATTTTTGGTGTTTGATCCAATTCATAACCAAGCACCATTACCATTGAGGGAATTTTATAATTTATTGAATTTTTTTATCTTATTCTGAGTGTTATTTTATATTCTCTAATATTTACTTTTTTGCGCGGCCTTTTTTGATACAAAACTTGGATATCTTTGGATTTGAGGTCGAAATACCCAACAAAATTAAATAATGATATTTTTATTTAAAAGGTTTAACATATATGTAGTTTTTAGGTACAGAAAAGTTTGTTTATTTATTAATTTTTTGTGAAATCGACAGTTTACATTTAATCAGTTTGTACATAAGTGTTATTTAGTAAAATAAAACCAATTATGTATTTCCTCCTTGTGGCTTTAACTGAGAATATGGAATAATTTATTTAAATTTGTATGGGAAAATAAAGATTGGAATTTATAAATGTCATTTATCTTTTTTACTTCTACCATCGTGTAGAATCACCTCCCGAAGTGAGTGTACTTTATCCCCGTTCAACCCGTATATTATTTTTAATGAATTAATTGTGAAATAATATAAATTCATAAAATAAAATTTACTTGCGTACGCCGGTATTGAACCCTTGACCTTCGAATTGCTAGTGGAGAGCCTTACCTCTCGACCACGGAGGCCATCTTCGAATGATTTCATTAATTTGTAAAAAGAAATTCATTATATTCGAAGGATTTGATTCTAAGAAAAAAGATTGATTATTTCAAAAAAATGTCTGTATTAAAAGGATTGAAATAAATATAGCAAGTAACTGGGTTGTAACATTATATATTAAAAGAAAAAAACATTTTTAGTACACAACTTTTCTATTGTACCAACTAGGTTATCTCAAGCTTCGTCAGAGCTATTACAGAGCTAATATAATAGCCCTGACAAAGCTTGAGATAAGCTAAACCTGGTTGACTGTCATTTATTAATTCGATTAAAAAGTGGAATATTACACAGTGTGTTTTTTTCATTCAAAGAAGTTGATTCGATTAAAAGTATTCGATTATATTAAAATAATTTCATTGTGTTTGATGAAGAGACTTACCGCTAAATGTTGGTTGTAGTACGCGATGATGAATTCGATATCATTAAAGAACTCTTCAGTGACAAAATTGGGTTCTAAATCATCAAACTGAAGTGATGAATCATTAGCAATGTCAGGTCCTCCATCATTAGCAAAATGAGGTTCTATAGGTTCTTCAAAATCTTCACTGGACTCATCGCTGTCACTTATATCTGAAAAGATTAAAAAAAAATTGATTGGACACGCTTAAAACGAATTCAACGCGATCAGAATGCAGGAGACAATATTATTTTTAATAATAGAATCAAATAAACTTTCCAAAATTAGATGTGTGATTATTCAATTTTATGCGCTGTATAGTTTTACAGTGCCAGATTTTTATTAAAGGGGTTAACAAAGGAAAATATTGTAAGGAAAAGAGATAAATAAATATGTACATTTTATATTGAAACAACTTTAAAAGGTTATTCCCATCAATGTAATATATCATTGAAGAAGATAATACTAATAAATCTAAAGGAAATATGAAACAGAATGAGACACAGAAAAATAAAAGCATAACGGTCTCAATTGGAAATCAAACCGAGGATCTATATTATCGGGACAACGCGTTTAACCACTCGACCATTAGCACCAAATTATGATAAGTCATTTTTGTCGATTTCATATTTCAGAATTAACAATCGTATCTTGCAACTAATTTTTGGTAGCTATCTTTGTCTATACTCTTTTGTGTCTTGTTCTGTTTCATGTTTTGTTTAGATTTATTAGCACTTCTTCACGGATATAAATTCTTTGAAAAATAACAACATTTTTGCGGAGTAATAATTAATTAATTTAATTAACCTCGTATGGTCTTTTAGCGTATGTTTGTACAAAAAACGACAATAAAAGTAGATTATTCTTGTGTACTTTAAATAACAAGTTGATACCGACTCATAAAAGTTTTTCTATCCCAATTGTATTACTGTGGCAACCTTTAAAATACGTTTATGTATTTTTACATTTTAAAAGAAAAACAAACTGGAAATGTAACAAAATTCATTCAAAATTGTTCATTTGTAATATTATAATTTTTAGAAAAAAAGTTCCTCTATCGGTTTATCACTTTGTAATGGGATTATTATTTTTTAAAACTTAGTTAACATCACTCAATATAAATGTAACTAGGTAATATTATAACCCAAAAGAGTCATTCATATGCTTTCTGTTTTCATCTGTTTTTTTTTTGTTTTTTTTAATGTCAAACAAATCATGAATCTGGCGGAACTTTTAAGGTGACCTGACGACAAAATCTCCTAAGACACCAGGAGCTAACAGCAATAAATAAATAAAATAGTCTTTTCATAAAAAAAATCTAATCTTAAATCAAATATACAGAGTGATTGGGGATAAAGTGCACTTATTTCAGGGGGTATTGTTCATGATTTTAGAAGTAATAATAAAATAATAATAATACTTGGATGACTTGTATAGCGCCGTTTTTGTGCAAAAACACCTTAAGTAGAAAAGATAAATAATCCCGAAGTTAGTGCCCTTTACTCCCGGACATCCTGTATTACACAAGAGAGAGTCGCACAAATATACAGAGTGATCGGGGGTAAAGTGCACTTACTTCAGGGGGGGGAGGTAATATACATGATTATAGAAGTAGCAAACAAAAATAATCCCAAAGTTGGTGCGCTTTACCCCCGAACATTCTGTAGTACACAATAGAGAGTTGCACAGATAATAATTTGAAATTATCAAATATTTCTCGCCGAAATTATTTAACTTTATATAGTACATATATTTTTATGCATAGAGGGTCCAATTGTGCTATTATAACCAAATTTAAATTAATACACATGATATTTATAACTGGGAATCCTTCCTAGTTGGAGAGTCAAATTTCTAACGAAACAAAATAAATTGTATTTTTAAAAAACACTTTCGATCTTCTATTATTTGTCATTCTAAATAAACATGTAAATATTTAATTTTATTCTAAACATTACTTATTATGTTATCTTACTTCAAAAGGCTTGCGTTTTTTCTCATGGAAAAAAAAACTTTTTTAGTGATTTAATTTAGGGTATTATGACGTGTTGCGCTACATTCTTATTTAGTCAACGTTTCGGATAGCATCACATCTGCCCTGTTTATGGACACTGTAGTGCTGGCCAAAACGTTTGCTAAATAAGGAGATAACGCAACACGGCATAATAACCCAAACATTCTTAGTATAATGTACTACCTAATGAGCGATAATGATAATAATACAATTTTGAATGTAAAATACTGAAAATTTATACTTACAATCGTTAAAGATCTGCCTCTGCGGATGATCAAAATCACCGATGAATGAATTGACATTCCTCTTTTTGGCCATTTTTTACTTTCAACTCGAACAAACTCTTTCGAATTGAGATACAATCAAAACACTGGCTTTAGATTGATTTGCAAGGTTTTAACTATAAAAAAATTAAATTACACACTTTGCATTAGTTGAAAAAAAATTGACATAATAACAGGACGTTTTAATTCGTTATGACACATTCAGGATCTACTTTAATAGAAACACCTTCGATGAACTCTGATCGGTTAGTGAAAAACTTTTCAGTAATTGTTGAGTATTTATGCTTATTTAAATAAGGGGTGGACTGCAAAAATTGTAATTAACTCAACAAATATTTTACCGATATAGGCTTGGGTATGTTCGGGCATTTCCCCACCCCTAATGACCTGCCCTTATATCTCGTTCAAGAAGGTGATGTCTTTTTATACCTGTGTTGTGTTTTAAAACTAAAATAATATACATAACAATAAATAATTTCAAGAATCAAAGCAAAACGAGGCCGACTTAATGAATACGCAGAAAATTATGGTAGAGAAAGTCGTGGACGCCCGATGGAGACATGACACGATTAATAGAATCAATTATATGATTCCGAATAACAGAGTATGTACGAATGTATGAGAAACAAGGAGTGTTTTCCAAGACCGAGTTGTTTGGCGGTTCATCCTCCCTGCCTATTCCTGCAGGAAAAACAGAGTGATGGTTGGTTAGTTATTAGTTAAAAATGATGCCTGAGAAGCAGAGATGTGCAAAATGGGTACCCAAAACCATTTGAAATGCAAAATGGAAATGGGTCAAAACTTTTCCATTTGAAAATGCAAAATAGTTTTAAGAAAAGCATTTCAAATGCAAAATGGAAATGGGTCAAAACTTTTCCATTTGAAAATGCAAAATAGTTTTTAGAAAAGCATTTCAAATGCAAAATGGAAATGGGTCAAAACTTTTCCATTTGAAAATGCAAAATAGTTTTTAGAAAAGCATTTCAAATGCAAAATGCAAAATACCTATTTTCAAAATGCATTTAAAATGCAAAATGGTTTCTCAGGTCAAACAATTAAAATAATTATAGAATTTTTAAACAGTTTTGTCATTTAATAATGGACATCAATGTAGGACAAACCTATTACATGATGGTAAATCAAAAAATGCCACGACTACGGATTATGAACCACAAAAAATTTGCGCGGGACAAATGTTGCCAACGTAAACAACAAAAAAATATTACAGCGTCATGGCCCCATGTTCAGTATTTGAATCAGTATTTTTTGTAATGGTATCACTCAATTGCCAGGGCTTCTACCAGGGAGCAACTTGACAAATGTAAATTATCTCTCATAGCGACGTTGAGGACCGACTGATATTTGGGGCTTATGAAAAAAAGATGAGTGGAGATAGTAGGAAGAATGTTGCAAAAAAGCATTTAAAATGGAAAATGCATTGAGAAAAGCATTTAAAATGCAAAATGGTTTTTAGAAAAGCATTTTGCATTTCCATTTGAAATGGATTTATTTGAAATAAAGTACATCTCCGCTGAGAAGGTTCGACTGTGTAGAGTGCATGGGCGTAAAAATTTAGTTAAAATAGTTAATGGTTTATTAAATTTTAATGTACTCTAAATTTTCATATTCGGAATCGTTGAATTCCATTTTTTACTAATGAGAAAGAATTGTATCTTGTTACATTGACTTTATCACAGTGTAGGTCATTTGATAATGATTTCTAATTTGTTTATAATAATAATAGAAAATACATACTATTAGAAATGTTTTAAACGACTATTTATTTATATATATATATATACGCCTAAAATGGCTTTTACATATTTGAAAGAAGGTTGATATTATCATTGTTAATAAGCTGTAAATGCGAAGTTGGTTAAGAGGAACAGCCCGGCCCTTTTCATACAAAACTTAAATTTGGATTTGTAACCAAAATACCCAACAACTGATTTATTATTTTTTAAATCAATAGGTATGTCAGATATTTAGTACGGATGTATGCTATTATATTTATTTGTGTTTTGAATTATAAAATATAGGCCTTTAGAGAGTGTAATTTTTCGTGATTTTAGAGTCAGCTTTAAAAATTATTTTTGAGTGATGATAATTATTTTAAAAAATAACTCTGTTTACTATAAAAAATATGAGGAAATATAAAATTAAACTTATAAAAAAATTAAATTTGACTGGCGAATATTTCAATTACAGTTGACTGATTTACATTGAAACCCAAATTTGTCGCGCATAAATGAAAATTTCTACCAAAAAACTTTTTTTTTGGCAAAGTTTTATCTTTATTTTATTTTTTCATTATATAAAAATAGTATTATTTATTTTTTTAAACTATAATATTGATTACATTTTATGATTTTGACTGTCCAGCTAGGAAGGATTCCCGTTTCAGGACAGTCAAATTTACAAGTTTCAAGTTATCCTAGACGAATACAGGATTTAAGACTAGCTAAAATAAGTATGTTAAAACGAAGATACATAAAAAGATACATAGAGACTTTCGTGATTTCAAATTACATTTTTTAGTATCATTTCGGAATCAGTCCTGCCTAGATCCAACAACCATTTTGTTACTTAGGGCAAGATATTTTTTTAATTATTAATAACATTAACTCACAAACATTTTCAAAGTATCCTCAAAAATCATAAAACTTTATTTGTTCCTTAATGTCCTGTCCAAATAAATAAACTAGCACGCATTTGTACTAGATATTTTATTTTTTCATAATTTGTATTGTTTACAATATATATACAATGTTTACATGTCATGCAGTATTATAATGTAAAACAATAAATAGCTTTTCCACACCATAAAGAGCCAAGGCTCTTGTGTTTGGTGAGGGAATTCTAGCACAATTATAATAAAAATTATACAATGTTTAAGAGCATATGTATTCAATCAACTGGGTCACAGTGATCTGTTTAATGTGAGAATCTTGATCTATGAATGCATTTAATTATCTGCGTTCAATTAATTTTATATCTTCGATGTTGTAAATGAACATAATAAATGCTTGGCAGCTAGCACGCGTTGAAAACTGAGGATTTAAAGTTTTCGTACTTCTACCTGCATTAGATCTTCCTCTTACGCTGGTCCTGCTTTAATGGCGGAAAGGAAGTGCTATCCGATAACTTTAATTCAATTTTGTACACCAATCTCTACAAAATATACCTACTATACACAAAAAAGTGATTCAATCCTTTCTCACTATTCGTCTCTTTGAAGTGAAAGAATATTTATATTTACATACTAACACTAATGGCAATGCAGATGCGGAAATAATATAATTTTTTTTTAATTATTTGGGCAATGTGGAAACAATAATCATTTGTAGTTTAATAACAGAAGTCTTTTTTTTCACACAAAAAATTAAGTGAAATTTTGTCAGGTTTACAAAAACATATTATATTACCTTTCGTTGATGTCACTTGAGTCATATGGTACATATTCAATAATCATTTTAATATTATTTATAAATGACAAAATCTTTTAATACCCTTTCCTTAAATATAAGTACCCAATTAAGTAAAATTATCTTGTCAAAATTCCCCTTAAATTCAGTGTGAGGTGTCATTATGCAGGTTAGAATAAATACATTAGCTAGGAATACCCCATTTTATTACCTACACCTAAATTTTGACAATAAGAATGAAAATCTAAATGTTCGGTACTTGGTTATTTGAAATGACGAACAATTAGAGTAGATAAAATACCCAGAAATACGAATAATTACGGTGCTCCTATTACACATTTACCGGTCATAGGTGATTAGGTAAAAACGGCTTAACTTGGATTCCGCATAAAATCCTTTGTGACCAATGTCGTTAAGTCGTTATGCGGTTCAGAATTATTTTATGTGGTTCTAGGAAAACCCATTCGGCAGATAACAAGTAACTATCTATCGTTTCAAAGTAATGCACGGACGCATTATTTATTTAGAAGTTAACATGGCAACGGATTTTTTAATATGAAACATAATTTTAAATTTGAGGTCAAACCAAACGGAATGATCTTTTTTAAATCAAATGATATATACAGGGTGTTGTGTCCGGGGGTAAACTGCACTAACTTCAGAGGGAGATTCTACAAGATGGTAGAAGTAAACAAGAAGAGTAAATTTTTTAAAAATTTTAACTTTTTTCCCCGTAATAAAATATATTCCGTAGAAGGAATATTTTTTCCCATACAAACAATTCAACCTTTTTACCTAAAAACTACCCTGAAACGTTAAAATTTCGAAAAAAGTTATTCAACTTTTTTTATTTTTAAAATCATCTATATTCTCACACACTGAAGTTAGTGCACTTTACCCCCGAACACCATGTATATTTATATTATGTTTTTAACATTGACTCCACACAGGAGAGCCACATTAAAATGATTTCCCTTAGGACCTATGTCATCTCTGGAGATGCTGTGTGGAGGATTTTTGTAAGGAGAGGAAGGAATGAGTATGGGTCTTGTAGGAGGGAGGAAACACAGAGGCCGGCAAATCGTTCCACAGCCCAGCTGTTGAACTCAAGAACGAGTCGTAGAAGCGACCCGTTCTAATGTGACAGATGTCATCCATGTACAACGTGTTGAATAAATATAATGAAATGTAATTATATTAGTATATAACTAAATATCCAGTACTGCTCATTAGTATTTTATTTACATAACATTATAACTATGACAATTATTTTTTAGTTAATGATAATTCTTTTTTTAAATATATTTTGCCCATCTAATCTGAATCCGCGTGAATCTGAGAAATGAAAATGGCTTAAAAACACTAGGATTGGTTTTAATTTAAATTACTATTGGCCAATTTACGCGAAACACAAATTTTCCGTACTAATAGATATAATTTATTGATAAAATCCTCCCGAAAAATCGCCTTTTATAAGATATTTAATTTTATTTATTATATCTTTACATTATGATTTATTTTTTTAAATATATTGCGTTAAAAAAAACTGTGCCACCTTTCGTATCTAAAACAATTATATATTAAAAGCTGGAACCAACCAAGAACATTCACAAAATTTCATTGATATCGGTTTGGCGGTTCCGAAGATTAGCGTGTACGAACACAGTGAAACGTAATTTTAATATATTAATATAAGTGGTAGGTAAAACAAAATCAATTTTTTAAAGTTGCCGCTGTCTTGGCACACACACCTTGTTTCATTCACATTCATACATCATCCCATACATACTGGATGCTGACTCTTTGCATGAAAACTAACAAAATGACTTATGTAACTACATTCGTAACCTAATGAACCTATTTTTCTTGATATATTTTGAGTTTAATTGTCATTTTGATGAGTTGTCCAGTCTCTTGGTCAAGCATTTGATTAACTTGATCGTGTTATGGTGACTTTGGGGTATTTTGCCATGATGAGGTATCTCCTTCTATTGCCAACGTTTCGGACAGCATCGCAGTGTCCATCTTCGGGGAAGATGTGTAATTAATATAATGATGGACTGCAATTGACTAAAAATGGAGTTAGCTCAACACGGCAAATCATATTCCATGCGTTCGTGCTATAAACCTCAACCTTTGCAATATAATATACTATTTTGTATTTATCTTTGGATTATATTAATAATTATTTGGGCTAAAAAAAATGAACTCGTAACCTTAGACAAAGATAAATGGAAATGAAAATTGATAGGTTTAACGATGAATTGTTATGTTGGAGTAGGGAAAGGAAGTAATTGATAATAGTATGTATATATTTTTTTATAATATTTTTATTGTACAATTCATATTACATTGTCATTATTCATAAGGATTCCAAAAACAAAACAGAACACTTAATAAAAGTGACTTTACATTATCGTGTTATTTTTAGTCACTGTTCTGTTTTGTACGGTCACTACCTATAATGCATATGGTTTAATATTATTATACAGTTTTTTAATCAATTTATACACTGAGAGTTGTAGTACAAGTTATTGTACGGTAAAAGATAATAAAAAAAATAATAGAAAAAATAATAATAATAGAAAAAAATAATAAGGATGTAGTTATCAGCGATCAATGACTTCCTCTTCGGGCTCAGACTCGTCGCCACCTTCATAACCTAGACAGTCCTCTAAATACTGCTCGGCGTAGTCATACTCATCCATGACATAGATCGGCCAGTCCTGCGAAAAACAAAAAATATTAGTATGGCTAATAAATAAAGTTTAAAAAATTACTGAAGGGCTAAAAAAACATGTCTTGCGATAGCAGGCTCTAGTGAAAGCAAATTTAGAGTTCAGTATCGCTTAAAATTGCATTGTCATATGGCCCCTTATTAACGTAAAAATATTCTTATAACATATATAATAATTTGAGATTTTCACGATGTCAGTATGGTGATTTATTTTTGGGGTATTATCCCATGTTGCGCTTCCTCCTTCAGCCAACGTTTCGGACAGCATTACAATGTCCATTATCAGGGCACATAAAACGTTGGATGAAGAAGGATGGAGCGCGACACGGCAAAATACCTCAAAAATAAATCACTATAATGACATCGTTCTCATCATTAATTAACAATGTAGAAAATCAAAATGATATATCAAACTTGGACCAAACTTTATCTTGTTTTACACACAATTAAGTTGATTAGTTTTTTTTTTTTTAATTTCTGAACGGTTGGTGCATTACGAACAAAATAATTTAAATGATAATTATAAAAGGTATCCAGAAGAGAAGCGTTGCAGGGTAATAATAAATGATTCGAAATAGTGTAGGTACCTACCTAAAAACTGTTATTTTTCAGCTTTAATAAAAAATAGTATCTATAAAGAAAGTTTTGGGTAATGGATGATTTTTGTATACAACTTACGTGCCTGTCGTAGCTATGGTCATATTTGAATGGATCACGGTCACCTTCGTAAATGCGAATTTCCTCGGTAGCCTCATCCTGAAACGTCGAGTCGTCGCTCTCGGACTCGGAAGTCGTACTGATGGAGCCTAGAATAAAATAATTTCCAATTAGCATCTAACATGAAAGTGATATAACATGAACCATTCTGCGTAGGAAAACTCTTAAAACATAGTACGAGTAAGCAAACCCATCAGAGAGAATAGACCATCGTCCAACTCTATCTTGGCACATTATTCTTGCTTTATTTACATTCATTCTCCTTCACTTGGATTCACGGTCTTGTTATGTCTTAATAATCAAACGGAATCAACGAGCAAGGATTTGTGTTTTTTGTTATCATCCCTTGGATCTAAAATACAACACAACTGAAATTGAAACTGATATCTCCAGTGTACTCAAATCCTTTGATGAGGTTTTGCAAGGGTTAAATAACTTAGTATATTTGCTTACCTGCACTCTGATCTTTGTCTTCTTTCAAAGTTTTAATAGGAGTGACGATTTCGTCCTCTTCGTCCAGATTCCAGTCCTCCTGTTCCTCTTCCTTTATGATAGTTAGACAATTCCTCCATATCCACATAGAGATCTTAGCTTCCTGCGCTGCCAGCTCCATTGCCCAACACTTCCGACTGGCACTTTCCTCATTAATATTCTGTGGAAATAATGTCATATTAGTAAATATTATTTAATAAATATACACTGTGGAAATAATGTCATATTAGTAAATATTATTTAATAAATACACTGTGGAAATAATGTCATATTAGTAAATATTATTCAATAAATATACACTATGGAAATAATGTCATATTAGTAAATATTATTTAATAAATACACTGTGGAAATAATGTCATATTAGTAAATATTATTCAATAAATATACACTGTGGAAATAATGTCATATTAGTAAATATTATTTAATAAATACACTTTGGAAATAATATCATATTAGTAAATATTATTCAATAAATATACACTGTGGAAATAATGTCATATTAGTAAATATTATTTAATACATATATTTTTGAAACGGCGTTGTTTTCCGAAACAAATGAGGAATAAAATAAAACATTATTACAAATAACTACAAAACTACTTCAGCAAAAAACACTATTCAATATGAAATCCTCAGCACGGAAGATCCTAGTAAGGATATCATTATATCTATTCGTTATAAAAAAGATAATAAAACAATTATCGGAATATTACTAGATATTAAAAAAACACGCTTTGTTTTATCTGCAGGATCTAACTAGATTATTTCCACAAATAAAATGTAAAAATGAATCATTGACATATAAATCAATTATTTTTACGAAAATTATAAGATTTCGTAGCAAATGTCATTATTTAGGGGCGCTATCCTAGTAATAATATATTATTTTAACTTGTTTTCTTTATGAACTATTTTATGAAATCAATCATTACAAACAAGCATATGTGAGGTGATTCTTCCAACAACGCTAAAGATTATTGAACAACAAAATTTACATAGCATTTGATTGTACTGTCTAGAAAAAGTATTATAAATATTTTTTTTTACTGTTAGGTTCACCGAATAGAAAATAAAGTCGGAGAATGAAAAACTAGGAAAATACAAATAAATACGAAAAATAACAAAGATAGTTACTTACTAAACACATTTTTCCCACAACTGATGACATGATTGAAGATGAATTATTATCGCTTTGAAAAAGGAACGGTTAATCTATAAATTAATGCTGACAATACACAAACTACACGGAACTAAATAGTACGCTTCAGTTGCAGTTCACGGAGTAACTGATTTGAATACTTGTGTTTGCTATTGCAATGATTTTCAAAGGGGCGGGTCTGAAGGTGTCATTATGGTAAACATTTACCTATTCGCTTCATTCTAAGGAAGGCGGAGCATACTATCGATAATCCCTGTGGTGGCTTCCAATAGCATGGCTGATGAACAGAGACCTGAAAATATAGACCTTTCTTTCTTCTTTATTCGTCAATTTTACTCGACTTTCGCAATTTTCTAAAAAAAAACGCGATTTTCTGGTATTTTTTTAAATAAGAAAGTAAAATTATAAATTCTAAGGCAGCCAACACACGAAAGATTTGCGACGATAGTTGATTTACGAATTAAAAAATATATATCCCTAGTGTCGCTTGGCTCGTGTGCAAGCCACCATATATTTTAATGGATTTTGATGCACGCAACTGTTGCCACGCATTAATTGTTGCCGCAACTAAAGTCACTCGTGTGCAGGCCGCACACGAGTGAGACTTATGTTGCGATAACATTTACTTTCACGTTGAAAACTCTGAGTGCTGTCATTCACTTCATGATTTTTTTAAATAAAAATTGCGTTCCGCCCAATTGATTCAGACGAGACACGAAGCTAAAATTAAAAAAAAAAATTGTTTACCTTTTGACCTCCAATTGTCCCCCGACGTTCCCAACTCTCGCAAACACGCATACAACTGCAAGCTCGCGTGCTAATAGCGGAACACGTTCAACGAAATATTCGCATGCAATAGCGCTTCTAAATGTTTAGCTCTATGGACCAGACGCTTTTACTGCAAAATACCATAAACTTAACATGACATCCCCTTGGTTGCAAAAGATCACCTGTTTCGCTCAAGCTTAACACCGTTTCCCAAAAAACCTCGAAGTTACCGACTCGACCAAAAGTAACACGAGTTTCATTCAAAAATAAGGCCAATATTTTGATTCCCACTGGTCATTGCCAATATAGTTTAATAGCTACGAGTACCTCAATTTACTACCGGGGTCAATGGCAGAAGTGCCTATGTCAAATACGAGAATTTTTCAGAAACATCGATTATTTTTTTGATTTCCTAGCAAACAATAGATATGCCGAAACATTATTTCGACATACATATTAAATAGACTGCAGTGTAATTCGTATTTTAGTGAATGGCAGGCATTTATTAAATGACAACCCGTAAAAATAAAGCTTTTTTACCATAATATTTTTAAATGTCATTTAAAACTTAAAAAAAATGGTTTGACTGAGGATTGAAATTTCCTACACAGGAACTCGACAACTCTACTAACCTGGGGGAACAAATCCGATTTCAGAGAAATGCGTCCGCGTGTGTGTACGTGATTACTACTAAAAGTTCATAGAATGCATTAGTCATCGTCAACGAGTCTATCTGTCGAGTTTCAGCTCTCAGTCTGATTACATCTAAACGGGATCGAAACGACAATCTAATCTTCTTCAACGGAAACAATCTTCCAAACATGCCTTCCATTGATATGCTTGGTGTAACTCTAAGTTACCAGCGCAGACACGGAGGCTCCATCTAAGCCAGAGTTAAGTTAGCCTCACATAAGCTGGGCTTGCTGTACATGGCACGCAGAGACTTTCATGGTATTCAACTGCTGCAAATTTCAGGTGCGCCGCACTGTTGAATTTGACAAAAACCCTTGACTCTGTGCAGAAACGGGCGGATAGGTCCCTTTGATAGATTCCTTTATTTTAACAAACGGAGATGCTCCAAGGAACTAGCTTGATCCCTTGATCCCTTAGGCACTGCTGCATAATCGGGAAACATTTGGGTTGACATCTGTCACATGAGAACCGGTCAATTCTACGCTCGTTCTTGAGTTCAACAGTTCAGCTTTGCAACGATTTGCCGGTCTCTGTATTTCCTCTCTCTCTCTTCAAGACTCATGTTCACTTCTTCCTCTCCTCAAAAAATTGTCCACACATCATCCCCGGTAATGACATAGGTCCTAAGAGAAATTATTTTCCTCAGAGCCTCCTGTGCGGAGTTAATTTAAATAAGAAAGTGAAATTCAAATATAAAATTAAGTATGGGATATTTTTGTAATTCTTTCTAATATTTAACTCTAATAACCAAAATCCGACACTAGGATTATCATCAGATTAGACATCATGGAAAACACGGGTTTCATATTTTTTACATAATACTTTCATTGCATATTTTTATTGCTTTAAAATTAACAATCGGAGCGGAGGTATTATAGTTATAACTTCCCCCATAATAACTTTAACAACACAATTAAGACAACTCAATAACGTCACGGCTAAGACTGCGAATGGGATGTTTTCACAAAACAATACGTTTAAAAACGTGTAAAAGATTTTTTTTAATGTTGTATTTTTGTGATTATGATTGTCACACTAAAAATATATCAATTTCATTCATAATTATTAATTTCAAAAACGACCTAAAACCGCACATTCGGAAACGGTCCGAAACTGCTTATAACGTAATTATGACGTAGATAACGTCACCTGATGGTGAGACTTTGTCCGTCGTGACATCAACGCCGCCAAATTCACGAATGAAAACGAACATGTCCTTATGGCAGCAAATCGAAAATTTTAAATTTGTATACAAAATTGTCCACACGAAAATAAAATTAATATAACTTTAATTTTTTTAACTGTTTGTAATTTTATTTGAGAAAAAAAATAATGAAAATACCCTATTTATATAGGTATGATTATTTGTTATGAATATTTTAAAATTATGCGGAGTCTGAAAATTAGATTTGAGTATTTAGAAAAAAATATTAAGTGAATACCGCACAAGAGTCCCAACTGCTCACCGTCTGGATCCAGTGAGCATCTCTGATTGAGGTATGTTGAGAGGATGGTGTATGGGGAGTAGATGGGGAAGAGGAAGGTGGCGAAGTATACAGATCTGATCATCAAACACGAACAAAGCCATTTCAAGCAACGATCCGATTCTATATTTTGATCTTTCACGGGGGCGATACTGAAAGTATCTACTACTCGGAAAATATGCTAAATATTATTTTACTTGAATAAATTGTGAAACAACGCAAATTAATCAAATAATTTTTCATTGGGATTTGAACCCTGGACCTCCGAATTTGGAGCTAAGGATCGTGACCAATAAACCACGTTTCTTACTTATGTCGTTATGATGATAAAAGGACTCTAAACACGAGTTATTCTCGCAAGTTACATATGTTTATATACTATATATTTACTATATTATATATTTACCCTTAAGCAGAACATTTGAAATGACTGAATGAATGAATGAAATGACATACTATCGTACACCGATATTGGACGGTTTGTATATATACTTTGTTATTACTATGTAATAAATGTTAATCTTTTATCTGCTGTACACTTACGGATGATCTTACTTACGTACTTATATGTATATTCTTACTAACATGTGTTATTTGTTATCACTCTGTTAATAAAAAATTATAACAATGAAAAAAAATGGTTATATAATTCAGGATTGAAATAGTGTAATATGGAAAATAATTTGATTGTATTAGGATTAAAAAATATATTTCATTGTTTGCTAAATTACAAAATCATTTTATTATTAGACAACACAATTTAATGTAGGTACAAAGTTTTATATAATCATAATATTAATTTAGTCAGTACACAGAAAGCCTTACTAATAAACGTGTTTTAAATTCATTTTAAGAGATGTTGAATGGTTGTTTATAAATTTATTATATATTAGTTATTTAAAACACGTTTTTAGGAAGGGCCTCATCATTTAGTAATATGGAAACACTGTCTGTTTTCTTAGCTAGCTTAACGAGAGAAAGTTGGCATTGTACAAATCAATTATTCGACCCACTCTTACACAAATACATAAAAACAAGATTATAAAAGAGAGATTACGTTAAAGTGACCAAGCTGTTGAAATGACATTTTTAAATACACAAAAAAATATGGTGAAAACTTGGAAAACTAACGTTTAAAGTACTTGCCAATTATAAAAAACTATCAAAGATATCTCAAGAAAATGCCGGTTATATTGCCAAAAAGTAAGTTAAGTGTCTTTCCTTAAGATTAGGGTAATAATTCTATTAAAAAAATACTAATCTATAAAACAATGTTCTAGTATTTTCTATTTTAGTAATAATGTAAGTAGCTTATATAATAACCCAGAATGGAACAATGAGATAAATTTTTAAGTGTAATAAATATAAATTAATACAGAAAATGCTTAAGTAATTTGATGTTCAGAGTGTAAACAAAGAATTTTCGATGACTTTTTAATTTTTATCTACACAATTTAAAAAAATTTACAACTAAACTACTTTAGAGACTAACTAAATTACAATAAAGACTTCCACACACACCATACAAGGCAGAAAGAAAACATCAAACTAAAAATATAACAAACAAAAAAATACACAGAATTGTTCACTATGCCTAGTGAAATTTAAATTGTCGAAGTGAATAAAAATGTAAAAATTATGTACAAACGAATGAAAATTTTACAATATATCTATGTTCATATTAGGCCACACGAATGAGTATATTTTAAGTGTAATAATAATAAATATAGACTTGGTTATATATTAAAAACCTCAATTATTCATACGAAAGTAGGAAGTGAGGTGACTTGATAATGTATTAAGAATGCAGATCATCGATAATGGTGAAAATGAGTACAGTGGGTCGCACTCGACACAGTTGGGAGAAACAACTCCATAGCCAGGAAACGCTGGACTTGCAATGGAAGGATGCCGTTGAAGTAGAGCAGGAAAGGGACACATGGAGGCTGCTTGTCGATGTAATGGGTCCCTGACCCGAAAAGGATAAGAAGAAGTTTGTGTCGGTATACGTGTAAAACACTGTACGGTAGAAAATCCTAGACTTGTCTTCAGCGATCAATAAATTCCTCATAATCTGGTTCATCCAGGGAGTCATAATTTATGTAGGTATCTGCATAATCGTCACAGTAGTCAAATTCCTCTTCTTCAACGTAGGGCGGACCATTCTATTAAATATAAACAAAATAATTAGTACATTGAAACATTTTTTTAATAATATGATTTAGGGATTCTCTGGGAAAGGTAAGTTTTTTTTTCTGAGTTTGATGATTTATTTAAGTCAGAATCCTGAAAAAAGGTGTTTATACTGCCGTTAAAATATATGTTTACCTTTTTAGTGAAATAAATAGTTCATTTATGATATTTAAAAATAAAAATATAAGCGGTTTCAGGACGAAATTCCAGTCACCAATATTACGCTGCCAGAATTACACATGGACGAAATTACAGACATCAAAAATACGTTTTTCACAAGCTGTAAATACTAAAGTTAAGTTTTTTGGTAATTTCAAAAACGTCTAAATTCAACCATATGTAATTTTGGCAGTGAATCCATTGCCAAGTTGTTTTACAACAGCGTATTTACGAAAATTGCTTATGTTTGGGTGTGGGAAGGGTAACGCAAATCCACATGTAATCAATATTATTAATTCGAACCACATATTAAAAGAAACATGCATCATGTAAGCTGTACTGCCATACATTTCCCGAGGAAAGAAGTATTAATTGCAGCTATCAGGAGTTCTTTAATATAGGTACACATTATGGGCAAAATTTTGTATTAATCAATTGCAGACATAGTACAGGGAGAAAAATGAATATTGCTAATTTATTAAGAATCTATTAAAATCATTGGTTATCCGTTTAAAACGGGATTGCAGGCCGTTTCTACCTATTAATTTATTATTTACGGGCCTGCAATCCTATTTATGGGATTGCCAATTTTTTGAAGATTTTTTAGTACATTAGTAATTCTCATTTTTTTCTGGGTACTTCGTTATGTTACTTGGAAAAATTCTATAAAAAGCAACAACTGGAAAAGCCAGTCATGCGAGGGAGCTATTCCAAGGGAAGGAGTGATAATTGTGAGTGCATAACTTACGTGACGGTCGTAGGAATAGTCGAACTTGAAGAAATCAAAGGGTTCGTCCTCAATTTCTACATCCATGTCCGCTTGCAACGTTGAGTCGCTACCAGCATCGGAATCGTCATCTACATTATAGTAATCGCCGGAATCATCATCATCGGAATCGTCATCTGCATTGTCATCATCATCGGAATCGTCATCTGCATTATCATCATCATTGGAATTGTCATCTGCACTGTCATCGATATCGGAGTCCATCTCTGCAAAAAAATTAATATCATCCAATTAGTAACATTATAACAATGGTGTTGGTAATTGTTTTCTTGGTTTGAAATGTGACTTTATACTAAAATTTATTAAAGTAGATGATCAGAACAATTTGACAGGGAATTTTCATGTTTTGTAAAGGTTCTATTCAAGTTTTGTTATTGTATAATTATTGGTCAGTTGTCTCACAAAGCTGAAACATAACTTGAATTATAACTTTGTATTTTGATGAATTGCTTAAATTCTATGAAGCAACCTGTCCAAAGATATTTTAGCTGTAGATAATATCAAAATAAATAGTTCAATTCAAATCTTTAATAAATTTGCTATACTTGGGCATGAAAATAATATTATTTTATAACATGGAAATGGATCCGATAGTAAATAAATTCCATCAGTTGCAAGTTGTGTATGTGATCAGAATTGGTCAACTAAATCTTTGATGCAAAGTTAGAAAAAGCTTGGAAAATTTGATGTTTTAATATTGAAAATAATATTAATTTATTATATGTACATTCAAGATTAGACTGGACAAAATACATAAAAAGATAACGATTGCTATAAGGAAATTGCCGATGACTTGCGAATCGAATGCAAATTGGAGTTTTTTTTTATTGTGTGAAAATAATCTTTGCTAACCTGAATCGTCTGTAGAATCATCATCATCATTTTCATCAGCATCATCATCTTCGTACATCTGGTTTAGCAGATTCTCTGCGATGGCGGGGATGTGGTTTCTTTGCAGCCATTCCGAGACCCTCGCATCTTGTTCCTCCTCCGTGAGGGCAAGCCAATTTTGTGCGATATTTACAATAACACGCTAAAACAAAATAAGTCGATCAATATAAAATCAAAAATAAGACTATTGAATGTTGAATATGTGCTAAAGAAGGTATATCAAAATAGTAAATTTTCTTAGACGACTCAGAAAACTAAATATAAACATTACAGAATTTATTTTTAAAACTATAGTTGCTCCATATCTATATTATCGCTCTACGATATTATATTTGACGAAAGAAGGAAACCTACATAAACTATAAATCGTACTAAACAGAGCTGTATACTGAGAAAAGGCAAATATGCCAAAATTAATCAAATGTGAGAAGAGCTAAATTAGATTCCAATAAAAGAGATACTGCTTCATAAAGTGTTTGTTTATAAACTTAAAATTATAAAAATCAAATGCCAAAATACAAAGATGAAACAATAAAATGTACCCTTGTGCATATTAGTTTGTATACCTATGTAATGTAAACTAACATTAAAATAATTATTAATAATTTCAGAACAGAATTCTTTAAGTATTTCGTATTTTTTAAGTGTACAAATAATTAGTGTCAAAAATATTCTACTTCATCATCTCAAAAAAAGATCGAACATATCACACAATCAGAGCAAAGCAAATAACAAGATATACCTAACTGTAATAATACTTCTGCATTTTGTAAAGCTTTGTATTTTAGCACCAATTAAATTAATAACTACTTTATGTCCAGAAAATCTTCGGAATTATCGTAAAATTAACTGATGATTTTTATATTGATATCTTTATCTTCTCAAAACGTCAAAATTATTTAGTAATTAGTTTAAAAAAAGGTTTTTTTATATTTTTAACAACATTTTTTATTTTTCTTTCTTTTTCAACTATACATATATAAATTACTATTCAACAGTTATAAACATATTCCGCAGAGTAATTATTAGTACACGTTAGTCGTAATAAAATACTGGGCTTATAAATTAAATAATAGTATTATGTATTTTATATTTAAAAGAAGAAAAAATGAGATAGCAGATGAAGAATTGATAAATTTAAATATTCGTATTTCTTAATTAATGAATATTCTTTTCACAAAGTATCACTTTGAAATTTATACTTAATTCTTATAAAGGGATGCAATTATTGAACGATAAGGATGTATTATTCAGAACTTGAAGAGAAGGCTTCAACAAAACTTTCAGTAGAATTATCACAAAAATTATCGAAACTTTTGAGTTTAATCCAAAATGAAACAATATAACTAAAGAATTTATAAATATTTTGGTTCAGTAGTCAAGTTCATAACCGAAAAACTGGCTTTTATTTAAAAATACACAAATAGTTAAAATTTCTAGGATTGCACACATAAATAAAATCATGATGAATTTTGGTGGGTACTTACATCGGCCATTTTGTCACTTTAGAAACAACGATGGAAACAAATCACAATTTATCTTATTAAATCAAAAAAAAATATTTTACGGAGATTTATAAACTTTTAAACGTCTTGAAATTTTTAAAAACACTTTCGATGGATTCAATTGGGTTATTGATTTAAATATTATTTTAGCGAGATTTGATAAACATGAAAACGTCTTTACAATAAGAACACTCTCGATGGATTGAATTAGGTCATTGATTTAAAAATGCACTTGTTTGACTATTTATACGATTTGTTTAAGGGGCGGACCTGAAAATGTAATTAGGTTAACAATAAACCCCCTCCACTTTGAAGGGAGAGTAGTCATCCCAACCCCTAATTACGCTCATTACCGTTGACGATTAAAAATACCATGACTAAGTAACTGCCAATTCTATGAAATTCTGGTAAGGTGATTAGGATATTGTGGTTAATCCTAATAACAAATGACTCGGGCCTATTTCTAATATTTTTAATAGATTCTCCAAACATTTTGAAATAATATATTTATATAATGTCTCCGCGTCCGAGTGGTTACTTAGACAACGAATCATTATCCAAGTGCCCAAATAACTTTTATTAAGTTAATTCGTATTGCTTCACAATAAATTCGTTAAAATAACATATAATACATATTTGGCATGTGTATAAATTTGCGGTACGTTCCAAACTAGAAAATACTCAGAATACCGTATTAACACGTAACTTGAAATGACTTCAGTTATGTTTGGTGACCAAATCTGAATATATCTAGGTACTTCTTCATCTTCCAATTGGGATGCCATAGTCTCACTGGCTCTCGACGACTTGGAGCAATCGAAACTCTCATGCGGTATTCACATCATTTTTTTATTAGACCATTTACTAATGGCACAATATTATTTTATCTTACATATATGTATTTTGTTATTCTTGGTATCAACATTATACTACTAATTTTTAAAAATACAAATTCGCATTGCTTAGTAGTGTGTCGAAAGTTGAACAACAAACACTCTTACTCGATAAAAAAAATGTTATATATTTTTACTATAACTGTATTTAACATTATAATTGTAGGTAGTTATAATTATCGTTATAATTATTAGTTGTTTTTTTTTTTATTTATAACAAAAAATCACATACCTATACATTTTCAAATACATATTTTTTAATAATGAATGAACATTATTTCACCATTTAGCTCGTCCGTCTTTCCATACATTTCGTGTCATGTCTGTAAATTTGTTTGTGCTTTCTGTTTCCGTTTAACCTCAATTCATAGGAAAGTCGCAATTAAAGTGACTTGGTTGAATATTAAAAACTTCAACTATTCAAAAGAAAGACTCAATTAAGGTGACCTGGTCATATATTAAAAACCTCAATTATTCAAAATAAAGACTCAATTGAGGTGACCTGGTCATATATTAAAAACCTCAATTATTTAAAAAACACACTCAATTGAGGTGACCTGGACATATATTAAAAACCTCAATTATTCAAAATAAAGTCTCAATTGAAGTGACCTGGTCATATCTCCACACAGGCTTGTCCTAGTGAGGTTAAAAATTCTAACCTAAAAAAATTATACAATGTAAAGAAACAATAAATAAATAAAAATAAATACATTAAAAACCTCATTTACTCACAGGAAAGTCGCAACTGAGGTGACTTGACAATGTATTGAGAATGGCGGAACATCGAATGCCTAACTCTAACTAGTTGGCTAATTTTAACTATGGCTTAATATAGATTATTTTTTCAAATGAGAAATCGTGTTTAATGTCGTGTTCATTTGGAAATTCATGTATTGCATTTTTCAATGTTAATAGAAAAAAATATTGGTTTCAAATATTATATAAAATATAGGCATTTAAGTTCTTACAAACCTTAAGATTTCGGAGGAAATGTCGGTTTCGATTTTTAAATAAGAGAAAATTAGAAATATTCTTTTTTGGATGCGTGGTTTACTTATTATTCATAGAATTACCAGCGTAACTATTTTTTAGCTGTGTTTACACTGTTAGTCCACAGTACATCTACAGTATGTTATTTAATTGCTCTATGGCGCATGTGGACAAACAAATAAATAAATAATGTTACTATTTTATCCATCACTATAACAAACCCTTTTTGGCTGTTTCATTATATTTCAGTTTAGTTGTAAATCAACCTATTAACTCCACCGACCGATTTTAAAAATGCTTTTTAGGCCTTCTTGAAGTGTGTTTTGGCAGGAATTTAAATATTTCAGGGATTGTCGATAGCAGTATTTGTACACAAAAAGGAATAAAGTCCCCGGTGTTACACGGGCTTTACAAAGAGTTTTTTTAATCAGGCATTGTTTTTCCTCTTGTTATGAAGATCAAAAATTTTCAATCTGGGAAAAACTGAAGATTTGTAGAAAAATCAAATCGCCCGCCACAGACAATTCAATTTATATAAATAGATTATGATAGTAGATACAGTGTACAGTAACTAAGCTTAGAGTAATAATTAAGACAATGCAATGCGAAGTAATGCAAAATCATGTAATATTTTTCGATTTAAAACTTGAACGCCTTAAAATTGTTTGGATGTTTTAATTAAATACTGCGAGTAGAACACACATATGCCTTGTAAACAATTGAGCATTTTTTTGATAAATCTTTTTATAACCCTAGAAAAAAATAAAGTATCAGCCATATGAAAAATTCTTTCAAGTGCAAAATCTCCTACTTGTAACTGGTGAATTATGTTTCTTAATAATTGCATTGTAATATTTGTAACTGAACATCATGAAATAAAATAAAAACATGCATTTAGGCAATGTTTTTTTTTTTCAACGAATATATAACTGTGAATTTCATCGTTATGCCGTTTATGGGGATTAGTACCAACATTTAAGTAAAAATTTCTGCAAACTAACTATCACACCGTTTGCCCGGGTATTACAGGGGTGAGCAGAGATGATGGACCGCCAAAAAACTCCGTATTGGCACACACTTCTTGCTTTATTCACATTCGTACACGTCTCAACATACCTTTCTGTTATGGTGTCTCTTATGTGACCTGACTCGTGAATTTAATTGACATACCCAAACCATCTAAACGTCCCTTTCTTAATACTATCTATTACGCTTACATCAACCATGCATTATTTGCGAATCTCCAAATTTCTCACATGATCATTCTTGGTTTTACACACATACATAACAGCATTCAGTATACTTTCATCATTCCTCTGTCATTGCCATGCATCACTACCGCACATCAGGGTTGTATCGGTATTCCACTGAGGACTGGTAGCTTCACTTCTTTGATACACTTTCCTACAATAAACTTTCAGATACCACTACGTAAAATTTGAAGTAAGGTTTATTTCAGTGCAGAAATTCTGGAAATAACTACCATATGTACCCCTCAATGCCCAGAAAATTAATGAAGGGAAATAATTATGCCGAGTTAGTGAACGATGTTAGTCAACGAGTGAATGATTACAATTATTTTATTTTTAATTTCAATTATAAAAAAAAATAATGTATTAAAAACGGCATAATTTTACCATGTAAAAGCCACTAAAATGGGTGATAATAAATAAATAATATTTTTTTTTTATTTATTTATCTATCAATATAAAGTTTTTTACGTGTATTTCATCGACATCTGTCTCATTAGGGTACACCTGTTTCGAGACAGACGTATTCAGATACTAAAAGAATATTTACATGCATGACTAAATCAAAATACAAATTACAGTTGTATACATTTTAAACTATGGAGTCAATAGATAGATAATAGAAAGGTACAAGTACGACAATATTGTAAATATATATGCATTTAGTTAGAGGACGTAGTTACAAAGGGGTTTTTATAAAATTATTGATTCTAATATTTTATTTTGTATTTGAATTGTTGTTATTGTTTACGTGTAATTTGGTTTACAGATGTTTGCGATAGTGGGACGCCCAATACTTGTTATCCATTTCTTTATTTCATGTTTGAATTTGGTTATTGACTCTGTTTGTCTAATCGTGGCTGGTAGTGTATTGTATAGTTTGCTTGGAATTACAAGAAGAACATGTACAAAAATTATGTTTTAGTTGGAAAGTCTTTCGATAAGTAGTCTATAAAGTTCCTCCCATTGTGGTAGTTTAATTTTAATAAGAATACAATTCCATTGCAGAAATACCGAATCTTTGTGAATTTCCGAATCGTAATTAAAATAATATGTCATCCCAGAAGCAATATCCCATACCCGTGATCTCGTATTACCTATTGCCTATTGGCTATCGCATATTGCTTATTGACCCGCTGTTGGATAAATTGGGCATTTATTTCCAGCGGATATGGTTTACCCTCATTATAGCGGGTCATTAAGGCCGGGATGAAAATAGTTCCTTCTTTTCATTCTGTCATCAAGGACTTGGAAACAAAATATAGCCAAGACGTTTCATATTCGGTTATACTTTCGGAGATAATATACATAATTGTAGGATTTATGAAGCTGAACGTATTAATATTTGATTCAAAAGAAAAAAAGTTACCTATCGAATGATAGCAAAGTAAAAAATTTCATCTACCCAATGACATTATAAAAATTCAAGACACGTTCTTATTCATATTAATAGAACAAAAAAAATGTAGCACCGCTTATGAAAGGGGAATTCATTAAGGCGATGATGCCATACGTAGTAATGCAAAATCATGTGTTTTTGGTTTGAAAATTTGGTCGCCTAGAAATATTTCAGATGCTTTAATTAAATACTGCGAGTAGAATACATCTTGACCTTTGAAATAATCAAGTATTTTTTATATATGACTTTTTATAAGCCCAGAAAAAATAATGTTTAGGCCTATGAAAACTGCTTTAAAGTTCAAAATCTCCTACTTACGAACAATTCTTCGGTTATGATTTTATTGTATAATGTGCCAAAATAAGTTATTTATAAAATGATCGGAAAAAAATTAAATATTTATGCCTGAACATCCACAAAATAAATTAAAAGGCACTTTTTGGCCATGTTTTTTTCTTGCATAAATCAAAACAGGTGGATGGTGTTAAGCGGGAATTTAAACATTATCGCCATCTACTTAAGGGTTGTTTTTGATAGCGGCTCAATTTAAAATATTACACGACGTAGTGCATTGCCTTAAATGAATAGTCGGGGATGCCCGAGGAAGACATGGCACAACCAAGTGAATCAGATACTTGAGCCGGACCATGTCAAGAGTTAGAATAATAGAAGAGTATGTAAGAACGATGTAAGAATGTGAATGAGGCAAGGAATGTGTGTTAAGCGTCCTCTCTGCCTACCCCTGCGGAGAAACGGCGTGGTGGTTAGTTAGTTAGTTTGTTTATAATGAATGTCACTCAGTACGTTCATTGAAACCTCGCGCGTTGTTTCAGAAACGTATCTTCACTTTATTAACCCGACGTGTGCTGACGCAAAATTTTCGCAGTGCGCCATCTGATTTTATTTTCGTAAAAACTTACGTTTTTGCAAAATAATGTTCTGTAAATTACTGTCTTACCATAAAATGTATTCGTATGTGTTATTATGTATTGATTAACGCCCTTTTTCGGGGCTTTTACATGTGAATATTAAGAAATATACATTATTTATTGTACATAACTGATTGCTTCATTGACAACATTTTATATTTGTTTAAAGAAAAATCTAAGATGTACACTGAGTTAGTATAATTGTTTCCCTTCATCAGTATTCTGGGCAAAGAGGAATACATATGGTAGTTAGTCCCAGAATTTCTGCACTGAAACAAATCCTGACTTCTAGTATTACGTTGTGGAATCCGGAAGCTTATCAATTCTAACAATACCGGACTATCAACTAAATCATTTAGAATTTTATATGTACATACCAAGTGAAAATTCTTTATTATAAAAGTATTTAGTATATAATCTACCTTTTTTTTCTCATAATAGGTTGGATAGCCCTGATATATTGAATCTGTTCAACATCGGTTCTTAAGAGGGATTGCTAGGAGGCTACGATTGGCAAATACTCATATGATGAAATTGAACTAACTCTAAACCTCTCTCCTTTGGAAGTCCGTCGGGAAAGAAATGACCTCATTTGCTTCTTCAAAATTATAAATGGTATTATTGATTCACCTACTCTACTGCAACTCATTCCCTTCAATATCCCATCCCACAGACTCAGAAATAATGAACTGCTCTTCCTCAACCATCATTCGACAAATTATGGATATTATTCACCATTGTCCAGAATGTGTAGACTGGTCAACTCAAGTCAAAACCTTAACTTTTTTGGGATAAGTCTGAATAATTTTTGCCAAACAAGTGACGGAATATTATAAGTGTCCTGTGGTCCTGACCCACGGCGTATTCTTGACTTGATTCGACTTGTCACTTTATTTTCTTATATTATATCTGCCTTATGTCTTTGCTTTCATGTACCTTTGTCTACTTCTCTATTTTTCATTTTACCGTATTTGTGTTATTATGTTGTAATTTGGACGATGTCCGTTACTAAATAAATAAATATATTAACGTTGTTTACATTTCATGTTCCTACCATTAGATCAAATATACCTAGTTTGTGTTATTGTGACAATTATACTACGGTCTCAGGCGTCAATTCTAATAAATAGAATACAAACCATTGGTGACTCTTGTGCCAATGTAGGTGATGTTTTTAATATTCCTTTATTGAAGTATAAAGCTGTACTAATTAAACACTTCAGCAGTACGTTCATATTTAAACGAGGTCACTGCATAAGAGGTTTTATGTTTTTACTTCACTGTTTCATTAACTTTTAACTAATTTATACTATTTTTTTCCTTTATTTTATTTACTCATATAATATAACAATATATATTTTCTCTATTCTTCTATATTGTACAATTATCTACTTTATATATTACTGTGACATAAAAAAACATGTAAGTAAATGGTACTTCTAAATGGTGAATTCTTAGTAAATACATAAATGCGGAGAAATGATTTTACGCGTTACGCGGGAATATTTCACATTACTAACCAACTTACATCATTAATATTCGAAATAATGTTTTTCACATTTATAAGTTTTGAATTAAAATTTTCATAGATTGACATGGATATGTTAATCAGTAGGTTATTTGAGCGATCCAATGCATCTGGTTTCCCGCAGGCGTCGCGGGTTCAATTACTCTGCCAACTAAATCCTTCATCCATTGCACAAGCAATATTGTCGGCTTATCATAATGATAGAAGGAATTCAAATATTATCACATTCTTCATGTTCTAGAAAACTTTTTGTCTATTTTTAAAAAAAAAAGTTCCTACAATTGGGTATGGTTTATTATTACACGACAACGAAAGGATCTTCTGGAACTTTATTTTTCTAATTTAAAAAAGGCGTTTTAAAACACCCATTTTCTGAATTATCTTTTTCACTATTTTTTTTATTATTTATTATTATATGACTTTAAAAAATATCAATTTGGCTAAAATTCATATATCTTTATTGGGTTTCCAGTGACAAAGTGTCTCGTACGAATAAGAGTATTATTTCTTCAATAATTTTTGACAAGCTTTTAACTAGTAAACCCATAATACTGCTGCACGTGTTATTTTCTCACGTCATGAATGTAAATCGTATGTATAGGAATTTCCCATATTTCTCTAAGCCGTTACGCGTTGAATTGGTTTCTGTGCGTTTTGTTTAGCGTCATTTCCACGCCATTTACTTTTTCTATTATTTTGAGTATATTCTCGTCATTTTAAAAACCATAACAAATCCGAAAGAACCGACATGTTCTTTATCAACTCCCAGATAAAGGATCAGACAGCAATTAGAATACGACGTGTTTTTGATCTCAACCGTTAATTGGAGTTCATGGCTTAAAACAGTAAAGTAGAAAATTTTAAAAATCGATTATTTTACGACATAAATATTTATGGTAATTAGAATTTTAAAATGTTTATTTAAATACCACTTAATTGCATATATATTCACTCTGAATCTTCATTAACATATACAAGAAAGTGGTATTAAGGCGATGCTATACGTAGTAATGCAAAATCATGTGTTTTTGGTTTGAAAATTTGGTCGCCTAGAAATTTTTCAGGTTATTAAATACTGCGAGTAGAATACATCTTGGCCTTTGAAATAATCGAGTATTTTTTAGATAAGTCTTTTTATAAGCCCAGAAAAAAAATGCACAAGGCCTATAAAAACTGCTTTAAAGTTCAAAATCTCCTACTTATGAACCCATTTTCGGTAATAATTTTATTGTATAATGTGGAAAATTAAGTTATTTATAAAATGATCAAAAAAAATTTAAATTTTTATGCCTGAACAACGACAAAATAATATAAAAAGCACTGTTTGGCCATGTTTTTTTTGTTGCATAAATCAAAACAGGCAGATGGTGTTAAGCGGAATTTCAAACATTATCGCCATCTACGTAAGGGTTATTATTGATAGCGGCTCAATTTAAAATATTACACGACGTAGTGCATCGCCTTAAAAACAAAGTTATTTTATTATAATTACATACATATCCACAAAGTTTTTGCCGCATGTGAAAACAAAAATGTACGTGTATAACTCTATTTACAACAAAAGGTGTACAAGATTGTTTCAAAATGTGGACATATATAGGATCTTTTATTATTATTTTTTAAGAAAGACGAACTTTTCCAGATACGAAATGGTTTAACCTGACAATATTTGAAAATATCCTACTACCACCACAGTAAACGGAAACGTTTTTTTGTGTCGTGACGGAAGACTTAGCTAGCTAGGGAATTGAACTCATGGCGTCTGGATGGGACCAAGATGCGATGCCGACTCTGCCACTGACCGGTCTTTTAATTAAGGTCTTCAATACTTTTTTAATATATTTATTAAAACATGCTGCAAATGTTTCCTATAATGGATTCTATGACGTGTCGCAATAATTATTATTATGTCCTATTTTGAAGGTCAAAAACTATGTTTATCTACTTAAATTTAAAATCACATCACTAATATAACGTTTCTCTTTTGTTTCAGCTAATCTAATCAACAATCTCATCAATGAAAAAACCAAAAAAAGTTAAAAAGTTTGAGTGGAAAAAATAAGTCAATATAAAAATAAATCAAAACTGTAATAAAGTTCATAATATCAATAAAAATGTTAGTGTGATGTAAATAGTTGAAAATGGGGATAGTCTCTCAGCGTTTAATTCATTTAAAATCGTGTAACTGGAATCCTCTACAGAACGAATTATAAACATCGTCGCATCTTCACGACAATCAAAGATATTACGAGTGTGGCGTCCCCGTAGGTTTTACCCTATAAGTGCAACCAAAATTGACTGAATTGATCAAAAATGAATCAGTAAATATTATGCATGTTAAGCAGCACAAAATATGCCTTCGTGAAGATGGTCGAGTGGGGAAATCAACAACCGAAAAAACTTCTTTTGAAATGTTGTTTCGCGTTCGTCTTCATTCTTCTAACAGTAAAGATGTCAGAGCAACAGAGCACAGAGCGCCACGAGAGGACGTCAGCATTATATCGAGGAGATTTCATCATCGGAGCACTGTACTCGATCCATCATCAGCCGCGCCAGAAGAAGTCTGGAACTCCTCACTTTTTGGAGTGTGGGGAAATCAGGGAGGTGTATGGGATCCAGAGGACAGAGGTGACCTTTCAGATCTTGGATCGGATAAACAGTGACCCGAAGTTGTTGCCGAACATAACTCTTGGGGCGGAGATCAGGGACTCGTGTTGGTATGCTCCTGTAGCTCTGCAGCAGACCCTGGAGTTAATCAGAGACTCCATAACACCAGCTAAGGAGGTGCCCATCACTTGCGTCGCAGAAGCTAAGGTCAGTAAAAATATTTATTTTATTTTTTGTGATAGCATTACACGTTGTTTTGGGAGGCGGGTAGAGATACCGCTGCCCCATGAATCATTCACTGGATAACCAAAATCTCTGCCATAGAATATGTCACTCCAAGTGGTTCGCTACTTTCGATGACTTAGCAGGGGTTCCCGCATTCATGGGGTGTATCTTATCCAGGTCTTGGCGGCGGATGCGTCTGCCCACCTGTTTTGGGAGAGGCCGGTTGTGGGAGACCTTTTTTTTCAGCTCTCCAGCTATGCTATCTCGACCCATCGCCTTTCACTGCATTGTGAGTGTCCCCAAGATTCCGTTTCCTTCCTAGAACCTCCTCTTTTTTTCTCATAAAAAACCCTCCATTCAGCATCCCCAAAGACGACATAGATGACTCCTCCATGTGGAACCAATGTAAAAAAAATGCATGTCATTTTCCACAGCCCTGACGCAACTACCGCAATATTTTTTTGATTCTTATAAATATAGGTACACATACACTATACCCGTTCAAATACAAGATAAACGTTCACATATAAGATACACGTTCACATACAAGATACACGTTCAAATACAAGATAAACGTTCACATATAAGATGCACGTTCACATACAAGATACACGTTCAAATACAAGATAAACGTTCACATATTAGATACACGTTCAAATACAAGATAAACGTTCACATATAAGATATACTTTCAAATACAAGATAGATGTTCACATACAAGATACACGTTCACATACACGACACACGTTCACATACACGATACACGTTCACATTCAAGACACATGTTCACATACACTATACCCGTTCAAATACAAGATAAACGTTCACATATAAGATACACGTTCACATACAAGATACACGTTCACATACAAGATACACTTTCAAATACAAGATAGACGTTCACATACAAGATACACGATCATATATAAGATACACGTTCGCATATGCACACACACACTTTTTATCCACCACTTTTTTTAATATATTGACTCTGCGTATTTACCTGGAATCATTCCCTAGCGATTATTAATCAAGCCCGGTAAAATGTATACATATATTTTTAATGTGAATCCCGCACAAGAGTCCCAACTGCTCCCAACCGTCTGAAACAAGTGAGACTATGGCATCCCCAATTGGTTATATTGTGAGGCTGAAGGTAGTGGGGAGGGGAAGGAGATAGAGAAGAGGAAGGTGTTGGTGTACCTATCTATTCAGATAGGTAAATTTTTGGTTCCACCAAACACGGCTAAAGCCATTTCAAACAACGTATAAATTCTGATTGGTGGTCTCACATCGGGGCGACACTGGGAGTATCTTCCACTCTTTAACGTGCCGCAAGTGTACTGTATATTATTTTTAATGAATAAATTGTGAAATTTACTTGCGCGCTCCGGAATTTGAACCCATAACTTTCGAATTTGCTAGTCGAGAGCCTTACCCCTCGACCACGGAGGCCATCAAAAAATAAAATCATTTACCAGATATTTTGAGACAATACGTCTTTGGTACCAATACTTGTAATTGTTTCTAAAATCTTTGGAACTGTTTTCCACCCACTTTAACTATGATCTGTTTATTTCCAAAATAATACAAACTAAATTAAATATGCAATCACACATACGAGTATTCCTTGTATAACAGTCAATAATTTGAGAAACTATTATTCGTAACTCTTACACAGGTGTTATATTTAACCCGACTACACCTCAGGGATCTAATTCCGATTGTATTTAGTCTACATTTGTCCTTCACTCTCAATTCTAAGTCAATCAGCAATACATTAAGGCTGGTGTCAGGAATAAGAACTCCCTAGTGGAATACCTAGTCTCGCTTCGTTTGGTATTTATTTATTTGTGAATTCTGCATTCATTTGGACAGCATTTATACTTAGACCCCAAAAAAATCACCTGTGTAGATATATTTCATATTTGTGAAGATCTTGCCGTTAGTGATTATTTATTATCATCATCATCATCACTTTTGGCTCTACAACCCCTGGTGGGTCTTGGCCTCCTCAAGAGTCTTCCTCCACTCATCTCGGTCCCGCGCCAGCTCTCTCCAGTTTCGAAGCTCCAAGGCAGACAAATCTTTGAGGACGTTGTCGCTCCATCTTAACCTTGGCCTTCCCAGGCTCCTTCTCCCTATCGGTCTTGAGCTCAGCAGGGACTTTGGTTCTTGATGCTCGGTCATTCTCTCCACATGACCTAGCCACCTAGATTATTTATTATACATCAGATCATATGCATTTGCACATTATGCCTAGTGTGCATATTTTAATTGTCTTTTTTGGCTGTGGACAAATTTAAGACTTTTTAGTCGTTAGTGCATATTTGAGACTTTTTAATCGTTAGTGAATATTTGAGTTTTTTTTAATCGTTAGTACAAATTTGAGTATTTTTAATCATTAGTGCATATATTAGTCTTTTTAATCGTTAGTGCATATTTGAGACTTTTTAATCGTTAGTGAATATTTGAGCTTTTTCTAATCGTTAGTACAAATTTGAGTATTTTTAATCATTAGTGCATATATTAGTCTTTTTAGTTGTTAGTGCATATATGAGACTTTTTAATCGTTAGTGAATATTTGAGCTTTTTTTAATCGTTAGTACAAATTTGAGTATTTTTAATCATTAGTGTATATATTAGTCTTTTTAGTCGTTAGTGCATAGTTGAGGCTTTTTAGTCTCCGGTATTGACGTCAGTTGCATGCTACGGACGGTGCTAGTAGCACGCTACGCGTGTATTCGCATCTACTACTCGTTTGACAGAAACGAAGTTCGAACATGATTTGAATATTAATTTTTTTGGAGGCGGAAAATATCCATGTTTATATAACTACAATTTACCGAAATACGTTGAAACAGATTTATCGATCATGGATTGAGGTTGGAAAGAAAAGTCTATTTTACATAAATTTTGTGTAGTTCTTAGGCGGGTATGAATGCCCTACATCGTGTTTTTCTTGAAAATATAAAGAAGAACAAGATTAATGTCTTCGTCGCTAGAGATACTTGACATCATATTAATTCATATTCATATTAATTAAAATTATCAAGTATAATAATTTGGTGAACCCCGTGTAAGGAAGCCTGCTTTACAGAGTAGCATATCGGTAGGCTACTTTTGATTGCGTCACAGTCACTTATTTTGTAAATATCACTGTGTACGAAGGGCCTTAGGTCACTTAAAACCTCCAATGTGCAGTCGATAGCCCGGTGGGATATGTACTCACAGCGGGTACCTACTTATTCCCTTTTAAGAACATGTTGTATCGTTCTATGAAAAAGTCTGTTCCACAATAAGGCTCAGGGATTAAAGCTTCTATTTGAAGAAAAATGTCTCTTAAGCGATAATTTTACAGTTGTCATTTTTATAGATTAAAAACGAGCTCATGTATTCGCACTGTATATTTTTTACATCATCATATAAGTGAACCGGTGTTTCGATTATGCACTTCGTTGTCAGAATTTTATTTTTAAAATGGCGAACAAAACACATCATTATTAATCGGTTTATCATTTTTCCCCGCTTGTAAAATGTGTCAAAGAAACAATAGTTGATTAGCACTCCTGTCACTAGCAAACATTTCGTTAAACATGATAGGGAAATAATGATAACAACTCGTTTTCGTGACAAACTCACCATTATGAAAACGACAAACAAGTCGCATTGTTTTCAAAGAGTACTAAACGTAATAATTTAAATGTTTAATGATGAAATCTGTTTAAAATAAGCTTTATTTTGTTTTTTAAACTGACTCATGAGCCATGTTTAATGTGTGAAAGATTTTTTTATTGAAAGGACCATTTTAATCCTTAATTTTGTTTGCATTTTCATTAAATTTACATTAATCCTTAAAAAGTCATCAAATCCGTAGCGGATTTGCTAGATACTCAACGAACTTACCTCGATTTTATGGTATTTTGAAAATTAAAAATGCTCGTAACTTACTAAAATAAATTTTATTCGCTTGGCAAGGAAATGATGCATTTTGATATTTTTCTAACTTTTCGTTCGTAGCTTGCTAATATTGGTTTTTTTGTGTGAAAAGTTTAATTTTCATTTTCAAAAGTCATAGCACTGTATTTATTTACAGGAAAGCCTCGTTTCACTTGTTTTTATTGTCAACGCTTATTTGACTGGAAAATATAATAAAACTAAAGAATATTATCGATTTTCTTCGTTATATTATTTTTTATAACATTAGAGAGAGAAACAACATGTCTCTGAACATAAGTATATATTCTGTAGAAACTACATAGAATAGATATATACAATTTGTATAAATGTATAAACATATTATCTGGTGAGACAGTAAAATTTACAAAAATTTAATTTTGCAAAAAGACTTGAGGAACTGGTTTCTTCTCTTCTCCATCCGAAACTATGAATTTTTTTATGTATACTTAGAATGGTAGTTGTAAAACGTTACCGTAGGAAAATAAATTGTAAAAATTTCATTATGTACCTTCGACGAGACTCAAGAATAAGAATTTCGACTAATGTATGAACTTTCGACAGAAATTGCTAGCGGCCTGGATTAGATAATCGATAGCCTGGGCGTTTACTATTTCTCCTGCTCTATTGATCCGAATCGTATTATTTTGTAATGTATTAAGAATATACTATTATACTACCAAACTGTCGTGGACAGCAGTAATTGTTGAATGAAACATTAGTATATATTGAATTATTTCGCGGATAAGAGAAAAGCCGCCATAGCTCAGTGGTCAGAGCTGTCGACCGGAAATCGAAGGGACACGGGTTCGAGTCCCGTTGGCGTCATGTATCTTTTATCAGGAGATTTTTCAATGTGGATGAGTGTTTCAGGCGAATAATTATTGCTTGTAAAATAATTGTTACCCTTTGTGCTATGCATAAAAAATCTTGTCTTAATCATTAGTTTACCAAAAAAAAAAAATATATAATTTATGGATGTAATATTTCAAGTCACCATTGCAGTAGGCACTTATTGACATTTATTTTCTAAAACTTTCAAACTTCTTAATCAAATATTTATGCTAATTCTCTTCAAAACGGTTTTCTAGATATGCATTATTTAAATTAACGTACCTCCATACTTTCTATGAAGAAGAAAAGCTGATTACAAAAATTTGATTATCTTTCTTTTTATGTCGCATTAATGCTAAACTCCCAATGATGTAGACCACTAATCGTCACTGTTCAGAACTGAATATTAATGGTTGATTACCCAGTATTTACGATTACAGATTAAAGTCTTCGGATTTGTGCATCTAACCAGGCATTTCTTTAAATCCACCACCTCAGAAAATGTTTACTGAATCGAATTTAGCTGCACCGGCAATTCAAACATGGCTTTGCGATTCCTGCGCTTCTGGTAGGGAATTCAATTAACTATTTGAACTGGAAGAAGGTAGAACTGCATCTCACCCTTAACAGATAGGTACTTTACGCGAGGTTGGTAACCTTCCGTCAGGGGGTTGGTTGCTACAAACATCTGGAGACTAGGCACTTGTATAACGTGACATCTCCAGTCGTATCTAGTGAGAGGATTTATTAACTCAATCCTTCACGGAGATATTCTGTTCACGCGGTTTATATTTCGCGAGTAGTATTTAATTAATTATAAACAAAAATGCTATGTTGTGTTAATTGTTGCATTAATTTTATTTCGAGGTTTTAAAATTCACAATTTCGAGGAGGTAATCAGTAACTTTGTATTAAGATTTATTTATATGTGTCTCATTCAAAAAAAATATGTAAAGTCACGTTGATTCTATCAAAATTTGAATTATACACGTCAATTCTCAGGCATACTACAAGTTCAAAACTATAAAGTTGTAATTCGTCAGTTTCCTTTCAAATTAGCCCACACATCAACCATTAGATACAAATTATTTTGAAAACAGATATGTTATATTCTCCAGTATTAGACTGAATCAAATGTTTCGTTCAATTTTATTCATTATACAAAATAAAATTTCAATTTTTATTCTACAAAGTCAAATCTAGTTAAACCATTTTTTTTTACTTTTAAATATACTTTAAAAAATTACCATATAATTTCATACGGTAATTATGTACACAAAGACGAAGAAGCTGCACTATGTTTAATATTAGTAACACGATATCGTGTAATTAAAATGAAATAAAGAATTGTTTTGTATTGGAAACACCATTTTTTCACAAATGTAATAAATATTATTCCAATGTTATTGGTATCAAATTCTGCGAACAAGTTATGTGGACTGGGTAAATTACTTTCTAATTAAAAACCCAGAATTTAATGTTATATTAGTCAGGATTACCATTACATTTAAATTATATGACGCTGTACATTTGTGAACTAATTTCTTTAATTACCCCTTCACTGAATAAAGGATAGCTTTGGATTTTCCATCGAAATTTTATAATTGTTCAAAAAAACTCTTAATCACTTGCAACTTGCAAGCATTATTGTAATCCGGCCAGCTCCCACATTTAAAGTTTGAAGGTGTAATCCGGTAAGCGGCATTTAGAAGATTGAAATATTTTCACGTATTCATGAGATTATGGTATGGTTCACAATAAACATTACAATAACAATATATTGATCACGCATTCTCAATTTCCAACGAATTATAACATATTTTTCTTGAACAATTTAAGTTCTAAATAATATTTAAGTTAAAAAATATATATTGTTTTTGAATATAATACATTCGTCAAGCCGAAACCGTAATTATATGAATTCCCTCTATAGCAAAAAAAATTGCAGTGTTTTCTCCGAAAATTATTAAAAACATTATTTTAAACTGTTATTTAACATTTTAAAGGTATGAAAAAAATCACAGTGTATATTTAAATGCAACATCGGCATTTGTCCTAAGATTTTTGCTCTATCTTAAAAGAGTCGTAATTTATTAAATATTTTCACAGTTTTCGCTTAAGGCGATGCTCTACGTAGTAATGCAAAATCATGTGTTTTTAGTTTGAAAATTTGGTAGCCTAGAAATGTTTCAGATGCTTTAATTAAATACTGCGAGTAGAATACATCTTGGCCTTTGAAATAATCGAGTATTTTTTAGATAAGTCTTTTTATAAGCCCAGAAAAAAATAATGTATAAGGCCTATGAAAACTGCTTTAAAATTCAAAATCTCCTACTTAAGAACCCATTTTCGGTTATGATTTTATTGTAAAATGTGGCAAAATAAGTTATTTATAAAATGATCGGAAAAAAATTATATGTTTATGCCTGAACATCCACAAAATAAAATAAAAGGCACTTTTTGGCCATGTTTTTTTCATGCATAAATCAAAACAGGCGGATGGTGTCAAGCGGGAATTTAAACCATATCGCCATCTACGTAAGGGGTGTTATTGATAGCGGCTCGATTTAAAATATTACACGACGTAATGCATCGCCTTAATTATCCTCTAACATTCGTATAAACATGTTATCCCTCTTTCAAACCATATTTTCTCCTTTTTGAACGCTTACTACAGACTCTTTAATTCAAAGCAAATCTGAGTTCAAAGCTCATTCATTAAGAGTTATAAACACAACAAAATTATTTTTTTTATTTTTATCATTCATTATTATGATTGCTGGAGTGATTTCTGGTTTATTTGGGAATTTTGTATTGTATACATAATCAGTACATTTTTTTCATCCTTTCTGAACTAGTTTCATAATTATGCACAATAATCGTTGGTTTTTTTAAGAAGTTATAAATCATAAGATTGGCATAATTCAAATAATTACCACCCCACGTATTAGGTACCTGTGTTATAATAAGAACAAAGTGTATTTGAAGTTTTGCATATTGGTAAGTACATACCATAATATTATTACAAAAATTATTAAAATATTTTTGGGAATAATTTGTAAAAAGTCAAATTATAACAGTTGCTTTCGAACATTCTATTCATTGAATCAGATTCGTTTGTTCTGTAAATCTTTCGACGCCACGGAAAACTAAAATCCACCGTTAGGCTGACAGACAAAAGACTGAAAAAATCACAATAACATTATTTATAGCACCTATTCCATAACTAGTCCGTAGATATTACCTGCTCGGGGAAATTCGTAGGAATATTGACTCCATTACATGGTTACTTAACCATATTTAACGATCTGGAACAAAGAATCCCTAGTATTCGGCATGTCAACGCTAATCCCTTGAACCCTACCTACATAACAGGTAAACGGATTTAAGCAAAATATTCAGCTTTATTTTAAAGTAACATTTTTACTCCGTGTTTTTCGCTATTCGCGGTAGTAAACTCAGATAACGGTTTGCAGTTCAAAAGATCCGGCGTTCTGTTGGGTTCTCGAGAACATAGTCATAAACTGGTAACAACTAGTTGCGGATAATATTTTCTTTTGATGTTTTAAAAGCATAATTCCACCTTGAACTTGCTCCTTATTTTTTACCTGCTTTCGAAGGCATTCTCAGTATGTTCCCAATAATATATCACAATATGATATGAATTTTTTTCAACGTGATTTTTATTTTATTTATAAGAGTCTCAACTGCTGTTATGTCTTCTGCACCGTGACGGGCCGAGCTAGCCGAAACCAATTCATTACGTTCCTGATTTACTAGATAGATTTAATAGAACAATCAAAATTTCAAATTTTAATTTTCAGTTTTAACGGATTTTTAAAATACTTGTTACTAACTGTATACGCGTTCTTACTTGATATAGTATCGCACCTTTAACTCACATAGGTAAGTTGGTCTATGGTTTAGTGTGTAAATTGGATGATTGGCAAATAGTCCTCGATTGAACTTCTCATTTGTTCGCCTGTGATGTACAGATAAAGAATATTTCTTATAAATTCAACACATTTTGGTTGAAATAGGATTCTATGTTCCGGATAAATTCACAGGCTTCTCATTCTCCCCAGGCGTGGAACCATCTTAGCAATGCTTAAAAAAAAAACGTAAAAAAAACTTATCGTAAACTTTCTGACGTACACAAAATTATACATGCATCAGTTGATACACCAAAAATTTTATCCCAAATTAACATCAATATTCCATCAAGAAAATCAACAAGGAGGATGAAAGACATTTTCTATATTAAAGCCTACCACACAAATACAGGATATTTTTCCCCTGTACCGCGAACATTAAGAAATTATAACATTATACATGGCTCTAATAATGAAATAGACATTTTTAATGACCAATTTAAACACTTCAAAAAATGTATTACCTTTAATCATATTAAGCTGATATTGTGATGAAACCCTTTATTTAATGAGAAGCAACATTGAACCTACCTAATCAGTGTCTCACCAGTACAGGTGTGACAATAACAAATCGTTTATGAACATATTTGTATTTACCTTTTACCCATTCTTATTTGTTATTTACTTCTGCATATTTAGCTTATTAATTTTGTTACTATTTTTGTTATTATCATTTTGTTATTATTATGTATTTAAACATCCATGTATGTAAATTCTTGGGCACCATGCCTGTATTATGTACTTAAATAAAAATAAATAAATAAAATGCTAATGCTTCTGGGAATATTATAGGTTAATTAATTACCTGCCCCACAAAAAATGTGGATATTTTGCACATGTCCTTCAATAAGATGAAGCACGAAGTATTATTTTGATTAAAATTTTTTTAAAAATTCACACATAAAGTCAAATTTTTTCTATGTATGCACAGCATTTGAAATCTCAGCGGCGGAGCTCGACGGTTATCTCGTATCTGTAAGATGCCCTACAATTTAACAGCCTAAACTTGCCCCACCGCAATGGGCTCATGTAACGAAGCCTAACAAATACAGTAAATGTTTCATAACATTTTCGATGCTTTGTAAAAAGTGCATAAATGCCAAATGACTTTCGACAGTCAATACGCAATGTCTAATTTCTAATGCCCTTTGAACCATCTTCATGCTTTGACTTATTATTATCTCCCATTCTTACTTTTTATTATTATTGTCATTATTATTGTCTTCGCTCCTCATTTATATATGCTCTCCTTTCACTGTCATCTCTGTTTATAAAACTTATTCGTGTAATTAATATGTTGTTAATGGACTATTTGTCCGTAAATAAATAAATAAATAAATAAATTATCATTTTATACGAGTTACAATTATTTACGCGATTCCTTTCTTCAATTATAAACTATTGCAACGGTTTTATCGATGAGTTGCTGTACGTTTTTTTTTTATTAAAAGAGGGAGTGAACTTGTGCCTTGAAGATTCCCATCTACTGGGAGGTCACATTACCTATCTCAATTTACAGAGGGACGTCGAACCTAAATTTAGAACTGTTTTTTATGCGCAGGAGAAGCTAATAATTTGAGAAGGATGTTAAAGGAAATGACTGAATGAATTTGGGGCTTCAAGAGACCGCCAATATAAGAAAGATAAAAAATACAAACGCAAATCAAAAAACCACCCATTCTGATGCTGAAAATGTTAGGAACGTTTATCATGCATCTTCCGGCAGTGTACCGATACCGCTGGAATAAATGGCGCTAGTCCTTCGGTGCACCTTCCATTAAACTACCTGGAGAACCAAAATACCTTCCCCACGTAATGTAGATGTTTCAAAGAAATGATTCCACCAGGTCTTAAGATAAAGGTCTCCATCAAAAGGTTTATTTGCTTTCTTTCGAGATTAAGGGGCGTTTTTCAAGTATCTAGACAAAGGCTAATAAATGGCCTCCGTGGTCAAGGGTAAGGCTCTTGACTAGCAAACCGAAGGCCCCGGATTCTAACCCGGGGTGCACAAGTAAACTTAATTTGATAAATTTGTGTTTTTTCACAGTTTATTCATTGAAATCGTAGTATTCTTGCGGCAAGTAAGACCACAATTCAGAATTGAAACGATGCAATTGCTTTAACTATGTTTGGTGACCAGATCTGAAGAGTTAGGTATTCCGCTCCTTCCTCTTTCCAATCTCCTCCCCCCCCCCAACTTCCTTCAGCCTTACAACATACCCTAATTTTGGGGATGCCTCAGTCTCATTGGTTCCAGACGGTTGTGAGCAGTTGGAACCATTCAATAGTGGGGTACACTAGCAATTTGTACAAAAAGAAATTTAAGAAACAAGCAAAGTCAAAAATAATTAATGGAAAATCTATGCTCATTATTAATTTGAATTTATAAATAGTCTTATGTACGTACATATGCTTATTTACATCATGGTGAGAAAGGATTTACATATAATATTTTTTCAAGATGTGTACTTGGATTCCTTACTTTCTTCTTGTAGGTGATTTTTTTATCACTGTAAAATGTAAAGAGCTCATTAAGAATCAACTTTATTTAAATTAATTTTTCATTAACAACGTATTATCAAAACATAAAAGTGGTTTATTCGACCTTTCTACAAAACCCGACGGTTAAATCGTCATTTATAGAAACCACTATAACCGTAGATACAGCCTTATTTCGTATCTGTAAATATCTTGTAATTCTGTATCTGTGAGTGTAATGGCGGCAGGAAACGGAAAGGAAGAAGGTTCTGCCGTGAGTTGTGGCTGATGTTCGTTAAACTAAAATGCGCTCAAACCGCACGCAAATCTCATTTATACTTGGATGTCGGATCTGCTTACTTCTCATAATATTTTATATTTATATCTTATCTGAAAAGTTCTTTTTTTTAATAAGGCGTGCCATTAAATTCAAGAATAATTTTATTTATTTATGTTTAGCCAAACAGTTTGAAAATGGCTTTGCGCGTTACAGCTGCCATGATAAAATTAAACTTGCATAGTATTAGATCTTAAAAATAACAATCATTTCCTAATTTGAGTAATTTGAAATGATAACGATATATGTCACGTGATTTTAAAAATTGAACAAATAAAATATTAAAGATTTTTTTTCGTGAGAAACTTAATCTTTCTTTCCAGGGACTGACTGAAATTACTTAACACCGCTAAGGCGCTAACAACTAAGGCAAATCCCAATTGGATAGATAAATAATATATTTAGTGTGTTTCAATGAATTTGAGCTGGATCAGACATCGGAAAGTGGGTTAATTTCCACATCCAAGGTTCCATTTCATTAATTTATTTATTCATTCAATCAAAAAACAAAATAGAAATTCAACATGTATTTAAAAAATTATCAAATAGCATTTTAAGATATTATTTTTTTATATTTCTTTTCTGTATTTTATATTCGAGACGTTGTGACGATTGTAACACAATATTATATTTTCAATTTTATTTAGTTGTGCAATTTAAAAAAAAAATATCTAGTGTATATCTATATTCTAAAAGTACTATAAAAATATTCTATTACCTACGTACTAATATTTGGACTTACAACATTGAGACATAACCCACGAAAAGCTGCACGACTTTTGGCTTCCTTAACATTCGAAGGGAGTTCATTGAACATTTTGAAAACTTTATAATAAATATTGTCTTGTGTTGCCTGTAAATTTGTCTCAGGAAGCCTAAAATCGCCTAAAAAGCTTCTCGTAGGATAGACATGGACTGTACTATCAATACTAACATCTTTTAACATATAATCTGGTAACATTTTATCTTTTCAACTTTTATATAAATACTAGGGTATTATAGACAAAACGTACGTACGTATTCATACCTACGGTGTAGTAGAATTGCAATCTAATATTCCGATAAAATATACTTTATTTAAATAGACACAAGTGAACATTCTTATATTCTTCTTGTAGGTGTGGGTGTATTTTATATCAGGAATTATTATAACAATAAATAACTACATCTATCGACACTGTACAACTCATTAACAGACATTTGAAATATTTAAGGTTCTACGAAAATATTGATTGATTTGACGTAAAACTCAACCTTCAAACTTAATACTATTGAATCTAAATTTGTAAACTCATGTTTTAATAACTCAAATATTAACAACGCACGTACGTTACTTCAAATATCAAATTCAGAACACGTCCAGTCAGTAATCCTAAGTTCTCAATTCCTTTATATCAATATTCATTGAATTGAAAATTTCGGGAGCGATGTACGAGAATTCACAATAAGCCAATGTGTTTTTCGCTGTATGGATATACTACGAATTTTAGGTTTGCTAAGTAACATCAGTGGATAATAAGTTTTAAGTTATGTTCACTACATATTTTTTTTCCATATATATTGCGTTGGTATACACTTTACTAGTAAGAAGTAGTTCAACTTGCAAAAAAAACAAACTTTTTTTGATGTAATACGGCACAAGAGTTCCAATTGCACCCAACCGTCTGGAGCCAGTGAGACTATGCCATCCCCAGTTGGAGTAGGTTGTGAGGTTGTAGGTAGTGAGGAGGGGACAGAGATGGGGAATTGAAAGAAGGTGTACCTGTAAAGTACCTGTCTTTTCAGATCTGGTTAACAAATAAGGCCAAACCCATGTCAAGTAACTTTTTAATTTTGAATGGTGACTTTATACCAGGGCAATACTGAGAATTTTTTCCAGCTAAAATATGACACAAATATACTTTAATATTTTTTATGTGTGAGTTGTCAAGTAACACACATTAATCGGTTGGTGGTTGACTTCACATCGCGTTTGGGTCCCACCCAGGCGTAGTGTGTTTAATTACTCGACTGGCTAAGTCCTCCATCACAACACAAGCAACATTTTCCGCTTGCCATGGTGGTAGTAAGAGATTTTCAAATACTGTCAGGTTATTCGCAACCCGGAAATGTTTTATCTTTCTTCAAAAAAAATCAAATAAAATTTACTTGCGCACACCGGGATTTGAATCCGCGACCTCCGGCTTGCTACTCGAGAGCCTTACCCTTAGACCACGGAGGCCGTCAACCCCTAAGAATCTTGATCACAAGGTGCAATAACTTTAAAACTGCACAACAATAAAACAAACATAATAAAATATTCTGGAGATAATGAAATGATGGAGGAATGCGAAATGGAAGGTTCAAATGCTTAATAACTGTTTTGTACTTCAATTAATCCTACACATATATTTTCCATAACATTTTTTTCTTCTAAACACATAAACTATGTTACTTACACTAAATATAAATGTCTCTTTTTATGAATGGCCTTACTAATAGACGCGTTTTAAATTTTACACAACTAACGAACGAACATTAATGTTTAGTAAATAGTTTTTTATTGGTTGTGTAAAATTTTACATCAAACTACTTTCCACCAAATATAAAAAAGTTCTGCTAAAATAAACCGTTTAAAAAAATAAATATTTGATAGTACTAATAGTAGTTTAAATTTTTATTCTAACCAAAGATATTAGAGTAGTTGTTTTCTAATATCTTTGATTCTGAGGAAGCAACCTTTGGTTGGGAAATATGTACATGATTTTGATAAAAATTGTGATTTAAAATTTTTTAATTATTCTCACTTCTTCGATAAATATAAAATCACCTTGTGCCATCATTTTTTACTTATAACTATTCATCACTTTAACTATTTTGATTTAAATAATAATTATTATTATTTAAATCACCTCTATCAAAACTAATAAAGTTTTGTCTCCGGACGATTATACCATTTTATGTTTTCCTATGTTTTTTTTAAACAGTTCATGTTATGTACAAATATAAAGCGTTTTGTATATTTATTTTAGTTCTTTAAACTTTTAAATAAAACCAAACATGATTTCATTAGTTCATTAAAATTTACATCATTATTATAATAAATAATAACAGTTTTATTTCCAGCTACGTATGAATACAACGAGCAATTCAATTTATTCATATTGGTACTATAGAAATCCATACAATATATTTTTAAAAATATAGGAATAAAATGAATCAACTTTATACTCGTACAACAAATGCAAAGATAAAAGAAAATATATTTATAGATAAAATATATCAAGCAAATACAAGCATTTTTTTGTTCTTATAGTTATAGCTATATGACAATATCTGTTCTGAGCCGGGTAGCATTATCATTACATTTATTTTGTAAACAAATCAGGGCTGAATAAAAAATACAAAAAAATACATAAAAATAACTGAACAATCTTTAGTGTGAGAATTCTTATTGAGATGGAGTACCCCATAATAACCTATCATATGTATAAAGTAAAGTTGTGTTTAAAAATAAAAATAAGTAAAAAAAATACTTTAGCAATTGCATTTAAAACATTAGAAACAGTTTAGTCTGTGTATGTGTAAAAAATTAAATTAAATGAAATAATAACACGCTCAATTGCTTATCATAAATGATGTACTCATAATAAATACATTGCAAGAAGGAAAGAAAAAATGCAATAAAGAGAAAAGAAAAAAAGAGAAAAAGGGAAAAAGAGTATTCAATATATATTAACCATTTAATATGTTGTGTAGGTAAAAAATACTAAATCAACATTTAACTCAATGGAACTTAATTGGTCTAGAACCTATGAATGTTTATTGTTATAATTTTTTACTGTACGACTGTTTGCTTCCTAAATAAAAATAAATTAAAAAATAACAATAAGAGACACATTAGACACCATTTTCGTTGTAAACATTTCATTTACTTAAAATTATGTTTATTAACACGGACGGTTTGCAAGTAACTTGTTAATGCAATTTCTGTATCTATATATGTGTAATTGAATATGTTTTTTATATATATCTTTTTATTTATATCTTTGATTCTATGTAAATTCGCATTATCTAAAACTAAATAAAACTCCCGCCACCTCAGAACAGGCTCAGCCTAGTGAGGTGGATTATACAAAAAAATGTATGTTAATTTATTGGTTAATAAATAATAAAAAATAAATAAATAATTCATGTAAAACGGTATTTTTACAGCTAACAATAAAAAACAAACGGTAAGCGACAAAACAATTGTTAAAAAATATTCCACTTTTTTTTAAATCAGAATATTTTTAATTCCATAATTGAAATATTAAAATCTGAATGAGTCTCTCATCTGCTTTCAAAACAAGATATATATTTAGGTATACATTCAGAAACAGCCGATGCAGTATTGCCAACCAAGCAGGGCGCTTAGTTATGGTGTTTTATTAATTTTTAAATAACGATTTATTAATTCTACGTATAATTATATATACTGAAACTATGTATTTAAAATCGGCCTTTGTTGAGCTATATTCTTTTTCATTGGAATTACTTATTTATCAATGAATACCAATAAATTTAACAAAACTTTTGATATTCAAATAGGATCGTTTGTTATTAATTTATAGAGGGGACTATTTCTCTCCAATAAGTTGATTGCACTTGAATTTGAAGCAACACAGGCGCTCGTTAAATCTGGCTATACGAGTAAAACCTCTTCCTGTTTGCATAAAAACGTTTTGATATTTTTTAAATTTATTTTTTTCATATTATAGAAACAAACAGTACACGAGTTACAGTGATATACAGGAATTAGATATTTCATGTCGGGTACCTATGATATGTTTCCTTGTAATGTCTGATAAGTGGTATGTTTATTCCTTATTTAACAGGTGACGTGTGTATTATATAGGTGTGTGTGTGTAATGTATGTATGAGTTTGTGTGTATATATGTAGGTATGCGCATTGAACAGCTTGTATTATTGACATGATGCCACGTTTGAATTTGGGCAGTGAATCCGAAAAATGTCAATATTTAAGTTTAGACAACTAATATTTAGAGTATGAAGAGCTCGGTTAATTGGCAAATTAGATACTGCATTCGTTTTATAATTAAGCCTATGGAATAGCAATGTACGTCGTGTAAGTCTCAAAGGTATGTTAACATTTACAAGGGACAGAAGTTCGGTACAGTCGATGTTATTGTTTTAAATTCCATGTATAAATGTTAAGTCAGCTACTACTCGCCTTTTCTGCAAAGTTTCAAATGTACATTCAAAGTTATTGTTGAATTTGTAGGTAAAATATTTTATAAATTTAATACGTTGTATATTATTTATGTAAAGTTTATATTTTTGATTGCAAATTGGCGATGCATATTCCAGTGTACTTCTGACTAATGGGAAATATATCATTACGATTGTACGCGGCTTACTGAATAATTTACTTATAATTTACGCGTAATACAAAACTTAGCATTTTATATGACCTATTAACGATTGAGTTAATGTGCTTATTAAATATATAAGTTAGCTATCAAGGTAATCGTCGATGTCTTCACATACCGTTATACAGATGTTATAATATTATTTAGTAGGTATCTAATTGATATGTTTTGAAGGCAGTTCCGTTGCATAAACATTTTTTCAGACCTAACAACAATATAAAACACGAATAATCTTTTTGACCCCTATTTCAGAAATTCAACACCGCCAATAATTAAACATGCGAAAATAGAGAGTGTAAATGTTATATTACGGAAATTAGAAACAAAACAACAGAATTATATAATTGTCGTACTCGTAGGACAACCATTTCTTCGCGTGTTGGGTAAAAACGAAGGAAAATCTTTGTAGTTTCTCTGGGAAAGAAACAAAGAAATTAATGTGTTTGGATTTAGTTTAATGGAGGAGAATAATTCTACGTTCAGTATGATAGAACGATTTTTATTGGGTTTCGATTTGTATTGACATTTTCACCGCTTCAATGGATGCTGTGTATGTAATAATTTCTCGGAGGATACGACATGTGTCATTGGATATAGACAGATATAAAACAATCAGAAACATCCTTTATGAAACATCTTTTGACATTCTACGTGGGGTAAGGTAAAGGCTCTCGACCAGCAAGCTGTAGGTCACGGGTTCGTATCCTGGCGTGCATAATCAATTTAATTTGATTAATTCATGCAATTTCACAAATTACTCATTAAAAATAATATGTAGTATATTTGCGGCACGTTCCAAAGTGGAAGATTCTCTCAGTCTTGCTCTGGACCACCATTGAGAATTGAACTGACTTTTTGACTTTGACTTTTATATTAGAAAAATGTTTTTATGATCGAAATACCAATCCATTGGCAAAATCGGATTTTCTGAATCGGAAAAACGTTTAAACGTTTGAAATGATTATAACACTAACTTTTCTGTCAGGAAATTCTAGATCAATAGATTTATTTTCCATTCGCAGTATCATTTACATTAAATGATATATAGTTAGAAGGTAACAATTTACAAGTAAAAATATAAGAAGACATTTTTAAGATTTTATTTTATAAGAAGAATATTTTTTTAACCTTTTCCTAGATGGTTTTCATCTACTGAGATATAAAAGAAGCTACCAAGTTTAACATAAAATTAAAGCTGTAATTAATTTTCCTGAACAGTCTGTTGTAACTTCTATCACTTTTGTACGCTCTGTGGATCTTATATATCTTTTAGAAATTGACTAGAAATGAATCAGATGCTGATCTTGAACGCGATGATATTTTTACTAAAAATAACACACAACCTGCAATTCAATTAGACTACCGAAAAAGGACAAATCCATTATGCAAAACAGTTTATTCTACAGAGGGATGTAATATTATAATGCCTTGCCGAAAACTATAAAATCAACACCAAATACAAAATTCAAAATAGATTGCAAGAATAAGATTATTAAATAAGAGAAAGTATAATAGCTTTCAGTTATAATAAATTGGTCATTTGTAAACTTTAACGTACAAATAACTAAAATAAAATAAATAAATAAAAACTTTATCCATATGATATGTATTTGCCTATTTCAGTCACTCACGCACAGTTAGATAAAAATCTTCATTACAATAAAGATTATTTTTTGTATTCTATCTCTTGATATTTGGTACAACAAGTATGTTGTACGTATAATCTCGTTCGCATGGGTTGGTGATATAATTTGACGTGACAAATTCAGAAGCTTCGTCGTTAGAGTGGAATTTGAGGTATGAAATTTTCTCGAGAAGGTATTTGAAAATGTCGTTGATTTGATTTGAAGTCGAGATTTTTTTTAATTACGTATCTAGTCTTATTTTTACAACCTACAACTTCATTATAAAGATACGACGCAAATCCTCTGGGTAATGGGTCAGAAACACATTCAGTCTCAAATCACAATTTTAATGAATCACAAAATGACAAGTAAATGAATTTGAATAATATGTTGTGATTAAAGTAAAAAAAAAAAAAAATCAACTACCACGAAAAGAAACTGGGTTAGGTTAGGTTGTGTTATGTTAGTCGTGGTACCCTTTTCGATTTTTTCTTTAAAGTTTTTTTTTCATTAGATCCAAGGAGAAAAAATAATCCCTCAGGACCTATGCCATCTTTAGGGATGCTGTGTGAGAAAAATCTGGGGTCGAAGTGTTCAGAAGTGACAGACGTATGAATCCATCCCTCCCACTGCGGTGCAAGGCTATGGTTCGAGAGAGACCGGCTGGAGAGGTCAAAAGATCTCCTTCAACCAGTCTCTCCAGATTTGGAATGCCACGCAGTTGGTGGGCAAGCGTATCCGCCGCCAAAATATCGTATCCGTACGTGACCAAACGTAGCGAAACGCTTGGGGTAACCTATGGCAGGGGTATTTTTTTTATTTATTTATTGTTTTGGTGTTTAATTTGTAGAACTCAATTTAATTTTTTTAAATAAATTTAAGATAAATCGAATTTAATAATGTTATAATAATTATTAAGTTCTGCAAGTATATTAAAGAAGTTAACAAATTCTAAGATTTAGTATTATACAATATGCCGTTTCGCTATGTACAGGGTTTTCCAATAAGAGGTGTTATTTTGAATAGCCCGCTATTTCGGTAGATGTTACTTTTGAAGCTGTTATTTTTCGACATTTGACAAGTAGAAACTACGCCATTAATAAAAACAATGCATTAAAATTATTAAAATTCACTTGAGTGAATCAAATGCAAATCATCTTAAGTGATGAGGCCCATTTCCACCTCGGTGGCTTCGTCAACAAGCAAAATTGTCGCATCTGGGGCTCGGAAAACCCAAGAATTATTGTTGAAAAGCCTCTCTATCCTCAACGGCTGGAGCAACAGTTACGGTGAATGGATTGCGCTGTTGAGAGATGATTAATGATTTTTTATGGCCGGAATTGGATGGTATTAATTTGAACAACGTTTACTTTCAACAAGACGGCGCTACGTGCTCCGCAAGCAACGAAACAATTGATCTTTTACGATTGAATATCAAAATAACACCTCTTATTGGAAAACTCTGAAGATATAATAGTCAGTGTTGAAAAGTAAGTAAGTCTCAATGAGTTTCTAACTAGATCAATCTGAATTCACTAAACCCCCTGTTAAAAAAAATATTTCCCTTTTGATTTTAATGACACTAATTTGTTAGAAACACTCTTTTTGACTAAAGCACGAGTATTCATCACCTATAAACGGTTATCTGACAACTATTAATGATGAAATAATACTGTCATCAATTTTCGTTTCGTAAAACATTGTTTCGTTGTAAAATGAATTTTCGTGATGAAGTGATGGATATAGCACTAATCTAGCTAACTTTATATTTTAAAAATTAATCTGACTATACATTGAGATGGCTTTATACTTCATTAGAGTTTCTAAGGGCCAGCACGAGTTATACGTGTTGATTTTCTTTCATATAGAATATTATGTATTGTGAATATATTTCGTGAATATAAATTATTGATATCGAAATTCTAAAAAACAATAATATTAGGTAACTTACATCTGCTACTTTCTGCTTTGTATCTCACATAACTTCCATCGCTAATATGAAAATGTTAGGTTTTATAGTAAGAATTTCCAAGGATTTTAAAAATATCAACACATTAAAAATTCTGTTCACATCTCTCGTTAGAAGTATTATAGAATGCAACTCTTCAATTTGGTCACCTCTCTTTAATAATCACATTAATACCATTGAAAGAGTCCAACACAAATTTTTGAGGTTTATCAATTTTAGGCTTGGAATTCCTTTAGAAACAATATATTATGATTTCTTATTACATTCATTTTAAGTTCAGTGATAGAAGAAAAATTCTTGATCTTATATTTTTATACAAAATTATAAATTATCAGTTGGATAGCCCTGACATTTAATGTTGATTCAATTTCATGTACCTACCATTAGATCAAGGTCCTCTAGTATGTATTAATGTGACAATTATACCACAGTCTCAGGATATAACTCGGTTATAAATAGATTGCACACACTTGGGAACTTTTATGCTAAAATCGCAGATACTTTTAATTTTTTTTTTTTTTTTTTTTATAGTGAATACCTCACAAGAGTCCCAACTGCTCCCGTCTGGAGCCAGTGAGACTATGGCATCCCCAATTGGGTGATGTTGTGAGGCTGAAGGTAAGTGGGGAAGGGAAAGAGGAAGGTGGGGAAGTACCTGGCTATTCAGATCTAGTCACTAAACACGGCTAAAGCCATTTGGAGCAACGTTTCAATTCTGAATGGTGGTCTTACACCAGGGCGATACTGGTAGTATCTTCCACTCTGGAACGTGCCGCAAATATACTATATATTATTTTAATGAATTAATTGTGAAATAACACAAATTAATCAAATAAAATTTATTTGCGCACGCCGCAAAGTATAATTCCCCTTGTAAAGTATAAGTATTAGCTGCACTAATAACACATTTTAACCCCACTTATTTTAATCAGGTCACTACATACCAGGCTATTGTCATTGCTTCTTTCTTTACTGTTATTTTATTTGTTAAGTTTTAACTTAATTTAATTCTTTAATGTTTCTCATCAAAATTTAATACTGCACTATGTATATGTAAAAAAATAAAATAAAAACTTTGTATGTAAATGGCACTTGTGACGTAAATTCTAAATAAATAAATGATACAACTTTATTGCTTTTTCTCCTCTTCCATTATCTCATTTTCCTACTCACTTACAATATTCAACAGTTGTTTGGAGTGCGTACTAAACAGGATATTCTACTTTAAGGTAATATAAGACTATAATAACGGCGGTTAGCTCGACGCTCACATTTTAATTATTATTTCTGATGAACGTATAACCTAAATCTGAAATGTTTTTAGAGGGATCCCTTCGATTGTAAGATATTTATATTTAAGATTAATAAAAACAGGACCCTACTTTTAACATATTTTATATATATTGGTTTGAAAATTTTATAAATATTTTTTCAACTATAAAATTAGCTGTAAGCACCAGATTTTTTTTAAAGATGAATTATTAACTTTCCAAGGGATCCTTATAGAAAAAATGATATTTTAGAAATACTTCAATCAGAAATATTTAAAATAGACACCACGGAAAGATAGATTTTCTAAGCCTGGCAAAGTTGACCGTAAGCCCGTCCATTATGCAGGGCCGCGCGCCGATCATTGTTTTTACATGACTTCATCACTTATTTCGTTAAGATTCCACCACATTATTTTAGTGATTTGATAAAATAAATAGATCCGCAGGTCTGTCCAATACACAAGGGCTGCGCGTGGATTATTTTTGTGCACGGCTGTTTCACTTATTTCGTTAAGATTTTGGCTTTACTTTGGGGTATTGTTTCGTCTTGAGAAAACATTATTTATTAGGTACCATAACAGGGCTTTTACAAATTATTTTTGTTCTGTCCCGGTTTACCCCAACTCTGGGGTGGCATAAGACCTCGTCCGTGTATACACATCTTGGATGACCAAATCACGATGAGGGACTAGTGTCATTGTCTGCCCGCTGCGCCTCCCCTGGGGTCAGGAACTGGACTGAGGATGGGCTGAACGTCGATTGGTGACCTTCCGCCCTGCCTCCAGGTACTCCGACGCTTTCTCCTCATGGTCCTCGGGATTTTTTTCCCAACCCCATCTCACATTTTTCGTCGAGGCACAACCGGTTTCCTGGCTCAAGGGCGCGGAACCTGGTCTCCGTGAAACCTATCCAATGCCCTGTTTTCTCTCCCTAGGTCTGCCTGTGAGCGGGCGACGACACCCCCCCACCACACAAAGAGGCGCACACTTTACCAATGTTGCAGGTGGCTGTGAATTATTATTTGATTTGTTGATACTATGTACATATGATTTGTTTAATCTTAGATCTTACTAACAAGTTACTAATACGCAGCACTTGCATACTGCGAATAACATTGTATGCATGGACATTTTGGAGGTCTTGTTTTGAAATTTTAATTGTAGACTCGTTATATCAAAAAAAAATTAGCGTCCTTGCGAGAGCTCTGAAGGGGTACCATCAGTACCTAAAACAGGGCGGGGAAGTGGTGGGCCTCCTCCAGGGCTTTTACAAAAATAATACAGTTTTTTTAGTCTAAGCACTGAACAAAAATTAATGATAAAAACAATGTTTTTTTTTTGAAAGAAAAATGTATTTTAAACATTACTGCAACCTCACTTTTTGTTGTTTCATATAAAAATAATTAGTTAAAAAATTTACAAAATTTCAAAAAAAATTCTCAAATTGCGGTCAGAACCTTTGGTTTCATGGAGGTGCATATTTAAATTATTTTTTGGTTTATTTTTAGATTTCAATACAAGGCGTGGTATTTTTTTCTTTCTACCATCGTTTAGATCATATTTATTTCATATTGAATATTATGTATTGTGAATATTTTTTTTAATAATAAATTATAGATATCGAAATTCTAAAAAACGATAATATTAGGTAACTTACATAATGCAACTTTTTTGATTTGTTCTCTATCCTCTTTCATTATTTCATTTTCCTACTCCCTTACAATATTCAACGGTTGTTTAGAGTTCGTACTAAACAGGATATTCTACTTTAAGGTAATATAATACTCTAATAACAGCTGGTTGGCTCAACGCTCACGTTTTAATTATTTCTGATGAACGTATAACCTAAATCTGAAATGTTTCTAGAGGAGACACAACGGTTAAGGGAGTAACGATAACGAGTAAGGCAGACACTGCGATTTCTATGAAATCATATGAGCTATTCCCAAAAACGAAAAAATTGACTCTGAGGATAATAGCTGTTGGTTTGCAAAACCGAACAAAAGGGTTAAAAGTTCCAATGAAATATGCCATAGGTGTATGTTAAAGTTTTATTTTTGAATGTCACTTTTGACTAGAATAGTAGCTACGTAAATACCGAAACGTATAATGGAGGTCTACGTTTCTAACTAACCATGTTATTCTCGACAAAGGCAAACCCGCAGAACGGAATGTGGGGTGCGCCTGTTGCCGCAAGTCATGCAACACCAAACAGATATTTTATATCACTTCACCACGTTTTCACCATACATTTTAGGACTTCATACATTTGATTGGAGTTGTAAATAATGGCTTAGGTGGGAATGTATTGTAAAAGGTGGATGACCCTGTTCAGATTTGAGAATTATTTATGGTTGCATCACGAAATGATGTTTAAGGGATTAATTAAACATTATTGAGTGACCTGTTCTTCGGAAATATTCCAACCTTGTTTGCAATTTGATTGTAGTTTATTAAAAACCAATTTCGGAACCATTCACAATTATCAAAACAGATTAAAAAAAACTTATTTTTTAAGGGTAACGTTTTGGTTTTGTAGAAAATTGATATAAGCAAATATTAACAATTAGTTATTCTATAAATAAGTGAATACTATTTCTTGTAAATAATTTTTTTTAATATTCTAGTCATATTTATTTCACTGAATGATCGACATAAGAATCTAGATTCGTTTATTAACTTTTTAACTATAAACGACGTCCGTTATTGAGATAAGAAACTAGATAATAAATAATTGGTTTAAAACTTAGATATTAATAAATATAAAATAATAAATGTTTTAAACGAATTATTAATATACGGGATTTATTTTACGAATTATTACAATTTAATATTATGGATAATACGATGTAATTATAAACAAATTTTATAACGTTTTTTTCTAAAAAAATATTATAAATATATTGTATGGTGTTTTCTAGTGCAGTTGAGTGGTTTCAGTTTAAGTCTGCATTTGGTTTCAGTACATTTTCTCTTTCTGATCTCCTTCCAGCTATTGATTTGAGATTTAAATATTATAATGTTGTTGTGAGTTTTTAATGAGAGTGGGATTTTATTGTAGAGTTTAGTTGTATAGTGCAGGAAGATTTTTTACCTAAATTATATTGCACTACATATTTTTAGCAATACTTTGAAAGTTTGAAGAAATAAAAAAAACTTCACAGAAGGAAACAAACTTCAAGTAGGTTATATAACAATATATTAAATTATTTTTAGCGCATATTACAAAATTCTGATAAAAATATATTAAAGTCAAAACGTGATATATTCCTATAAAAACTCAAACGAAAAATGAGAAACAGAAAATATTCAGTCGCATCTAAGAATTGAACCCAGGACCTATGCCTTGCCGGGGTCGTGTTCTGACCACTGAGCTAATTCGTCCATATCAACTTCGTATCATTCTTCCACTAAAAGCTGCCATCACGTTATCTTCTTTATTTCTTAATGCACTGTTTGGGCTGCTATCGTTATACGTTTTAGAAAATGAAGATAAAATTAGTAGCTCTTAGTCGAGGTATGATACAGTTAAATATGACAGAAGTTGATGTGGTCGAAACATCTCAGTTGTTAGAGCTCAACCCCGGCACGGCAAAGGCTTTGGGTACAATACCCATATGCGACCGAATCTTTATTCTGTTTCAAATCATCGTTTATCATCAACACGAAGAAAAACGAGTACAACTTAAATATACTATAAGTATAATATACTTAAATATAATATACTTATACTCTCCAAAATGTGACTGCGTGATCGTTTTCCAATAAAAATATAAGTCATTCAGAATATATCTGTGTGTGTTTACGCAGGTGGCCCTTGTCCGAATAAATATAATACACTATATGCGAAACCATTATTATTTTGAAGAACTCGTGTTCCGATTTTCACATAACATATTTGTACTTCAATGAAACTTCACTTTGCCAAATCATTCGTTATAGGCCTCCAGTACAATTTTCAACAGGAAAACGAATAATTTGACCAGATTTTTAATAAATTAACAATATTTCATATTAGTTCTTTTAATATATTTATGATATATCAACAAGTGAATTGTAACTCTTTGTAAGATTTGGTTTTGTATTATTTTTCAGGAAGGAATAATAGACCTGAGTAATGCCCTAACCTTATCACCCCCCAGAGGAACTTTGATAGGGGTAGTTGGACCGGGATCAAGCTCCGTGGCAATGCAGGTAGGCCCCTAACCATCCAACCAACCAACCAACCAACCACCAACATATTATACCAACCCCTCATGGACTATTTACAGTCTAAACGAATCAAAGGGTTGTTCTTACATTTGTATAGTAAACCAACCCACACTGTCCTTTGATACTTGTGAATAATTTGCCCACACAAAACTTATTGCTGCTAATAATAATACTTAGGTACATATTTTTTTACAAATTTCTGTGAAATAATACGTCAAAAGCACTGTAAACATATGGACAGTAAATCGTGTTATAATACAATGTGAAATAAAGCCTAATATCCCAAAAATAGTGATGAACATCAATTTCGAGATGATTTTATTTTGTTTATAATGTACACAACAGACAGTGGGTTAAGGCGAAGCTTAATGCAAAATCACTATTTTGATTAATCTTTATAACGAATTGGTGTACATTATGAATACCAAAAAAATATACTTTAGATAAATTGAAGGTTTTCCTATCGTTTTGCTTGAGTTGAATACAAATATAAAATATAAATGTAAACTACTAAAAAATACATTTTTTCAATAAAAATGTATGAACGCATAAAAACATACAGTATTATTTCAAAGCTAATCAGTGACAGTTTCAATTGATTAACTCGTTTGCTTTCTTATAAAATTATTTACAAAATAAATAAAAAAATCAGTTTTGTGCTTGAAATTTTCACATTGAACATTTCTAGACTCCGTTTGTCAAGTGATTTTAATGCCAATTACCTACAGTATAAGGTATACCAAGAATATACACATTTTTGGCTTGTAGCTTCTTCCTAACATAAAAAATACAAAGAATCAATAACAACCGTCCAATCGGTGTTATCAGTGAGATTAAAACAATATGAATGTAAAACAACAATGAAAATATAAGAAAATAAATTATAAAATAAAGAATTGAGATATTTCTTAGGACTAAATATTTCCAGATGTTATACTAAAGTCGACACATTCAACAATTGTATTTACCCATCTTGATGAACTGGGTTGTTCTCATCTATATGAAAACTTAATATATGTAAGAACCTAGTATAAATAAATTCGCACAAGGGGTTGGGAAAATGTTATCATTGAATAAATGAGATTATTAGAAAATAAATGTCAAAAATCGAAACCCCTCATTTGCATCCTGTAGTGCAGTGAAGGTCAATCTTTGAAGCTTGAGGGACAATTTATTATTTTTCAATTTGTTCGCGGGCTTCAAGGAGTAGGTTACATACAGCTTGCTATTGACATTTATCATTCTTAAATATTAAAGTAAAACCAATAAATAATGTTGATTTTCATCGTTAGGAAAGTCAAACAAAATTTTGTCAAGAAAATTTTGGTATTTTATTTATTATTTATACCTACCTTTAAAATATATCAAACATAGATCTCAAAAAAACGCATCGCTGCGAAGATGAAAATTTTTCTACAATTAATATTTAGCCACGAAACTCTAAAAATGGACGAAAATTATCTCTGATTGAAATAATTTTTTTCTCCCTAATTAGGTTCAGAACTTGTTGCAACTCTTCAGCATACCCCAGGTAGCCTACTCCGCAACATCTAGAGATCTGTCTGACAAGTCCCGCTTCAGTTCCTTCCTCCGCGTCGTGCCTTCAGACTACTACCAGGCGCAGGTGCTCGTAGACATTGTCAGGAGACACAACTGGACTTACGTCTCTGCTGTTAACACGGATGGTAAGTCACATTCTTATGATGTCCTATTAAATTGTTATCATTCGTGTAACGTGATTTATCGTCCATGATGCTTTGTCGTCATTGATAAGTAACTCTAGTATCTGACACCTTAGACACAGACTCTAGAACTTCTACAGCTGATCCGCCGATAGCTGATTCCCAACATTTGATACCCATCAATTGATCCCCAACAGTTGATACCCAATAGTTGATCCCCAACAGTTGATACCCAATAGTTGATCCCCAACATTTTATCCCCAAGAGTTGATCCCCAACAGTTGATTCCCAACATTTTATCCCCAACAGTTGATACCCAATAGTTGATTCCCAACAGTTGATACCCAATAGTTGATCCCCAACATTTTATTCCCAAGAGTTGATCCCCAACATTTTATCCTCAACAGTTGATCCCCAACAGTTGATCCCTAACAGTTGATTCTAAACATTTGAAACCCAACATTTGATTCCTAACAGTTGATCCCCTTGACTCGGTCAGTTGATCCCTCGGACATTTGATCCCCCAAAGCTTTATTTTTTTTGTACTTCCGCCCTAATAACGTATTCACGGAGAAAACTTACTGATATAAAATATTGCTAATTAATTAAAATCTTTTCAAATTATTCATATTCCTGTTAAAAACGGGACCGTAGGCCTTTAACGAATGATTTGACAAATTTTCTAATAATCTATCAGTATAACATGGGGATATGTTCTTGCGATGTCAGAACACGTGTTCATAAAAATTCTAATATTTTCGGATTTCGTCATTATAAATAACAGAATAAATGCAGCTGCCTGAACAAGTGTTCCGATATATTATGTAAGTAATAATATTAGGAAATGTACTGCTGCCACCTTCTTAACAGGATTATAAAAAATCAGCAATACTCATTTTTCTCTGTGCATATTATGTGCAGGTAGATATACTGTATTTTCCCTAAGCCGACTGAACATATAAGAATAGCGTATGTTTGTTGTTTGAAGGTATATCCTCTCTGCGCCCTCCTTTGGGGACAAAGACATTAGTGTTAGCAAAAAAAAAATTATAGCGTATTTCCAATCAAGACGTTAGATATAAGTATTTCGACTTTTACCGGGGAGGAATTACAATACAAATAATGCTTTGGGGGATCAAGGGTCCGAGGGATCAAGCATCATGGAATCATGAATTATCATCCCTGATACTTTACTAACCGCCCCTGATGAGAGAATTATCATATCTACCGTTAAGATACTTATGTGTAGTTGCAGTTTATTGTTTGCATTATTCATGTCACATAACGAATCTTTTCAATACGAGACATATCACGCTTTCCAACTTTGTCAAATCTTACACAATGATACCTGACTTATCGTTCCAATTAATGTTTAATTTTTTGACCATGTCCCAGGATGTATCGACTTATCTACCGAGATGCATGACTAATCGAATTCATAAAGGTTTAATGAAGAAAATAAAAATTGAAGACAATAAGCAGAGTACTTTGCAATCAAAATAATTTAGAACTTTTTTTCAAGGTAACAACCAAAAATCTACATACTTTTACATGAAACCATAAATTAGGAGATATACTGGATTTACGAAGAACGCAGAGACAGCCAATGGTCATTCTTTTTTTAAATTACAGTCTGTCTCGTATGACCACTCGTCACGTGACTTTCTGCTCATTTCGTGTTAGGTACTCGTAGCTTTCTGACAAGGCATGTTGTCTCCAAATTTATTACCTGGCGGTGAGTCACTAATTCGACCAGTCCTCCCATCTGCTGCCTTCATGCTTTGGCCGAAATTTCAAGCTTATTCCATTTTTTTTCCTTGAAGTATGACCGTCTGACTCAAGACAAGTCTAGAACTAAGTTGTATATATTACCCTTTTCTCATGTGAATTAACTGAAAATACATTACATGACGTAAGTACGATAAATACATCATTTTTCATTCAAGTGGTTTCAAGGGAATGTAATTTACAACACAATTGAAACATGGCGTAAATTATAGAAAATGTGTTTTAGTTGAGATAGCAGATTTGCATTTCGATACATTTTGCAATCATTTTAAAGTGATTTTGGACGCTAGTATGGATAGGTCCATTAATATTTTCACTAATCTAACTTGAATCAATTGAATATTTCACAATTTCTGATCTTATTTCATTTAATTTACTATGGGAAGTATCAGGCGAACATAAATAGCCAGTGTGTACTAATTACTGGTAATCCGATATCTCTCACGATTCTGAATAACGTCACCTCGGCCTTTTATGTACCCGTTAATTAAGAAGTGCGCCATAGAAAAAGAGATCAGTGTAATTATGATTACCACCCGTCCCCACCCCCTCCCTTAGAACTCGGAGATAATCCGCAGATCCGGTCTATAATGCCTCCAAACACAGTTTTTATGACCTACCAGATACCAAGCGCTCCAACATGATGTATTATTTATGCCATTCCTACAGGGTTCAGCAAATATAAATAGTGGTTTTAAACAAAAAAAAAATATATATATATTGTTTTATTTTCATTAAATATAAATAGATTTTTATGCAGCTTTTCCGGGGTAAATATTAATTTAAGAGCTGAAGCATTCGCTCGTAGTTCTGTAGTCTAATAAACGTTTTACTAAAATCTCAAATATTTTCAAATTACTAAGTAATCGTTCAGAAAGATAAAATCTGGTGCTTACCGCTAATTTTATGGTTGAAAGGCGTTTTAGGTAAGGTACTGACTGTTTTTATTAATCTTCAATATAAATAACTTACATCCGTGGGTATCGGTCTGAAAAGGGGTTTTATAGTGACAAATTCGTAGGAATTAATGAAAATGCGAGCTTCGAGCAATCTCCGTTATTAGAGTATTTTGTTGAATTAACGGTAAAGTTTGTTTATTGAAAATATCTTTTTGATAATATGAAGCCGCATTCACAAATGAGTTAGAAGTTCGGCGCTGAGACTTGTGGTGTGGGAGTTGGCACTTGGCCATTTGCACAGAGCATTAGAATTTTTTTTTCAGTTTAATGTTCAAACATAAGGCTAATGTTATGCTGCTATTTTTTTACTTATGATTATGAGTCTCAGTGCAAATAAATATAACTATTCCAAATTTAATTGTATTTTAAAGTCAAAGTTAAATTATCAAAGTTAAATTATCAATTAAGAAAATTAAAACGTATTTAAACAAAAAGCGATTGGAAAAACAAAATGTTATCATATAAAATGGTATTATGTAAAATGTCGAAAAATCTCAGTAAGTATTTTGAGAAAAATGTTATCCGAGGTACAGTAAATATTTCTAAACAATCGGTAACAAATTATTATAAGCAATAATTAGTCGCCTGAAATATCCATACAAATTGAACATATCTCCCCAGTAAAAATAAATGCCGCCGACGGGAATTGAACCCGCACCTTCTGACGTCCGGTCAGGTACTCTGGACCACAGAGCTACGTCGGTACGATGTAGACGGTTAGCAAAGTATCAGGGATGATAATTCACGATTCCCTGATGCTTGATCCCCCGGATATTTGATCCATCCATCAATTGATCCCTCGGATACTTGATCCTCCAAAGGATTTACGATATAAAAGGATTAACGCTCCACAATTTTTGGTTAGCGTATTTAAGAATTTTAACAGCTTGAAGGTTTTTATTAATTTATTAAAAATATATAGCTTGAAGGTTGTATTTTGTACCTGGATATTATGGGAATGATGTGATTTTGCGTATTTTAAGTGTTGCTGGGAGAAGGTTTAAAAGAATGATTAATGAACCCAGCCATAAATTATATTTGCGTAGGCCTGGTTACTGATATATTTTCGAACAATCTTTTATGGCGGAAACTGCTTTGTTAAAAATGGCGTTTACCTGTTGAACAATCACATCACATTCTAAAATGAATAGAAAAAAGTTTATGAAACCGAGCTCTTAGGGCGTCTAGCATCGAAAAATTCTAATAATAGAAGGGAAATGCCGAAAATTTGCCCGCGCCGATTCAAAAAATCATACCTCCGAATATTGACACAAAAACAGGTAAACTTCCAGCTGTCGTTTAAAGCCAATGAATTCGTCTATATTTCATCATTTATCTTAATTTTGTAGGTTTTGTAAAAAAAATTAAGAATCCTTATATTTTCAAACCGGTGAAATTTGCATGTTTGTTAACAGAATCAAAAATTTAAAAATTTTCTTATTTCAGAATATTTGGACCATGTTTTTAAAGTTCGTAATATAACTATAAACAAGGTTTGTATATGTTGATATTGATACATGTATAATAAATCTATCTGTTGACATTTCTGCTGTTGCTAATTTCATTTGAAACGTTTTACCGCCATCTATTGAGTATCATTAAAAGCATTATCTAAGCTTGCAATGTCAATCAAATATATTATAATTAATTTTTAAAACGCCCACATTGCGGGCGCCTTGCGTTCAAGTGCGAAAACTACCTACCCTCTCTGTGGGCGCCTAGTAGCGCAGACCCGTAAAAATCTGGGGGTATTATAATTCTAATTGTGAAAAAGACAATAATTAAAATAAATTCCTTAATCGCTTATCATTTTTTACAAATAAAAGTAGTACTTTTGAAAATGATACTTAAATTCAAAACAAATCTGAGTTTTAGAGAATATTTAACAGTGTCAGAGACACACGAAATTGGTATTTCTAATGATAATGCTCATTAATAATGTTTCATTTAGGAAGTGTAATGAACAAGACCAAGAAACAAGTGTCAGAGGAACATACGAAAGATAGAATAAAAGGTGCAGGATGTCCTAGGAACATATTGTAGCATAAAATTAAGGCAAGATATTCAATGACTTGATTGTAAGACCAAGAAATAAGTGTCAGAGGAACATACGAAAGATAGAAGAAAAGGTGCAGGATGTCCTGGGAACATACTGTAGCATAAAATTAAGGCAAGATATTCAATGACTTGATTCTAAGACCAAGAAACAAGTGTCAGAGGAACATACGAAAGATAGAAGAAAAGATGCAGGATGTCCTGGGAACATATTGTAGCATAAAATTAAGGCAAGATATTCAATGACTCGATTGTAAGACCAAGAAACGAGTGTCAGAGGAACATACGAAAGATAGAAGAAAAGGTGCCGGATGTCCTGGGAACATATTGTAGCATAAAATTAAGGCAAGATATTCAATGACTTGATTCTAAGACCAAGAAACGAGTGTCAGAGGAACATACGAAAGATAGAAGAAAAGGTGCAGGATGTTCTGGGAACATATTGTAGCATAAAATTAAGGCAAGATATTCAATGACTTGATTCTGATCATATAGTGTTAAAATAAAAGTGTTTTTTTTTAATTATCTAACTTGTTTGTAGCAAATAAATATAATGATCTCCTCACTAGGATCTCCCGTTTGAGGATCTTATTAACACATTTTTTTAAATTAGTCGTATGGATAATATGAAGTAATTATAAATAAATTTTGTTTGTAGTGTTTATTTCTGAAATAATTATAAATGCATGGTGTTTTTTTATTGCAGTTGAGTGGTTTCGATTTCAATCTGTATTTGTTGTTAGCACATTTTCTATTTTTTGGTCTCCCTATGTTTTGTATACAGCTTTTTATGTGAAATTAAAATGTTATAATATCATTGTGAGTTTTTAATGAGATTGGGATTAAGTAAGTGGGAATAGTATGTTTGAATGTGGATGTTGCAAGGAGTGAACGCCTTTAGAAATTTGTATGAAATTTCACACCATCTACCTACTTCGACTGAGAAATAGCATAAAGGTTAGTTAGTTAAACGTTATTTCTTTGGGATAGCCGATACCGTAGTTACAAATTTCAATTGGTCTTTTTTGCCGGACCTTATACTAAGATAGGTACATGCAGGCCATTAATTACTGTGATAAACTCGGCGGGGTTTTTTATAGCTAGGAAAATGAAGCTGATTAATTTCGTGATTTAATTACTAGGAAGAACGGAAACAAGTTTCAGCTTTCAAGGATTTTAACACTGTTTTAATGTTTTATGTAATGCTTTGGGGATACAAACGAGAATCCTAATTGGTGTAAGTTATGCATAGACCGTCCTAGAACAGAGTTAAGACCTTTTTTATTTATTTATTTTTATTTTATATTCTCGCCCCCTTTCAAATATCCAATGTTGAACACCTATAGTAAAAAGGGATATCTTATTAGTTGATTTTATATTATTCTTTTCTTTTTTATTATTTTTGATTCTTAACTGGATATATTTTGTTGAATTCGTAAAAAAGTATTACACTTAAGTATTATTACATTAAATTCCTATTTTTCATGTCCAAATCATTGGGACTATGGCACCCCCATTTTGAAGAATTTTATTTTTTTGATAATGGTGTGGAGAGGAGAGAGTAAGTCGGATATTTGGAATAACCTGAAAATTTAGAATAGATCACAAGACATAGCTTAAGCCATTTCACACATATTTTGATTGCAAATGATGGTATTTTAACAATACGTTACAAAGCACTATTTCAACCTTGTTTGTGGTTGTCAACATCAATGTTTAACCCTAGATAACAAAACTGTTTTCATTGTTTCATTGTAACTACACTTTCGTCCAGTGGACCACGCAATAAAACACTAGAAATAAATCAAAAATATTTAATTAAGATAGGAACTTGGCACAAAAGTAAAGTTTATAATGAACAAATTAATATCAAAATATAAGTCTACACAGTGACCACACATGTCAACATTATGTGGACCACAAATAGCCTTTCTATATCTGGTGCAACGGTGTTTGGTCATCCTCCGGGCCTTAGATGGACACAGCTAGCAAATTTTAGGCACGTTTGACGTAGATGGATCCGGAGCTTCTATTGTAGAAGATTCGCCAACATTAACAATAAATATAAGAATATATGAATGTACGAATCTTAAAAATAAAAATTGTTGTTATAACTAAACTTTCGTCCAGCGGACGACGAGACGGTAATAGGGCACGTTCTAGTATGCGTGTGGCCACAATCGCGTCACGTGCTGCACTGTTTACTCAAATTAGGAAGGTAATGAAAGATTCAAGGTAGGAGAGCGGGGGGAAGTAGGTGATTTCGAATTTCGCCGAGTAGCGCGTCGTCGCCTCGACGAGCGATGTACACGGTGTCCAGAAACTTGTGGTGCAAGCGGGAAACTGGTGAATTTACATCACGTTTGGAGTCGATTTTATGGTATAACGTTTTTATTTGATAAAAAAAAAATTTTAAGACAAATTTGAAAAAAGTCGATAAAAAAATACCAGTTGTTCAATGTCTTTTAAATAAATCGTCGAAGCGTGGACTTGGCTCCAACGGCTTTCTAACCCCTAGTTACCGAAAAAATTGGAAAAACTTATTTTTTTAATTAATCGAAAGATTGAAAAAAAAAGGTTTCTCTGTGAATTATGGATTCACCACTTTCCCACTTATACTGTTCGTCATTATACACAGTCACCGTGTAAATGACGAACAGTAGTCCCAACCACCCGAAGCCACTGGGCAATACATCTCAGTTTGAAGATCTTTGTATTTTTGTTAGGTACTGTTCAAGCGTAATTGTAAATAGACGCGTTTTGTTTTATACCCAAAATTGTAGTGCATGAGAAAATAATGCAAGAAAGGTTTCAAAATACATATTTCCGCAAAATTTTGCGGCAATTCACAAAATGGCAAAGTTTTTTTTATCGTACCCACTTGAAACCAAGAGATGGACTTCATTTTGGCGCAGAGGCCAATTATGTTTCTGAAACTTTTCATATAAAATTTTCCCGTTGGTACTCGACGCATTTCACGCACGACAGCCGTATAGTGGTATATGCCCTATTCATGGCAATATTTCAGTAAGTTTCGTGATTAATGGGCGGAAAATCCTTTTCAGAACCTCTCAAATGAAGAAAGGCAGTATGAATTTAAAATATGTTTCAGCGATATAATAAACATCCTGAAAATCAAGCACATTTTGACCAGACTTTTGTGGATATTTGTAACTCTAAACAGGTTTTTTGTAACGTGTGCACAAGAGACCTAACTGTCTGGGATCAGTGGGATTATGACATTTTCTAATGCGATATTTGAGGAGGTGAAATGCACGGAGAAAAAATATTAATTTGTTAAGAATCTCTTCAAATTATGGACAATCCGGTTAAAAACGGGATTGCAGACCTTTAGAAAATGAATTAACAGGTTTCCCGATAAACTTTTAGTACAATTCGAATATATTATCACGATGTTTGTGTACTTGATAATATATTCATTTAGTGTTCGAATATGTGTTCTGACATCGTGATAATGTATTCGAAATGTATTAAAAATTTAACAGGAAATCAGTTAATTCAGTTGTTAAAGGCCTGCAATCCGTAATACTCATTTATCTCATGTGGGTTGGCGTGGGAAAGGAGATGAGGTAGAAGAAGGTATAGGGCAGTGGCGGCTCGTGTCTTTTGGGTGTGCTAGAGTGCTAATATTACAAAAATGGCAATATTGATGTTGTTGTAGCTGAAAACGATATTTTATTTGTTTTAGAAAATTTCTTTTTTGTGTAAATATTTTCAAGAATTTTCAGTTTGTTCCTGAAAATCTCTACACTGAAAATCTATTTTTTGAAAAAAAAATCGTTATCAGCTACATCATCAATAATGCCATTTTTTGTAATATTATCACTCTAAAACACCTAAGTCTCGAGCCGCCACTGGTAGGGAGGTACTTGGATATTCAGATCTAGTCTATAAACACGGGAAAGTCCATTCCATGCAATTTTTTGATTCTGAATGGCTGATACTGAAGGTACCTATCATTTCTGAAAGTTGTTTGACTTTCGGATAGTAAGGCGTATTGTCATTTATCCTCCAACTTGAACCAACCCTTAGGAAAACTTTTATGTATTAATTAATTACAGGATTATTGATTTCAGGATAAATTACAGAAACAATTTGGGTACTTTTCTCTGCGTTCCACACATTTGCCCTTATTATTGGCCCTTCAATCGGTTAGTCAGTGAGCGTGTGTGACAGTTGGTTGTGTATGTGTTGCAGAAAAAATATTACATTATATCTTATATTCCTCATCGGTATATGAAATTTAAAAGTGGCGACGATGGCAGGGCCGTCATTTAAGTAGTCGATGACTATGTAATCAAAAACATTATCTTGTGAAGAATTGTAAGTGAAATTCGGCTTATTACCCCAAAATCAAACAAAATGTCTATCGTTAATAATAAATTATACTGTAGACTATAAGTTGGACAGTTCGTTTTATGAAATTCAGTCCCCTGTGTGATGGATGCGAGCAAATATAAACCTAACCAAACATGTCAATCAAACACAACTAAACCTAACCAATTATTCATGTTTAACTTTTTAGTTCTTATTATCTGCGGCCCGCTTCAGCCTCTTCCTTGGAACAAATATAAATTCCAAATAATGTCACAAATTACTGGATAAAATAAGTCAATTTCGTCCCTCAACACCCAATGTATATAATTATATTAATTTAGACATGACACAAATCAGTGAAAATAAATTTACATACGTAGGCTGGGATTTTAACCTACCATTTCGGATTCATAGCCAGAGCCTTACCACTCAACCACGGAGGCCTTACCTGCAATTTAGAACTTATAATCTTTCGAATCAGTAACTGAAACCCATTACATATTCCGGTTCTGAATTCATTGTTCGAATATTTTCCTATATTTCGAGTGATCCTAAAACATGCTCAATTCACTAATGTTCTTAAAGGATACAAAATATGTTTGAAAGTTTTTTTTAAATCAAAGGGAAGTATCTTTCTTTATTCCTTTTTCATAAAATAGAATTTGATACGGTGCTTATAACTTATAACGAATCAATAGCTTCTCCTTTTCAGCGACGACAGATGACTTTTAGATTCTGGAGAACAAATATTGAAGCTTGACAGCTTTTATACCAAGTACGAGATTCTAATAAAATATTGCAGTATATATTCGCTAAAAAAAGTTTCAATTAAAAATTTTAGATAGGCAGTGTCGGACACTGGCGCAGTTGTTATCTAGTGATTTATCATATAATCTATTACGAATTAATAAATCGAATAATTAATAATCTAACGAGAAGAAGAATTAAACTATTGGAAGCACGTTGTTGGTGTGTTTTGTGTATAAAAATCTTTGTAAAGAAGGATTATATTCGAAGTGCTTAGTAACGTTTAAGTACACCTTCGTTTTATTGTGGCGGTAGTAACCTCGCGGTATCGCGGTGGATCTCATTATATTGTGACTGTGTTGTGCTTAAACTCACTATTTAGGTTGTGTGCTTATTCTTGGTAAGTGATTGGTCATTCTGTTATTATTATTTCCATATCTTTCATTCCTTACATATACAGGGTTTTCCAATAAGAGGTGTTATTTTGAATAGCCCGCTATTTCGGTAGATGTTACTTTTAAAGCTGTCATTTTTTTACATTTGACAAGTAGAAACTACGCCATCAATAAAAATGGAACAATACACGCTTCAACAATGCATTGAAATTATTAAAATTCACTTGAGTGAATCAAATGCAAATCATCTTGAGTGATGAAGCTCATTTCCACCTCGGTGGCTTCGTCAACAAGCATTCGTCATCTGGGGCTCGGAAAACCCAAGAGTTATTGTTGAAAAACCTCTTTATCCTCAACGTGTGACTGTTTGGTGCGGTTTATGATCCGACGGAGTCATTGGACCTTACTTTTTCGAAAATGAGGCTGGAGCAACAGTTACGGTGAATGGATTGCGCTATCGAGAGATGATTAATGATTTTTTATGGCCGGAATTGGATGGTATTGATCTGGACAACGTTTACTTTCAACAAGCCGGCGTTACGTGCCACACAAGCAACGAAACCATTGATCTTTTACGATTGAATATAAAAATAACACCTCTTATTGGAAAGCCCTGTACTATCACCCAATTCCAACAAACAATATTTCATTTCGTATCGTTTTGATTTATCTAGGTACAGTTCGAAATTCATATTCATCTGAAACAGTTTCAGATGCAACATTTTGTCGTGCAGGGTTTAAAACTAGCAATTGAAATTAGTTAGGCCCAAAATCTTACATTATATTGCTTAAATTTTATACAAAATAACCATAAAATATTGGTCACCATGAAACAGGCAACCTGGTATGTGATTCAATGCATCAATGTCTTGTAAATGTCAATTAAATATCATGTATTTCATAAATAAAATTATGATTGTACAGGTTGATAAGAAACTCACAATCACAGATTTTCAAAATTTGTTATTTGTTCCAGATGCAAATTATTATTTTTATTTCATTCCTCCTTTTTTAACCAACGTTTCAGACATCTGCCCTGATGGTGGATACTGTAACGCTGTCCGAAATATTAATAATACCCCAAAAACCAACCATGATAAAACTTTTTACTGTGATAATCTCAAATCGTATTATAATTATGATTAATTAACTGAATACAGAAAAGTGGTGCGGTCTGCAAATACGTGAAAAATCGTAATGTACCAAATTATAAAATATACTTTATTCCGTTGAATTACATGAACAATGACATGTTTTCTCTATTACGAAAAAGTGATTTTCCGCCACTGCTAACAACTATTATATTCTGCCTCCATCCTCCTTCATACCTCCAAACGTATTGGATCACTTAACGTTCTAATACATAGTCCTTTTCATTTGAATATTCTGCCCTTCACGTATTTTGTAAAGGATTTAAACGGCTTTGAGCCCGGGATATGTGCTTAATGGAAGTATTCTAATAGTAAATTAAGTGTTGAACTTTACGTAAATCCTCTTGCAATATATCACGACCATTATATCTCGCCGTTTATATTATTTATACGTGAAATTATAATATTTTTTGTGTATCCTCAATGGCATAAGGTTGAGAATTTTACATTGTTTTAAAACCTTATATACGGAGAAAAAGAACGGATAAAAAGTATTACTATTCTATTAAGAAACTCTTCAAATTATTCGTAATCCGCTTAAAATTTCGATTGCAGGCCCATTACGAATGAATTGATAGGTTTACTGATAAACTTTTAGTAAAATGTCAATGTATTATCACGATGCTAGAACAAGTATTCATGAAAATCCTAACATTTTCGCATTAAGTCATTATATAAGTTCATGAAAAATGTGTCGATCGAATCCAACATAAATTTTTACGAAACATAATTTATAGATTAGGAATTCCTATCGAAAACAATAACAACACCTCACTGTTGAAAGACATGGGCCTTGCCACATTAAAAGAAAGAAGAATTTGTTTTGATCTATTTTTTCTTTATAAAATTGTTAATTACACGTTTGATTCCCCTGAACTCCTTAGGCTGATTGACTTTCATGTGCCTAGTAGAACGGTTCGTCAGAAGGTACCTTACCATTGTAACATTGCAGGTAGCAAAGCAGAAATAAATTCAGTAATGAACCGACTGAACAGTGAAGGGAATAAATATCACATGAACACCAACGATACTGAATGTATATCAGCCTATAAAAACATTGTTATTAAATCTGTATGTCTATCTTGATAGATCTGTAATGTTTATAAATTTTCAATATATCTAAATTTATGGGAATGTGCAATAATGTGCATCCTGTAGTTTACTCTGTTTTTTGCTTTTAATTTATTATTTTTATACTTGGTACATATTTTAATTGTTATATCTCTTTTACTCTCTGATTATATCAAATGTATTTTTAATTGTATCATATGTAAAAGCCCTAATTGGGCGTGTACAAATAAATAAATAAATATATTATCAAGACAAAGGCAAGTGCATGAACACAAGTTCCGGTGTTATTACGAATTTACTTAAAGTTTATCAGGAAACGACAGCAATTCCGTTTTCAACCGGATTATCAATATTCTTTAGGAGATTCTGAATAAATTAGTAATACTAATTTTTCTCTAATTAATATGAACATCGATATTTAATATATAAAGTTGATTTTGTGTTTGTTCCTGTCGGGCGGGCTTATTTTTGATTTATATGCAAATCTACAGTTTTATTCCTAGGTTAATGAAAATTTGTACACTTGATCTTTAAAATAACAGGAAGTTGAATGTCTAAATGAGATTTGGAAAAACCACCCCTCATCCCCCTTTTCAACACCCTAAAGCAGTATTTTGATGACACTTGTTGATCCGAAATCGATGAAATTTTGTACACTCGACCTTCGAACCAATATAAAGTTCACTATGTACGTGAGATTTCACAAAACTACCCCTATCCTCTTTTTCCACCCCTTAAAGAATAAAATTTACGCTACTCTATTAATTTAAGTCTTCATATAATTTTGCAGATATTTCTCGTAGTGAAAATGCTCCTCTATTTTAAAATAATAGTAATCATTCATCACTTATTGTTTTTTCTTTTTTTTTGCATGAATTGTTAATTTTGTTCATCATTTTTCTCATAAAATGGCAGACTGAGATTGCAGCATGAATGTTGAATTATGAAGTGTAAGCGGATGGTAGAAAAATTTGGGGACGCAAAAAAGATATGGCAAAATCAAGTGAATCAACTAATTATATATTATAATAATAAAATTAGCCCGTTAAAAAAAGTGACAGCATGCTTAATTTCTGATAACATATTAGTCATTCAGCAGAATACATCGAGAACACGTATTCTTTTCCTAAATTATTTCATGATGGGGCGGTACAATATAGGTATGTCAGTATTTGTATGAACACGTGTTCCGCCGTCCGCATAAAACATTTTCTTTTGACTGATAATTTGTTACGAACTCTTTCAATTCATTCGTTATAAACCCACAGTCCTATTTTTAACAAAGAAAAACATAAAAGGATAACGATTAATTTGACTAGATTTTTAATAAATTAACTATTTCACATCAGAAAGTTTTCTCCGTATGGTACGTATAAGTCTGTTGTAAACGAAATAGATATGAATTAGGAAGGGATGCATAGATGTTTTCGGCATAGAGAGCGGATGAACGAAGATAGAGTATTGTGAGATTTTATGACGTAGAAGCGAATGGTTGATAGAGTTGGGGATACCCGAGAAAGAAATGGTACGATGAAGTTTATCAAATCCCTACAATAATGAACCATTTCAAATATTAAAAATATTAGTATTTCCGCCTTTACTGGAATTTACCCACTTTACTGGAATTAACAACCCCAAAACTTTACTACAAAACATTAACAACCACGAGCAACGCCTGGTTCACTTCAGCTGTTTATATAGAGAAAATTGTGGTTGAGAAATTTGCGGCCGGCATTTGTTTGATTTTAAACAAATCTATAGTTTTATTCCTAGATTGATGAAATTTTGCACACTCGACCGTCAAAACAAGAGAAACTTCACAGATTAAGTTTTTGATTTCTTGAAAAACTGTGCAACACTGGGGAGTTGTGTTATAGAGTAATAAAAGACCGACCTAAGTATTTATTTTGTAATATTCTTTTATATTCCATGGGGTTTATCGTATACGCTTTATGTCTTTACTTCCAAATCGTCAAGCGATCTATTCCTAGTAAAAGTATTACGAAATAAGTCAGAGAAATGTATTAACAACAGAGCGGTTTATTTGATTTTTTCAGATTTATATGTATGATCATCGATTCAAACTTTGATTTAGTAATTCCTACTTCAACAAAAATTTGATGGCTACACAGTTATATGATTTTGAAACCAAAAGATACAAACGTCTACATCCCATTTCAACGTAATGTAATTTACCAATAATTTGATGAATAAAATGTTAATGTTTTCAAGGGTTATCCAAGGACAATATTATAACTTATGAAACTTATTTTGAGTTTCTGAAAACGGAAAATATAATAAGTTTTAAATCATTCCTCTATTTCCTCAAACACTCGATTCGTGATTCTGTTCACAATTTCATTCCTGCGAAGATTTATTCAATTTTGTATTTCCAAATTATTATTTGCATTACCTAAAGAACAAAATGTTCTGTTTCTTTTGTTAGGATGATATTGAACAAAGGTATTTGTAAATATAAGTATTTTATAATCGCCATTAGAAAATGTTTAATTTCATGTTGTTTGACCTAAGACAATTAATTAAAGTTCTTATCTATAGAAACAAAATTTATATAAACCACACACAGAAATGCTGTATTAAATGCTATGTGCAATAAAATATTTAATGAAAAATTGGGGTACGAAACTAGTTAAATAAGTATTTTTTAATATTCTTTTTTTCGAAAATTTTAATGTGTTTTACGATACTGCTACAAATAATTTAAATGAAACTATCTGAATCAGTAAAAAACAATAATTAACTGTATATTTTTGCTAAAGATATATACATAAAGTGTAATGAGATATCTGGCATTCCCGGAAATGTGGGCAATTCAGGATTTCCAAATGCTATTGTGTTCCCGTTTGATGCTGAAACATTTACATTAAAAGCCTTCCTTCGGATCTTCGAATTTCCATTTTGTAGCATATTTATCCATTGCCTTTCACATTACTAAAATTCATACATTCCTCGAGATAGCCGCAAGCGACAATAGTATTATATCCGTTGCGGAGAAATCGTACACACAATCTTATAGACACATACAAAAAAAGTGTAAAGCTTCATTCTGTAAGCCATAATAGGTCTTGTATTGCATTAAATTTAATAGGAATCTTGAAAAGATTCGATAAAAGCTGGGGATTGTATGGTGGGCACATGAATTAGATTTGTTCATCTGTGTGTATATTATTATTTGTTTCGGAGATATCTCTCCAGAGATACCGTCAATATTTATCTCTTAGACTAGGACTCCCTTATCTCCAGTCTAAGATGCTCCTGGAAGATGGGTATTTTCCAATAATAAACGTTAGGTTCTTACTGAACAGTGGAACTTTACGATTGTAGATACAATCACTGGGTGACTACGACTAGCTCGAGGAGCGGGCATTTTGGAGTTTGGATCTGCCGGCGCGCGTCCCCCCGGGACAGCTCCGTACCGAAGGCACCTTGCCGCCTTCGGAAATCTTCGGAAGTCTCGCAAATAGCCCGATCTTAATTACTACCAGCGAGAGCTGCAAAGCACTACAATAATTATTTATTTTAAAAACTGTCTTAAGCCGCATATTCCTAAATGGTTCAAAGTGGCTACAGTGTCATAATGACGTAGAATACGCTACTTATTGGCAAGATGTCTGTCACCAACGCCATATTCACAACCAAGCCGTTTTGCGGCAAATTTTTAAAAACTTTATTCGTCAAAGTAAAAATATAAACAAAAATAAAAAAATTTCTGAACGTTTTCGGACAATAATAACAAACAGTGAAAATACACTATTTTACCGTAAATCAAAGAATAATAGTAGCTTTGTTTTATCACCAATTCTTCATATTTTTGTTTACTGGCTTTTGCTAGCAGGTTTCCTAGTTCCACAGGGCTGTATAATATTTGCTCAATAATATAAAATGTTTACTTTATATTAAAATACAATATTCATGGCGTCTATGAGACTGTAAATACAAAATTATATGTATTATTATACCCAAATAGAGTAGATAAATAGAGAGATCATGAAACACAGTGTTTATCATTCCATTAGATTTTACCGGTTTGATTTCCTATAAAAATATCTATTTTATTACGTATTAAGGCTTTGCAAAATATTAATACTATACACACATATCGCAAACAAAATACCAATAACATCAAAATGTTGTTGACAATACCTCTTTTAATAAACACATTGGAAAACAACTTAATCCTTAAGTTCGGTCAGTGGCTAAGTTGGCATCGCGTTTCGGTCCCACCCAGGCGTAGTGTGTTCAATTCCTAGGCTGACGAAGTCCTCCGTCACAAAACAAGCAACATTTTCCGCTTATTGTGGTGGTACTGGGAGATTTTCAAATATTGTCAGGTTATATGTAACCCGGGAATGTTTGTCTTTAAAAAAAAAACATTAATCTAAATAATTACCTGAATAATTTAAATTATCAGTGACCCTAATTTACAACTAAAAAACAAAAACTTTTTTTTGGTTTTTCTGAATATTTAACTTTCCCTCCCCCGGGGACTGGCTTTTAACTGCTCTGAAACTTTAAAAAAATGTTTTGACTCAGGGTTGAACCTTTCTCCTCGAGAACTGAAGTCAACCGCGCTAACAATTTGGCCAAATCCATATTGGGTAGGACCGACCTTTATTTGGTATATTATCTGCCAATATCCGATAAATGCGTATATGTACACGGAAAAAAATATGATACCGATAAAAAAAAAATTATGTTAAAATAATAGTCATTCAGAATATATCTGAACCTGTGTTCTCGCAGGTAGCTTTGTGCCAATAAATATAATGGATGAATTGTAAAAACATTATCATTTTTAAGAAAACGTGTTCCGACTTCCTCACAACATATTCGTGTTTTACTGTCAGTTTTGTTATGAAATCTGTCAATTCAATCGTTAAAGACCCCAGTCTCGTTTTTAATCAGTAATTTTTCTCCATGCATGATTGCAAAAATGTTGAATGTCTTCGAGAACGAGTCTATCTTGCAAGTTTCAGCTATCGAATGTCGGGAAGTGTATTCATTTCCACTTCCGAGATTTGCATTTATTCACAAAAACAAAGTCTAAAATCAAACAGGTGTATTTAAAAAGGTTCACGCTTATTATTAACATGGAGGTGACGCCCATTTGAATGCATTGTAATTAGAAATATGTATTTTATTTATATAGTATTAAGATATTGTTGTACTTTATATATATTGATTACATAACACATAGTTGTGAAATTTTGCCCAGCTTACTATAACAGCTCTACACAGCAGTCGTTAGTACCTATTATTGCTCTGCAAACATCAAAACTGGTTTCCAAATGCATGAATTTATCATCATTTTAACATTCGTATATGTTTCACCTCCCATCTAAATAAATTAAAACATTTATTTCGCAAGGTGCTAAAATGTTCGTTAGTACCTATGTTGTTATTACATCACTTGATTTTTAAAAACAACGTTCATTTACTTTTGGATTCATCAACCTTTTTAAACAGGACCTCATTATATGGTGGTAATAATATTCCAGTAACAGTAAACCTACCAAAAAACATCAAACACAAAAGGTCGCACCAAATTTATAACCCTATTAAAAAAATATATGTGTCCCGTTTCTTTAGGGTTTATTTTGGGGATTTTATCTAACGTTGATAATGTGTTTTGTTTCTTTATGTATTATATTTATTTTTTGTGTGAACACCGCACAAATCGAAACTACCCGAAGCCAATGGGACTATAGCGCTACAGTGTATGTTAGGAGGCTGTAAGTGTAACGGTTCGAAACATCATGCCCGTCTTCTGTTATAAAATAAAATATCGATTGAAAGATTAAGGCAATCGACCAGAGACATCATAGTTACGCTGACGCGGCGTTTCATTTTTCAGCAATTCCTACGGCAGCTCGGGCAGTTCTAAAGTTGGAACCAAAATATTGTGACGTCATATGATTGCTTAACTATATCCACAAATGAAATTTCTATGGAATAAACTTTCGGAGTTTTTCATTGGTGAATAATATAATAAGTAGGCTCCGAATGAGAATTGTACTGTCTATATATTGGTATATCTATGGATTTTTAGGACCAATTTGTTTCATACAAAAAGCCCGAAGATATCGATCTACTGAGTGGTTTATTTATGGGCAGTTCCTAACTAGCAAAGCAGCAGGGATGACGTATGGACACGATGGACCAAGCTAATAATGGTGACACAACGAAGTAACGAAAACGTTAATAACATAATATTTAATTTAGTTTTCTCAAACATGGTTTACCATGTAAAATTCTTAAGTTAATATATTTGATTATTACGTTTAAATAATCTAGCGCCATATTAAATTCATTACTTACTGACCATATAATAATATTCTTTATAATATAAAGTGGCAACATTTTGTATTTTAAACATCAACATTATTTGTTTTTTTAATGATTAACTAAGGTTTATAAGACAAGGTTTTATGCATAGCATAAAGGATAACAAATAATTATAAGCAATAATTAGTCGAGTGAAATTTTAATACAAATTGAAAATGTCTCCCGAGTAAAAATAAATGCCGCCAACGGGAATTGAACCCGTACTTTCTGATGTCCGGTCAGATGCTATGAACAACTGAGCTATGTCGTATTATTTCCAACCCGCCTAATAATTCAATATGTACTAGTACCTCAATCAACAATTACTGCGTACTATATTTTTTTAATTGTTGATTACATAAGTGAAATGATTACATATTACGTACACTGTGTTATTTTTTTTGTATGACTTCCAACACTTTTATTTAGTCTGCAATGTTTTCTGTATATTTCAAATGAGTTCTAAACGTCTTTTCTTTTTAATTTTCCGTAAAAACAAATACGCTTTTAGAAACGAGACAAAATTTTCTTTCCAATGTACGCATTTAAAATAAAAATTATTATTTATAAATAACAAAATCAAAACTTTACCTAATTTTTTACTCCAATCGTAAAAAATTGAGAGAACCTTATATTTCGAAAACACATTCGTTTTGTTTGGGGAATTCGTAATAAAACTGTAACTTAACTATTATTTCGTTCACATAATAAAAAATAAAAAAAAATTCAAGTTTTTGAATGATTCACTTTGGGTATTTTTAAGGATTTTATTAATGACATAAAGTATAAATTTTTATTTCTCTTTCTGATAGAAAAAAGTAAAAAAATACGTTTATAAAATATGGACGCCCGGTCATATATGACCTTAAAACGCTGGTTAAAATTATTTTTTTGAATAAACCTATTTTTTTTAAATACATCGATAATCGAATTGCATACGTCTATTTGTATCACTAAAATTTGAAAGAGTCTTTTATCTGCTTTCAAGAACAGAATTTTTGTTTGAAATACGTTTAAAAACAGCGAATTTATCTTAAATCGAATATAACGGAAAAAAAAATTGTAAAACTTACGTTTTGATTATCAATCTATAAATTTAATTCTGTTACATAGGGAGTGGTAAGTGAGGCGACGGGAAACCTGGATATTCATATCTAGTCATCAAACATAACCAATGGTGTTATTTCACCAGATTCATGCTGAAGGCATCTACCACGCTGTATTATGTACTTTTATGTTTTCCTTCGTGTACAAGATGTATATGATGGGGTGGTTGGTAAAAATTACCGCCAGACAATAAGCCAGCTTTTGAAATAATGTATTCCTATGTGTAAATTGTAAGCGCATATTACGCTATTAAGTGAAATTAATAAAATATATTTCTAGGTTAGTTGTGAGAATCAGGCAACCTTAAAACATAAACCTCGATTAGATCATTTTATTTTTCTTTCGTGTAATTTTAATTTTGATAAGAATTGTGAGTCTAAGCACTGAAACATTATAATAACATTAGCGTTACCTCAGCATCGTGAAAAGGAAAAGCAATGATTAAGCATCCAGTCTGATAATAAAGTTACTATTTGGGCAATTTGTGGTATCCCACAGGGCCCGGGTTTTATACCTCCATTATATGTCGTAGAACGTGAATAAAGAAATAACTTCTGCGTGTGGTAGGGACTCCCATAAAGGATGTAGACTCCTTTTAATAAACCATCTCGGTAAACCGATTGCTGATGTAATATGGGTCTATAAGAAGATTCTGCGGGAAGGTAGAGTCCGACGATAACAAACACAATGGATTGAGCTTCTCGGTGAGTGTATTGTGAAAAATATTGTAACCATAGATAAATTGGAAAGTAAACTGTTTAAACTTCTGGGATGTCCGATCAATTTTCATTTTGAAAAGATGTGAACTCGCAAGTAGAGAGGCAGCTAACGTTTCGTCACTCGTTTCAAAAACGCCGCTGTTTTATATTTATTCCCACAATAGCCCCAACTACTCTCAACATTTCTAATAGTTTACCAAGAACATGATGGAACCAATGATATAATGAATAATTTCAAATAATATGTGCAAAATATTTTTTACGATTTATAGCGATCAGATACCCCTACGAAAAAACTATTCCAATCAATTAATATATTGAAAATTCAACGAATATGACATATGCCTTTTAATATACAAAATGGAATTATACACGAACACAACATTTATAAAAACATCACAAGTACACGGATACTATACAAGACAACATAATTTCTTAAGTACGTAAATTTTAAGCTCAGAATTCCTATTGATTACATTAATTATGTCAGTTTGATGAATCAATTGATGAGTCATTAAAAACTTAATTGATAGTCCTGCCATCGTTGCTACTATTAAATTCTACTAGGAATGCAAGACAAAATATATCATTGTTCTGCAATACGTACACGACCAACTATCAGACACACTCACTGACCAATAGGATGCATAATCTGGGCAACAAGTATGGGGGTGCTATTGATTTATTTATTGACTCCATTTATAGAATGAAGATACCAATACTTTTTCGAATCCTACAAATTAGAGTAGCGTTGGTAAATTACTTTTAATGATTTGTCTTATATGTAGTGTTGTTGTAATTTATTTTTTACTTTGGTTTAATCTTACGTTTTACTAATATATTGCTTCATATTTAGTTTTCTTTTTTTTAATTATTTCTTAATATTTTCTCATCATACGTGTAATCATAATTTTACAATTGTGTATTTTGTACCTACTTTACAATGGATTACATCTATTTACTGTGAGTATCTCCTGTATAATACAGATATTCTCTTATGTACACTGCATCATGTATCACTTTTATGTAAAAGCCTTTTTAGGCGTATATATATAAATAAATAATTAATTGTCCACTAATACAGTAGAGACTGAAGGTGGTTAATGAAGCAGTGGGCTTGAGTTTATACAATTTTCTAATCTCCTTCCAGATAGATTCAAAACAGAGAACCGAATCAATAATTTTGAAAAAAAATAACGCACTTTACATTAATATTACAAAGCTCCGAATTATGTGGTTAGTTGGAAAACAAAATGTCAGAATCCTTCTTTAACTGCAATAAACTATAATAATGGTTATAAACAAAATAAAAACTTGATTATTTTACCACCATTTTTATTTCAAAGGTAACTTGTAGATCGTTAAAAAAAGTAGGGTTTTTTGGCCTAATTTATTGTTTTTTATTACATTAGATACATGAATGTTTTGCATGAATGAATTTTTTGTATTGCAATTTATATTCGACCACAAAGGAAAAAGAGGTAAAACGTTTATGGATTCATATAAAAGCAGATTAATGTCGAAGTAAAACTTTTTCCGAAAATTCTTTTGCTTTTTATTCTTTCTTTTATTATGTTGGTCTTATAAGAACGTTTTCAAGATTTTAAATCGGAACATGTAGTATATATTATTAAAAATACTATTAATATGCTTGCTTCGCTTTTTTTCAATCCATATGTAAGTTATGATAAGATGGGGTAGCGCTTATAAAACCCACACACAATCTCTTCACTTTGCACAAAAACTAATAATCAAAATAATTTAAGAAATAATATTTTTATCCTTCAAAATTCAAAAATTCAGAATTTAAGGTTTGAACATGGTCTGCCATTCATAAAACACAACAACGTAAAAATACGTATTGCCGATTTCGACATGTAAAAAAACTTTCGGTCGAGAGGACAACAAACAACTAAGAATAAAATTCTATAAAAAATGACCAGAAAACATAACATCCATAAAAATAGCTTTAAAGAATTCAATAAATAATAAAAAAATATACCGAAATTAGTACATAAAAAAACAATAAAACTATAAAAACAACAACAGTGTGTAGGGCGCCTAGTAAAAATATTCTTATTAAATAAATAAAAACACCCCTCGCCCAAGGATCGTACAAAACGTGTTTAACAAGGTTGGCTCCTACAGGCACTTTTCGGGAAAAAAAACGAATCGCAAAGCTCGTGACGTAGCTCGAAGTCCAGTTGGAGTCCGAAAGGAACGATCTGTTACACCTTACACACTCATATATAAATATATATATATATATATATATATATATATATATATATATATATATATATATATATATATGTATTGGCAAATCTAAGTTAATTTCCCTGCACTTATGTTTGTACAAGAAAATTTTGTTTTTAACAGTAAAAAGTGGCGAATGACAGAAAAAGTCGGGAAAGCCCAAGGAAGACTTAATGCATTATCTCTACACTGGAATAATACAAGGATTCGAATCAAATAATTAGTAGCAGTAGTGAAAGGTAGAAAAAATGGGGATGCCCGAGGTAAACATCATGTGATCAAGTGAAACAAATACTTGTGATTTGTAAAATTAATTAATTATATAACAACCGAAGAAAATGGTGCAAGGAAAATGTTTGATGGGGAGTGAATGCTTCTAGACTTCGAAACAAATACATTCCTTTTAATTGTTATCATGTCATAATGTATTTCCACCTTAACTACATCCAGTTTTCAGGCTCACTAGAATTCACAACCTCAAAACTTTGTTCCAAACCATTAATAACCCCGCGCAATGCCGGGTACACGTCAGCGATTAAATATTACTACCCTGCTGGTGGCACTTCTTTGGGCTTCGCCCAGTTTAAGTGTTACTAACAACAGTTACATTTAATAGGTAGATATTAGGTCATTCACAGAGAGAGGGTGAGTATATATTGTTAAAACAGGGAACAGGAAGGAGTTAATGAATAATAACATGCTCAATTTAGGCATTATAAGAATGACAGTTGTTTCAATAAATTAAATTTTACGTTTTTGTGATGGATTATTTCAAATGAAACACTATTATTCACTAAATTTCTACAACTAATATTAACGGTTACCGTATCTAATATAATCTGCTCATAGGAGACTTACACTGCTTAAACATGTGTTACAACCGTCAATGTCTATAAGGTAAATCAATATCGTATAGTTTGTCACTAGAATCAAAGATAGTTATAACAAAGATGACTGAAATAATAGATTATTACATATTGATTAATTGTACCCGTGTTTATGAATAAAATACTATACATTAATAATACATTACTTTATCATAAATACAACCACTACATGTTTCATGAACGAAGTTCACCTCATCAGGAGTAAGTATACACCGAAGTAAAAAATTAAATATAGATAACAATTGGAAAGAAGTGGAAGGAGGGGGGATCACAAAGTTGTAAGCGTCCAGAAGAAATCTTCTTATTAAACGCTTGTTAATGGTCAAGTAATTTTGCATAACTGTGTGTAATGTTAGCTGCATATTTAAATATTCGCGCCAGTCATTCTTATACCGCCAGAGTTGCGCTGTCGTGCGTATCTCAGAACGCGTGATTTTTTACAAACGTCAAACATTATCACGTAATTGTGGACAATTTTCATTGGAATGTAATTAATTCAATTGATTATTAACTTTCTAAAACATATTTTCTTCGATATTATCCAAAAATTATGTTAACAGAAACGATGTTTTTTTAAGAAATCACGAATTACATGAGGCGATCCTATTTTAGTATGAAATTGGGTCTTAATTTATTGGGCCCGATCGCCTGCAAACCGAAATTAACCTTACGGCCCGTTAAAATTGATGAGCATAGTAGTCTTTTTTGCCTGCAGACCCCCGATTTATTTATTTTGAAACAAAAGATTTGAATTTGACCAATCAGAGGGCCTAACCGTCCAGACGCTGGCGTAATAATACCATCAGATTTTTTGTATGTCTTTCCACGGACTTTGTAGGTTTGTACTTACCACTACATACGCTAAATACATCATGATTACATACTTTTAACTACTGTTGAATTTGGCAGTCACCTCTGGTCTGAAACCTCAAGAAACCCTTGACTCAGTGCAGAAATGGACAGTCCTTTGATTATATTATTATCATAATTTGACAAGATTTTTAATAAAATATTTTATATCAGAAAGTTTTCTCCGTGTAGAAATATTTCTTTGTTTTTTTATCACATCTTAGTAGAAAAAAAACAATAACCCAGAGTGTAATAGAGCCCAGGCATTTTAACTAAATCTTGCTACTACGGGGGGTTGTCTGTATGCCTTGAGGCTTCCTGTTCCGGCATAGAGGGCGCTATTACACGCTCGAAGCGTTATCTGAAATACCTCTATAGGAGTATTTAGTAACCAGTCCCTTCTACCTCTCTAGGTCTACTTCTTTTATTATGTTTCAACGCAAAACCATGAAAAATCACGGGATATTATAATGCAGGATTTGTGAAGTTGAGAGTAATTTCAAAAAAATATATTTGTTTCAGAATCACTACCTTTCAAAAGAAAAAATATATCAACCGAATTCTAATAAACTTGAGAAATTACGACAACTTCTATCGAAGGACATTATAAATATACAGTTACGTTTTTTTTTATTTTATAATTTATTTTTATTTATTTCAAGAATTCACATTAAAACAGTATGCAATTTTTTTCCTAATTATTCTACTACTCCGTAAGGAAACCCAATGAGCTCGTGCTCGAGTATTTACATACAAAAAGAAAATACTGCTTAAAAGGCGATGTGTAAACAATATTCAAAGTCTTGTTTAATAACTACAAACGTAATTCGACATACAAATTAACATAATTCAAACTACAAACATATTATTCAATGTTCAAATTAACTACAAACATAATTCAATCTTCAAATTAACTACAAATAAAATTCAATCTTCAAATTAACTACAAACATAATTCAATGTTCAAATTAACTACAAACAGAATTCAATCTTCAAATTAACTACAAACAAAATTCAATGTACACAATTTTAAAGAATTGGTCTTATAAAAATAGCCAAATCTTAAAAAAATAAATTAATTGTAACTAAATAACCATGATGCCGTTTCCCCGCAGGAGTATGCAGAGAGGACGGACTGTCAAACCACTCGGTCTTGGCACACACTCCTTTCCTCATTTACATTCAAACATCGTCTCATACATACTCTTCTATTATTCTGACTCTTGACATGGCCCGACTCAAGTATCTGATTCACTTGATCGTTGCATGTCTTCCTCGGGCGTTCACGATTTCTGCTACCATTCACATTTGCGTCATATATTCTCCTTACACTCCTTTCCTCGTTCATTTGTTCCACATGCCCAAACCATCTAAGCGTCCCTTTCTTAATCTTACTCATTACGCCTTTTACTCTTTGCGGATCTCCACCTTTCTCACACGATCATACATGGTTTTACCACATAAAGTATAACTATATTAAGGGTACAATATATCATAATCTAATTTCAGATTTGAATTGTTCATATTTCAAAGTTTCTGTTAATTTTTTTTTTGGACAATAATATACTGTACCATTTCACACCGTTATACTAGTGGTGCTGAGCCGCGGTCATTCTTAGCATTGGGATGGCTATTAGGCCCTTTGTTTTTAATTTATTGTTTATGCTATCTAAGGGATGAATTTTGTTTTTGAAATATTCTTTATACATTTGATATAAGGCGTTTCTTTTATACAATTCTGTGATATTTGGTACATTAAATTCCCTATGTATCTCTAAAAAGGGGAAGTCATATGGTTTCCTAGGGATAATTTTAATAATTCACTCATCTTTACTCTATTAATTCATCTAAGTATCTGTCAAAGATTTTAACACAAAGATTTTAACAAAATAAATACGTATTTTTAACATATTACTATTATATCATAAAATAATTTTGATAAGTACCTACTTTATTATTTTTTTGCTGATACGTGTGATGTTGGCCATATAAAAAGCATCTAATTTATCGCTTCTCTATTATGATAAGTAGTTTTAACTCTTGATAGGCCAAGATGCCAAACAAAACGTCTGTAACCAAGTGGGTCTTCCGACTACCCCATTCATTTTTCTATTGTCTTATGGACAACTAACCTTACCTATACTATAGAAATCCCAATTATTCAGTCAATTATTAATGGTAACTTATGTATTTGCGCAGGAATACGTAAAATACTAAAATGATATGTCAAGTATTAAAGCTAAGATAAGGAGAGGATAGTAATTTTGGGTATTACCCACTCCCCCACTTGGCTGCGGGATAGAACTAGTTCCAAACTTTGTAAGATGTTAACTTGAGTACAATTCTCCCATCTGGAACCCACAGAAAACGTTTTAAAAAAGTTATTCCTGCAATTTTCTTGAACTACAATGCTCTTTTAAATGATATGAATATGTTTAAATCATATATTCCTGATTGCCCAAAATACTAATTGATGTAATAATTATACCGAGTCAGTGGACATATTCAATTATTCACTAAACAAATACAAAAGATTGTTACTGAGGCAGTTCAGTTATGTGTAATAAAAGATTGTTAATGAGGCAGTTCAGTTATCTGTAACAATTTTTTGTCACTGAGGCCGTTCAGTTATATATAATAAATTCTTGTTACTGGGGCAGTTCAGTATTTGTAATGAATTCATATATATAGTGATAATTCTTACATAATATGTAATACAGAGGCAATTCATTTATGTGTAATAAAAGATTGTTAATGAATTTGTAAAAAAATCTTGTTACTGAGGCCGTTCAGTTATGTGTAATAAAAGATTGTTACTATATAGGTACTTTTAATATATGTGTAAAAAATTCTCGTTACTGAGGCAGTTCATTATGTGTAATAAATTCTTGTTACTGGGGTAGTTAAGTATGTGTAATAAATTCTTACATATAGTTCAGTATGTGTAATACAGAGGCAGTTTAGTTATGTGTAATAAAAGATTGTTACATATGCAGTTCAGTTGTGTAATAAATTTAATATCATTTTTACTCTTCATGTACCTATGAAAAAGCCCTTAAAAAGGGCGTTAATAAGTAAATAATGTTATGAGCAGGAATATTTCACATTACTTACAACTTACCCATTCGCTAACAACCGCAATTACCAAGTATAATAACTTCCGAATCTTTGAATTTATATCGATAATGAATACACACTTTCGCGGAATTTTGATGAATCATGTGAACACAATACACATAGAAAAATTAGCATTTTTTTACTACGAAACATCTACCCGTATATCACAGATGCCTTGATACAGTCATATTTTACTACGAAACATCTACTCGTATATCACAGATGCCTTGATACAGTCATATTTTACTACGAAACATCTACTCGTATATCACAGACGCCTTGATACAGTCATATTTTACTACGAAACATCTACTCGTATACCACAGACGCCTTGATACAGTCATATTTTACTACGAAACATCTACTCGTATATCACAGACACCTTGATACAGTCATATTTTACTACGAAACATCTACTCGTATATCACAGACGCCTTGATACAGTCATATTTTACTACGAAACATCTACTCGTATATCACAGATGCCTTAATACAATCATATTTGTTTAATGCTTTTAGTGGATATTTACCATCGGTTTAACGATTACGTTTTGTTTCCAAATGTGAAACGATAAAAAAAATATAATTATTGGTAACTCGCTTTAATCTAGCCCCATTACGGTGTAGTTTAAATTCAAACGAAATAAAACATTTACGAGGAGTTATGTATTTCAGAGGTAGCACGTTCTCAAATGAACATAATATGTCAAGTATGGAGTTAAATTTATTATGAAAGCTCTCGATTTTCATACATGAACACGTGCCTAAATGGAAATTTCAATGGGATGGTAACCGACTTACTAAATGGGCAGGTTGTCGTAATAATTAATCATGACGAATATTGCGTCGTGTATTTATTTGATGCGTGCACCGTGCACGATATAAATTGTACTTACAATGTGGCTTCTACTACATTGTTTTATTCTTACAGTACACTTAATTGCGTGGTTCAAAGTTCACAGTTCAATATCCATATTCGTATATACTGAAGTTGTCAACGTTGAATAAACAAACAAACAAAATTATTTTACTGTAGTACACTTATTTTTATTAATATTTAAAAATATGTTTTTTGGTTTGAAAAAGGATTAAACCTTCAATCCTTCAACGAACTGTGATCTTTAAAGGGTCTTTTAAATCTTAAAAGATAGAAAAAATGGTTTAACTGAAGGGTGAACCTTCCTCTAATCCCGATTGGGTAGGACCGACATTTATTTCGTATATTAAATGCTGAAAAGTCATCCAATTTTAGAGAAATGCGTATATCCCAAAAGTATATATGCGTGATTGCCACCAAGTTTATTGATTCCATCGTCACCGACAACGAGTCTATCTGTCAAGTTTCAGCTCGACCAGATGTTGGGAAGTTGGTTAATTTTCACTTCCAAGATTCGCAACCATTCTTTCATTAATTAATTAATTCATTTATTAATTCATTCATTAATTAATTCATTCTTTCATACATTCATTCATGCATTCATTCACTCATTTATTCACCATTAACTCAATAATTCATTCATTCATTCACTAATTCATTAATTAATTTATTCACTCACTCATTCACGAAAACAAATGTTAAATTCAAAAAGTGCTAGATACTACCCTCAGTATCGCCCTAGTAAAAAGTAACCATTCAAAATCAAAACGTTGCTTGAAATAACTTTAACCATGTTTGGTGGGCAGATCTTAATAATCAGATACTTTCCAACCTTTGTCTTCCCCATCTCATTTCACTTCCCACCTCCTTAGCTATACTGTGAAAATCTCAAATTATCCCTTCCATTTGATATGATTTTTTTTATATTTTGGTGATCATTTCCCAGCGCCTGATAGATTAAATCTCACCTCGTGCTCTCTGTCCAGAGGCGAGTTACATTATAGCATCATACAAAGACGTAATAATAACTAGTAATTCTGTTAGCAGTACACATTGTATCCAAAAAACCATGTTTCTAATTTTGTCTTAATTAATAAAACAAAACCAAATTTCCTCTGAAATCATAAAATTTCTAGGTTTGTATTTAAATGCCTACCTATTTAATTATGAAACATGTATTTAATGTGATTTTTTTAAATTTCAAATAAGGTATTATTCATTTTGTCCAAAGAAATGACACTATCTGATAATTATTTTTTCAAATTTTCTTCAGGCGGGTAGGTACTACAATATTAAAAAATGTGAACAACAACAAAAAATTATTTTTACTGAATCGTTTAAACGGCTAAATAAACAAATTTACAGACATAGAGTTAAAATAGGTCTTCGCTACGTTGCTACCTTAGTCAAGGAGTGTAATGACTTGTGAGATCCGTTCCTTCACTATTGTATTAAATTGGTATTATATACTACAGTTTCTTCTAATTCCACACGTTTTGGTGAAATGTTTTTCCATTTTCTCTTTCCACTTGCCTGGTTTCCCATCCTTATTTTTCACGCCCGTCGATTATTGAGAAATCCATTTCAATAGATTTTACCGGTAAATAATATAAAGGATCCTCCGAATTCGCACAGGATTTCCTCTAACTCGGTGCTTTCTGCATTTAAGCGCCAAAACCTTTTAACTATTGACTTCCCTTTACCAAACACAGTGTTTCCCAGTTAAATTCTGTCACGGAACCCTTTTCGTATATTGTGAAAGAATTGAACTACACAGTTTTTTGTGCGTAATAAATTTAAAAGAATGGGCCCCAGGCGAAAATATTTTTGCGCTCAATACGCCCATTACCCTAAATGGAAAGTTACATGTTTCTAGGGAATAGTTAACTACACGTGTTTTTCAGCATGTCGCATAAATGAAGCACCTGCCCTGCATACGTGCCTGTCAGGGGCAAACAGATAAATATGGTGTCAGATTCTTTATTTACAATTCTTTTTTTTATTTATTGAACGCCCGTAGGATGCCCGTTATTATGAACATACGTAATACATATCGAAAAAATAAAGTAAACCAAGATAGGTACATTAGTTAGTTAGTTAAACATTCCAAAATAATAATAAATTAATCATATTAGATTAAATCGGAAGGTTTTGAATATGTCTAAAATTATAGGTATTGGTATTGGCTGTTCGGTAAAAACGCGCTAGTGGTGAGTGATATGAATAGTTTGTGTTATCCCAGGGCGAATATAATGGGGGAGGGGTTGGAGAGTTCAACCATCACCCCCTCCCCCTCCTCATCAGCCTCAATATTGCGTTGGAAAAAGATATCAATTGTGATGTTAATAATAAGTTGTGGTAAATATAGGTCTCAAAAAAACACCATAGTAAATGTTTAACCCCTTTCCTCCTTCCCCCCCCCCTCCTCCCCACGGATTAAATCACAACCTTTGGGGTCGAATCCCCCCATGTGAATGCTGTAGCTACCCCATCGTGTTGTCTATGGTTTTCACAATGGAAAAGATTGTGGAGTCGATTAGATTAAACAGGGACATGGATATTTATACCATCAGTTTGTTAATGTTATTAGGCTTTAGTTAATGTTATTAGGCTTTTCTATAAACATTGTAAACTAAACTAACAGGAGACGACTTCTCTTCCAGATACAATTATATTGTACCTACAATACTTTTATCGCTTAATTTTTTTAAATTCGTATTTTCACGCGAAACCCCATTTTGCAATCACTGGACTAAGTTTTCGCACGTGCCATACGGTTTACCACTTTTACATACATACACCCTTTCCTTCTTTATTTATAGAAACATTTTAAAAATATAACTCGTTTTTGTCAAAGCTTAGCTATTTTCGACACTTTCGTATTCTATGGCGCATAAGACTTCGATGCGCCATCGCAATTATTCATAGTAACTAAGTAACGAACTAACCATGACGCCGTTTCCCCACAGCACCAGCGGTAGGCAGAGGATCGCTTAACAACTCTGTCTTGGCACATAGTCCTTGCTTCATTCATATTCATACATCTCTTGACATGGCCTGACTCAAGTACTTGATTCTGTTGATCTTGCCATGTCTTTCTCTGGCGTCTCCGACTCTTTCAATCATTCACATTCGGATATATATATTATAAATATAAATAAATAATAATAATAAATATATATAAAATATATATGTATATATACATATATATGGAAAATATATATGTATATATACATATATATGGAAAATACATATGTATATATACATGGAAAATATATATGTATGTATACATATATATTGAAAATATATATGTATATATACATATATATGGACAATATATATGTATATATATATATATATATATATATATATATATATATATATGTTCTCCTTACCCCCCTTTCATCGTTCATTTGCGCATATATTTTTTTCGTCGTAAAAGTAGTCGTTACCACGAGATAGTAGAACACACGGCAGAACAGATGTTCTAGCACAGCATATCATGACAAGAAAAGCTTTGTTCCTACAAAGATCCTGCTGCCATTACTAGCTGAACTCTAACAACAACTTAGGGATCAAGGAATCCATGAGTGCCGCATGTCTTGTCGAATTAGGTATGAAAAAATTCACACTGTATCTTTAACCCATCAGGTCTCTGGGCATATATATATATATATATATATATATATATATATATATATATATATATATATTATATTTCTTAAAGACGCTGTCAGAAGAACGGAGAATTCGTTTTTATTTCCGCTTTGCAATAAAAGGAATATTTCTAAATGTATCCGAAAATTCATAAACTGCTTTAGAAAGCCAAATTTTATTGTTAGAAATAAACATACTATTTTTGAAATATTAAAATTTTTAATGAAACATAAAGAGGTATAAAAATGGCTCAGCTTACGTTTCTTTATCTTAAGTCTTAATACTGAACACTGGCAAATATATTATTATCACCGTAGAAACCTCACTTTACTGTGGTTTCATATTATAATAAATTATAAAAAATTCACAAAGATTTATACATTTTTCTCATAAAGGGTTCATAGAGGTGCACATTTGAATCATTCTATAGTTAGACTTGAATCTAAAATGTTATGTTTTTTTCTTTCTAATATCGTTTAGATAATAGTTCTCGCTATGACAGTAAGAGAGACAACGATTTTTATGAGACCATATGAGCTGTTACTAAAAGCGAACAAATTAACTCTACAGGTGTTAGCTGTTTGTTCGCAAAACCGCACAAATTAGTTTGAGGGGTTGAATACCACTTAGACGACTGTCGAGAGATTTTCACTTTATTTTAAACGAGTCGATTTTATTAAATATTTTTCACAATTTTCGCTTAATTGTAATCGTTTTTTCATATTAGCACGCGCCGTTTAACAATATTATTTGCTTATCTCCCTTTCAAATTATCTTTTTCGTCTTCTTCAACCCTTACTACGGATTCTTAATTACGTTTGCAAAAAAATTGTTTGACAATCTTTGTCAAATTTTGAAATAAGAAATCTTGTAGGTACTATAAATGGATGATTAACCTGTCGTGAAATTTTTTTTTTAAATATACGCATATATATAAAAAAAAATATATATATCACCTTATAGTATTATATATGTTTTTGTTCCAAATTTTTGTGAAGAATGTGCAGTACATAACATACCAAATGAAAGGAATACAATAGTTAAAAAAAGAGTAGCTGTATCCTTAAGTAATCAATATTGTTTCATGAATTTATGAGAGTGAATAATTCATCTTTTTTTTGGTTCAGGGGAATCACAGAGTAACAAATACCACCAAAACAATAAACAAGCAATAATTAAGACCGGAGAAATCGGATCCTCCATCGCTCATCATGATGGTAGTCGGAGAAACCTAAATATTGTCAGGATCATTGCAAATTTTCCATTAAAAAATATAATTACAGCGTTCATCTGTACATAATTATTTTTACGTTTTTTTTTCATTTTGGTAAATTCTTTTTTTTTTGCGTTAAATTGAGTATTTATTACAAGTGGCAACACCATTTTACGATGTTCTTTATTTGATTAAAACGGCAATATGTGGATAAAACGGATTCTGACAATATAATTTGATTTATCTGGCAACTGGCTTCGGCCTGTTACGATTTACGTGTTAAAAATACTAACGTCCACGTTAACATGTTGGGTTGGGGCTCATATTACATGGTGTAATGAACTGCAGGAAGCAGAAAGCGGGAAGCGGGTTGATATGACAATAAATTCCAATCAGAGAGGACGAATTGCGTTATGAATTTTCAAAACGTAATTTGATATTTCAAGCGATGATTAACTGCGGCCCGGTTCGTTGTTATATTGTCGTTTGTTGTAAGTGATGAGACTGGAAATTGATGGACACTGAGTTTGATTCGTAAAACGGGGTGACTGTGATCAATTTTCAACTTTAAAAAAAAACACTTTTATCAAAAAAAATTATTTCACACTTGTGGACCCCACAATGATTCGCAATTGCTAATGTCTTTCTCGGGCTTATACAACTTCTTCCACCATCCACTACTGTATTCCACAATGTTACTCTACTCACTTATTCCCTCAGGAAGCGGGGGATAGATAGAAGGTATGAGGGCTGGAACGTAAATGGTGAGGTACAGGAGCCAGTGGAAAGCGTTTTTGAAGGAGACCAAATCCCAAACTAGTGAAATATAAAATGAATTGTAATGCATTTTTTAATAATTATGAGACGGCAGTTTTTTCCATCACAGAAAAAAAAAACGGTAGTAGTAATAAATATGTAGGTATTATCATATTCAAGTGTGTTAAAGTGTGAAGGTATTATAAATTCACGTATGACAAAGGTTCTATTATGTACCGATTCTAGGTGTGTTTCGACTTTTTATCAAACTGTAAGGTTGACAAGCTTAACAAAATGCTAGTTGTCCCCGTCTGCTGATCACGATTAGTTCAAAACTGAAACTGATATAAAATTGGCATTTAATGGGGACCTTTCAACTACCGAAAAACGAAATGGCGCTGAATGGTAATTTAATCGCAATGTTACATTTGAACTCCTATTTCTACTCCTATCTCGTTCCAGTGCCGAGATATTGCGTAAGTATTTTTCGGGCCTCTCCGACCTTTTCTACCGTTCAAGCTACTGTATAAACACTCCTCGCACTGATAAGAACAAACTTAGAAATTTTTTTCAAGTTTTGCGAGCCTAAACATACACTGGCTAAATTTTCATATATTAAGATTATTATTATTTCACTGCGGCACTTAAGATCATCATTCAGAATTGAAACGTGGCTTGAAATGCCTTCGGTCATATTTGATGACCAGATCCAAAGAGCCAGGTACATCTCACCTTCCTCTTCCCCATTTCCCTTTCATCTCCATTACCTTCAGCCTTACAACATACACAATTTGAGATACCATAGTCTCACTGAATCCAGACGTTTGGGAGCAGTTGGAAATCTTGTGCGATTTACACAAAAAAAAAAAAAAAACAATTTCAAATTTAATAAAAAAAACTTCGAATTTGGTTATACAAGTAGGTACCTGGTTATATAATTCGATAAACACTGATATTCCCTACAATGTAAATGACAATGAACTATTGTAACCGTTGAGGAATTTATTGTATATATTTTCTCTGTTAATATAATAGATTTTAGATAATATCTAACAAAACAGTTTTACAATTCAACCAGTTTGATTAAAACTAGAAACCAACTAATTTCTAACTGTCAAGAGTAATTTTTAAGTGGTAGTGAGAATTATGCAGATATCCAATAAGATCAAAGTCACCCCCCGAATCAAAAGTCGCCCCATATTACGGTACCCATGTTTTAAGCTGCAATTGGCATATAAATGCTATTAGTTACATTGAGATACTGTATGCGTTCGATTAGAGAAGAAGTAAAAAGTCAAAAGAATGTGTGTAAGATTTTATTACGTAAATTCTTTTAGGCAATGATGATTAGTAGTTATAACTCGGATTCGACCGAGATTCAGTACTTTTTTCGAATTAAAAATAATTGACAGTAAATAATATAGGACTAACAATATGGTCGAGAATTTTGTTTTTAACAGTTTTATGGATATTTCAAAGCTTTACAGCTCGCAATGGAATATGCTGATAAAATAAATACACAAAAATCTTTGCAAATTTTCTGACGCCAGAGATCAATATCATATATTTTTAGTGTGATAAACAAACAAACTTTTTGAACTGTTAAGTTTTTTTCTTGGACAGAGTAAAACTTCAATGACGTTATTTGTTCATAACAAATGAAAAATAAAAAAATACTATCTTATGACCCCATGTCAGATATGTTCACATTCATCACACGTTATGTCTCATCCCCCACTCTTCATTAATCACCAGTTACACCTCCACCCCCACTTTGATACCTAATATAATATTACCTATTCTTACCCATAATATACAACCTAAAAATTGTAAATTATACTCTAACGATCATACTTCAGTTCAAGCTACATTACAAATAGATTACATATCATTGATAACTGGTATGATGTGTTAGCTGATGTTTTTAATAAGCCTTTGTTGAAATATAAGGCTGCATGAATTAAACATTTTAGCAATGCTTATTGAGGTCACTTTACAGCATAATAGGTTTTTTTGTTTTCATATCTACTTTATTTCGTTCACTAACTTTGTACTAATGTATATTTTATATTCTCGATTACTTATACAGGGTTTTCCAATAAGAGGTGTTATTTTGAATAGCCTGCTATTTCGGTAGATGTTACTTTTGAAGATGTAATTTTTTGACATTTGACAAGTAGAAACTACGTCATTAATATAAATGGAACGATACACGTTTCAACAACGCATTGAAATTATTAGAATCGTGGCTCCCTTATCAGGCACAAGAGCTCCTCTTTTCTGATAAGGTATACATGACCAATTATGAACCTTAATATTATTTTCTGCAAAATATGTATTAATGTAACTTATATGATATATATATTAAAATAATAAAAAAATAAAAAAAATAATTAAAATTCACTTGAGTGAATCAAATGCAAATCATCTTGAGTGATGAGGCCCATTTCCACCTCGGTGGCTTCGTCAACAAGCAAAATTGTCGCATCTGGGGCTCGGAAAACCCAAGAGTTATTATTGAAAAGCCTCTTTATCTTCAACGTGTGACTGTTTGGTGCGGTTTATGGTCCGGCGGAATCAATGGACCTTACTTTTTCGAAAATGAGGCTGGAGCAACAGTTACGGTGAATGGATTGCGCTATCGAGAGATGGTTAATGATTTTTCATATCTGAAATTGAATGATATTGATCTGGACAACGTTTACTTTCAACAAGACGGTGCTACGTGCCACACAAGCAACGAAACCATTGATTTTTAACGATTGAATATCAAAATAACACCTCTTATTGGAAAACCATGTATTTGTTCCTATCTTCCTTCTTTTTATATGACTTTCAATAACTATCAGGTATTTAAATGCCACATGGGCCGTTAATTCTAAATAAATTAATAATTTTGTATCTATAGTATATATTTTGATCTCGTGAAGGAACGATTGTCGGCGTTAGGCGTTAAAAATATATGGTGGTAAAGTATATGTGGTATATATTCACGTGCACTATATTCTTTAGTTTTTAGATGCTAGAAATAAACATTTTTATATCTTACTACAATACATATCAAGTTTTAAAGGGTTAAGAATTCATCGAATTGCAAAGATGATTTTCAAGTTCTGTGAAAGTACCTACTAGGTGATTTCTCACGAAAACGGCGCTATATAAATTAGCCAAATATTATTATTAAAGTGTTGTTATTATGTTTTGTGAAACAACTGGACAATAATGATATAAAAGCAGAAATTGAAAAGAACCTTCAAAGAACTTGAAAATCAACTCTGAAATTTGATGAATTGTTCAAATTCTATGAAACAACCCATCTTAAAACTTTCATACTGATAATACCTATTGAATATTAATCCAACGAACCAATAGGATATCTTCTAACACAAGAATCTATTCACTCTCTTAGTGGAAAATTTAACGCCAGACTGGCAACAAAAAACAACACTATTTTAATCGAATTGGATAGTTTTTAGGGGCTTTCTTGTTGTAAAATCCCTTTTGAACGATGTGAGATAGTTTGAGATGGTCTATTCAATTCTAGTGATTTATCACCCTTCTTACTAGAGAATACTCCGGGGATCAATCAGTAGAAATAATAGTTGTTTAGGAGTAAGTCAGTTAGTAAATTAAAAGTTGAAATAATCAGAATAAGTTATTATTAAAATAATATATAGTATATTTGCGGCACGTTCCAGAGTGGAAGATACTACCAGTATCGCCCTGGTGTAAGACCACCATTCAGAATTGAAATGTTGCTCCAAATGGCTTTAGCCATGTTTAGTGACTAGATCTGAATAGCCAGGTACTTCCCCACCTTCCTCTTTCCCTTCCCCACTTACCTTCAGCCTCACAACATCCCCCAATTGGGGATGCCATAGTCTCACTGGCTCCAGACGGGAGCAGTCGGGACTCTTGTGAGGTATTCACTATAAAAAAAAAATAAAAAAAAATTAATTTGAATATTTAACTTATCAATGTTATTTGATTAGGCACTGAACTAAATTTTAAATGTTATGATTTATATATAACAGTATTGTCTCTTCATAGTAGTTGGTTGTAAAAGAGTTGAAATGGTTGTACAAGAGATGAAATAATTATCGTTGAAATTGGCAAGCAAAATGTTATCATTTAACTAAGAGTATTGTTGTGATAAATTAATTTCAAGTGTCTATTTATAATATATTAATTGATATGTATATCATCTCCGAAAATTTTGCTCCCATAAACACAAATTTAAACTTTCATCTGTTATCGTTAAATAATATAAGGAATCTAAAAGCATCAACCTCTTTTTTCAAGCCGATTATTATCAGAAGATTATTGAAAGAAAGAATAACTGACATGTAAGATTCGACATTAAAAATTTTCGTTAAAATAAAGATTACGTACAAAACTTTTTACTTAAGATCTTAAAAAATTATCCTCTTTCTTTTCTCAAAACTTGTTAATTGGTTACTCAAATATGATTCCGGTAGTAAACTTTTTTTTCTTTTCTTATGGTAAAAATAACACTGGAAGGTGAATATAGCTGGTAGGTGAGTACTTATTTGTTTTTATCACTCTTTGTCATAATGCACGGAGAAAAATGAGTAATGATAATTTATTAAAAACCTCTTCAAATTAATGGTAATGCTGTTAGAAACGGGACTGTAAGCCGCTTCCTGAGAAAGTATTAATAAATTCGTAATAATAACATGTGTTCATAAACCTGCGTTTGTCTTAATTATATATCAAGAATTCAATTTGTAACTATTAAAAGGCAAAGACTTGATATGACTTGTGTACAGCTTTTGATATATATATATATATGTGTGTATTTAATTTAAAATTTGGTAAAAGTGGTTACATTTTTAATAAACAATGGTCTCAAAGGTTTACATCAAGATAAAATTTAAAAAAATATATATTAATATTTTCGGAATAACATTTTGCGATGAAAGATTTGTTAAGGTATGTTTTACTATAATGACCAGCGAAAAAGTTTTTAAAATCCCATTTTTGCTGTGTTCTTCAAAACTAAAGAAAAGAAGGAAACAGACACCTTGTTGCCATCCATGTACCAAAAAGTTCATTTTGGCTGAATTCAAAGGATAAAACGTAAGTAAAACTTTTCTCGTTCACAAAGGCTTTCACGTATTTACCGTCTAACAGTAAGCCGAGCGCATCCTAAACTTTTCAATGGGACGATATCGAGTCACAATAATAATGGATTCGTTCATTTCATTACGCAGATGTTTCGGTGTATTCAATAAAGTCGATGAAATGCACTAACGTAACTTGCAGTAATTCAATTCAAACTGTTTGCTAACAACTTCTGCGCAAAAAAAATCTTGTTTCCGGAAAGAAAATATCCCGCATACCAATTTTTTAGTTTTTTTTTTAATGTGAATACCGCACAATTGATTAGTATTTCGATCATAAAGTCATTTTTTAAATGTGAATACCGCACATTTGATTGGTATTTCGATCATAAAGTCATTTTTTAATGTGAATACCGCACAACTGATTAGTATTTCGATCATAAAGTCATTTTTAATGTGAATACCGCATAATTGATTAGTATTTTGATCATAAAGTCATTTTTTTAATGTGAATACTACACAATTGATTGGTATTTCGATCATAAAGTCATTTTTTTAATGTGAATACCTCACAATTGATTAGTATTTCGATCATAAAGTCATTTTTAATGTGAATACCGCACAATTGATTAGTATTTTGATCATAAAGTCATTTTTTTTAATGTGAATACTACACAATTGATTGGTAATTCGATCATAAAGTCATTTTTTAATGTGAATACCTCACAATTGATTAGTATTTCGATCATTAAGTCTTTTTTTCATATGTGAAACCCTACAAGAGTCCCAACTACTCCTAGCCGTCTGGAGCCAGTGAGACTATGGCATCCCCAATTGAGGTATGTTGTGAGGCTGAAGGTAGTGGAAGTAAATGGAGAAGAGGAAGGTGTGGGAGTATCTGGCTATTCAGATCTGGTTATCAAACACGGCTAAAGCCATTTAAAGCAGCGTTTTATTTCTGAATGGTGGTCTTACACTGGGCATATTGAGAGTATCTTCCCCTGTTATATTATTTTTAATGAATAAATTGTGAAATAATATAAACTACTTAAATAAAATACTTGTGCACGTCCGGATTTGAACCGCGACTATCGGCTTGCTAGTCAACAGCCTTAATACTTACTTAAAATATCAATGGCCTGTGCAATTGAAAAATTAATTTATAAGAACATTCCAGGTTAAATATAGTAAAGATGTAAAGCAACAATATTTATATGAAATTCCGCTTTTTATCCATTTTAGATGAAATAAGTAATGTAAATTCTCAACGAAATATTTATTTACAAAGTGAGTAATCTTGATAAATACTTAAAACTTCGGTATGACAAAGAGATTTTCTAATTTTTAAATAAAATAAAAAAACATACAATATTTATGTTTTTTTAATTTCTTTCTGCGATGTAGGTACTTGACGGTTGACATTTGTCCCATGGGAACGGGCCGCTTCTACGACTCGTTCTTGAGTTAAATTTTTACTCCTTTCTCTCATTAAAAGCACCCCCATTCAGTATCCCCAGAGATGAAATAAGCCCTGAAAACATATATTTTCCTCAGAGCTTCCTGTAAAGAGTTAATACAAACAAAAAACTTACTACAACGTACTTACGCGCACTTATATTATTGATAAATTACTGAAATAATGTACCATTTTTTTGCAACCACAAGCAAACGCTTCCTTGAGAGAGTAGTATAAAATCTCATAATTATAAAACCGATTATGAATGTACCTTAAATTTCATAAATTAAAAATATATTTATATAGCGTAGTTATATATTCTTTAACTGCAAGGGCGCAGTGCAAGTTTCTGTATAAATCTCCTTAAAAGAATATTTTTTGTTGTTTTCTCCTCACAAAACCAAGTGTTCAAGCGCGCAGTGAAAGTTTCTGAGTTATTTTCCCGAAAATGGTATTTTTTGTTGTTTTCTCTTCATAAAACACAGTTTTCAAGTGCGCAGTGCAAGTTCCCGTATTATTTTCCTGAATTTTTTTTCTGTTTTCTCCTCATAAAACCCAGTTTTCCTTCGCTAGGGCAATATTAAGAGTAACTGCTACTACGATATTTGATCTATTTCACCAACGTATTGTTCATAACCAGTCCCAAATATCTATATTAAACAAATTGTTTGATGTTCAGCATAAACCTACTGATTTGTATTTTTTCCACTGTGTGCTTTAAAATAATATCTTGACATAAAAGCGAATGAGTTGAGCAGTTTCAAAGGAAATGGTCTCGGTGAAAATCAACCCTCCAAATATTTCGATAGATGTCGCACTAGTGCTGACATCTACCAGAATTGAAATCAATGACGATATTCAGATCTCAGTCTACATATTATTGAAAAAAACGGCATCCATAAACGATAAAAACAAACAACCTCTCTGGACTTCATATGTAAGACAGGATTTTTCTAAATTTTCTTTTTTATCGAAATCGAAAACTGTTAGATTTGACATAACAGTAAAATAATATTTTTATTGCTTTGTTAGTTCTAAAAAGCTATTTTTTTAAATTACATGTAAAGAACGTGTGTTTCAAATTAGAGTAAAATAAACTGATGTAAAACATTATGGTGGACTCTATTTCACTTTTAAGTGAGCAAGAATAATAATTATTTTACTGATAAACAGAAAACCAATAAAACATAAAACAAGTTTTGATAGGAAACAGTAATCTTTATGGTGTTGCTAGATCGTTAGATTCATAAAAAATTACAAGATAAAAATAAAATCTAAGCTTTGCGGAATCGAACTGTAGCGATGCTACGAGAATATTCTGGAACGATCGCCAATGCATAGCGCATTGTAGCGGGAACACTCAGTAGCAATTCGAGCGTTCGGCGTTCCTACCAACAGGTCTGAAATGTTCTCGATGCACCCGGGCGGCCATATAATGAGGCGCATCGAGATGTACTTTTCATTAATTACCAGTTTTACGAATGAACAACATGCGAGCGCTGTTACTTCACCGCTCCGCTACAGGACCTTATTTACCTACACCGGTTCTGCACGGACTCCTTGGGATCACATCGGCGCCCTGGCCCCGGCTATCATTCCTGGCTAGCGCTCCTCACGCGCCTAGACCTAGGCCTGCATCTTCCGTACATCTGCTGACCAGGTCCATCGCACCTTCGGCTACCTTTTTCACACTGGAGTACCCGGAAGACTCGACGTCTTCACCAGTGCTGAACACATCCACGAGTCCGGTCTCTACCAACGCGGTGTCGACTGATTGACCACCGCCTCGACCACTCCATCGCCGCCATCGCCACCTACACCTGATGGTCGTCCTCATCGGTCCAAAGTCATCCTCCTACTGCGCAATTCTACTGACTCAGAATAAACTCTGTGACACAACACAGCATTTATCTTTCATTGCCTCACTACCAGATCCCCAAAAAACATACATATTATTATAGTCAAACGGAAACTATCTGAGCGGTCAAAGTCCGAAGACGATCATTTAAAAAATGTGCATTGAACAAAATATGTTTTTATTATCTTCAGGATAGGATATTTTAATATTTATAATAAATAGTGGTCCCCCACAATGCTTCGCTATTGCTAATATCTTTCTCAGGTGCTTCCGATTTCTTACACTATTCACTACTATACACAACAATGTTACTGTTAAAAAACTATATTACATCGACTTTAATTCGACTCCGTATCTCATTACGGTGCAGATGTGTTGCGTTAAGTAATCCTCGGGCGTCCCCGACTTCTTCTACCTTTCTAAACACTCCTGGCACTAATAACAACAAACTTTGAAATTTTTAGCGAAATCGGTCACTACTTCTACTTTTCGAGTTTTACGTTAACAAACATACGCGGGCTTAATTTTTATTTATTAAGATTAGAAACCAGTTAAATTTAACTCAACCATATAAGACGTTGTCTTGTCACAGAAATTCTATGTAGGGAAGTTAAAATTTGTGGGTGTGTGTGTTTTTGGATGAGAAATCTGAACAAAAAAATGTTTTGTGTACAAAACTATCCTTTATTTAATATTTCTATTTTTGAAACTGACAATTCATGGTGGAATTCCATTATAATATATTATAATAAAACAAATATGAAACTTTTTTCCACTTTGATTTCATTGACCGTAACCGGTTTCAGCTCGTTAAAGCCATCTTCAGACTGGACATATTATAATAAAACAAATATGTAATATATTATAATAAAACAAAAATGAAACTTTTTTCCACTTTAATTTCATTGACCGTAACCGGATTCAGCTCGTTAAAGCGATCTTCAGACTGGACATATTATAATAAAACAAATATGTTATAATAAGCACCCGCTACAAAGGTTTATTTTTAAAATATTATAAAAAATTACCGGAAGTAATCATGATAACATGTGGTTCTCGGAGAAAATTACTTTTTGTTATAATTCGTGTCATTCCCATGTGTCCTATTTAAACAAATAAGTTACGACAATATCCCAACTTATGTTGTGGTATTATTACAATAAATACGTTACGACAATATCCCAACTTATGTTGTGGTATTATTACAATAAATAAGTTACGACAATATCCCAACTTATGTTGTGGTATTATTACAATAAATAAGTTACGACAATATCCCAACTTATGTTGTGGTATTATTACAATAAATACGTACTAACATAAATTTGTTAGACCCTTAAATAAAATATCCTTGTACAAATCCAATACTGTGGAATAATCTAACAGTGCCTTGTTTGTTATCTCCTCAAAATTGGATTCGCATCTTTTTTAGTTTCATGTTCTCTTCTTCTGTCTTTTATTTCATTTCTCCGACATCTCGTTTTACAGCCAGTCGTCTAGGGAACGGTGGTAAAGTGCATCTGTTTTAGGAGTTGTCTCCGCGAATTGGTTTATATGTTCTCGTGAATACAGAATAGGTCAGGCACGTGGTAGTCTGCAGTTGAATAGAAAATACTATTATCGTTCAACTGCGGTCATTTTATGTTTTATTTTATTAGAGACCCAGCCTTTTTTACAAAATAAACATCATACAGGAATACAAACATGTAGCTACTGAAGGTATTATCATTGGCAGCCAAAAAAATTCTTAGTGTAAAATAAATATTTTTTGACACCTCATCTTAGGCCCCTTGAGGTGGTTTATCAAAAATACAGCCATATATTATTTGTTTAGTAATTTCTATTCTATTACACGCGGTTTACATAACAAGTACCAGTTATACAAAAATGTTAATAATCAGTATCTGCATCGGTTAGGTTAGGTTAGTAGAAGTGTTTTGTGATCACCTCACTAGGAAAACCTGTGCTGTGGTGTTCGAATGTTTTAGAAAAGGTTATCATGCCACCATAAGTAAAAAAACAGCACCGTCCTAGAGATTCTCAAGGATACCATGGATGACGCAGTCCACCCATGACGGCGGTATTATATACATATTTGGTTAGTTGCTGTTACATCCTATTATTAACAAGTTTTGAATAATATATACACAGACGTGTATATTATAAAAAATATTATTAGGTAAAAGGAAAGAAGAAAAGAATATAAGATGTGGACGGGAGGCGCTTTAAAAATATTTTCTATTGTTTTGCCATTATGTACATACTAGCGACCGCACTTTTTCTGTGCACATTATGCAATCAGTCACTTACAAGAACCCGCACTGTTTGTCTCTAAACCGTTCCCGTGTGCGATCTTATCATAGCTTAAAACTGCTCGCTGAAACGTATTTATGAACGCTTTACCTACATACATTCTACATCCACGCTCGTCTCGTACAAAACCGCTTTGTGTTGCACCGCTGTGATACCTGAGGAGGATAGACAGGAAGAAAACAAGTGCCCTTTTCCCAATGGTGAGTCCTTCCTTATCCATACAACATATTATTGTCCTATGTGCAGTGGTAATTACCCTAACATTTAAGGTCCTTCGACAAACATTTTTTACACTCCTTAAAAACATACCATAACAACTTTTACACACCAATATTGGTTTATCTTTAACCATATAATGATTATTGAAAAGTAGTAATTTGTAAAAATCAGAATTGCAGTCATTAAAAAAACAAGCTCTTTAATTCTGGTATCTCTGGAAAAATGTTGGTAACAGGGGATAGAGTTTTGAAAACATTTGCGATATTTTTGGAAAAAATTATGTCCAGCTATAAAAGACCTAGTGAATAAACTTTTCTATGGGTCTTGCCTGTTTTAGTGCTCTCCAAACGTCTTCCATCTTCTGAATTAACCCCATAATTCGCTAATATTTGAGACCCTCAAATTTACGTCTCACTATACCAATCACGACGTACCCCGAAATAAGCGGAAACTTCAACAATGGGAAGAAGAGCTTTTTTAATCATTAAAATTATACGAGCAAAAATAATGAGCGGGAAGCACTTGGTAAAATGGTTACTTCTTCAAAATGGTATGGCATAGGGTCCCATTGGAGTTAATTTCATAATGAATCCGGGGCCAGAGTATTCGGAGATCTCTGCTAAACCAACCCTCCCCCCGCTTCGCTAATGCAGTGATTCTCAAAGTGGGCCATATCGTCCAGGCAACAGAGGGCGTTAGATGATGGCTAGTGGGCGGCAAAGGCAATTTTATGTGAATACTGCGAGTCCCAACTGTTCTCAACCATCTGGAGCCAGTGAGACTATGGCATCCCCAATTGGGGTATGTTGTAAGGCTGAATGTAGTGGGGAAGAGGGTGGTGGGTAAGTTTCTGGCTATTCAGATCTGGTCACCAAACACGGCCAAAGCCATATTAAGCAACCTTTCAAACCCGAATGGTGGTCTTGAGCGATAGATCATACGTCTGACACTCCTGGACACAGTGATCCCTAGATTCCTACCAATACCTGACGTAATGAACTGTTCTTGTAAGTTTTAGCATAGTATATTTTTCTCGTAAATGTTCAACAATATATAGACGAATATTACGAGTATTATTACAAACCAATTATTGAAAAAGAAAATGTTTATTTAACCTAAAAAACGTGAAACAGAACAAGACACAACATAAATATTTTATTTTATTTAATGTATTAACCGAGGATCTCTATCTAACCGGGACAACATTTTAACCACTGAGCTGAGTCATAATTAAACGAAATAAATATATTCGGGTTTAACATAGAAATGATACAAAAGGTAGTAGCCAACAAAATATAGAAAATAGCTTAGGATAATATCTTTTTTTTTAATTTAATTAAAATCAAATTTAATAATATAATTATTAAGTTCTGCAAGTATTTTTTGGTTTTTGTTATTGTTACAGCTGTTTCGGCTTTCAAGGCCATTTTCAAACTGTGGTTAAGACACCTTTTTCTGTAACAATAACAAAAACCAAAAAATACTTGCAGAACTTAATAATTATATTATTAAATTTGATTTTAATTAAATTTTAAAAAAAATAAATGGAGTTCTACGAATTAAACACAAAAACAATAAATAGGATAATATCGGTAATTCTTAATTTTATTTATGAGATTGATAAAAACGACGGAAAATAATCAGGTTTCAATAACTCAGAGGTAGTGTTGCCCCGGTAATAAAGAGGACATTTTTTTTTAAATTTTCCTTGTTTTTTTCTGCTTCACGTTTCGTTAGATATATTTATATCATCTTTTTCTTCAAGGATATAATTATTTTGATCGGTACAATCTTCAAAGTTATTCCAATAAAAATTTAATTTAATTTGTTGTATTTAATGTAAGATGTTTGGCAACATTGTCAAGAAAAGTTTTTATTGGTAAAAAAAAACAGTCAATTTTAATAGGACAAAACGGGGTGCGATGAATCTATACAGAAATATATTTTAACAACTCTGGCATACACCCTCTCCCGCACCAGACCCACAGACAAGTGGCATCTCGGTCGGTGAGGTCATTGCTTTTAATTATGCCACACTCGAATCGCACTGCTTCAAGAGGACCCGATGGCCTACATCTTCGCAACAGTAGGAACATTATCATGAAACTAGGAATTACACTTTTACACACTAATGTTGTCTGGGGCTTGAGATAAAATGGCGCAGGCTTCTTTGTCAGATATAATAATTATGATAACACAACATTTAAATAGCGCAGTTTTGTGTCATTTCACTTCAAGCACTCAAGTATAACTACCCCTTCTGTTGAATTAAAATCTGGGAGCTTGTACACAGGGTTCAGAAACTCGTAGCACAATCGGGAAACTGGTTATTCTACTGTTTAAAGCGACTGTGTGTATTCCTCCACACGTTCCGAAATGGCGTTTATATATTTCGAAGTCGGGTCACCAGGAGGGCGATTCTCGTTCTTTTAGCCTTAAGCTAAATGACAACATTCGTCAACGACTGCTATCGTTTGCGAAAGATAGCTGTCCGTCGCTTGTAACATCTTTTCTTAACTATTAAGCGATTCTCGTTCTTCTGATAGCCTTACAAGTTCGATTTTGGAGAGACCTAGTAAAAAATCTTAAAGAAGCGTGGTTTAGAGCATCTACGAAATTGTTAACAGATTATTGAAAACACAAATTGGCGAAGTATAATTATGTGACGCATGGTTTCTAACTAAAACTTAAAAAAACAATTACTTTATATTATAATTCATTTTAATAACTGTTTATTTCATTTATGAATGACATAAATAAGCCATTTATCGAAGATTCACGTTTTGTGAAAAGGTACTTACCTCGCTGGATAGTAATGACTTTGTTACAGATTCACCACTTCTAAAGTGACGTTTGCTGTCGATTCTAATGCCGCTAACTGTCACCCAATTAACTTGACAAAATTGTTTAAAATGAGGTAAGCAAATGCTGAAAAAGTGAGACAGTTATTGTATTATTATCCTTCTTCTACATCATTGTTTTTAAAACCTAAGAATAGTGTGTAACTTATTGTTATTTATGTAGAAATCCTCAATGGTATATGTAGTTTATTGTAAATTAAATCACTTTTATCTGGCTTTCGACATGTTACGTACTTTACAAACATCGCAATTATGTTATTCAATTCATTTAATAGCATCATTGTGCCACAAACAAGTCACTAATCATGTTTACAGTCAATACTTACGATAATATTAAGTTTTCTCTTGTTAAAACTACGCAAATATTGCTAATTGTCAAAACGTCACACTTAAATGATGCAAATTCTCCGCGAATGCTAGCGTTCGGCCGCCGAAAGACAGGTCTAGGGGTACCCTTCGCGTAAGGCTATAAGTTTTGGCGCGCAATCGAAAATCTAAGGATTCCATCTGTCATTGAGAGAACCGGAATCGCTTCATACGAATAAACCGAGAAAAATCGTTAATTTGAATGTAAGGACGATTTTAGTGTCGTTAAGTAGAACGAGAATCGCCCTCCAGTATAGCGGAGGTGTATAGGCAGGAATTACGTGTTTCGCTTTAAGTCGTTCGCAAGAGAAAATTTTTCCTACGATGTCTTTCAAAATGAGCCCCTGGTTTGCCGGAATGCGCATGCGTCCCAGTGTGGCGTCTAACAAAATCTTGTCGGCGTCTAAGGTTCCTATAGCGTTTATTTTTCGATCTGAACATGTCGATATATGCCGGCGTGGTCTAGTGGTATACGCTTTTGACTACAGATCCGAAGGTCGCGGGTTCGAACCCGGCGTGCGCAAATAAATTTTATTTGATTAATTTGTGTTATTTCACAATTAATTAATTTAAAATAATATATAGTATATTTGCGGCACGTTCCAGAGTGGAAGAAACTCTCAGTATCGCCCTGGTGTAAGACCACCATTCAGAATTGAAACGTTGCTTGAAATGGCTTTAGCCGTGTTTGGTGACCAGATCTGAATAGCCAGGTACTTCCCCACCTTCCTCTTCCCCATCTCCCTCCCCTCCCCAATATACCCTCAGCCTCACAACATACCCCAATTGGGGATGCCATAGTCTCACTGGCTCCAGACGGGAGCAGTTGGGACTCTTGTGCGGTATTACTGTAAAAAAAAAAAATATATATATATATTTTTTTTTAACTTTTTTCTATTTTTTTCGGCTACTAAAGGCTTAAAAAAAACTTTCGAAACTTACGCTTCGACGTTCGCTTTTTAAAATAAATCAAGCTGCTGAAAGTAAACCCTATCGACCGATTATTTTTAATTCGATCAAAAAAAATCCAACTCGATTGATACGAAAGCTCAAATAAAAAAGTTGTACCACAAAATCTTTCTAAATGTGATTAAGATTCACAATTTTCCCGATTTTACTACCAGTTTCCGGACACCGTGTGTAGTTAGATATGTGTTTGCAGCTTCTAAGCGCAGACAACATCGGGTTCGTTTAATTAGCACACTAGGATTAAACAGTATTATTAATAATAAATTGCAAAACATTAGTTATGATTTATATTAATTAACACGTAATTTTAAGTTGCAATTTTACTGAGCCTAAAAAATTAAATTTGTGATGAGAACTAAAATAAATATTAAAAAATGGTTTATCAGTGCGCAACCTAAAAGATTCCGTACGTATACAGAAATTAAAATTAATTAATTAACTTAGAAATTCCTAAATGTAATACTAGTGCTGGTCAACACCATTATAATTATCAAGATATAAAATTGTTTAATGCCCTTCCGGATAAAATTAAAACTGAAAAAAATTACAAAACTTTCAAATCACAAATCAAACAACTTTTAGATAAACCCAACGGTAATCACAAGTTTTAATTTCATTGGATACTTTTTTCAAATAATTGTTTACATTTTTTTTTTTTTTTTTTATGTGACACCTCACAAGAGTGTCCCTGCCTGTGCAGTGCACAGACAGGGGAACTATGTCACCACCCGGTTGGGCGGCGTTGTGAGGCGGAGTAAGGTAGGGGCTGTAGGAAGGGATTTGTTAATGCGGGCCTTGAAGAGGCTCGGATTATAGGAGGGAGGAAAAACAGATGCCGGTAGCTCGTTCCACATACGAGCCGACTTACACAAAAACGAGTCGTAAAAACGGCCCGTTCTCATGAAGCCAACGTCAACCGTGAACGGGTGTTCAGTTCGTGTCTGTCGAGTTTCGCGCACGTGCACCGGTGCATCAGGAATCAATGCTGCTAGCCCCTTGGAGCAGGCTCCATTGAAATACCTGTAGAACAGACACAGCATGCCTACATTGCGTCTATGCATCAGAGAAGGCAATCGGTCTGTTAACAACGGATTGTCAATCAGACGGATCGCTCTCCTTTGCACAGACTCAAGCAGGTTTATCAAGTATTTTGGGGCACCAGCCCAAAGGTGGCTCCCAAATTCAATAGTTGGGCGGACTTGAGACTTGTACAGGGTCAGCAGCTGGTCACTGTTGAAGAATCTCCTAGCCCTGTACAAGACGCCCAACTTTTTGGAGGCCTGATTTACTCGGGCTTCTATGGATCCCCGATACTTGAGCTGGTCTGATATAGTAACTCCAAGCATTTCAATGGAGTCTTTATTGGGGAGAGTGCTCCCATCAAATTGCACCAGACAGTCATTGATCTCCCTCTTTGCCGAAATCAGACACGCTTGGGTTTTTGAGACGTTGAAACTGACCAAGTTGGCCTTACCCCAGGCACGAACCATCTCTAGGTGGTGGTCAATTTTTCGCTTCAAAACTTCCCGAGCTGTTCGGACATCATAGGTGGAAGGGGGCCTGTCAAAAAGATAACCCTCGTGAACGGTGCTGTCATCAGCGTAGCAGTGAATTGGTGCGCATTCAACGAGATCGTTGATGTGCAATAAAAACAGCGTCGGAGACAGCACAGATCCTTGTGGCACCCCCGCATTGATTTGGTGCGGTGAGGAAGAAGAGCCGTCAACCACGGTTTGAATTGTTCTTCCCCTCAGAAAGTCCGCAATCCAACTATGCAGGGTTGGGTGGATCCCATACGATGGTAATTTCCCGATAAGCGCCCGGTGCCAGACTCTGTCAAAGGCTTTGGAAATATCTAACCCAACGGTTTGGGTTTCACCAAAACGTTCCATGTACCGCCCCCAAATATGCGTTACATATCCGAGTAGATCGCCACACGATCGGTTTCGACGAAATCCATATTGCCGATCGCTTAGGATATTGTTATTCTCGAGATATGTGAGCAATTTGTTGTTAACCACCCTTTCTAATACCTTCGAGAGTATGGAAGTGATGGCTATGGGGCGGTAGTTAGAAGGGTCGGAACGGTCCCCCTTTTTTGGGATTGGGTGGACGATTGCCTTTTTCCAAAGATCTGGCACCTTTCCACCTTTGAGAGAGAGCCTAAATAATTTCGCGAGCACTGGAGTCATTTCTGCAGAACACCTCTTGAGGACCAAGGCAGGTATTCCGTCCGGCCCACTGGCTTTGTCGACTTTCAGCTCGTTCAAGACTCGGAGAACCTCTCTGTTCCGGATCTTCGGTTCCTCCATTTGAAAACCGCAGTGCGGAATGGAAGGGGGAGTCTCTCCGTTATCTTGAAGAGTTGAGTTTTCCGCGAAAATTTTGCCTAATAATTCAGCTTTCTCGCGGGCCGAGTTAGCCAGCCGACCATCAGGCTTGGTCAGAGGTGGGAAAGTGGTTCTGCAGAAATTTCTTCCGATCGAGCTAGCAAGTGACCAGAAAGCACGGCTACCAGTGGGGCAGTCAGCCAGCTTTTTCGCAATTCTCTGGTCGTGATCGCTCTTAGCTCTATTTAGAACTCTCTTACAATCCCTTGCCCGTTTTCGGTATTCCGAAAGGTTATTCATGGAGCTAATCTTCCGGAGTGCATTAAAAGCCGTATTTTTGAGTCTGACAGCTTCAGCACAGCGATGGTCAAACCACGGTTTTGTGCCCGCTCCAGAGGATTTGACGGAGAAGGGAATGTAGCAATCCATTGCTGATGTGATTACTTCTTCTACCTCGCGTGCACAAATTGATGGGTCCTCGGAGCTAAAGCATACAGTACTACAAGGAAAGGCGCCGAAGAAAGACCGCATGCCGTCCCATTTTGCTGCCCTGTAGTGCCATACCTTCCTCTTTACATGTTTGTCGGGTTGACGGTTCATGGAGGATGGGACAGAGGTGGTAATCAGGCAGTGGTCAGAGGATCCTAAGGGCGCTGTCACCTCCACTCTGTACCCGAGTGGCTCACTAGTGAGAAACAAATCGAGTAGGTTGGCTCGATGTGATGGGATGTCTGGTATTCTGGTCGGAGATTCTACGAGTTGGCTTAGTCCATGGATAAGGGCAAAGGATTCCGCTGATCTACCGGCAGAGTTTGTTGGGCCTGAGAACTTCAGCCATTGTTCATTATGAACATTGAAGTCCCCCAGGATTACAAACTCGGCCGATGGGTAACGGGGCAAGAGAATATCTACAGTGTCACTCAAGTATTTAAACAACTCAACAGTGTCTGATTCGGCAAGGTTTGGTGAGCGATATAGGCACGCATAAATTCTCATCATACCGGTGAGATCCACACGTACCCATAACACTTCGTGTTTTGCGCTCTCGATATTTGCGAGACGAGCGCAGCTGATGTCAGCACGGCTGTAAAGGCAGACACCTCCTTTGGGCCTGAAAAGGCTTTCCAGATGATATCCTGGGCAGTTCAGATAGGAGGTATCTGGGGGCTCGGCAATCTGTGTTTCCGTAAGGAAGAGGAGATGGGGATTTTGTGAGAGAAGGTGGTGGTGGATGGGAGTTAGGTTGGTGTGCAGACCGCGAATGTTAGCGAAATTCACCTTCATCCTCGGTCCAAACTGAGGACTCCTACTGTTCGCTGTCGCTGAGTTTATATTAATTTGTTGTGAGTTCATAGTTTTTAAGTTTGTTTTATTTGTTTGTGGGATTTAGGATGGGTTGGGAAGGATTAGGTTAAAAAGGTTGGGTGGGGAGTTGGAGAGTGGAGCAACTGGATACACAAAATGTAAGGTATGTTCTTCTGACTGCGGTTCTAGGCAATGGGCAGGAGAGTCCGGCTGTGGAGGTCGCCCAGTGCGCCCCAAACGCTAGATGCTGGGTCCTCACCGGTCACGAACCGGCACAACATCAGCGGCAGGGTTTTTTCGCTGGCTGATGGGGCAGCCCACCCTTGGTCGTGAGCCCAAGGGTCGGGCCCCTGTACTATCCAACGGCCCGGACAGCGATAACCGGTTTACTGGATCTCCCTCAACCGGCCTCTCCCAGCCCGGCCCGCCCCGCAGTGAGTAGGCCGACCCATTCATCAGTGTGATCCAGAACGCACAACCCTCCATGAGCCCGGGCACCCCTGCTAAGTCACCAAACGTAGCGAACCACTTCAGGTGACCTGTGGCAGAGGTGTTGGTAACCCAGAGTATGGTTCCCGGGGCGGCGGTACCCATTGACCACCTTCCAAATTAAATATAATTAAATATAACATGAACTCATTTGTAATTTTTATTAATTAAATTTTCCTAAATTCACGTTATGAATTTAGGAAAATTGATTAATGATTAATAAAAAAATATATACATAAACAAAATTTAATATTTAAAAAAAAAATACATATCCTCTAAAGTTATATTATCCGCTTCCTAATATGTGCTAATATGCGTTTATTGTTGTTGCATTTTATTAAGTACCCATTTCATACAAGATTGCCAGTTCGGTCTTTGAACAATTTACTACCAGTACTGTACCTACCTACTATTATTTCGTACCTAATAAGTACATTTTTATTTTTATATCTTATTTTTTCTAAGTTTAATAACTATTATATTATTTAAGTTATATTTTTTTTATTTTTTAGTTTGTAATTAAATTTCTTATTTTCTTAATTGTATAGTGTTATCAAATTTATCATCTAGTTTTATAGCTATTTGTTAATTTTTAGCTACATCAACTAGTGAAATTTTACAACCTATAAACCATAATGACTCACAACACTCCCCAACTCAAACACGAGAAATAATTTCTCAATTGAGTTGGGCAATTTTTTGTTAAAAATTTCTAATTTTTTCGCAATCAGCCTCGAAATATCTACATTTGTAAATTATTGTAATGTGTTTAAATAATCAATAAAAAAAAATTAAGAACGTTATAAACTATGTCAAATGATACACGAACGGACATGTTTTACTGCGATGTAGGTGACGTCAACAAGCACACCAATAAAACCAACGATTAAATGTAGCCCAAATCATTGCAATATATAATTGAAGTAATTCTGTATTTATGCCTTCAGTTCTACACTATATGAATGTTAAAAAATCATTATATTTCTGTTATATCTCTGCCTTTACTTACAGATTTAGTGTGTTGGGAACTCTTGATAAAGTAAAAGGTTCTTTACAATAATTGCATGTATTTACGTTACAATAAATAAGTCTGAATTTAGCTAGACTGTTCATTACCCGAGGGTTGGTAATTCTCTGTTTCTAGAAGCTTAAAGTCTGACAAGTATACCCCACAGGCAATTGCTACACTCTAGCGACATCTGTCGGACTCTGGAGTAAGCTTTCTGACTAGTGCCATCTATCGCTTGAATACCCAACTTACTACCATACATCACATATGAATGGATCTGAGAGAGACTGGCTGAGGGAAACTTTTTGACTTCTCCAGCCAGACTCTGTGACCACCATGTTAACGAACTCTCCTATTTTGTTGCAGAAAACTACGGTCAATCAGGCATCCAGGCATTCCGTGAGCTGGCGGAGCGCGCCAACGTGTGCATTGCCAAGGAAGACTCGGTGCTTAGCAACGCGGCCGACGAGGATTTCGAGGAAGTGGTGAAGAACCTACGGACAGACCGCAGCGCACGTGTGGTGGTGTGCTTCTGCGAGGGGATGACTGTGCGGGGCCTTCTGGCGGCCGAGAAGAGGCTCAACCTGTCGGATAGGCTGCTGATTGTTGGCAGGTAAGAGGGTAGACGACTTTTGGAGGTTGTAAATATATCAATATTTCTTGGCATCTGAGTTAAGTAGCATATAAAGAAACAGTATAATTTTTTTTCATACTTATAACACGTTAAAAAACAGTAACAAAAGTTTTTTTTAATTTTCGTAGAATGCTGTTCTACGTTTATATTTATTTTATTTGTTTTATTTATTTTATTTATTTTATGTAGAAACAGGTGGAAATTGATAGGACAATAATATTCACATATTGATGAACTAGAAAAGGGTGTTGAAGTTTTATTTATTTTATTTGTTTTATTTATACTATTTATTTTATGTAGAAACAGGTGGAAATTGATAGGACAATAATATTCACATATTGATGAACTAGAAAAGATGAGTTTCTTGAAAAGGGTGTTGAAGTTTTATTTATTTAATTTTTTTTATATTTTTTTTTATTTATTTTATTATACATTACTTTATCAACTCAGCTTCTAAATAGAGATCTTCAAACATAACATATATTTGTTATCATGCGTAATGACCGACTTATATGCTATTTTGGGCTAACATGTCCGTTCTGTTGTTTAATTAAGTTTATGTATTTTTGCTAATATTGGGCTCTAACAGCAGTATCGTATTTCATGTAATAGTTAGGATCTTTCAATGCAGTTTGACATCGACATCATTGGCTCATACATTTTTTTATCTTTAGTTTTCTGCTAACTCCTTCATTGTCCTCACAGATATTTATGTTATGAAAAGAAATGTTTACATTTCAATCAAACGTTTCCTATCGAATCTGAATGGATTGGAAAATGGCATTATGGGTGAGGACTGTCACAATTCAATTACCTTTAGGTACTGGTTTAAATTATTTAAAATGTAAGTACTTTGAACAGGAAACTTCAGAAGCCGTAATGTCCTCGGATATGAAAACCAAAATGTCCAATTACCGGGCGGAAGATCTAGCAAATCGAATTATTTTAATGGTGCATTTTAAAAGGAGAAAAATCTGGAAAGTATCACCATCAATCAAAAAATCATTGGTTTTATTTTAGCGGTATTTGAATTTCAACGGTCATCTGTTTTTATTTTGGCATATTAATGCTTCGCGAGAGTCCCAACTGTACGGTGGGACCATGGCATCCCGAAATGCGCAAAAAAGAAGGATACGATGGCCTCCGTTGTCGATGGGCAAGGTGCTCGACTAGCAAGCTGGAGGTCACGGCCACAAATCCCGACGTGCGCAAGTAAATTTCATATGATTATTTGTGTTTTTTCACAACGAGGAACTGCAGTCCATTTAAAAATATATATTAATAATGACCTTATAACTTCAATACCGGCGTATTTTTTTATTGTTGTAATTATTATTAATAATAAAAATAATTTTTAAAGTTTTAATTTTTCGGGTTCCCAAAAAACGCATCAAATCTGTCGAGGTGACCCGTGACGTCACCAGTCACCCGTCTCAAAGAGCCTACGTCCTTTTTTTCAACCGGAACTGTATTTTGTATGGGAGTCAAACGTATTTTATTCTTAAGATCATCCTCTTTTAATATCCAAGAACACTAGGCAAAATGTCATCACTAATGTTATTGTATTGAATCAAAGTGCAAAAAAGGATCCATGAACGCACTTGATAAACCATTTACAGGTGTTTACAAACCTGCATAAAATATGTTCTTCGGTTCAAATATGAATGTGAACCAGAGTTGCCAATGCATTTGTTCTGAAATACCCACAAGAAATGAAAAGATTTTCAAATTCTCAATAAAAAAATTACCTCAAGTTCCTTCACCTCCAAAATGGAATAAAATTCTATTGAAATAAGCGTTGTTTTTTCATTATCTATTCATTTTCGGATTTTCTCTTTCGCACAGGCTTTAAAAATTTATTAATTGTAAATTTGCTGCGAACAAAATCGAATTATAATGCGTTCTCACAATTATTGTTAATATTATTTTTCAATAAGGTTGAACAATCAAGAAATGCTTAGAATCTCCAAAATTTTTCCCACAAAAAGGTTCTTCTCGCTAAAAACCAAATTCTCGAAAATCTTAGATATTCCCCGCAATTTAAGGAATAATCCAAGAAGTGGCAACCTTCATGTGGATATTTTAAACCATACTAACGTAGATTGGCTGTAATTAAACAGCCGTTACATATATTTTTTTTGAAGTAACGATTTATAAATTCTTCTTATAATTTTTATATCTACGAATCGATATTTGTAACGGAAGTCGGGCTTGTTATTTAAACCGTTACAATTTAAAATAATATATAGTATATTTGCAGCACGTTCCAGAGTGCAAGATACTCCCAGGATCGCCCTGATGTAAGACCACGATTCAAAATTGAAACATTGCGTGAAATGGCTTTATCCATGTTTGGTGATCACATCTGAATGGCCAGGTACTTCTCCATATTCCTCTTAACCAACCTCTTCCCCTCTCCACTACATTCAGCCTCGCTACATACCCCAATTGGGGATGGCGTTACCTCACTGGCTCCAGACAGTTGGGAACAATTGGGACTCTTTTGCGGTTTCACTTTTTTTAATATGAGGAAGACTATTGTGGGGAGTAACTTGCTGATCAGATTCACCAAATACGTGAACATCGATTTCCAGCAATGTTTCGATTCTAGATAGTGGACATTCAACGGGGCGATACTGAAAGTATCTACCTCTCTAGAACACGCCGCGAATTTACTAAAAATAAATAACAAACCTGATAAGACATTTCGTAAAATTGATTATTTTCTACGAAAATACAGTTTTCTTCGATCTTAAAATAATGCATTTTATTGTGTCCTAGAACACCCTTTGTTTTTAGTTTTATACACCGTATAATTAAATGTTATTATGCGGTAATAATCAGTCTTAATTAAAGGCATAACTTAAGGTTTCCAGTTTTATTGAGATGTTTAAATGGTGTAATAGAGTAATGTCCTTTAGATGTAGTTATCTGGTTGAACGTCTGAACTAAAATGCTCCAAGGATTTCTTAATGTAGCAAGAAATTTGAAATGAAGTGTCAGTTTGATTGCGGGAAATTTATCTCCCCTTGGGAACAATGCGGAGACTGAATAGGTCGAAAAGAGGTTTTATAATAAAAGGAAAAAATGTGCCTACTAGAGTTTTACGGGTCTATTTATGTTTGTTATTCTTCTTCTACTTCTTTTAATGGAGCGCCTTCCCAGTAAGAGGTTGGATAGTAACAAACTGGAATATACCAGTGCTATGTAGAATCCGCACCTAAATAGAAAAATATGTTGGAACAAATCCAAAAAAAATCCTCAGTTTTTTTTTTTATAGTGAATACCTCACAAGAGTCCCAACTGCTCCCGTCTGGAGCCAGTGAGACTATGGCATCCCCAATTGGGGGATGTTGTGAGGCTGAAGGTAAGTGGGGAAGGGAAAGAGGAAGGTGGGGAAGTACCTGGCTATTCAGATCTAGTCACTAAACACGGCTAAAGCCATTTGGAGCAACGTTTCAATTCTGAATGGTGGTCTTACACCAGGGCGATACTGATATATCTATATACGGATGCATGGAACTTATCCAAAGTTCACGCACCACATTGACTTAAATGAGGCAAATAATAGATTTGGTCTAGAAAAATACTTAGTTTTTAAAGAGTAAATAACTCTCTTGATAGCCCTTTCCTTTTGGAATCAGTGGCGGCTCGTTACTGTTGGGTGTACTAGAGTGCTAATATAATTAAAAATGGCATTTCTGATGTTGTTGTAGCTGAAAACGATTTATTTTTTTCTAATTATCGATTTTTTTATGACGATTTTCAGGAATTTTCAGTTTAGCCGTACGCCGCACGGATTTCCTGAAAATCTTCATACAAAAAATCAATTTTTCGAAAAAAAGTAAAAATCTTTTTCAGCTACAACAACATCAATAACGCCATGTTTTGTAATATTAGCACTCTAGTAACCCAAAAGTAACGAGCCGCCACTGCTTGGAATGCTATAACTTTTACGATATACGTGCTTGAAAACTTTAGCCGTAGTCGTCACTACCACTTGTTCAAGATATCGCAGAGCAGAACATATGTTTTGGTACAGTACAGCATGACACGAGGAATGGTGATATTTAATAAAATTTATAAAACAGTTCATATATTTAATTACTCTTCAAATATGTAGGTATACCTACATCAAATTTATTTTATATATTTACTGCATATCACTATAAATAAATCATGTTTTTTCTCATAAAAATCAACCTCACTAGGACTAAGCCTTTATGTAGGTAAAATAAACGGTGACTAACATATGGCATATGGTCCTTCGGGACGGATTTATTTGTTCCATATCTTTCGAAATGGTTAAAATAAGACATTTTTACTGTAAATGAATGATTAACCTATTATTTGCCCGCGTTTCCGTATGGATACGTTAAAAAATCATTTATTAGAATATACATACATATAGCTATTTTGGGGAAACTATGTATCGTAGATTATATGCTGTTTTTATAAATATTTAAACACGTCATCGGGAAAGACGGTCCTCCATCGATCTACCCCTGTATTAGCAGTTGAGTGTTCTTGGATTATTTGTGAGTGTGTTTGTTGTTGAGTTTTTGTTGTGCTGGACGAGGTTAGATAAAATGGCGTAGTGTTTTTTTGCTATATTACGTCCTCATATATATTATGTCCTTATACGTACGTTAAAAAAGCTATTTATCTTGTCTTATGTAAAAGCGATAAATAAAATAAAAAACTATCGTTGTTCGTGCTCTTAAATGAACTTACATCTCTTTATAGTTCAATTCAATGTGCTAATATTTAAGTAACAAGTATCGTATATTAATATAATGTAAATTGGTTATTGGAATGTAATTCTGTCATAATAAAATTGATGTTTAGACACATCTTATTTATCTATAAGATGTGTCTAAACATCAATTACTTACAAAATTTTGTCTAATATTGTATTTTAAATGTACTCGAATGGATTTGGTTTGATTTATATTGCTGAGGGATATAAACCGTTTTTTTCTATATCACGAAACACCCACATAATTTAGTATGCATTCAGTCATCCAGCAACTAATTAAAACGACCCCTACCTTTGGCGCAGCCGCATCATCCCTAAGAAGTATCCTGTAATTATGTTATATCACACCCATTCGCAATGGAAGGTAGAAGAAATCCAACCACCGCAGTTATTCGTTCAATTAGATTTTTATATCGGAACCAAGTTCTTTTATCGACCCGATCGAAGGTAAGACTGAAGCCGAATAGAAATTAATTGCTTTCTAATAGGGTGGGAAAAGGTACTGTTCGATTCGATGAAAACGTTCAAATTAATATTAATTGAGTATTATGCAATAATTAATTGTTATTCAACTGGAAATCAATCTTAATTGAAATGGGTACATTTGAGATTTATGTTTATATTCTGTTGGGGTTTTTTTAACAATATACACATTTTTAACTAAATTTGCTTTGGTATCTGTTTCTGAGTCCTACGTAAGCAAGAACTCAATACATAAATAAATAAAAACGGTACAACTAAGCAAATATTTATTCAAACTACAGAATTAAACTATACCTATCACACAAAATGCAGTTAGGTACCACAAAATATAATAAATGAATATATTTATTTTTTCAGTAATTGCAATTGTGGCTTTATTTTAAATTAAGGCGATGCACTACGTCGTATAATATTTTAAATTGAGCCGCTATCAATAACAACCCTTACGTAGATGGCGATAAGGTTTAAATTCCCGCTTAACACCATCCGCCTGTTTTGATTTTTGCAAAAAAAAACATGGCCTAAAAGTGCCTTTTATTTTATTTAGTGGAAGTTCAGGCAAAAATATTTTTTTTTTATCATTTTATAAATAACTTAATTTGCCACATTATACAATAAAATCATAAGCGAAAATGGGTTCGTAAGTTTTTTCATTTTTTCTGGGCTTATAAAAAGCCTTATCTAAAAAATACTCGATTATTTCAAAGGCCAAGATGTATTCTACACGAAATATTTATTTAAAGCATCTGAAACATTTCTAGGCGACCAAATTTTCAAACCAAAAACACATGATTTTGAATTACTATGTATGGCATCATCGCTTTATTGAATTCCCCTTTCATAAGCGGTGCTACATTTTTAACCAACTTTGTTTGCATCACTATTTTTGATAAAAATTATCAACATGTTTCAAAACCAAAATTTCTTTCATTATACTGAAAATAAAGACATTATACTGACAAATAAAGATAAATAATGACCTTAAACAAAAATATAACAATAAGCTGTGGGAGAAGGTAATAAATTAGTTATTATTGTGAAAATAAATTATATTAATTAAATGAATAATGATTATTGTGTAACAACTTTTTTAATGTTAAACTTATGTTGAAGGTTTATATCCATCAATGTAATATATCATTGAAGAAGTTGATAATACTAATAAATCTAAACTAAACATGAAACAGAACAAGACACATAAAAATAAAAAGATAATTAGTCTCAACCAGTAATCGAACCCAGGATTTCTTGTTTTGCTGGGACAAGCGTCTTAAAGCACTCGACCGTTGATGATTAGATTTCGCTGCTTTATTTGTAAATAATTATATTATTCATTTTTTAACTTGGATTTATTAACTTTCTTATAAAAAATATGAGTAAAATGCTTACGTTTCGTGAGTAATATTGCGAAATATCACCGTAAGTATGCTTAGGAGAGCTAGAAGTACTCAAAATTACTCGAATCCGATCGATAATTGCAATTAGAAAAAATGTAAGTTGATCCATTTTTTTATGATTTCATTAAAAAATATATATTTAAGAAATAATATGTTTATTTGTAATTATGAAAATTAAAAAAATTTTGAATACGTTCAATAATAATCCAATTATTTGGATATTATTACAAATAGAAAATACCCCGACCTTACAACATAACATGCCAAAGGCCTTAAGGGTTAAGAGTTTACAATAACCTAACTTTTAAAAACATTATTGATGCATGAAAATATTTACTTCAGCCTTTAGCAATTATTCCATTAAAAAAGAAAATGAACTACAAATTTCCTAACCAAAACATTGACTAAAACAGCCATTAGCATTGAAGGAAGCCAGTGTTGTCACTTAACGGGGCCAAATTAATTATTCTCGAAAGGTTCAGCCAGTCCGCCATAGAAACGCAGCTGCAAAGAAAACGGATTATCTCGTTAGCCGGATTAGCATTTAGAACGAATCTATGGAATTATGAAATAGGTCCAGATTTTATATTGTTTTAATTTTTGCAGCATTGTTTTTCTGCGCTGGCAATACAGAGGAGCCGTCGAGGTGTGATGTGAACTAGGGGAGGAATTTTTACATCATTAAGCTTTTTTATATTAGATTGTAGCTACTTTTAGGATGGGTTGTTTCATACAAGATTGATTGCTGACAATTTGTTTAAGCCCCTCAACACAACCCATAAAACATTAATTAGGATTATGTTCAAAAAACCATATATGTATCCAACGGAAAATCTCCTAATTACAAATAATATACTAGATATTAGAAAACTATTCATTAAAAAGATCATTCAAATAAACTGCATAAAATCCTCAACATGCCACGTAACTCACCCACATAACACAAGGGCAAAATCACAGAATCAACTTCTAGTGCCAAAAATTAATTCAACCTTTGCCAAAAAGCACGAATCCTTCCTAGCACCTTACATATTCAACACCTTCCTAAAAGAAACCACTTACTGCAACACTCATAAATACCCAAACAGTTTACTAAAACATTTCAACACATGGTTACTACACAAAAAAGGGCATGCATCAGCAAGTTACTAGCAATCCCTTCTTAGTCTAATTTTCATTCCTTATACATGTGTTATTTACATTTATAGGGATTTACTCTTTCTTATTAAAACTGCTTATGTTTTACGCATGCCTAGTTTATCAATACCTAATACTGTTGTTAACTATTTTTTATATGTTATTATCATGAGATTTTGACGCTACCATTTTGTAAATTTAAAGTTCCTACGCAATTCCTGTTATTATGTTACTATGTATGTATGTAACTATATATGGAATGCTCCATGTATATATTGATACTTTTCCTCTTGAAACGGGATTGGATGAACGAATGAATTGACAAATTTTATAACAAAATAACAGTACATCACGAATACGTTATGAGGAAGTAGGAACACGTGTTCTTAAAAATAATAACAATTTCGCATCTTACTCGTTTATTTGTTCGGACAAGGCCACCTGCGTTAAACACGTTTTCAGATATATTCTGAATGACTACTCCATTAATGGAGGACTGAACGCAGTTGGCACCTACAAAAAAAATGTCCTAAGAAGCGAAGCTAGCAGACCACAATAGACTGCTGGTACCTACCCTGATGTAGGGAAATGAGGCATGGAACTGGCAGAGAAAAGATGAAAATAGACGGAATGCCGTATAAATGAGATCCCTGAGGCGTATATGTAGTAAAACCATGTATGGTCGTGTGAGAAATGGGGAGATCCGCAAAGATTGCATGACTGATGAAGCCTAGTTAGTAAGATTAAGAAAGGGACGCTTAGATGGTTAGGCGAAGAAAGGAGTGGTAGGATCATATATGACACAAATGTGAATGGAATTTGGGGACGCCCGAGGAAGACAGGAAGACACGTTCAAGTGAATCAGATACTTGAGTCGGGCCATGTCAAGAGTCAGAATAATAGAAGAGTATGTATGAATGTGAATGAAGCAAGAAGTTTGTGCCAAGACCGAGTTGTTTGGCGGTCTGTTCTCTCTGCCTACCCCTGCGGAGAAACGGCGTTATGGTTACTTAGTTAGTTAGTTTTTTAGACTAATATTTTATTAGGAAATACAGCCACATTTTAACAGTTTAGTGATAAAAATCCGTATTCATTTTTCTCCGCGTGGAGACGACTTATTTAACTTTATGAATTTAGTTACCCGTACCCAATTTTTGTTTTTTAAGGTATACTGTAATTTTTGTTTTTAAGGCATATTATAATTTTCGTAAAAAACGATTTACATTGAAAGTCAATCACGATAATTAATTATCTTATTTTGTGAGCCACTAGATAAAATCTTTTCTTCGTCATTTATTGATTGGGTACATCGCTTACCTACTAATAATAACAAGTTTGTCACTATTGTTTTATGGTGTAAATTTGCCATTAGTAATAGTTAATATCTAATATCATAATGAGCATTTTTATTATTGTAAGAATTCAAAATAAATCTAATGAGTGTAGAAAAAAATTATTGGGTTAACGTATAATAATTATTCCCCAGTAAAAAATAGGTCACATTCTTGCGCAAAAATAGAGCGAAAAATCCAATAAAATTATTATTTCCGCGGCCGCAAATCAAGTGTTCCCCGCTATCGAGTACCGGGCCCGTTGGACCGTGGCGAGCAAGTCCTCGTGGTGGAATCTTGTTATTAATATGTTCGGTGAAATATAAAGGTTACATGTCTGTTCAAGTAGCCTAATGCTCGGTCGACTATAACCGATGTCAAGTGTTCAAAAAAAAATGTATGACGTAATGATAAATTGTGGCTTTTTGGGTGAAAATCTTATATTTTTCATGAATTTAAGTATATTTTCTTTGGCAGAAAATTTTATGAAAACAAAACAATTTTGAAACAAAATGATTTTCGGAATTTTGTAAACCCATCTTGAAGACACCCTCATTTTTTGCAAACGTCTTTATCACATACAAAATATGCAACCATAAAGGGCACCTACATTCCCAGTAATTAATTTGTCGTTCATAAAATTACCAGACGTGAGTTTGTGCACCAGACGAAACAGGAGCTCTCGCCTGGTGTGTTGGTGACGAATCAAGATCGTACGAGAAGTAATTTTTCAAAATGAAGAGCAATGTGAATCCGAAGTAATCAGAATATCTTTTAGCAAGGCGAGGCAAATTTCTACCTGGAAAGGTTAGACAATCACCAACCATTCCATAAAAGATCGTATTTTTATATCCTATTCAAACATTTTGATGAAATCAGGATTTGGTTAATGGCCATACTGCTTTGTACATGCAGCATTCATGTGAAAAGGTTCTGGCCTGAACCGAGGCCAATTCAATGTCTTTAATATTGGATCAAAGATCGCCAAGATTGTTCGTTAAAGCCTGGAGTAATAACTGTTGTACCACCAAATGTGTCATTAGAGAAGGAACCAGAAGTGTCGACCCCGTTTGCTACTTGTGTTAGTAAATTGAGCCCTGATTCAGGTTACGTCGTAGGATGTTTTTTATATCTTTCATCTAATATAGCATCTAATCTTCAGCCTGGCAACTGCAGCCCATACTCAGAGAACTCAGTAGGTTCGTAACTTGCGTCAGTTACATCAAATTCTTTCTTTCATCCACAACCACGATGCACGCACAAGTTGCATTTATTCTTCTGACCCAACTTTCGTTGCCTTCCACTTTATTATGTCTCCAAAATAGGTCATCCTTTTCTGTATCTTTATGTAAATGTTTTTATTATTATTGCACGACAGATCAATCATCTATTTACAAGATTTTTTATTTTAACAATTTCATAACATTTAAAAAGCAGGTGTGTAAAAAAGAGAGAAGTCATTAAATTTATCTGCTGTTTTAAAAATTTAATTCAATGGCATCATCCTGCTGTAATGCCATAGCATTGCGCTAGACCAGGAGTCGGAGAACCGCGGCTCTTTGCATAGGCGTTTGCGACTCTTCAGACATCTATTCCAATTTCACCTCCACACAACCATTCTTATAAGATGGATTCACCGAACGAACTGACCAGAAAATCATCAGTATTTCCAAATAATCCAGAGCTAGATTCAGCTATAAATCCAGGTCGTCACCTCCAAAAAAATGGTTTAGATTCTTCGCTCTTTTTTCAGATATTCTAGCTTTTCATTTTTTATAGAACTCATTCATGAGATGATAATAAATTTATTGTTTTTTCTCAGATAGTCACCACAGGATTATTGTTCCCCCGTCTCCCCAGGATTGTAGGGCTCTCTGACAAACTTGGCTCTTCTCACTTAAAAGTCTGCCGACCCCTGCGCTAAACCATCGTGAGCAAGTCATGGTGACGACTATTCTGTATTTCATTACCTACGCTTACAACAGCCGAGCAATCTTTTACTAGTTCCTTCTTCTTTATAACTAGTCATGTGGCTTTGCAGCGCATACACATCAGGTATCAATTTTTTATTGCATTCAGTTTACTTTAATCACTCTTTTGCTAATTCCATGCTCCACTGTCAACAACAGAAACATTATCTACCACTTCATCCTGGACTATCAGTCACGCTTTCTTTGACAAATTCATATTTGTTACAACGCCATCTACTTCCTAGTCTTCTTGCTTTTTTTTGTTGAGCATTTTCTTCGTCCATTTACTGCACGGCTCTTAACCATATAAAGATCGTTCGTTATTTTATTTCTTGCGTCAGTTTTTTTCTTAAATCCATTATTCGTTCAATGCCTAAAGAAAATACATAAAATCTCGACTGGTAAAAAAACTCTGGCCTTGAGTATTAGTAAACATCTTTGAAAGTAGGTACTGGAGACTGTAAAAGTTTTCAACTTTATTTATTAAGCGTTTACCATAAATAAGCAAACAATATTAAGCATTTTCTCGGACAAATTTCTTGTCGTCAAGATAAAGCGAGTGAGTTTATTGCCCATGACCGGCCATAGAAATCGCTGAAAAAACGCAGAAACATTCTTTCAGTGTTTATTTTGAACTTCGTATTCGACTTCTCTTTTATAAAGACTTTTGGTTTCTGTGTTCAGTGAGACTTTAATTTTCATATCTTTTTTCAAAGTTTTATGTTTCCTAAATTGTAGTTTGTCTTTTAATTTAATGATGATGTAACTATTAAATCAATCAGTGTTGATGATGTTTAGATAGTTGAATACACATTTCTGTTCAAAAATAAGAAAAGATAAAAACTAATTAAATAGTAATTAAATGATAATGAAACAGTAATAAAAGGGTTATTAAATAGTGATGAAATGATAATGAAACAGTAATGAAAGGGTAATTAAATCGTAATGAAATAATAATGAAACAGTAATGAAAGGGTAATTAAATAGTAATGAAGTATAATCAAACAGTAATGAAAGGGTAATTAAATAGTATCTAATGAAATAGTAATGAAAGGGTAATTAAATAGTAATGAAATAATAATGAAACAGTAATGAAAGGGTAATTAAATAGTAATGAAATGTTAATGAAACAGTAATGAAAGGGTAATTAAATAGTAATGAAATGTTAATGAAACAGTAATGAAAGGGTAATAAAATAGTAATGAAATGATAATGAAATAGTAATTAAATAGTAATGAAATTATAATGAAACAGTAATGAAAGGGTAATTAAATAGTAATGAAATATAATGAAACAGTAATGAAAGGGTAATTAAATAGTAATGAAATATAATGAAACAGTAATGAAGGGGTAATTAAATAGTAATGAAATGCTAAAGGAGACAAATTACCAAAGCCTGGAGACCAGGCGTAATTCCGGACTCATGGTATTTGAATTAAAGTTACTAAAAAACCTTATCGATTGTCCATATCTCCTGTCATGCTGTGGCTTATTCGTTCCTGATAAATACTGTCGAAATCGTAGCCACGACCTATTCTGCATACCGCAGGGTCGGACAGATGTCATTGCCCAACATAGCATGACAAGAGGTATGACCTTGCTAAATGCCCTACCAGCGGATATAGATGTGTTTAATATCACTATACCATGTTTAAAAAAATATATGTACATGTATTGTTAGTTTTAATAAAATTGTACCATAATTGGACTTACCTGTCTGTCGTACAGTAAAAAAATAAAAATAATAATAATGAAATAGTAATGAAAGCGTAATTAAATAGTAATGAAATTTTAATGAAACAGTAATGAAAGGGTAATTAAATAGTAATGAAATGATAATGAAAGGGAAATTAAATAGTAATGAAATGATAACGAAACATAATTAAATAGTATTGAAAATGAAATAAAATAGTAATGAAGCTGTATTGACAGATTATGAAAGAGTTATCAAAGAATATTGGAAGATAGGGAAATAATAATAAAAATGAAAGCGAAATGAACAGGTTATGATGATACAGTATTGAAAGACAGCGTTATAATGTCCACCACTAGGGCAGACGTGGAAAAACATTGTACAGTATGAACACTGTCCACAACCCAAAACTTCAGCCCCTACATTCCGAATTTCTACCGATTTACAACTTATTTCTCCGAAGAAGTTCCTAGTAAAATTTATATTGTTTTGAAATGTTGTTATAATGAATAATGTTGTTTAACGTGTTATAGGTATGAAAACATTCACATTTTAAATTTGCATTTAAAGATAAAATGTGAATGTTTTCATACCTATAACACGTTAAACAACATTATTCATTTGAAATGTTGTTTTAATGAATAATGTTGTTTAACGTGTTATAGTTATGAAAACATTCACATTTTATCTTTAAATGCAAAATAGGAATTTGTCCAGATTTTTTCTGTATTTTTTAAGCGAGTCGTGTTTTATTAAATATTTTCGAATTATCGTTTTTTTTTATTAGCGCGCTCCCTCTAACATTCGCATTAACATATCTCCCTTTTAAACCATCTTCTTCTTCGTTTTAAACCACGAAGCACTAAGCACCGTAATACTTTCGGTTATGAGAATGAATAATTAATGAATAACGAAATAGTAGCGAAAGATTATTGAAAGAATGACATGGATAATGACACCTTCTCTGGGATCTGACGTGCTGAGGATTTCAATTACATATTATTAAAATTTATCAGTATTGATAATATGAAGTAATTATAAATATATTAGTGTTTTTCTGAATAACTGAAGTAACAACATTCTAACAAAAATAGAGTAACGAAAGAACAATGACATCATAATGTAAGAATGTGGAGAGTAAAGCAAGAGTGAGGAAGAATGTACATATTTATATAATTGATAGAAAGAATTCCTACCTTTTTGTGTGTTGACAGTGACGGCTGGGCTGACCGAGGAGACGTGGTGCAGGACTACGAGCAGCAGGCGCAGGGCAGCATCAGCATCAGGATCCACTCTCCCTACGTGAAGAACTTTGACGACTACTACCTGGGCCTCAGGCCGCACTCCAACCCCAGGAACCCCTGGTTTCGCGAGTTCTGGCAGTCCAGGTTCTCCTGCAGGATGACGGATGAACCAAGCAACGCGAGCACCACTAGATCGGATGTGCAGGAATGTACAGGTTAGTTGATATGTTACAGTAAACTCACTAATTTGCAGTTGTAATGTATTATACTGCTGAAATGAAAATCCCTTACAATAGACATGAAATATTTTATGCATATGAAGGCATGTTACTGCTGAAATAGAGTTCGTAGTTACCTATAGAAATTTAATATGAATTCAATTCGTTATTGCAACATTCTCTCAAATGCATCTGGCCAAACGTTTGTATTCAAATTCTCAAGAGGGTAGGTACTGCAGACAAAGGTTCAAAGGAATTCATTTAGCATTTATAACTTATGAACTTCACGTCTACAACCACACCATAAAATAATTAATGTTTCATGTAATTTAGGAGATGGTGTCGGGTAACCTAACCTTACGCATTTTTACGTGTCATATAATCTTTTATTTCTGATATTTGTAACTAAAGAGTCCAGATTTATTTTAGTTCAAGTTACATACATAGCAGCCTATTAAAACGTGCGGTGAGAAACTGAAGATAATGTTGTTAGTTCTTATTCGAAGTATGATACAGTTACATATGACCGAAGGAGATAGGGTCCCATTAGCTCAGTTGGTAGAGCAGCGCCCGGAAAGACGAGGGTACTAAGTCCTAGATGCGGCCGTATCTTTTTCTGATTTTTCTGTTTCAAATCAAAACAATCCCTTTTATTGTCTTCAATAATTATTTAAAAAAAAAAAACAGTTATATTGTCAATCTTATACTGTTTATCCGTGAAAAGTTTATAATTGGAAAAATTAACTATTTTAATTTTTTAGGTATGTTAAGTTTTGAAATTTGCAGTCAATTTTTCCAAAGGTAAATTAATAGATTTTCTCAGCAATCGCACATTCCCCTATGGTGTCTAATTTAATGAATATAAATCACATTTCATTCACTATTTTCATATTATAAAAAAATGTTTTTTTATCCGTATGAGTTCAGGGCAAATGGGATACATATCAACTGAAATTAAATTTCTTAAGTGGCCCTTGGGACGGGTTGTTGAAATTCAAGTTCTGTTATTATTTCAATGGGCCAGTAGTTTTAAAAAAATAAATAAATACAGAACTTTAACGGAAATTTAAATTTGGTGAATTGCTCAATTTTAACTTAATGCCCATTCATTAAAATCTAGAAAGCTTTGTTGCATAATGACAGACCATTAATCTCTCTAAGTTCCTATAACATTTTTAAAGAAACCTAATTAAATACTATCATTTTGACCGGCAAATTTCACACAGGCACTTAAATCGGCAGATAAAACGTAACATTCAATCTGGAAATCTTTACGTTTACTTCTCATCTTCTCCCTTTACTCTCGAGTAAATTATTTGGTCCTGTATGGAGATAATGCTATCTAGTGAGCGTCAGAGACGGTTAACAATCTGTAACAAAGCCGCGGATGATACGGTTCATAATGGGAGTGAGCAGAATCATTCCCATTATGGCGCCGGTTGGGGGAGGGGAATAATGTCCTGAAATGGGGAATATCAGATCCATTGTCAAGGCGAAGGTTGCACTGTTCACCCCACAAAGTGGGGTGCTCTATTATTGTATGGAACGTGAGCGTCTCTGGTGGCGTCAATTGGACAATCTCGTGATGATTTTTGGCAGAATGTTTGGATGTCATAAATCTCTCTGACTAAATTACTAACTTTAGTGCCATTTTTAAAAAGATATAGTCTGTTTGTGAGCTTAGTTCTTCTAAACTACGAAACGGACTTTGATATGGTTTTCGTTATTTATTATTTTTTAAATATTTTTTATTTTATGAAATACAGTATAATTATTTAAGTTTACATAGTAAGAACATATTTCAAATAAAAATTAACACGTTTACCTTTACAAGAGTCTAAAACTCGTGTGTAAAGGAATATTTAGATAATATTTTCCGGAAGGTTTTTATTTATAATGCATACCTATTATATTTACAGAAAGTAGAAAAAAGTCGATGTTTTGTAATCAAGTTATTATTTTCGGGCGCTTACATTGCTAACACTGGCTAAACCTTAAGAGATACATCAAAATAATGTACTACGCAATTCTGTATCTTAAAAATATCTACAGAAAATCATCGATGGTATATGTCTATATCTTAAGGATAACTCTCAGCAACGCCAGGTTAGATCTTATAAATAAAATCATCATGTTATTCGTGCCCATTGTCAATGATAGATTGCGATGTCCGTTGATATGTGGAAACCAGTTTTCTTTTTTTTTTGCCATAAGCCCTATTAACCCCATAGTAAAAAAATTAAAATTATTTATTATGTTTTTAAAATTATTGTATAGGCCAAGTGGAGCCCGCACTAATACTATAAATTCAACAGGACACCGGCACACATGGCCACTGTTTAATATTGAAATATTTTTATGGTTATTCCAACAATCGGGTTCCTAGCTAAATTACCATATCCCTTATTTTTATTCAATTTCTTAAAGGTTTTTCCTTCGAAAAAATAAGGAAGAAGATTTGCAGAATAGAAGGTCAAAAGCAAGTGTCTTTTGTTGATTGATATTATTTTTTCGTCGTTGTTGCATATCGTTGCATATTTGTCGCTCCCTCGTAATAATTATCGGAAAACAGTATAAATTATCAGCCCCAATCATCATACATTAAATAAATATTGTATATTATTGAGAGTTTATGTTGTGAAACAATAAATATTTGTGATACAAAAACCGAAACTGGTCGTGTGGTCAAACAATATTAGATGTACTGGTACATCTATAAACTGTAGTGCTCACAGAACATTCAAGATCAAAATCAGAACTTCCAATTGAAGCAATAATATTCACAAAGTTACGACCTCCTTTCCCACTCTTATTTCTCCTTGTGAGATTGTAGGACCAATAGGAATGAAGACAATAAAACAGCGTGTTACTTTTTTCGAGTTCTGTCGGATGAGGAATGACTGCTTGTACCAGTAACTTCTCTATTTATTATACAAAATTGTACGTTTCCCACATTTGTTTAGTAGGGGTAATTATTTTAATAGTGGTGATCATCCTCATCTCCTCACAGGACGCCTGAGATAGCAGAGTTGAACAAAGGACATTATTTTAAAATGCCTGATAAGGCCGAAAATTCATTAAAATTAATTGCCTTGGTTTCAGCTTGAGGAAAGAGAAAATCATTGATAGTGTGATATGATATGATAGTATCATAGTATACAGTATATGATAAGGATTTTATCGTAAAAATGAGAGATGAGCAAATATGTCTATCACGTCCGATACAATTTTTAATATTATTTAAAGGATATATTTTTATTAGCATTTAACAGCGTCTTTCGGCAGTCTCCTATATTTAAAATATTAAAGATAAAATATGATTGATATGATAATAAAAATACATATTTGTTTATGTTCAACCGAGCCGATTTCACACTGCTATGAGCATTTTGCGAAGTGACGAAAAACAAAAATCAAACGGCTTGAGAAAATGAGGAAACTTACTTGATTTCTACCCAATTACCTCGCAAACGTGTTAAATGAGTAAACTTACTTAATTTCTTTCCAATTACCTCGCAAACCTGTTAAATGAGTAACTTACTTGATTTTTTTCCAATTACCTCGCAAACCTGTTAAATGAGTATACTTACTTGATTTCTTTCCAATTACCTAGCAAACACGTTAAATGAGAAAACTTACTTGATTTCTTTCCAATTACCTCGCAAACCTGTTAAATGAGCAAATTTACTTATTTTTTTCCTAAAAACCTTGCAAACCTGTTAAATGATAAAATTTACATGATTTCTTTCCAATTACCTCGCAAACCAGTAAAATGAGTAAACTTACTTGATTTCTTTCCAATTACCTCGCAAACCTGTTAAATGAGTAACTTACTTGATTTTTTTCCAATTACCTCGCAAACCTGTTAAATGAGTAAACTTGATTTCTTTCCAATTACCTAGTAAACACGTTAAATGAGAAAACTTACTTGATTTCTTTCCAATTACCTCGCAAACCTGTTAAATGAGCAAATTTACTTATTTTTTTCCTAAAAACCTTGCAAACCTGTTAAATGATAAATTTTACATGATTTTTTCCAATTACCTCGCAAACCTGTTAAATGAGTAAACTTACTTGATTTCTTTCCAATTACCTCGCAAACAACGTCGAGGCATTATGTACGTTGTTATTACGACAACTCAATAATAGGTTCTCATTGTTTTCAATGATGTTTCTAAATTATTATTGAATATAAAAGAGAAAAGAGTTACAATAGTCTATGGGGTTGGATTAGTAAAGATGTGGGGGATGGATGGAAAGGGGTAGATCTAATGGGTGTGTGTGTCTGTTTATATTAATATTTACATGTTCCTACTTTTAGATCAAGGTTCTCTAATATGTATTATTGTGCCAATTATACTACGTTTCAGGCTACAATTCTGTTTAAAAATAGATTACACACCATTGGTAACGCTTATGCTGTGTTAGCTGATGTTTTCAATGTGCTTCTATTGAAGTATAAAACTATACTAATCAAACACGTCAGAAGTGAATATTTTAACGAGGTTACTGCATAACTTTTATTTGGTTTTTATTTGTACTTCATTTCTTTCACTTACTTTGTACTAATGTATATTATTTTTTCCTTTGTCTTTTTCACTTCAATAATCATATAATTTTTCTTTGATTTTTGCTTTCGCCCTGATATAAGACCACCATTAAAAAGTGAAAAGTTGCTTGAACTGGCTTAAGTCGTGTTTGGTAACCAGATCTGAAAAGCCAGGTACTCCCCAAACTCCGTCTTACCATTTCCTTTCCCTCCCCAGTACCTTAAACTCACAACATACTCTGATTGGGGATGCCATAGTCTCACTGGCTCCAGACGGTTGGGAGCAGTTAGGACTCATGTGTGGTATTCACATAAAAAAATTACATTCAATACGAATATTTATGTAAACTGTACTGAATGTAAAAAATGTTGAATGTGTAATGCGCGATTTGGACGTAAATAAAAAAAATAAAAAAATAGTATTACAGGCGTATTCAAATATTATTCCACATATAAATCCTACAATATTTGTCACCCAAAAATGTTCACAACATCATTTTGGCACCTCGCCAAAGCCACAATAATCCATCTGTTGCAAATAATCCGGGCTGGGCCATTAGCTCCCAGCCTAGATACGGTCGCTTTTAGATCAACCCTCATAGAGGGAGGCCGAAACACACAGAGAGGCACATTCGGAAAGTAGGGCTCCGCTGAATGGAGCTTTCATATCACCCAGCCGCGGGCAGGCCGCTAAGAAGACCGTCACTGCAATACTTCACTGGAACGCATTTTTTAGCTTACCTTCAAGCTAAGAAAAATAATAACAAAAATCTAATTACCCCTAGATAACCAGTAGTTCTGTGAACAGAGGTTTCCTGATAACTCAACAAAATGACAATTCAACAGACCTTTAAAAATTGATTAAAAGCAATGAAAAAAAACTAACTTACAAACCGTAATATATTTAACCTGGTCTTTTTTTTATTTTTTTATTTTTTTTATTTTTTTTTTTAGTAATTTGTACATCAAAGTTTACAAATGACTAATTAATTTTTACATATTAATATTCTATGTTTTTTCATGTTTTATGTGGCTTCTACACATCATCTTGAATTTTTCAATTGGGGCAGTCTTTAGGTTTTCCGGCAGCGCGTTATAGTACTTCATTCCTTTATAGAATATACTGTTCTGTGTATTCGCCTTGTCCTTTTTTGGTAGCCTGATTTCATTGCACGTCCTAGTTTTATGTTTGTGTATGTCCTTGTAGTCTTTGTTTCATCACTTTTTAAAGGTGACTTGAATTATTATTTTGATGAGTTGTGAACAAAAAAAATTGTTTCTAATTTTCTCCTATCTAATAAATCAAAACCAAAATTACCTCTGAAATCATAAGATTTGTACTTACATAATTATAAACTATACATTTTATGTAACATCTTTTTGCATTTCAAATAATTAACTACAAAAGTCGTCCAAAAAAACGTCTCACTGACTCACTATCTCAATGACAATTCTTTTTTCAAACTTTCTTCGGGCAGGTCAAGATAGCCATCTATTCAAAGATATCCGTGTAGTCAAAGTAAGGCTTACTTGAATTATTAAGTGGATTCAGCAGATTTTCAAAACCGGAAACGGAACGTACAAACTAATTTCAGTTAGATTTATTATTTTACTATTTCTGTGGTAGTAAAAAGGCGTAATGAAAAGATTTCAAAATCAATCATCTCCTTCTCCACTCACTAACTTCAGGCTCACAATAAACCCAAATTGGAGAATCCATAAAGCAACTGGCTTCAGACGGCTGGGATCAGTTGGTAGCATCAAAATATGCTCATTTTACAAATCCTCTCAAAATGAGGTGTCTCAGAATATTACGTACTGTTTTGGTCAGTGTACCTAGGCTTTGGTGCAGAGATATTGCGTTAAGTAGCATGCACGACTTCTTTTACCATTCAAAACAATCTCTAAAGATTCCAGGCACTAATAAGAACAAACTTTGAAATTTTCTCTTTGAAACATACTTGAAGGCAGAATTTTTATATTTTTTTGTATTTCTTGGGAATTAACCATGTAACAATTTCTATTTTTTTTTTATTGAGTTTTTTTTTCAATGTACATTTGTTACTTAAATTTTGTTCAATTTTTTACCGGTTTCGACACAACCGTGTCATTAACACGGTATTTTTATTTACTTACACATTAGTTTTAAGATTGCTAGTTAATGACACGGTTGTGTCGAAACCGGTAGCAAAGTAAACAAAATTTCATGTTCATTGGAAAATAAAACTCAATAAAACAAAAATGTTTAAATTTTTATATATTAAGAATATGACTTATGACTGTGAATATTTAATACATAATACACAACATACTTTATTCTGACTGCTCACAGTTCATCGGAATGGTACAGTAAATCGAGCTTCGATCAAATCGCGCCTGAAAATTCTGTCATCCGCAAACGGTGTAACACGAATTTCCTTTGTAGTTCATTTTTGCAGCATTTCCAATATTTTTGCGGGAGGTTTCTGTAATGTCTATTCAGAATGTTACAGTAGCGTAGCGACCACCTGTCACACTGGGCAGGGGTTTGGGGGAACTGAAAATGTTTTCGAAAATTAATGTCTTTTGAGACGGATTAGATTTCCACGTTTTTAAATACGTCTTTTTGAATGTTGATTGAATGAATAAATTAAATGGAATCTTGGAAGTGGAATAAATTAAGTGGAAACCAACTCGACTTACTTCCAGACATCCGATCGAGCTGAACCTCGGTAAATAGACTCGTTGTCGATGACAATGTATTCTATCAACTTTTGGTGGCACTCATGCACACACACGGGAGCACACACGTTTTTTTTCTGAAATCGGGTAACATTATATTGAAAAAATTACAACAGTTAAGAAATTATGATTTGGCTTATTTGTTAGCGGTGTTGACTCATTTCCCTGGGGAGGAAGGTTCAATCATCAAGGTAAAAAAAATCTTTGAAATTGACTACAAGCCGGCCCAAGAGGTAGCGCAACTGTACAAATACTGTAATGATACTGTAGTAAAAAATCTTTTTTTACCTGATTTTTTAATATACCTGATACCTGCTATGTATGTTTAACGTTTTTATTTGGTACAATCTGATAGTATTATTATGCCAGCGTCTGGACGATCTAGGCCCTCTGATTGGTCGAATTAAAATTGTCTGTTTCGGGTAAATTCAGCTAACTTGAAAATTAAGACACGATTTCATACTAAAATAGGATCGCCTCATAATAATACGAGATTTCTTTAAAATCATCGTTTCTGCTCATATAATTTTTGGATAATATCGAAGAAAATATGTTTTAGAAAGTTCATAATCCATTGGATTAATTACATTACAATGAAAATTATCCACAGTTACGTGATTATGTTTGACGTTTATAAAAAATCACGCCTTCCTTATTCAATATGGCCGATACGTATGGCTATGGATGGCCGACAGAGCGCACCTCTGGCACTTTAAAAACGAACCAAATGAATGGCGCGAATATTTAAATATGCAGCTCACAATATTTGACTACTTACGAATAACAAGCATTTAATAAGATTTCTTTTGGAAGCTTATCACTTTGTAATGGCATTTTTCATTATTATTTATTTTTTTTTTTGCTTATTAATTATATCTGATTTTATATTGACATGTTTTTTAAATTCTAAAATTTCAAACTTATTTATTTGCGATGCTCTATAGGAGTTAGTATACATTGAAGTCAAAAATTAAATATAGATTACAATTGGAAAGAAGAAGAGGAAGGAGGGAGGAGGGGTAAGAGTGGCCGGAGTTTTATCAGAATTAGGAATTACAATATCGTTAGACAGGAAAGACCAGTTGAGTGGAAAAATATTTAAAAGAGGGTTTATAATTTTTTTTGCTTATTAATTGTATCTGATTTTATATTGACATGTTTTCTAATTTCAAACTTATTTATTTGCGATGCTTTATAGGAGTTAGTATACATTGAAGTCAAAAATTAAATATAGATTACAATTGGAAAGAAGAAGTGGAAGGAGGGAGGAGGGGTAAGAGTGGCCGGAGTTTTATCAGAATTAGGAATTACAATATCGTTAGACGGGAAAGACCAGTTCAGTGGGAAAATATTTAAAAGAGGGTTTATATTTTTTTTTTGCTTATTAATTGTATCTGATTTTATATTGATATGTTTTCTTATTTCTAAAAATTCAATATTATTTATTTGAGATGCTTTATATCCTGAGTGAAGTATTTTAAGACCTGAATTTTTATCGAAAGTGTGATCATTATTCAAAAGATGATTTGCAAACTCAAATTCACTATTTCCATTTAGAGCCCTGCGATATTCTTTAGTTCTGACTTCAAAGTTTCTATTGGTTCTACCTTTGTAAAAGAAATTACAATCATCCCAATTGAGTTTTTAAACTCCTGATTTTTTTGTTTGAATTTTGCTATCTTTATTATTAAGAATATATTTCTTCATTGTTATTAGTGTAAAACGCCAGTTGAATAGTACCTACCAGAATTGTTTTTATATATAATTTTAGAAGTATCGTTATGCACAAACAGAATTCTACGCCATTGTTTATTTCTATCTTTAGAAAGACCGTTTGAAGAGAATATGTTTAATTTTTTTTATTTAGTATTTCAACTATCAATTTATTAGAATAACCGTTATTAAATGCTATTTGTCTTATGAATATATTGTTTTATGGATATATTCTATTTGTTTTTTTCAGGTCTTAAAATACTTCACTACAAATAATTTTGAAATTTTAGTAATGAGGAAACATGTTAATATAAAAGCAGATATAATAAACAAGAATTTTTTTATAAACTCTCTTTTAAATATTTTCCCACTTAACTGGTCTTTCCCGTCTAACGATATTGTAATTCCTAATTATTATAAACCCAGCCTACTCTTACCCCTCCCCCCTCCTTCCACTTCTTCTTTCCCAATTGCAATCTATATTTAATTTTTGACTTCGGTGTATACACAATAAAATGTAAACATTATATTTATTTATTTATTGGACAATTTGCATAGCGCCGCTTTTGTGAGATATCACCTCAGAGACGCTATATTGTAATAATCTACCTTTATATATAGATTTTTACTCTCCTGATGAGGGTGTATATATAATCTAACTTTAAACTTTATTAGATACAGTAACATTTGTAGGTAAAGAATTACCACCAGTTGGAGTAAAATTAACACCTTTTAATTAAACCGACTGCTATTCTCATCGCACAATTACCCGCCTTTTATTCATAAACACGGGTACAATTAATCAATATGTAATAATCTATTATTTAAGTCAACTATGTTATAACTATCTTTAATTGTGACAAACTAAACGATATTGATTAAACTTATAGACATTGACGGTTGTAACACATATTTAAGCACTTCAAGTCTCCTATGAGCTAATTATATTAGGTACGATAACAGTTAATATCAGTTGTAGACATGTAGTCAATAATAGTGTTTCATTTGAAATAATCCATCACAAATACGTAAAATTTCATTTATTCAAACAACTGTCATTCTTATTATGCGTAAATTTAGCATGTTATTATTAATGAACTCCTTCCTGTTCCGTGTTTTAACAATATATATACTCACCCTCTCTCTGTGAATGTCTTAATATCTATCTATTAAATGTAACTGTTGTTAATATCACTTAAAATGGGCGAAGTCCAACTAAGAGCCGCCCGCAGGGCCTAGCAGAAAAAAACCCGCGGAGCGGGTTTTTAACCGCTAGTACTTATTATATTTTAAAACCTCTGTGGTGCTTAACCCGTGCTAAGGCCTCCAACTAATTTTTGTAATACATCAGATTTCAATATGCTTTTTTTTACACTTAATATTTAAAAAAAATATTAAAAGCAATACGGCGTTTTATTTGCATTTCACAGAGAAAGTGACTGAGCCGTTGTATTATGACCATCGACAAAATAATCGTTTTATATCGATGATTGTTACACATAGCGTGCATGGTTCACAGAAGAACTGAGAAGGCATTCCGGATAAATGGTCAAAAACATTATTTTTCGTATGCAGGTATGGTGGAGATTATAATTTAAAATCGAAGGAATACAGCAAGGTAACTCTTGCAAACTAGGTCCAACTCTTTTGATTAGAAGTTGGAAGCAAGAATCAATCTCATCAGACTGTTTATCCGGTAAATTCTCACAGGGGTGTGTAACCTTTAAATATCTCACAGCCCTCGTCTATGGGTTTATGTTTATCGCGAACAGGTGGACATGACTGTGTGTCGTATTCGTTTTGCATTCATTTACGGTACCATGCATTTGCCAGAAACACGCAGATATCCGTTTTATATTTTTATTTATTTGGAAAACTGATGTCGGATCTGATTGACTCGTATGAAACTGGTACCTGAAAACCCTGATCACTTTACAATTATACCAGTGGACTGCACCATTCAGTCCATTAAGTATAAAAATATGTGCTTACCCTTAGAAAAACTTATCGTAGAAAGATGTTTACGCCCAGCTGGGCTTTTATATGGATTTTAAGAACAGAACCTAGTGAGCTGTCGAAAATTACACAAAAAATTTAAAGCGAAATCTAACAGTAAACTGATACAAAGCCTTTTACGGTAGCACACACCCTAATTCTGTTATATATGTCATATGTACGGTCACAACTAGAATTCGCCTCAGTAATTTTGAATCCTCAATATCAAACATATATTGATCGCATTGAAAATATTCAGAATAAATTTATGAAACACCTATCGTATCGTTTTAGTGACCATCGATTTGTCCCTGTCGCTTTATATAAACGTAGAAAAATCTCTGATGCATTATTCTTACACAAAATCGTGAACTGCCTTGTTGATTCATCATATCTGTTAGAAAGGATTGCATTTCGTTGCCCCAAGCAAAACACCAGATCGAACGATTTATTTAGAATACCACATTGTAAATCCAAATACGCGCAAAACTCTGTAATAGTACGTATCTGTGAAACTCACAATGCCTTACGAGATGTAGACATTTTCAACCATAACTTGATATCATATAAAATTCAGCTTAATAAATTAATAAATTAAAATACTTTTATTTTATTCGATTTTTTTGTTGTGAAAATTACATTATTATCACCCGTAGTGAATAGTATAGCTATGCGAAAAGTTGTATTTTTTCTATTTGTTTTTAATTTTATGTATTCCTTTATTATATTTATTTTTTTGCCATTTAATATGTTGTGTAGGTAAAAAATACTAAATCAACATTTAACTCAATGGAACTTAATTGGTCTAAAACATATGAATGTTTATTGTTATAATTTTTTACTGTACGACTGTTTGCTTCCTAAATAAAAATAAATAACAAATAAAAAAATAAACTATATATGAAACAATATTAGTAAAACTTGTAACATTAACATCAAATAAAATAGAAAATAGAACAATACTAAATATAAGACTATGTTACCAACGCTACCATAATTTGTGGGATTCAACAAAGTGCTGGTATAGATTACGCTTAGTTCTATAAATGGAGTCAATAAATATATCAATAGTACCCCCAACTTGTTGCCCAGATCATGCATCCTATTGGTTAGTGAGTGTGTCTGATAGTTGGTTGTGTATGTATTGCAGAAGAATGTTACATTTTGTTTTGTGCTCCTAGTCGGAACATGGAATTTAATAGAATGTTTAAAAAAGAAATTTCTGATAAAAACGCATTTTTCCAAGAAATTTGGTAAGGGACTTGTACTTTATTTATTCAGTTGGCAACAATTATGAGAATTTTTCACATAATATGAATACCGTTAACTACATCCGGAAGATTTAAATCCAATTTTTCTGATTTTGTTCATCGAACTAAAAATGTGTAAATTTAATATTTTCATTCGTTATTATTTATTTTATAAACTGGCTACACCGTCATCGTCACGTAGAAAACACTACTGGCTTGTAGACATTGACCGCCGTCAACAACGCCATATTCCCTAACAACAACGAACATGTGGTCTTTGCTGTAAATCAACAATGGCTCGTTTTAAATAGTTAGAGGAAATTTATTTACCAACATTTTTTTTTTAAACTTTCACAATAAGTGTCGTAATTTTTATTTTGAGAAAGAAAAAACCAGTGGAAATACACTATTAACGGAATATATAAAAATGGCATTTTGTCTTCAATCCACAATTCATTCCTGTACTACATACAGTCCACCTTTGGTCATATATCAATGTACGCCACTGCATTATACTATTATCTCTACCTCATGATCAGATCATACTATAATGTCTAGTACGATCATGAGGTAGAGATTAAAGTCATACTATATATTCCGTATTGATTGAATGTCAACAACTACATCAAACTCTGGAGCTCAATTTGGATATCCCGTGAGGTAGGAATACTTTAGGAATCCCTCACAAACTTAGTTATCATTAGTAATTAGTAGATAATAATATTGTTGTTAGTCGTGCTTGAACACATAAATCGTCCTCATATTTCGATGATTAATTCCAAATCATCGATTGAATATATTCTGTTTATGAGGTCTATGCCAATATTGCTGTGTGAATTTTGGTTTGGTTTTGCTACTAGATACGTACTTCCACGGAGAAAATTGAGTATTGCTATTTATTAAAAATCTCTTCAAATTTTAATAATCTGGTTAAAAACGGGATTGCAGGCCCTTAACGAATGGATTAATAGTTTTCCTGTTAAATTTTTAATAAAATACGAATATACTTCAAATTATTGGCAAACCGAATAAAAACGGGATTGCTGGCCCATAAAGAACTCATAACGAATGAGTTAATAGGTTTGATGATAAACTTTTAGTAAAATACGAATAATTTCACGTTCGTAAAACTCCTTATATTTACGCATTTCGTCAGTATATATTATCACGGGTTCCATGCTAACTCAACACAGTGATTATTCAACACACCTTTAAAAAGTGATATAAAGTCATTAAAAACGATGAAAAAAATTTTTTTTAACCTAACCTAACCTACTTAACCCAGTGTATAAAGTTTCACTTTCCATGACTTTATATAACTTTTAAAAGATGTGATGAATTATCATTTTGATGATTTATCCGGTTACCAATATCAAGGCAAATGCAGGTGCATGAACGCGTGTTTCGATGTATTAGGAATTTACTAAAATTTATCAGTAAACGGCTTGCAATCCCGATACTAAGCGGATTACCAATAATTTGAAGAGATTTTTAATAAATTTGTAATATCATTTGCCTTCGTGTAGGTATAAAACGGATTCAAAATATATTTTATGTGCTGTTTTGTAATCATTTTGACATAGATTCACTGCCTTAACACAGTACAGACGGGGTGCTCTTGTGAGACGTCACATAAAAAAAGAAGATAAAAAGTTTGGCAAGAAAAGCATATAACGTACACAAATAAAAATTTCTGGAAATAAATAGAAAGAGTGTTATTTTTTTAAACTTTATTACAATGTAAGAGAATCACAAATAGGTACGCCGTGAATTAATGATTCTGCAATAATTGTGACAGTTTGAAAAATATATGGTAAAAGCCAGTTTGTTTGTTCACTAAAGCCATTTGCATCATGATAAAAAATTGTTCATAAAACTTCAAACGCCATTTATTTAAATCTTCGATTTTTGAGATGTCTCCTTTTAGAAATAGAAAGAAATTGCTATGGTCACCTAGAAAGAGATTCACTGTGTGTAATATTTCTCGCATTTTAGTTCTGTGGAGATGAATTCGCCTTGCATTCTGCCTTGGAATCCTTGATGAAATAGCAGCCGCGCTTATAAAATTTAATCTGCAGCTGTGTTTCCTTTACGGTAAATAAGATTCCCAATCAATTTTTGCAAAGCAAAAGTAAAAAACGATTTTCAAGATTTCCATACAAAACAAACTCACTCTCACTGCTTCACTGTGGATATTATTTATTGGAGTAATTTTAACGTTAAAAGTATGCATTTTCTCTCAATTTTTTTTGCTTCAAAGGAAAAAAAATATTTATTTTGGTTTTAAGTGAAATTATTAATATGAAAAACATGTAAAAGGTATAATGTATAAATGTCTTAATATGAAATATCTAAGATATCTCCGTTATTTTCATTACGTTGTTTTTATGTTCACGCACTACGTCGTGTAAAATTTTGAATCGATCCGCTATCAATAACACACCTTACATAGATGGCGATAAGGCTTAAATTCCCGCTTAACACCATCCACCTTTTTTGATTCATGCAAGAAAAAACATGGCCAAAAAGTGCCTTTTATTTTATTTTGAGGATGTTCAGGCACAAATATTTAATGTTTTTCGATCATTTTATAAATAATTTAATTTTCCATATTACACAATAAAACCATAACCTAAAATGGGTTCGTAAGTAGGAGATTTTGAAATTTAACAGTTTTCATAGGCCTTATACATTATTTTTTTTCTGGGCTTCTTAAAAGACTTATTTCAAAGGCCAGGATGTATTCTACTCGCAGTATTTAATTAAAGCATCTGAAACATTTCTAGGCGACCAAATTTTCAAACCAAAACACCTGATTTTGCATTACTACGTAGTGCATCGCCTTAATGTTTTTTTGTGCGAAACAGTAATTTTATGTGGCAACTTCACTTGTTAATGCAACATGTAAAATGTAATTATGAATATAAAATTGTAAAACTGTTTCCCAATAGACTAAAATAAAAAATAAAAATGTAGAAATAGGTTAATTCAAATTAATAAAGGGAAAAATATCACAAGACTTAATTTAAAGCATTATAATACAATTTTAAATGGTGAGAATATTGTTTCCGAGACTTTGGCATACTTTATCAGCGGTTTCGATGGCTCTCTTTTCGTCCAATTCTTATATTTTTATCGACTACAATTGACTCCTATTTGGTCAACACAACGTCATGCCAATTTTCAACCCATTCAATATTAATTCACATGTAGCAAATAATCTGAAACGAATATAATTGCAAAACTTCCATCGTTATCAAGTTCAATTTGTGAATACTGAAACTCGGCAGATAGACTCGGTGTCTTGTTCTCTGAAATTGAATGACATTACAGCGGTTAATATACGAAATAAATGTCGGTCCTACGCAATCGGGTTTCGGCTCAGTTGTTAGCGTAGTTGACTCCAGTCCCTGGGGAGGAAGTTCAATCCTCAGTCGAACCGTTTTTTTGTTTGTTTTAAAATTTCACAGCAGTTAAGAGCCGTTCCCTGGGGAGGAAGTCTAATCCTCAGTCAAACGTTTTTTACGGGTTATTTTTTTTATATCAATACTGTATTAAAAAAAAAACAGTTTATTTATAAACAAGTTCTGCTGTGTAATTATTTACTATGCGTGTCAGCTATTTCGCCTTCCGAAGTCATTATCAAACTTGAATAAGCGTTTTTTTATGATGTAATATTATTATTAAATATAAATACTTATGCAAAGAAAAATTAAATGTTGAGCACGCTTTATAAGCGTTATAATTTTAATATGTAATCGTCTAGCTCAAATTTAGTTCAGGTATTTACCGTCCTAATTTGTCTCCCTTCTGCAATCTATTAATTAGAAGCTTCACAACTCCGAAATAATTAAACCTATTTTAAAGCAAGTCAAACAGTTTGAAAGTAACGTTACTCAGGTAGTCATGGCTGCTAGATACACGGGGAGAATGTCGTGTTTGACATTATAATTTATTGATGGAATATCTACTTAAAGTTTCAAAAATTTTCATTTCTACTCCTGGGTTGGTTGGAAGAAATTGCCACCTTGCCGTCTTTGTACTATAGTGTCAAAATAATATAAATTGTTAAGACGATGCCATACGTAGTAATGCAAAATCATGTGTTTTTGGTTTGAAAATTTGGTCGCCTAGAAATGTTTCAGATGCTTTAATTAAATACTGCAAATAGAATACATCTTGGCCTTTGAAATAATCGAGTATTTTTTAAATAAGTATTTTTATAAGCCCAGAAAAAAATAATGTATAAGGCCTATGAAAACTGCTTTAAAGTTCAAAATCTCCTACTTATGAACCCATTTTCGGTTATGATTTTAATGTATTATGTGGAAAATTAAGATATTTATAAAATGATCGTAAAAAAATTAAATATTTATGCCTGAACATCCACAAAATAAAATAAAAGGCACTTTTTGGCCATGTTTTTTTCTTGCATAAATCAAAACAGGCGGATGGTGTTAAGCGGGAATTTAAACCTTATCACCATCTACGTAAGGGTTTTTATTGATAGCGGCTCAATTTAAAATATTACCCGACGTAGTGCATCGCCTTAATAAGTAATTACATTACAATTAGTAAGTATAAAGTATGGAGTGAATACGAATCTGACTCAGGCAATTGCGTCTCTGTATGAGGGAAGCGTTGCATGTGTTAGGGTGAACGGTGGTTTTACGGGGTGGTTTGATATCACAAAAGGTGTTAAACAAGGCTGCGTAATGTCACCGTGGTTATTCAATCTATACATGGATAATTGTTTGCAAGAATTGAAAGAGGTGGGTTTGGGCGCGAATTTGAGTAATCTGAAAGTATGTTGCCTGTTGTATGCTGATGATGCGGTGCTGATTGCTAATAGTATGGATGATCTGCAGTCTCTCGTGTCTAGGATGAACGAAGTATGCATGAAGAATGAGTTGATGTTTGCAAGAATTGAAAGAGGTGGGATTGGGCGCGAATTTGAGTAATCTGAAAGTATGTTGCCTGTTGTATGCTGATGATGCGGTGCTGATTGCTAATAGTATGGATGATCTGCAGTCTCTCGTGTCTAGGATGAACGAAGTATGCATGAAGAATGAGTTGATGTTTGCAAGAATTGAAAGAGGTGGGATTGGGCGCGAATTTGAGTAATCTGAAAGTATGTTGCCTGTTGTATGCTGATGATGCGGTGCTGATTGCTAATAGTATGGATGATCTGCAGTCTCTCGCGTCTAGGATGAACGAAGTATGCATGAAGAATGAGTTGATGATGAATGTAAGTAAGTCGAAAGTAATGTTGTTTGAAAGAAAGAGTACGAAAACAGTGTGCAATATAGCTGTGAATGAGGAATACTTGGAGCAGGTGGATGACTTTGTGTATTTAGGAAGCATGTTTACCAGAGATAGGAAGACTGAGAGATATTGAAAGAAGTGTGAATGCAGGTAACTCCGTTAATGGAGGACTGAACGCAGTTAGCGCTAACAAAAAATCTTCCAAAGAAGCGAAGTTAGCAGTCCACAATGGAGTGCTGGTACCTACCCTGATGTATGGAAGTGAGGCATGGAACTGGCAAAGAAAGGATGAAAGTAGATTGAATGCTGTTGAAATGAGATCCCTGAGGCGTATGTGAGGTAAAACCATATATGATCGTGTGAGGAATGTGGAGATCCGCAAAGAGTGAAAGGCTGATGTAAGCGTAATGAGTAAGATCAAGAAAGGTACGCTTAGATTATTTGGGCATGAAGAGCAAATGAGCGAAGAAAGGAGTGTAAGGAGAATATACGATGCAAATGTGAATGGTAAGTCGGGGACGCCCGAGGAAGACATGGCACGATCAAGTGAATCAGATACTCGAGTCGGGCCATGTCAAGAGTCAGAATAATAGAAGAGTATGTATGAGACGAGGTATGAATGTGAATGAGGCAAGAAGAAGAAGACCGAGTTGTTTGGCGGTCCGTTCTCTCTGCCTACCCCTGTGGGGAAACGGCGTGATGGTTAGTTAGTTAAAAAGAAATTCCAATATTTAGCTTTGTATAAAGCCGTATTTCGTTTTCACAGCTGCAAAATGTTTCATTGAACATACATTATTTTTGAAAGCTTAGCTGATGAAGTATTATCTACCGGAAGAAAATTATAATGTTTTAATTTATATGCATGCGTACACTTTTCAATTATTTGGCAGAACGATTTTAATTTAGAATGAAAAGCCTACTTGGGTTGAAAACCTTTTTCAACTCTTTCCGGCGAGAAATGGAAATATGTGCCTACCTTTAATCTTTTTAGGTAAAAGACATATCTACAAATCAAATAAGATTGTGATTTCAATTGAATGTGTAATTAATTGATTGCTTGGTTAATTGGTTGTTGATTAATAAATAAATTGATTGATTGATGATTGATTGACTTATTGATTAATTGGATGATTGATCGACTGACTGGATTATTGATTGATTGATTGACGGGCTGATTGATTAATTCTGTTTCCAGGTGAAGAGCTTCTGAGTGACCGGTACCGCCAAGACTCAAAGATGAGCTTCATCATTAAGGCGCTGTACACCATGGCCCACGGACTGCACGACATGGCCAGCGCACTTTGTGGACCCGGGGGTGCGTGCGCCGCGCTGTACCCCTTCAACGGGACCCTCTTCAAGGTGAGTCCTTAAATATACACCACCCTAATTAGTCTTAAGAGGCAGACCGACTAATAAGTGATAAAAACAGCAAACGCAATTTAAGCGATTTCTCCATCCACACAATGTGAATATCTTCTTAATCAGTTTCCAGCACATCTGAAAAGAACCAAGTGACTACCTACCGATGCCGTCGACTATCTAAATCATACAATAAAAAAGAACACAGAAATGTCTTGTGAACGTGTTTCGTGATCGAAATATTTGGCCAATTGGGCTTTAAATTCATAATCGGGCAATACAAAACTGTATTTTACCAATTGTTGTATTATATTTAGATGAGACATGAAGCGACAAAAGAGGTTCAACTTTGTTACCTCTATTTGACCTCTAACTACCTCTAACGCTTCCCGCTCTAACGCTGACACTTCCGAATATTATCGCGTACTAATAGTAACATTTTTCCACGAGAATGCCCCTCTAATTGTAAAGATCTATGATTTTATCATGATTAAGAAATTTAAAAAGGATGGATATCTAAGATTTCATGCGAGTGTAAAAGATACAGAGCGCGCAATAAATGGTCTAGAACGCAAAGGTACAACTTTTGGTTCTAGATCATTCTAGTCAGTGGTGACATTTGTTTCCATTAAAATTCGTATTGAAACGAAACACTCCTAGTTTTCTTCTTTGTTCTGTGGTCTAAATAAACTCTACCAATTTTCCTCCGCCATACAAAGAAGAAGAGAAGTAGCGATTTTTTGTGTTAGAACATAAAAATTTAATTCATGTAGGCGACACATTTCGCTATTTTCATCATGGATTGGCCTATTTCAGCATGTGGCTCGTCATATGCCAATAGGAATGTATGGCGAGCGATATGCTGTAATAGGCCAAGCTGCGAAAATATAGCGCGCTTATAGCGTGGTCTGTCACAGGCATCATGATTTTTTTAATTGTTTTTCTTGATGTTTTGCCCAGCTTTTCATTATTTATGAACAGCACACCACTGCTAATTAAATGTGTGGTCTATAGTGAAACTACACACAGGAGGCCCTGAGTAAAATATCTTCCCTCATGACCTACGTCATCTTTGGAAATGATGTGTGGAGGGAAGAGACACCACGTTGCAGGAGGGAGGAAACACAGAGGCCGTCAAATCTTTCCATAGCCGAGCTGTTGAACTCAAGAACTTTCTTATGTGACAAGTTAATGTCCACCGTGATGATGATTATAAAGCATAGTCTATAATCAAACTGATCCGAACGTTAAACTATCAAAACGGTAGCAATGTCTGGAATCAATAGGGTGTTATCATAAACTATGTATATCGTTTTTTTGTTTTTAGGCTAAAGAAGGAGTTAGCGCAACACGGCATAACACCCCAAAAACAAATAGCAAAAATACTTTTGGCCGTGAAAATCTTAAATCATATTATGTATATCGTTAATATGTGTTGAAGATTTAAAGTTTATTTTTCTGGTTATGATCATTTTCATTCATAATTATTGATTTTAAATACGATCTAAAACCGCCTATTACGAATCGGTTCCAACTGGTTACAACGTCATTGCGACATAGAAAACGTCAATGTCTGGTTGTCACCAACTTCGCCGTGAACGTTACCGAATTCACAAATAATAGTCGTTTGGTAGCAAATTCTAAAATGGCACATTTTAAATCGTTTTAGAAAATATATTCATCTACCTAAAAATAAAACAACTTCGCTATCGTACTTTGTTATCGAGAATAACAAAAAAACAGTAAAACTACCCTATTGCATTGCATTATTCGTATCAGAAGTTGGATAAAAATTATTTTGACTTGTAACGTTATTCTTCCTTCACAGAGCTACCTGATGAATGTGTCCTTCACCACAGCCGATGGAGAGCTGGTGGAGTTCGACAAGCACGGGGACCCTCCGGGCAGGTCGGTGGGTACTGTGTAGTGTTTTCTGTCCAAAGGCATCCGTACCTGTTGTGCCTGTCTCCTGTCCCTCCCTACATACAAATGAATCCCATCCCGATAACCTTTTCAGACCTCTTTTAAAACTGGCAGTTGTAAGATATAATATATTTAACACTTGATAACAATATTGGAAGAATTAAGCCTTTGACACATTACGCTATTTTATGCGCACATAAATTGGGCGTGGCTTGTACGTATTATATGTTGGGCTGACTCACTACGCTATAATCAGGAGAGAGGGTCAGATCAATTGGGGGACTGCTGCGGAATATGATTTTGTATGGGAGCTGTCACTTTGACAGATGACAGTCGCGTAATTACGGCGCTCCGTAAATTGTTCTGACCCCTTCACCTGCCGTAGGTAGGAGAGCGGGTCGCATAATTTTGAAATATAGTCTGGCTAGCAGATCACAGCTCATATCGTCGCCACGCTCACACTTATAGCACATCATCTTTTTAGGTGTGACAGGTCTGTATGGGATTATACGGCGAGCAATATGGAGTTATATAAAACGCTTTTAACTCTTTGAACGCGTAATCTGTCACCCTTAATCTTATTTTATTGGTATGGAACTTTTTTTTCAGTACTTCAGTCCTCCTTTCGTTTGAAAGAACATATCGTCGGTTTACTACCAGAAGTCATCAAGTGACATTTTGGTTAAAATTGAGTTAGAAGTCATCATCTACCTTTTTGTCAAGTTTTATTCGGTAAATAAATCAATATATCAAACAACGTGTTGTTAATGTCTAATTGAGCACCCTAATAGTCATTCAATGCATACCAATAATTGTTTAGTCAATATATATAAAACATTTAATGACTTTTGAAAGTGGAATAATGTACGGAAATGCACCAAAAATACAGGGTTTTCCAGTAAGAGGTGTAATTTTGATATTTAATCGTAAAAGATCAATGGTTTCGTTGCTTGTGTGGCCGTTTTGTTGAAAGTAAACGTTGTCCAAATCAATACCATTCAATTTCGGCCATAAAAAATCATTAATCATCTCTCGATAGCGCAATCCATTCACCGTAACTGTTGCTCCAGCCTCATTTTCGAAAAAGTAAGGTGCAATGACTCCGCCGGACCATAAACCGCACCAAACAGTCACACGTTGAGGATAGAGAGGCTTTTCAACAATAACTCTTGGGTTTTCCGAGCCCCAGATGCGACAATTTTGCTTGTTGACGAAGCCACCGAGGTGGAAATGGGCCTCATCACTCAAGATGATTTGCATTTGATTCACTCAAGTGAATTTTAATAATTTCAATGCGTTGTTGAGTTCCATTTTTATTAATGGCGTAGTTTCTACTTGTCAAATGTCAAAAAATGACAGCTTCAAAATTAACATCTACCGAAATAGCGGGCTATTCAAAATAACACCTCTTATTGGAAAACCCTGTATCTAAACATTTTGGTGAATTCTGATGAAACAAAAAATAATACCATTTATTAGGTGACTTTAGCAAAAAGACACCAAGTGCATTTAATTTTTTTAATTCAATTAATAAGAATAAAACAAAAATAAATCTCACTTGAAAGCAAAATTGTAAGGGATGAATAAAAGTGCATTTTAAATAAATGACTATTTTTATTATTTTAGCTTGGATACAACTTGTTAAAAGTAACTGAAACTTTAGTGTGTTTCAAATAAAACGACAAATCATTCACTGTATACAAAAAACACAAATATTTATTCATCATCGAGATGCATAAAAACATAGTTCCTAACCATAAATTCAAAAAAATCGGTACAGATTAAACACAAATACCGTGTATCAAAATATAACCTGTTACTGCCTGAACGAAAGCAAATATTCACTGTAAAAAAATAGCACACAAAGCCAGTTAACTTCAGCAATTAGAAATAGGCATTTTTAAATTTTCAAAAAATATGTTCGATACGAAAAAGTCTTCAGATACCTAAATTTGTCAATCTGTGCACAAAGTTACAAAGTTTATTTTTTAAATGTTTCATTTCAAAGTTATTAATTTCCAAAAACAAACATTCTTTTAAATCCTCTATTGTCAAAAAAACTGTTTTATTCTTTCAAAACACATTTGCTTAATAAATAATCGTTTTGCATTACATTTGCATTTTTCATCAATTGGCCAACTAAGCAAAATTTGTGTATTATTTTTATTTGCTCATTTCTTCGTATCAGTAAATATTTTTTCTAAAGCTTTTGATGTTCATTCGTGCTTCTGTCATAGTATGTAAATGACACAGGTCAAAGACCAGTGATAAATTTCAAAAAACATATCAAATTGGTAGCGTGTTGGCGCAACCTTTTACATAAATATTTGCTTCTGATTTGAATTAGTCGCCAGTGAGTATTAATGTCAAGTGTCTAGCGCGTAAATTAACGCGCCCACGTTCAGGAAACTCCCTGCTTTAAAGCGTTAATTAATTCACTCCCATTTACTTTCTACCCATTAATACATTTTAATTAGTAGTTTACATCATATCAACTTGTGGGTATTTAGTAACTAATATCTTGTCTTACCAAATACCAATGATATTGTAAATAGTTCTCTCACACACACTATTGATTATAATTAATATTAAACACACGGAGAAAAAACATCATGTTAAAAAAGTGATAGCATGCCAATTTCCTAGTAAAATATTAGTCATTCAGAATATATTGAGAACACGTCTCCTTTTTCTAATAAATATCATGACGGAATGCGAAAAATATCAGTATTTGTATGAACACGTGTTCCGCCACCGTATAAAACATATTATTTTAACTGATACTTTGTTATGAACTCCGTAAAGTCATTCGTTAAAGGCTTGCAGTCCCCTTTTTAAGAGGAATTCGAATAATTTGACAATATTTTTAATAAATTAACAGTATGTTTTCTCCGTGCATACATTATTTGCTAAGCAATTTTAATATTAGGTTTTTTGCCACCTATGTTGCCTTTAAAAGTGGTAGTAATTGCGCTTGACAATTCTTGCCACAGAAGCAAGATATTAGCTAACAAAGGAAATTAATTAAGTATTAAATCATATTAATAAACCTATATTTACGAAACGTGAAACAGAACAAGACACAAAAAATAACGGTCGCAATTTGTGATCAAACCCAGGAGTCCTCGCTCGGAGCCGGGCGCTCTTCTCTGTTTTAAGTAATTCTAAATAATGTGCAAAAGTTAAATGTGGAAATCTCTTATTGGTATTTGTATTTTCAAACCGGCAGAGGACCTCTGTCTTACCGGGACAATACTCTGACCACTGAGCTATTGAGACCAAATTCTCATATTACAATTTAAGAATTATCCCCACACCCGTATCATTATATAGGTGGAATACATTTCTCCATATCCGTATAATTATATGGGTAGAATACATATCTCCATATCCGTATAATTATATGGGTAGAATACATATCTCCATATCCGTATAATTATATGGGTAGAATACATATCTCCATATCCGTATAATTATATGGGTAGAATACTTATCTCCATATCCGTATAATTATATGGGTAGAATACATATTTCCATATCCGTATAATTATATGGGTAGAATACATATCTCCATATCCGTATAATTATATGGGTAGAATACATATCTCCATATCCGTATAATTATATGGGTAGAATACTTATCTCCATATCCGTATAATTATATGGGTAGAATACATATCTCCATATCCGTATAATTATATGGGTAGAATACATATCTCCATATCCGTATAATTATATGGGTAGAATACATATCTCCATATCCGTATAATTATATGGGTAGAATACTTATCTCCATATCCGTATAATTATATGGGTAGAATACATATCTCCATATCCGTATAATTATATGGGTAGAATACATATCTCCATATCCGTATAATTATATGGGTAGAATACATATCTCCATATCCGTATAATTATATGGGTAGAATACATATCTCCATATCCGTATAATTATATGGGTAGAATACATATCTCCATATCCGTATAATTATATGGGTAGAATACATATCTCCATATCCGTATAATTATATGGGTAGAATACATATCTCCATATCCGTATAATTATATGGGTAGAATACTTATCTCCATATCCGTATGGGTAGAATATATATCTCCATATTCGTATAATTATATGGGTAGAACACATATCTCCATATTCGTATAATTATATGGGTAGAATACATATTTCCATATCCGTAAAATTATATGGGTAGAATACATATCTCCATATCCGTAAAATTATATGGGTAGAATACATATCTCCATATCCGTATAATTATATGGGTAGAATACATATCTCCATATCCGTATAATTATATGGGTAGAATACATATCTTCACACCCGTATAAATAATAATATCACATTGTTTCATTCTATGTATTATATTAAGTTCCATAACTAATTATGTTGATTGTTGCATGAATAAATAGGGTTAATTTGACAGGTGTCGGTGCTGGGGATTGGACACAAGAATTTTGGGTACGTAGACAAGAGCGTTACCACTCGACCCTCAAATGCTATAAACATTTGTTAAAATACGTCGTTTGAGGGTTTGAGGTTGATTTTAATTTTGTTTTTCAGTGTGCAGCAAATTGTAAATACTGAGCTTATTTTGAAGTATTTTTTTAAATCAAAATAATCACCACCATAACTTAACCAGCACTACATACAATACTAAAAATCGTCAAGGGCGCAGCGACACGCGCCCTTGCAAACTGAGCAATCGCCCTGGGACCGGGAATATCCGGCTTTGCCACTGATTAGAGTGATTAGTCATATCCACATATCGCGCTTCTAGCGTTTAAGGCTTTTCCCGAACAGCATTTTTTTGCACAGAAAACGGCAAACGAAATAAATTGTGACCGTAATAATATTTCGCTTTTGCTTGATATTTGATCGCACTTGTCTAGATCTAGGTCATGCTTCGAATGCCTCTCGTCGTCAGTCCCTATTAAAGTCTTAAAATACAATACACCAGAGTTGTACTTAAGGATAATTTTACCTCTTCTTTAACCTTAAAATTATATTTTTTCGTTAACAGTGCTTCCAGTTCTATCGGATGAGTTGACCGGAATTGCCCCTCAGAAGCCTATTTAAAGGAATTAAAAAAATTCAACGAAAGCCTTCTAAATTTAGGCCTTCCAACACTCCTTCATCCTGCAGACTTACTATAAAACTGCCTTTTTCAGGTTTCTCTCTTCACAGATCCTTCTATCTTTCCTATTTTAATACTGCACAACGGAGTCGTCCCATTTATTTGAATCTTGTTTTCAATGTTTCTACACGGCTGATAGCTCAGATAGACAGCTCGTGGTCTTAACATATCGACTAGAAAACATTTTCTCGTATGCCCCCAATATTTCTTCTTTGAATCTTCTTGTCAAAAGTATTCAAACTTTCACTATCTTCGCAAGGCGCAGCTCTTAGAACCATAGCTCTGCACCAGTCTATTAAATATTGCATTTTCACAAAACGAGTTTTATGTCTTTGTTCCATGTCACATAACCTGCTTGTTTTAAATTGCAACAAATGGAATATTGACATACCAACGATTTTTCAACATATTTTTTCCTTTAACTTTACACACACACATTTGATCATCCTTCAAACCTTTGTACAGCCATTTTTGTACATAACTATCGTTGAATGTAGCAGTGTATATTTATTAATGTTTGTTTTATTGTGATCACAGCACTCATTGAAGAATAAGCAATCTTATCTTTTGCAAAAAAGGTTTTTGAAATACGATTCAATATGTTGTCGTTCTGGTTGTTAGATACGAGATAATCAACTACCAGCGACTAGCTGATGGCAGATACGAGTATGTTCACGTTGGGGACTGGCGTGAGGGAGACCTCAGCTTCACGGCTCCTCTTCAATATGGACTGGATACCGTTCCTCCTACGTCCGTATGCTCCAGACCCTGCGCACCAGGATTCTACAAAGTAAGCTGCATCCTTTCATTCAACTTTTAACAACCACCGCGAGACTTCCTGCTCCCAAAAAAATATTTTAAATGTGTAATGAACACTGCGGCATCGAAGGTTGCTGGCTAATTGCATAATTTTGGGGTCCCAAAGGACAAACAAAATGTAGCTGAGAACACAAATATTTGACGTTTTCAAATATGCTTCATCCTTTTATAATTTTTATTTTGTGATGAAAGAGACGAACCGGAAACAGAATTTCCAGTATATAATAAATTTTAGGTACAAATGTTTATTTTTGGCAAATATTTGATTGTGTGTGCCAGAAGTGATGAAATTAATCGAAATCCAGTTAAAAATGGAATTGCATATTAACGTCTTTCATTCATTTATTAACGTCTTTCGTTCATTCTTTGTCTACCTACTGAGTCTAGTGTTGACATATTCTTACGTCTGCTATAATTTAATAAAAATCAACATAAAACTGAAGTGTACTAAACTCAAAGATCTAAACTATTAGAAATCAAAGACCGCGCTTCAAATCAGTGCATTTATATCTTGTGAAGTGCTATTTTTTCATCTTTTTTTGTCTTCACAAAGAAATTGCATGTTAACTGTCAAAAAAAAAAACCAAATAATAAAAATAAATCTGTCATTCTGTACTAAAACGAGCCAGCTGTTAAAAAATACAAAAGTGCCTAAACTGTGTTGAAACTATCAATATTAAACATCATTCAATCAATTTTATTCACAGCGAAATCACTTTTTATAAATTTATTTCAACATGAATACACTATGCATCGTTTGCGACAAAAATATTGACAGTCCAGCCGAATACATATCTTGTGTTGTCTGTGATAATGGCTATCATCTTGTTTGTGCAGAGATTGGTGAAAACATACGTGGTGCTCGTAATTCTCAGTGGAAATGTAAAAAATGCTCTAAAGCTTTTTCTAAAAAAAAGACCAGAAATATGAATTATTGTGATGAAAAAATCGATCAAGAACCATCTACCGGCAAACCTACCAAACATCTAACTCAACAGTCAACAGACGCAGAGAAATTTCCTTCATCAACCGTAGATGGCGCAAGCGGTATACTTACATCAGATAAGTTCATTTTAGAATTAAACAATTTCAAAAAAACAATAATGGATTTTGTGGAACAAAAATATGATTCGATTATCGCACAAAACAAAGAAATCCTTGATTCATTTAAATTTTTAGCGGATCAGCAAGACCTTCTAAAAAAACGATTAACTGACATTGAATCCTCGCATGAAAGGGTCATTACTGATATGCTAGAATTAAAAAAACAAAACGCTGTATTAGAAAATACTACTTCTCATCAGGACGACAAAATTGACCGGCTGGAGTACATTACACAGATGTGCAATATCGACATCAGAGGCATCCCTGAAGCAAACAATGAAAATATTATGGAAACTCTTAAAAAAATATCAAAAATCATAAATTACGGAGATACCACGATACCTTTACAATCTGAAATCAATAAAATGTACAGACTAGGACCAAAACTGTCCGAAAAAAATCCCAGATCTGTAATAGTATCGTTCAATAGTATTAAATCTCGAGATGACTTCCTACTCAAAATCAAAGACTATAAAAAATCCTCTACCTCCAGTTCAAGCAAACTCAATACAGCAGATCTAGGGCTATCTCAAGAAGCAAAACGGATTTATGTGTCAGATCATCTTACGCAAAAAGGAAAATTCCTACTCTCCCAATCTAAAAAATTCGCAAGAGAAAATAACTACAAATACTCTTGGTCATCTTCGGGGCGCATTCTGTTAAGACAAACGGATACATCCAAAATTATTTCGATTAAAAACATCACTGATCTTGATCGAGAAAAACGCCAACAACTGTGACAGATGATAAAAAGTACCTCAACATTTACTGCACTGCTAAACAAAAATATTCCGGATAATATCATCTTCATCGCAAGTTTTCTTATGAGTTTTTTCTTTGTCTTTAAAAATAATAATGTTTTAATTGAAAATAATGCATTCTTACTCTTTTTAGGAGTTCTTTCATGTAGCAACAATATCAGTGTGAAAATTGTTTATATCAGTATTCACTATTTTTATTATACTTTACCTCCTTTGACTGTAACTCACATTTCTTCAACTCTCTCTAAAAAAAATTTATTTATCTACATAAATAATACTTTCACTACAAGTTTTTATTTGAATATTACCGCTATATACTATTCACACACCCTAAGCATAATACCTAATATTTATCAAAATAATTCATTCTTACTTTCATTAGTATCTTTCCCTAGTAACATCAAAATTATTATAAAAATTGCGAATCTTACAATTAAAAATTCTAACCATACTCTTCCTCTAAGCAACAAAAACCACGCTGTTTTAGTATTCTTTAAAATATCTGTTTACTGTGTAAATATTATTCTTCCTGCATGTTCTCGTAGAAATCAGAGTAGTAATATCTTATTTACTCACTATATGATGCTCCTATTTTCTTCAATAATCTTTTTATTTTGGTTAACTTTTATTAGCACATTGTATTTAACATTAGGATACAACAGATGTATACATAATGTTTATATATCAGGTAAAAAATCCCGCTACAAATGCCCACCCACATTTTTAATCATACTTTTGCATTTTTCACATGTTACTAAATTTAATTATTGTCCTTTATCACACCTAACAATTACATTCAGAAGCATTATACACTATAGTATGCACTTTACGGTTAAATTATATTTTAAGTTGGAATACTATGTATCAACATTATCATTCATGTTATATAATGTTCTCTCATTATCTCACAATAATGCCCTCTCTCTATTCTCTATCTCTGTGCTTCAATCAAACTCATATGTACATATCATAAGCAGCGAGAGTCTTTGTAAGATTATGTTCCCAGCATATCTATGTAAATCTGGAAAAAATCTTAACTTACATAAATATGTCCTAGTATTTGTTCTTCTTTGCATTTTTCGCATGTTATGGTATTTAATTATTGTTTTTTGGCATTTTTTTTCGCATCAACTCCCCTACAGAATCAGCACATACTTTGCATTTGGCCATTTTATTGATTTTATTGTTTTCATATTTATTGTATTTGCAGCCTTCATGACAGATATCTACATAATCATCAACTGCTTAGATTGCTCTTTACGAAACATACCAACACCATCATCTTTTATAACATCTTTTATATCTAATATAATTAGTGGAATCAACTTTCATCTCGAAGTAAAATACGCATCATACTCGAATTATCAGAACTCACAATCTACTATACATTATATTAATAAAACACTGATTAACAACACAGTAATTTACACATTCGTTTTTAACTTTTTGTTTGCTGACTTTTCACAAAAGAACTACGGGTTCATCAACACACATCATAGTAAATTTAATCATAATTATGTTTCAGTTACCTTCGGATAATTACAATGATTCTGTAAGTAGCATTAATATGAATATAATTCGAGATCTGGAGAATTTAAACAACTATAACTGGGACTCATATAGTCTAAAAATCATACAACAGAATATTAGAAGCATATCAAATCTCGATGACTTTACAATTTTTCTTGATCTATTTAATTCATCTTTCGATGTTATAATATTAACCGAATGCTGGTTAAATAAATACTACACCGTAAAATCAATACACAATTACTTTGAATATCACACCACAACCAACCTCAACAAATCTAGTGGAATTGTTATATACATCAAGGACGGAATTAAAGCTCATGTTGAGGAAATTACTTTAGCACAATCAAACTGTATGAAAATAGTATTGAATAATAACATATGCATATTTGCCATTTACAGATCTCCTTCCTTCATCAATACTGACCCCTTCCTTTTTTCATTGCAAGCAATTTTAAACAATGCGAAAAAATTTGAACAGCAAATTATAATGGGAGATTTAAACATTAACACTATCCCTGACTACCACCGTCAATCAATCGATTATCTATGTCTACTCGCGGAAAATGGTTTCACACAGACAATTAACAGCTTTACTCGTGAACAGGGCTCGAGTAAATCCTGTCTTGATCACATTAATGTAAAAAATATTAACTTTATTGACACTTTTGTTATACACTCAACTATTTCAGACCACTATACAACATCTCTTTGTCTTAAAAACAAGCCTCCCACTTCTTCGAAAATTAAATACGTTGCTAAAACTAATTTCAACAATTTAATTGAGGACTTGAGCGCAGAAAACTGGCTAAATGTTCTAGATAAATCAGATACTGACTTAGCAATGAATGAATTTATTATCAAACTACACGAGTATATATCAAAACACACTAGCAATATAACCGTATCTAATAAACAAATTAAATTCACACCATGGATCACCCTGGGGCTAGTTAAATCGATTCACAGAAGAAATCATCTTCATGAAAAGGCAAAAACATATCCTGAGAATTTGGTATTGCAATGTTATTATAAAAAGTATAGGAATTTTTGTAAGAAATTAATTACATCGGCGAAAGAAAATTATTATAAAAAACTCATTTACGATAACAACTGCAATCCAAAACGTTTTTGGGATACCTTTCGCAACATAACCAAATCTAAAATCAATAAATCTTCTGAAATAAAATCGCTTTACATTAACACATCAAACTCTGAAGTCCCCAAAGATATGGCAAACTTTGCAAACAGTTACTTTTCATCTGTGGGTGACACACTTGCGAAAAAAATTCTCGATAAGTGTAAGAAATCAGAAACCGCTCTCGCCAATTTAACTATCCCTAGGATCGGTCACAAAATAGACTCAATCACAACTTCAACTAACGAAGTCATGAAGATAATTGACGACCTTAAGTCATCAAAAGCATGTGGTCCCGATAAGATTTCATCAAATCTTCTAAAAATCATTAAAGTATACATAGCCATACCGATTGCTTTCATTGCGAATCTTAGCTTTAAATCAGGGAAATTCCCTAACCATTTAAAGCAGTCAATCGTCATTTTACTGCATAAAAGTGGGGACAAATCACTGATACATAATTACCGGCCTGTTTCCTTGCTCAACTCTGTCTCTAAAATTATGGAGAAAATTGTAAAGAACCGTCTCATCCATTATCTCGAAAATAACAACATCCTTTCTAGTAGACAATTCGGCTTTCGCAAAGGTTTAAGCACTGAAAACGCCATCGCTAATTTGACAAAAATCATCTCTAATAATCTAGATAAAGGTAGTAAATGCATTGCACTTTTTTTAGATCTAGCTAAAGCGTTCGACACTATCTCGCACAAAATTCTGCTGAATAAACTACAGCGAATTGGGATACAGGGTCAAATTTTCTAGTGGTTGGTTAGTTACCTAGAAAACAGGAGCCAAAGAGTGGATATTAACGGTACTCTAAGTGATCCAGCCAATATTAAATATGGCGTACCACAAGGAAGTACACTAGGTCCCATATTGTTTAATGTTTATATAAATGACTTATGTAATACTTCATTTGCAGACCACATTATTACATTTGCTGACGATACAGTACTTTTATTCGAAGGCAAAACCTGGAATGAGTCTTGCAGTAAAGCTGAATTTGGCATAAACAAAGTTAAACAGTGGCTAGATAGTAATCTCCTCACTCTTAACTCGGATAAAACGAAATTCATCTGCTTCAGTTCAACTCAAGCGGGTCAACCACAAGAAATTATTAACATTAGAATACACCATTGTTACGACATTATTACATGTAAATGCAATACCCTAGAATGTGTGGACAATATAAGAGACCTAGGAATTATCATTGATAAATTTCTGAGATGGGACAAACACATAGCCTTTACTTCCACAAAGGTCAGGAAACTTACACATCTGTTTATAGCAATAAGAAATATTCTATGTCTAAATGATTTGAAACGTATTTACTTTGCAATGTGCAATTCCATATTAGACTATGCTTCCTTAGGTTGGGGATGTTGTGCTAAAACCATACTCGATCCCTTAGCTAAATCCCAGAAATCGATTATAAGAGTCATACTGAAAAAACCTTTCAGATACCCCAGCGATTCATTGTTCGCAGAGTTTCGCGTTCTTGATGTAAGACAATTATACATGAGGAAAATCATATTACATACTCAAAAACAGAGGCACTACTTAGCTTCCGTAAACCACTGTCATAATACACGACATGCAAAAAAAAACCCAACAGTTCCGCCCACCACTTCCTCATCTTTAGCACAGAGACAATTCTCATACTTAGGCCCTAAACTGCTCAATCTCATACCTGATGCATGGAAGGCAAAGAGTACTAATATTCTGCGCATGCAGGTAAACAATTGGTTTCTGGTCTTGGGGAGAGCTGAATGCGAGAATATGCTAAAAAACAGTAATTGAATTGTAAACTTTGTTTTTCTTTACATTCTTTTTTACATTTTAATTTATATTGGTATTATATTAGCATTACAGGAACTGTATTTTTACATAAAGTAAGTTCGAAAATTGCTCAATTCTTCGTGATATTTTTCCTTAAGTGAAAAGTTCCTTCTTTACTTTCATTTTTTAATTTTTAAATTTTTTTATTTATCATTTCCTTGTTTTATCTATTAATATTTCTTTAGTTTATTATATCAGCTAAACAATAGTAAAAAAAAAAAAAAAAAAAAAAAAAAAAAAATGTCGTGGTATAACTGAATGTATACTAGATTATGAATATACATTTGTATTACTTTACCAACAGAATTTCTTCAATTCAGTTTCATTTTCAAATTCATTTTCTTGTTTTTATCTATTAATATTTCTTTAGTTTATTATGTCAGCTAAACAATATTAAAATATATCATGGTATAACTGAAAGTATTCTAGAATATGTATATACATATGTATTATTTTAACAACAGAATAGTCAACACTATAATTTACATGTAAAAACATTATCATATTGGAATGTCCTAAAACGGGCAATCGCCTAGTTGGACATTTTAAGTTCATTAATTGTATTATGTAATATTTACAAACAAACAATAAACAATAAATACGAATGAATTGATAGGATTCCTGTTAAACTTTTTTTAAATCGGAATGTATTATCACAATGTCAGAAGACGTGTTTACAAAAATCGTAATATTTTCGCATTTCGTCATTATATATTATCAAGGCAAATGCAGGTGCACTAACACGTGTTAAGATGTATTAGGAATTGACTCAAAGTTTATCAGGAAACGACCTTCAGTCCCGTTTTTTACTGGATTACCAATAACTTGAAGAAATTCTTAAAAAAATAGAAATACTCATTTTTCTCCGTGAAGGTGGAAGGAAATAGGGGAGGGAAAGAACATCTTTTTCACAAACTTTTTTTACTTGGGCACTTGTAAAACCTACATAATTTTTTTTTTTTTTGTATTAGGCAATTCACCCTAAAGAGAGTGCTTTGTGCCGATTGGGTTAAGATATATGGTTAAACTGATGTGAATTATCTATAAGGGGACTGGACATATCATATATTAAAGTCATTCAAATCTATAAACTTATAAAGAATAGAATATACGCGAGAGTTGTTGAGAGACAGCAAATATGGAATACTAAGGGGAGACTGGTGGGTGATTTTAATAAGCAATCGATACATGCCTTTGAAAGAAGAATGGTTTTTACAATTGAAGAAAACATGGTCAAGAGTCTCATCCTCCACACCACACTGGCATAATGAACTTTCGAGCACCCGAATTTTAAACAAATGAGTTGCAATAGAGCAGTGGCCAATTCTCATTCTCGAGATACAGGAAATAAATCTTTTGGACTTTTTTTTGCCGTGGAACCAGGGTTTACTTGGAATATGATTTTGTATTCCAGCATAGAAAGATCCAGTTTGAGTTTTCGTGACTGTCCAATTTTCTTCCCAGGAACGAGACATGTTGGATTTAAGAATAGAGAAGACGTCAGAGACAGGAATTTTAAAATCTAAAGGAATAGAACCAGATACAGTTCCAAGTTTAGCGAGAGAATCAGCTTTCTCGTTACCCTCAATTCCTAGATGGCCAGGCACCCAAACCAGTATTGTCTCAAACATAGATTCGTTTAAAGAATCGAGGATTTTTTTAATATTACAAATAACATAGTCTTCTGGACATCGAACGATATTAGAGGAAATTTTTAATACTGCACTTAGAGAGTCAGTACACAGTAAGGCTCGACGAATATTAAGGAGTTGGATTTGAATTAAAGCTTGTTCAATTGCGAAGCATTCTGCAGTAAATATGGAAATTTCTTTAGGCATTTTATAAGACAGATTAACATTGAATTCAGGAATATATACCGATGCGCCACATTCTTTGTGGTTGGATTTGGAACCATCTGTGTATATGAGGGAAAATCCAGGAAACTTTGAAAATATAAAGTTTTTAAAATGTTCTTCAACATTTTGAAAGTTATCAGCTGATGATAAAATGTTCGTCCGGAAGTCAGAAATTATTACGTTTGGGATAAAATTAATAGCATTAAACGGGGTACTGTAAATAGGAAGGATTGGATCATCTTGTAGATTTTGAAGGTAAGAAGACAGAGATCTAAATGATAGAAAACTTTTTAATAAGAGAGGGAATCGATCTCTATCTATTACCCTCCTTCTGTTATTCAAAATACTGAACAAACGATCGAGACTCTGTTCCAATGAGTGACGCGATAAAGATAACGCTTTGAAGATATATCTATCCGCGAGGTATTGTCTTCTCAAAAATAAGGGAGGATCTACACATTCTATCTGAAGAGCATTAATTGGAGAAGATTTCATTGCCCCAATAATCATTCTGAGCCCTTTTGATTGGATTCTTTCAAGTTTTTTATCCAGATATTTAAGAAGTGGGTCGAAAAGAAATGTGCCATAATCCAAGTGACTTCGAACGAGAGAATTATACATTAGTTTAAGAGTAGTAGGATGGGATCCCCACCATACTCTGGAAACAGCTCGCATCATATTAAGCCCCTTTTCACACTTAGCAGAAACGTTCTGAATATGAGGGAGCCAGGAAAGCTTATGGTCCAAAAGCAGGCCAAGAAATTTTATTTGCTTAACGATTTGAAGGGGGAAATTATCAAAAGAGACTGTAAAGTTAGGCACTTTTCTTTTGCGAGTAAAAGCCACTACCTTGGTTTTAGAGGTAGCTAAATTCATTCCATTTGTCAACATCCAAACTTTAATATTATGTAAGGCCAAATTTAATTCCTTCGCAGCATGCAATAAATTTTTGTGAGATAAATATATAAGAAAATCGTCCGCAAAATAAAGTCGCTTAATAGACGAAGGGATTACAATGTCTAAATCACTCATATAAATATTAAATAATAATGGACTGATAACAGACCCCTGGGGTAGCCCTTTCCAAAGTTTGCGCTTCAATATGTTTGAGGAAGAGTGGATAATAATGGATCTGTCTGTTAGCAAGTTGATAATAAATTGAACTAATTTTATGGGGATTTTTATTTTAATTAATTTTTCCTTCAAAACATCAATTAATACATCGTCGTAAGCTGAAGAAAGATCTAGAAATGTGGCCAATGTACAAGAGTTAAGGGATTGAGAAATACGGATATCTGTTGTTAACAAACTTAAATTATCCATAGTAGATTTCTTTTTCCGAAAGCCGTATTGATTAGGAGGAATAATACTGTGATTTTCAACAAACCATTCTAATCTGTTCTTTATCAAATGTTCCACTACTTTAATTAAACACGACGAAAGAGCAATAGGACGATAAGATGAGACTTCGGACGGATTTTTCCCTGGTTTTAAAACCGGGAGGATTTTTTGAACCTTCCAGACATCCGGAATAAATCCTGTTTCAAACATGTTATTAATTAAGGATAAGAAATATTCAACCGACATGTCGGAGAATGCTTTAAAGAAGCTATATAATATTCCATCAGGACCCGGAGAAGAGTCAGAAAGAGATTTGATTACTCGTTTTAGTTCACTAACTAAGAAAGGAGAGTCTAGCCAGTTAGAGTGAGATGGATATGAAATAAAAGAGGGCATTTCTTCACATGTGGCAACTGAAGGAGGGGCAATTTTATCAGCAAAACCTATAATAATTTCCTCCGGAATATGTTTGGTACGCTCCGGAGCATATGACGAACCGAATTTTTTTAAATTAGTCCAAACAGATGACTGGGGAGTTTCAGGAGACAAGTTTTCACAAAATTTTCGCCATCCAGACCGCTTTTTATTTTTCAAAATACGTTTAGTTTCTGATTGGACGCGTTTCACTGATAAGAAATTTTCAAAAGACATGCATTTGCGGTAAATGGAAACTGCTTCTTTTCTAGAGTTAACAGCACGAGTGCATTCTTCGTCCCACCACGGAGTCGAATGTTTAGTTTTAATGTTAACTTTACGCTTTGGAATGGATTTTTCTGCTGCTTTTATAACTATACTAGGAAATAATTCACATTGTGTTCTGATGTTCCCAAGAGAAGATTTTACAGAGTGAACAAGAGAGTCTAATACAGAAGAAAAAAATCTCCAGTTCGCATCTTTCGTTTTAAATTTAAAATTATTGTTAATTGTAAAGGAATGCGAGGTGGTTAGATGGTGAAAGAGGATTATAATAGGGAAATGATCACTGGAAAGGGGGTCTTTAAGTATGTTCCAAGAACATTTACGTATGACCGAAGATGAACAGAGAGATAAATCAACAACACTTTTCCTTTGTTGAGGGGGGGTGAATCGGGTTGGAGATCCGTCGTTTAAAATACATAAATTATGGGAATCAATAAAATCTAAAAGATTACGGCCAGAACGATTCGTTAATTCACTACCCCAAGAGGTAGAATGAGCGTTAAAGTCGCCCAGTAACATATACGGGGGACGGATCTGAGACATAAATGATGACCATTCGTTTTCATCAAAAATAGTGGAGGGAGGGACATATATTGATAGTATTGTAATATCACATACAACAGCTGCTACTATCTGAAAATTGTTAGAGAGAGTATGAAACATGATTGGTTTGAAAGGGATAGAGTCATGGATGATTAAGGCAGCGCCACCTTTACCATCCAGTCTATCATGTCTAAGACAATTATATCCAGAAATCTTAAATAGATACGAGGGTTTAAACCACGTTTCAGAAATAGCGGCAACTGAAATTTCATGTTCATCGAGTAATTTTACAAGTTCAAATTTATTACAGATTAGACTTCTGATATTCCACTGAAGAATTCTGTTCAGTTTCGGAGACATTAGGAAGACAGGATAATAAAGATTTAATGCAATCGGCAGCGTTGGACGGTATATTATTGTTGTTTGAAAGAATAGAAATTAAGAGGGTAATTAAAGTCTGAATGAAAGCAGAATTTTCACTCACCACTTTCCCTAAATTAGGGGAAGATTGGGAACTATTTAAAGCACTCCCATTGAGTGTCTGAGATTTATAATTCCCATTTGGGTTAAACAAAATATCATTATGTTGATTTTTATCAATAGAAGCAATAAATTTTGGTTTTGGTTTGAGTGGTATAAAAATTGTTTCCCTGTGAGAAGATGATGGAGGAGATTTAGAGTAAGATAGATTGCAAGGAATCGAGGTAGATGTTACCTCTGCAAACGATTTTATTGCAGGTGGGAATAATTTTGATGCCTGGAAATAGGAAATGTTGTCTGAAGCCATTGATTGTTTAATATTCCTTTGTCTGGTCAATTCTGGACAGGCCACACTAACCGCTGTATGATTTCCCTTGCAGTTAATGCAACGTGGATCATTCGATGATTTTTGGCAAAGATCAAAGGGGTGGTCTTCTCCGCAATGAAAACAACGTGGAGGGGAACGACATATTGGTTTTGAGTGTCCGAAACGGCAGCAGTTAAAACACTGGATCGTCGGGAATTTGTATACTTCCACAGGGAGTGCGTTGTAATAAATAAATACCCGAGATGGCAAAGTTTGGCCTTCAAAAGTAATAACAACCGATTGTGAGGGTTTCCATGTAGTGGTTCCATTAGATGTATCTTTGTAATTTAATCTACGTGCTTTTAAAACCTTAGGGGTCACTTGAGAATCATTAAGTGCATCAACAATTTCAGATTCTGAGAGATCGGTTGGTATACCTCTCACTCGGCCCATTCTAGTAAGGTTGTAAGTTGGAATATAAGATTTAAATTTGTGGTGTGAAAGCGTATCTATTTTTTGGACAAATTCATTTGCAAAGTTTGCGGATTTAAATTCTAGGGATAACTTATAGCGGCCTTCCGGCTTAATAGATCCGTTAACTTTGCCAAAGTTACTGTTTTTTGAACTAAAAATGAATTTCCCGAAATCCAGAGGATGAATGATTTTTCCTTGTTCAGTACTTTGGACATTGACAATGAATGGAGCCGAGGAGGATGGGGAATAACTTAGTTCAGTATTTTTAGATTCTGATAATATGGTATCCTTACGACTTTCCTTAGGGTTTGAGGTTTCATCGGATTGCGAAGGTTTAATTTTGGGTGGTACATTAAGACAGAGCGATGGTCTTCGTTTTCTGGAAGGGACTATTATAGAAACATCCGATTCATACTCATCTCCAATATTAAATATGGACTCGGGGTCAGGAGGTCGATTTTCATCTTCCTCCATATTTATAAATTAATTAACAAAAAAAATAATAATACAGTCTATTTGATTGACTGTACACACGAATTTATCAAAACCTAAATATAACAAACAAATAATAGAAAACAAAAATGTAACAATAATTTCTTATCTGTACGAAGTCCGCGACAGCAGGTAGGCAATTTGTCAAACACAGAGCACGACTATCCACTACCGTAGTTCGATGACTAATCAGCCTACATAATATTACCATTTGTCTTCTGGACATCGCTGGGTAACCTAAGGCCAAGAATCTAACCACTCTCTAATGGAGGTGGTGACGTCATAAAAATATTTGAAAAGAACAAATCTTCGAAAGGAAATTAAAATTTAAAGTTTTCTTCGTTATCTTATTGCGACTAAAACGTGGCATTTTGACATTAAAGTAGCCAATTTCCTGAGACCATTCAATTTCCCGAATCTATTTAAAATATTCATTGTATTAAGATTGATTCCTAATAAATTCTGGATAAATTCCACTTAAGAAAGATACTTAACGGTCTGATCATCGATATAATCGTTTTGGTGCGATTTCCGAAACACATAAACCTCCCTATGTGATCAATCTTCCTGTCTTACCCTCTGTAGCGGGTGGCTTCGTGAGAGGTAAATAAGGGTTAATATTCCGACAGTGCATGTTTCCAGCACCCCTTGGGAAAACCACCCACATGAAGAGAACGCACAGCATGAAGGTTTATAACTACCGGTCAGAAAAATGTATATTTTAGGTTCGTGTCAGGGGCGTGCCGTGACAGTGTTAATTGGTAATCAGTTAATATTTTTTTTTAAATACAGTGTTTGTTTAAAGAATGACCTAAATTTAAGGGATGTTAGGTCGGGCACTTTCCATACTCAACGAATAGGTAGCCAATCTAGGGCGTCCAATGAACCTTTTTTTCCAAATTTACTTATCAAAATTGGTTTAGTTAGTCTTTTTATAAGTTACTGAACTCAGTTTTTTCCAAATTTATATATTTTTATCAAAGTTCAAATCCAGCCGAACTTTTCTTGTTATATTAAAATGGCGAACATCTTAAATAATCTACCAACTTCGTGCTGTGTACTCTCGCCAATTGAAAATACACAAAATTACTTTATTTACATTAACTGCACACGGGAAACCACGAGGAAAATAATTTCCTACATCACCTTTGTCGAATGGAGGGTTTTTTTTAAATAAATGAAGGAGGGAAGTTATGGGAAGGAAAAGGGAATAATGAGTGTGTCCAGGAGTTAATGATGAATCCCCACCCCTCCCACTGTGTTGCAAGGTGTTGGGTCGAAGGAGCCTGGCTGGAGAGGTTAAAGGGACATCCTCAACTGACCTCTTCCGATCCGGCCCGCCACGCAGCTGCTAGGCTGAATCACTCGGGGTGACCTATGGCATTCAATTAATTACTAACTACACTAAAGGCAGTCCGTGACTTTTCAGTTTGTCAGCTAGAGTGCTAAGATTGAAAAATTCGATATTATTGATTTTAGTTTGGGGAGACACAGCCTCCCCAAAATAAAGAATCTACAAACAAAACATTTAAATTTTGAAAACAAAAAATAAATATATTATTTTCATTTAATTTTTGGAATAACTTTATTGAGTAATACCTCAAATTGCAATATTTAATTATTGAAGACAATATTAACGATTTCTAAACGAAAATCTGAAACAGAAAAATCAGAAAAGGATACGGTCACATCTAGGACACGAACCCAGGACCCTTGCCTTGTCGGGGCACGGCATTGTCTTCAATAATTAAATATTATTTTCAGCTGTTAACAATGTTATTTTTCCTATCTTGGATGCCATAGTCGCACTGGTTCCAGACGGTTGGGAGAATTTGGGACTCTTGTGCGACATCCGCTTACCAATTACCTACTTAACTTCATAAAAACCTGCCTTAAAAAGATGCGCGCGCATTCTGAAAGTTTCTTCAAGCTGCACCTAGCTGCTAATAAATCGAAAGATTTTGATGTTTTATATGACTGAATTAAAACATTGTTATATGGGTAAAACACTCAATAATAAATTAAAATGTTTTGTGCCATTAAAAAGTATTTGCACTGTGCTTTTCTAATAGTTACAATCAATTAATTTCCTACTGAACGTCACGCCCATGGAAGAAAGAAACTAGTAACGCCACTCCACGGAAATAAATATTTATGCTCTACTAATATCAAGACCCCAGAAGCACCGCATTTACTTATTTTTTTATTTTGTATTATGAACCTTAAAAAATGCTCCCAGCATACATTTGTTTTATTTTATTCGCTTGGCAGGGAAATATTCATCTTAATATTATTCTAGCTTGTCGTTTCGTCACTTGCAAAATATGTTTATTTTATCTGTGAAAAAACGCGGTGCAAAATTCCATGTCAAATATCGTAGGAAATAATTTTATAAAAAATAATTATTAGCCTGAAACACAAATATAAATTGAAAAAACTTCCCGAGAAAAATAAATACTGCAGACGGGAATTGAACCCGCACCTTCTGATTGCTGGTCAGGTGCACAGAACCACTGCGCTACGTAATAATTCAATAAATACTAGAATTCCATTCAACAATTATTGCTTTTTGATTCACCTGAAAACAACCAACTTCATGTTTGTAGGAAAGGTATTGTTAAGGCGATGCACTACGTCGTGTAAAATTTTGAATCGAGCCGCTATCAATAACACACCTTACGTAGATGGCGATAAGGCTTAAATTCCCGCTTAACACCATCCACCTTTTTTGATTTATGCAAGAAAAAAACATGGCCAAAAAGTGCCTTTTATTCTATCGTTTACGAACATTTTATAAATAACTTAATTTGCCATGTTATACAATAAAATTATAACCGAAAATGGGTTCGCAAGTAGGAGATTTTGAACTTTAAACAGTTTTCATAGGCCTTATACGTTATTTTTTCTGGGCTTATAAAAAGACTTATCTAAAATATACTCGATTATTTCGAAGGCCAAGATGTATTCTACTCGCAGTATTTAATTAATGCATCTGAAACATTTCTAGGCGACCAAATTTTCAAACCAAAAACACCTGATTTTGCATTACTACGTAGTGCATCGCCTTAAATATTTAATTTCTAACCAGGTGGCGTCGAGATATATAATATCTTAATTTAATGGTGAAATATTTTGAGTTTTCAAATATTATTTATATCAAATATTAGTAATAAATATTAAGTATTTATTTACAGGAAAGCCTCATACGACCTATTTTTATTGTGAAGAACGCATATTTAACTGGAAACTGTAATTTATCTTAAGAATATTTTTGGATATCTTCATTACATTAAGTATATATATTTTATAAAGAGAGAAAAAAACATTTATCTAAATATAAATAGATACCCTGGGGAAGCTACACAGGATAGATATATACAAAATATTAATATATTAACACTGGTAAGACATAATAATTACGTTTTTTTTAAACAATTTTCGGGCGATTGGCATTTCACCCCCCGCATTCTAAGGATTAATAAATGGGTTGTTGAACTCAATCCCATCGACTACCTATGTGGACTGGAGGAGGCCCACCACTTTCCCGCCCTGTTTTAGGTACTGATGGTACCCCTTCAGAGCTCTCGCAAGGACGCTAATTTTTTTGATAAAACGAATCTACATTTAAAATTTCAAAACAAAATGTCCATACATACGATGTTATTGGCAGTATGCAAGTGCTGCGTATTAATATTTTTAGTAAGTTCTATTCTACTTGGTTAGTATAGCAAAAACATATTTACAAAAAGTCAACAATAGGTAGAGAAAAATCAAAATAATACACAGCCAAAAAAGAACAAAAAATACCTATGTGGACTATCAGAATTAATACTTGTTTTATATTAGGTTCGGTTCAAGAGATATACACCATGCGTGTTGAGAGACGTACCTGACTAACTTTAGCCATTGATTCGAGAGGTTATTTGAGGTAAAAATGTAGATGACATTTTGGTCACCCGAAAAAACATTGACTAAAAACATTTTAAAAAAACGGTATACAGGGTGTATCGGCAAGTACCCGACAAACTTTAACCAGCTATTCCTCAGCACATTTGGAGTAAAAAATGTTATGGGCGCTTTGCTGTCCGGTAACATTTTTTTTCCATTAAAAACAAAAAATAAATAAAAAATCTACACTCCGTCACTGTCATTTGCATTGTTTCTCGCGTCCAACAGCTGTTATTAGCAAGTGTGTCAAAAAGTGTCCTCGCTCTTTCGTACACACTAAATAATAATAGTTAAAAATGAGACGAATGGTGCCGTGCCATTTCGTTGTGATTGTAAAAGCGCGCCAACATAGGTAGGTACGTACATTATTCAACGAAACTCGAACAAAATATTGCCAGATGGGTTTTCAAACTTTGACAAAGGATAAAACATTGGTGACATGTGGTGAAAATATGAATAATATTTTTTTTATTAAAAAAAAATGTTACCGGACAGCAAAGTGCCCATAACATTTTTTACTCCAAATGTGCTAAGGAATAGCTGGTTAAAGTTTGTCGGGTACGTGCCGATACACCATGTATATTGGATAGTCATCGTCGGAGTGGGGGTTTGGGCGGTTACTCGGCTGATCTACCAGTGACGACACATGAAAGAATAAGCATTTACCCACGGCTTTGCTCGCGTGGTGTTTTGTTTATTAAAATATGTATCACTAGTTCACAGGGAGAAATTACTCTACAAAGAATTATACTAAAAGTAACCCATGTCACTTCCCAGTCCTCCAACTATCCCTATGCAAATCACGTCGATCGGTCCAGACCTTGCGACGTGAAAGAAGGACAAACAAACAAACACACTTTCTTATTTATAATATTAGTTGGGATTTTTTTTTTTTTTCAAAAAACCAAAATTTTGTTTGAACGTTTTTTTCGTCAAATAATGTCAGGAATCACTAGTTAGATTAATTCAGACACAGGGTATTAGGACAGGGACATTATTTGGAATAAAAAAAATTAATTAAATTTTAGTCTCCGGTGACTTTTTTGATGCCTTTTTTCATTTTTTTTTTCTTCAACATCAAACAAAAAAAATCTTCTCAGCCGAGTAACCGCCCAAACCCTCACCCCAGCCCTAACTATCCAATACCTACTGATTGTCACGTTATTGTTCGAAAAAAAAAATATCAAAAATTTCACCGGAGAGAAAAATTGATTTCATTTTTTTATTCAGCACTGGTTAAATAAAGTAAGTCAAGTACGTCACTTAACACTATGTATATAGAATAGCATATAACAGGGATAATGACAAATTTAACAAGAAGTTTGCGTGAGCCCATTAGGTAACAAATAGTCTATGTGAACTTGAACTAATTATCATGTTGCTTCTATGTGTAGAATTTCCAAACTGGAGGCCAGGAGAAGAGGTGCTGCTGGGCGTGCGTACCCTGTGACAAGCACGAGATCCTCTACAATGAGACAACCTGCCAGGAGTGCAGAGAGGGCTGGTATCCGAATCTCAATAAAACCGGTGAGTTACGTTATCACGAACTTTCAAATGATCAATTCTTGGCCAATGTGAATCTTTTCATGATTAAATACGAGGTTATTTTCATCATCAACCACAACTCTAACAAGCATTATAGAGTTTAGGCTGGCTATGGGAAATGAATCCTATCCACAATTCACTTCTACTGCCTTGCTGCAATTCCGTGTGCATAATAGGTGCTTTTAAAATAGCAAGATAAATTGCCTTTATTATTACCAATTGCCTTGTCCTAGGCAAGGGGTCGGCAGACCTATGAGATGGAGCCTACGAACGAACTTTAAGGCGATGCACTACGTCGTGTAATATTTTGAATCGAGCCGCCATCAATAACACACCTTACGTAGATAGCGATAAGGCTTAAATTCCCGCTTAACACCATCCAGCTGTTTTGATTTAGGCAATAAAAAACATGGCCAAAAATTGCCTTTTATTTTATTTTGTGGATGTTCAGGCATAAATATTTAAATGTTTTTCGATCATTTTATAAATAACTTAATTTTCCACATTATACAATAAAATCTTAACCGAAAATGGGTTCGTAAGTAGGAGATTTTAAACTTTAAAGCAGTTTTCATAAGACTTATACATAATTTTTTTCTGGGCTTATAAAAAGACTTATCTAAAAAATACTCGATTTTTTCAAAGGCCTAGATGTATTCTGCTCGCAGAATTTAATTAAAGCATCTGAAACATTTCTAGGCGACCAAATTTTCAAACCAAAAACACATGATTTTGCATTACTACGTATGGCATCGCCTTAACTAGAATGTTTTATATTTAGCTCTAGGAGAGCTAGTTTTTCTGTTGTTGATATTTTATTATTTATTATTTTTTTATATATTTTTTATAATACAGAACTCATTTACTATTTCAAATTTCATTAAAAATTTGTTTGTTTGAGGAACCGATTATTTAAGTGCCAATATTTGTTTTTTAAATACATGTACATGAATTTCACTTTTCGGGAAAGAAAGAATTAATGCAAATCTTACAAGTGAAAATTAATCCACTGATCGAGCTGAGACTCGGAAGATAGACTCGTTGTCGATGACAATACATAATATGGTGGCAATCACTTACACACATGCGGACAAATACGGAAAAAAATCAAATCGGAATACACTGCAGCAGTTAATATACAAAATAGGTACTACCCGATCGGCATTTGGCGAGGTTGGTGGCGTTATCAAATCCAGTTCCTGGGTAGGAAAGTTCAATCTTCAGTAAACCCATTTTTTAAAATATATGATAGTAAACTAAAGTTCTTTATTGTTTGATTTTTATCACAGAACCGTTGAAATCTAGGGAAGTGTGATAAATACCTACCTGTAATTACTGGCTAGTCCCTGCTCTCTGCTGATGTGTCGAAAGACCAGTTGGAGAAGTCAAAGGGTCTTCCAGTCGGCAGCAGCCTCTCCCAGGCTACGCAGCTGGTGGGCAGGCGCATCCTGAACACACCTCACCCGATGAACCCGGGCACCCCTGCTAAATCACCAAACGTAGTAAACTACTTGAGATGACCTATGCCAGATGAGTTGGTTATCCAATAAATGGTTCCCGGGGCGGCGGTTTCCAAACCCGCGTCCCAAATAGAATCTTGACAAACCGCTTATAATATCTTTGACTCCCGCAATTCACTAGACAATTCTGATTATTTAGACTTAATTAATAGACATTACAACTTGGTACATTTCGAGGATAAGAATTTACAAGTATCAACAACCACAACAACAATAATAACAACAACAACAACAACAACAACAACAACAATAACAACAACAACAACAACAACAACAACTTCCCAGAGCATTGCAACATAAATGACAATGAGTTTGCAAAACGTCTTGAGTGATCGCACGCCATAATTTGCCATTTTTGACTCGCAGAATTCCAGTATTTACGATTTTTTTATGAATACTAAAAAATAGGATAAAAGTTAAAATATAGGTGAATTCATTGGCTATATAGAACTATAATCAGTTTATATGTCCCCGTATTAAAATTCAGAGATATGATTTGTTTAAATGAGGACGAGAAATTTCCAACTTGAACACCAATCAACTCATATTCCAGTTATTGACGCGAGCACTCGAGTGGTTAAATACTTAGGATTTCAGAGGTATTTATAAATCATTATTGCAGAGGTATCAATTATGATTTCCACATCCAAGCTGACATCTGATTGTGATGGTCCAAAGCGGTACTTCGATTAAATACGTAATCCGAAAACAATTTTGTGATTTCAGAATGCCTAGAAGTTCCTGAGGAGCGCGTTTTGTGGTCAGACAGTCAAGCAATAATAGCCATGTGCTTCTCCTGCCTCGGATTCTGCGCAACAGCTGTCACGGCTGCCATCTTCATCCGCCACAACAACACCCCGGTGGTCAAGTCCTCCACCAGAGAACTGAGCTACCTCATCTTGGCCGGAATGACCTTAAGTCACGCTGCGACCTTTCCAATATTGGCTAGACCAGCCGAAGTCAGTTGTGCGTTAAGTCGGGCTCTGCCAGGAATCAGCTTTGCAATGATCTACGCTTCACTACTGACCAAGACGAACAGAATTGCAAGGATATTGGCTGGGTCGAAGAAGAGGTTTCCTACGAGGAAGCCTAGGTTCATGTCTGGTACAGCGCAGGTGAGAGACAAATTCCATAACCATTTTATTTAAAACCATGAGACATCTTCAAACGTTCAATGTTAACCCTGATTAACATTATCAGTGAAACAGGGCTACAGTCAAAAGGAATAAGGTGACCATCGGATCGGATGTGGTCTTTGTTCCGAGTGCTTAACGAACCAGGGTCCCGTAAACTTAAAATCTAATTTCATTGCACGAGAGCAAGAGATCACATTTAATCAAATGCTGAAATGGGAAAGAATCGGAATTTCAAGGGCACTGTTCAAATGCCAAAATTTACAATAGCGCTGATTGATAAATCAATCAATTATGACGGAGATTGAAACTTCCTGTAATACGATGCAGTTTATTGGACTCGAAAATTTGACTAGATTCAGTAGAAAATCTGTTTTTCTTTCCAGGTAATCATAAGCTGCCTCCTCATCGGTCTCGAAGTCGGAATATCCGCCACAATGCTCGTGCTTGAGCCGGCGCGCGCCACGCACCTTTACCCGTCCCGCGACCGTGCCGTACTCACGTGCAACACGAGCGCGCGCGGCGTGCTCGCGCCGCTGGCTTTCGACTTCGTGCTTATCGCGCTGTGCACGTTGTACGCGGTCAAGACGCGCAACGTGCCGGAGAACTTCAACGAGGCGAAGTTCATCGGGTTCGCCATGTACACGACATGCGTGATTTGGGTGGCGTTTGTGCCCATTTATTTTGGGAGCGAATCAAAGGTGAGTTCAAATGGGAGGAAGTGGACCTACATAGCTATTTAATAGGGGAAGGGATGGGCAAAGAATGTGGAAGCATGGGGAAGAGATGGGCAGCGGATAGTATTGGGATGTGGAAGGGATTTGGAAGGGATTTGGAAGGGATGGGGTAGGAATGGGAAAGGGATAGTATGGGGATGGGGAAAGAATAAGGAAGTGATGGAGAAAGGATATGAAAGATATGGGGAAGAGGTAGTATGGGGAAGGGGTAGTATGGGAAAGGGGTAGTATGGGGAAGGGATAATATGGGGAAGGGGAAGGGATAGAAAAGGGATAGTATGAGGATGGGGAAAGGACGTGAAAAGGAATGTCGAAGGGATGGTGAAGAGATGTGGAAAGGATAGGGAAGGCATAGTATGGGGTTGGGAAAGGGGCATGGAAGGGATGTTGAAAAAATGGGGAAGGGATGGGGAAGGGCTGGGTCATAAAAACATCATTTCTATTAGGTAAGTGGTATTAGTAAGCACTTTTGTTCGGAAATTAAATAACCCAGCTGATATGACCTTAATAAAAACTAAAAACTAACTAACGATCTTGCCATTTCCCGTAAGGGTAGGTAGGTCCTTGCTTCATTCACATGCATACATTGTCTCATACATACTCTTCTGTTATTCTGACTCTTGAAATGACCCGACTCACGTATTTGATTCACTTGATCATGCCACCATGCCATCATCATCAAAATCGTCGTAAATGAAATATCATAAAAATTTATAGAAAATATTTTCATCAGGTAATCACGATGTGTATGTGCGTCACTCTCAGCGCCATGGTGACGCTCATCTTCCTGTTCTTCCCCAAGCTGTACATCATCGTGTTCCGCCCTGAGAAGAACAACCGCGCGCTGTTCACCACCTCCAAGTCAATCCGCTGCCACATCGGGGCCCGCGTCGCCACGGCACTCACGGAGAAGGTCAGCGGCAGCAGCGCGGGCGGGGGCGGGAGTGTTGGGGCGGGAGCGGCGGCCGCTGGTACCACCAGGGACGGGAAGACGAGGCACAGCGTTAACTGGCATGATGGAGGAAAGGAAAAGCAAGGTAATTACAAGATGCTATAATCTAAAGTAAACTATGTTCCCTCGGTCTGCTTTTTGAAAATGCTGACATACAAACAAGGCAGTAGCACTCCTCTCGTTGACTTCCTTTGGCGTACCCTTGACATCTAAGAATCAAGCAAATTAAATAAATAAACTGTTTCAACCGTACCCACAAAACATGTTTCAACTGTCCCCAACCCCCCTTCTAGGTATACACAGTAAGAATGATAATAAATTTGAATAAAAACTAATCAAACTTTCATATTCTACAAACTTCAATAACGATACAAAACTCAATATTCTAACTTTGATCAAAACCACAATAATAGCAAAAGTGTAGGAACAAAAACACTTACTTTTTCGTCCAAAAACACAATGGGGCTTCCTACACACAAGCACAGCGGGCGAAGAGCGATGCATTACTAAAATTCGTGTTTTGACTTGTCGCCCACTTCGTTTTCCCCTTGTACCACTCACCTCATCACAAACGGTTCGCGAGATATTCGCTTTGTTTCAACCGTACCCCGTTTCAACCGTACCCAGTCTACCCTACTGTCTTTTGTTTTTTCTTCTTAGAAGAATGTGCCATTTCTGGATCAAGGACAACTTAACACTGATGACACTGGGATGTATTACAACGTCAATAAAAACCTTACAAACGAACACATTAAATTTGGGAGACGAGTATGGGTACCGCCGCCCCGGGAACCGTTTGTTGGATAACCAACACCTCTGCCATAGTTCACCCCAATACGTTCGCTACCTTAGCAGGGGTGCCCGGGTCTTGGCTTGGCGACAGATGCGTCTGCCCACCAACTGCATATCAGGCCGGATAGGGAGAGAGTGGTTGAGTGGGACCTTGTGACCTCTCCAGCAGGACTCTCATAACATCGCCTTGCACCACAGTGGGATTCATACATCCGACACTCCTGGACACACTGACCCCCAGATTCCTGCCCAACCCTCATACCTTTTCCGTCCCAGAGCTTCCCCCCCTTCCTTTCCTAAAAAGAACCTCCACACAGCATCCCCAAAGACAGCTTAGGCCCTGAGGGGAATTATTTTCCTCAGGTCCTCCTGTGTGGAGCTAATGTAAAAAATAAGCGAATAATGGCAGGTCTCACGGGGAATGATGAATAAGAACGTCAATTAAATGTTTTAATATTTTTTTGTTTCAGGTCAGGTTGGTCCAACACGCCCTAAGCCAGAGCTTCGCACCCTCTCCTGTCAAACCAGCAACGACCTCTTGCAGTACCTCCTGCTAAGTCAGAAGGTCAATGTTTCCGTGCAGGGATGTTCCCCCACGGACACCTCACCCCAATGGGCAGAACTAAACCCCAAAGCCCTCCTAGAAACCCAAAACAAGAAGTACTGCCTCAATGGTAAATCTCAAAGTCCTAAGTCTTGTACTCCTCTTTTGCTAAGAACCAAACACACTTCAACACCGTCTCTCAATTCTAAAGCTAGGATTAGAGAAGAAAGTGTATCGGAATGTTCTCTAAGTGACGAAGACATGACTCAAATAAAGAGCATTACTATAACGCTTGGTTCAGCAAACTCAATTAATAACCATGTTTATTTAGGCAAGGAGAACGGAGCTTTTCCATGTGAGAATGTTGACACACTACGCCTGAGGACTACTATTCCAGAGAGGCCAAACAACCAAATTGTCAAGGAATCAAACGGCATATCAAAAAGCACATTTTAGTGCATTTTTTTAAATATTACACATAGAGAATATTCAATTGTCTATACTTAGTCAATAATAAATAATATTATGTGTCATCATCATCCACTTTTCATAATAATAAAATTTTGGTTCCACTTGGTGGTGCACATTAAATGTGAAACTTTTGTGAACAACATAATTTTGACTATGTATTATTGTAGAATAACCAAAGTATTGTAAACGGGTATAACTAAGAAGAAGGCGATGCGATTTCACAATAAATTTAATTGTTAGATATTAAATAATAATAAACCAAACATTTGATGTAATAATAATTAATTTAGGTGCTTGCTTACCAGTTAAATTTTTATTGTAATTATTTTTAAGTACTTGCCTATGTCTGTAATAATGTCTCAAATTTATGCATAGTAATTATGAGGATATTTTTTATTAGTTTTGCAAAAGTTGCAAGTTAAATATGCAGCAGAATGAATTCTTCAATAAAAGTAATTATTGCTTTTATGGTTATTAAAAAATATTATTTAACTTTGAAATCAAAGTGTCTGATTTGAATTCTTCAAAAAAGAGACTATCCATTGAGGTATTATAATACAGTAAGCATTCTAAGCAAAATTATCCGAAAACAGCATTCCTATTTGAACATCGTGGGTAGTGGGAAGAGGGGTGAGCTATCATCTCTGTCGTGCCGAGTTGACCGAGCGTAGATTAAACGAGACAGACAAGTCATTTCTGACAAATCACATCAAATGACATCCGAACAACATGGTACTCACAGCCCGTCACGCTTCGTTTTTTAACATTAAATTGCCAATTTAAACTAATGTTGACCTACTTATCTATGAAAGGTTACACCATTGCTTTTCCTCTCTTTCCAGAACGACTTGTACAGCATTTTAGCATGCGTATCGGTGTTTTGCAGTTACCACGTGACACCAACTGTGATATCTCAAAGAGTGCAATTAGCCGATGTTTGTGACCCATATTTCAAACGCTAATGTTAGCTATCTACATACCTAAATGCGGCTATCAAATAGAAAGATAATATGTGAAAAAAATTGTCAGAAAAAAGATAACAACTCAAAACATTATTAGTTTTCTTTTTTATGTTCGACCTTACTCCATTGATAATAATAGTCTGTGTGTATATAATAATAATCATAAAAGTAAAAATAAATGCATCATTACCACATTCTTGAGCTTATCCTTGTTGGGTCGGGAACTCACCATTTCGTCAAAGCTTTTCCAGAGACATCCCTGTCTTGCATTCAGCAATCTCAGACGATTGAAGGTCCAGTCCTTCCTCACACAGCCTCTACGTGCTTTCCCCAGCAATCTGGATAGTCAAATAGATATTGCCTTCCCTCTGGAATTGCAGAATAAAGAAGTTACGCGAATGGATGTGTGTCATCTGAAGCTACCTCATCTGCGAATTTTCTATGCGAGTCACTAATAATCCATCAATCTTACCATAAACATAATACCACCATTGTAAGTGAAAAACCCAGTATCTTCTGTGTTTTTATCATAGACATTCAAATTGATAAACTTGCCTTAACATGAAATCTGGAAATAATTTCGAATAGCTGGAGACAAACCATGTTACCATATTTTAGGCACCAGGCGGGTTCGAGAATGCTTTGAATGAACTATGACATCAATTGTATGTTGACCGCCGAAGAGTGAACATTGAAATAACCAGACCCTACACAGAAAAGTAAAGTTCACTACAGTAAGGCAACGGTTTGCGGCGCAGTCCATTGTGGAACTTTTATTGCGCAGGATTCGAATGTTATAAAAAACGGTTTCTTTTGTAAAAGTGTATAACTTAATAGTAATAATCAACCGATTTAGGATTTGTAGAAGTTTTTTACGCAGCCATCAATTTGCGCGTCATTGTAAAAAGTAGTAAAACATAAGCAGATTTTATTTTTGCACACTAAATCGTGATATTACATTATTATAATCGTCAAATTCATTTCTTGACAAATTACAGAAAGGGAAACGGGCACGCCCCCTCCCCGCTCCGCGCACTTGGTTTGTTCCCCATTCCCTGATGGGCTAATCTACTAATTTGAATGTCTATGGTTTTTAATAACCGGCAGACAACAGAACATCTCTACATATAAAAAAATATTATATATTATGATATCTAGTATTTTTAGTTTTCAAATTGAAACAACTAAATACTGTTAACATTATTGTGATTGATTATGAAAAGGTCTGTCTAGTTGATAAATCACAACACAAGTTTGTGGATATTTGTAAAGTTTAATATTATTTTTAATTCAGAAAAAACTTTGAATGCTTCTTTCATTGGGAATCATGCAAACAAATTTTATTATTATAATATATTATTTAATTTTTATTAGAAATAAAATTTCAAATACATAATTAACATTATGTATTTCAAAGGGTTAATTTAGTTCATGATAATCTTTGTTCACTGCAAGTAGGGGCATAAGAAATCTTTAAAAAGGTGACCGTAAGTTATTATCATTATTGAAAATAAGATTAATATTTAAAATAAGCACTTGCGGTAAAACCATTCATGTGGTAACTCGGAGGGTATGACTAAAATATTAATATATTTTGAAGATTGGGAAAGGTACGCTTAGGTGTTCAGTCCCCAAAAATTTAGTACAGATAAATAACTGCAGTACTCATTAAGTACTCATAAAATCCCTGTCTACAGCGCAATAGACGTGCTGTATGCGTTTTATGAAGGAAGCTTATATTGCCAAAATAGAGTGCCACAAACACACGTCCATTCGCTTATTCTACATTGAGAATGAAGAAAAAAAAATTCACGGATAATATTGGTAAAAGGCAAAATTATATTTTGAATTCATTTCCGTTGTGTAGATTTTTTGTCCCAAATAAGTGACTGTCCCAAATAAGTGAAGTTTAAGGAAGGTTAAAAAAAAACCTGTTTTTATTGAGCTTAGGTACCTATAGATACATATTACATGTATTCAAATTCTCTCGGATGAGTTTTTTTAACTTTTATTAAATTTCTGAAAAAATTTTAATTACAGATAAATAATTATGTAACTGTACATACGTATGAATATAAAATATTAAATAATCTAATATAGGTGTAACAAAAAAAAATCATGAACAATCAACATGTTATTATAATAACAGTATCACTAAAAATTACTTCTTACATGTGTGGCAGTGTACGGCTATCTTTACATTGAAAAATATCGGCGTATGGCGAACAGCTGGTATTCAGCTTCTTCACTAAAATTTGTTTACTGACACATTTTGCATCGACTTCGGATGGGAATTTGTCCTAATTATAAAGCCTTAGACACATTACGCATTATACATATTATATGTTGGGATGACATACTATGCTATAGGCTTCCTTATGAGAGGTCAGGTCAATTGGGGGACTGCCGCAAAATATAATTTCTTGTATGGGATCTGTCACTTTGGCAGATGACAGCCGCGTAATTACGGCACTCCGTAAATTGTTGTGACCCACTCTCCTGCAGCAGGCATAATAATTTTTAAATATCTCCTGGCTAGCAGATCACAGCGCATATCGTTGCAACGCCAACACTTATAACGCATCATCTTCTTAGGTGTGACAGGTCTGTATGGGATTGTATGGTGAGCAATATGGAGTTATATAAAACGCTTTGAATTTATAGCGTAATCTGTCACCCCCTTAAAAAGAATGGTGTTCCAGATAACTGAAGAAAATTAGTATTAGTTTCTTCATTTGGTTTGTTCCTTGGATTCCAATTAAGCAGAATCGAATGTATATGTCCAGGGCATCGATATATTAACTCTAGATATGGCGTGTCATACAAATTCGGCCAACCAACGAGTCGTTTTCTAACCAAACTCCCCATATGATTCCGTCGTCTCGCTTCGAAAGGATAATATCTTGGGAGACAAATTTGGTCCTCACAGACCAACAAAAGATATAAAACAATTCTTCTTATCTGCGAATCCTGCGAAATAATGTGCTTTCTTTTCGATAAATTTTTTTCGTAGCCTAATTTTTGGAACCAATAATTTTGGTTTCGTTGTCATTTTTAACATCCACACGCCCTGTCTAGACTTTGTTGGTCGATGGTCCAGGGGTAAAGTGCGCTAACTTCTGGGGTGATTCTACTTGATAGTGCAAGTAAAAAAGGATAAATAATTTTAGAGTAGTTTTTCGCAAGAAATTTGAATTGTTTACATGGGATAATAAATATTCTTTAAACGTTCGAATTTCGAAAAAAATTTATCTTATATACTTTTACCATCATGTAGAATCACCTCCCGAAGTTAGCGCACTTTACCCCCAGACACCCTGTATATTGTTTACTTTGTATTGAACTTACAGTCATCACAAATCCATCACTGGGAAAGTCATCCTGAAATGCCATTTGGCAATGGTAATACATAATCCTACATCGGTATGTAATGCAAAATCGTAGATGTCTAGGAATGTGGGAAATCACTACATATCCCTCGATTATTATGTTGTTCAACTCCGTTCTAAGCTTACACACATGTAGGGTTTTTTCTCCTCTGTAAAATAGCAAAAATATAACTAAAGATGGATTTGTATTGGCGATAAAAATAATTTTGATTATAATATAATTCAAAAAAGGAATTAAAAATGCGACTAATTCAAAGTAATTTTTATGGGCATACATATATATGTAAGTTCATAAAATCTATGAAAATTTTTTTTTTTAATAATATTCTAGCTACACATTTAAGAAAAATTCTTTCAGAATAATCATTCCAGTAAATAATTTTAGGTATATCTATTTGTATTTGCACAATAACATCACTTCAAGAATCAAAATAAGCCTTTGTAATATGATAATGTTATATTATTTATTCTAATAATAATGATGTTAATATGTCAAAATTAAATGAGCTTATATATGTCACAAAATTATTAAATTCTATGCACATTGAATATATTTTGCTTAGAATATGAAATAAGCACAAATAATATTAAATTACAGATAATTGTGTAGATAATATTTATAATGTATAAAAAATAAGTTATACCTTAGAGAAATTCAGTCAGTGTTAAAAACATAAATCTTATCGCAATAACAATTTATAAAGTGTCTTCCTGTAATCATTAAACTCTTTAATTAAATTAAATTGTGTTTATTTATTTAATACTAGCTGTACCCCACCACACGTTGATGTGGCTCAGTCTGTCTGTGTAGAGAGAGAAACAGTTGGCTTTTTTTTTAAAAGCGTATTTGTCCAGTTTTTCAAAAAAGCAGGTTTTTACCTGTCACAGGTGACATCTATATGCATAATATGGGTATATAAAAACACACACATATTCGAATGCAATATTATGTCGAAATTTCAAATAAATCTGTGAAGAACTTTCAGAGATTTAAGATTTTGATCAAACAAACATTAACATTTTTATTTATATAGATAGATTACACCACCTCAGCACGAAGAGTATGGGTGCAAGTCGATCTATTACATACTCTTGACTCATTACTAGGATCCGGAATCGCGGTGGCTTTACCAGTGCTGTACTCAAGGGAAAAATAATTACCTACTTATGAAACACTTATTTATAGACCGCTTTCCAGTTTTAGTATGCCAGGAGTCAAGTATGTTGTCAACATTGAAAAGTTTTCTCGGAGAAGGCTATTAGAAATAACTTTCACACCTCTTATTAATAATATCTTTATTTAATGCTTACCTGTTGTGAATTCGAACAGAATGTACATTGTACATGATGCAGGATCAATTCATTTTGACGTCAACATTATTTTTATAATACAGTATAAGAATCCGTTCCATATTTTCTGGTGATAAATTATACCTATTTTCAAAAATCCACTTATATATAGAAAATGATCGTTCAACATCGACAGATGTCAGCGGAGCAAATTTATAGAGTTGTGTTGAATCGATGGTAACATTTAAATTTTCACTAATGCTCCGTAATTTATCGTAGCCAGGGTTTCTATTTAATATGGCATCGAATCTTTTTTCTGCCCACTCTTCATTGCTCCACGATAAAAGAGTCCTTATTTCATCTATAATTTCGAACGATTCGACGATAGTAAGCTTAGGATCCTCGAGTTTTTTTAATAGCATTTGGAATTGTTCCGAAATATTCCATTATAAAAATTAGGTCACCCTTAATACTCGCATCTTCAAACAATAATTTAGCTTTCGCTATTGCCACAGCGTCCTTTTTTATTTAAAATTGAAACGACACTTTTTATTTTTTCGAAATGTTGACCATAGTAAACAGCAGCTTTGAGCCAAGTTCCCCAACGCGTTAATATCGGCTCTGGTGGTAGTGCAATATCTGGAATCATGGTTTTAAATATGTCTACTCTTGTTGGTGCTTTCAAAAATATTTTTTTAACACAGGAAATAAGATCATCCACTTTCTTATATTTATCCCGCACAGTTGAAGCGACTAGATTTAGTGAATGAGCCAAACAGGTAAAGTGTATCATATTGGGAAACACATCTTTAAGTTCGCGTCCGGCTTTTAGCATATAAGGGGCAGAGTCTGTTGTTAAAATTAAAAGTTTTTCGAAGTTATTAACTGCAGATTCCTGCCACAAAAAAATTAAACTGTTTTTTACAAAATCCTTTATGGTTTCGGCATTGGTTTTTGGTAAAACCTTGCTAGCAATCAAATATGACCGAGTTACAATGTCTCCTAGTGGTTTTACGACCAGATTAGCTATATTGCGTCCAAACTTATCGGTCGTTTCATCAACTGTCGCCCATATATATGAATGTCCTAATTTTTTTCTGATATCGTTAATTTCACTACAAAACACTTTATTTAAATACACTTTTCGGAGAGTAGATTCACTCGGAAGATCCATAGTCGAACATTTACAACACAAATATTTCGAAAAAAAAAGACGGAAATTAAAATTATCTAGTTTTGTCCATGGAATATTAGAACATATTAAAAACATAGCTAAATCAAAATAGAAATCTGTTTTACACTTATCATTTGTCTTCATTATCAAATGATTTCTGCTTGAAACGTGCTTAGTTACTGTATATTTTTTTAATTGTTTTAAAGAAATATCACACACGTCACAATAAATCACCCCACGATCAAATTTTAGCTCAGGATGGGGTTTTATCCACTTATTTATTAGATTAATTGAAGGTACTATAAACGCGGCCATGGTGATGATTGATGAATACTAATTCGTAACTAACTTCTAAAAAATGAAATATTTCCTATCGGCTTGTCGTTTAAAAATATTTGTTTTAAAGTAAGACATACCGATTTACCATTACCTATTGTCTCTTTTCTTTCTCATATTTTGTTCATTGAATAGAAAAAGACGAAATTATTATTATCGATTGCCAACGTGGTACGATAAACAAAAGTATCGGATTTCATATTTCCTGGGCCGAGCTTCAGTTAACAAGTCAAGTAAAGTCATTTTTACCACAAAAAGGACAAAGAGCAGTACGTCACATAATATTATTTTAGTGTGATTGATATAAACCTTTCCACATAAACTCAAATTTTGTATACCGTAGTTGAATCACAGTACTGGCTTACATAGTGATACCAAGAAGGAAACTGTATTGTCTTTTATTAATATTGTTTAAATTTAATTTTAACCTTGATTTCATATTTTCAATATATATAAAAATCAATGTATGTTTGGATGTCTGAACTTTGGCAATTTGTTGTTCACACACCTGGAAAAGTTTCTATGTACCTAAAAGTGAGTTCTGGCAACATAAAATTTGTGCATAAAATCCATTGTTTCCTATCCGATTGCAAAGAAACTTTGGTGAGTTATTCTGTGGATGCAAGAGAAGGTTTCTATATATAATGGTGAGCTCTGGTGTTTTGAAATTTGTATAAAATTCCCTTATTTCGTATACTATTCATCTGATTGCGATAAAACTTTGGCGAGTTGTTGTGCAAGTTGTTGTGCACACGCCTGGGAAGGTTTCTATACATAAAAGTGAGCTCTGGCGTTATTAAGTGTGTATATTTTTTTTCCTATACCATTCTTCTTTTAGCAATGAAACTTTGGCCAGTTGTGTGGATGCTAGGAAAGGTTTCTGTAAATCATGGTGAGCTCTGCGTTATGAAATTTTGATCAAAATTCTCTTTTTTCTATATCGTTCATCCTATTGTGATGAAACTTTGTTAAATTTTAGTGTTGCGCGCGATTAGTGTCGAAACAAGCAGGGCGAGAAGGGAAGGGAAAGGGAATAAGAATAATAACATGAAATTTATATAGCGCACTTCTGTGTTATTTCACTTCAAGTGGAATGTTTCAGTTTCTTCACCACCTAGGATTCTTGCTGCAGAGTCTCCATCGTCTATTTTCGTGTCACCTGTTCCTATACTTCATTTTACTTAACTTAACTTCACTCTATTTTTGTAATATTTATACTTTCTGTAATACCTGCATCAACTGTAAAGCGCCCCTCTCACAAAAGCGGCGCTATACAAATTATCCAATAAATAATAATATTCCCCGTATGAAAATTAATTTCTTTAAAAAATAATGTAAAATTGAGAATTTGTTCAGACCAAGCCTCTAGTATGTATACTACATGCAGCTGCAAAAGGACAGTATGTTTAAAACGAATTTAACCCGTTGAATAACGATAATTTAATTGTTTTGCCTTTAATAATGAGCGGTCCTGGAATTCTTCAAAAAGCCACCGCGATTCCGGATCCTACTCATTACTCATTAAAAAAATTTCATCAGGGCTTATGTGGGCTTAAGGATCACTCTTTGGGGATGCTGTGCGAAGGGTCTTTCTGGAAAAGGAAAGAGAGTATGTTCTGGGAAGAAAAAAGATACGAGGAATGGGTAAGAATCCGTCCAAGAGTGAAGGACGTGTGAATCCATCCCTCCCACTGTGTTGCAAGGCAATGGGTCGAAAAATTCTGGCTGGAGAGCCCAAAAGGTCTCCCTCAACAGGTCTCTCCCGATACAGCATGCCACACAGTAGATCGGCAAATGCGGCCGATGCCAAGACCTAGACAAACCTCGCCCCATGAACCCAGGCACCCTTACTAAGTCACCAAAGGTAGTGAACCACCTGGGGTGACCTATGGCGATTACTGACCAAATATAACGATAATATAATAAAATATAACCATATCAGGTGAGGAATGTTAGGAAAGTGATAAGAATGCTTGCAATTTTCCAGTTTTTATTGCATTTTATGTTACAAAGATGTTTTGTTTAGATATACACAGGTGTATAGCAAATAATATAAAATCATTTGGGAATTTACGAGTTAGCGTTGGGTCCACGGCGCCTGCCGAATGCTTGCACGAAGTTCACGAATCTAAAACAATAATAAAAGCACATCAGATAAAGAATTACACATATTAACGGCCAATAGGATAGCCACATCGAGAAGATATCAAAATGCTTCGTTGTAAGGAAGAACTACCGAGCCTATATAACACGTTGTGAGGAATAACACAATGCCGTCCATCGCAAAAATACATATAGAAATTTGTATCTTTGTGATGACGGAATAGATAATTCAAACATTGTATTGATAAAATAGAGGTAACATTGTTTATTGCCACAGTTAAAAAGTTATCCAGTACATTATGGAGATACGAGGACATATAATGAAATACTGCTGTATCCAAGATACTTTCTTTCATGAAATTATACAGAAACTAATAGGGAATAAAAAATACAATTATTTTCAGGTACATTATGAAAGCAAAGTACAGCAATTTTCCCTCTAGTAAAAAAAAAAATCACCAGCCAGATAGCTGTGGTAACATTGTGAAGAAATTAAGAATCAATCATGAAAACTTTGATATCTATGTTTAGACAACTTAGGAAGCAAGAAACCAGAGAAGCGTAAAGATGTTTATATGAAACAAACTAAATGCCGACAGAAGGGAATACTGACTGCATCTCAAACTATGTTCACTTTAATCTCAGCAAGTATCTAAGAAGTCAAGGCACAGTTTGGATGCAATGACAGCTGGTTGATTGCTGTTGAGGTCTGGGTAAATGGCGTTGAATTCCAGAAACTTGTCCAAAATGAAGTAGCTCTCGATGGCAAATAAAGCATCAATATCTACTTATTCAGAAGAACTGAATTGGGTGAGTGTTAAGCCTGTGTGGTGTGTAGCCTGTGTGGTGTGTAGCCTGTGTGGTGTGTAGCCTGTGTGGTGTGTAGCCTGTGTGGTGTGTAGCCTGAGTGGTGTGTAGCCTGTGTGGTGTGTAGCCTGAGTGGTGTGTAGCCTGAGTGGTGTGTAGCCTGAGTGGTGTGTAGCCTGAGTGGTGTGTAGCCGAGTGGTGTGTAGCCTGAGTGGTGTGTAGCCTGAGTGGTGTGCAGCCTGAGTGGGGTGTAGCCTGTGTAATGTGTAGCCTGTGTAATGTGTAGCCTGTGTAGTGTGTAGCCTATGTAGTGTGTAGCCTATGTAGTGTGTAGCCTATGTAGTGTGTAGCAGTTTGAATCGTAGGAAATAGCAGACCACAGGCTAGTTCTTGCGATCGCCGCCAAAGAGCAGTACCTGCCGGCTATAAATTCTTGCCATCAGCATCCTCGCGGCAAATCTCGAAACTAATCAATCGCCCAGCCGTTCCCAACGCTCACCGGCCTCCCCCTCTCCAAAACTTGCTTTCAGGGCGTCAACACATCGCCCCGAAGTCGTGACTGGCATTCCGGAAACCAAATCCTGATACAAAAGAATATCCAGACTAACATCTGGATAATCACCCTAAAATCATCACCTTTCGATAAGGAATATAGATTAACTCCTGGCCGGATTTCGCAGCAAACCTAACATTGTTCACTCATGTTCCGATGCACTCCCTGCGCGTGGGAAATGGCCGCTTCACCTACGCAACGATAAAAGCAAAATATGTAAGCTTGACCTTTCTACCCCCCTATTCATGTGCTTTTGTAAACTCAGTGCCGATTTCGTAAGTTGAATTCAGAGAGAAAGATATAACGTTGAAGCCTAACTCTTTTGTTTTTACTGAATCCTTGTCTCGCTCTGAATGATGTAGCAGAAGATAATCCTGACCCCACGCTTTGAGTGAGACTCGACATCATGCCTTTGTAAGAGCTAGTCCGAGGTAATGCATCAGGGACATAACCCCTGATGTCAACTATGTCGATCGACTTACATTCTAAATCCTACGTACATCGCAGCGTATTATTGCACTGCCACCCATCGTGTATTGCACTGCCACCCATCGTGTATTGCACGACCACGGGGGCCTACTGTATTATTGTAAGTATTTAGCCTGTGTAGTGTGTAGCCTGTGTAGTGTGTAGCCTGTGTAGTGTGTAGCCTGTGTAGTGTGTAGCCTGTGTAGTGTGTAGCCTGTGTAGTGTGTAGTCTGTGTAGTGTGTAGCCTGTGTAGTGTGTAGCCTGTGTAGTGTGTAGCCTGTGTAGTGTATAGCCTGTGTAGTGTATAGCCTGTGTAGTGTATAGCCTGTGTAGTGTATAGCCTGTGTAGTGTATAGCCTGTGTAGTGTATAGCCTGTGTAGTGTATAACCTGTGTAGTGTATAACCTGTGTAGTGTATAACCTGTGTAGTGTTTAACCTGTGTAGTGTTTAACCTGTGTAGTGTTTAACCTGTGTAGTGTTTAACCTGTGTAGTGTGTAGCCTGTGTAGTGTGTAGCCTGTGTAGTGTGTAGCCTGTGTAGTGTGTAGCCTGTGTAGTGTGTAGCCTGTGTGGTGTGTAGCCTGTGTAGTGTGTAGCCTGTGTAGCCCTGATTGAATTATTTATTAGGTGTTTATAAATACACAATGAATATACTCAAAAAACATATTGAATTAATTGTTCCCTATTTCACTGCTTGTGACTAGCCCAGCTTATAAACACAGGCAAAATAAATCAATTAAAAGCTACTCCACTAACACGTATTTATAAAGTCTTAGGCTATATTACCTGTAATTGTTATAAATAAATGTACAAATTATATATATAAATAAATAAAATATAAAGTATGGGCGCCTTTATAAAATAAAAATCTTAAGTAATGCTTCAAAGGCGTTATATGGGCGTACCACTGAAAGGCGTACTCTGTTGTAGCCTCTCTTTCTAATAAACGATTCATTTAACAGGAAGCGATGTTACAACGAAGTTCTCAGGGGCAGAACAATTTGAAAGCTATTCACAGCAGCCAAATTTGACATGGTTATTCAAACAATTGGAATCATTCTTTGGGACAAACAGACTCAATGTAATAATCCTCACTTCTGTATTACAGTTTACCTCAACTAGGCTAAATGCAAGCTTCCCATGTTATAGTACACCAATATTTCAGTAATACAGCGCTCTCTCGCTGAACCGCCACCCCAAAGACGGGGTAAGTGTCAAATAGCAGATTAAAGTTGTGCTGGGTGCATACTCACAAAATGTAATTATATATATATATAAGAGGTATTTTGTTAAAACAAACAATCTATGATTATTTGTAAAATTTCCTGTTTACGCTTGCGAGAAAACTCAATTTTTTAAACTTATTCAAACAAAACAAACAGAACCACATGCGAAGGTTGTTGGACATTCGAAATGTCCTAAAACAACAATATTAACAATTTTGCTGATTAGTAAAATGGTTGGCTTTAGCGATACGCAATATAGTAACTGAGTGTGTAAGATTAAGATGACAAAAGCACATTGGCAACAAGCTCGGTGCTTGAATCTAGGCAAGCGACGGACTAATGAATTGGACATACAAATACCGGGAAATTATAGAGCTTAATCTGTGCTTTCAAATAGTAAAAACAACGGCAGATTACAGTACTTATGATTATATATTTTATAGTATATATTGGATAATCAAGCGACAAATTACTGAGAGTGCTATAGTGATGTCACGGGCAAAAGAGTAAACATATACACCCGCTAACAGATCAGTTATTACCTCTTCTTTCATGATTATAAGAATCAACCTAATTTTAAGCAAAGAAAGTTATTAGATTGTGTAACTTACCGCCTATTGTATTGGATACGCCTCTTTGCGCGGCCGGTCTTCTTCTTCTTCTTTTGAACCTTCTCCACCTTGGGGGTCTGTCCCTTTACCTTACCTGGAATGGAACAAAAATATTAATTAAATCATCCAGCACCGCTCATGATAATGGGGACACCAGATAATGATTGTGTGAAACAAACTTAATGCCGACAGAAGGGAATACTGGCGGAATCTCAAACTATGCTCACTTTACTATCAGCAAGTATCTAAGAAGTCATTGTTCAGTTTGGACACAACGACAGCTGGTTGATTGCTGGATTACATTGATAAATTATACCAGAAATATTACGAAAAGTCATAATTTACCAATATTTCCAAACTTCTAATAAACATTTAGAACAGTTGATCACGCTTAATACAAATATTTTTTGAAAAACACGATTCAACATAATTATGATAAAAGACAACTATTTGCATTTGGGAGGAAAGGAAAACGCTCCATTTAAAATTACAATTCCGTAAAATGAAAATTTGCTTTGGTAAAAATGAAAATTTTTTTTTTTTTTCAAAAGTTCAATTTTTCCCTCACAAAACAATCCCTTTGCCGCCATATTGGATGTTTTTAGAATGGATTTGACGTTTTGTGAAGTTTCAGTTCAATTAAAATATACATAAATTACTTAATTAACCCAAACTAAGAATCTGATAACCTATTTGGTGCATGTAAATAGACGTTTCTTGTAGTAATTGTTGAAATGAAGTGTAATTTCTATAATCTGTACCTGAAAGTGCAGCAGGTAAATAATTACCAATATTTGTATTAAACTGCCCTAAACGTTTACCAAAATTCTTATTAAAATTATACATACATTAGCAAAAAATCATCATAGAAATTACAATAAAATTGTAGCGCTCTTTTGACAGTTAAACATTTAATAGGTGTGCCGAAGGCGTAGATTATCATCGAGCATTATTTTGTTCTGGATTAGCGAATAACAGATTGAGGTTACATGTCAAATCTTTAAAAATTGCATAAAAAAAAAAAACAGAAATAAACAAGAAAGTAATAATTAGGAAAAAATTCGGTTTATGGGAGTCACTCGAATAACCGAAATTGAACTTGATTTAGACTAATTTAGGGCTGGGGAATCCGAATCTGTAAGAATTAGGTGGAGGTCGGCACTATAAAATAAAAAGTGTTGTTACTCTAACCCAAACTAAAAACCTAACCAATTTTGTAAAAAAATATTATTATTATATGGCAACACTTTTTATTTTTTGGTTGGCACTTCTGAAATGTCAAAGTAATTAATTAAAAGTCATTAATTTGATTTTCTTATGTCATAATTGATAAATAAAACATGTTTCTATGTATCGCGTACGAAATTTCAAAACCCTATAACTCAGTTAATAGTGCCGACCCCCACCTAATTCTTACAGATTCGGATTCCCCAGCCCTAAATTAGTCTAAATCAAGTTCAATTTCGGTTATTTGAGTGACTCCCATAAACCGAATTTTACCCAATAATTATTAACTTGTCAGGGTAACATAATGGTATTTGAGACTTACCGGCACGAGCGAGAGAACCGTGCACTTTACCACCGAGAAGTGGCACTGTGAGGTCCAGCTCGATGGATCCCAAGCTAGACACAAGGGTCTCATCGGACAGGGGTGCTCCCAGGCAGGACAGGCATAACTCTGTCGCTGGTGTCTCGTTCAGGAAGGCGATACGCTCCTAAGCAAGGAAAATACCATTAGTTCATTCACAAAACCCGAAAACAAGGAGTGAAGAAATTCAATGTTTGGAAATATACCTTGATCAGGGCAATCGTCTCATCCTCCCGAGCCTCGATGACTTGCGTCGACTGACCACGAATGTGCAACTGCATTGTGAAATCTGGAAACAAACGCAAATCGGTAAAAATACAGCATGGTCAAACACTCAACGGATGACATTAGACCGACAACGTGTACATGTCATCGGGCTTTGCAACTAGAGAACTCTTTGAATATCGCACAAAAACTTAACAATTAAACAGATAAACTGTTGTTTTAGGCCAAATGTCGTCATTTTATAATAGAAAACACAATAAAATCGAATAATTCCAACCGTCACTAACCTCTCCGAACGAGATACGCAAAAAGAAAGATGGAAACTAGGAAACGGAAACGTCATGAGTTGTGCTGTTTATGGTCACATGGTGAAATACTTTAGCGGCCAGATAAATTTATTTGTAAGTTAGTACCTCCATCAAAATAACCATTACGCTTGCTACACACGAGGAATACAATATGTGGGCATGGGTTATCTCACGATATCGCTCGCTTTACAATCTCATACGGTCGTCACACACGGCTAGTATTATATCTGACGACTGTGCGGAATTGTATGGCGAGTGTAGTCCTTACATAAAACGCCTATAAATTATTTTCGACACCGTTATATTTTACGGAAAGATTATAAAACTACTTATTGGTAGTGTGAACATATATATTCCTTCACAATGTGTGTTAGACCGTGAATGTGTGTTATGAAGATAAAATATTACTTTTTTAATAAGATGTATTGCAGGATCTCGTTTAAAAACCGTTTCACACAAAAACTTTGTATCAATTAATGTTTTCATCTAATCTTCTTCTCTATATGGTCTACCTGCTTTTATACATAAGACCGCCAAAGCACACGATTCATACGAATACTCTCGTGCAAACAACACAGGTATTTATTAATTTGTTTCTGATTTAATTTTTCAATTATGTAATCTTCCAAAGATGTCATTACCAAAGTATGCGTATCAAAACGATCGATTGTGACAATAATTAATAATTAAAATCAAAAAATTCTTACCGTTTAATCAAATGATAACAATCTTCGGAAATCAATCTTATAAACTGCGTTCAAATGCATTGTGATTAAATATTCAATTGCAATTTGAAAATGATGATTGTGTATGACACATGATGATTGGGTATACACTTCCAATGCCAAAATACGCAATTTCATTACCAAAATGCATGCATTAACTAAGCCTAAAGTATTAGTTAAAAACATTATAAATCTTTTGGAACGGTTTTTTTTTAGTTTTGAATTTCAAACATAAATCTGGAAGAAAGGAACAGCTTTTCAAAAAATGTATAATTCCTCTCTTTTTTCGATAAAAATTTCCAATTAAGGAAAAACCAGTTCCTTAGAAAATAGAATATTCACTATTTTAATAATAATTTTAACAGCATACATTTATTAAAAAAAAAATTAAAATATCTTTTAATTTTGTCGTAAATTGGATTTGGCGTAATTTTATGTAATGAATTGTTAAGATCTTTGTCAAATCATTCGAAATATCAACATCATTTCAAAATATTTTATAAATTGTCTACTAATATTATTTTGAACTCAATAAAAAAATAGTTTTCCGTGAAATATTTTCGTTTTTTCCTCCTGGCAATACAACTAAACACCTTCAAGCTCGTGATTGGTGGTGCATGTGTCTAGACGTGTGACAGTGCAATGTCAAGTTGGGCCTAAAATCGGCCGCAAAATGTTTTTCAATTTATGTATATTATGGCAAATAAGTTAACCGGGCAAGATGTTGTCCAAATTTGTCCGTTCCATTCTATGGGTATTCATACACATTTTATATACCATTTTAGAAAATATACTTGTGCTGTGGGTGTATATTAATTTGAAAATCAAAGAGATAAGGCGATTAAAGTGCTCAAAAGACAGTGCCGAATTTGTTAGTGAAAATATTAGTGGAGTTTTAAAAAAGCCTCAACATTTAGTACTTATATTAGATGAAGGAAACATTTTGTACGAGGACTTAGCGAGGTTGATCATCTGGAGTTTGGCAGCAAGGATATCTTACTTTAGTTTCTATGACAAAGCAGGTAAAACAATAACTTATTAATAATAAATTATTAATTTAAAAAACATCAATTAAAAGTCTTATTAAAATGAACATACCACTGATCGCTAGCCTTGTTAAAATTTTGGGTATATTTTATATTGCTGTTGTATTTCGCAACATATTTGTAAGTTGAATCACACCCCTAATGACTGTCCATTTGATTATGATTGTCCAATTATTATTATTTAATTACGCATCTGGTGCTTAAATATGTCACATGGATTTTTTGGGTATACAAAGTGTTTTCATCAAACAATACATTGTAAACACAGCATTTTGGTTTATTCTATATGCATTGCCATGTGCATGACATTCTGACTCTATTTTTTTATGTAATAGCATGGACAGTTCTCTTATTGCTTAAAAAACATGAACCATGAACTTAGATGAATTAAAAGAGAATATAGGTTAATGACACAACGCGCAAGGTTTCACTAAACTAGGTCCATTGGACATATTTGAGATTTAGTGCGTTTAGTATCGCGCTTAAGTTCGTTGGTCAGACAAGCTGTCACCAGCTGCTACAAATAGGTTGCTCTAGGCTCTTGCTCTGTTTTATGAAAAAAAATCTCTCTGTGCTTTTGAGAGGTGTACAAATCATTCTCAAGCAAAAATCAAATCTGATGGTGTATCTTTGCATTCGTATCTACTTAAAAAATGCAATTATTCTGAATGCTTTTGCCACCCCAAAACGCTAAATGTCAAATAAAATAAAGTGAGACAATGAACCCAGAAATACATAGGTGTATGAAGGATAACCTAGTGACAATAAGTCATATTCTACTACTTTGCTCACTCGTTTGTTCGTCGAGAAGTAAGGAAAAGGGGTCTTAAAATTGCACAGTGATGGGCGAGCATTTCTGCGGTGAGCAATCCGAGCATGACGTCACGCGATTTATCCGGCGGATATCTGTACAAAAATGCTCTTTGGTCACCTGTGATGTCGTGCTCTCCCCGGACATGAGGACAATACTCGCCCGTCAGTGGGTCACTTAAGCTCGCCTTTGGTGTCGAGATGCACGCATATAGAAACGACAGGCCTTCATAATAAATTGCTGTTTCACCCATACACACGTATTCTTTGAACGGCTATCTCTTTCTAATGCGTTCCGTTCCGTACTAACGTTTTAGCTAGACTGTTATGTGTAGCTATTTCATCTATTCATACATCGTTATTGGCTATTCTTTTCTTATGCGTTTCGTTACTCGCTTTGCACCTACAGACAGGAACGTGCTATATTCATTTAGTATGAAAATAATGTGTCTTTTGTGTTTATGTCAATGTATATTATTAATGTATAGTATATTATTCAGAGATGTATGAGTATTCTCGAAGGAAGAATGGCATAAGTTAAGGTTAGGGTTTTGATTTTGTTAACTTTTTGCTTTTCTGATTATTCAAATCAATTTTATTATTCCGTGAGGCATGTTTCTTATTATCCTCGGCTTAATTTGTGATTAAAATATAATTAAATGGGTTGTATGTTTCAGGTTATCTGGGGTCAGCCCTCATTACAACACTTTCCTACAAGTTAACAGTTGATTTCATATTCATCATTTGTAGAATAATAAACATGAACCCTTTTAGACTCTGGCAAATTGACCATTATATTACTTAAATATTCTGTCAGAAAGTCGGAGAAAATGTGCGTAATTCTGTTTCTCACTAAAATCAAAATTCTGCATGAACTCGAAAACTGTTTCTGAAAGGTGATAAAATACACTTTCAAAATTTATTATTAGTAATAAACATTTAATTTCAAAAATATTAAAAGTTTGAAATCAAACAAAAAAAAGTTTAAAAAATGGCTTACCTTAGGTTTTTTCCACTATTCACTGAACTAAAATTATTGGTAACGAATAAAAAACACATATTTTATTAGACAAATATTTTATAAACATTACTGCCACCTCACCTTTTTGTCATTTCATATAAACATAATTAATAGAAAATTCACAAAGTTTCATAAATTTTTCTCAAATTGCAATCAGAACCTTTGGTTTAGCAGAGGTGTAAATTTTAATTAATCTGTGGTTAACTTCTTTATTTGAATATAAACCTTGGTGTTTTATCTTCCTAACACTGTTTAGTTTATATTTCTAACTATGACGGTAAGGAAGACACAACAATTTCTATGAAACCAAATGAGCTGTTCCGAAGAGCGAACAAATTGACTCTACAGGTAATGGGTATTTATTCCCAAAACCGAACAAATTAGCCTGAGGAGTTCATATCCTTTTCCACCATTACTAACTACTATCAATATTAATCATATCCGGAAACTGTGACTGATAATTACCTTTTCGAGAATTAATTTAATAAGATAATAAGAAGATAAAACCTAGTACAGAAAAGGTTTTTTTTCAATTAAAGTGTTGTTGACCAGGAAGTAAAATTTGCTCAGAAAAATCAATTGAGTTTATAAAATGCGTTTAAATAATAAAAATTGTGAGAAAAGGCATATAAATTAATTTCATTATGAAAGAAGTAAGGCAGTAATTTGAAAACTGAAGTGTTTGGATAATAACTAGTGTGCCACAAGTTAATTATTATTTACATTTGCATATTTCGTGAATGTAGTATTACTGTGGTTATGCCTTTACTAAGTCTGAATAAACATTTTAAAACATAACGCTTCACTCAACTATTGAAAAGGCTTTAGCAATGGATAGTGAGAATCATTGCGTAGAATCAAGAATCAAATGTGATTTTAATTTAACATACGCTCTTCGAACTTACAACCTTATCGTATTTTTTTATGATTTCACTAATAAAATGATTGATATTGAATAGAATTATTGTAAGGCTTTAAGAATGATTATTCATTGCCTCTATTTACACAATATACGAAAGATGTTGACTTGCAGACTCTGATAAGAACTCTTTATCAAAAAATTACATTCACTGAGTTGCATAAATGTAAACAAACCGAATTGGTGTACTTTGAATTATACTAACTAACCATCACGCCTTTTCGCAAGGGTAGGCCGAGAGGACAGACTGCCAAACAACTTGGTCTTGGCACATACTTCTTGTCTCATTCACATTCATGCATCATCTCTTACATACTCTTCTATTGTTCTGATTCTTGACATGGCCCGATTCAAGCATCTGATTCACTTGATCGTGCCACGTCTTCCTCGGGTGTCCCCGACTTCTTCTACAATTCACATTTGCTTCATATATTCTCCTTACACTCCTTTCGGATCTCCATATTTCTCACACAATCATAAATGGTTTTATTACACATACATCTCAGGGATTTCAACAACATTCAGTCTTTCATCCTTCCTCTGCCAGTTCCATGCCTCACTGCCATACATTATGGTAGGTACCAGCACTCCATTGTGGACTTCTAGATTCACTTCTTTGGACAACTTCAGCCCTCCATAATTGGAGTTACCTGCATTTTCCCTTCTTTTAATATCTCCGTCAGCCTTCCCATCTCTCGTAAACACCTCCCAAATACACAAATTCATCCACCTGCTCCAAGTATGCTGTTGCTCACTGTTTTCTTAATCTCTCTTTCACTTTGAATTATAATTTTTTTAATCAAAGAAATACGTTTGTTTCAGGAGTTTTGAATAAAAACGAAGATAGATTGATTGAAGCCGTTCAGAAGCTGAAAGGAAGCGCTCCCGGCTACATCAAATGGACGAGTCATCCCGATATGAATGGCTACAAGAATGGAACGAGTAACAAAATCACCGTCAGTCTTCTGTCCAAGGAAGACGGCAAGAAAAAAATAGTTTCAATAGTGAAAACTCTCAGTGACGGTGCGAGAAACGGATCTTTGAATCCTGACCTCATAGACGTGAATTACATAGACAGAGAATTATGCGACGCATCTTTCCCTGTGCCCAACTTAGCAATTTACTGCGGAAACAGCTTCTGCACCAACGGTCTCCTGCCTTGGCACATACGGCTGACTGAGTTCATAAATTTGGGCAGTCACCGTTTTATAAAAGTAGAAAAATTTGTAGAAGTTTTGTTGAACTATGGACAATGCGAACAGAGATTCGGCAAATAATAGTATTTAATTTTGTTGGATGCTTTTGTTTTTTAGGTTTAAGTATTTGCGTGTAAATAGTGTTTGATAATTTGTGACCATTGCACAGTCTGTAGTAATAAAAAAATGCATTAATTTGATTAAGTTGTTTTGCATTATTATTAAAGAGTCAGTATAAATAAGAAAAAAAAACACAAATAGTTGACATCATATTTTTGTATGATTTTGAGATTCAACCCAAAGCTTACCAGAAATAGTACTGGATTTATTCTGATTCCATCTTATTACAGCCTTAACTGAATTGCAAATAAATTATTCAATCTGCTGAATAACAACCTGTTTTATTTGTATTCCCATAATATCATAAAATTTGACTTTTCAATATTGTTAGTAAACTTTAATTTATTACTATGTATTGCAGATGATCATAAAATTGTTGTATTTCGTTGCATTCCCTACTTAATTTTTAAATAAAAAAAATAATGGATCCATTGTCCATTACAGAGTTGTAAATATGTATAAGCAAAAAATTATTTTGCTATAAATTGTAGTATCTTGCCAATATTGGTATATTATCCTTTTTGATATTATTTGCCTAAATAGAGTAGAATCACACTATTTGTATAGGCTGCCCATTGTGATTTCAGAATAATTTTCCAAAGACATACTATGAAATATTACACATGTTATGTTTCAGAAATCTGAGTTCAGTTCGTTCAATCGAATTGATTTAAGTATTTTTTGTGAGGTCACAAAACGCTTCCAAATGATCCCCTTTACACAACTTACATTTAAGTAAATTATTTTTAAGGATATTGTATAAATTTATATAGCTAAGCATAGTTTTTTTCTTTATAAAACATATATGCACTACCAGTTGTAAAAAAACATGATGAAAATTAAATCAAAAAACCAAACATAAGCACTAGCACATTACTTGCATTTACATAACAAAATAATAATATATGGTAGAATTCCATTTATCCAGACTAATTAAAATCAGCACCATAATCATTGACATTCTGAAAAATGGCTTGTATAAGTATGACTATGAGTCATGCACAGGGCCGGCCCTAACCCAAACGTCGCCTGGCATTAGTAAAAACCTCAAGGGCACTGTTTGTATTATCAGCGTGCCCGGAGTGGCTTGCTCCAATAGCACCCGCATGGGTCCGGTCCTGGTTGTAGGGCATCACTGGTATGTAATATAAAAATATTGAAAAGGATATATTTTAAAAAATGTCTGTAAACATCAGTGTTTTTCAACCAAAACCTTATAAATCATCATATTTTTCACTAATTGTCAGTCACATTTGCCAAGGGAAATTATTGTCAAGCTAAAGAATTAATTTATCATTTGGATATTTCTACTATTCAGTCAAATATGCATAGTTTATAGCGGGGCTCGGCAAACTACAGCCTGCAAGTTATTATGTATAATTTAACATTTTCAAACCTTTAAAAGAACAGAGGTAAAATTGAAATTGACTGGAACATCTTCAAATTCGCCATTTACATCAAAACAGGCAGTGTAACAGCAAATGTACCTAAGAAACAAAAAAACTTTTTTTTTTTTTTACCCTTTCACCGCTTTCCTGATGTTTATAGGATAATAATTGTATGTGGCACTTTTTATGTCATTCATACATTTTCTATGGCTTTGAACTCACATATGTGCGTGTAGCCCTGAGGGCACGTTTTATTCTCACACATATTATGTGTGCACATAGCAGCGAAGACGTTAAACAAACTAATTCACTGGGATGCAAAAAAGATTTAAAATATATTTCTTGAACCTTGGCTAAATTTAAATAAATTCTGTTTCTTTTTTCCCCTCTATGAATATTGAACTGAAAATATATTTTTTAGCAATCGAAGAAAGTGTTAACATCCAATTTCGTTATTCAATTGTTCAATGGTATGCAAATTTGAACTGTTTTTATTCTACCTTGGCTTGATGATTAATAAGCAGAAATATTAAATTCATTTTTGTATGGTTTTTTATTATGTCTAGGTATAAATATTATAAAAACTTTTATTTTCCTAAAGTAGAATTTCCTAGGTGTCTTCAAGTTTATTTTCTTACCCGTTGAGCCAATTTCCTAGGTGTCCTCAAGTTTGTTTCCTTAACCCGTTGAGCCAATTTCCTAGGTGTCCTCAAGTTTGTTTCCTTAACCCGTTGAGCCAATTTCCTAGGTGTCCTCAAGTTTGTTTCCTTAACCCGTTGAGCCAATTTCCTAGGTGTCCTCAAGTTTGTTTCTTTAACCCGTTGAGCCAATTTCCTAGGTGTCCTCAAGTTTGTTTCTTTAACCCGTTGAGCCAATTTCCTAGGTGTCCTCAAGTTTGCTTCCTAGCTTGTTGAGCCAACTTTTTTTCAACCTGGCCATTTACAAAAAAAGTTTGCGCTGAATTGTATTAGAGGTCCAAAAACCGCCTTAATTGTACAAATTTTAGTAGAACCATTCAAATAGGCGAAAACTCAAGATTTATACACAGCATTCAGAATTCGGATAGTGTAAAAATTGCAACTTTGCTCATAAAATATAAATGCAGTTTGTTTCACGCGTTTGAAGGTCGGTCATATGTGATTGGGCGTCCATGTTTTATAAAAGTATTTTTATCATTTTTTCTATCATGCGGAAATGCATAATTTTTTTGACGTTAGAAAGAAAAATAATAATTCTTTTCAGTTTGCCACAAATTTTTTTACTGGATTCCATTAATAAAGTCCTAAAAATAGCCAAAATGAATAATTAATAATTGGCAATATGGTTGCAATCGGTTTAACTTTAAAAATTATTTCTTTATTTTTATTATATGTACGAGATAAAAGTGAAACTACAGTTTTCTTACAAATTCCCCAAACAAAATTAAGTAATTAAAAATGTGGTTAGCATTTTTGACAACATTTTTCACGTTTGATAATAAAATTTTATTATTTAGAAATAGTGATGTTTATTTTAAATGCATACACCGGAAAGATAATTTTATCTAGTATTTGTTTTTACGGAAAATTAAAAAAAATAAGATGTATATAGCGCATTTGAAATACACAGAAAACATTGCAAACTGAACAAATGTGATGAAAGTACTGAAGGGTAAAAATCAACTGAACCTCCTTTCCCATTGTCTTGGCTTGAAATTAGTGGTACCTAAATCAATGAATTAAAATAGTGCTAACTTGGTTCTGAAAATTAGTTTGTATCGGGCTGTAGTTTGTTTGTACATAAATAATTTTAAACTTTCATAATATTATTTTGTATTGGTGAATACCATAGAATAATGAAGAAAACTAAAAGTGCCTTCCATACAAAATGTTTCATTTAGTTTAAAAGCCCAGCCCTCTGTCTCACTCTCACTGGCCTGGCATTGTACATCTTCATCCCGTTTGAATTTTGTAAATGCGGTTTTGTATTGGAAATTTAAACCTCAATTGGGCAAATATTTGAATCACGAAACACACCCACATGGTATTTCTTGTGTTTTTCTTTATTCTATGGTGAATATGTTTGTAGGGTACCCTGGAAGTGAAATAAATCAATTTGATAGATTCTTTTTATCAAAGATTAGTCGTGATGAAATAAAATGATTGATTTTTTCTGTATATAGAACAATTTGTAAATATGTTATGGTTTAACTAAGATTTCTGTGAAATCTCATTGCAATAAAATAAAACACAAAAGGACGGGGGTTGTTTTACAGAATTTTAACAATTCATAAAATTTTACAGTTATAATTCAAGTTCTATTTAAGGTCCGTTAGTATTTCAGCTTCATGGAACAACTGGACAATAGTAATATAATAAACGGAACTTGAAGAAAACCTTTATAGAACTCGAAAACTGACTTAGAAATTTGATGAATTGTTCAAATTTCAAAGTTAATTTTCAAGTTGTGTGTGTGTTATTTCAGTTCTGTAAAGCAACTGGTCGATAATGATATAATAACAGAACTTGAATAGGATTTTCACAGAACTTGAAAATTAATTGAAATTAGATGAATTGTTCCGAAACAACCCGTTCTTAAACCACCATCTTTTACATAACTTTTTGTACATTGTGTATGTACCAAGGTGTATAAAAAATATTTTCAATTGATTCAATTTCTTGATTCTGGTATCTGCTACCTTTGTATTGTCCGGAGAAATGAAAGTTTTTCATTGAAATTGTTAAATAATAAAACAGAGAAGATTGAATGATGTAGTTTTTATTTTACAATGATCAAAATAAAATTCTTAAAAGTTACAATCCAAATAAATAAAACAATCTTGTCCAATTTGTGATGAAGAGTTTTACAAAGGTTCCGGGGAAGTGACCTGTAAAAAACAATATGAAAATAACAAAAGATCTTCGATGAAACAAATTATAATTTACTGGCCCTTTAACCAAAGATCTTTTAGAAACGACGCATAAAAAGGTTATTTTAACATAATGAAATTATTAAGAAAACAAAGGGCTTCCAATGCTAGTTCAACAAAATGCTTTCAGCTAATCATTAATGAAAAATGAAGCATATACAGCTCTAAATCTAACTTATCTTAAATTATTATTTGAGATTGTGATTGGCCTTAATTTTTAAAAGGTAAGTAATGTAAAATGCATGCATTTATAATCGGAAGCACTGTTAAGGACTCTACCAAACTCTGCTATTATTTGTTAGAGAAATATAAGCACGGTAATGGATTTTGGACAGTACGGAATATGTATGTACTTAATGGCTGAAAATTGAAGGACAAAATTAAAAAATATATATATTTCATGGTGTTTCAATTATTTTAAAAAGCTATACTATTTATTAGGTAATCTATTCTGGTGACAAATGTACTTTTTTAATCGTAAGAAGAGTGGATCGTATACTTTTTATTTGTTTAGTAATCACGCCATTTTCAAAAAATTTATCTAAGTATAGAATAGCAATTTGATGCCGAGATATAATATTGGAAAAAAGATAGAAATTATTCCGATTGTGCTCTAGATATTATTAATGGAGATGATAATTCTGAGAAAATTAAACGATAAAGCACTTACTGGTGAAATGGGAGAAAATTTGCACTGCGTATTGTTATTGTTTTTATCACTCTTAAATCTAATGTCCATTGTTGATAACATCACTCAAAAATAAGCAACATAAGAATATTGTTTAGTTCTGGCTTTGGAAGATACGAAGAAAGCTATTTTTTATAGATTAGGTCCTTGAATTATTTCAATTATCAATCATCTGTTGTATTTTAACACACAATCTCTGAATTGTAAACATGAAACTAGTAAGTACCATAATGATTGAGTCGATAAATTTATAAGATAGAAATTTTACCAGCAATTTTATTTCTGTATCAATAATTCACAACTCCAGTTCAAAGGCAATTCGTTACCTATTAAAATAATCACTATGACTAGAACATGTATGTATTTGAAAATGTAATATGTACATAATATTGTTTATAAGCATAATTTACAATGTAAGTCAAACACAAAATAACATCATAATAACATTATCTCCATAAGAAGGAAGACAGAATATTGCGAAGGCAATGATTTTTAAAAAATAATTTGTATATGGACTAAACAAACCATATAAGTATTTAATTCTATGAAAGAAGCAAAAGTCAAAATTTTTAAATAGTTATTTTTTCGATTATTATTTTGCAGGATAATTACTACAACTAGGTACCTCCGAATAAGTGTTTTTGAGTTACACACAAATCCAAATTTTTATTTCCTCGTACATGGGAAAAAAAACATGGTTTTGTGCGTAACTCAAAAACAGTGATTTCGGTGTTGTGGCAATTAACCCCTCGATTTGATTCAAGACTAAAGTGTGATTGGTTTTTATCTATATAATTTAGTACGGTGCTTCCTCTGAGTGCTTGCTATAAAAATACAATACTCTTTTTGAACTCCCAACAGGAATTTTGGAAGCAAGATTCTTGAAAAGTTTTCCGCTGATTTGAGCTTTTTTTTTTTACCTATAAAATAAAATGTAACTGATACTGTCGTAATATGAATTGTGTGACGTATGAAGTTTTAATGTATCATAATGAAAGTGTATAAGATGAATTAAAGGATGTAGTGAATGGAAGGAATCTTAACACATTCAGCATCTTAAAAGTACTGAGAGGTTAAGTATGTAATATTATGTTATGTGTTAAAAGAATTAACTTTTTAAATCACGTAGATATTGGAGAAGTGGGAGAAATGATTAATAATGAATGAAAGACCACCTTATTCTGGAATGGCAGTTCACCTCGAGGCGTCCTTGGCCAACGCTAGTAATAGGAGCGTCCGTCCCTCCGGTCTCTCCGCTCCTCTCGATCTTGTCCATCCCGCGACCTCTCGTACCTATCCTTAGATCTTCGCGTGTCCCTCGACCTGTCTCTGCCCTCTCTCGACCTATCTCTCCCCTCCCTTGACCTATCTCTCCATTCCCTCGACTTATCTCTGTATTCCCTCGATCTACCCCTCCTATCTCTGGATCTGACCCTCCCTTCCCGCGACCTACCCCTCCTGTCTCTCCTCTCTCTGGATCTGTGGTCCCTGGAACGCCCCTCATCATCTCTGGACTCTGGCTTCCGGCTGCGGCTCTCATACTTCTTGTAACTCCTATCATCACTTTTGGAACGAGACCTTTGCGAATATTTGGACTTGTGAGACGCCCTTTCGGGAGTCCGCGTAGAGTGTCTACTACTTTTGTGGCTTTCTGCGGTCACACTCGAATGACGCTTGTATTCGTTGTCATCTCTTTTTCTCAATTTAGACTCAATAGTTTTATCACCTAAATCAAACTGATCGACTACCTCTTTACTTTGACGCCTAGAAGATTTACGTTTATGATCACTCCTTGACTTGCGTTTGTCTTTTTTTGATTTCTTAACTTTTTTTCGTTCACTAATCGACTTACTTTTCTTTTTCTTGGATTGCTTTTTTGTGCTTTCCGTGTCAGTGCCTGAACTAGTATTATCGGAAGAACCTGAATTACTACTGCTGGACGAGTTGGAGCCACTAGGAGTAGATGCTCGTTTATCTCGCAAAAGAGAATCTTCAGTGCTGGTGGACTCACTGGAGCCAGAGCCCGAGCTCGAGCTACTTCGACTTCTCTCTTCACGCAATGATTTTTTAGATGGTTTCTCTTTGAATTTTTTTGGTGATTCACTTAGTTTCTTTGAGTCTTTTTCTTTATAATCTTTCTTAGATGACTTAGACTTTTTATCAGTTTCGATGGCATTGTGACTCTTTACTTTCTTTTCGGGGCTATCTCTCGACCTACGCTCGCTTCTGACAACTTTTTCGGAATGGTTTTTGGACGCCTTGATGTCTTGAAGGGGCGGCGTGCTCTCTGCGACGAATTTCTCTGTAAAAACATTCCAAAGCATTTATCCCTTTACAATGATTGAACACATTGAAGACAGCCAAAAACACAAATTATCATCACTCAAGAAATGATGATTCGACGCTTTCAATAGTGCCGAAAAGGGCAATTAAAAACTGACAGAAATGTCGGTAATAATTTTATTCTTCGCGGCGATTGAAAGCGTCTGACGTAAGCTCACACTGAAATGTGTATCAAGTCAGCCAGTGAGCTCTGCGATAGCACACCTTACATAGTTACTAAAACTGAGACTTACTATGGCTGTGGGAGTTATTCTGTTCTTTCCTATTGTTGGTTGTGGTACCCTCACCGTCAGAATTGGAACCTTCCTGCTCAGCTGCCGCCCCCCGAGCTGCCTTGGAGGACTGAGAGGTGGGAGTGCCGGGAGATGCTCGGCGATGGTGTCTTCGGATTGAAGCTTCATCTTCCGCTATTCTTGCTTCTATTTCACGGGAAGTTTTCTCAAATTCCGCTTTTCGCCGCCTGATGGTGTCCTACGAAAAGGCAATACGGACAGTAAAGAAAAGACAACATTCGTATTGGAACAGTATGAAACGAAGATGAAAAAAGGTGCTTTGCCACAATTTCCATAGAAGAGTAAAAAAAAATGTTTTGAAATCGATTATTATACCACGGTAAGTACAATACTTAATTTTTCCTAAAAATACTGATGAATTACCTGAAGCTGGCCATCGGTGAAGTCCTCACTTTTCTCCCTCCGTTTGCTGTCAGGAGTTCTGGACCTGATGTCCTCGTTATCCGAGCCAGAGCCGTTATCGCTGCTGTCCCCGTAGATTCCCAAGCCTAGCATAATTACCATATTGTAATAGCATAGTTAAATCACAACACAAAATGCTACTCCCGATATAAAAATCCCCAGTAAAAACTAAACACATTATTAAGTAGTATAATGAATTGCCCGCTTGTTTTTATATAATACATTAATTCTACTGCGGTGAAAAAATAATTAACCATATATAGGGATATTTAATCCCAAAACAAATCTTTTAAATTTATACTCAAAACTCAAGATGTTTAAGCCATATTCAAATTTACTAAACAATAGCTCAATTCTGAGAAACGATGTACACACCGTTTTCATTTATTATTTTAATAAACACTATGTATCATGAAAACAATACATAATTCATTTTGATCATCATTCATCAAAGATATGATTTTGGAATGAGAAGAATATCATAAACCATAGATAAAGTGAACCATAGACAAAGATGAACCATGGACAAAAATGAATCATAAATATATAGAGAATATAACTCACCAAGTCCTCCACCAATGGCTGACAAGGCCGGGGGGGACTTGCTAGCCACTGATGCGCCGCGCGACGATGCTTTTCATATAAATATAAACATTTAGTGAACAAAAAATACAACAATAGGCACTGGGCTATTCCTGAAACCAGAACATCCACAGACCACATAAATAACATAGGAAGAAAATAATATAAAAAATGTCCAGCTAGAGTCCAATCAAGATATTTAATACAAAAACAGTCCAACTAAAGTCCAATGCAGGTTTTATATAATTATGAGTCTGCTGGGAAAACGTGCAAAACTTAATAAATAATTTGACCTTACAATCTTAAAGTCATGAATCAATCGGAAGATAAATGAGTAAATGTCAACATATTATAGAGATCATCACAGACTTTTTTTAATATCACATCACAGAAATTGTGCATTTCAGTTTTCACCCTTTCGTGTGCACATCAGTTTTAGATAAAATGTTGTTAATAAATTGTAATTTTAAAGCACTAAGGAAAACATCACAAAGAATTTCGCAAAGAGAGGAGAATGTTTTTTCTGGAGGGGTGTCATAGTTCTTTCCGTCGGCACTGTTTGTCGCTGAGCCCTCCCGAAGTGAGATGCGTGGAATGTATTTGGTTTGGTTAACAACAAAGATACCTTGTGCGTGCGACCTGTTCCTAGACAATTCCTCTTTGCATACTGACAATATCTGCTCGGTCGTGACGTCTAGGAGAATCTCCGTTAGCGTTCGCCGCACTGTCAGCATCTAAATTAAATAATATGTATACCATTACAAATGAATCATCATTAGAATCACAACTCAGAGGCAACGGAGGAGAGAAGAGTAGGAAGGGGGGGGGGGGAGAAAAATGTGTTAAAATTTAGTTTTGTTTGTTAAAATAGTTATCACTAGCTTTAACCCGCTGCTTCGCTCGTGGTATTAGGGAGAAATTACTGTACAAAGAATTTTCCTATGGGGATAAAATGTTTTTCCAGGATGAAAAGTAGCCTACGTCACTTCCCTGCCCTCCAATTATCCCTATGCAAAAAATCACATCGATCGGTCGCAATATTAGTTATGATTACATATTTTGCCAATTGAGTAAAGGTCCTTTGCAGCAAGGATCTTACTTAACCATTTGTGTGTGCGTTTCCACGTGCTTTATTTTCCAAAGACACTGATCAATTTTCGAGATGACAGGTCTTAAAAAAATGCACCTCTGATAATAAATTATGTTTAGAATGTGTTTTAGTGAAACTTCAAGGATCATATTATAATAATATGCGATATCAGCAGCGTATGGGAATAGCCACTGATGCATAACATATGCAACAGCCGCGTGATAAGGTAAAGAAATATAAAAAAAATAATGGAAAATATAAAATACTCACAACTTCTTGCATCATTTCTTCCGGAGACTTCTGCAGCATTGGCGGTGGTTCTTGCTTGATTTCTATGTCGATCTTCTCCGCCTCCTTTTCTATCTTTTCTTCTGAATCAGAGCCTTCACTGTCCGTCTCCTGTTGATTTACATTGTTCATAATACTCAGTATCTAATACAAAAACCCAATGTTCTATGTGTAGAAGGCGCTTAGAAATACTACATTATCAGGGGATCTCATAAAGAATGAAAAAAAGAAACTGGATTAAAACAAAAGGAAAAAAAAACTTATCTCATTTATCTCAACAGTAACTAAAAATAAGGGATTTTGATGATTTAATTTTGTGTAGAAATGTATATTTATGAAGCACCGGGAACAGTCTTACAAATTTGCTCTTGGCAGGAAGTCTGGGAACTCCATCATCAGGTTGCTCCTTGAGGATGCGTTCCTCTTCCAACCTCTTCAACCGGAGGTATTCTTCACGTTCTTTCTGTTCTCTCTCTTTGTCTAGCTGCTTCTGCTTCTCACGTTCCATTTTTTCAAGTCCTGAGTGTAAGAAAAAAAAAATCAATGAAACCATTTACTTATTAAAACAACTTATCTTGCTAATAAATTAAAATAAGAAACATTGAAACATGCGTACACAAAATTTTTACTTGCAAATGGGTATATAATTTGGTAGGCGGGAATGGGTACCGCCACCCTGGGAACCATTCATTGGATGACCAACACCTCTGCCACAGGTCACCCCAAGTGGTTCGCTACGTTTGGTGACTTAGCAGGGGTGCCCGGGTTCATGGGTTAAGGTTTGCCCAGGTCTTGGTGGCGGGTGCGTCGGCCCACCTTCTGCGTGGCGGGCCGGTTGGGAGATGCTGGTTGAGGGAGACCCTTTACAACCGGTTACCGCTGTCCGGGCCGCTCGATAGTACAGGGGCCCGACCCTCAGGCTCACGACTAAGGGTGGGCTGCCCCATCAGCGAGTGAAAAAACCCCGCCACTGCTGTTGTGCCGGTTCGTGCCCGGAGGGGACCCAGCAGCAGTGTTTGGGGTGCATTGGATGCCCTCTCCAGCCGGACTCTCCCAGCCTATCGCCTAGCACCGCAGTGGGTGGGCTGGAACCAAACGCTCATCACTCCTGGACAGCCTGAACCCCAGATTCCTACCCACCCCTCATACCTTTCCTTTCCAGACCTTCCTTTCACCTCATACCCTCACAAAAAAAAAAAAAAACTTAAAATCATGAATATACATCAAAACAAATTTAACATCATTACAGCGGCGAGTAGCAGGCGTCCCCGGTGCGGGCCAAAACTATTGGTAAATTTTGCCAACATTCGCAGCCTGCACACAAATTTAAATTCTGTTCATCACCATCTTTTATCCCAACGTCCCAACCTTCTTTTCCTATCCGAAACTCAGATAGCCGAGCCGCCAGACTCCTCCTATCTGGACTACCCTTGCAAGCAAGTTCCGACTCAAAGGAGGAGTCTGACTATAGAGTCGAGCTGATGTCAACTGTGTGCGACTATTGAGTCTGGAAAACTCCAGATTCAACGTAATGTGGGTGCGCGTCAATCTTGCCAGTACGGCAAGATTCTACGCATGTCTATACCGCTTACCGAACCATAGCGAATCAGACACTTCCGAACTCTTCAAACATTTGAGCGATACTATTGATGATCTCTTGCCCCGCTACCCTTCGGCCGAGTTTATTGTTCTGGGGGACTTCAATGTTCATAACGAACCATAGTTGAAGTTCTCAGGCCCAACGGACTCGGCTGGCCGACAGGCGGAATCCTTTGCCATTTGCTACGGATTAGAGCAACTGGTTCAGGAGCCTACAAGGGTTCCTGATGTCCAGACTCACCGCTCCAATCTGTTAGACCTATTCTTAACTACTGTGCCACACGGTTATAAGATTGACGTCACAGCGACTCTGGGATCATCCGACCACTGCCCAGTGACGACATCAATCCCCGTTAACCTCAGACCAACCAATGAGAGGCTGAGGAGAAAAGTGTGGCACTATAGGTCAGTAGATTGGTTCGGTATGTGGGCCCATTTCAACGCTTTTCCGTGGTCAGCTGTTTGTTTTCGGACTTCGGACCCTTCAAGATGTACCCAGGAGATTGGTGAAGTCATCAAATCGGCGATGGATGGCTTCATACAATCGACTACTAAAGAAACTGGTGTGGGCTCAAAGCCGTGGTTCAGTCGACAATGCTCCGAAGCAGTTCGACGAAAAAACGCGGCTTACCGAGCCTCCAACACATCTCGAACGCCCGAAAGCAGATCAGCATACAACAAATCGGCAAAGGAATGCAAGAGAATCATTAATAGGTCAAAATTCGAACACGACTTGCAGATCAGCAAAAAGCTGGCTGCCTGCCCGCATGGCAGCAGAGCATTCTGGTCGCTTGCGGGCTCAATAGGTCGGAATTTTTGCAAACCCAGTTTGCCACCTCTTACCAGACCTGACGGCTCACTAGCAAACACCGCCACCGAAAAGGCTAACCTATTAGGGAAAATGTTTGCAGAAAACTCGACTCTCGACGACGGAGGTGCTGTTCCGCCGTCGGTTCCTCACTGCGGCTTCTATATGAAAAAGCTGAGGATCCGGCATCGGGATGTACTCCACGTTATACGGGGGCTCGATGTTAACAAAGCTAGTGGACCTGATGGAATACCTGCCCTGGTATTGCAGAGGTGTGCTGCGGAAATAGTTCCAGTTTTGACAAAGCTCTTCAAAATGTCCCTGAAGTGTGGCACTGTGCCCTCTGGTTGAAAAAAGCGGTCATTCACCTTATTCCCAAGAAAGGTGACCGCTCCAACCCGGCCAACTACCGCCCCATAGCGATCACATCAGTTCTGTCCAAAGTGATGGAACGTGTGATCAACGACAGACTGCTCACATACCTCGAGAAGACCAAAATTATCAACGACCGTCAATACGGATTCCGGCGGAACCGCTCGTGCGGTGATCTTCTCGCGTATGTGACACATGTTTGGGGGCGGTGCCTGGAACGTCACGGTGAGACCCAAACGGTCGCACTAGACATATCCAAGGCCTTTGACCGGGTCTGGCACCGAGGACTTGTCAACAAATTGCCTTCTTACGGACTTCCCGCATCCCTGTGTACGTGGATTGCTGACTTTTTAAGGGATAGGTCGATTCAGGCGGTTGCTGACGGTTTCACCTCGTCCTCACACTCTATAAATGCTGGCGTCCCACAGGGATCAGTTCTGTCTCCGAATTTGTTTTTGTCGCACATCAATGACCTTTTGACATGTGCACCGATTCATTTTTACGCGGATGACAGTACAGTTCGTGATAGCTTTTTGTTTGACAAGCCCCCAAAGGGCACACAAACTCCAACGGCTCGGAGGGCTTTGAAGCAGAGAATGGACGGTTATCTCGAGAGTATTTCCTCCTGGGGTAAAAATAATCTCATCGAATTTAATGTTTCAAAGACCCAATCCTGTCTGATTACGTCTAAAAGGGATCCAAATGATAATCTAGTCTCCTTCAATGGAAGCAATCTTCCGAACAGGCCTTCCATTGATATGCTTGGTGTAACTATAAGTGACCAGCTCAGGTAGGGGGGCTCCATCGAAGCCAGAGTAAAGTTGGCCTCTCAGAAGCTGGGCGAACTGTACAGGGCTTTTTCGGAGCTTACTTTGCGATTTTTTTCTATCGAGGGAATTTTATATAATTAATGCTTCGGAAAAACAAATGTATAGAAATTATCTTCAAATCTTCCAAACTTGTTATAAATCGGTAGAAATTCGGGAATGCGGGGGCTTAAGGACTACGCCCGAGTATACTTATGAACGAAAATTTCCACACACGAGACAACTCGAGATAACACTCCCTAATGTTTTAATATTTTAGTTCTTTACATTAAGGCATTATTAATTAATTACGATGAATATCTTTTTACGAATTTCTTTTATTTCTTGGCCCTCACTATGCCTCATAATATCAACTTTCAGTCCCATTTTGGTCCCGTAATGGCTCTTATGAAGGATATAGGTTCAGTGAATAAAATTCATTCCAATTAAAAATATGGAATAAATGTTGAAATCTAGATGGATTCATTGGCTTTAAACTGCAGCAAACAGTACATATTTTCCATATTAATATTTGGAGATATGTTATTAATTAAATCGAATGGCTGAATTCTTTATTTTTCGTCGAAAGGTGATCATCAAAAGTGTCGAGCAATCCTTCACAAATGTATCATTAGATGTGGAACACTGCTCTTTTTACAAAGTCTTTCAAAAATTGTAACGGATGCTGGAGAAGTAGTCGATTTAAAATTAATTTTTAAAATATAAACATATATGAATTACAATTATTTTACAAGCAATAATTATTCGCCTGAAACACTCATCCACATTGAAAAATCTCCTGATAAAAGATACATGACGCCAACGGGACTCGAACCCGTGTCCCTTCACGGGTTCGAGTCCCGTTGGCGTCATGTATCTTTTATCAGGAGATTTTTCAATGTGGATGAGTGTTTCAGGCGAATAATTATTGCTTGTAAAATAATTGTTACCCTTTGTGCTATGCATAAAAAAATCTTGTCTTAAACATTAGTTTACCAAAAAAAAAAAAAATAATATATGAATTAATTAATTTTTAATATATATTTTGGACGAAAGAGACATCTCTGGTCAGTTTTGGATAGATTTTGCTCTGCAGGTGAGTGATAGACGAATTACAGTCACCTTTTGCATTGATCAGTTGGATTCATCCGGATTGTATCATTTGTCAAAAGAGGTCTATTTAAGACAAAAATGATTAAAATATTTTTTTTTTGTCACAATAATGTGACATACGTGTGGAATTGCAAATGTGCTAATTCATCATCATTAATAATTCTACTCTCTTGAGAGCTGTTTGACATCTTATAATCTCATAGTGCAAATTCAAAAATATTTTTGTGCTGATTTGTCATCTGGCGCCGAATTTAAAGACCAAGGAGAAGAACTCAATTGCAAGTGCTATTTTCTGGTGAGTCTTTCTGTTTATATGTATTTGGTGGCTGGTTTATGAGTTGTCTTCTCCTGCAGAGTGAATTCAATGATCAATCCATTTTTTTTCATAGGGATTTAAAATATTCTCTGATGGTCTGTGCTATTTACAAGTCAGATTATCACCAGATGCCATTTTACTAAACAAATAAATTAAAATTTTCAATGAAAAAACCCTGAAGATCTCTCTTTCTTCCTTTGATAGTTTGGACAGATAGGCTGATGTGCCGCACACACAATTAAAAAATTGAGGAAACATTGGTGGTGATATATCCTCTCTTCCTAAAAGGCTTCAAATAAATTGGGTTACCTTCTCTGATCCACCCGGGCAGCTGTCTTCTCTTGGCAGCATCAATCGTCTGCGTGGTGTCCTCCGCTATAATGGGAGGGGGTGGGGGCACGGGGTGCGGGTGCAACGGGAGGCGCGTGGGGCGCCGCGAGGAGGAGTTGGAGGAGACATGGCGGGAGGAGGATGGGGAGTGGCGACGGGAGGAACGGGAGCGCGGCTCGCCGGAGCCCTCCTCTGTGGTCCAGTAGCCAGTCTGGATGGGAGCGGAGGATGTGTACCTGGGGAGAAGAATTTCATAAATAAAAGTGCCTAATTAATAAAAGCGGCAGATAGTAGTGAATAAAATATGCTTAAAATTAAAAAAACGTATTTCGTAAAAAACAATCAAACACCGCTAACGATCTTTAGTAAAATTCTATTTCAATTTCACTTTTATTTTCAGGCATGAATGAATGCAAATCTTTGAAGTGGAAATTAACATCCAATGGAGCTGCAATTTGGGAGATAAACTCGTTGTCGATGACAATGTATTCTGTCAACTTTTGGTGGAAATCACGTACACACACGCAGACATTTTGAAATCGAATGACATTACAGCAGTTAATATACTAAATAAATGTCGGTGCTACCCGATCGGCATTTGGCGAAGTTAGTAGAGTTGTTGACTCCAGTTTCTGGGTAGGAAGGTTCGGTCCTCGGAAAATATTTATTTTTTTAAGATTAAAAAATATTTTAAAATAGATGAACTATCTATATTATACTAAAATAAAGTCGCTATCCGCGTCTCTCTGTTCTTCTAAACTCTGCAATAGATTTTGATAGGGTTTTCACTATAAATTAGAGAATTTCTTCTGGAAGGTTTATATATACATATATATAATACATGCATATTATATTTATAGAAAGTAGAGAAAAGTCGAGCAGAGCCGGGTACACGTTAGCTAGTAGTAAAAAAAACTTTGTCATTACAGGTTGATTTTTTGGTTTAAAGTTAAGGCGATGCACTATGTCGTGTAATATTTTAAATGGAGCCGCTATCAATAACAACCCTTACGTAGATGGCGATAAGGTTTAAATTCCCGCTTAACACCATCCGCCTGTTTTGATTTATGCAAGAAAAAACCATGGCCAAAAAGTGCCTTTTATTTAATTTTGTTAATGTTCAGGCATAAATATCATTTTATGAATAAAATCATAACCGAAAATGGGTTCGTAAGTAGGAGATTTTGAACTTTAAAGCAGTTTTCATAGGCATTTACATTATTTTTTTCTGGGCTTATAAAAAGACTTATCTAAAAAATACTCGATTATTTCAAAGGCTAAGATGTATTATACTCGCAGTATTTAATTAAAGCATCTGAAACATTTCTAGGCGACCAAATTTTCAAACAAAAAACACATGATTTAGCATTACTACGTATGGCATCGCCTTAACCTGTCAACAGTGGGGCAGATTTCGGAAACAGCGCGAAAATTACCTTGATGAGTTTTTTCTCAAATTTTGGAAAAAAAACTAAGTATTTGCTTTTTTTTCGATTGTTTTCTGTTTACCAGATAATGTAGCTAATTATTCATATATAGTTCATGATTATATCGTAAGACGTTTTCCCAGAATAGCTAACTTTATCTGAAAAATTAATAAAAAATTCTCCCGTTCGGGAAACAATTGTCAAAAAAATTATTTATATGAATATAAACGGATTTTATTATTTTCACACAAACCTGAATAAATAGCCTATATGAAAAAAAACAAATCAAAGGTGTTTTCAAAGAAATAATGGCATTTACGTTGTTTTGAAAATGTAAAATATTTTAGGCTTTTCAAAAAAAAATGTCAAGCCAAGCGTGCATTTTAGAATTTTTTTGTGTCGTATTGTATAAAGTTATGAAAGCAATTCTTTCAGTTTTTGGTAGTTCATACTATTGTTGTTACTAATAATATTTTTTTATACTAGAAACCTGTAAATAAATAATGCTAAAAATATATTTATGCACTAAGATGTAAATTTTCTAACATTTTTCCCGTCTCTTTACCAACCTGATTTTTGACACAATTATATTGCGAAATATTGTAAAAATTACATCAAAATAAACTAGATAGAATTACCTTTCTAATGGTACCTCACACCTATTATTTCGATAATGAATTTATATCCAAAACAATGCTAATATGTAGAATATTTACCTCAGAAAGTTGATCAACTCGAAGTATATTTCAATCTATAGAATTCCATAATGGCCGCCATTCTTGTGTACGTATTCTAATCGAAATACAGAGTGGTTCAAAGAATCATGATTCAATGAGAATAAAAATAAATTTTAGTGATATTTTTTTTCATAATATTTATTTCAATTTTATATAACATAAAATGTATTTTTTCAATTTCAAGTACTGGGTGGTTCAATAAAAATAAAAGTCGGAGATTTATGTTTCATCATATTTATTTCATTTTATATTATATGAAACACGTGTTTTTCAAACTTTGGTCCAGAGGCCAGGCTCTCGACTACGAAAAATATTATTTTACATATACATATTTATTATGATAATATGTCAATTTTTAGACATTGTTTCTCAATGAATGGACATGAAATATCAACCAATGCACTTGCGACCAATGCACTTCAGACCAGGTGAAGGACTGCTCCTCGGGGTTTTCCTCCTCCTCCCCCAACATCTCCAACTCTTCCTCAGGCACATCCGTTTCAATCCCCAGGGGCTGGATGTAGTCGGGATCACCACCGCAATCAGGATTTATGTCGACATCATCTTCGTCATCATCTTCGCTATCGAAGCTGATAAATTCGAAGATGATATTGTCGACTACCTATATACAGGGTGTCCGGAAACTCGTAGTACAAGCGGGAAACTGGTGAATCTACATCAAATTTGGAGTCGATTTTGTAGTATACTTTTTTTTTTTTGAGCTTTCGTTATCGAGTAAATCGAGTTTGAAGTTGATTTTTTTTTTTTTTTTTTTTTTTTTTTTAATCAAATTCTTATAAATTATTACTGAAAATCAAAGTACTAATTAAAACTATTTGAAAGTAAAACAAATGAAGAAACTCGGATTTGAAGCATTATTTTGAAATCACCCTTCATTTAACCCGGTGTAATCATAAAATATTTCTGCTCTGCAGGGTTAAAACATCTGTTATTCAACCCTAAACACCAGAAAAAACTTTAACCCTAAAATAGCCGAAAAATATTTTTTTTTGGTTTTTTTTTTTTTTTTTGAAAATGCTCAAATCAAAAAACTTTATGTTTTTTTGGGTTCCCCATGTGGTGTAGATTCTCCAGTTTCCCGCTTGTACTACGAGTTTCCGGACACCGTGTATAGAAAGAAAAAAATATATATTCAGCTATGTTTAACGAAATTATTTTATTTTCATTGAAAAGCGCCCTTGAGGAAGTAAAATACAAAAATTGCACTGTAAAAGTTAGCCTAGTCTTATTATAATTACCTGAGTCGTTGGAGCTGTAGAGGTTGAAGGGGTTGGATAATCCGAGGGCTCCTCCAAGTCTAGCCTCCTCCTTTTTTTTGGCTGACCAGGAACCTGAAACAATAAACATTTATTGTTACACTAATGTCTTTCAATTCTGCAAAAGATGAAGCACACAATCAACCTAATATAACTACTAGTAATACACAACATACCGTGATTGCGATAGGCGCTGCCTCTTCGGTGCTTCTGGCGCCTCTTCTGCCGGCTCCAGGAACCTGAAACAATAAACATTTATTGTTACACTAATGTCTTTCAATTCTGGAAAAAATTAAGCAAATAACCAACCTAATATAACTACTACTAATACACAAATAATAACAATAATAAAAATAAAAAAAACATACCATCGTTCCGACCGGCGCTGCCTCACCGTCCTTCTACCGCGTATCTCTCCAGAATTAGTAGTCTCCATTCTATAATAATAGGAACAATCAGACATATACTAGTATTTATAAATTTTGTATATATAATAATAAACAAAAAATATTTTTTCTTATTATTTTTTGGGACACCCTATACAACTGCTCTAATTTTGTGATATTTATAACTATTTTTCATAATAAATAATAAATACCAATAAAAATATTTCCGTAAACAATAGTTTACGTTTTCTTGGACCCCCTTGTACAATCTACGCGAATTCTTTGTAAAACACAACTTTTAAAATCTGCCGCTCAAGTGGCGCTACCGGCGCCCGCCGGTTGAAACACTAACACATGGAAAATGTTGTCGATGTATTTGTGCGATCGGTGGAGATGCATAACTTATTTTTTTATAATATTTTCACTAAATATCGACTATATAACGGCTTTGTTACATAATCTCAATTGTTTTCCCTGCATAATGACATTCGAATAACTCAAAATAACATAATGATCACGTAAATATTCAAAGCTAAACATGAAATATTTACGCGCAGCTATTTTTTTGACACATGACATGACATATCATTTTTTTAAAAAATAAACACGAAGTATTGACAAAACAAAGGCTTCGATATATAATAACAATTGTTTTTTCCACACAATGATACACGAATAACTCCAAATAATGTAATATATGATGTACATAACTTCATCCAAAAAGTAAAAAAATTTTCCGCAAAATTTTTGCGAACTTTTACGTCATCTTTTACAAATTTACAATTATCAAAAATGATTTATATTTTACAAAACACATTACTTGCACAATGAACTATGTATAAAAACACAATTACTTACGTTTATTTGTTGAATTAATTGATTAATCCGGTTTTCAGCAAATGCCCACTCAAAGAACGACCGATAAAAATAACGCTGACAGAAGATGACGCCGGCTTGTCATAGATTAATTTATATTTACACGAACAAAGGAGCTAGCCTCGTGAAACAAAAAACAAATCCTAGTCCGTAATTGGCGCAAGCGATTCTGACCTTTTACTTTATACAAATTCTTTATACATAAGGGTTAAAATCGCATTTAAAAAAAAAACCCCGCCGGATTTCAAAAAAGCCCGCCGGCGGTCGAGCCACAGTTGACTGGTTAAGGTGTTTCACGGTTGCTTACGAGAAGGCTCCATATGGCTATTTTACATATTCAAACAAAAAATGCGGCAGAACGAAATGAACAGAAACACATGTTAAAGTTGCTGCAAACAAATATAAATACACAGAGGACGAACCAAAATGCCCTAAACCAACAATAATTAACACCGGTAACTGGTCAGCTCTAGAAAACTAGACGCCGGTAGAGAAACTGAGTGTGTAAGAGAAAGATAACCCAACCCGTCAGTATACATAACTTACCCCTGAAAGTTGTTATCTCCCGTGGAATATCCGGAATAAGGGGCCTCGGGGGTGGGCATGAGGGCGGGTTTACTTCCAGGGATGGTGTTTTGCGGCCAGCCCCAACCACCTAAAAATAAATAAATTAATAAAACACATACCATTTGTGCTACATAATAAAGGCAAGACTATTTAAACAAATAATGAGTCTTAGACATAAGTCAGATGTAACATTACCCTTGTGTAAAATGAACTGAATTCCTGAACAAATAAGAAAATATTATTTAGCAGTTATCATGATTAATTTTTGCATTATTATTTCGCAAGTTTAAAAATGTTACAAGTTAGTTTAGTAGTAGCTATATATTATTTAGGTTTATGGGGGTTACAAATAATGACACCTTGCTGTCATGCCTGTTTAGCTGATAGCAAAAGTTTAACAGGCAGAGAATCAGTGTTTAATGGGAACCAATCAAAATTGTGTTGATTAATTAAGCTAAGAGCTTTGTTGCATCCATCATAGTTAACATGTAGAAGCAAAGAGAGATATGGCATGGAAGCTGTTGTCGAGCTATGACCAAACTGCACGATGAAAGATATACGTTTGGTGTATAGGTAGAAACAATGATGGGGCGGCGCCATGCGTAGTGATGTTGGCAACACACGGTTTGTTAATACTAATTGGATAATTTGTAAAGCACCGTTTTTGGGAAAAATCAACTCAAGGGCGCTGTACAAATTTGACTTACGAGGCTCTATCTAATTATGTACGGACCCATAAAACACACTTACCTGCAGTTCACTTCAGATAAACACAGATTTATTAGAAAGTTTAAGCTTGAAGAAGATACAATTTTGTATTTTGCAGTCCTCTGGACTCTATATTAAAAACACAGTTGCTATTTTATCCTCCTTTACAATTGATATTATATTTATTAGAATCTTAGTGGCAAAAGCAGAGAGTTAACATTTATATAAATATTTATTGTTCAATTTTAGGATTGGAGAATAATATAAAATTACTTTAAAAAGCTTAAAAAATTCTACTTGGTTTAAATAATCAAGAGTAATTTACATTTTTCCACATTTTGTTAATTACAATGTCACGAACTGTGAAAGGTTTCTAACTTTTGAGGTTTTTTACATTAACTCCCCACAGGAGGTCCTGAGGAAAATAATTTCCCTGTGTAATCTTTGGGGAATGTGTGAGGAGGGTATTTTTAAGTAAAGGAAGGAGAGGAAATTCTGGAAAAAGGTATGAGGTGAGGTAGGAATCTGCGGTCAGTGTGTCCAGGAGTGACATAGGAAACCATCCGTCCCACCCACTGTGGTGCAAGGCATTGGGTCAAGAGAGTCTGACTGGAGAAGTCAAAGGACCTCCCTCAGCCGGCTTCTCCCGATCCAGCCCGCCACGCAGCTGGCTGCAGATGCGTCCGCCGCCGAGACCTGGACAAACCTCACCGAATGAAAAAGGCACCCAAGTCACCAAACGCAGCGAATAATGGATCATGGCCCACCTCCCTTGTTTCTATTATCTATGGTTGCTTTCTTTCTTTTCAATACATGGATCGTTTAGGGAAAGATTACAACAGAGCAATCAGGATTATGCCTTTATTTTTTATTTGAAAGCAGTATCGTAGGTTCTTACTCCATTGGTTCCAAGAGTTGTTCCAGTTTGGATCGGGCATGGAATTGTTCCACTGCTGGGGGTTGATGGAGGGGGGCGCCGGTGCTTCAGGGTCTGCCCCCTCCATCTCCATGGGGGCCTCTCCACCCTCCAGACCTGGTGAAGGAATAGACGGATTGTTAGGTTATGTAGAAGATTTCATAAATCAGGATTTGTCCTTAAAGATTCAAACCCACTATTAACGAGTCGAGCGCCGATCACGCACCGGACACATTTTTCTTACTACTGAAATTTCCGATAGGTCACCGGAGACCGTTCTAATATCATCCATGCAGGAATTTTTTGTGATACAATTTTAACCATTATTTCTTTGAAAACACCTTTTGATTATTTTTTCGTGTAGGGTACCTTATTCAGGTTTATGTAGAAATAATAAATAAAAGCAGTTTATGCATTCGCACAATTATATTTATATATAAATAATAATTATATTTAGTTGGGCGTGCATTTGGAGCATTTCAGGATTGTGCACCAATGCGTTATATGTGAAATACAGTGGAAACGATCAGAAAATTATCATTTTATTCAGTTTTTAGGCTCTCCTAAACAATTAGTTCAAATGTAGATACGCAGTTTTATAGTTAAGCAGATGATGTTTTATTATATTTAATTGCGGCATGTTCTAGAGCAAGGCTGCCCAACCCCAGGCCCGCGGGCCACATTGTGTGTATGTGAACGAATTATAAGTGGCCCGCGTGAACCATTTTCAAAAAACCCGCCAATTTGAAAAAGTGTCGCGGGTCCGCGGTAAAACAAACAATGCAGCTTGCGCGCGGTCACCAGTGTTGCCAACGAAGGCGATTTATCGCTATTTAGGCTACTCAGAACGAGAATCAGCGACGAAAAAATCTAACCTGTTGAACTTACTTTTTAAACAAAAATACACCGGTTTTTGATATAATATTTTTTGCGTCTGAAATGGAAACTTGTAGCCACCCCCCCCCCCACCCATGGAATTCGAAAAAAATTGTTGTGGGGAATCACATATGATGTTTTTGGGTTTCCGTAACAACCCCCCCCCCCCCCATGGATTTCAAATATTTTGTGGGGAGCACTCATTTTGAATTTGTTGTGGGGAATTATGTTTTATAGAAATTCTCTAACAACCCCCCCCCCCCTCATGGAAATAGGAACCGTCAGGTATTCAGTGGCCCGCCAGTGATTCAAAATCGTCAATTTCGCCCAACTGTTAAAAAGGTTGGGCAGCCTTGTTCTAGAGTAGTAGATGCTCTCAGTATCGCTTCGGTGAAAGGACACCATTCAAAGTTAAAAGATTTAGTGACAAGATCTGAATAGGCAAGTACGACCCAACCAATCTCTTCTCCATCTCATTACTCTCCGAACTCTCTTCAGCCTAGCAGCATATCCCAACCGGGGGCGTAATAGTCCTACGGAGGGTTAAGACTCTAGTCCGGTATTCACATAACCAAATTAAGATTCCCAGAATTTTAAAAGAAATAGAAAACTAACATCACAAACAAACAATCTCTCTTTAATTCTTATCAGTTCTTGACCTAAATTCTTATACAGAAAACAAATGTTGTGTAATAACAAGTATATATGTTTGTAATAAGTTAGTGGCTGAGTTGACAATTGCTTCAGATTTCCAATCAGGCATCGTGGGTTCAATTCCTCTGATGGCTATTTATTTATTGAAGCATCGATGGAATATGGATAGTTCCAGCAAGCACTCAAGCCATGAGCCCATTGTCCTATCTCCCATTTCACCATATTCCTTTGAGTTTGTTTCTAGGTCCTGCGAGGGTCGCTGTTTTCCCGCGTATGGATCCCCTGGAGGATCCCGTAGCGGTAAGTTTTCCCAACGGAAGACCTTCTTTGTTTAAGTTCCCCGAAGGCCACACGAGAGTCCACCGAGGTGACCTCAACTCTCCTCTGCACTCCCCCTAGGTTACCGAAAGGCCCCTCATTGGTGTTAGTTTTTTGTTTGTTTGAATGGTCCATTTTTGGTACCAAGAGTAATTAGCGAAACAAAAGGTCCACCCCAACAAAGCCTCGTTTTCTCGGAGGCACCGTTCGTGACACTGTTCCCCAGTGTCATTCAACCCGAGCATGGTAGTCCACACCTTGGCTTGGGATGGTTATTGCAGGTCGTGTCAGCTAGCTGCACAATTTGTTATTAATTAATCATTGCACAAGCAACATCTTCCATTTACAATGATGGTAAAAGTTTTTAAAATATGTAACCCGGGAATGTTTGGCTTTCTTTTTAAAATAGAAAAAAATAATGTCTTACCCGGTATGATGGGTGGAGGGGGCGGTGGTACAGGGGTCTGCTGGGAGGAGGGGGGCACCGTCTCCTTCATCTGGATCCATTGCTGTGCCAGGGTGGCCCAGTCCACCTGGTCGTTGTCCATGTTCTGATATGCCACCGGGTTGAGCGCCCATTGTGTGGGATAGTCCACCGTGTCGTTGCCCGTAAACATGGCTGCCACTTATCTAGAAGAAAAAAACATATATAAATTTAGTCATTTAAATGTTTCACTTATCGCTGTAGAAATAATTACTATTTGGGTGTTGATGATAATTTAAAAAAACGCCAAAGAAAATGTTGGTATTGTCAATACTGTTCAATATAAGCGTTGATAATAACACTGATGTTGACGCTGAAACGTTAAGGAGTTCCAAATGTTATTTTTATAAGGAGTTTAAGAAAATCTGTACAAATCTAAGTAGGAAAGTACGTTGCCAAAACACCAATACAAATTGTGTATAATACTGTATAGAGAAGTTACTGTTGCAACTATCTACTTATTTGACGCCGATATTGCTAATACAATGCATACAAATCATAGACTGCATTGCGTTTTGTTGAAAATATTTCTATGTATTTACTGACATTATTATTATTTAATGAGCAGGCGGAATTCCGCTGAAGCGCTCAAATGATTGATTTCACAATAAGTTATTGAGTTGTTTTAAATTTAAAATAAGTTAATCCTTTCTTTTCTCCAAAAAAGAATCCAACCGAGCCTTAAATTGCTTTTGCTTTACAAGTAATGAGACAAATTTTCGTGAAAAGAAGGCGTCGATGGCATCTAGCTATTATTTCCAACAGCTAGTTATATTTTGATACAGTGCTAGTGACTACGCCTGTCTGTGAAAGCACAACAAAAAAATTATTGAACATAAATATATTTTTTTAATTCTGTAACAAAGCAGGAAGAAATTCCAAATACCACCATTGATTAAGTGATCAAAACACTTGATTTGAATTACAAAAAAAGTAACTGTTTTATATTGCAAACAAACAAGCGCACATTTTGATATGGCTAGAACACAAACTTCTGGAAGCTCCAAGAAGGATCAAGGGTAAATGTACAGAAAATAGGGATAAGCAGAACACTTGGATCCGAATTCAATTTTTTAGTGTAAACATTGTATTGGGTAATTTTTCTTATTTGTATTTAAATTTATTGTAATTTTATATTTTACACAAGTGAATATTATCCAATAATAAGGTTATTCACAGAATAAAGCACAGGTGTACAAGAAGAGACACTTTTATTGATATGGACTCCTTCATTTATTATTTTTCTAATAAAATCTTTCAAACTCAAAATAACTTCTCCTAAACTAAAATGAAGACATAACAAAACATAAAATCACCCTTTTTCGTGATTTTTTTTATACTACCTATAAGAAAATATTCTTTGAATATGAGCCCAAACATTAATAAAATATGAATGTTGCAAGCATACTGCAGTGAACTTTAGATAATATTTCAAATTTTGTGCAGATGATGTTAGTTTTTTTGAGGAAAAAGTTACACTTAAGGTTTACATGGGTCAAATCTGACCCGATAGAGGCGTAACTCCGAAAATAACAGTTGACACAGCGTATGCACCTAAATTGCAGTTCTGTGGCATTATGTGCGACTGAGGAATATGTATGAACATCGAACAACTGTTGGATTACAGACGATCATAGCATTTTCCGGGTCTATTTTGACCTACGTATACCAGGTATGTGTTAAAATAGGTACCATGGATTGAAGAAATATGGTGAATCTGAAGAAAACCTTTACCCAACACATTAGACTTGATGATAATTAACACACTTCCGGCGGGAAGGGTAGTTCTACCTTTTACGCCAGTCCTACTTAAACGGCTATTGCTGTTCGATAATTCTGTATGAATATTGTATACTAATCTTTTTTTAAGGGATCCAACTATAAATATGTGTATGTATAAACAATGTGATACAAGTCTCCCATTTTATTATCTTCTTGTCTCTTGTGTGGAAGAATATTTAATTAAAAGGAAACTATACTAAACTTGTAGAATGAGTAATAAATCCTTGCACTTATGGAACTGGAGATGCGGAAATCCTTAGTTTTTTTGTAAGGGTTTGTGCGATAGTGAAAAACAAATGTTTTGAAATGTAATAAGATATGTACATTTTTTACACATAAAACATCACTAAATGACCTAAAACTGACTATAAATTCAGTTACAAGTTGTGTGACTAGTGACTTTGGTGACTACTAGGTAAAAAAAAAAGGATTCAAACACATGCATTATTTTCAAAGATGTAGCGGTTTAAAGCAATAGCCACTTTCTAGAACGGGACCACCCGCTTGAAGTGTGTTAATACTGTTTATATGAAAAAAAATGGGATAGCTGTTCCATGAGATATTGTAAAATAAACGTGCACACATTTTTATATGGCTAGAACATGTAAAGTTCTGGAAGCCCCAATAAGGATCAAGGACAATGTGGCAGTTAATATAATTTCCTTCAAGGCCTACGTCATATTTGGGGATACTGTGAGGTGGGTCTTTTGGAAAGAAAATTCTTGGAAGTTACGAAGCAGGGGAGTGAAAATTGGAAATTATTTAGAAAGGTTTTTTTTGTAACAGATATAAAATGATGTTGTTTGATTTTCAGGACAGTATTTTGAAAACTTGGTGTAGTTTACGACCAACTGATCTGATTTGACGCAGTTTGAATAAGTACAACTAGTAATAGAATAGCCAATTGAAAACTGAATAGTGAACATCAATAATCAGTAACCAATCTCTATAAATAATAAAGCAAAATAATAATATATGACTAGATGGTTACATTGTGTTATCTGAAAGCAATTACAGAGATCGAAATAAAAATATTCACCTAAGTTATCAAATCAATTTATTTACGATTATATTAATTTTCGGTGTGTGAAGAAAGTCACATGCATATTAATAGCTACAGGGCGCCCTAGGCTCGCTGTAAACGATCACCAATGAAACACAATTTAAAATAAACCGAATTGTGGGAAAACAAACCTGCAGAATTGGTGTTAAAAGTATAAAATCAGAAGAAAATCATATTAAACTCAATAAATTAATGTTTTGACAAACGTCCCGGACATTTCGGCGCAGCGCTATTATTGTGTTGCCAGTTGCCATGCAGTTGCCAACAATTCAACAAACGATATTTTTGTAGCCGTGAGATTCTAAGAGAAGCTATATACGAGAAAACATTATTTTTCAAAAATAACATGATGATAACTTAATTAAAGAGAAGTTTAAAAACAGTTTAACTTAAAGTGAGGCATTTTAAATGATAAAAATGTTATATAAAAGGAAAATTTAAACTTTTCTTCAAGAAAAATGATGATGTATTGGCCTAGGCCATGTAGGGATTACTTTAGTGCTTAGTAGGTTTACGAAAGAACTGCTCAGAATCAGAAGATTGATAAAAATCTAACTTTATAGCCATAAACTATTTAATGTAAATAAAATAAAATTACGAAATTTGAAGTCAAGCCGAAAAATTTTGTACTCCGTTCCTGTACAAAAACAAAAATGTTTCATTAATATTATTTATGTGCAGTCTAAATTGAAAAGTTTACACACAATTTGGTATTATGAAATAAAAAAAGTTTTCTACGGTTTTGGGACATAACCTCTGGATCATAATATTTTTGTTATCTTCGATCTTCAGGTAAAAATAGTCGGATTGTTGCGTAGTTTTTTATATTGCACAAGGAAGTAAAGTGAGTTTACCATATTGTGATTTGTTATATTAAACTTACATAAATTGATTTTAGAAATTTACCGAGATGTTGTGCCGCAATGTCACGTTTCTCCTTAGACGAAAATTTCCTATGAGATGTATGTCCACTAATGTAACCCCCAGTCAAGAGAAAACGCATTCAAGTGAACCGGTTCAGGATAGAGATAAATCAGCCAGGTCTACTGTGGACCACGACGATGTTCTGTTACATGAGAAATTAAAACAGCAATGGTGGAATACGAATGGGTCGATGAGAGGTCTTCACTCTCTAAACAAACTCAGGTATAATTGCAATAAACTCCAAATTTTTTTCTTCCTATAATGCTATTAAAAGCCAAGAAAACACTGTAACTATTGTAACGTTAGATTTTGGTGCTCTCGAAGTTATATTTTTCTAAAACCATTATAAATATGTATAAGTTTGTTGCTTTTGTCAGTTTGTCAAAGTATGACATTATTTCTTTTTTCAGGGTACCTTTTATTCGAGATGGTTTAATTAATACACTAATGGACATGGAACAAAAAAGAGACACACCTTTACCTCTGACTGGAACAAAAATATTAGAGGTTGGATGTGGCGGAGGAATTTTAACAGAGGTAATTCAATTATTGAATTTCACATTTAACACTTTTGTGGTTGGTGGAACATTAGAGTTGCTTGCTTTTAATGTTTGTCTAATATAGATTTTAAGGTTTAATATCTGATTTTACTTTCATCTCCGTGCTTTCAAATTGCGATATCTCAAAAGTGTATTTTTGAGGTCGATAATCGGGTATTTTCACTTTTTATTTTCAACTAAAATAAAGACCAAAATGAATGAATGATAGTGAAAGTATTTTTATGTTGTAAAATGTATTTTTATGTTAATAAATTTTCTATAACGATTCAAAATGTGCCATTTTCAATATGTTTGTTTTTATTTGCGAACTCGGCAGAGTTGATGTCACGCCGGGCGATGTTGGTGACAGCCGTCTTACCAGACATTGGCGTTTTCTACGTCAAAATTATGTTGCAGCTATTTGGAACTGTTTCGGAATATGCTGTTTTAAATCGTTTTTGAAATCAATAATTACAAATGAAAATTACATATTTTTAGTACTGTATTCATAATCAGAAATTTAATTTATAAGAACCATACTTTTAACCGTGATACAGGAATTAAAGTCCCACATAAAAAATGGAATAGGTTTGACTAAACAATTTAGAAGCTTTGGAAATAAAAAAAGGTAAATTCAAAGGTTGAAATTATTAATAACCAATTAAATTTAACTGTCAGCCCAATTCTTAGTATGTTCACCATTACTTCACTTATCCCAAGTTCCCCTCCCCCACCTCTCTCCCAAACTGACGCACTGTCCCACTCTAGTATACTGTCTCTTTCTTTTTGATAATACATATATGTGTACTTCTGTATTTAATAGCATAATTTTTGTAACTGTCCTAATGATGGTACGGAGGTACCGAAACCGTTAGACAATAAAATCTATCAATAAAGTGACCTAAAGCCAAGTATTTTCATTTAATTTTTTTTAATAATTATTATTATTATTATCATTTTCAATTTATATTTATAAAACTTGTCCGAAAGGTGATGCATGGTGGGATGATGAGATTAAAGCACTGGTCTCAGAGAAGAAGAAAGCATGGTTATGTCTGATTGCGGCTGGCAGTGCTTCCAGCGAAGAGAAGGATCGAGCGAAAGAAGTATATAAGGAATGTAAGAAAAAAGTAAGAGTTGGAGTGAAAGAACGAAAGAAACGCCTGGAAGAGGAAGAAGGAATGAAAATGACAAACCATTTCCAAGAAAACATTAAGTTATTTTGGAAGGAAGTCAAAAGGTCCCGGTGTGGCCCTGAAACCGGAAGCATGAAAGTGATAAAATCGAAAGATGGAAAAATGTTGACGAATGAGGAAAAAATAAAAGAGAGATGGATGAAGTATTTCGAGGAAGTCTTTGAAAGCGAAGTGAGTGACAGTGATTCTAGCGGCGAATCAGATATGAATGATGATGGACTGAATGTTACCGAAATTAGCATGGATGAGATAGAAAGATCAATTAAGTGTATGAAGAATGGTAAGGCTGTCGGTTTCGACAATATTGCTGCTGAATATTTTAAAGGAGGTAGCCGTATAATTCTCACATGGTTGTGCAATCTTTTTAATCAATGTTTAAAGGAAGGTTACACGCCTTTACCGGGCAGTGATCATGCCATTATACAAAGGTAAAGGGTCACGTATGGAATGTGGGAATCATAGGGCTATTAGCCTGCTAAGTTCAGTTGGCAAGCTGTATGGATTGAAAGGGTAAGAAAGGAAACAAAGGATAAAATATGGGATGTGCAAGGTGCTTTTATGAGTGGAAGGGGGTGCATGGACCAGATATTCTCATTGCGTATGCTCACCGAGAAGTTTCTGGCAAAAAACCAGAAACTTTTCTGTGCCTTTGTAGATCTACAAAAAGCATACGACCGAGTCGACAGGAAAAAGCTATGGAAGGTATTGTCCAAGTATGGAGTGAATGCGAATCTGACCCAGGCAATTGCGTCTCTATATGAGGGAAGCGTTGCATGTGTTAGGGTGAACGGTGGTTTTACGGGGTGGTTTGATATCACAAAAGGTGTTAAACAAGGCTGCGTAATGTCACCATGGTTATTCAATATATACATGGATAATTGTATGCAAGAATTGAAAGAGGTGGGATTGGGCGCGAATTTGAGTAATCTGAAAGTATGTTGCCTGTTGTACGCTGATGATGCGGTGCTGATTGCTAATAGTATGGATGATCTGCAGTCTCTCGTGTCTAGGATGAACGAAGTATGCATGAAGAATGAGTTAATGATGAATGTAAGTAAGTCTAAAGTAATGGTGTTTGAAAGAGAAAGTACGAAAACAGTGTGCAATATAGCTGTGAATGAGGAATACTTGGAGCAGGTGGATGAATTTGTGTATTTAGGAAGCATGTTTACGAGAGATGGGAAGGCTGACAGAGATATTGAAAGAAGAGCAAATGCAGGTAACTCCATTAATGGAGGACTGAACGCAGTTGGCGCTAACAAAAAATTGTCCAAAGAAGCGAAGTTAGCAGTCCACAATGGAGTGCTGGTACCTACCCTGATGTATGGAAGTGAGGCATGGAACTGGCAAAGAAAGGACGAAAGTAGATTGAATGCTGTTGAAATGAGATCCCTGAGGCGTATGTGTGGTAAAACCATGTATGATCGTGTGAGGAATGTGGATATCCGCAAAGAGTGCAAGGCTGATGTAAGCGTAATGAGTAAGATCAAGAAAGGGACGCTTAGATGGTTTGGGCATGTAGAGCGAATGAGCGAAGAAAGGAGTGTAAGGAGAATATACGATGCAAATGTGAATGGTAGCAGAAGTCGGGACGCCCGAGGAAGACATGGCACGACCAAGTGAATCAGATATTTGAGTCGGGCCATGTCAAGAGTCAGAACAATAGAAGAGTATGTATGAGACGATATATTTTATTTATTTTTATTTTTTTTTATGAATGTGAATGAGGCAATGAGTGTGTGCCAAGACCGAGTTGTTTGGCGGTCCGTCCTCTCTGCCTACCCCTGCGGGGAAACGGCGTGATGGTTAGTTAGTTAGTTAAACTTGTCCGTGTAAAATTATACCATGTCACACTGTGCAATATTTTGGCCGACGCGGCGTGCAAATGAAACTTGATACTCAAAATATGAAATAGTTTGGTCTCTTGCTCCGCCCACTGGAAGCACGTCCACTCTTTGGAAACGCCCATAACTGATATTTTTTTCAAGTATTATTTCGCCTTAACAATCCTACCTTGTTTACAAAAACATTAGAATATATTGACCCAGCACTGACTAACTTCAGTTTATGGAGTCGTATTACAAAGCACACTTGCAAATAAATGAATCAATTGATTTTAGCCTCTCACCAGACTGGGGGCCTCTGTGGTGGGATTGGATGCCAGTGAGCAGCTGATTGTGTGCGCCAGGGATCACGCACTAGACATGGCCTCACCTAACTTGGAGTACGTCCATGATAAAATAGAGGTCAGATTATTTTACCTCCCTTTTTTTGTTTTTGTTTTTTACATTAACTCCACCCAGGAGGCCCTTAGGAAAATAATTTCCCTCAGGGCCTTTGTCATCTTTCGGGATGCTGTGTAGAGGGCCTTATTGTGGAAAGGAAAGAGTGAATTCAAGATTCCTTGAGACCCATGTTGCAGGAGGGAGGAAACACAGAGGCCGGCACTGTTGAATTGAAGAATGAGATATGGAAATAAGCCGTTCTCTTGTGACAAATATTGGGCGTGCGTTTGGCGTGTTTCCCGACTGTGCACCGGTGTCGATGAAATCAATGACGCTAGTTCCTCGGAGCATCTTACATTGAAATACTGGTAGAATAAGGCCAGCATTCCCACCCGACGCCTGTGCTCTGAAGATTGCAATCCGTCAATTAAGATAGGAGAATTTATTGTAACGGACCACCCATTTCTTCACAGAGAGGATTCTATTTTGGGGTTCCAGACCAGAGGTGGCTGTCAAATTAAACCGTGGGGAGCACTAGTGATTTGTTCAGGGTTAACAGTTGAGTACTATTAACACACTTTATACGGGCAAAAACAATGGTCCCATTCGAGAAAATGGATTTAGTTTTTAAACAGATATCTTTTAAAATAATACATATATTTTTATGAAATTTTTTTACATAGTACTCACCACCCCCAAATATCTGGCAAACCTGGCAATATTTTTACTCTGCTTAATCTCATCACCAAAAGCAGTATATATTCCTTGCGCAATGGTGGAGGATGTAGCTAGCAGAGGCTTGAACCCGCTACGCCTAGGTGGGAACCCGACGCATTGGACCACTCAGCCAGTAATCAGTAAATGGGATAACAGTGCTATGTCCCAGGTCCTTCACAAATGTTCTCCACTGCCTGCGGTCTCTCACCATTTGCCTCCAGTCCTCAGTACTTCCCGTCCTGCTCCAATCCTCCTCCATGCAGTCTATCCTCCACTTTCTCGGTCTGCCGTTGGGTAGCCTCCAATGGGGCACCCATACATTCATAATTTTTTACCTCCTATCATCTGGCATTCAATAATAATAATAATAATGAATTTATTATAGGACTTTGCCGAATTGAACTATGAACAATTCGACGGGGTCGTCGCCTCCGAGATAGTGGAGCATGTAAATGACAAGGAGCTCTTCATCCAATCCTGCATCAAGGCGTTGAAGCCCGGCGGCTCCATGTTCATCACCACCCTGAACAAGACCAACCTGGCATGGCTCGGTGGTATCCTGATGGCGGAGAATGTGCTGAGGATAGTCCCTCCCGGCACGCACCAGTGGGAGAAGTTCATTTCGCCCAATGATATGACGAGGCTGCTGGATAAATGTATGAAATACTGTTTATTTTAATTTAATTTCATTTTTTTTAAAGAAATATACATTCCTAGATTGTGAATAACCCGACAATGTTTGAACTCTCTACTACCTTTATTATAAATGGAAAATTTTGCTTTTTCAGAAAATGAAATGTTATTAAACTGTTTATTTTGTGAATACTGCACAAGATTCTGCTTCCAACTGTCTGGAGCCAGTGGAGCTATGTCATCCCCAATTTGGAAGTGTTTTGATGCTGAAAGATTTCACAAGAAAGGCTCTATATAAAATATCCAACCATCATTATTTTATTATCAGTGGGGAAGAGGAACCCTGAGAAGTAGTACCTGGCTGTTAACATTTGGTCACCAAACACCCATTTCAAGCGTTTTTTTGATTCTGAATGGTGTTCTTTCTCAGGGACGATATAATAACAATAGATTTGCCCTCTGGGACATAATTTCAATCTAAAAATAACACCACTTAAGACTTAACCCTTTACGGCGCTGAATTGCAGATCTGCATCATACCATTCGAACTCCTTCAATTGTTCAAAAAAATACCATTTGGCGCAGCGTTGCATATCCACGGCAAAGCTATCTTACGAATTAGTTAGTTTTATTTTTACTAAATTGCGCTACTTTATATTTTGTGGTCATTTGAATATAAAAACTTGTCATAACCGGTTCGTGTAGTTTGCACGCGTGTTCAATTGTTTGTTTTTATTACTGATATTGAAAATATCGCCGTGAAATTGTGTTGAAGTAACAGTAAGTCCTTCTTTTTCATCAATTTAATGTACTTTCAATGAATTTTACTATATTTACAGGGATACGCTACACTTTTGTTATGATGCAGTAATGCATCAATGCGCTAAACGATCATAATCCATTAGTTTGTTTCTAGAAAGTATGTTTTTTTCTTTCAGTCTCATTATGAGTTCGAGGCTTCCACGTTTAGGTGCCAAAGTTCTATCTTTGATGACTCAAGAATTGGAAGACATTCTAGGCCATTGGCAAGATGGTGATGATGGCTTAGACTACTCAGATGACGAAGACATAGCTGATCCATCGTACATATTGGAACGAACTGGGCAGAATTTACGAGAAGATTCGGATGAGAAACCAGAAATACCAGATCCAGAAGAACCAGACAACAACATCTTGTCACCAAACTTGGAGGACAACTTCAACACTACAGTCGCGCAATATGAGACACCGCCTGGTGTTCCAATACCAAGTACCAGTTCAACTACTACTTCAAGAAGTTCACTTGCTCCTAAGATAAATATTTTATGGAAATATAAAAACTTAGGGCTTAGCGAAGACCAGATGAAGTTTCGGGGATCTTCTATCTTACCCAACGAAATATTAGAGCTGCAGACACCTTATCAGGTATTTTCACATTTATTTACTGACGACTTTATCGATCTTATTAGAGAGGAAACCAACCTGTATAGCGTGCAAGAAGATGCCAGTATGCCTATAAATGTTAGAAGCCGGGAAATAAGACAGTTCATAGGAATTATATTCTTCATGTCCATAATTCATATGCCTAATGTGCGAATGTACTGGTCAGAGAAATATGGTTACGCCCACATACGCGAGACCATGACGGTAAAACGGTTCGAGTTTTTGAGACAGTCGCTACATTTCAATGATAACGCCAAAATGACACCATATGGTCAGCCAAATTCTGATCAATTGTATAAAATCAGACCTATGATTGAGAAATTAAACCATAATTTTGCTAGAGTGCCTTTTGAACAACATTTGTCTGATGATGAACAAATGTGTTCCACCAATGCGCGAAGTGCCCTAAAGCAATATTTTCCAGATAAACCTCACAAATGGGGCTTCAAGCTGTTTGTGATTTGTGGTGTATCTTGATATGGCTACAAGTTGGAAGTCTACAGTGGCCAAGAGAACATATGCGCAGATGGTGAGCCTCAGTTAGGTGCGTCATCTAACGTAGTGGTCCGACTTGCCAGAGATATACCTGACAACCAAAACTATCGATTGTTTTTTGGCAACTAGTAAAGACGAGAGGTTAGTAAAATATAAAAAACGATCCGGCTCAAACGTACCAGTGATGTAGAATCATTGATTCAGGATAAAAGAAGAAAGGACCATGCCAGTACATACCACCAAAAGAGGTCAGATTGGACCAGGTAGGGCACTGGCTTATATGGACTGAAAAGACGCTGAGATGCAAACTTCCAGAATGTAAAGGAACAGCCCAAACAGAATGTCAAAAATGTGGTGTGGCCTTATGTTTTAACAAGAATAATAACTGTTTTCAAATTTTTCATACTTCCTTACTTTTGGTATGTTTTGACACCATGATGCACTTCTGCATCACAATGTTTTTAAAAAAAAAATATATATATTTTTACATGGGATTTTTTTTATTATTCTTCCCATTATGTATAGTTCTTGTTTTACCTGGAGGTATTAAAATAAATATAAAAAAAGTTCTTGCGCCGTAAAGGGTTAAGAGTAATTTCACAATACAACTCCCTTTCGAATTTTGATGCCTCTCTTCGTAAGCCTAGATAATATAAATGCATGTTCTCTACCATATAAAACAGAGCACAAAGTTATCCCTCAAATCCGATGATGTAGTTTGTTCATTTAGGCCAATGTGCTTAACAATCCAATTTGATGTAAATTTGTTGTAAAGATTCTAAAATTGTATGCGAAACACGCGAAAAGCGTTCATTTTGTGACAAAAGTGCTGTCGTAATTTGAATACATGACTTTGTGATAAGTGGGTAGAATGACATCAGAAATTTTGCTTGCAGTAAATGTAATACTCATGTAATTTTTTACATTTGTTAATACACTGTCCTCAAACTATATGTAAGGTAAAATGCAATTCACATTCTGATCTAAATACTGCGATACAATGCGCCTGCTTTTTCATAAATATGTACGTGGACCAAATTGAAATTGGTTTAACGGTCATGCATGATACCATAGATGAGAGTACCACTCTGGATAAAATTATTTTTTTTTTTTTTTAATTGGCTGAGCATAGCCATGTCTTATTTTAACTTGACCATTTGGCATTACATCTAACGTTACATTTGTTACGTTCTGGTTTCGGTTCAAGATGGTGGCCTTGATTTTTGATGATCGTTGTTCCTACTACGAGCCATAAATAAACCACTCACTAGATCGATATCTTCAGGCTTTTCACACACCATCGACGAGGATAGAGGAAACTCAAAAAAAGGAGCGACCATAGACAAATCCCTCTAAATGTTAAATTTTATAACCAAATAAAATATACTTAAAAAATGATTCTCATTCGGAGCCTACTTATTAGCCAAAATATTACCTCATGACAGGAAAACGAAAAATTCAGTTACATGATAAACATTTTTATTTCAGCGAGATAATAAATTATACATACAGGTTAAATCAATAATGAATAAGGTAGAACGATTTAATTCTACCTGGCATTATATAATCACGATCCAATACGGCCTATCCAGTAACATGGATACTGTCTGAAAAAGAAAATAGATTAATTTCTGCGGTGGAGTTAAATTAAGGCTATTACAAATTGGCAAATTAGGAACAAAACATTGAGAGATTCTCACTTGTTTTTTGGTTACAAACACATGTTCTATTTTGTGTTCTTAAAATATCTATGGTTTACAAATAAGTAGGTAGTTATTTCTGTACCTAATTACAAATCTTATAATTTCAGAGGAGATTTTAGTTTTTAATAAGCGATTTAAATAAGAGAAAATCAGAAACATTCTTTTTTGGACGCGAGGTGTACTGTTAACAGAACTACTAGTTTACCTTTGAATTTTGACCTCTGCCCAGCCATGAAATCATCTCAAAATAAATGGTTTATTTAATTTTTTTTTCTTCATTTCAGATGGTTGCAAAACTAAGATGGTTCACGGAATGCTCTATTTTTTTCTAAATAATGAATGGTACTGGACCTCCAATACGTCAATAAATTATGCAGTGCACGCTGTCAAAAGTAAATAAACTCATTTTGTATGCAAAAAATGGAGTAAACTGTTAATACATTAAATATTATTTATGTTAAATTATCCTATGTTATGTTTTTCTTATTTATCAATAAACGACTTTTATTTTATTTTAAATAAATATAACTGCTACATTGTATAATATGTTGCCTTTCATTTCTACTACAGGTAATATTTATATTTGGAACATATTAGTTTGCACAACCCGTAGTCGAAAATATCGATGCAAATATACCGGGTCAATGTTATTAAAATTAACGGATCTTTTTGATGTTCTGTGCCATAGGATACTGTTTATGTTTCTGGACCTGTGAAAAAAATCGATAACCAAACCAGCTATCAATGATTAGAATTACATTCTACACAATTGTTATTATAATATTATGTATGGGTGCGGGTTCGGTCAACAAACGTGATGTCATGGCCCGAATTTGCAAACGAGATGCTACTACATATTATCTTGTAAAGTTAGTTTGTAAAGTGAACAATATTAAGTAATGGTGGTCTTTCAGCAGGGTGCTACTGAAAGTACCACTTGAAACGGGCCGCAAATATACTATACAGGGTTCTCAAGAGACAGCTGACTTAACTTTAACCAGTGATTCCTGAAATTATTTGGAGTAAAAAGTGTGAATGAAATTTTGGTCATGTAGTTTGTGGTTTTTTTTTTAAATTTTATATTTATTTTTTTTTAAACAGACTAATGTGTCCGTTAAGTTAGTTATTGTCTTTTTTACGACAGGTAGTGCTAGGGTAAGAAAGTGATGCGCGCGCACACTATAATCCGAATGGTTCCAAAGTGTTTTCGAACCTAGTCGACCGGTAGGTAGGCGGCTTCAAATGCAAGCCACTCCCGACTGAATAATGTACAGTTTCAATAGAATAGGATGTCAGTCCTGCAACAGTACTTTTGTAATTATTATCGTAAATAAAACAACCTTGTAATCTTGACGAACCGTTTATAATATCATTGAAGACTACCACAATTCACTATACAAAGAATTTGATTATTTAGTCGTAATTTAAAGACATTACAACTTGGCGCAGCCTTCGGTTACAAGAGAATTTACTAAAAGTTTGTTTCGACGATTAGAAGAATCTACAAGTATACCAACACAAACTTCCCAGAGCATTGCAACATAAGTCACACCGAGGCAGTCACTTGCAATTTTCATCAATCAAATAATCAACAGTAGAAGTCACAAGAGGAAAACCTGAGGCTTAGGGTGAGCGATCTTCCAGAAGCTTTCGGAATCTAGGTGGAAGACTTCAGCGGATACAGTAAGCTCTATCAACCGTGACAATCAGGAATCCAAGAGGCACCGAGACGGGGTGGTTAAGCAGAGTTATGAACCAGCAGCAGGACAGGACGTGGAGAAGAGTTCCGGAGTTATGTAGTTGTTGTCTTTTTTTAAGGAAATTTTTGTTGTTATAATAGTATTGCTGAGTAGTTGTTTTCAATTCTTGCAATTATGAAGTCAGGACGAATTACGATGTTTAACCATGTTAATGGAGAGTGGGGACTTTTTCGACTTCTTCTCGAGCAGCTTTAATGACAAGATAAATCTATAGAAGAATCTGGCTACTAGAGTACTAGAATCTGACACGTTAATCTTGCTAATTAATGGGTGTAAAGTGACGAAAGTATTTTCTGACAAATTATTAGTTATATAACATTGTGGGCAACCACGATCAGTATTTTAGGAAAGGGAATGTTTTATATAGCAAAACAGGGTCTCAATGAATCAGTTAGAGATTTCGCTGTGAGATTAAAAGGGTAAAGTGCTTTTTATCAGTCAGTAACGAGATTGGAAAGTAATTTATTAGATACGTTTGCTATCGGGTTGTTACCAGGACGAGCAAAGAAAGGAAAAATATTATTTGGAATGTTTGAAGTTGACTTTCAACGAAGCTCAAGCAGTAGCTGTAACAGTTGCTGGATTGGACAGCGAATCAAGAAATTAAATGTTATATCTACGGAAATGACAATTATTAGCTGTACCTAATATGTAAATTTAAAGAGGCAAAAAGTTTTATTTGCAATAGATAATAATAATATAACATTTACGGAAATTTTGCAAAAATAAAACGATTAATCCGATTTTTTATCATTGTGAAGGCCAAAACTCGATGATTGCTACAATTAATCCAATAAGTGCAGAATTTAAAATCAATAGTTAGATATTTAATGCATTGATTTTTGGCTTCATCACAGTTACCCTCTACCTTAAGTAATTTAATGATTTATGAAAATTACATATCTGAATCCCGTCTCAAACAAGTGGACACTACTTACACCGATTTTAGTAAAGCTTTTGAAAAGGTTCGACATCACATACTATATTTTATATAAACTCCGATTGTTGGGCATCAAAGATAAATTATTGAGTTCAATTGAGTAGTTACCTTAGTAATAGGGTGTTTACGGGGTATTTCACCATCCTGCTCATAAGCCGTCAGAAGCACTATGCATAGGATAAAGTATTATTTCGATTTCACCAACGCTCAAGTGTAACATAAAGTCTCTCATCACTATAGGCATAAATAAACCACTCTACTATAGGGTACTTGAAGCAGCTAATAGTGGTTATATGTCGAATATGTTAGCCGAGTTTTCTACCTTGTAACAGTGTTGCCAACGAAGGCGATTTATCGCCATTTAGGCTACTCAGAACGAGAATCGGCGACTAAAAAATCTAAAAGGCGACTGGTCTATTAGGCTACTTCAGAGACAAGTTATTTAAATCAGCCAAATCACAAAAAAAAAATATATATATTTCACGCGAATGTAAATGTGTGTGTGTGTGCATGATGTAGGTAGGTACAATTTGATATTGACATGATTCACCCTATTTGTTTATGATTCGTTCGTTTCGGGGAATACCCTGAGCTCTGATTTATGTCTATTTGTCTTAGCCATTGTCACTTTCGCTTGCACAACTTCCCCTGCACGATTATTGTGTTTTATGTCGTTGTCGTTTTGTATAGTTTACTTTAATTAGTTTTTCTTTTCTATGAAAAATGGGTAAACAAGGTAAATATGCAAAACATTATAGTGGTGAGTGTGAAAAACTACCAGCATTTAAAAGTAAGTAAAAACGAATGTTTTATACTAATGTTTTGTTTTCCAGACTAAAGTAAATCGATAATTTGTAATTATACCTAAGTACTTAAAGTTCAATTCGTGTTTTCTTAATCCCGGGTTTTAATTATCATGTGAATGATTCCGGGATTTCACAGGAGGTATTAGCCACTTTATATTAATTACTTCCTTCGTCGAACTTTTACCCTTCAGGCCTCGACGGTATTTTTTCAGAGAGTCGAAATATTTCCATTTAGCAATAAAATCCAAATAATTAGAATATTTCTGAATGTATCCGGAAACTAAAAAGCAGGATTAATAACAGAACTTTCCTACCTATAAAGCAGTGGTGTGATATGTAGGGAAATTTCGAACTCTGACAATTTTTTTTTTGAGACAATTTTTCTGGTATTGCTAGTTGTTTTTAACACTTCCAACTCAAAATAAATAAAAAAAGATAAATGGGGACTTCCTAAACAATAATTATATTTAGCTTTCTTTACATAAGTATTTGTTTCACTTGATTGTGTTATGTCTTCCTCGGGCGTCCTCGACCTCTTCAACCATCCACCTCCAAGTCATACATTCTTTTTACACCTCTTTCTTCTTTCATCAATACATCTCATTTTACCACAAATTTAATTCAAGTCTTCCTAGGGCATCTGACTTTTTCTCCCCTTTACTTCCTGTAATATTATGAAATCCACATTGTTACTGCTAAAATACCTACATTATGTCGAATTTGATTCCATATCTCATTCCAATGCACATATAATACATTGTCTTTCTCAAGAGTCCCCGACTTCTCCCATTCAAACCACTCTCTAAACAGTCCTGACACTAATAATAGGATCGTGTATGGGACAAACAAACTGGTAAACTTCTGAATACAAAATGAAAGCGTATTATTCTCTCTGCACTATTTAAATCATATGTCTCACCATAATGCAAAATGAGATGACGTCACTTTTACGAGATAGTGTCAGGCTGGGATATATATCTCCCAAAAATACTCTACAAGTGTTTGTTGTCTGTAAAGAATATCTCCCAAAATTATCCCTGGGGTTCAAGCATAACAATAATAAACTTAAATAACACAATCGTTGCTAAAGTATACAAAACAGGAAGCTAATAAAAAAAACATTAATAACGTAAAAGCGTGTAATAAATAAAATATACCTATACATAAAAGCAGTTAACATAAGTTCAATCGTTTAATTGTTTTTGTAAACGTTTCTCTTCAAATTCAAATAGTCTTTTTTTTCCTTTCTTCTTCCGCAATTGAAAAATTCCTCTTCAGAGAGAGAAATTCTCTTTTTTCTTGAACGAACTCCATTTCCTCCCTGGTGAGATTCCTCTGCATATCGAGGAACTCCTTCTTGTCTTCTAACAGACGGCGGCCAATGCCAGAGAATGACGGCTGTCTCACATCAGGCTCCGGGCGTATCACGCCAGACACCGGGCGTCTCTTGCCAGACACAGGGCGTCTCATCGGCGTCAAGGCGGGATGCTTGGGCGTTTGCATTAGCGGAATGCTCCAATTATCCCATGAATGAAGAGGGGGGATCTCTGGGGCGGGGGCCTCTGGAACTGGGGCCTCTGGAACGGGGGCCTCTGGGGCGGGGGCCTCAGGAGCAGGGGCTGCAAAAGTTTTTAATTATGTATTAAAACATAGGTTAAAACATGTGTCTGTTTAAAAACCATAAATAAATAAATACACACCAGCAGCTTTGCAGGTAAATGAGTTGCTGACTAAGGGATCCTCATCTCCCACCAAATAAATCACCTCGACGTAATCTTCGATAGCATTTGGATTATCAGGAAGTAATAAAAAAACGATGCAACACAAATAGATTATACATAGATTTATTTCAGTGGAGGCAGTGGGACTAACTATCACATTTATGTATTCGTCTTTGCCCAGAATGGGGAATTAATTACGTTGAGCCTTCAATTTATCACTGAACAGTTATAATACTGTATAATTTTTACTATTCCTGCTTAAAAACCCCCAAAAAGGGCGCCAATAAATAAATAAAATAGGTAATACATAATTTGCAGGTATGGTTGATTTTTAAATATGCAATATAAATGGTTTACCGAGTGATGAAGCATCATTATGCCTGCTGTTGGTGGTCCCTTGGGCACTCAGGGAGATCATACTTTTGATTTTTGTCTCCGTGTCGTCCAAGGGAACAGCGTTGCTGCCCACCCAACAGTCTGGTACAGGTCCCTCCTGATGAGGGTACTCTTCTGCCTCACCAACCTCTTCATTCCCTCAAATTTGACACGTAAGGTCTTGGATGACCTGAAGGCTGCAGATGAATGAATAATTAATGATTTAACAATTGAAAAATCTACAATAAACTTGTGAAAATCCGCTGCACACTTAATATGTAAAAAAATATATAAATAGAACTTGGTTTCAACTTAATTACCGCAAGAAATAATGGGTTATTATTATAATACCTGATCCAGAAGAATTAAATTTATCGGCGACAGCCTTCCAGGTCGCCTCCTTCTCCTTCCATGTAGTTCCGTTGCTGGTTTTATTTTCAATAATATGCTTATACTGGTGAACAATGTTCACCAGCATTTCACATTCCTCTTTGGTAAAATTGCAACTTCGATCACGCTTATTGGGTCAAATTCAGTTTGGGGGAATCGCTCGAATAACCGAAATTGAACTTGATTTAGACTAATTTAGGGCTGGGGAATCCGAATCTGTAAGAATTAGGTGGGGGTCGGCACTATTAACTGAGTTATAGGGTCTTGAAATTTCGTACGCGATACATAGAGCCGACCCCCACCTAATTCTTTCAGATTCGGATTCCCCAGCCCTAAATTAGTCTAAATCAAGTTCAATTTCGGTTATTCGAGTGACTCCCCTAAACCGAATTTATTCCCCAAAAACTGCTGAACTTACTTGACTTGACGTTTATATTGACGTTTGTGTAAACTGGAAAATAAGTCAAATCTATAAGTTCAACTAAAATTACATAATAATCAAGAAAACATAACCAAAACCTGTTGAACTTACTTTATAGTTTTGTAAACAAAAACAAGCCGAATCGCGGGAACGTTGTCTGTTTATATTGACGTTTGTGTATACTGGAAAATAAGACAAATCTATAAGTTCAACTAAAATCACATAATAATAAATAAAACATAAGCAAAACCTGTTGAACTTACTTTATAGTTTTGTAAACAAAAACAAGCCGAAACGCGGGAACTTTGTCTGTTTGTGTTGACCATAGACATCGGTCGGTGGCCGAGTTGACATCGCGTTTGGGTCCCACCCAGGCGTAGTGTGTTCAATTCCTCGGCTGGCTAAGTCCTCCATCACAACACAAGCAACATTTTCAGCTTACTGTGGTGGTAGTAGGAGATTTTCAAATATTGTCAGGTTATTCGTAACCTGGGAATATTTGACTTTCTTTTAAAAAAAAAAAAAAATGAATATTAGTAGACCTGCCCTAAGTGATAAAAGCGTATTATTCCCCACTCCCCATACCGGTTCCATTGGAGCCGGCTGGGCTCGCGTATGGCCTCCCGTGAATCTAGATAATGTGACGTCATCATTCTTGTGCGAACTAGCGTCGAGCTATGGTCGAGGCATCATCGGTTCATTTTACGAAATAACACGGCAAAATGGTGACTTGTGCTATGAAAACTTGTAAAAATAGATGTGAAAAAGAGAATAAACCCAATTGTCGTATTACATTCCATATGTAAGCATTATTTTACTTTATTTTAAGCTTATTCACATCGTATAATATGGATCAGTTGTAGAAACATATACTATCACATCGAGATACATCTGGACGCAAAACACAAAGCCGTTTGCATAAGAATCAGGGATGTGCCTTCGCCTTTTGCGCTTTGATAAAATACATGATCGTATCATTTGGAACGTCTATTTTTTCATCTGTTATATCTTGCTGGAACTCCGTCGTATTAATAAAGGATAATAAATAATCATTTTTAAATTTATTCCACTTTAATGGCGTTATTACTAAACGAGTTTTGAATTTTACACAACTCATAAACAACACAATATAGGATAAATGATTGGTTATCAATTGTGAAAAAATGGTATGACTGGAAGTAAAATGTAGATACAGTGAGCATGTTTGGAATGAAAAATGTATGTGTCATTTTGCTGTCCGATGATAATTTTTATCTATTAAAATTAAAAATATTATATTTTTCTATCGCACGTCGCCACCGATCATATATTATCTTTGGATCATACTATCACACGTCGCAACGAACCACGTGTTAGGTACGCGCGTTGTTTCGTATGTACGGTACTGCTGGAACGAGAAGGAGTGCATATCACGTAATGCGCTAGGTTATACCGAGTGGCGATGGGTGATAGAAAAACATGTTTTTGTTTTTAAATGAAAAAGTGTCATCGGACGGCAAAATGATGTTCAAATTTTTACTCCAAATACTCTTAGGAATCGCTTAGTAAAAGCTGTGTGTATATAATTTAATTTGTTTTTTAGTTGTTTTCCTTTTCTATTATCTTCTTAAGGCGATGCCATACGTAGTAATGCAAAATCGTGTGTTTTTGGTTTGAAAATTTGGTCGCGAAGAAATGTTTCAGATGCTTTAATTAAATACTGCGAGTAGAATACATCTTGGCCTTTGAAATAATCGAGTATTTTTTAAATAAGTCTTTTTATAAGCCCAGAAAAAAATAATGTAAAGGCCTATGAAAACTGCTTTAAAGTTCAAAATCTCTTACTTACGAACCCATTTTCGGTTATGATTTTATTGTATAATGTGGCAAATTAAGTTATTTTTAAAATTATCGAAAAAAAATTAAATATTTATGCCTGAACATCCACAAAATAAAATAAAAGGCACTTTTTTGCCATGTTTTTTTCTTGCATAAATTAAAACAGGCGAATGGTGTTAAGCGGGAATTTAAACCTTATCGCCATCTACGTAAGGGTTGTTATTGATAGCGGCTCAATTCAAAATATTACACGACGTAGTGCATCGCCTTAAAAGTGAAATGTTATATATTTTCTTAAAGATTTCATTATTTTATTATTAATAGGAACAGAGCGGTTGTGACAACCCTCCAACATTGCGATTCTCAAGTGTGCTCATCGTTGTTTACTAGGAAGTAAATTATGAAATATTTATAAAAGTGTCTTAACTAAATACGTAAACAAAATATTCGACTCTGAAAATAGAAGAAATTTACTTTGCCGAATTTGGAATTCGCAAATTTGTTCATAACGTGGCAAGTAATTTGCGCTCCCATGTAAAAATGTCTTTTCATTCAAAAGGAGATTTTACTATTAAGAACTAAATGGTCATATTATAATGCGAGATGCCTATATACTGTCAGATTGATTTATTGACGAATCACAGTCAGCTTTCCCCTCTGCGTCCCCCAACTGTTGGTTTTACCCCTCGCCTTTAAGTTCTCGTCTATTAATATTCATATGTCTATGGTGATGACGTTATAAACGGGAGTCGCTATATGCACAGCGACTAATCGACAGGGGGCGTGGCCAACATTTCCGAGCATACCCAAAGTGAAGTGTTTCGGCGCTTTATTTGAAATTGGTTCTCCGTTCAGATTTTTTTGTGACGTCACGGCCGAGCATTTCCGAATATTGCCGAGCAGCCGATAGCTAATTTTCATCTTTCATTTCATACGATTCTTGCACCTTGATTTCATTTGGTTAGATTACATAGGGCCAATATCATAAAGTCGATTCCAAAGCCTTAATAAAGACTGTTTGGTATGGCAACCACATTCTAATTCCTGCAAATATAATTAACTTTTGGACAATAAAAGACTTGTGGTAGGTCCTATGTTCAACTTTTGTACAGATTCGTATTAGGCCTATATATACTCAAAGTATCTAATCTTTGTACATTACAAAACAGTCCACCTATGGGAAAGTAAAACTAGCATTATTTGGAGTCAATGTGAAAATTTGGATGCCATTTAGCATTTTGAAGGATAAGTGAGCAATGAAGGATGTTGGGCAATTCATTGATACATTTATTTATTGGACAATTTGTATAGCGCCGCTTTTATGAGATATCACCTAAGGGGCGCTTTACAGTTGATTCAGGTATTACAAAAATATAAATATTATAAAAAAACTGAATTTAAGTTGATACATATAAGCTGCATATTTGATATTATTTTATTAATGGAAAATAATACATTACACCACACAAAGGAAATATAAACATTAAGGGAACAAACCCCCTTAAAAACATGACAGATAAACCCTGAATTGAGCCGATCAGGTTCTGCCTCATCCTGAAATTTTTTTAATAAATTGCTCCAACAATAGACACATCTCGTACTGAGGAAACTCCAGCTTCAATAAGCCTGAATTTCTTTTGAATCACAAACCATGTTACACAAACCTAGCGTAGCCGCTAAACTATTTGAAAACTGGGATGTTTTTCTTGCCTTGACGTGAGCAGGCGGTATAAAAGGGACCCGTTCTTTTGAATCACAAACCATGTTACACAAACCTAGCGTAGCCGCCAAACTAATTGAAAACTGGGATGTTTTTCTTGCCTTGACGCGAGCAGGCGGTATAGAGGGGGCATTTTCTTTTTCATCATAAACCATGTTACACAAACTTAGCGTAGCCGCTCAACATCGCAGAAATAGTTAACTTTAATAAAATTTGAACGTAAAAAAATAAAATCCAGCTAATAAATTTCAATCACAACGCACACAATGCATGCATATTAGGTAAATACTAATTTGACGGAATTTAACATTAAAAAAACTCGGAACAGCTCGGATATGTTGGCCACGCCCCCTGTCGACTAGTCGCTGTGCATATAGCGACTCCCGTTTTTTTTTTTATTATTCTTTATATTGGCTTTCACCCATTAAGAGTGATCTTGGCCATACAATACAATATTTTTCTTATTAATAAATACAACAAATTACAGGATAAAATTGATTACACAACATGACATAACATAACGTAACATAAATAAACCAAACATAACATAACATAACATAAACATAACATAACATAACATAACATAACATAACATAACATAACATAACATAACATAACATAACATAACATAACATAACATAACATAACATAACATAACATAACATAACATAACATAACATAACATAACATAACATAACATAACATAACATAACATAACATAACATAACATAACATAACATAACATAACATAACATAACATAACATAACATAACATAACATAACATAACATAACATAACATAACATAACATAACATAACATAACATAACATAACATAACATAACATAACATAACATAACATAACATAACATAACATAACATAACATAACATAACATAACATAACATAACATAACATAACATAACATAACATAACATAACATAACATAACATAACATAACATAACATAACATAACATAACATAACATAACATAACATAACATAACATAACATAACATAACATAACATGAACATAACATAAACATATCATAACATAATATGAACATAACATATAATAAACATAACATGGGAGTAACATAAACATAACTTAACAAAAACAATACAGAGCTGGTAATAATAGGTAATTACAAAATTATAAAAATAGGAACCTGTGCACAATAGTAGTGGGCATTTTTTGTTATTTAAAAGAACAGATTTTTCCAAAATTAGAAGCATTATTTTTTTTAAAACAGTACTATGAAATGAATATAAACAAATACAATAAAAGAATCAAGAAAAATATACAAATGCATAAAGAATAGTGTTTTAACTCAGTCAAAATATGCAGAGTTGGGATTAGTAAAAATAGATGAAAATAAAGATGAAAATAGGAACCTGAACAAATGAATACAAATGAAAGTGAAAGAAATTTGGTTTATATTTATTATTATGGTCAGATATTAAGGCCATTTTTATAAATAAATTTTGCCAACAAATAGTAAATTTCTGTTTAGACTAAGAAGGCAGGGTATACTGGTAGGCAATTTAATATCAAGTTTTAACAATTCATGCATGAAGTTTGGAAATTGGTCATTGATAGGACACTCAAAAAAATTATGGTCCAGAGTATCCTCTGACCCACAATCACAGTACGGCGAACTGACTATGTGGAACCTGGCAAGATGGCTAAGACAACAAGTGTGACCCAGCCGCATTCGGGTTAAGGAAGAAATATATTTTTTAGGCATGGTAGTGTATTTGTGAAACCAGGGCTTAACAGGAATAGATGGTTGGATTAATGAGTACTGGTGACCTTTTATCATAGAAGATTTTTTCCATTCAGAAGACCATTGGAGTTGGTACTTAGTTTTTAGAATAGGGAAATGGTCTCTAACCGGAATAGGGATATCACTTAACGGACCATGGGCAGTGGCTTCCTTAGCAATATAATCAGCCATGTCATTCCCAGTAATACCGAGGTGTCCCGGTATCCAGGCTAGGACCACTGATGCATGAACCAGTGACATGGAATGCAGTAGGTTCCTGATCGAGCAGATTAGAGAGTCGCTACTGGAATTGAGTGGGGATGCGCTTATTTTTTGTAGTGAGCTAAGCGAGTCTGAAAGGATGAGTGCGTTTTTAATATTTAATGATTTGACGAGTTGAAGAGCTTCTATGATAGCTATGCATTCAGCAGAGAAAATGGAGCATTCTTTGGGAAGTTTGTGTGGGAAGTTTTGTTGTCAAGAAATTTTCTGTGAGGAACATAGACACTGGCCCCGCAATGGGAGTCCTGACTGAGTTTGGAGCCATCTGTGAAAAATTTTATGTAATTTGGCCAGTTGTTTTCAATAATTGTGTTAAATTCTGCATTATTTAATTGAGTTGAGTTTTTAATGTTTTTTTTACTTATTCCGATAAATTGATGGACCTTCGGATAGAAAGTAAGGCTTTCATAGGGGTATGAGTATAAGGGAAGAGATTCATTGAGATAGGTGTTTTTAGATAAATCCAGGAAAGAGTTGTAGCAATCATAAAAAAGTGGAGGGGTATGATTTTTCCAAAAGTGATTTGAATTAACCTCATACTTTAACGATTGAAGTATAGGAATCAAGGGATGGGATGTTATTGAACATATTTTGTAAACATATTTTTCTGCCAGGCATCGCCTTCTTATATGTAAGGGAGGTTCGCAACATTCCACTTGCATTGCGTTGATTGGAGAAGATTTCATGGCTCCTAAGACAAGGCGAAGTGATTTTGACTGGATTTTATCTAATTTATGAGAATTTGACGTGGACATTGGATCAAACAGACAAGATCCGTAATCGAGATGGCTTCGGATGAGGGCATTGTATAGAAGTTTTAAAGAAGCTGGGTGGGATCCCCACCACACTCCGGCTAGAAATCTAAGAGGATTGATGTTGCTTTCACATTTTGTAACAACGTGATTTATATGAGAGTTCCAAGTAAGCTTGGAGTCCAAAAACATTCCAAGGAACTTAACTACCTTCGAGATAGGGATCACTTCATCGCCAAATATTACCTGAATATCCGGAAGCTTTCGTCGACGAGTGAAGATGACAACTTTGCTTTTGGCAGGGGAAAGTTCAAGACCATTAATATTTAACTACGCCAAGAGTTTTCTAAGAGCGTTGTTAATTGCTGATGCTGCGATGAAAAGATTGGCGGATATTTTGTAAAACGTTAAGTCGTCAGCATATTGGAGTACGTTGCACATGAAATTAATAGATTTTTCCAGATCGTATGTGTAAATATTTGTAAATATTATACAGTATCGGGCTTAAGACAGACCCTTGCGGGAGTCCTTTGAATATTTGTCTTATGTGGGGAGAGGATTCGGATCCATCTACAAAAACAGTTCTCTCGGAGAGCAAATTGATAATGAATTGAACCAATTTAGGAGGAATACCAATCGCCAGTAACTTTTCTTTAAGAATGGGTATATTTACATTGTCGTATGCTCCACAGATGTCTAAAAATACTGCAATACAATATTCGTTTTTAGATAACGCTAATTTGACATCTGTAACAAGAGAGGAAAGGTTGTCAAGGGTACTTTTAACCTTTCTAAATCCAAACTGGGAAGGGGGAAGAATATGATTTTTCTCTACAAACCAGTCCAATCTATTCTTAATCATTCTTTCAGCTACTTTGCAAAGTGTTGAAGAGAGAGCAATCGGTCTGTAACTTGAGCCTAGACTTGGATCTTTGGTACTTTTGCAAATGGGAATGATTTTTTGAATTTTCCAGTCCGGGGGAATAATACCAGAGTCCAGGAAGATATTGATGAGAGAGAGAAAGTAGGAAAGGGAATCATCATCAGTGTGGCGGATGAATATGTTCAAGATTTCGTCATTGCCCGGAGCTGAGTCTTTTAGGTCTTCCGTGGCTCTTTTTAACTCGTCTATGGAAAATGGAGCATCTAACCAAGATGAAGAATTTGGGGAGTAAGATAAAACAGGCACTTCGTCAAGATTAGGTACATAAGGGGGAGCAATTTTGTTAAGAAAGTCAGAAATCCAAATATCAGAATTGTGAGATGACTTCGGCAGGGAAAAGGAAGACCTAAACCTGCGAATCATGGACCAAACCTCCCCCGCCGGAGTAGCAGGGGATATATTAGTGCAGAAATTACGCCAGCTGTTTTTTTTTTTAAAACGAAATGTACGTTTAGCAACAGCTTGGGCATTCTTGGCTTTCAAGAAATTTTCCATTGTCATCTGTTGGCAGTATGTCTTATTGGCCGCTTTCCTCTCCTTCAGCACTCGAAGGCATTCTTCATCCCACCAGGGGGGAGGGTGAGCCTTCGTGCCTACAGGGGATGATTTGGGAATAGAATTGACTGCAGATTTTAGAATGGAATCAGACCAAGATTTGTAAGAGGAGGTGCAGTTATCTGAAGAAGGGGTAGGCAGGGAAAGGGTGTGAAGGGAAAGGGTGTGACCCTGGACAGATTCTCTAAAATGGCACCAGTCGGCTTTTTTTGTGATAAATTTTGGCTTTCTTTTAAAGAGGTTAGTATTTAACCCTTGAGCCAGATTTATAATGATTGGATAGTGGTCACTGCCGCAGGGGTCTGATGAAGTTCTCCAGGAAATTATTGGATATATACTTGGGGAACAAAGAGTTATATCCACCGCACTAGGGCTCTGCCCAGGCAGACTTAACCTTGTTGGAGATCCGTCATTTAGAAGGCACATGTTCAAGGAGTCCATAAGGTCAATTATTTTGATTCCTGAGGGATCCGTTGATGAAGAACCCCAGAGAGGGGAGTGGGCATTGAAGTCACCCAGAATGACCAGGGGAGAAGATATTTTTCTAAACATGTGGATCCATAATGAAATGTCAAATGGGGTAGAAGGAGGAATGTAGAGGGATACAAACGTTAGAGACAGTAGCTGCCACTAACTGGAAGGATGAATCTGGGGGTTTAATGGAAATAGGGGTGAAGGACAGGGAGTTTTTGATTAGAAGGGCTGCACCACCCTTCCCATCAATGCGGTCGTCCCGCAGACATTGGTAGCCACTCAGCTTGAAGAGCTGAGATGGTTTAAACCAAGTCTCAGAGATGGCAGCAATAGAAATTGTGTGTAATTGTAGAAGGCGGATGAGGTCAGCCTTATTGGAGAAGGCGCTTCTACTATTCCACTGAAGAATCCCTGCTGTCAGGGCAGCCATTGGAAACAAGAGAATTTAAGGAGGAGAGTAAAGAGGCAGCGTTGGACGGTAGGGAATTATTGTTATTAATTATAGAGATAAGTAACATGATGAGAGTTTGAATAATATTAGAATTGTCATTAGAAATTATGTTTTTTAAAGAATTGCCATTTGAATCAGGGATAAAGGAATTGCAGTTCAAAGTATTGCTGTTAGGAAAGACGGAATTTTGTGGAAATGGGGAGCTGATGTTACCATTTGGGAACAAGAGCTGGGAGTTATGGCCAAGATGATCATATCCGGGGGATTTAAGAGGACGAGAAGCAGATTTTGCCATTACAGTCTTCCTTTATGACGAGTTTGGAGGAATAATGTTTTGAGATAACTGGGGTTGAGAGGTGACTTCAGCAAAAGATTTTTTAGAGGGAGCTATTGTTTTAGAAGCGTGGAAGTACGATACGCTATTGGAAGCCATATAACTTTTAATGTTTTTTTGGCGTGAAAGTTCGGGGCAGGATGGATTTATGGCTGTGTGAGAGCCTGAGCAGTTGATGCAAGTAGGGGGATTGGAAGGGGAGGGGCATTGTTCTGCTAAATGACTTTCTGCACATTTAAAGCAGCGAGGAGAAGAACGACATGATTGCTTGGAATGGCCGAACCGACAACAGTTAAGGCACTGAATTGTCGGGTATGAATAAATTTCCACTGGGAGCAAGTTGTAAAAAAGGTACACATGAGAGGGAAGAGATTGGCCTTCAAATGTAAGAACTACAGTTTGGGAGGGTTTCCAAACTATAGAATCGGAAGTCCTATCTTTATAATTCAGCCGCCTAGTCTTTAAAACTTTCCCCGAAGATGCTGGGATAATAAGTTCCGTGATGAGTTCTTCATCGGATAGGTCTGTGGGGATACCTCTCACTAGACCCATGCGCGAGATGTTGAATGAAGGGATGTAAGCCTTGTATTTTTTGGCAGAGAGGAAGTCAATGGAATTTATAAATTTATTGGCATTGAGTGCAGTTGTGAACTCTACACAAATGCGGAATCTTCCCTCCGATCTGATACCACCTGGGGAAATGCCAAGTGGTTTTTTTCCTATAAATTTACCAAAATCAAGGGGATGCAGTGAGTGGCCTTGTGTGTTGTTTTGCACATACACGATGAAGGGGGCTTTAGCTGAAGTCGGGTACAGTGAAGCGAGTGGAGGAGCGACAGTCTCTACAGGAACTGTAACCTGAGCAGATTCCTTTTTCGGAAGGACGCTGACTTTTCTTTTTTTGGGAGTAGAGGAATCAGTCATTATTTCAACCTCGCTAGCAATGTCATGTTCAAAATTAACAGGGTCAGGATCAGGGGGGACGGGATCTGGTGGTTTCTTCCCCATGGGAAAGGCCATTGGGGCAAAAAGGAATGTATATTAATATAAAATAACACTTACTGGACTTGGTCAGCAATAAAGGCACTCAAAGAGGACAAAAAATATAGTTTTAACCTACAAAAGGCAATAAAATTAGATTTTTTTTGTATTCGAACGGAAAAAGACAAGAGAAAGATCGCCCGTTATAAATTGTTATAAATGAACCACTCTGTTGACGTTTTTTGTAATTCCATAGAAACAACGGTATTTTAGACAGGCGTTGCACTAGAAGTTATAAAAGCGCTGTTGCCAGTCAAATTCGCGTAATAGCTATATAGGACCTTGCTTTCTGTGGCGGAACGCACTCGGGCAGGGGCGTATAACTCCCGCATGACCTTGTAACCCTGATGGGAGGAGTTATTCAATACCCAAATTCTTATAGACAAAGCTGTTGTGGCTGAAAGCTCAGATCTCATTGGCTTAGAGCAAAAATTGTAGTTTGATCTCTCGCTCTCTACCATAGCGACTTGTGTAACAGAAAGAGAAGCTAAGCATGCTTTATGCTCCGATAAAAATTAACGGTAATTTCCAAGACGCCATTTCGTAAGTTGAAAAGTCAGTTGAAGTTTTTTGCGTAATTATTTTGAATTGTCTTTCACCCATCTAAAAATAATGTTACGTGCTAGAATTCTTCAAGGTGATAAATTAATGCCGTGTTGTGTTAAAGTGTGTTATTCGGTCTATCTCCACCAATTGAAAGAAGGACCCGAACCCGTTGTAAAATACAGGTACTAACCTCTCGTTCTTTGATACAATGTTCCTGATTTCTGAATGTACTTCATTGGCTAATAATTTAATTAATTTTCCTTTTCAGACCTATCCGTTTTCCGACGCGATACAATACCACGTATTAGGATGCTAAAACTGCTAAAAAAAGCCACGATTACATCATACAAGGTCATTTAAACCTCTCCAGAATTGCATCATGTAAGTATTCAGATTTAACCAGCATTTTCCATGATGTTTGCTGACGACAAAGCTGTGGAAATTATATGAAACCCTTGCAGGAGAATTTGAATAACTTCTAGTGCTGTGGCAATAATAATTAACACTTGAATTTGTTGAATATGTATTTTGTGTATATATTCTTGTATTTTTGTGCAAGGTCAAATTAAATCCTAATAAGTTGTTGCAGTAGGACTGGGTTCGAGTTGTTGCAGTAGGACTGGGTTCGATTCCTAGTTGAGACCGTTACTTTTTATTTTTCTGTGTCTTGTTCTGTTTCATGTTTTGTTTAGATATATTAGTTTTATCTTCTACTTCAATGATAAATCAATGCTCAATACATCGGTTGTACTGACCCTGTTTTGTATTACTGTCCATTGTCTTTTTGAAAATAAAATGTATTTTTATGTGTGCATAGCTGTGGGTTTTTTTTATTTTCCTTTTCCTGCATTCCAATATTTTTATTTTTAAAATATAATTTTTGTGGGCTAATGAATGAACGATGTTAGCTTGGTGCAGTTATATTGTCTATGTTTGCACTTTTTTAAATGGCCTTGAGATTTATTTATGGACCACAATATATTTACCTGTCTGGACCAAACGACCGTTTTATCTGTGGTCGTCTGTGGTTAAGGGGGTGACAAAATGGGGCCATACAAAAAGCCCGAAGATATCGATCTAGAGAGTGGTTTATTTATACACTCGGGTTTATGTGAGCATGTTTATCGTATGCATAAACTTAAGTGACACGTAGTTATAGTCAACTTTATAAGAATTTGGTGAAAAAGCCCGTTATTAGAGTAAAGATTAATACTGTACAATCTTATACATTTCAGGCCACAAGTGGGGTTTCTCAAGGATCCCACTTCGGCCCAATATTTTTCTTATCATTCATCAATGACATTGTCGTCCAATTTAAAGATGTTGAAGTTCCTTTATTTGCAGACGACCTAAACATATAAAAAGTTTACTAAATGTATACGATTGCCAAATTTTATAGCCTGACTAAGAGCAATTTCATCAATGGTTTGAACAAAATGATTTATTTTTGATCTTACACAAATCTCAAGTAATACGATTTTCCAAAACTTATTATAATATCTTAAATTAATACCGATGTCACATATTCGTGACTTGGTTGTGATATTCAATGAAAACTTGTAAAAAAACCATATGCAAAATAGCTACGCGTTTTAAATAGATTCAAGTTGCGTTCATATTATCATGGAAAAAAAAACATACAACCAAAACTTCGGTCAGGTAACCATAGAACTTTGCTTCGACCTTTTGGGGGTGCAACAAAAACTAGCCATAAATCTCCCGGAGAGATAAGGAATGGCAGGGTTCCATGTGTAGTTAAGAGGAAACTCGGTTATTGAACGCAAAGTTACGAGTTTTGTGACAAATGAAACCGTGTTTCGTCTTAATGAAATCACGAGTGGTAGGAAACGGCAGATTTATGAATGGCATTGTGCCTTACGTTTTGTTTAAAAGCATTTGAGTTAAGACACGTACAGGGGCGAACTTCGTGAGAAGAAGATAAGCCAAAAATTAACGGAAGATTGAAAAAAAAAAACCCATTCTAGAATTTATTTTGCATTTAAGGAAAAGAGGAACATCTTCTCTTAGGGAGGGATTGGGGCCGGCCAATTGGTTAGTGAATTTAGGCATGTTTAGTGCAGGCCATTTTGCAAAAGGAAGGGGAGTGGGAGCCCCGAACTAGGGATATATTTGGGCAATCACACGTAGGGAGGTGAGGGGTACGCAACCTTTGGAGTACGAAACAAAAAAAAAATTGAAAAGGAAGGAAAATGAGTAATCTAAACCTATTGTTACTAATGATTTCACCAACTAAACACCAAAACGTGTTTATCCGCTGTAATCCTTACTAAAGGGAGGCTGTAATGGACCTGTTTGGGGTAAAAGAACGTAAAGAATTTTTTTTTTCATAAATTAAAATACGTTCAGAGAAAGGGAGAAACGAACAGACTATGGACATCTTTGGGACATACTAGAAGCTTTATTATAGAAACCTACGTCGGTAATAGGTGTTAACCACGTAATAATTGAAAAGGGGCGTCATGGGTCTCAACGAATCAGACCATTCCCAAAATCAATTAAATAATTTTTCGCCAATCACGGAGATTAAGGGCGGTCTAAGACACGATACACTCGAGGTTGATTTACTGTTGAGTTAACCTTGGGATCCGGTCCCACGACGCGTGCAAAGGCACTTGGGAATCGACGATAAATTTGCATTCTAAGGCAGAAACGAAGCGATACCCAACCATCGATAACGAAAAAAGGGGGTGACGGTTTGGTGGAAGAAGAGGGTGTTTTAAAATGTTTTGGTCCAGAAGACATATTACGAGGCGATCCTCATAGAGAGAATTGTTTACGCTCGCTGAGATTCTGAGTGCTGTTTCAAGTGGTGACAGTGAACACAAATTTTAACTTAAGATAGGACGTTTGGCCGAAATTGCCTAATTATATTAACACGGGGGAGATGCAAGTTGGGTAATAAGGAAAGACATAAAAGTTAATGGGTCACGAAGTCTTTGATTAACGATCAAAATTTCACGACATTTTTTGCGCGTAAACAAAGTTACGGGGATAATATATTGAAATTCCTAGATGAAGCGAGAAAAGAGTATATGGGTTGGGCTAAAACAGGGATGTACTGGGCGTAGATCACCGAAAAGAAAGGACCGGGAATCGAAAAGAAACCCGAAAGGTAGTTTAGCTCATGATGGAAGAGGTTTCAACGACTCGGGTAGTGGACAGCGATGGGTTACGAAAGATTACCAGAAGATATGCGGCGGATATCACGAAAGGAGTCAAAATAGGTAGGCGAAATTACAAAAACGTGTCGAATCAAATTTTGGAATGAACGCCTACGTATGTCATCACCGAGAGGAAGGTATATGTGTCCTGGGATCACCCACGGATTGTGTAGACACCAATCAAATGCTAGAAGGCAGCACACAAGGAAGGATACTGTATTGCGCAAGCGCTGGACATAATAGGTGAAAAGCTTCCGTTAGTTGGGATAATTTATCGATTATATTATCGATATCAATAGCGAATTTCTCGGAAAGATTTCAAAAACAACGATATAGAAATGAGCTACACCTAGTCTATAGGCCGGAAATCAACCAATATTACGGACACAACACGGGTACGAGAAAAAATAATCATATAATTTTGCGCAATAGTCTACATCGCTGTATATCATTTACGGGAGGGCGCCCGAAGGTCAGGCCGCCGAGTACGCGCCTGTACTCGCCTCGACAGGTTGGTAGGTGTTTACCTCAAATCGGAAGGCGGGAACATAAAAACCTGAAACGGGGTTATGCAATTCTAAACTTAACGGGAAGGATAACCTCGAATTCATAAAGACGAAAGTTGCACAAATTTTAAGTCGATTTATTCGAAAAAACATTATTAAATAGCGTTGTTTGGAGGAAATCAGGGCTTTTTCGTTTTAACTTGGTTGGAGTCGGTCTTCGAGAGCTTTTACGTCGCGACAGCCTTTGGTGTGCTATTTTTAAACTAAACTGATAGAGTTTTAAACGTAGTGAAGTTGTGTATTTAGAAAATCAAGGCATTTTCACAAAGTTAGAGTGGTTTTAATATTAATTGAAATAATTGAAGTGTCTAAAAATTTAATTAGATTCAACCAAAAAAAAGGGGGTTACTACTCATTCCTGCCTTGTGAGTTCCTGGACGAGGATTGATGTACATGTCGTCGATATCCCGACTGGACTGGTAATATTACGATTTTGGGTAAGTGACCTTGCATGAATATATATTTCCAGAACGTTAAAATTGCGACGAAGATGGGGCTGCAACCAGCAGCTCGGACAGGGCTGCGATACTGATAAGATAGTATTACATTTAGAACTGTTTGCTTGCTTCTAACAGCTGTGTTTAGCACGAGGCCAATAACCTACTTATTTGTAAGCAGTTAGTGTCGACGCACGACCCGAGAAGGAAGAAAAGGGACCCCCATAAATCACTTGACGACCGTATCTGACGACAAAAGTCGTACATTCTACCGAGTTGGCAGCCGCGCAGAGGCACCTCAAATCAACATGGAAGCGACTAGCTGCAACCAACTCATGCTCAAAACAAATAAAAAATCAAATTAATAATATTTGTATAACCTTATATGTTCACTAACAAATTCCCAAACACCTTTGGCCTCGGCTTAGGACTCGCCGTTGGAGTATGTTGTCCGTAAGCTGACTCGGGAAAGCACAAAACTTCCTTAGTTGAGAAGATTTTCTACTTTCCTCATCACGCGATTTCGGGGCGTCAACGTTGTATGGAGAATCACGAAGAGTCCGGAAGGTCATCCCTTTTCGCGGGGCCGGGTCGGGTGAGAGGACACGAAAGGCAGTATGAAAATTAATGTCAAGCTGGAATGTTTGGGCCTTGGTTCGCTGCGAAGGCGTTTAATTGAACGGGCTCCAAATCTTTCAAAATCGCGTGGAGGGGACGTCGGCGTGATGAACGAGGGTTTAAAATCGGAGGTCAAACACATACTAAAGCGGGGCTTACCCGGAGGTTGATGCAACTCGACTGGAAATCCCTCGAGATCCTTTGCAGCAGCTTTCGTGAGGTGGATAGTAGGCCTGGCGGCTAGTGGACGTTGAAAGCCCCACCAGAACAAACCTACTTGAAACATGCACGCGTTTAGCATCATGAGAAGGGATGCAATGAAATTCCCCTTTTACAGTCAGTAACGTAGTCCGTCGGAGGAAGCGGGGCGGGGTGATTTGGGATATTCCAACAGGTGTATTACCTCTCCCTCTGACGTGAGCGGTCCGGAGGTGTCAGGGCGACTATAAGAAGAAGTTAGACCAGACCTCGGGGAAAGCCAGACACGTATTGGTTCTTGGGGTTTTGCATTTGGAAGAATAGCGACCATTTCATTTGGGGCAGTGAGGTGCCGACCCAGTTTGCAAAAAAGCCTTTTCTCGTCATTCAATCCGTTCCCATCTCCTTTTTCTCTCGTTTCCACTCCCATCCGCAACATCCAAAGTTTACTAACCACAGCTAAATTCATCTATCTAGTTTCAGTACACCATTACAGAGGTCGACGAGGGAGTCCCAGTACTTATGCGGAAACAACACCCTATTCAACGAAGGTTTTAATAGCGCGTACACACAAGGGGGGGGGGGGGGGGGTACGGTTCTATGTCACAATCTAGAATTTATAAACACGGGGACATTAGATAAGGGCGGGGATACAAGGCAATTGTAGAGATATGATAGAAACTGTTAGGTCAATTAGTAATAGGGTCCAGTATTCGAAAGTTAGGTGAGACACGTACTCGTTTCTTGTAGAACTCGCTGAGGGTCGTTGGACGTTTTCCCCACACTTTGGCTAAAAAGAACCGAGAGTTACCATGGAAAGGAGACATTAAATACCTACCACCTCATAACGGTGGGCTTCGAATTAACAAACCACATAACGTGAAGTTAAGGGATTTATTGTAGATCAACCCCAAAGCAAAGGCCTTATTTTACTGTGTGCAATATCACAGGGGCGGGGGATATTCAGAGTTAGCTAGGCTCAGCACGATATCATTTTGCAAAAGCGAAACTGAACGCTGGAGAGAAAGAGGTATAAAAACCTCATTCAAGCGAGTTAGTACAATTAGGAGGTCGAGCCAACACAAACTTGACATTCATTGCACACATTAACGATATAATCAACAAAGCTTTAAATATGCTTGGCTTCCTTTGCAGAACTTTAATTGATTTAAAGTACTTATATTGAATGAGAACGCTCTATATTTCATTAGTTAGAAGTCAAGTGGAATATAGTTCACCTGTTTGGTCTCCTTTGTATAAAGTTCACTCTTACAATATAGAACAAGTTCTGCAGAAATTTCTTAGGTACATAAATTTAAAGATCAAAATTTCAATTGAATACATGAATTATGTCAGTTTGATGAATCAACTGCATCTAATAACACTGTCTGACAGGAGATTTATGTCAGACCTGGTTGTATTACAGAGTAGTTAACAATTTAATTGACAACACTGCCTTAGTCGCCACTATTAAATTCCATGTACCGACTAGGAACACAAGACAAAATGTAATATTCTTCTGCAATACATACACAACCAACTATCAGACACACTCACTAATCAATAGGATGCATGATCTAGGCAACTAGTTTGGGGATACTATTGATATACATGACCGGTCGGTGGTTGAGTTGACATCGCGTTTGGATCCCACCTAGGCGTTGTGTGTTCAATTCCTCGGCTGGCTAAGTCCTTCATCACAAAACAAGCAACATTTTCCGATTACTGTGGTGATGGTAGGAGATTGTAAAATATTGTTAGGTTATTGGTAAACTGGGAATTATTTTTAAAAATAAAAATTAACTAACTAAATATTTACTGACACCATTTATAGTATTAAATGTAATTTATATCTGTACGCGGCTATATATACATCGCCAACCGTTAATAATGTTCAGTTTTTCAGGTTCCTATTCTTATTTGACAACTAATAACTAATCCCAACTCTGTATATTTTGACTGTTTGAGTTAAACCACTATTCTATAATTATCTGTATATTTTTCTGCACTCATTTGTTGTATTTGTTTATTAGTTTATCTTTCTCATAGTTCTGTTTAAAAAAAAATGCTTTGATTTTGGAGAAATCTGTTCTTTTAAATAACGAAAAACGCCCACTATTATTGTACACAGGTTCCTATTTTTATAATTACATATTTATTTACAGCTCTGTATTGTTTTTGTTTATGAATGTGTTTATGTTTAATATTATGTTAAGGTTAATGTTATGTTATGTTATGTTATGCAATGTTTATGTAATGTAATGTTTATGTTATGCATCTTTATGTTTTTTAAGCACATATATATACTCCCATTTGCTATATTTGTTTATAAGTTTATTTCATAGTTCTGTTTACAAAAAATAAAAAATTCTACTAATTTTGGAAAAAAACGAAAAACGCCGACTATTATTGTACACACGTTCTTATTTTTCTAATTTTCTAATTACCTATTGTTGCCAGCTCTGTACCGTTTATGTTAAGTATTTTATTTTATTTTATTTATTTCTTTTTATTTAGGAAGCAAACAGTCGTACAGTAAAAAAATTATAACAATAAACATTCATATGTTCTAGACCAGGGGTCTCCAAACTACGGCCCGCGGGCCGTGTCCGGCCCGCCAGTGTCATCCATCCGGCCCGCGACATCTTATGACCATTTTCATCAATCAGGCCCGCGACAACTAATAGCTAAGACCTTACTCAGAAGGGGCAAATTCACCGCGAATTTTTTCGTGCGAATATATATGCTCATTGGCGAGGTACTGGGCACCAATACATTGCGTCCACAAGTATCGCGCGAAAAATACGGGCGCAAATCGTGTGTATTTCGCCAGACTTACGTCCAGTTTACGCGGGAACTGCAGAGCGAGTACACGTATCAAGGGAAATGGAGTAATCAAGGAATGGTTCCAAATGCTCGCGAGTTTCACGCTCCTTCTGGACGCAATATACGCGCGAAACGATACGTGGCAAAATCGCCCCCTGGTCTTATTGTTTTAATTGTGATTGTGATAAGGTGGATAAAAAACTCAGAATGATAGTATCTTGGTTTTATTTACATGCTAGGCAAAGTTTAGTGATAAGTATAATACGCAGAATACGACTGTTCACTCCTTGCTTATCTACGGAATTTTAGGTTGGGGAGGTTCTTACAAAAACAATCTAAACTCAGTAAAAGTTTCACAAAGAACCACAATTAAAGTAATCCTTAAAAAAATCTACCTTCTCAACAGAATCACTATTTTTAAATTATTTCCAGTACCAAATTTCGATGACATATTTAAGCAAGCTTCTATTATTAAAATGTGTAAAGAAAAAAATAATTTAAGAATATGAATAATTTTACACACTAATGAGAAATGGAAATCAATTTATTACACCAAATTTTAAAACAACACAAATGCACAACCGTTATATTTACCAAGCTATAAAATACTATGATAACTTTCCTTCTGAATTGCGCTGTATTTTCAACTAATCAGAACAAATAAATAAAATTAAACAATTTTTCAAAAAAAACTTACATTAAAAAATAAATATTTTACACAAAATATATTATAAAATGTAACCTAATTAAGAATCGTGGCTCCCCCCCCCCCCCGTGGACGAAAATATGGGTGTCTAGAAATTAAAACAGTTTTGGCCCTCCGAACTCACTGGAGTAGTCAATGTGGCCCTCCGGCTGAAAAGTTTGGAGACCCCTGTTCTAGACCAATTAAGTTCCATTAAATTAAATGTAGATTTAGTATTTTTTACCTACACAACATATTAAATGGCAAAAAATAAACATAATAAAGAAATACATAAAATTAAAAACAAAAAGAAAAAATACAACTTTTCGCATAGCTATATTATTCACTACGGGCGATAATAATGTACTTTTCACAACAAAAAATCGAATAAAATAAAAGTATTTTAATTTATTAATTTATTAAGCTGAATTTTATATGATATTAAGTTATGGTTGAAAATGTCTACATCTCGTAAGGCATTGTGAGTTTCACAGATACGTACTATTACAGAGTTTTGCGCGTATTTGGATTTACAATGTGGTATTCTAAATAAATCGTTCGATCTGGTGTTTTGCTTGGGGCAACGAAATGCAATCCTTTCTAACAGATATGACGAATCAACTAGGCAGTTCACGATTTTGTGCAAGAATAATGCATCAGAGATTTTTCTACGTTTATATAAAGTGACAGGGACAAATCGATGGTCACTAAAACGATACGATAGGTGTTTCATAAATTTGTTCTGAATATTTTCAATGCGATCAATATATGTTTGATATTGAGGATTCCAAATTACTGAGGCGAATTCTAGTTGTGACCGTACATATGACATATATAATAGAATTAGGGTGTGTGCTACCGTAAAAGGTTTTGTAATTCGAATAATGAAACCCAATTGCTTATAAGCTTTTTTTAGAATATTTTCAATATGATCCCTAAATAACATTCTAGAATCTAGTATTACTCCAAGATCTCTTATTGTTTCTACTCGTTGTAGAGGTACATGGTTTAGTTTGTAAGTATAATAAATTGAATGTTTTTTTCGTGTAAAAGTAATAACATTACATTTATCTATGTTTAGATATAGTTGATTGTTTTTGCAATATTCCTCAATTTTAAGTATGTTACGTTATGTTTATGTTAGGTTTATTTATGTTATGTTTATGTTGTATAATCATCTGTATATTTATATTCTGTCATTTGTTGTATTTGTTTATATAAAAAATGTTAATTGTGTATGGCCAAGATTACTCCTAATGGGTAAAAGCCAAAATAAATAAAAAATAATAAAAAAATACGGTTCCATTGTAAAAATACTTCATAGCATAATATCTCCTCATATTCTAATATCTTTGGTTTTGCCCATTTATTACAAATGAAGTACTTACCTACCTACCAAAACATTTTTGCTGCATTTCAGTTTTCAGCCGAATTGTTTTGTTGAATACTGTTTATTGTAACAAGTGTTTGTGAGAAATATTTATTTAAATTTGTGCATCACAAAGACGAATTGGTTATGGATTTATTTTATTTATTCAATCTTATTGCCTGACTACAGTTAACATGTTGAATTACAGTCGTATTGGTCGAATTTACCTCGCTTCAAGAATTTCTGAAAGGTAGACTATTTAAGATTCGTATTAAGTAGTTCATTCAGTAATTAACTTACTAACTAACCAACCATCATACCACTTCCCGCAGGGTTAGGCAGATTAAACAAACAACTGTACACATTCCTTGCCTCGTTCACATTCATATATCAACTCATACATACTTTTCTGTTATTATGAATCTTGACATGGCCCGATTCAAGTATCTGATTCACTTGATCGTGCCATGTATTCCTCGGGCTTCTACCATACACATTTGCGTCATATATTCTCCTTATACTCCTTTCTTCGCTAATTCGATCTACATACCCAAACCATCTAAGCGTCCCTTTCTTAATCTTACTCATTACGCTTACATCAGCCTTGCACTCATGGTTTTACTACACATACGCCCCAATTCAATCTACTATCATACTTCCTCTGCCAGATCCATGCCTCATTACCACACATCGCACATTATTATTATACACGCGATTCTCCCGGTAGATTTACGTAATTTATTACTTTTGTTTCCTTTTCATATTATAATAGTATATATTTTATTCCTTTCATTTTCTAATAGTATATACCTTTCTAATATCTTTTATTTTATTTTTTACAAACTCTTAATGCCTTTTAGACATTTTATAAGCACTTCATTCTTCCTTATACTACTTTATTGTATATTATTACATATAATTTCTTACTTTGACTTACTGATTGCTACTTATATTATATTTATATCTCTTTGTTTTTCATACTTTTAACATTACTTACTATTTACTGATTATACCATTATACTTACATTTATATTGTTGCATTCCTTATGTTGCTGTACTTTTCTCTGTAAATTAGTATTTGAATGGCACACGTTGTGCCGTATATGTGAAATAAATAAATCAGTGTAGGTACCAGCACTCTACTGTGAACTACTGGCTTCGCTTCCTTATCAGATTTTTAGTTTCTTGGTTTGGGTTATTTAAATATATGATAAACTATTTTAATTTAAACGTATTTCCTAACCTTCAAACCTAACTTTGATTGAGAAAAATAAAAATGAAACCATAGTGCATGTTTTCCAATCTCCCTCTACATAAATAGTTATTTCTTGTAGTAGTTACATTAGATTTCAGATTTTTCTTTTTTGGTGTGTTTTTCCATTTTCTCCATAGTGTATTTCTTATTGGTATATTCATCAAGGTTTTATAGTTAAAGCGATTTTAATTTTTTTAATGCAATCATAAATATTTAAAAAAATGATTTGTATTCTTCACACATGATGTTTGGTTTTGATAACTTTAGCATTGCTTTTAAAATTGAATGTTAGATCAATCCATTTTTCCTATAGTGCAGTGATAATGATAAATATGTATTTCAGGTTTTTGCTTGCAGAGAAAAATCCACATAATTTAACTTCCATTGCCACACAATCTGTCATACCTAAGACTTTATCTACAAATTTAAACATTAGACATTGCTCTGGTAAAAATGTTGACAAATCTCAAGTGGAAGTTATGGCAAAATTGTGTGACGTGTGGTGGGACACCAATGGGGAAGTTCGAGTCCTGCACAGCTTCAATGCACTGAGGTATGTTTGTGACCAACTTGCTTTATTTACATTAATTCTAGTAACCGACCGAAGTTTTGGCTTTAAGTTTCGACCAATAAACGAGATACATAATTACAACCGAATTCGAATAAAAAAAATACCACCAGAAATTTATCTAACTGCACTCGGAATGCGAGAACGGCTTCCCTTGAGTTTACAGATGAGTCCGCAAATTGAATTTTAGGTTTTGTTCAAAACACAAGACCGGTGATTCTGCACATCGTTAGACGCGGATAAAGCAAATTGTTTTACTCGAAATTTTGCGGCATAATTATGGTGTGAAAGTAGAATTTAAAACTCTACTCGGAACATGCAAATGGTTTCTTTCGAAATTCGTCAGCAGATGAATCAGCAAATTATTAAAGGCAAAATGCTTTTAACATATTGAATATTTGTGCATTGAAGCTTTGATTAAAACTACACCCAGAACACGAAAATGGTTTCCGCTAATTTTTGCATATAGTCTGCAACTAGAATTTTAAAACTGCACTTCAAACACGAGAATGGTTTCGATTAATTAGCATTAGGTACAGTCATACTTTATTATTACACATTTAATTTCTTATTAGTAAAATAAAAGAAATTTAAAACGGGATGTTGAATCGCCGATTTTTTTGTGATTAAACTGTTTTCTAGTACCAGCTATGTTACACCTTTTTCTGGGTTTTGTATTAATATATTAAAAATGTATCTAAAACACTGTGAAAGAAAACCATTCTTACGTTCCGAAAGTCTATTTTATACTCTTTTTGTGGTCAGCTGGCCGCACCGAAAGTGCTCGCGGGCCGCAACAAAAAGACTCGCGGGCCGCAGGTTCCCCACCCCTGGCTTAGACTGTCTAGAGCCAGTCAGATTATGGCATCCCCAATAATTGGTGTTTGGTGTGAAGCAATTGGGAAGGGAAGGATATGGAAAAGAGGGAGCTTGTAAGTGTCTTGCTATTTAGATCTGGTCACCAAACTAAACCATTTCAACCAAAGTTTCGTTTCTGAATGTTGGTCTTTCATTAGGATGAGTAAGTAAGTACTTATTTTGAAAAATTAAATAATTTTCGAAGGCAATAATTAATTTTAAAATTTTATTTATTTCAGAGTACCATTCGTAAGAGACGGTATACTGAGTACGCTGCCTAATAGGGATGAATTTAGAACATCAGATTCGCCGCTGAGGGGGTTGAAACTATTAGATGTTGGATGTGGCGGAGGAATTTTGACAGAGGTTCGGATTTTGAAACTATTAGATGTTGGATGTGGCGGAGGAATTTTGACAGAAGTTCGGATTTTGACACTATTAGATGTTGGATGTGGTGGAGGAATTTTGACAGAGGTTTGGATTTTTAAACTATTAGATGTTGAATGTGCTGGAGGAATTTTGACAGAGGTTCGGATTTCATTATTTTATTTCTGATATAATTATAATTTATTACATTATAATAATAATAAATGGTTTATTATCTTATTTTCTTTGTAACAAATAGTGGTAATTATATCCTCACTGGGATCTCTGGGAAGTAGTTTTAAATATAAAGTCCTGGCAAGGCTAAGGTCCTTGGTTCAATTCCTAGATGCGACCTTATCTTTTTCTGATTTTTCCATTACAAATTTTCGTTTGAGAGTCATTGATACTGTTTTATTATTAAATAACTAGCTGCACCCCGCCACGCGTTGCTGTGGCACAGTCTGTCTGTGTAGATAGAAAAACAATTGCGCGTTTTGCTTTTACGTCCAACAGATGGTGATTTTTTTTCAAAGCAAGTTTATTCAACAGATATATTTTTTAAATAGCATTTTTTTCCATAGGTGACATCTATATAATATAGGTATATAAAAACACATGCGTATTCGAATGCAATGTTGAGTCAACATTTCACAAAAATCGGTGAAAAACCTTCGGAAATTTAAGATTTTGATCATTAAAATTTTTATTCATGTAGATTAATTAATTACTCGTTTTGACAAGTATTGCTGTTTTAACAGTTGTATTTGCTTAACGCATCGCATATAAGTTTTCATTATTTAAAAAAATGATCTTTTCTATTGATAAAACAGAAACATTACCATTATAAAACGAGGTGATTTTTCACAAAAACGGCGCTCTATTATCATATTATTATCCAATTATTATTATTATTATTATTATTATTATTAACAGTGATCAAAATAACAGTGATCAAAATAACAGTGATCAAAAATAACAGTGAAGAAAAATAACCAAATTTTTGTAATATAATTATTAGATCATGGTAGATCAAAACCCTATATCAATACGATAATGACCAAATCCGTCATCTAATATCAGTTAGAGATATTTGCGAGCACGGTAAGAATATGTTAATGACAGTTGGTAGACAAAAGTCGTTGCTTGTAGCGCGGCCTCGAAAGTGTCAGATAAGCTGTCGCACAAATTTTTGGATAATGTCGTTCATTATGCAAAATAACTGGCTTATTAATGAATGGAGGTGAACTAACTAAGCTCTTAGAACCGAAGGAAATCGAATACACGATCCATAGACTTAATTAATTCGTATAAGACGCGATCAATTGATTCCGTTACAGCTTCGAGAAACAAAAGTTGTTAGTTATGTTGTGACTAATGACCCCATGAACAAATTAACTCCCCTTTAAGTACAAAAAGTACACGCATTTTTCTGAAATTGGATGACATTATATGAAATAAATTTAAAATTAACAGCAGTTAATATACGAAATAAATTTCGGTATTACTCAATTAGAATTCGGATTAGATATTAGCATTGTTGACTCGAGTCCCTGAGGAGGAAGCTTTAAGGCTCAGTCAAACCAAAAAAGGTTTTAAAAGTTCACGTTCAAAGCCAAACCAATGAAAAGCTAACTGCCGTTAAGAACCAAACCAAAAAACAAAAATGTATACATACATATGTTTTAAAAACATATATTAATAAAAATTGATAAATGTTTCCATAAAATACATATTTACATAAAAGAATCAAACAAAATACTCGTACATTATATTAAATACAATCAAAGTGTACATCTTAATATATAAAAAAATCAGCCTGCTTATGTCTGTGCTCGCAAATCTCGAAAAGTAGTCAACCGATATCGCTGAAGATAGCAAAGTTTTTTTTCTTATTAGAGTAGTCAGGAGTATTTAGTTTGAGTAGTAGAAAAAGTAGAGGACGCCCGAGGTATACTTAACACAATATCTCTGCACTGGAATGATATGCGGAGTCGAATTATAGTCGAAACCCTTGGTTATCCCAACAATCCGGTTCCTACATATATTGCCCTTCCCTTGTTTTTGTTCCATTTCCCAAAGGTATTTATTGCCTTCGAAAAAGGCAAGCAAGAAGAGTTTGAAAAACAGAAGCCCAAAGCACGTGTCATTTGTTTTTTAATGTTATTTTCGTCGTTGTTGCATATCGATACAAATTTGTCGCCCCCTCGTAATAATTATCGGAAAACAGTATAAATTATCAGCGCCAATCATCATATATTAAAAAAATATTGGGTAAAGGTTACGAATTGATATAAATATAATAATTGACATATCGCGTAAGTGACTTAATAAACGAAATTAAAATTAAAAGTGCGTATATTTCCGTCTCCCCCGACATAATAAATCATGTTTTGAATTAATAAAGCTAAATCCATTTATTTGAAGGTGAAATATTGCGTAATAAGAGAAAATTAATAAATATTGTATATATATATTATCGAGAGTGATCAAAAAACCGTTCATGTTTTGAAACAATAAATATATGCGATACAAAAACCGTTCGTGCTGTGAAACAATACTAGATGTAGGTACATCTATAAACTATAGCGCCCATAGAACATTCAAGACCATCATCAGAAATTCCAAATGAAGCAAGATCATTCTAAAGGTAAAGGCCTCCTTTCCCACTCCTATTTTTCCTTGTGATAAACACGATCGTTTAATCTTATGTTCTTGTTAAAAATTACAGTCCATTCGTCGAGTGCCAATCGATTCAGTACGCAACAAGTAGTGAATGGTGGAAGAAGTCGGTGACGCCCCAGAATGACATTAGCAATAGCGAAGCATTGCGAGGTCCAATAGTATCTATTATAAATTCGTATTTATAGGTTTTTGTTAGTGTTACAGCTGTTTCGGCTTTCAAGGCCATTTTCAAACTGTGGTTTATCCACATTTAGACGACTTATTAATATGATTCTATTTTACCCCCTCCCAAATTTAAAATGATTTATTACCGGTTAAACCAATTTACTGATAAAAATAATTGTGACAATAGATTTCATATTCTGTGGGGGTATTTTGAAGTCTGTTTTCCGCACATTAATGTTTTCTTAATTGTTCAATAATGATGTAGCAGTTATTAATTTATTTAAATGTGTTATATTGTTTTAGGTTTTGTGAAAAATTAAATGGAGTTCTACGAATTAAACACAAAAACAATAAATAAAATAAAATAAATAAAAAATAAAATAAATAAAAAAAAGCAATCAACAATGTTCTCAAAATAAAGTATTAAGTAATTCACAATAAAGTACAAATAACAATGTTTATTTTTCTAAATGAAATTCGGCGCATACGACAACAGATGGCCAAATAAACGCAGACGTTACACGTTTTTTTTAATGAATTAAAGGATTTTGTCACTGTGCTGTTTTTTCCGAATATTGTTTCACTTCTCGTATTATTCTCTTTTATTTTCCAGTCACTTTCAAGACTCGGTGGGCAGATTGTGGGACTGGATGCGAGTGAACGCCTCTTGAACGTGGCCAAGTCGCACGCCTCTTTGGACCCTGGCCTTTCTGGTACTCTCTCCTACGTTAATTCAACGATAGAGGTGACAATTTTCAATCAACCACCGAATGTCAGATTTTACATGTGGAATGTTGTGAGGCTGATGGATGTTTAGAGAAGAGAAAGTTTGCGAAGCACTGACTATTTATTAATTAGTAGATCGTTAATATAGGAAAGGAACGAAGCAACCGCAAGCGGTGTTTTAGGCCATTTGCTATTGCTTATTTCCTTTCCTATAATTCGAGACTGTATTCGCGCCATTACATTTTTGATCCGTAAATGTATCTCAAAACACCAAAATTATCGCCTTTTATAAACACTTAACAACAGATTTTTAGAACAAAGAAGTTATGTGAGTTGAAATTTGCAAATAATTGTCCCAGGAAACAAATATTTTCCGGCACTGAAAGAAAACGTTTGACTCGAACATAATATCTGAAAAAAGCGTTGGTAAACAAGTTTGACATTATTTTAGATTTTCACGGTCAAAAGTATTATGGTGATTTATTTTTGGGTTTTGTGCCGTGTTGCGCTTCCTCCTTCTTTATGTTTAATTAATAATAATAGTTAATTCTTATTCTATCACAATATTGTTTATTATGACAATAGAAATTAGAAATAATTAAAGTTTTATCAAACTGAACGCTATACTTTTTCAGGACCATTCCGCCACCAACTCTGAAGAATACGATGCGGTCGTCGTTTCCGAGGTCCTCGAGCACATCCCGGAGCCAGATTCCTTCATCCAGTGCTGCGTCAGAACGCTGAAACCAGGAGGCTCTGTCTTCATCACCACCTTCAATAAAACCTTCCTGTCCTGGCTGTGCGGGATAATCCTGGCGGAGAACGTGTTCTTCTGTATACCGAAGGGGACGCACGAGTGGAAACTGTTTGTTTCCCCCCAGGAGGTTTCAAAAATGTTGGAGAAATGTTAGTATGAAAATCGATTTTCTTATTTATTTAATTTTTTATTAGGGAAAACATACATTTGGATAGACATTTTGATTTATTGAAAGTTTACTTGTTAGCATCAACCAGCGAAAAATCCACTCATACAATTTTTTTTTACAAAAAAATGGAAAATTTCAATGATAAAATAAAAAAATACAACCCTTATAACATAGAACAACAGAGGTCGATTCTGATTAATACGCATTTTTCTTATTTTGTATTCTTATTCATACAGTGATGGAACCGTTACAAGAGAGCCGGCGACGGTACCCACACCCGCCTCCCAAATGAAATGAATCTGACAGTATACAGGCAACTCGCATTGTAATATCCCCATTCGGTCCTTGAAAATAAAATCTGCTTACGAATCGCTAGTCATTTTTACAATGGTGCGCAAATTACTGACTGCGTAAAAAAACTTAACTACATATCCCAAATCGTAAACAAAAGTTCGGGCTGGTTTTCAAAATTTGATATTTTGTTACACAAGTTAATTAGACACTTTTATTCGTGCCTTATAAATTACCCACCTCACTCAATTTCAGCGTCGCTACGCCAGGCAATTCGTTTAATTGCGAACATGGCAGGATCTCCTGCACAGAAAAGTCCCACAACGGACTGCGCTGCAAACCTTGTCTTTCTTTTATGCGCATGGTCTGGTTAGTTTAATGTGCGTCCTTCGGTGGTAACTGTACGACTGAAGTGGACTGAAGTGTTACTTGATTCAAAGCATTTTCGAACGCTCCTGTTGCCAAAAATTTGGTCACGTGGTTTTCCTGGAGTTCGTTAAAATGATACCAAGATTTCATGGTAGGGCAAGTCTATTAATTTGGGTGTCTATGGAATGAGCATATTTTATAAATCATAGTTTTGAACTAACCTTCCCACCAGAGGCGGCTCTAGGGGTCCAGAAGTGGAAGATCAATTGAAAAAAATGAATATGAAATGTTAATACATATTGCTAATGCGTAATGAATACTATAAAAACGCCAATGTATGTAATTAATTTGCCGGTACCCACCTATTCTGAAGCCGGTAGTAAGATTATGAATATACACATAAAACTAATTAATGTTTTTTTCTTTTATAATAATAATAATGATTGGATTATTTGTACAGCGCCGTTTTCGTGAGAAAATCGCCTCAAGGGTTTTAGAGATCTTTTCCTGTTAAAAGTTTTAATTTTAATTTGTAGTCAATCGTTTATCAGTAGACTTAAAAAGTAACCAATCAAAGCAATACGTTCATTGTATTGCACCCCAAATGCACTGATAAAAATGATAACTTTTGTTTTTAACCTCTTTATTTTTCTCCCTTGTAACATAAACTAATTCTCACTTTATTTGAATACGTTTGTCAAGATTCAATGAATTGTTTGCGATTTCTTTAGATGTGATATCCACAGAATTCGACATTTTAAACTATTCCATGAAAATTACGTCAACAATGGAATAAACATAATTTCAAGTTCAAAATGGCTATCATTTATAACACAAAAAACTTACTGCTGACATTTTTTCACATCTCCCTCTAATACCTTAATAATCGTAGGTAGTAGATATCTCTATCTCACCGCGGTCATGTCCGAAAATCCCTTGAAAATAATTTTTGTATGATATTAAGCATACGTCAGACATGATAGTGTTTACATCCTTTGTATGTATAGCAAAGAGGAAGAAAGGAGATAGCTTTGGGACAAAACTTGAAGTTACCCACGCTAGGTACATACATCAGCTTCTCATTTGGACGCTAGATGGCACTGGAACTTGCTATTACCGTACGAATATGCACAAATATTAAAAATAAATTAATAATCGGGTAGTTTGTTAAATCATTTTTTATATTAATACTATTGCAGCGTATTTTGGGTGGTCTTTGACCAAAAGATCTTTGTAGACGTGCCGCCACTGCTTCCCACAATCCGGAAAATGGTAATAAATTATATAAAAAAAAACATTAATAGGTCGATGGTAGGATCATTAATATTTTTTTATGTACAACGAGAAATCCCTATACACGCCAAAAAAATTAACACAAAACTACATTTTTTATTTTCTTTTCAGATAACTGTGAAGTTGCTTCGGTGAGAGGTATAAATTTAAATCCCTTGAATAACAAATGGAATTGGGTGAAGCACAAACAAATATCTTATGGTCTTCACGCAATAAAAGGAATAGCAAATTCAAGTAGTCAATAGAAATAATTACCAATTTGGCCAAACTTCTGAAACTGCTGAAATGTTAATTTGGGGTTGATTTGAAAGTGTTAAGTGTTGCTAGAAAATGCAGTTGTTTACCTACAATAAAAATATGTGTGAATTATTCCGGAGTAGAGTATTAATTTCCCGTGTAATCTGTTGAACATGACCTTATAACCACGGAGTAAGGAATGGACAAAGCATGGAGGAAAGAAGGAAGAGGAGGTGGCACTAAGGCAACCGGGTACAACACATCAAACACATTTTATATTTTGCAACACTATTTAGTTAGACACTTTTAGAAATTAGTTATATTTTACCCATCGCACTGAACCCATCGCAGCCCGTTCGTTCAAGAACAAACATTCAGATTCTGAGTAGAAAAGTAGCACGATGGACTGCGCTGCAAACCATTGCCTTCCTTTAGCGAATTTTACTTTTCTGAGCTGGGTCTGGTTATTTTGATGTGTTTTCTTTGGCGTTTATCATAGGACTGATGTCGTAGAATATTGAAAATATGGTCGTCGAAATGATACCCGTATATCATGTTAGGGCAAGTCTATCTCTTATGACGTGAGTGTATTATGACTTATTTAAAAAAAATGCGTATGTAACTATCTACAACTACATATGTAATGTGTATAGGTATGTATTATGTTCATTGTTTTTTATCAAGAAATTTCATATGTTTTAAGTATGCCTATCTATATGTATTGTTATTTGAAAAATTAAAGTTTTTTTGTGTGGGCAAATTTAAAATGATATTATTGTTAGGTGTAATTTTTCTTTAGCGGGTTCAAATCCCGGTGTGCGTCAGTAAATTTTATGTGATTAATTTTTGTTATTTTACAAATTGTTAAATTGTTCCTTTAAAATAACATAATACATTTTTCTCAAACTTCAGACTGCAATGTACTCTCAATATCACCCTGGTTTAAGACCACGATTCAGAATTGAAAGGATGCTTGAAATGGATTTGGCCTTGTTTGGTACTTCCCATCTTCCTCTTCTCCATCTCCTTCCCCTCCCTACAATCTTCAGCCTTACAACATACCCCAATTAGGAATGCCATAGTCTCACTGGCTCCAGAAAATTGGGAGCAGTTAGTACTCTTCTGCGGTTTCACATTAAAAAAAAGAAATAGTAATTCTGTAAAAAAATGTCTAGATCAATATGCCTGTTCTGATTACGAGTAAACTCAGATAGGTAGTAATTATAAGTAAATAAACGACCAAATCTATGTAACTACTTGTTCCTCATTTATTATCACAAAATATTGACATTTAAATCGTTTTTATCGACATTTAAAAATAATCAACAAACTTTGGCAACTGGATAGTAGATAATTATCCGCTATAAATAATTCTAGCAGCATTCGATTCAGTGTGACTCATCCCAAATTTGTGCCAGAATGCAACAAAATTAGAAGTATTTTGTTAATAATAAATAAAAATAAAAATTTCAAAAAGTGCATACGGTATTTCCCAATATTACATATGTTTTGTAAATGATAAGTCATACTGACTCTTGGTAGACCTAAGCAAAGAAAGTCTCCTAACTAAGGTAAAACTAGCTCTTCGATGGGGACCTCCGAGAAGAACTTGTTGGTGGCTCTAACGCAGGCGTCGCATATTTGTTCTACTGCAGCAGGAGCTATGTCCTTCATGATTAACTCCCAGTTCTCGTTGATGAACTTCAAAGTTGTCTCAGCTGGAAAAACATAGTAAATAGTTCAATAACAAACAACTAAAGAACAAACATTCAAAAAATTGGTTGGTTAAATATTATAGAGTTGATTTTGTGATAATTTTTAAGTGTCATTTTTAGAGCAGACAAAAGGTAAATAAAGAATGAGTGCAAATTACAAACTTTTTTTGGGATGTTTAAATTTGGTGTCGGTAGAATACTGCCGTCATAAGCAAAAATCACAAATTTGAACTAAATATCAGTGTAATAATGAAAATATAATACTTATTTCAATGTAAAAAAGGTCATACCCAGTGTTTTTCATTTTTACAAAACGGTTGTAATATTAAGCAATAAGACTGTATACCGACTTTCGTAAGCAAAAATATAGTACATGTGAGGCACATACTGTGTATTTGGTTATGATACACGATGGTAGATACTGTATTTTTTTGGAAATAGCGTAGACCTGGTTCCGAATTCTGGGAAAAGCAAAGAAATAAGCCTTTTTTTTAAACAAATCGCGAAGTAATAAATTTTTAGTTGTTAAATTTTTTTACGGGTACCTAAAGTTTTTTCACTGTTTTTTTTATTCTTACAAAAATTAAGAAAAAATAAATTAGTAAAATTTTTTATTTTTTATTTTTAGGTTGACGAATATGTTTTCTATAACGATTTAAAATTGGCCATTTTTGAATTGCCACCAAAACGATATATTTCTTTTTATTCGTGAATATAGCGGCGTTGACGTTACGTCGGACAACGTCGGTGCCAGCCTTGTTACCAGCCAGTGGCTTTTTTTACATCAAAATGATAATTGGTACCCTCAGAATTTTAGACCGTTATTAAAATCAATAATTATTGAAAATATTTAAATTACACATTTTTAGTACAATGATAAGAATCAGAGTTCTTAAAAAATCACCAGTTTGTGAAAATAACTCATTCTTTATGTGTTATATTATTATTTGATTGACAGTTGAAATAATTTATAAAATTATCAGTTATTGGCGTAAATGCTCTTAAGAATAGTTAATTGTGTACATTAAATACTTTACCGAGAAATTCGTTCCCGTTGTAGAGGTTCGTGAGGTCGAAGGTTGCCCTGTCCAGTTTGTAGGTCTGCTTGTAGGATGTGACCTGCCAGTAGTCCTTGCCACTGCCCCCCTTCACTGTGTCGAACTTGTATTTCAGATGGAAACTCATGTTTGCTGAAATAAATTAAGAGAAAATAAAAAGGGTTACATAAGGTAACTAATAAAAAGGGTTACAATAGGTAAATAATAAAAAAGGGTAAAAATAGGTAAATAATAAAAAAGTGTTACAATGGGTAAATAATAAAAAAAGGTTACAGTAGGTAAATCATAAAAAGGGTTACATTAGGTAAATAATAAAAAAGGTTACAATAAGTAAATAATAAAAAAGGGTCACAATAGGTAAATAATAAAAAAGGGTTAATGTAGGTAAATAATTGAAAAGGGTTACATTAGGTAAATAATAATAAGGGTTACAATAGGTAAATACTGATTGACTTTTAATGGGTGTAGGTTTGGTCCTACCCACCATATTACACAACAATAAGTAGTTGCGTAATTATTGAATTAATTACGTTATTAATCATATCAATGAATTTTTTTTAAATTAATAAAAATGTATATACATGTATGGTACGTGAATCCATAGTGACTCCCACAATCTAGCCATCTATTTATCTATCTTCTATCTATATAACAAATAAATAAATGTTCGTTTGTTCAAAATGTTAAATGTCCGAAAGTTCTTCACTGATTGCATTCAAATTTTGACACAACGTTGCATTCGAATACGCATGTGGTTTGATATATCTACATTATATAGATGTCACCTGCGACAGGTAAAAGACATGTTTTTTTTGGAAAAACAGCGCCATCTGTTGGACAAACATACTTTTTTGAAATACAGTGTTGGACGTAAAACAAATGCGCTATTGTATCTCTGTCTGCACAGACAGACTAGTAATAACAGTACAGCTAGTAATAATAAATGTTTTATTATCTATTTGTTGTTAGTACAGATAATATCCTCACTGGTATCTCCCGTGCTTACCAGACAATAGCGTTTACTACGTCACAGTGATGTTGCAATGGTTCGAACCGTTTAGAAAAGTAATGTTTTAGATTATTTTAAAGTAAATAATTATGAATTTTTAGAAAAAAGATCAGATTTACAAAATTTTCCAAACTACGAGCCGGGAATAGGTACCACCGCCCTGGAAACCATTTAATGGATAGCCATAATCTGTGCCGTAGGTTACCCCTCGTTGTTCGCTACGTTTAGTGACTCGCTCGGGTTCATTGGGTGAGGCTTGTCAATGCCTAGGTGGCGGATGCGTCTGCCCACCTACTGCGTGGCGGGTCGGATCGGGGGAGATTGGTTGAGGGAAACCGTTGACCTCTCCAGCTGGACTCTCTCGACCCATTGTCTTGCATCGCAGTGGGAGGGGTGGATTTCATAAGTCCGTCTCTTCTTGAAACAGTTAACCCTAGATTCTTACCTACCTCTCGAACTTGTTTCCTTCCCAGAACTTCCCTTAAAGCCTCCACGCAGCATTCTCAATTATTCTCTTCAGGACCTCCCGTGTGGAGTTAATATACAAAAATCATTTTTGACGATATCCATAGTTCGTGAAAATATCCGTTATAATGTTGTAATAGTGGAAAATGTAATTATTGTATTTTCTGTTCCTACTTAGTCGTACTCATTTAGTCGTATTTTAGGAGTAGGTAGGTAGGTATTCGTAGTGTTCCTTCAGTTTGCCTGAATATTTTCACTAAAAGCTACAAATATTTTTACTAAGGAAAGGCAAATATGCCAATATTATAAACATGCGAGAAGAGCTAAACATGATTCCAATTAAAAAGAGAATGCTACATAATGTGTATATATTTATACATAAAATTATGGATAACCGAAAGACGAAAGATGTATTTTTTTAAATATGCATAATTATGAAACCAGAAATTTCATAGATTGCCGCCAAAGATATTGTTCTTCTAATATCTTTGATTGCCGCATATGAAAAAATAGAGTCCCAGAACTGCAATAAATTGAGGGTTAACAATGAAGTCACGGAACTGCAATGCATAGAGGGCTAAAAATGGAGTTACAGAACTGCAATGAATAGAAAACTAAAAATGGAGTCACAGAACTGCAACGAATAGTGGGCAAACATAGAGACACAAAACTGCAATGAATAGTGGAGTAAAAATAGTCACAGAACAGAAATGAATAGTGGGCTATATAGAGTAACAGAATTGCAATGAATATAGGGCTAAAAATAGAGTCACATAATTGCAATGAATAGACGGCTAAAACTGTATGACGAAATGCCTGAAAGTCTGGAGAACGAATATAATTTTTTTTTAAATTATGTGCTTGCTGGAAAATATAATTTTGAAATATAACCGTGCACACATTAGTTACACATTTTAATATAAACTGTTATATCTCCGGGTTTGTCTTGCAAACTCTTTTAAATAAATAACTCCTGGGTCAACAAAATACTTAGAAAAATAAATACTATTGCCATCTATTAGTAACCCCTTAATCTACTCTCTTGCATATCACACTAAATCAATCATTTAAAAATACGAAAAATAGTTTTATCTCCTAAGCAACCTTCTGGGCGCTACAGACACAAGGAACTTGGGACACTGGAATGGTTTAACACACATAGCAAGGCTTAACTTACATCGCCCTTGAGGTGATTTTTCACGAAAACGGTGTCATACAAATCATCCCAATATTATCATTATTAACTTACTTAAATGAATAACAAAATCACCATCCCCTTGAATCGGCAGTACGATCACCCTACCGTCCATCTTGTATTGCCCTTTCATGATAAGATTGGCTGTGTAATCGAACACTGCTTTCTTTGTCGCCAAGTTCTTCCTGTAAACAAAAAAAACAAAACATTTTTTTTAGCAAATAAATGTACGTATTATGTTTTTAGGACATTAAAAATAGGCTTGTCTTCCATATATCGGGACTGTCACCGTTATCGAGCCCTCTGTCACTCTGTCAAAACCTAAAATGTCCCGAAGAATCCAACAAAACTGATTACTAGGAACATTTTCGGCATTCATAGGAAAGTTTCCGGTCAGTCTGTGTCAGAGGAGTTGGAAGCCAAAACTGACTAATTGGACGGACAAAAGTGGAACCCATTTTTTAATCTAATATAAATATAATATATCAATGGGTACTACAAAATTTACTAAAAAATCGTAAAATTTTTACTATAAATCGGGGAAGCATTTCACTATCAATATAATTTCATACCGTTTCTTTCTGTTAAAAATTATGAAAAATCTATTCCAGATAATGTTTTCGAACTATTGAGAGAAAAAATTGATTTGTTAAATTAATTGGATATAATTTGATGTACAAAGCCGGGTAGTAAAACGAGTTGAATTACAAAACTAACCTAACGTTTCTTTGAATAAATAAACATTGGTTTTATAATATCTTTAAATATGTATTCTAAGCAGCCAATAATGTGAATATAATGGAATTCTTGCACGCAAATTAATACCTTACCTATGAACCTTCATATATATTCATGACGTTATCCGAATGGACACGATAAAAATAATGTTGACGTTTTTCTAATTCACAGAACATTTACTTAGCGCATTTATTGCGAGAATTCCCATATAATACCGAATCGGACATTCAAAACCTTCAATTAATCGGTTTTTTTAGGATCGGGTAACACGCTATGGCCAGGGGCGTGCCGTGACAGTTTTAAAACAATTATATCACAAAATTTTATAGTTGCAGGTTTTAAAAAAATTAAATCATAAAAGTTTTTGGTTGTATGTTAGGTAAGTAAGGTAGGTAATTTTTTTTACGGAAAATATTATTCTCTTTCTAGTACGATGAAAAGATTTAATGGGACATGTACGATGTTTTAGAACTTGGATTCAGAACTAAATTGCAACTACATTTTCCCAAGCTCCCCACGTAGTGACATTACTTGATATATTATAGATGGATGATACAATTTTCTTGTTAACTTACTTTTTGCAAAATTATTATTTTGTTAACTGTAATATCTTACCAGATATTTTAAAAAAATAATTATTGGCATTATGCATTACTACTTATAAAGAAAAAGTATTACCTATTATCATACTTTATGTCTTGCCAGATGAATATAAAATATTTAAGTATGTCATTATGTCACAAAATACGATATAACCGGGGAAAGTTCGGTAAAATACTAGCAAATCCACGGTGAATTCGCTAGTACACTACAGGTACAAATGTCAAAAATCCACGGTGGATTTCTTGGCACAACAAGGATTGTTTTGCAGCACAACTATTATTTAAACAGCAGGTCTAAATATTAGTTTTGATTATTGTCATTAAACATTTTTAACTTTTCACTCAAGAAAGCAATTAAAAAACTTTTTACAAACACAGTGCAAGTTCCCAGATCTTCCTCTCCTTCTTTCCTTAAAAATCCCACCATACAGCATCTCCACAGATGACATTGGCCCTGGGGGGGAAATTATATTCCTCGGGGCCTCCTGTATAAAGCTAAAGTTAAAAATTACAGTTGTATTGAGGCGTAATGCGATAGCCTGAAATTGCATAAAAAGTCACGCCAGCAACTTCTTTTTTGTCTGGACAGGACCCTTTCAATTTGAGCGAAGCCGCTATAAGGATACATTTACTATTTATTTATTTATTTATTGGATGATTTGTATAGCGCCGCTTTTGTGAGATATCACCTCAGGGGCGCTTTACAGTTAATGCAGGTATTACAAAAAAATATAAATATTACAAAAATAAATTGAAATTAAGTTAAATAAAATGTAGTACAGAAACAGGTGACACGAAGATGGAGAATCTGCAGAAAGAATCCTAGATGGTGAGGAAACTGGACCAGCTGCTGCAGCGAGAGAGTGAACCGCGTCCGCCAACAGTGCCAGCACGAGGTTCGTCATCCGTCCAGTATGTGTCTGCTGCTAATAGAGCGCTGACACAATATCATCATAGATACCAGACCTTGGCAGCACCGCTGTGACATTCGACGAAGATAGAGGATGGAGACTCTGCAGCAAGAATCCTAGGTGGTGAGGAAACTGGACCAGCTGCTGCAGCGAAAGAGTGCACCGCGCCCACCAACAGTGCCAGCACGAGGTTCGTCATCCGTCCACGTATGTGTCTGCTGCTAATTAAGCGCTGTCACAGTATCCTCACATAGATAACAAACCTCCAAGTCAAGCCCATCTCCATGTAATCTTGTTCCTGGTTATTATGTTTGTGTTGTTAGTGTTGCAATGTGCCCGCAATAAAAAGCGACGGTCGGGATAATAAATTACTCTGGGCACTTGTTAGGGCTTTCAGAGTTTCCAAGAATTCTAATCTTTGATCAAAGTAAAAGTCCGATATATAACGCACTATTTTAGTAAAGCACTAATTTTAAACGCAAAATTTGAAATAAAAAGGTAATATATATTTTTTTGACCACGCCACTGCACTCCACATAATTACCAGCTGTTAAGAGTCTGTTTGAAGTACATGTTAGTTGCAAGTTGCGTTTCCACTTGCACTGATGAGAGGCACTGCGCACAGCCGAAACTGGTTTGTTATGGCCAATATCCTTGACACCATCACGGACCCGAGAATTCGCCGCGCCGAACTGTGTCGAGACGCACTTACTGTCGATACCGGGTATCTCAAGCCCAAGTGTCAAATAACTTGCTTCTAAAACCGGCTGCGACTCAATGCATAGTGGTGCATTCTATCATAGACCAATTCAAACGTAAACTTCACATAGTTAATAGTTTTCTGGATATTTCTGACAGCCAACTCCGAAGGCACATTATTATTGTTAACTAACTTACTAACTAACTAACTAATCGTACTAACTAACAACTCGGTCTTGGCACACACTCCTTGCCTCATTCACATTCTTACATCGTCTCATTCATACTCTTCTATTATTCTGACTCTTGATATGGCCCGACTCAAGTATCTGATTCATTTGATCGTACCATGTCTTCGAATTTTTTTAAATAGCCGGCATATTAATTTATCGTGATTAAATTTTGGGGTTTTATGCCGTGTTGCGCTACCACATGTTTATGCCAGTGCTTCGAAAGCCACACCAAAACAACACGCATAAAACCTTACAGGAATAACGCGTGCAATCAAAAACACCTAGATCACAAGGCCGGGACATTGAATCCAATCAGCCTCTTAATTTGCTTAAAAAATATTTTTATGTGCTTTATAAATTAACTAAAACATTTTAACTCTTTAGGTTTTTAAATATTTTTACCTTTAAGCACCAACGACAAAAGCAGTATTTAAATAATTTCTCAATGAATTTCGGATTGCTTATTTTTTAAATTGTCGTAAAAACAAATACCAAATTTAGAAACATTATACATCAGATGTTTGAATGTGAAATAAACTTTGTTATTTTTATAATTTTTTTTATATCAATCATGGAAATGTTAAAAAAACCTTACCGAAACATTCTTACTCAAAACTTCAAAAATTTAAAAGAATTCGGTATTTCGAAAACACATTCTTTTTGTGTAGGAAATTAGTAAGAAAAAAATAGTTTTTATTTTTATGCCGTTTATACAGTAAAAAAAGAATTAATTTTTAATTCCAACGACGAACAAGTAATACCTCCGCACTATAGAAAAATAACTTTATAATAATATAATTTATGCACCACGCGGTCAGATCTGTCTAATGGAATAAATATGATGTTTGTGGCTAGTAATGTTCTTTCGAGGCTTGAAGGGTTAAAATATTTTAATAAATAAAATTAAAATTTTTGTGGGATCTCATACCAGTGGCGGATCGTGCAATGCGGTAGGGGAGGCTGTGCCTCCCCAAAAAATAGAAGAGCAAAGTAACAAAAAGATACAAATACAAAATATAGTAAGCCATAATGTAAATGTTGCCAATCGTATTTAAGTTTTGAAGTTACTTCGATTTAAATATTACCCATTCTCAAGGAATTTTTGCTCTATTTCAAACGAGTCGTGTTTTATTAAATATTTTCACCCTTTTTGATAAATTATTATCGTTTTTTTATATTAGCGCGCTCCCTCTAACATTTGTATTTACATATCTCCCCTTCAAACCATATTTGAACGCTTACTACGGAGCCTGATAAAATTCAGGTGATTATTAACTGGGGACAGTCGAGATTATCCACAAATTTAAACGAACTAATTTTAATTGGTTTTATACCCAGCCGTGCTTTTACATCCATTTTAAAAATAGAATATATCTTGTAAGCTATCGGAAATTATACAAAAAAAAATTATAGCTAATAACATAAAGTAATATTAGTAAAACACGTAACAGCAATAGAAAATATAACAATAAAACATGTATGACAAAACACGAAAACTTCATTACCATCGCTACTTTAATTTGTAGGATTCAACAAAGTGCTGGTATAGATTACGCTTTATTCTATAAATGGAGTCAATAAATATATCAATAGTACCATATACTTATCTGATCTGGGCAACAACCAGATCATGCAACCTATTGGTCAGTGAGTGTCTCTGATAGTTAGTTGTGTATGTATTGCAGAAGAATGTTATATTTTGTCTTGTATTTCTAGACGGCACATGGAATTTAATAGTCAATTAAGTTATTAATGACTCTGTGTAATACAACCAGGTCTGACATAATTTTCCTGTCAGACAGTGTGATTAGATGCAATTGATTTATTAAACTGACATAATTAATGTAATGAATTGGATTACTGAGCTTAAAATTTACGTACCTAAGAACTTTTTGCTGAATTCTTTCTATATTGTTATAGTGAATTTTATAAAAAGGGGACCAGATACGTGAATTTATTAAACTTGACTTCTGACTAATGAAATATAGAGGGTTCTCATACAATCTAAAGAATTAAAATCAGTTACAAGTTCTGCAAACGAAGCCAAGCATTTTTAAAGCCTTATTAGTTATATAGTTGATTTGTGCAATGAATATCAAATTTTCATCGAATATTGCAGTCACGAATTTGTGACACTGGTATTAATTTAATATTATTTAATGTATATTCTTGTAAGATATTATAACGAGTTTTGGAAAATCGTATTACTTGACATTTAGAATATTCAAAAATGAAGCATTTTGTTCACACCATTGATGAAGTTGTTCTAAGTTAGTCTGTAAAATTTGGCAATCGGATACATTTCTTATTCTTTTATACATTTTTAACTCGTCAGCAAATAGCAGAACTTTTACATCATTTAATTGATCAATAATGTCATTGATGAGTAATAAGATAAATATTGGGCCGAAGTGGGACCCTTGAAGAACCCCATTTGTAGCCTCAAATATATAAGATTGCACAGAATTAATCATTACGCTAAGTACCTATTGCTAAAATAACTAACAATCCAACTCAATAATTTACCTTTGATGCCTAACAATCGGAGTGTATATATAAGAATGTGATGTCGAACCTTGTCAAAAGCTTTACTAAAATCAGTGTTTATACTGTCCACTTGATAGTTGAGACCAATAGATTCAAATCTGTGATGAAGCTTTGTTGGTTAGCAACAATAATGTTGTTGATAGGTTTTACAATGACATTTAGCACTAATTTCTCAAAATGTTTCGGTAAAGCAGACATTATACAAATTGGTCTGTAGTTTGATATATCGCTTTTATCGCCTTTTTGTGTTGAATTATTATTTTTCCACTGAGCTGGAAAAGACCCAGAACATAAAGAATTTTGTCTCACTTGAAGTCATCAATCCTGACACCACTCAGCCCAAGAAGAGTGACATTGCTGAAGGTGATCTTCAGGCCGGGCACGTCAATGTTGATCTTGTTGAGGGTGACGGGGTCGATGCTTGGGATGTCGAGCTCTTTGATGCCCATGGCGAACTCCTTTACCACAGACCTGGTGACGCCGGTTAAGCAGGTGCTGAAGTTGGGATCCGAAGCGCTGCACCGCTGCTTGATGAAGGGTGCTGAAAACATCGAATATAATAATATTTTTAAATATCTGTCGTTGCTTCCTCTGCAGTAGCGATTCGTAGTCTTCGTAAGTGATGCACAAATGATCTCTCCCTTCCGCTGCGGTGCAAGGCGATGGGTCAAGAGAGACCAGTTGTAAAATCATAATAGTTCATTATGCACCACTTTGCTTACAAATCATTTCAAAAGTTTGTCATACAAGATATCCCTTAACCATAGATTTGGCTTAAATGCCATTCATGCGAAATCGTACTAATGCACTGTCCAGGGCTTTTTAGGTCCATGCAATTGGACAGTGATCATTAGGTGATCACTGTTATCAATAATATTCGGATCATTCATATTTTTGTGTAGCGTCGTCTTTATGAAAAATAATCTTAAAGGCACTGTGTAAGGACTGTCAGGTGTTAGGTATTATCAGTGCGTTGGCGCCTTGGCAATTCGGCGACGTCCGGCTCTGACTGTCGCAATTGCTGCGCTGATTGCAGATCCCGGATTTTTTCTAAGTTTTTTTTAGTAAAGTATTTTTTCTAAGTAAACAGAGTTCAAGATAATCTAATAAGAAAAAAAATCAAAGGAGATAGAACAGGACTTCTAGGTGATCACAAAACAGAAGGACGAAACACCGTCTCACTGCAGACTTACAAGCTCTCAACATCGGATTCCTTGCAAGTTGGATTGGTGGAATTGGTCCAGTTTTATAATATTTATATATTTATAAATTTAATCCTGACAAAAAAACCATTCATTAGTTTCGAAACACTTGGTTTATTTTGATTAAATAGTGGTCTATACAATGTTTAAAAAAAATATTTTCATTATATTTTAATGACGCCACAAAGTAAATTTGCTATTATTGAAGAAGTGAACGTAAAGTATAAATAAATAAATTAGCAATCTCTGTGAATTTAAATTATGAGTCAAAGTAAGCACAGGACATGGAGAAACATGTCATTAATCTTGACATAAGACATGAACATAATTATGCAATTATTGCGTGCATGTTTATTGAATATTCTTGTCATTATTAAAATAAATTAATGCATTTCTATCAATGTGACAGACGTTATTAAAGCTGGTCACATTTTCAATGGATGATAGGTACCCAATTAAATAATAATGCTATAAAATATGTAATCCAAATTAATAACATAATAAGATGTAGTGACACGTGGATATAACACAATAGTGTTTCATTGACAAAGATCATGAATGTGTAATTTATATTTCCAAGTAAGCAATCGTCTGGCCAATATAATAATAGTATTATTCAGTAATTACCAATATTAATGCATTGCTTCCTAGTCGTATGAGATGTTTATTCATTCGTTATGTAATATACGTTTACTGCCATTCGGTTGTCAATCTACATCACATTTGATTGACAACCAAATGGTGGCCAATTCTGGTCTTCATCCCCAAAATACCTGAAAAAACCCTAGACTCTGGCGTTCCATTTGATAGATCCCTCTGTCTTAACGAATTGTAATATTCAGAGCACAGGCATTTGGTGAGAATGCTTTCCTTGTTCTTGAGTATTTCAATGGAAGATACTCCGAGGAACTAGCGTCATTGGTACCTTCAGCACCGGTGCATAGTCGGAAAACACGCTAAACGCACGTCCAATGTTACACGTCGTGGTACATGTCGTCACGTTCGGCCGTACTCGGCGCATATGTATGCCTCTAGGAAGCTGTTTTAATATAAAAGTTGTCTTAAAGCGATGCACTACGTCGTGTAATATTGTTAATCGAGCCGCTATCAATAACACACCTTACGTAGATGGCGATAAGGCTTAAATTCCCGCTTCACACCATCCACCTGTTTTGATTTACGCAAGAAAAAAACATGGCCAAAAAGTGCCTTTTATTTTATTTTGTGGATGTTAAGGAACAAATATTTAATTTTTTTCGATAAATTTATAAATAACTTAATTTGCCGCATTATAAAAATATAATCGAAAATGGGTTCGTAAGTAGGAGATTTTGAACTTTAAAGCAGTTATCATAGGCCTATACATTATTTTTTTCTGGGCTTATAAAAAGACTTATCTAAAAAATATTCGATTATATCAAAGGCCAGGATGTATTCTACTCGCAGTATTTAATTAAAGCATCTGACACATTTCTAGGCGACAAAATTTTCAAACCAAAAACACATGATTTTAAATTACTACGTAGTGAATAGCCTTAAAGTTAAAAGTTTTAAGGGTTTGTAAATTTAACATTTAATTTATTTTTGGAAAATTTTATCATTTAAATAAGAGATAGTTATTGAGTTGCTATTGCATACATAAAGAACAAAGACTGGACTGATTTGTATACTGTAGTTGATGGCTCTAAAATCTTTTGTATTGTTGAAATTCTATTTAAGTAAAAGCACATATAACGTGCATTGAAGAACTGTTTCATACATTAACTAAAATACATCAATGGTTTCATATCAACAAATCGCTTGTTAACTAATTGATCGATGTGATTTATTTCACGGAGCAATTTATTAAATACTAATTATAATGAACCCCTTGCAAGTTATAGACATGGTAAAGAGTGCATGTTTCGGGGTATAGAGTATTTTTTTTTAATATATAGGTTTCGGTTTCGGCCGAAACTAGAACAGAAGCCGAAATTCGGTGTCGGCTTCGTTTGAAAATCTAGTTTCTGCAGGCTACTACACTAACTGCGTTACTTCCTTTTTAAATACATCTATTTGAATTTCAATTTTGTTTTCGGGAATGGATGAATGCAATTCTGTAAGTGGAAATGAATCCATTTCCCGACATCCGAACGAGCTGAATTTCGGCTGATGGACTCACTGTCGATGACAATGCATTATTTCAATCACGTGGCTAATCATATATGATCGTGGCTAGCAATATATTGGTGGCAATCGCGTGTACACATGCGGACATAATTCTCCCCATATTGCAGCCATGTTTCATTGCAAATAATTCTTCACAAAACCCAAATCACATCTATTTTTCCAACAACCTATTAATTCAAATCATGGTGAAAGAGAAAGGGGCCCTTTTGGCCCGGAGCTCTGCATGCCATTATTTCAAAAAGTCAACAATGTATACGCATTTTTTTGAAATTGGATGACATTACAACAGTTAATATATGAAATAAATGTTGATTTTACCCAATCGGGAATTTGTTTAGTTGTTAGCGCGGTTGACTTCAGTCCCTGGGGAAGAATTTTCAAGCCTCGCTCAAACAAAAAAATGTTTTTTTAAGTTTTAAAAGACTTTATAAAAGTTCACAGCCATTACGAGCCAGTCCTGGGGAGGAAGATTCAACCCTCAGTAAAAACAATTAAGTACGTCTATTATTAAAAATATAGGTATTTCGTTAGAAAAACTTTGTTATTTACAGTTTGTTTTTGTTTTTTTAAACGAAGTTACGATAAAAAGGTCTGAACTTATTTATTGCACAAAGTAGGAGGAATTTATAATTTAAAAAATATATATATTATTAGACAGTCTGCACTTCTTGTTTAGGCCTTGGGTGGTATTAATGACATTTCTTATTTAAATGGTGCTATGTCTCCTAGTGACCTATTTATTTGCCATCAGTGGGTGTCGAACCCTTGCCAGCGGCGTCCAAGGTAGGAACGTTTAATGCAAAGGTTACCCATTTACATAAGTGTCTTTATTACTACACACGTATAAAATTATAATTAATTGTTATGTTAGATCATTTAAATGATTTGATTGGAATGAATTGATCAGAAAACAAGTTACTCGGATGTCATTAGGAGCAATTAGGAAGCAGTGATAATGAACGAACTTGAAAGGCGAAATATTAAATAATTACTAGGTTTAGGTATTATATTTTTAATGTTCGCTCTTTAAAAAAAATATAGTTGACGTACCGTAGTCTTAACTTCAACACTTTCGTACGGTTTCATCCTTATTTTAGCCCGCCGTCCCACGGGTCGGTAAGCAATCGATATAAATCATAATCTCCAAGAACCTGCGCAGAAAATTAAGTTCGCTATAGTTTTATTTTTCTTTATTCAGTGATTTATTTATTTCAGTTATTAAGAATTTTTCGACCACCATGCTAGGCACATGACCGTGTTATGGTGGTCGACTATATATAGAGAACATTCACACAATTAAAAATAATTTATCAATTTTATACGTGCGAGTTGCAAAGTTGATATAAAGTACATTTTAATAATTTATAAGAATTTTTTTAAAATTTTTGTATTATTATATTTTACACACTACAAATATAAGACAAAAAAAGTTCTGAAAACTGCGTTTTAGCAGTTTTTCTAACGGGTATAATATATCAAGTATGAAATATTGAATACCGACCCGTGGGACGACGGGCCTAGAGTGAATAACAATTGGTGGTTTTCTTTTTCTAATTGATGGCATTTATGGTTTGGCTCTTTATTATTTCAAACGATTTTATCTAGTGTTTTTATTTTAGTTTGAAAGGTGATTTTTTTACTTTATCTCGACTATCGTATCCTAATGTAGGTACATATATATTTTAAAGCAAGTTACGAAAGTCGCTTTTAATTGCAAAATTTTAATGTACATTGTTTTAGATAATAAAAACTTATAGTTTTTGTGAATAGTGCATGATTTTCCATAAGTGGAACACGCCCTCAGAGATATTATAATGTTATTCCAAATGATAGTAAAAATAACCTTTAAAATCTTGTAAAAAAACAATACCATCAATAAAAAAATAATTTTACAAGATGTGATCGCCTATCAAATATATGTTTTATCACGTTAAGCAAATAATACAAAAAGGATTAAAAAACTAATGTATTCTTTTACATATTTAACATAGACCCACCCACCACACACAATTATCAAATAATACTACAAAGTAAAACTAATAATTATAACATGTATATGTACATTCCACCACTACCCCTAGAAGGAGGGCTGTGGCGTTATGATTTATACGTTTTTAGTTTTGTATATTCCACCACTACCCCTAGAAGGAGGGCTGTGGCGTAATGATTTACACGTTTTTAGTTTTGTATATTCCACCACTACCCCTAGAAGGAGGGCTGTGGCGTTATGATTTATACGTTTTTAGTTTTGTATATTCCACCACTACCCCTAGAAGGAGGGCTGTGGCGTTATGATTTATACGTTTTTAGTTTTGTATATTCCACCACTACCCCTAGAAGGAGGGCTGTGGCGTTATGATTTATACGTTTTTAGTTTTGTATATTCCACCACTACCCCTAGAAGGAGAGCTGTGGCGTTATGATTTATACGTTTTTAGTTTTGTATATTCCACCACTACCCCTAGAAGGAGGGCTGTGGCGTTATGATTTAAACGTTTTTAGTTTCGTATATTCCACCACTACCCCTAGAAGGAGAGCTGTGGCGTTATGATTTATACGTTTTTAGTTTTGTATATTCCACCACTACCCCTAGAAGGAGAGCTGTGGCGTTATGATTTATACGTTTTTAGTTTTGTATATTCCACCACTACCCCTAGAAGGAGGGCTGTGGCGTTATTATTTATACGTTTTTAGTTTCGTATATTCCACCACTACCCCTAGAAGGAGAGCTGTGGCGTTATGATTTATACGTTTTTAGTTTTGTATATTCCACCACTACCCCTAGAAGGAGAGCTGTGGCGTTATGATTTATACGTTTTTAGTTTTGTATATTCCACCACTACCCCTAGAAGGAGGGCTGTGGCGTTATTATTTATACGTTTTTAGTTTCGTATATTCCACCACTACTCCTAGAAGGAGAGCTGTGGCGTTATGATTTATACGTTTTTAGTTTTGTATATTCCACCACTACCCCTAGAAGTAGAGCTGTAGCGTTATGATTTATACGTTTTTAGTTTTGTATATTCCACCACTACCCCTAGAAGGAGAGCTGTGGCGTTATGATTTATACGTTTTTAGTTTTGTATATTCCACCACTACCCCTAGAAGGAGGGCTGTGGCGTTATGATTTATACGTTTTTAATTTTGTATATTCCACCACTACCCCTAGAAGGAGGGCTGTGGCGTTATGATTTACACGTTTTTAGTTTTGTATATTTCACCACTAGAAGGAGGGCTGTGGTGTAATGATTTACACGTTTTTAGTTTTGTATATTCCACCACTAGAAGGAGGGCTGTGGTGTAATGATTTACACGTTTTTAGTTTTTCTGCTTAATATTTTGAAATTTCAGATTAAAATTAATATGTAGTCACATTATTTGAATGAAGATTATATTTAACTAAGTAACCATCATGCCTTTTCTCCGCAGGGGTAGGCAGAGAGGACGGACCGCCAAACAACTTGGTCGTGGCACACACTACTTGCTCTTGTAATGACCCGACTAAAGTAACTGATTTACTTGATCGTAAATGTCTTCCCTGGGCGTCCTCGACTTCTTCTACTATCAAACTATCTGAGCGTCCCTTTCTTAATAATTATAATGAATTAATTGAATAAGTTGACAGATAAGGAAGGCTCTCGACTAGTAATTTAGTGTTATTTCACAATTTATTAATTTAAAATAATATGTAGTATAATTGCGGCACGTTCCATAGTGGAAGATACTCTCAGTATCGCCCTGGTGTAAGACCACCATTCGGAATGCAAATGTCGGTTGAAATGACTGGTCGTGTTTGGTGACCGGATCGGAATAGCCAGATACTCTCTCATCTTCCTCTTCCTCATCTCCTTTCCCTCGCCACTACCTTCAGCCTCCCCAATAAGGGATGCCATAGTCTCACTGACTCCGGACGGTTGGGAGCAGTTAAGACTCTTGTCACATAAATAAAATATCTATACAAAGAAAATTAACCTGTGAAGGTTTATCTGGTCAATAATGACCGAATTTCGCACTATAAACACTATATTTGCTTCTGCTTAAAATTATACATTCATCAGTTGATAAACCAAACAAGTAACCATCAAGAAAATCAACAGGGACGATTAAAGACATTTTGAATATTAAAGCCTACACGAAAATATAGGATATTTCTCCCCTAACATAAGAAAATATAACACTGTACACTGCTCTAATAATGAAGTAGACATTTTTAATGACCAATTTAATCACTTTAAAAAAGGTTTTCTATTAATCATATCAAGCTGATTTAATGTAGCCCTTTATTTAAAGACAGTCAATATTGCACCTACTATTGCCCGCTATTTCGGTAGATGTTACGTTTGAAGCTGTCATTTTTTAACATTTAGTAAAAACTACGCCATTAATAAAAATGAAACGATACACGCTTCAACAACGCATTGAAATTATTAAAATTCACTTGAGTGAATCAAATGCAAATCATCTTAAGTGATCAGGCCAATTTCCACCTCGGTGGCTTAGTCAACAACCAAAATTGTCGCATCTGGGGCTCGGAAAACCCAAGAGTTATTGTTGAAAAGCCTCTCTATCCTCAACGTGTGACTGTTTGGTGCGGTTTATAGTCCGGCGGAGTCAATGGACCTTACTTTTTCGAAAATGAGGCTGGAGCAACAGTTACGGTGAATGGATTGCGCTATCGAGAGATGATTAATGATTTTTTATTGCCGGAATTGGATGGTTTTTCCGGAAATCGATCTGGACAACGTTTGCTTTCAACAAGACGGCGCACACTGGGGCCAAATACCAGAAGTTGATACAATAAACAAAAAAAATAAATTCAATAGTACGATGTCGCTTCATTTGTTTCGAGGTACCTCGATAGTTGTAGCATTATTATATAGTAGGTAGAAACCTTTGACCATACCCTTCTACCTGTGACACCGCTCAGTACAGAACGAACACTCATGCAGATAATATGCCGTTTACAAGTGCCAGCATAAACCTCAAGTTCAAGTATTTATTTCGGAAGACACCTATTACGAATCCCAAAAGTGAGTATGGAACCATCATGTTCAGGTATTTATCTTATTTTTTCACATTATATTTTGAACATTATTAATTATTTTAATAGATAAAATTGTTTATCAAATATATACAATAATTTAGTCGTGATTTTTAAAAAATTGATATTTTTTTAGAGATTAGTTGAGCTCCGGGCACCTCCGGGCTATCATTCAAACACTTTTAGGACCAGTAACTATTGTTATTTACGAATCACTTTTAAAATCTTGCACATATGTACACTTTTTTAAGTAATGAATTATTTTAATGTGATCGGGAGCTATAATTAAAATGAACAGTTTTTTTTAAAACTCGGGATCAGACAATTTGATATCATGTTAGTTACAAAACCTGTCAGAATAGAGATTTATTTCAAAATAATCGTTACCTACATTCAATTTCCATTTTTTGGACGTAAGGTGGTAAAGTGTAGCTCAAAGATAAAACTTCATGGTCTCCCTTCCTAAAACTGTTTATACCACATATCTGGTCATAATAGAACAAAGATAGAACGCGTTTTCTGAGAGAAAGAGTCGTGTCAGTTGGTGACAGATATAGCACAACGCAATTCAGCGGTTTTTTATGCTTCGTGACAAATACAGCACTACGTGAACCGAGCGGAGAAATTATTCATTTTCTTTTTTTCACACAGGTGTGAATTCTGATACCTTATTCATGACAAGACGACAATTATTCACAATAATGAAGAACTCTGGATACCTACACATTCCAGATCAGCTAAATTCGCTGCAAAAGGAAACGGAGTTGAGGACAGGATGCATCGGTGATCCCAGAAAACATATTTCGAGAAGGATAAATCGCTTCAAATCGGAACACTATTCACGATGGGTGCAGCGCACCGGATTGAAGTAAGATTTCTGGAGAAAAATAAAACATTGCTGGATTCATCAATTTATTTTCCGAATCTTACACTAAAACGCGGTGGTCCCGGTCGCCCGAAAATTACCTTTGATCAGAGTACAAAACGAATGAAACGACAAAAGACTCTGGATTTGAGAAAGTCTACTCCTCTAACTGAATTAGTTTATGCCACACATATGGAACTTAGAACTACAGGACAGGCAGAGGCGTCTATAGCTATCACTGATATTTTATCGGATTCATCAAGTCCCAGTAAAAGTAGCTTATAAAAAGTCTCTTGAAACAGTAACTATGTCAGGAGAGGATGCTGTAGCACTCGTAGTGGAAGCGGGATTATCTCGACACCAATACAATGTAATAAGATCAAATGATCCAAAACTATACCCGTCTTATAAAATTGTACAGGCCGCATAAAAGGAATGTTACCCAGTGACTGCAAAAATCAATGTTAGTGATATTTCAGTTCATGATGATTTGCAGACAATACTTAATCGTTTGGTCTTCGCTCAGGGCAATGTAATACGTACACTCAATTCTAAGGAATTATAAAATATGTTTTCAATTTGTTGTTTTTGTTATCAGATCCTCTGCGAGCAAAAGGAAGCAGCCAAAAAAAAGGTGACCACACTCCCCATAGAAGCGGTAGAACTGCTAATGGCTCCATCATTACAGCCGACAGGTGAAAATTATTCAAGTACCTACTCAGGATGATGATGATGATAGTGACGATTACGATTATTATGATGATCGTGATGATGGTAGTGTTGATGATGGTGATGATGATAATGATTTTGACTCAATCAAGTCGGATAAAGAGAATTGATTTTTTTGTTGTGTTATTTATTTATTTAAATCGTGAATATAAAATATGTACATAATAAAGTTTACATATATTATGTAATTAAAATTTTTGTTTTATTATAACCTTCCTTTCCACATTCAAATTTTCTCTTAAAAATGTCCCTGTGAATAAAGGGCGTTTTTCATCACTCTTGCCCCAGTGTGCGGCGCTACGTACCACATAAGCAACGAAACCATTGATCTTTTACGATTGAATATCAAAATAACACCTCTTATTGGAAAACCCTGTATGAGCATAATAAATACAAAACAATACAAGAACAACACGTCAACTCACCAGAGATCAAATCGGAAAATAATTCACCGACTACACATATTTTCAATGCAGAGGGTTTGGCTCGGTAGAACTCCTAACTGGACCTGTAGATCCTACTGATCCCTCAATATAAATATTTAAAAAATCTTTCGTAATCCTACATGTATTTAAAATGACTGATTTTTGCATTTTTATATATAAATTTTTTGACAGATCTAATACGCCTACATTTTGAATGAGAGAGCTAGGTATAATTCCAGTAGCCGAAATAACAAATGGTAATATTTTTACAGTCTGAGAATGTCAAATTCTTTTAAATTTTGGCATATAAAAGTGTATCGGGTCTATTATGACTAATCGTTCGGTATAGTTTCATCATAATATATTTTATAAAATTCATTTTCTAAAAATGAATTTGGTACGTATTCCTAATATCGTACTATATTACGGCAGTCAATCAAGTTTATGTTTAATTACCAAACTTTGGTGAATTATTCTTAAAACTTGATTGTGCCTAAATGTATACTCGGACGGCGCCAATACAGAACATCCCGATATAATATGTTCTATAGTTTCCGGAAAAGCCAAAAATTTTCTACATAAATCATCAATTTGATTTGTATCTTTGATCATATACATCCTATAATTTTAGTATTAATGACTCTATCCTGAATGGCAAGCATAAATCCTTCTATTTCTGCGCTCAACTCTCTAATACAACCATTTGTTTGACGAAAGTTTGTCAACATACGTTTGGTTGAGATAATTGAAGTTTTTGCGTGAATAATTTTATTTGACCAGGAATCTAATATTTCCTGGTTGGGATTTATAAAAATGTTGGCATTCTCGCCGTATAATTTTTCCTATTACTTTGTATTGTAACATCCATGTATGTAAATTTTTGGGCATCATGCCTGTATTATGTACTTAAATAATAAAGTATATTAATTAATGAATAACAGGTTATTAATAAGTAATTATTTATAAGGATATTAATTCGCACTTTCCCTGCAAACCAGTTAATCGCCACCGTGCTAATTCATGTTAATCAATTTAATCAATTATGCAATCATTGTATTTTTTTAAACAAGGGACAACAAGGTAAATATTTTGATTAATTATTGAACTCGCGATCTGGCAGGATTAATTTTATAATTATTTATTCAAATGAAGATGTGAGTACAGGAAGATGCATAAATAATTCAAAGTGAAGGAATACATTGTTGGAAAATATTGAATTCACAATGAGATTTTTTTAAGCTCTACTATGTTTTGAAAGAAATTGATTTTTTTTATTTAGAAGTTAAAGTTTGACATATTAGTTTAAGCAGGCAATGCCGTAGATTGTGTGGATATAAAAAAAAATCAAAAACAGTGCTTTCTTTCGTTAGTTCCTATCTTGGCCGCCTTAGATATTCGTGTTCATTATGCCAATAGTAAGTAAAAAAAAAAGAATAAAAGTGACGAGGGGATTATACTTGGAGGCCGCATTAAAATCGGCGGCTTTTGTGTACCGATTGTCAGAATCATATGCCGACCGTGATCGCAAATATCGCTAATGGTGACGGACTTATTCACTGCAGACTGAGCATGATTTTACGCGATTTATATACAAAAAATGCTCGTCGCTCGTCTGTGACATCATGCTTGTCGCGGACATGCACTGCCCGTCGGTGGGTCGCTCCAGCTCGTAATTGGTGTCGCGTATATGGAACGTATATAGAAACGAGGGGCATTCATAATGATATGTATAGCTGTTTCACCCGTACACATATTATTTGAATGGCTATCTCTTTCTTATGAGTTCCGTTCCATTTAGCCACGAATGATGTTATTTGTAGCCATTTCATTCATTTACACATATTCGTTGTGGCTATACTTTTCCTATGCGTTTCGTTATTCGATTTCAATCTAGAAACATGAACGTGCTATATTTTTGTTTGATTAGTATGAACATATCAAGTCTTTGTATTTATATCGATGTCAAGAAACGAATTTAAAGAAAATTGAACGAAAACAACAAAATATGCTTGTTAATCTACAAAATACGAAACTGACTTATAGGTACACACGATCACAATATTAAAAAAAAGTCACATGTACACGAACACTAAACAAGAAAATATAACTTATTACACTGAGAAAACATACTGATTGTTAACTTATTAAATATTTGGTAAAATTATTCGTTATATGTATGATTGTTATGTTTATGTTTCTGTTATATGTATGATCGCTGATATTGTCTACAATAATTAAATATTACAATTTGCGGTTTTATTAATAAAGTTATTACAACAAAAAAAATAACACAAATCTTAATTTATGTTTATATAGGTATATAGATATATCTCAGGTCTCAAAAAAGTATTGTCCCGATAAGACAGAGGAACTGGGTTCGATTCCTAGTTGCGAGCTTTATTTTTTTAAATTTCTGTTTCATGAACATGATAAATGTTTTTAGTCTGAAACACAATATTACATTATATCATAATAATCTAATTAATTTTTTTAAATGTGTGGAAAATAATTTGTGACAAAACCAAATTTATCTACTCTCTGCTAGTAAGAACTAATCCTTCCAGTAGGTAGCCAATTTGTATTGAGAAGATAAGTGCTTAATTCAAGGTACAACGCAGAACTGGTTTAATTGACATTGTTTGACGCAGGCGAATATTATAAACCTGTTTAATAAAACTCTGACAAATTAATCTGAAAATTGCTGATTTTCATAAATTATTGTATAATCGAGCACTTACTAGATCAATCAATTCATTATAACTACAAAATTGTAAAATTAACAAATCGCTTTTTTTAACCCTTCATGCCTCTTGCATATTTGACCGTCATATTCCTTAAAGATGCCGTCAGAAAGACGGAAAATTAGTGTGTATTTCCAAATAAAAACAAAAAATTTGGAATATTTTGAATGTACCCGAAAACGAAAAACGAATAGTTTTTGAAAGCTGATAAATTACGCATTCAAATTTTATTATTAGAAATAAATATATATTTTTTGAAATATTAAATTACTTAAATCAAACATAAAAAGTTTTAAACTTAACTCAACTTACGTTTTTTCATCTAAAAACTGAACTAAAATGACTTATAACGAAAAAATAAACATTATTGTTACCTCACATTTTGTCGTTCCATAAATTCCACAAAGTTTCATAAATTGTTTCAAAGAGGTGTACATTTGAATTTTTTTGTGGTTATTGTGGCTGACAGATTACGCTACACGCATGATGGCATGGCCTATTTCAGCATATCGCTCCCCATACAATCCCAATGGGAAAGTATATCGAGCGATATGCTAAAATAGGCGATAAAAATTCGATATTTAAATATGTATAAAGCTTTGTATTTTCTCTTTCTAACAACGTTTAGCTAATATATATAACTATGACGGTAAGGGAGACAAGACGATTTTAATGAGACCATATGAGATGTTCCGGAAAGCGAACAAATTGATTCTACGTGCAATTTTTATTTTTTTATTTATTTATTTGTTTTAAGGAACATAAACAGTCTTAATATTAATTTAATATACAAAGGAGGATATAAAAGAAACAGACCAATCATAAATATCCACTGATGGTTGATTTGGTAATATAAAACTAAGTATTTAGTGCATGTATACTAAAATATAAAAATATAAAATAAATTAAAAGACAAACTAAGTAACAAGTATAAAATGGAATATACACCTATATAATGTATATTATATAGGTGTACATTATACAAGAATATATGTGTTTTTAAATATACAGGACGGATGTGGGAGTGGGTTATAGCTGAATAGCTGTTTTATCCCAAAACCAAAGAAATTAGCCTGAGTAGTTTAATTCGTAAGTTGTTATTCCTAAATAATTTTCTAAAAACGTAATAAAATATAAATTGCGATGTATTTTTTATCTTTTATATGAAAATTATTTATTTACCCTTCCAAAAAGAATGTTCCTGTCTGTAAAAATGTTTTTGAAGATTTGAATTTTCTTCTTACGGACAGAAACTATTAATAAAAACATTAATTACATATTGACGATTGATTATAAACGAAAGTATTGTAATCATAAAATATACGAACTTGACGAGAGATGTAAAATTCGCACGGTATGCTGCAAAGAGAAATCAAACACTCAAATTACCATATCATGCACTTTATAACAATTGCCAGAAATATCTCTTTAAGAATTATTGAAAAATAATGTACATTTTTTAAAGAAATAAGAAAATTAGTGAGCAATCCATATTTTTGATGGATTATTAAATAAAGAATCTGCCCTACATGCAGTTGATTTCTTCGTACATGTAATGTGTATTTTGTTATGACCACGACCTCATATTTGTTTTAATAGCCCCACATGCAGTTGATTTTTTCACACATGTAATGTGTATTTTGCTATGACCACGATCTCATATTTGTTGTGTATGCAGTTGATTTCTTCATACATGTTAGGTGTATTTTGTTATGACCACGACCTCATCTTTGTTTGTACAACCCTACATGCAGTTGATATCCTTCATACATGTTATGTGTGTTTTGTTATGACCACGACCTCTCCTCTGTTTGTATAGCCCAAAATGCAGTTGATTTCTTCATACATGTAATGTGTACTTTGCTATGACCACTACCTCATATTTGTTTGTATTTATAGGTTTCTATAAATGGAGAAATCATAAAAAAAGTGGAATAAATTAAATATCTAGGTGTTATTATAGACTCAAAATTGAACTTCTCAAAAAATGCAGACTATACAATTAAAAAAATTGCAAAAAAAATATCATTTCCTGGTAGAATCAGAAACAAAGTAAATAAAGAAACATGCCAGATAATATACAATACAATTATATCACCACACTTTAATTACTGTTCAAGTATTCTTTTTCTCTGCAATAAAGAGAAAATGAAAAAAATGCAAATACTGCAAAATAAAGCAATGCGAATAATACTTAAGCGCAACATATACACACGGATAAGAGACATGTTAAAGGAGCTGAATATTTTGACGGTGAAGCAAACTGTGTATTTGAATGTACTTATTTTTATACATAAAATTAACTTAGGGATGATGTCTAAGGAACTGAAAAGAAAAATAAATTACAATAACGAGATACACGGACACGGGACGAGAAATTCTAAGCAAATTAGATTGCCAACAAGAAAAAAAACAAGCACCCAAAAATCTCTGATGTACCAGGCCGTTCAACTCTATAACAAAATCCCGAAGGAAATTGCTGTGATAGAAAATATTAATAAGTTCAAAAATGAATTAAGAAAATATGTCTATCTCAATTATTAATGTTTCTTTTTTTGTGACTTTATTGAAATATTTAAAGAAAGATTATGTTTGCCAAACAATGTACATGTTTATATGTTTATAAAACTATTAGCACACACGAAGATGTGAGCTAACTTAAGATTAATAAATAAAATAAAAATAAATAGCCCTATATGCAGTGGATTTCTTCATACACGTAATGTGTATTTTGTTGTGACCACGATCTCACCTTTGTTTGTAAATTGTGTAATTTGTGATTTCATTACATGAATTTTGTACTAAAGATTCAATATACAAATAATTTTCATACTCTAAAGCGAAATTATTTGTAACTCCGTATGGTCTACATGGAGAAAAATGAGTATTTCTAATTTATTAAGAAAATCTTAAAATTATTAGTAATCCGGTTAAAAACGGGATTGCTGGCCTTAACGAATGAATTAACATATTCAAACAATCCTGTTAAACTTTTAGTAAATTACGAATACATTAGTGCGACGTCGGAAAATGTATCGGAACCCAAAATCCGTATATCATGAAGAAATGCGAAAATATTAGGATCTTCTAAAGTTTTTCAGCAAATATGTTGATTCATTCGTTAAGGCCTGCAATCCCGTTTTTAACAAGATTACCAATAATTTGAGGAGATACTTAATTAATTCGCAATGCTCATTTTTTCGGTGTAGTTTTTAATTTGGTTAGTTTCTCCCATTCAGATAAATTAACAACAAATTATTATGTACATTTACGTTAGAAGTTAAACGCGTGGATTTTATTTCGAGGTTGAATAGTATTTTCTCTGTTCTGAGTAAACATAATTTTCTTCACTGTTTCATTCTTCAAGGCTCATTATCAGTTTTATTATTTTACCAGCAAAGACCCGTGAAAAATCTTGGATGTCTTATAATTGTAGGATTTGTGAAGCTGAAATCATTTACGTTAAAAATATTTTCATTATTATCAAAAACAAAAATTAACAAATTTCTTTTTCAGAAATTTACCTTTCCAATCAACACTGTTGGTAGGTAAAATTACCAAATGTGTAATACTTTAAACAAAATAAATGCACATTTAAAATATAAAACAATGAATTAATGCATTATAATATAAAATAAATTCTGATTATAGGTAGGTGCTGCTTTATCGCTTGTCTGGATAATACTTCAAAGAATAAGAATTTTTATATATCACTTAGGATCCCGCATACAAATTTCTACCGATTTAGAACAAGTTTCTCGTTAATTCTGTAAATTTAAAGTTTAAAAATATATTAAAAAGTTATTTTTTATTTCAAACGAGTCCTGTTTTATTAAATATTTTCACCATTTTCGCTAAATTATCATTTTTTTAATATTAGCGCGCTCCCTCTAACATTCGTATTTACATATATTCCTTTCAAACCATGTTTGAACGCATACTACGGGGCCTTAAATTCAAAGCGAATTTAGTTTAATTGAACGTGAATATTTTTTTGCGGGATTAACGCACACAACAGACAAACAAAATTACTATGTTTATGATAAATTACTGTTAAAAAAATTAAAAATAATAATACTCTACCACTAAAATAATATTTAAATGTTGAAAATAAAATTTAAAATATATATCTAAATAATTTTTTGAATTCACTGAAAATGAAATATTTATAAAACATTAAATTCCCAATTTATAAACGGTTTATTCGAGGTAAATCGTTTATAGAAAGATTTTTCATTAAATATATGTAACAATTATCTGTAAATTGTATTTTATTTTTCTTTGTTTAAAATAATAACATTGTTAAAATAGTAATTAATTACGTTTCTCCACCTTCTTATAACGAGCGTTTGCTCAAAGAAAAGGTGTGTTACTTTACTCTTTCTGATATTTGAAAAAAACAACTTTGTAATATGTATACATTATAACTTTACCTATTTAAACCAATAAAAAATAAATATATATATATATATATATATATATCCTAAAAACGGTGTCCCAATTTTTTATTTGTTAATTTAATTATTGTTTATATTAAAATTTGTACTTACGAAGTGAATTCTGCGCTCGAGTCTCCCCGCACAGAAGAACCACCATGGTTAGCAGTATAGCCGCGGTACCAGCTGGTGATGCCTTCATCGTGTCTACAGAGCTGAACTGAATACTAAGAATTTTACAGCGCCAACTATCCGACAGTTCCACCTGTCCACTAATGCCTTCAAGTTACCATCAATCTAACCTTTATAAGGTTTTCTATTGAACCTTTCGGTGAAGCGAAGTTATTCGACGTCACCGATATGCGATATAGCTGCGTCCTTTGATTATTTACTCGAAGACGCAGGACAGCGATGAAAACAGTCTTTTAAAAAATAAAAATTAACCACCTAATAATAGATGCATATTAGTAATAGATGCGTATATAAACGGAGAAATGTCAAAATTCTATACTGTCGTAGGAAAGTACAATCGTACTTGAAAATGTTTAAAATGTTCTTCATTATATTTAGAGGAATTAAAATTTCAAGTAATTATAATTTATTTTTACGACAGTTTGATTGTTTATTTTAGGATAACAAGTTTCCACCTGATAAAGTGCTGTCGTGAGAAAATGTGCTGTAAATAAAGATACTTATTTTCGCAGGACAGCACTTTGTCAGATATAGCCTCGTTGTCGTGAGGAGACATTTTGTCATTTCCCTTTTTTTATTTTTAATACTCGTATTTTAGGCTAATGAATGGGGTAGGCTCCGAATGGGAAATGTATTGTATATGGTGGTGCCTTTTATATGTTTCCTCTATCCTCGTCGACGGTGTGTGAAGTAAACGTTTAACAGCCTACTAAATATTGGTAAATCTATGGTTCAATAGTTGACCAACTTGATTTATATTAAGCGCACGGAGTTATCAATCTATTGAGTGGTTTATTTATACAAATTGCAATTAACATATTTCTGGAACTGGTCTTTCGGGTGTGCTGCGTAGGGCTTATCCCAGAAGCACCTTCTAACCCCAACTAATTCAATGGAGTCTGTTTCGCGAAATCACAGCAAATGTTGGCACAGGTTTTCTAAAAGTTTTTTTTTCTAAGTAAAAAAACTGGCAACATCGTTCTTGAGTAAATACCAATAAAAATTTAAAAAGGCGTTTAAAAGTCATCGATAAGTGAAAAAAAAATTATTTAATAGTTTTCCCATCGTACAGATCCCGTATTTATTTGATCATCGAATACACATTGTACTTGTGTATTGTAAAGAATAGTTTTAAATTAGAAATAACTTGTAAATTTTCCTCAACAAGTTGTACTTTTTCTTGCGTTTTAATGATCGATACCAACTAATCTCTTTAATTAATTACATATTCGTGAGTAATTTCATAAGAAATATATAATATAAAAGAGTTTTAATTTAGATTTTCCTGGCTAATGTGGTTGCGCCAATACGCAATAGACATTAATTTATACATTCATCTCATGCACACATACACACATACCTGCGACCACTGTACTGAGATAGTATTGTTGTCCTTTGTTCCTACCTTCCTTTCCATTCCTGCTAATTTATGTGCCCTTTGGTAATCAGTCAGTATGTTGCAATAACCCGAACCGCTCACAATAACCGCATCCGCGCGAGATCTGATCTCCCTTACCTCTAAGACATTATAATTCGCGCCGATATCGTGCAAGCCGCTCCGTGTTAAGTGACATTGTTGTGAGGAGAAAAGACGGGAAGAAACGAGTGCCCTTTCCTAATGGTGAGTCCTTCCTTTATCCCTACAACAAATATTGTCTTATGTGCAGTGGTCATTACTCAATCATTCAAGGTCCTTCGACAATCATTTCTTACACTTTCATAAAAACAACTACATAACTTCTTACACACCATAGTTGGCCCAAACGAGCCTGATATTGAACCGTAATTTCCGTAATTTCGGTAATAAACCATAAGAGTGTTATTGCGTTTTACATACCCGCGTAATCAATTAATAACTACCCGCATTTTATTTCTGGATATTCCTATCCGATATTACTGGATGGTTTAAACGGAAATAACATATTTACCCGCAAATAGAATAGATTAAATATATGCCAATACCGCTATTTGATATCTATTTCTAATAATAATACCGATATTGTTATATCAACCGCATTTAAAATTAACCGCATTTCATTATAAATAATTTGTTTATTGTAATACATCCCAGTATTGGATGTATATGAATAATACTTCAATAAGACGTAAAGTGATAAATTTGTTCTACCTGCATTATCTATACTTAACCCTTCACGGCACCCGCACTGAGTTAACCCTACGGGCATAAAAGTTAATTTATTGAATAAAAATTTAATATTAATCAATTTATTTTATATAAATATTATTATTATATTATTTTTTACCGCATTCAATAATAAAATAACTAGAATCAGAAATGGCTACAAGCGCGTCCGGGTCGTCACGGGACGAAAGACTCTTGAAACGTTTAAATGCAAAATTGGCCGCTAATTTTGCATGTTTGCAATCAGTCTTCGACAAGATGAAGAAGGCTTCTGATAGTGTTAACAATCGGCAATCTTTTTTATCAGGCGCAAGTACATTAGAAAGAATTCGGTCCGAATTTATTACGCTTCTAGATGAAAAGGTTAATTGTGAACTGGAATTGAACCCAGAAGCAGTCGCTGAATATTCTCAATTAAATGCTTTTGAGGAAATTTTCGGCATTATTAAATATACCGAAGCGAACATGCTGGCCAATCCAGTTGAAAAACCTCGCCGTCAAATTAAATTACCGCCTTTAGAAATAGCGTGCTTTGACGGAAAATTAGAAAATTGGCCTCTTTTCCATGAGACTTATATCTCGGTTATCCATTTAAATAATTCATTGGATAATTCAGAAAAGATGCAGTATCTGATGTCCAAGTTGACGGGAAAAGCTTTAAATATTTGCAAAACTATCACACCTACCGGTACAAATTACCAAGTGATATGGGACGCATTGTGCACCAAATATAATGATCCACGCGTTCTCGCTGAGTCATACTTTGATCGATTGCTGAAAATACCTGCTGTTACTTCGGTTACGCCCGCTTCGCTAGAAAAATTTGCAGATACTTACGCGACTAACATTGCCGCACTGAAACAGTTACGAATCAAGGATCTCGCAGAATTTATATTGCTACAACTGGGCCTTAAACGTCTTGACATAGAGACAGTGAAGGCTTTCGAATCGTCTATTCGGAATGATGAAAGTTTCCCGTCCAGCTCTGATTTAATTGATTTTGTGAGAGGACAGCAACGAATTCTTAATCGCGCGCAAATTGCACAACCTACGTCGAGCCGTCTTGGCTCAAATAATAATAATTCCGCAAAGACATTTATTAATGTCGAAAAAGGCGACAATCACTCTGTCGAAATTTGTTTTTGTTGTCAAAGGGGATCGCACCCTTTGTATCAATGCTCTAAATTTACCGGTTTAGAACCACGCGAGCGATTTAATTTGATTAAGTCATCGAATATACGAGTTTGCGTTAACTGCCTCAGTACTAGGCACGGCACAAAAGCGTGCAAATCAAAGAGTACGTGCAAATCATGCACTCTCAACCACCACAGTTTGTTGCATTTCAAACAAACTGATCAGCGAAAACCACAACGAGACCAAATACCGTCTCCCGCGTCGCCAGCAGACGTCGATAATGACGATTCAAATTCTGCAAGCCCGGTATCACTGTGCGTGACAAATTCATTTACTAGAGCAAATACTACTGCACTCTTAGGAACTGCCGTTTGCACTACCCGAGATGCTAAGGGCCAGGTGCAGACAATACGTGCTCTGATAGATAGCGGCTCCCAAAGGGATATTATTACGCGTAAATGCTGTTTACGTTTGAATCTCACGGTGCGATCATCGCGAGGCACTTACGTCACGGGAATAGGCGACTCAAGAAATTTGACAAAGGGTATGACTTGTCTAAAATTATACTCCCGCTACGACGACACTCACTCGTATATGATTGAACCTTATGTAGTAGAAACTATAACTAGTGAGTTGCCTACTGTTAACGTCAACCGCGCCTCGTTGTCGTATCTCGACAATTTGCCCTTAGCAGATAATACTTTCTGCACGCCCGGTGAAATCGATATTATCTTGGGATGTGACATGTTTGCTCGCATTTTTAAAGCACACAAAATATCAGGTTATCCCGGCCAGCCAATTGCTATAGAAACTACTTTGGGCTATCTCATCCTGGGCACTGCTCCAACGATGACTGAGACCCCAAGTATAAACGCCACACCATCATTTTGTACGTTCGCGAAAAATGATGACTTTTGCCTTTCGCGCTTCTTTGAATTGGAAGACATTCCAGAAGAGAAGTTTTTAACGCCTGATGAACAGGAATGTGAAGAGACTTTTAAACTCACCACTTCCCGTGACACGACAGGTCGTTACATTGTTGCGTTGCCGTTTCGCAACAGTCCTTCTATCCTCGGTGAATCGTTGCCAGCTGCTGAGCGCCGGTTCCGATCTCTCGAACGCCGACTAATCGCTCAACCCGCTATAAAATTAGAGTATGACAAAATATTGCGCGAATACCTACAGAAAGGGTACATTTCGCCTGTCGATAATACTGACTTACCCCATTACGTCATTCCGCATCATATTGTAGTTCGCGAGGATAAATCAACTACTAAAATCCGCATGGTTCTGGACGCGAGCATGAAATCCGATTCGGGCTACTCGCTCAACGACATTCTACATACCGGTAAGAATTTACAAGGTGATTTGTTTCGGATTATACTCAAGTTCCGATTGTTTGCAGTAGCTATAACCGCCGACATAAAACAAATGTATCTTCAAATTGTAGTGCAAGAAGAATGCCGTCGTTATCAGCGAATACTTTATAGATTTAACAATAGCGACCCTTTACAATTGTTCGAATTTAATCGCGTCACATTCGGCATGTCTTGTAGCCCATTTTTGGCAATGCGTACACTGCGCCAACTCGCGTCGCATGAACGACCTCGTTTTCCACTTGCTGCCAACTTGGTGGAAAACGGATCTTTTTATATGGACGATTTCGTCACCAGTTGTTCGTCGGTCGAGGAAGCTTCCGAGTTATCGACGGAATTAATTCAGCTGTTCGCTGCTGGAGGATTTGACCTTGTAAAGTTCTCTAGCAATTCTCCTAATCTTTTGTCCACGATTCCTTCAGCTCGTCGTGTTAAGGAACATGTGGAATTTAATCCTGATGAAAACCTAAAAATACTAGGGCTTCATTGGATACCCGCTTCAGATAATTTCGTTTTTGTTGTACACTCCAACGAAAGAACTTGTACTAAACGAAACATTCTCTCGACGATTGCTCGTCTTCGGGATTTGATGGGTTTCGTTGCACCAGTTGTATTATTAGCCAAGCTTATAATTAAGTCTCTTTGGGAATACAAGCTTGATTGGGACGATACTCCTCCTGGAACTGTTGTCACGCTTTGGCGACAGTTTGAAAAAGAATTGCCATTACTACAAACTATTAAAACTCCTCGTTTTGTAGGAATCGAACACCAATGTGTACTAACCCTTATCGGGTTTTCAGACGCAAGTGAACGCGCATACGGAGGTGTTATTTACTTACATGTTTACTGTCCGAATACTGATAAAATCACAATTAGTTTATTATGTGCCAAATCCAAAGTCGCTCCCGCTAAGACGGTTTCACTTGCGCGATTAGAACTATGTGGAGCACTAATACTTGCGCGATTAATGCATACGGTCAGTAATACCTACGCATCAAATTCAAGAGCTCATACGACCTTAGCTTTTTGCGACAGCACGGTTGCTCTAGCGTGGATAAATTCACCGCCTGCGAAATGGCAGACCTTCGTTGCCAATCGTGTGTCACAAATACAAAAACACCTGGGGGCTGAATGCTTCTATCATATAAAAGGGAAAGACAATCCCGCCGACTGCCTGTCGCGTGGTCTTACCCCCGCTCAACTCATAGACCATCCGTTATGGTTTAATGGCCCCGCATTCGCTCAGTTACCTAAAAATGATTGGCCTTTACAGCGTTTTGATTCGAAATCTGTATCTGATCCACCCGAACTGAAAACTAAAGTTTTGATGTCCGTTCAAAACAATAACCGCCTCAAAACAATTGCTCCACCTTTACTGTGTGCACTAGCTACTCGTGTTAGTTCATGGCCAAAATTAATTCGGATTGTAATCTATGTTTTTCGTTTCATTAAGAAATTACCGCGAACATTCGAATTAAGTCATATCTTAACTGCAGAAATAGCTGTTATAAAATCAATACAGCAAGAACATTTCTCCGAAGATATAAAGGCAGTCAATGATGGGAAGAAGGTTCGGCGAGCTATTGCAAAATTGAATCCGTTTCTTCATCACGGTATTCTAAGGGTAGGAGGCAGATTAAAAAACGCTGAAATAGAATTTGACAGTCGTCATCCCATTCTATTACCCGCGCGTGATCATGTAGTCGATTTAATAATAGATTACTATCATATCAAGAACCTACATACGGGTCCCACTTTACTCATGTCTCTGCTAAGACAAAGATTCTGGATACTTTCCTCGCGTAATCTGGTCCGAAAGCGCGTGCACCGGTGCAATACGTGCTTCAAGGTTAAGCCTAAACCACAATTCCCAATAATGGGAGATTTACCCGCTTGTCGCGTCCGCGAAGCCAAGGCTTTTCTACACACAGGTGTTGACTACGCTGGCCCGCTTCAAATAATCCCTTATAGACGTCGGGGGGTCCGAAGTCAAAAGGCATACATTTGCATATTTATCTGCCTAGTGACCCGTGCGGTTCATATCGAACTCGCTTCAGATCTTTCCACCGAAGTCTTTCTCAACGCTTTCAAGCGTTTTTTATCTAGACGTGGTCCTGTGAGTGTAATGTACTCCGATAATGGAACGAACTTCGTGGGAGCTAAGTCTCATTTAAACTCTTTATTCGATCTAATAGAGTCTCGTAATTATAAGAAGGAACTCTCAAATAATCTACGGGAAAACCGCATCGAATGGAAAATGAATCCTCCTCAAGCTCCACACTTTGGTGGAATCTGGGAAAGTAACATTAAATGCCTGAAGAGTTATTTAAATAAAATCGTAGGCACCTCTCTACTGACTTACGAAGAGATGCAGACAGTGCTTTCTCAGATTGAAGCAATTTTAAACTCACGTCCGCTGTCGGTACTTAGTGTCACCGATGTTTCAGCTCCGTTACCTTTAACACCCGCGCATTTTTTAACACTTACGCCGTTAAAATCTCTACCCGCCGCTGACTTGTCCAACGAGTCCGTAAACTTACTGCAAAGGAAGCATCTCGTCGATCATCTCGTCCAGACTTTCTGGAACCGCTGGCGTATGGAATATTTAAATACTTTACAATCGCGGCAGAAATGGAACACGAGTTCAAACCCGGTAACGGCAGGCACAATTGTGATGATCAAGTGTGACAATATTGCGCCTCTTCAATGGCCTATTGGCATAATAGTCAACGTATATCCCGGTTTGGACGGAGTGACCCGTGTTGCTGATGTCAAAACAAACACCGGCATATACCGCAGAGCAGTAGTAAAACTCTGCCCTTTACCGTCACAATAATAGTCTTTGGCAACTTGGTCATCAGATGGTACATCTATGGCCCTCTTTTTTATTTTCTACATTATTCTATTTGATTTAGTTTAAATTTACCGCTGATTAATTTATTAATAAATTAGTACAAAAGCATCACATATTAACATTTTTCTGACCTTTTTACAAATTAATATTAATTTTTCCGCGTGTTACTACAATTTTGTTCGTTTTAACGTTAAAGCGTACTGACCCTTTTTATGGTTTATGGAAGTGGATTCTTTCATCCCCTTCCAGGCGGGGGGCATGGTTGCGCCAATACGCAATAGACATTAATTTATACATTCATCTCATGCACACATACACACATACCTGCGACCACTGTACTGAGATAGTATTGTTGTCCTTTGTTCCTACCTTCCTTTCCATTCCTGCTAATTTATGTGCCCTTTGGTAATCAGTCAGTATGTTGCAATAACCCGAACCGCTCACAATAACCGCATCCGCGCGAGATCTGATCTCCCTTACCTCTAAGACATTATAATTCGCGCCGATATCGTGCAAGCCGCTCCGTGTTAAGTGACATTGTTGTGAGGAGAAAAGACGGGAAGAAACGAGTGCCCTTTCCTAATGGTGAGTCCTTCCTTTATCCCTACAACAAATATTGTCTTATGTGCAGTGGTCATTACTCAATCATTCAAGGTCCTTCGACAATCATTTCTTACACTTTCATAAAAACAACTACATAACTTCTTACACACCATAATGTTTTATTTTTGTTTCTCATAAATTGCATTAAAGAACAAATTGAAGGTCTCCGGAAAATCAGGAGTATATTAAGCCTCGGGAAATTCCAAGAAGACGAAGCAACGCTATTTCATAGTGACGAGATATGACAGTGCTTCGAAAGCGAAGGGCGAACTGTTTTCATGCTTGTTTCAGAGAATTTGAACAATTATTCAAATTTCAAAGTTAATTTTCAAGCTCTGTGAAAGTTTTTTTCAAGTTATTATTTCAGTTTTGTTAAGTAATTGGCCTAAATTATATAATAACAGAACTTGCATAGGGCATTCACAGAACTCGCAAATTAACGTTGAAATTTGATGTATTGTTCTTTATTATTGTTTCTCTTATTGTTTCTCCATTGCTTGACCACCACTTCATGGTAAAATAGTGCATGGAGAACCAAGGATACTAGACAACGACGTTCCAGACGCTTCGCGAAGGTGATCATCGTCTATTGCTCCTGTCTTCCACGTTACTAGCGAATCAACTACTCTCCATCAGTCCTTCATTTTTAGAAAAATTTCAAATTTTCAGTTCGTTTGGTTTAATATAACTTGAGTAAACGCCATATACTTCAGACCACAAATCTTGAATTTCACCAGTAAATTTGATGAATTTTGAACTAAGTGGCGGATTTTTTTATTAGCCAATCATTCTTCGCCCATATACTAAATTTCTGTTAATTTATTTATGTGAGAATGTTACAACTAATGAATTTTGTCACTGAAGATTGAGATGAATTAGTCCAATATTCATATCATAATTGGTCCCAAAACACCTGAGAAAAGGTCCGTTATTTTACGAACCCCGGCGCTATTTGCATCTAGTTCCGAAGATTTTTTATTTAAATTTCCGTCAGACCAACATTCATATCACAAATCCGAAATTGAAATTGACAGGAAAACAGTAGTTATTTTCCGAATCCGGCTGTATGTATTTAATTTTTTCATCAGTCCATCATTGCTTAGCACAATTTTCCGAATTTTCAGTTAATTTCGTCGTACAGAAATATTTTGAAGAAAGTTGACAACGCGGAATGACCAATATTGGAAATCAAACAATAGTATACGTTTATTTTTTAAATTTAAATGTTAATACCTCCGGCGGCCTCCCCGGCCTCCGTGGTCGAGGGCTCTAAGGTTCTCAACTAGCAAGCTGGAGGGTTCAAATCCCGGCGTGCGCAATTCAATTGTGTTTAATTACATTGTATTATTTCACAATTTATTCATTTAAAATAATATAAAGTATATTTGCGGCACGTTCCAGAGTTTAAGATACTCTCAGTATCGCCCTGGTGTAAGACCACCGTGCAGAAATAAAACGTTGCTTGAAGTGGCTTTGGCCGTGTTTGGTGACCAGATCTGAATAGCCAGGCCCTTCCTTCCTCTGCCCTATCTCCTTCCTTTCCCCACTACCTTCAGCCTCACAACATACCCCGATTGGGGATGCCATAGTCTCACTGGATCCAGACGGTTGGGAGCAGTTGGGACTCTTGTGCGGTTTCACATAAAGAAGAAACATAAAGTAGTATTGCTAAAAAAAATAAATTTTATGGATTTCTACCATATATTTATTAACGGACATCGTCCAAATTACAAAATAATAACACGAATAAAGTAAAAAGAAAAATACAGGAGTAGACAAAGGTACATGAAAGCAAAGACATATGGTAGATATAATATAAGAAAATAAAGTGACGAAATCGAGTCAAGAATACGCCGTGGGTCAGGACCACAGGACACTTAAATATTCCGTCACCTGTTTAGCGACTGGCAAAAATCATTCAGACTTATCCCAAAAAAGTTAAGGTTTTGACTTGAGTTGACCAGTCTACACATTCTGGACAATGGTGAATAATATGCATAGTTTGTCGAATGATGGTTGAGGAAGAGCAGTTCATTATTTCTGAGTCTTTGCGAGGGGATATTGAAGGGAATGAGTTGCAGTAGAGTAGGTGAATCAACAATACCGTTTATAATTTTGAAGAAGCAAATGGGGTCATTTCTTTCCCGACGGACTACCAAAGGAGAGAGGTTTAGAGTTAGTTCAATTTCATCATATGAGTATTTGCCATTTTCTAAACCTAGCCTCCTAGCAATCCCTCTTAAGAACCGATGTTGAACAGGTTCAATGCGTTTAAATACATTAAAATACACATTTTTAAGTAAGTAACGCTTAAATGATTTGAGAGATTACGGTTGGTGGTTCCTGCAAAAAAACTTTTGCAAAATACAGTAAATGAAAAGGCTGACAGATATATTGAAAGAAGTGTAAATGTAGGTAACTCCTTTGAGAGATGACTGAACGCGGTTGGCACTAAAGAAGGGAAGCTAGCTGTCCACAATGGAGTGCTGGTACCTATTATGATGTATGGCAGTGAGGCATGGAAATGGAAGAGGAAGGATGAAAGTAGATTGATTGCTGTAGAAATGAGATCCCTGAAGCGTATGTGTGGTAAAACCACGTACGATCATCTGAGAAATGTAGAGATCCGCAAAGAGCGCAAGGCAATGTACGAAGAAAGGAGTGTAAGAAAAATATATGAAGCGAATGAAAATGGTAGAAAAAGTAGGGGTCGTACGAGGAAGACATCCCACTATCAAGTTAACAGAATACTTGAGTCGGTATATGTCTAAAGTCAGAAAACAGAAGGACGCTGTATATGAGGCGCTGCATAATTGTACTGTGGTAAACTGGGGCGATTCTTTCAATACGGTTAACAAACACTGATCTAAAGATACTACCTATAAAATTGGAGACCACGTTATTTACTAGCGCCATCTATCGGCATAGTGATAATTTATTTTCTTATTTTATTTACTGCACAAGTAATAATAGTGGTCAACTTGTTAATATTGGCATAACACCAGCACTATCAGCAGAGAGTTTTATGTCAATCTGTAGTTCCTATTTATCGTTGTTGTCATCCCATGAGATAATTTATAAATATTGTCCGATTGTTTTATAATTATTTCGATTATGTACACTTTTAATTATGATTGCGCTTATTGTTTTAGGAATATATACATATTTAAAAGTTAGTATCTGAGTTGACTAATACCCTGGATTTCCACCCATGAGTTCAATTCCCTTGTTAGCTCTAAGACCTCCATTACTGTATAAAGCAACATTTTTAATAGACAATAAAGAAAAACAATATTACTAGACATATGCAGGTAGCCTCCGTGATCGAGGGGTAGGGCTCTCGAATAACAAGCCGAATGTCACGGGCTCAAATCCCGGCCTGCGCAAGTAATTTTTATTTGATTTATTTGTGTTATTTCACAATTTATTAATAAAAATAATATTTAGTATTCTTGCGGCACGTTCCAGAGTAGAAGATACTCTCTGTATCACGCTAGTGTAAGACACGTTGCTTGAAATAGCTTTAGCTGTGTTTGGTGACCAAATCTGAATAGCCAGGTACTCCCTTGAATTTTCCATCTTCTCCCCACCCACTACCTTCAATCTCACAACATACCTCAATTGGAGATGCCATAGCCTCACTGGCTCCAGACGGTTGTGAACTCTTTTAGTCTTCACATGAAATGAAAAATTAACACAAAAAAAACTTTTTTGTCTTAGCTTAGTAAATAGACGCCTGATGAAATTTTGAAAAAAAAGAATTTACATTGAGATAGTGGGATTTCTTTAGAACATTGTTTAATACCCTATGTGAGGTTTATAATAATTAAGTGGACAGGTTTCTTATGATTTTTGAGAAAAATTTTTAAACAATATAATAACTGTTCAATTGAACCGTCCTCTTCACGGACTGGAGTCAACAACGCTAACACCTAAGCCAAAATCTAATTGGATAGTATCGACATTTATATCGTATATTAACTGCTGTAAATTTTTATTTATCAAATATAATTTTCAAAAATGTATGAGTGCTACCAATAGTTGATTGAATCCCTTTTATCGACAACGAGTCTTTCTACAGAAATTCAGCTCGATCGAATGTCAGTAAGTGGGTTAGTTTCCACTTCAAAGATTTCTCTTCATTTAGTCAAGAAAACAAAATCGAATTTCAAATAGATGTATTTTAAAATAATAATCGAATAGGGTCATAAGATCGTCGATTATCTTGTGGAGCAGCCTTTTAACAATATACGTCATGATTAATTTATTGATTGTCATAAAGTTTTCTTTACTGCAGTTTAATTATGCTGGTAGACTTAAAACACAAACATTGTATTTTCACAATACACCCGCAGCATCTTATGTATTTTTAATATAAAGATCATCAACATATAATTTAATTATTAGGTTAATGACAAAGAACCTTTTCACTGTGATATGTCTTCGTTCATAGTTCATTTCAATCACAACAACTTTTCTGTCTACTAAAGTATGGTGGAAACCATAAAAACTACACCAAAATTTAAAATAGATTGTCAGAACCAAGCAACACAAAATAATGTGGGTAAAAGTGTGTACCTTAGTTATATTTATATTATCTCTGATTTATTAAATCTAAACCAAAATTTCCTCCGAAATTTTAAGATTTATTAGTAGGTTCTTAAATAGCTACCCACTTAATTATTGTAAAACCATAAATATTTTAATTAACATTTTTATTTCGAATAAGAAATTTTTACAATATGTCAAAAGAAGTGTCACTATCTTAATGACAATTCATTTTTCAAACTTTCTTCAGACCGGTAGGTACCATAATATTGAATTCCAAATTGACGTCTCGTAGTTGGAACGACGACCATGCGAACTCTGGCGGGATAAAAAGATAGTATCCAATAAGGCCACCACCTTGAAACGCTACGGGAACGTATCAAACAAGTATACTGACTTATGAAATGCAAAAATGGTCGAGTTAACTAAGCTCGGTCAATAGATATGACGACCTCCGTGGCCAAGCGGTTAAGTTCCTCGCCTACTAATCCGGAGGTCGCGGGTTTGAATCTTAGCGAGGGCAAAACATATTATTCCAAAAAAGATTCATATAAAAGTAAATTTATTAAAAATTTTCCTGTCCTAAAACGGGAATTTCTCCTAGTTGGATAGACATCTACTATACTCTATAACCCCTACTAAAAAAAAAAATATATATTTATATATATATATATACATATATATAAATATAGTTTACGTATCTTTGCGACACATTTTTGAGTGTTCATCATGTTCAAGCGTTCGTCCTCCATACTAATCTGCTATTCGTCAAATATTAAAACCTCTATTTTCAGTGAATCTTGTACTGTGTAATCTTGCATCATTACATTATAATATCTCCAATTATATTACGCTGATACTTACCTACAGATAAAAAAACAGGACCTTTGACTACCTAACCGGTGACTGTTCTAAGACATTGAACTGTCGAAGCAACTCGTCGTTTTTCCAATATTTTTATGGAAGTTTCAAGTTTTGTTCGCTAGAGTTCCCTATAGTCTACTCACTCAGTATCTATTATAGTTTAACGAATTATCAATATCACACATTGAGTTATCTATAAATAGAGTCTACATTCTTTACAATATCAGTGAGAAATATTGTTCACGTGCGAGAAGTAGGAAGGGGCGTGTGGCGGCTATCGATGTCGCCCGAATCCTTCCGATCGCGAATGAACTCGACGAACGATTCGAAGGTGACCGGCAGCCGAGCACCGCCGTGCAAATGCTCCATCAGTTTTTAACATTAATAAGTCAATTTACACGACTACTGATTATGGTAAAACCGTAATTACCGTTGAAAGGTTATACCATTGCTTTCTCTATATTTTCCAGTACGAATTGTTCAATATCTCAGCGTGCTTGTCGGCGTTTTGAAGTTATCGCCGAAGAACTGTGCTCGGCGAGCGGTTGTAACCGACCATCTATATAGCCAGAGATATATCACATTGGACAATGATCCGATATGCGTGGTCCTGATATGCTTCGAACGCCAAAGCTGACTCTATCTATATTCCTCGTTGATATCACATCGCCTTTGCAGATAAATTTAAATTAGCGTAGATATATAAATAGGTACCTAAATATTCAATCTGTTAGATTGTCATGATGTCAAAAGCGACGGGTTCCCACCCAGGCATCGCTGATATAATCATCTATTTATGCATCAACATAATTTAAAATGGAATCGATTGTTATGTTTATTTTCGGTGATTAAATTATTATTCATTAGTAATTCCACTTCAATAAATGAAGTCACAATAATTAATCAATCGTTAGTTCTTACAGGTATATATTTTTGTGGTGTAAGTGACTAATCTTTATAAATAATATAAAAATGTTTGTGCTCAGACAACTTGAAAAGTTGTTGTTGTTTTTTGTTTTTGTTTTCATTAACCCCACACAAGAAAGTAAACAAGTTTCATGGTTTTTATATTTTCTATATTTCTCATTCCTTTAAATATAAACATTAACTATTTACAGCTTTTTTTCTATATTTCTATATCTCATTCCGGTGCAGAGATTAATTAATTAATTTATTTATATATATATACGCCTAAAAAGGCTTTTACATATAAGTGATACATGATGCAGTGTACATAGGAGAATATGTATTATACAGGAGATATTGACAGTAAATAGATATAATCCATTTTAAATAAGGTACAAAATACACACTTGTAAAATTGTGATTACAAGTATAATGAGAAAATATTAAAAAATATGAAGCAATATTATTAAAACGTAAGAGTAACATAAAGTAAAAAAGAAATTACAACAACACTACACATAAGACAAATCATTAAAACTAATTTACCAACGCTACTCTAATTTGTAGGATTCGACAAAGTGTTGGTGTAGATTATGCTTAATTCTATAAATGGAGTCAATAAATAAATCAATAGCGCCCCCATACGTTTTTCCCAGATCATGCATCCTATCGGTCAGTGAGTGTGTCTGATAGTTGGTCGAGTATGTATTACAGAAGAATGTTATATTTTGTCTTGTATTCTTAGTTGGCACATGTAGTTTAATAGTGGCAAGGATGGCAGGACTATCAATTAAGTTGTTAATGACTCTGTGTAACACAACCAGGTCTGAAATATTTCTCCTGTCAGACAGTGTTATTAGATGCAATTGATTCATCAAACTGACATAATTAATGTAATCAATAGTAATTCCGAGCTTAAAATTTTAAGAGATTTAATTAAATTTAAATTTAAAACTTAAGAAATTTGTGCTGAACTCTTTCTATATTATTAGAGTGAACTTTATAAGGGGACCAAATAGGTGAATTATACTCCAATTGACTTCTGACTAATGAAATATAGAGGGTTCGCATACAATCTATGGACTTAAAATCAGAGATATAAACCACTCTCTAAACACTCCTGGCAAACAACGAAAAACTTTGAAATTTTCAGCGATATTTTTTTTTTTTTTTTTTTTTGCCTCTTTATTAGTTAGTTATTTATAATTTTACTGGTCTTCCATTAAAAGCCTTAGCTTGTGGATGGAAGAAGAGTTAACATTTCACATATTATGTACAAATAAAGTCACGTGTACAGTTAATACAATGCAGTTAATACAGTTAATACATTTTATATAATTATAATTACTATTTACTATAATCATGTATTTCAATATATATGTATGTGTAGGTAATATAGACACATGGCAATCAGACCCGTTAACTAAAATATGTAAACATATATGTATTCAGTAAGAAGAAAAACAAGTAAGATTTTTAGTGTGACATTCTCTAAAATACTTTTTGATGGAGTTCAGCAATTGAATTTTGTTCCTAATGCTTCTGATTTCTATTGGTAGGTTATTGAAAAAGAATTTTCCTTGGTGAGTATAATGGTGTTGTGCAAAAGAAGTGTTTAATTTGGGGCACACAAATACATGTTTAAGTCTAGTACGATTTTCAGTTATGAATGCGTATTTATCTTTTTCTTTTATAATTTGTATAATTGAATTTTTTATAAATAAGTTTTTAAATGTTGGAACTTTGAATTCTTCGAATATGCTGTCAGTTGGGAAGTCTGGAGGTTTTTTTAGTATAATTTTTATTATTAGTTTTTGAACAATTTCTATGGGGGTCAGATTAGTTTTGTAAGCTGCTCCCCAACTGATAATGGCATACTGAAGAATAGACTGTACTAATGCGTAGTATATTGAGTATAGGTTTTTCGTTGATAAAAAGTTTCGTATCCGTAAGAATATATGAATTAACTTCCTAACTCTTTTTATTGTATGGTCGATGTGATCTTTCCATTTTAGGTTTTTATCTATGATTATTCCAAGATATGTAATTTTATCCGCTATTTTCAGAAGTGAACATTTTTGTTGGCAGTGATTAGTATCGTGTTGTGCGAGAGAATGATTATGTAAGAATATTTGAAGATTTGGAGGTACAATGTTAGTGTTAATTTCGAAAGGAATGACATATGTTTTATCACTATTTAATGACAAGAGGTTATTGTCAAACCATATTTTTAGATTATTTATGTCTTCTGTAGCTTTTAGATTAATTTTTTCCCAAGTTTTTTCTTTTATTATAAGGACTGTATCATCAGCGTAAGAGATAATTTGGCCATGCAATGGTTGAATAAATATGTCGTTTACATACAAAATGAACAATATTGGTCCAAGCACGGTGCCCTGTGGGATACCAAAATTTGATGTTTCTCAATCTCAATCCACTACTTAATTTGGGAGGCGGGTTTGGGTACCGTCGCCCCGGGAACCATTTATTGGATAATCAATACTTCTGCCATAGGTTAACCCAAGTGATTCGATAAGTTTGGTGATTTAGTAGGGGTGCGCATTTAGTGGGATATGTTCATATGTCTGTCACTCTTGGGCACACTGATACCTTTTACCTTCCCAGAACTTTCCTTATAAAAGACCCTCCACACAGCATCCCGAAAGATGAAATGGACATACTCAATGTATATAAATTAAGAACATATAAAAACCATAAAACTTGTTTACGATGCACTATTGTGCGAAACCTACAATAATCTCATGAAACACCCGGAAATGACAAAAACATCAACTATCAAGATTGTGTATAATAAAATCTAAGCTCACCCTTCAAAAAAATTGTTCAAATAAAGTGCTGTTTTGGACCTAAGACAAACACATTGCATTCAATGTCCAAGATTTATTTACACGCGTCCATACAATTCCGCCAAAAGCAAAATTTTATATGCGAATAAGTACCCCATTGCAAAACCAGATAAGCCCAAGGACATCAATTGTATTGCCCCTAAAATTTACAACACACTAATTAAAATTTTTAATGACACAACAAACATTATTGAATCATGGCTAAAATACCCCGAAATGGTCACATTTTTCTCATAGGTCAACAGTCATCTTTGGTAGTATTTACTTACATCGTTTGTGCAATGCGATACATTAAGGCGATGCCATATGTAGTAATGCAAAATCATGTGTTTTTGGTTTGAAAATTTGGTCGCCTAGAAATGTTTCAAATACTTTAATTAAATACTGCGAGTAGAATACATCTGGGCCTTTGAAATAATCGAGTATTTTTAAGATAAGTCTTTTTATAAGCCCAGAAAAAAATAATGTATAAGGCCTATGAAAACTGTTTTAAAGTTCAAAATCTCCTACTTACGAACCCATTTTCGGTTTTGACTTTATTGTATAATGTGGCAAATTAAGTTATTTATAAAATGATTGAAAAAAAATATATTTATGCCTGAACATCAAAATAAAATAAAAGGCAATTTTTGGCCATGTTTTTTTCTTGCATAAATCAAAACAGGCGGATGGTGTTAAGCGGGAATTCAAACCTTATCGCCATCTACGTAAGGGTTATTATTGATAGCGGCTCAATTTAAAATATTACACGACGTAGTGCATCGCCATTGAGTTTGTTTTGCTTGCACAGTAATTATAAATTTTAATAAAACTTCTTCTTTCTAAAGTGGGTACCATATTTTTATGTTTGTTTTAAAACTTCCAAAGCAAATGTCACATTTTGAGTTATTTTTCTTTTATTGTTTTAATTTAATTTATCCTTTTTATTTAATTTTATATAACTTCATCTTTTATATATCCTATATATCTTCATCTATTCAAAGCTGCTATATATAACTTTGCATGCCAAATTAACCATTCATGTTTTAAATCCGGTTTATGTGATGAGTACCCATTTAATGGTAATTGTACATAGTATGATTTTGACAAGTTTTTTTTTGTAAGAAATATCAAGGTCTACAACAAACGTTTTTACAATTTAAATCTGGTTTAGTTAATTTGAATATTTATAAAAAAAGCATTTGACTTTTTTAGAGGTAATAATTGCTTTCATAACACAACACAGCAATCCATTTAATTCGGACTAATTAAATGATGTAATGAAATAGCTTAATGCTAAATAACTAGTCAGTGCGGTGATATCAATAACTCTAGAGACAGACTATTTAAATATTTATGTACGATTTTAAATTTCATAAAGAGTTTTTCATAAAAGCTGGTGTGGGTACCGCCGCCCCGGAAATCATTTGTTTGAAAACTAACACCTAACCGGACTCGTCTCGCTGCCTTCCACCATAGTGGGAGGGATAGATTAATACGTTCGTCAATTCTGGATACACTGACCCCAGATTCCAACCCACCCCTCATACCTTTCCATCCCAGAACTTCATCTTCTTCATTTCCCTTCATCAGCATCCTGAAATATGACAACGGTATGTTGCTGGCGTCCAGAAAAAATCGGGTAATGTTATGTTATGCGTCGCTGCATGAATACGAACACGGGTCTGTAGATGTCAGTATATTTTTTAGGCAGTAAACTGTCGGTATTGCAAATATCTCTTTCAGTTAAGTAACGACCAGGTTGTGGAATTATACATTTTTTACAAAGATTTTGCGATATTATTGATGAATCTAATTATTAAATTGGTAAGAATATTTTTAAAACACGTTTTTCTTAACTAAAGGTAATATTACTGATGAAGAAATTAAATAAAAATGCTTTGAGTGATATCAGCGGTGACGTGATAATATCGAGAAGCAACTGAAACGGCGTACCGCATGCCCGTAAACTGGAAGTATTTTTATTCCATAAATGGAGTGGAGCATTCTCGGTATCACTCATTCGTAGGGTCCGTATAAACAGTAAAAATTTCCCGCAAGCCGGGCAACGAATTATGGGAAAGGAACCAAGCAACCGCAAGCAGCGTTTCGCATAACAGCATCAGGATTATGTTGATTCCTTACTGACCCAGTAGAGTCAGTAAGGAATCAGTCAGAGCGCAAAAAATATACACATCGTATATATATCGATCGCATATAGCCCAAACATCCTATCTCCTTGTATAAAAAGCAACCATTGACGGTTTCTAATGAAGATTTAAAAAAAAACTCATTTAACCTTCATTTTTTAAAATTACGCACCTGGTGATACGTGTTGTGCATTCGAAACAAGCTATCGTAAAAAAAACTTGCAGAAGATAAATAAATTTGATGCAGTTATAACTTATAAGTTTTAACATGACTAATGACATTCATATTATTGGAGATCGAATTAGGGTTCCTACTCTAGAAAATCCAGTAAATTAGTTTTTAAAATTTTATAAATTAAATTTATTAGTTAAAGTTATAAATATATTATATGCATTGGAAATGGTAATTTTATGCCGTGAATAATTGGTCTACGGGAACTTTGGCGAATAATTTGTAGATAGTCATTGCGAATGCGTCGGTGACGATTCTCAGAGCAGGTTTTCCCAGACTTCCGTAGATCTCTTTCCAGTTTTCATTGGCCAGTTGATGTACGGCATCAGCTAAAATTATTATAGAAAGATTAAAATCAAAGAAAAAAGTATTATTTACGATAAACCCTAGAGAACATACATAAAATATTTCTTTCCGGTGCTGTACACTCAGTGCACAAAGTAGGTACACGTTTGGAATTTTGTAATTCTTAAATTGTATAAAATTGAATAGTTTAAGCATATATATATATTTTATTAATATTTTAATTATTTATATTTTTATAAACGCTCTGTTAAGATTTTACATAAAGAATATAAATTTAATTTAAAACAGTATAACATAAACAAAAAAGTGGGTGTGTCAAGCCTACGCAAGACAGAAGTGAAACTTCTAGTTTCAGCTGATGCTTGGCGTGGCGCAGTTCGCTGGTGTCTGAGAGAGAGGAAAGAAGAGAAGAGAGAGAACGTTCGTGAGCGGCTCCCCCACCTCAACAAGGTTTCACTTCAAAAATGCCACAGCCGAGAATCGAACCTCGCTTAACTGATTGAAAGCCAACCACGCTGAGCACCAACTGTAAGCAAAGCCGCATAAATTGATTATATTATGTAGGTTCTGAAAATATGAGAGCTTGTTATGTTTTATAATGTTACCTACATCACACCCAAAATATAATATATTTTTAAAAATAATGTACAATGTACAGAAATAGAATCCCACACAAGATCGCGTAGTGCGCTCTAGCGAACGGATATTTTATCAGAGGGAGATAGTTTTAATTTTTTTTTCTGTAAATTATTACATATTATCAAAATAAATAAATTAATTAAATAAATGTAATACAATTATCATAATATACGGATTAGATAATAATTTTAATCCAACACAATAACGCAAAGCGCGCTCTAGCGGAGTAATGTTTTATCACAGTGAGATAAGTGTTTTTATTATTTTGCAATATTATTTTCTTTTAAAAAATGTCCTGACCTACTAAAAAATAAGATATTGAATGAAAAAGGCGTTAAAAACAAAAAAATAATGTGCGATGGCCGAGAATCGAACTCGGATCAACTGCTTGGAAGGCAACTATGCTGACCATTACACCACCAACGCCAGTTGTCGGGATGAGCTAAGAAGCATTTATATGTTACTTCAAAACTTTGACTAGATCAAATGAACTTTAATCGGTGGTCCCGCATTTTCGTTTCGGTCATGAGTCGGTTTTACTCCGGTCCTCGAAATTGCATGACGCGCGTAAAGAAGTTTCACTTCAAAAAGATTTTAAAAATAAACTTTAAAATACAATATGTTTGTTAAGTTATATCACGCTTAATATCAACTTTAAAGAACCGTTGAAAATTATAGAGTAATAAAAAAATTAAATTAAATTAAAAAAACACGCTTTGTAATACTCCACTATATATTGAATTCATAAATAACCGCCACAAAAAACCGCAAATAAAAAAACAAGAACATTAATTAATTTATTCGATCGATTTATTGGATTGATTGATATCTTTATCAATTTGATTGATCGGTTTATTACATAAATAAATATTTTATAGTATGCTTACATAAAAGTTTGTTTCCGTTGAAGAGATTTGTAAAGTCATAGCTCATGTTCTCGGGGGTGAAGTTGACATTGTGTTTGACGATTTTCCAGTACGTAAGGCCGTCCTTTCCCGTAATAATCTCATACTTGAACTTATATACGTATTTTACATTAGCTGAAACAAATAAACAGGTAAAACTTGTGTGTTTAATTCGGTGTACATTAGCATATAGCATTAAGGATCGGACCGCTAACAATAACACTCATCATGTAGATGGCGATAAGATTTATTTTCCAGCTGAATTTAATGTTTATATGAAAATTGAAAACGTAATATCGCACAAATACTTTAATGTGAAATGCTCTTTAAATGCAAATAAACCTCAATTAAATATAAAATAGTGAAATGCAAATAAAAATTGGGTGTATAAAGTATCTTTCAAGGTGACTTCATTAAAAATATATATTTCAAGTGGCATTTAAGGGGTGTCAGATTACGCTATAAGTTCAAAGCGTTTTATAGAACTCCATATTGCTCGCCATACAATCCCATACAGACCTGTCACATCTAAAAAGATGATGTGCTATAAGTGTGGTGGGCGCGGCGACGGTATGCGCTGTGATCTGCTAGCCAGGCTATATTTGAAAATTATCCTACTATAGAAGAAGGGGTCAGAACAATTTACGGAGCGCCGTAATTGTGCTTCTGTCAACGTGACAGCCGCACAATTATTCCGGCTAGGGTCGGATGAGGGGTTGGGCGGTTAGTGACCAGTGACGACAAGGGAAAGATATTTTTTTGTTACCAATTAAAAAAAAAACAATAACAACAAAAACGTCACCGGAGACAATTTTTTACTCCAAATAAGTTCAGGAAACAGTTTTAAAAAGTTAGTCGGATAAGTAAGTTTCTTAAAACCCTGTATAAAGATTACCCGAAAGTGATATACTCGTAAGTACTCTAATTTTCGATAGCAATCACCTCAATACGTAAAAATAAGAAGAAAAAAAAGCAAAAAACGACAGAAAGGGAGTAACTTTTTAGAAATAAATTTCAGTTTTTACTTTAGTATCTAAATAACAAAATAAAGTCAAGGGATTTTTTGTTTTGAAAAAGATCGAATTAATTTACATACATTCCTAAAGTTTTGTTTTAGTAAAGAATTTATTGATGACTTACACATCTTGATAACACTTTTTCCCTTTCCATTGACTGGTAGCACCAACAGACGTCCATCCACAGAGTAATCTGATTCCAAGTGACCGGTGTTTACAAAAGTAACTGCAAATCTCTTTTTGTTTTGCTCTAGTCTGCAAACAAACAAAATAAATCAATACAGTGTTTTGAAATAAAAAACATAGTCACCTGCAAAAATTTTCATGTTGATATTTATTTATTATTATTAAGTAAAAATGGTTTTGTTTATACTGGAACGGCGATTTCAAATAGCCTCGTCTGGATACTTCAGTTAAATAAAAAAATGAACGCCGGGAATCTGCTCTACCACTGAGCTAATTCGCGATTATACATATTAGCGATTGTCAATTTTTTGATTGAGAATCGCTAAAATTGTTTTCACTGATTTAAATATTAAAATTCTTGGTTTTACTCTTATTCCAAAAATAAAACATTTAGGACGGGTTGTTTCGGAGAATTTGAACAATTCATCAAATTTCAACGTTCATTTTCGGGTTCTGTGAAAGACTTATTCAAGTTCTGTTATTATATCACTGTGGGCTAGTTGCTTGACAAAACTGAAATAAAAACAGAACTTGAAAAAATCTTACACATAATTTGATGAATTGTTCAAATTCTCCGAAACAACCCGTCCTTAATGTTTGAAGAACTTGTAACTTTTAAATATCTTTTAAAACTATCAAAAAATAAGACAAGACCAAAAAAATATTTTCTTTTCAAATTTGGTAATGTTATATAATTTATTTTCTTTTTTGCTTTTGTGTGAACACATTATTTTTATAGATGATAAACAATGAAGGTCCAGTCCTGGGACCTTGAGGTATGCCAAAATAACTTATTTTTGGCTGACTATACTCATTGAGAATACTCCTCATCAAGACCTATGTATGGAGTATCTTGATATACGGATGCGAAACATGGTGCCTATCCGAAAGAGATAAATGAAGACTAGAGGCTTTTGAGATGTGGTCCTATAGAAGACTGTTAGGAATTTCCTGGAGAGACCATATTACAAATGAGGAGGTTCTCCAAAGAATCGAAGGAGGAAGGCGCCTGCTCAGGACCTTGTCTGAAAGGCGTGCAAGATGGATCGGCCATGTTATACGACAAGAAGGCCTCTTGCATGTCATAATGGAGGGTATGACCGAGGGGACCAACTCTACGGGACGCCCACGCCGAGAGTACCTGGAGGACCTGCTGGTGGACGTGCGCTGCTCATCATATGCAGAAGTCAAAAGAGCCGCACAAGACAGGGAAGAATGGAAGAGGAGATAGATGAAATTGCTGCAAACCAATCCCAGGATTGAAACCAGAGAGAGAGATACTCATTAGTTAGTTCCACGATATTATATTTCATTTTAAATCTCGATAAGTTGTTTATTATACCCACATAAACAAACTTTAATCTACTAATACTGACTTATTATATTTTGTTATAACTCGAAAAATCACCGCTATGAGATGAAAGATTAGATATTATTTTAGTTATTTTGCTGACTTGAGTTGGTAAAAAAGGTTGGTAAAAAAACAAAAAATTGAATGCTGCAGATTGTCTTTTTAACTTTTCATTTATTTGTTCTTTCCATGTAGTAAATTGACACCTTATGTCCTTCTGCGGTTATTTTCTTTTGATTCTCGAGGTTTCAATGTGATATATTTTCATGAACCTCCACAAACTATGATTTACCGTTTTAAAATTATGGCAGCCCTCATCCAAAAGTATTAATATTATTTGTGTACAATGATATATTAGAAAATTATTTAGGGTAGATAAGGTACACATTAAGCCACGGTTCATAAAGTTGGAGGTCCGGATGTGTTTATAAGCTCGTATCATTGAAGTGATAAATTGTGTTCATTTCAACCATCGATCGTTTCAATAAACCATGTCTTTGTTTATTCTATCGTATTTCGACAGCTGATATGTACATTAACCAAAGCAAAGTGCTTTTGAGGTGGTAGTTGTTCCAACACACCAAAACTTACTGATACAATGAACCTTAGGAAGAGAAGGTATTTTTTTTTAACGTTAACTTTCCTCAGAGCCTATTTCATCTTTGGATGCTGTGTGAAGGGTCTTTTTTAAGGAAGGGAAGGAGAGGAACTTCTGTAGAGGTAAAAGGTATGAGGGTTGGATAGGAATCTAGGGATCAGTGTGTCTAGGAGTGACGGATGTCTGAATATATCCCTCCCTCTTCGACACATGGGCGATGGGTCGAGATACCAGTTGGAGAGGTTTCCCTGAAGGGTCTCCCCAAACCAGCCTCTCCCGATCTGGCATGCCACGCAGCTGGTGGGCAGGCACATCTCGAGAACACACGATTTGATGAACTCGGGCACCCCTGCTAAATAGTTGCGATCCACTTGGGGTAACGTATGGCGGAGATGTTAATTATCCAGTATATGGTTCTTAATCTTATATGTTTCTAGGTATATCTTACTTGAAATCTTCAATCTTGGTGTTGGACGTAAATCCTACAATTTTGTTGTTGGTGAATTTGAAGTTTAGGATTGGATCAGTGCTCAAGATGTCTGGGATTTTCAGTGGCTCAAAGCTCGGGAGACCTAGATCGGGATTGGGCTTTTTGATGATCGGCAGGAACTTTTGGGCAGCCTCTTTTATGCAGTTATTCAGAGCCTGCGGTGCATCGGAGAGCTTGCATTGCTTTATGCCATTAGCTGAAAAAAAAGATCATCATTAATCATTGGTCGACAGAATGAAATCTAATTAAAAAAAATTCTCGTTGTTTTTTTACTATATTTATTTATTTATAGGACAATATTTATTTATTATAAAACACGCCAATAACACAGTATACACATACACCATCATATTATGGAGAGAATGTAAACAGTGGTGGCACATGACGGCATACAACGTTGCGGGGCAGTAAGAAATATCGTTCTTATATCGGGTGTTATTCAATTACGTCGCGAATCTTTTTTACAGATAGCCTATGAAATTGCATAAGGGATGTTCAGCCGGAACCGAACCTAAATTTCGGCTTCTGTTCTAGTATCGGCCGAAACCAAAACCAGAACTCAAAAAATAGTCTCGTACCCTGAAATCATCCATTAAATTATTGTTAAACTTACGAGTTCATTCAAGTTAGTGGTAAATGAAATAGAAGAAAATGCTTTTTGGCTAGAAACTTTAACTAAAGAAATTATTAAATTACAAAAGATCTTAGAACTTATAAATATAGTTAGACAAATCAGTTTAGTATTTATGTTAGACAATAGCAATACAATATATATATATATATATATTTATTATCGTTGCTTCGGATTAGTCGAAGTTTCGGCTATTTTTTTAAACTTAAAATAACTAAACACTTATCTTCTATCCATTAATCCATTAATTAATATTATATATATACGTAAATTTTAATTTGTTCAAAATTATCTCCGAAAGTTCTTCAATGATTGCTTTGAATTTTTGATAAAACGTTGCATTCGAATCCGCATATGTTTTTATAAAGCAATATTTTATAGATGTCACAGGTAAAAACTTGTTTTTTGTCACCTGTGAGAGATTAAAACATGTTTTTTTTTTTAAATCGCACCATCGTTGGACAAACTTGATTTTTTTGTGAAAACAGCGCCCATCTGTTGGACGAAAAGCAACACGCGTTATTATTTCTCTATCTGCACAGACAGACTGAGCCACAGTAACGCTGGGTGGGGTACAGCTAGTATATAAACAAAAATATATGTGTTCGTTTGTTCAAAATCTTAAAATTCCAAAAATTCTTCATCGACTGCTTTGAAATTTTGACACAACGTTGCGTTTGAATACGTGTGTGTTTTAATATATTATATAGATGTCACCTGTGACAGGTAAAAACAAACAGCGCCATCTATTGGACATACATGCTTTTCTTGAAAAACAGCGCCATCTGTTGGACCTAAATGCAACACGCGCTATTGTTTTTATATTGTATTTTTGTTGTTGACAGAATGAGCCTCAGCAACGCGTCAAGGTAGGATACAGCTAGTGTGAAATAAATACAATAAACATTAGAGTGGATTAAAATTAGTAATGGAAAATTGCATGTTTTTGTTGAGTTTATGTCTAGTAATAGGTAGGTATATATATATATTAAGGGTATATATATATATATAATTAATTCGGTAGGATATTTAATAAAATTGATTCAATCATTGTTTTAGTTTATGAAACTATTTTAAACTTTACTGTCATTAAATAACACGAATGTAAGATAATAAATGGTTATTAAAACCATTACACCAACAAACAAATTCAAAGCTTTCTTCTAAGACGCAAACCTAACAGTAACATAAATATAAAAGAACACGTTAAATGATACGTATACTTCAAGAACACAAATATCTCACCCATGCGCATGATTCCTTGAAATGGTGGAATCAGTCAAATATCTGGATATTTTAATAGGAGAGACTCTTTAATTTTTTGTATTTCTTTGGCATTCACTATGTAACAATTTCTAGACATTTTTTGTTTTTAATGAGTTTTTATTATTCACAATGTGTACGTAACAAATGTACATTGTGAATAATAAAAACTCATTAAAAACAAAAAAAGAGACTCTTTAACCTGGAGAGCGCACATTGAAAAAATATATATATGTATCAGTTAGTGAAGGCGAAAGCTGATAATGCATAAACATTTTGAAAATGTGAGTTTAACCATGAAATTAATTTTTCATGGTTAAAATGTGAGTTTAACCATGAAATTAATTTTTCATGGTTAAAATGCCAGTTTAACCATAAAATTAAATTTCGTGGTTAAAATGTGAGTTTAACAATGAAATTAACTTTTCATTGTTAAAATGTGAGTTTAACCATGAAATTAATTTTTCATTGTTAAAATGTGAGTTTAACCGTGAAATTAATTTTTCATGGTTAAAATGCCAGTTTAACCATGAAATTAAATTTCGTGGTTAAAATGTGAGTTTAACCATGAAATTAATTTGTCATTGTTAAAATGTGAGTTTAACCATGAAATTAATTTTTCATGGCTTAAATGTGAGTTCAACCATGAAATTAATTTTGACCTCACATAAGTTTTAGGATTCGATAAAAGAAATTGATAATATTTCAAAATATCATTTATTTTGACGACCGATATTTGTTCAGCGTACCACGAATCGATAAATTTATTGTAAAAAGCTTTTAAAGTTTATTTCCAGCCGAATTAACGAACGACAATCAGGCTAATTTTTACCCAAAACATATTTGCATTACTAGTTTTTAAAGAAAATAAACGAATATAAAGTAATAAAAATAATATATTCAGGAACAACTTTTTGTTTTTAACTTATTTTGAAGGTTAAACCGATCAACGTAATATATCATTGAAGAAGAAGATAATACTAAATAAATCTAAAGGAAACATGAAACAGAACAAGACACAGAAGACACTAGCCTGTGTCGAGTCAGTGATTTTACAAGATAATTAATACACATGTATTGAATTTGGGTGAGTGCACCGTTAAAATCCCTATCATTACTTTGTATCCAAATTATCATGTGACAGTATTTGTATATAATCTGGACGAATATTGTAAAATCTTGTATCAGTTTCGTTTAACCGAAAATAATTTGCATCACAGGAATTTAGAATAAATCTTTGTTATTGTTTCAGTACAGCGAGTATTTGACATAATCTAATTATTTATTCTTTACAGTATTTTGTAAAGTAACCATTGTTACTTTTAAAGGGTGTATATATCATTTTTTAAATTTATTACTAATTGATTTTACATTGATACAATTGTTCAGGGATATATGGTTTTATTTAACAATAATGCCCAGCTCAGTCAAAAAATCTATTTTCGTGTAGAGATGGGGAGAAATGCATAACATAATAGAATATAATGTAATAGAAATATTATAGGACATAAACGAAATAATAAGACAAGCAGAAAGTAATGTAATGATAAACTTCTTAAGTTAAATACCTGTATATTTAACACAAATTAGATTATTCACAAATCATTGCTATAAAAATTATCATATTTTGTATTATTATTATTTTAATGTGTTGTTCAAGGGTAGGTACTCACGCAAAGTTGTAGAAAATCCCTCTGAAATCAATGCCGATATGAGGAACACACTAAAAAAACTCAAAACTGTCTTCATTTTGAAATAATTATTCTTTATTACGTTCTGTTGGTTTTGTGGTTCGCGAACTGTGTTGACTGGTTCCCGGGCTAAATTTTTAGGTACTGATAAGTCAGTACAAGAGTGTTGGCACTTATAGATGTTTGGAACTAGTTTTTGTTTAATTTTTGACACTGCAATATCAGGAAATACATTACACCAATAGACTGGTTTTATATATATCAACTACGATATGTTTCATCATAGATCTAGTATCAAAACAAGTTTAATACGATTTTTTTCGGTTATAATTGAATTAAATTAACTATTAAAAAAGCCATAATAATGAAGGCGACAAAGGTTACATCTCAGTACTATCCAAGAGGAGTTATTACTTCAGTAGTTTTAGGTGTGATTTCTATTTTTTACGGGTTAGATATTTTAGGCTGGGTAACAGACGTCAACGAATATGTATTTTAGGTGTACAGAAAAAGTTTAGGTTGGGTCAGGTACAGATAAGTCTAGTATAAATTAAAAAAAAAAAGTTTTTTTTTCCTATAATGCTTAGAAATGTGATTTGTCCGTCGTTGGAAAGATAAATAGTCATTCTTCTAAGTTTGTCTCAAATATTTACGAAATTAATTATAAAAACTCCTAATATTATGGAAACTCCTTCTTCTTCTGGCGCTTATAAAATTAGATTGTTAATCTTAGTTGTAAGTTTCTACATATGTAAATAAATATATCATTAAGACCGTAGTTATAGGCCTTAGTCGTAAGTCATTGGATATAAGTCATAGATGTAAGTCAGTAGTTCTAGTATTAATTATTTAAGAAATATATTTGTACAGATACATTAAAATCAAATATTTTAAAACCTGAAGGTAAAATTTTTTTTTTCATGTTTTGGAGTTGCATCCGTATGCTTCTAGAGTATTTTAATCCCCAATGTCATAAAAAAGAATATTCATATAAGTTATCAACAATGTTGCAAATAATTTATTATAGTTATATTGACTATTTGGGTTCTCGGCTCAATTATTTGGGTTAGTGGTTAAAATCCATTTAATTATTTAATTTGCCAAAGAGGTGATGATAATTTAATTAACTTAAGTATATTATTTTCAGAATGATGGCAGCTCAGAAAAGGTCTCCTGAAATGTAATTAACAAAGCTAACTAAGAAATGTACGACTTGAAACAAGCGTCTAGCAAACGACGAAGCGTCGACAAACTGTCGTCTGTCTCCAGAGGCAATATTAACAAATTGATTGATCGATTTATTGGACAATGAAATTAAATATTAATTTGTTTGTATTAATTACTATTTACACTAATTGAAAATGCGATTGAAGCTATGGTTTGGTACTGGAACTGATAACACTACTTTATGATGGGTTAAAACAGGTTAAAATAGTGTATTTGCTCTAAATGTTATTTAAAATATCTGTAATTGTATAATTTTATTTGCACTTGTTTTCATAGTTGGTTGAAAGAAATTGAAACTTCGTATGTAGGTAAATAATATAGATATATTTGCAAATTTTATGAAACACTTATATTATATTATATCAGAGTTGAATAAGTACCTACCTTCCACTCTTTAAGCCTTTCTTGTTTCGTTATGACGTTTATTATTTTCTGGCATTAATAATAATAATAATATTGGAAAATTTTTATAGCGCCGCTTTTGTGAGTTATCACCTCAGGGGCGCTTTACAGTTGATGCAGGTATTACAAAAATTATAAATATTACCAAAATAAAATGAAGTTAAGTAAAGTAAAATGAAGAACAGGAACAGGTGACATGAAGATAGAAGATGGAGACTCTGCAGCAAGAAAGGTGGTGAAGAAACTGGACCAGCTGCTGCAGCGAGAGAGTTCACTAACAGTGCCAACAAGAGGTTCGTCATCCATCCAGGTATGTGTTTGCTGCTAATAAAGCGCTGACACCATATCCTCATATAGATACCAGACCTTGGCAGCACCGCTGTGACGTTCGACGAAGATAGAAGATGGAGACTCTGCAGCAAGAAATCAGCTTTGTTCTGCTCCCATCAACCATAGAGCAGGAATTCACATTCGTTTTTTAGTTATTTATTAAGTTAAAAGAAATACATATTTCGCTTTGTTAACTTAAGTGTACATTGATTAAAAACAAAAATAATATTTATATAAATAATTATGGTTTACTACCTAAGTAACATATTTTTCTTAAGTAAGAGCATTTTGGTTTTGCTCATTGATCTTGAGGGCAAACAGTTTTTTCTTAAATATATTTATTCTATTTACGGTTGTCAGGCTATCAGGAAGGAGATTATATATGTGTACACCCTCATGGCCTATGTTTCTTTTACCACACTCTGTATTTGCTGAATTTGTGTATAATTTATTGTGTTGTCTTGTGTGGTGGTCATGTACTTGTGATGTTTTCATAAATGAAGTATTTGTGTGTATGAGGCCATTTTGGATTTTGTGAATTAATAGGCATATGTTGTATTCGTACAGTTTTCTAATTTTAAGTAAGTTAGTTTCTTGGTATACTCTTTTGGTGGGGGTATCTGGTCTATAGTTAAAAAGTTTTTTTATAACTTTGTTTTGTATTATTTGAATTTCGTTTAGATATGTGATGTTTGTGTTTCCCCATATTTCTATGAGATAATTTAGGTGGGATTGAATTAAACTAAAGTATAATCCCCTCTTTACTTGTATTGGTAGAAGATGGGCTATTCTACCAAATACACCAATTAGTGGGATAATTTTTTCTTTTACTTTTTGTATGTGGTGTTTAAAAGATAAGTGTTTATCGATATGAAGTCCCAGGTATTTTTCACTATCTGAAATTTGTAGGTTTTTTCCTTCTATTTGCAAAGGTTTATGAGACGGCGTTTTTCTTTTTTGTGAACTTAAGATCATGTAATTTGTTTTTGTAGTGTTAATAGTTAATATATTTTTAATTAGCCAGTTATTTAATTTATTAAGATCCAGTTGGGCTTTTTCAAGCAAGTTTTCTAAGTTTTTACCAAAGTAAAATATAGCAGTATCATCCGCGTATAAAAAAATTTCCCCATTTATGTTTAACTGACAGATATCGTTAATATATATTTGAAACAAGAGAGGCCCTAATATGGATCCTTGAGGTACACCATAATTTATATTATTGTGTTGACTGTTTTTGTTATCTAAGCTGACATATTGCATTCTGTTATTTAAATACGATTTAATGAGTTGGAGAGCAGGGCCGGTTACACCTATTTTTTCAATTTTTTTTAGTAGTATCACATGACTCACGGTATCGAATGCTTTTTGGAGATCTACGAGGATTGCTATAGCGTAATTTCCATTGTCTATGCTGGTTCTTAGTTTGTTTATTAGATCATTAGTTGCCGAAAGAGTATTTGATTTTTTTCTGAAACCGTATTGTTTATTATATAGCAGTGATTTGTTTAGTAGAAATTTGTTTAATCTTTCATAAATTACATGTTCGAAAATTTTTGATAGAATTGGTAAAATTGAGATTGGCCGATAATTTGAAGTATCCGTTTTTGATCCAGATTTGTATATTGGTATTACCTTCGCAATTTTAAAGCAATCTGGAAAAGTCCCCTCTGTAATGCATTGGTTAATTAGTTTTGAAATAGGGGGAGCCAATAGTTCGGACAGATTAAGTATTGTTTTACATTTTATTGTGTCATAGCCAGCACTTGCATTTGGTTTAAGTGATTTAATAATTCTGTTTATTTCAACCTCCGTGGTAGGTTGAAGATATAGTGATTGATTACTATTATGCTCTAACGTTATTTCGTTAGCTGTATTGTGTGCGGGCTTATTTTTTATGTTATCAGCTAATGAGGACCCAATGTTGCAAAAGTAGTCGTTAAAATGGATCATGCAAGCACCGAGGAAAAAGTCCGGGAGATAACAATTCAACCGCCACAATCGACTAAAGACTGGAGAGAAAAACCGCCGTTTTAATATCAATCTCAGATTGGACATCGAATCAAAGAATCACCAAACCTGGTAAGTGCAGAAATCTGGCGATTACTTGGTGAATTGGTTGGGGTAGCGCGATCTCCATTTAGAATTAGAAGTCTCCTGGAACAGAGAAAGGATAACGCCTTTCTCTGCCTCAAATACGGTGACGCAAATTCCAGAGATTTTTAACATATATCTTTTGAACAATAAGTTCTTAGACTCCTAAAAACTTATTATTTTTGAAGATAATATCTGTACGTTTGTAAAGCTCAAAAGCGGTAATTATATGAAATTCCCTCGGTAAAAAATTGCAAAGTTAGCTGCGAAAATGATTAAAATACGTTTGTTCGGTTATTTAATATGTTACAGGTATGAAAAAAAAACACAGTGTAACCTTCAATGCAACATCAGCACTTGTCGAGAGATTTTTGCTCTATTTCAAAGAAGTCGTGTTTTATTAAATATTTTCACCATTCTGCTGAATTATTATCGTTTTAAATATTAGCGCGCTCCCTCTAACATTTGTATTTACATAATATATCTTCCTTTCAAATCATCTTTGAATACTTACTACGGGCCTCAAGAAGATTTTTATTACCGTTGTTGTTTTTTTTGTTTATGAAAAATGTATGAAAATTATTATATTGTTTTTTGGTTTGTAGTTGTGTTTTAATTTATTTATTAATATTTTTTTTATATTTTCCGGTAATTTATCAAAAAAAATTGTTTCTTACTATTTGTGGTTCTGTTGACCCAAAGTTATTTTGCATATCGCAATGGCAAATGATAATAATAATGATCGAATTATTTGTATAGCGCCTTTTTCGTGAGAAAATCACCTCAAGGGCGCTTAACAACTTAATATATGCATTTAATTTGTTCCTATCACTTAGACTTATAACTTATTACTTTTATCTTATAATTAAGTTTCTAGCTAGTGACTTATAACTAAGATTAATGTCGAGTGATTTACAACTAAGACTTTTAACTAATGACTTAAAACTATACATATTTTTATGACCGAGTAGGTATTTACACAATACCGCTATAATATAACTTACAACTACGGCTTAAACTAGAGATTTACGACTAACATACATATTTACGTTTAAAAATATAGATTGTTATGATTTCTGCCCGTGGTGTCAGTGGTAAGGTATAATGTAAATGGTTATAACATTAAAGTGGGTAGTCAAGGAGAAAAATCCCCTGGACTGAGCTATGATATACTACTGAAAAAAAAATACGGCCATTATTCTGGATACGACAAGTTGAAAAGGATCTTTCGCAAATGTGAAGGGAGTTTGTTCCAAGCTGTTGGGCTTGCTACTGCAAAAGCCCGGTCTCCAAAATTGGTATTGGGATTGCGTATAGGTACAGAGAGTCTACTTATGGCTGTCGGATAGGCTGATCGAAGGGTTGCTTGCCTAATATTAACATCGTTTGGAATGCACAGTTCCGACAAGTAGGGTGGCGCCATGTCATGTGTGAATTGGATTCTCTCAGAGCACTTAAGAGGAAACTACAAGCCAAAAATGTGTATATTTTTGGTATACCTATCGTAGGTAATAGGCATTAAAATCGCTTGACAAACGGAGTCTAGAAACGTTCGATTTCAAGCAAAAAAATGGTTTTTATTTATTTTGTGAATAATTTTATAATAAAGCAAAAAACTTAATCAAGTGAAACTGTCACAGATAATCTTAGCTAAAATACTGTATTTTAAAAAAGTTTTTTCCTTTATGCGTTCATACATTTCTATTGAAAAATTTTTTTTTTTAGTAGTTTGCATTTATATTTTTTATTTGTATTCTACTCAAGCGAAGCGATAGGAAAACCTTCAATTTATCTAAAGCATATTTTGTGGTATTCATAATGTACACCAATTCGTTATAAAGATTAATCAAAATAGTGATTTGGCATTAAGCTTCGCCTTAAGCCAATAAAGGTTCCGCAGATGTTGAAAATATTGCGGACTTTAAATGTTGACAGCATTGAAAACTGACTGAAGTCTGTCAGTGTATATTTTAGGGAGACTTGCATATATGCCATTGCAATAGTCTAGTCGTGATAAAACGTAAGAGTTTATCAACATTTCTTCTTATAGATTTGATTTGACGCAGGTGAAAGAAACCTGCGCTTATCGTTTTTTTAATTTGGGATTTGAGTGAAAGATCTTCATCTAGTTGAACACCTAGGAGTTTAATGTCATTTTTAGGGATGATGTTGTAGCCAGAAGTAATGAGAGGAGATTTGTCTAATATTGAATAGCGCTTTGTTGCTGTCCAGAGAAATTCTGTTTTGGATGGATTTAGTGTTAGTTTGTTCGAAGTTATGGCACCAATGCATTTAGCAGTGATATCTTTTAATTTGTATTTCTCTTTTGGTGAACAGTACAAATAGATTTAATGAAAGTCAGCATAGAAATGGGAAAAGTCCGAATGATTCTGTTATTTTGGCAACATCTTTGATCAATAAGATAGCGGGATAAGGGGCCTAGCGCTGAACTCTGGGGAACTCCAGAAGTTAGGGTCACTTAGGGAGAGTTTTAAAGGTCAAAAGGTCTCCCTCAACCAGTCTTCCCTGATTCGACCCGCCACGCGGTAGTTGGGCAGACACATCCGCCGCCAAGACCTAGTCAAACCTCACACCATTAACCTTAACCACTTAACCACTTGATTCCTGGGGCAGTGGTACCCATTCTCGCCTCCCAAAGGCCTCCTTCAGCAGATTCTTGTGAGAGTGTTCGAGGTTTACATCAAATCTGTTTTCCAAGATGAATCTTTGTTTCCTGTTCATTTTAATTTCCCGTATATTCAATATTATATCCTTGTTTTAAATATGGTAACACATGATATATATCATTAAAAAGAAAACAATCACCTCAATAACACGGCTCCAAATTCAATGTCAGAAAGATAATGTCTAACTCAAGGCAAAGCACAAATCACTTTGTCAAGATTTAGTTTTTGCTTTAAGTTTTTTTTTCGCATCGTGTAATGTCGGTTTCTGTCATATTTGATTTGAATTTACATAATCTCTTTTGAGTCGTTTTAAATTACAGTGGATTGTATCCAATAATGGATGTTGTCGTAATTATTAAGTTAATCACATTTCTTGCTTTTTTGTACGAGGAAACTTTGATTTAAGGTTTTATGAACAACTATCTGAAATTGTGTAGTGGGTACCATTACTCGTGGGTAAATTGTGCTCGAATTCAAGAAGAATAAAATGTAACAATAAAACACAAGCATACATTTATATAGAAAAGAGCGTCAGTGGCAGGATTTGAATTTTATACAAATCTTGAATTTTATTCCAAGAATGATGAAATTTTGAACACTTGGCCTTCAAAGCTAGAGGAAGATCACTGTCTAAATAATATTAAACGGTTCCATGCTAACTCAAAACAGTGACTATTCAACACACTTTTAAAAAGTGATATAAAGTCATTAAAAACGATGAAATAATTATTTTTTTAACCTAACCTAACCTAACCTACTTAACCCAGTTAATAAAGTTTTTGTTTCATCACTTTCCATGACTTAATATAATTTTTCAAAGATGTGATGAATTATCATTTTGATGATTTATCCGGTCACCTATTAAACAAATCCATCTCCTTTTCTCGCCTCTTAAAGCAGAATTTTGATACCTCTTCATGTAATTTTGCACATTTCACATTCGAGATAATAGGAAAATTACTGTCCACGCCTTATTGAAATTCTACTGACTCAGAATAAACACTGTGACAGAACATCCACTATATTTCATTGTCTCATTACCAGATCCCCAAAGGTGCAACGCTCGTGTACGTCGAGTTTTACATCGGTGTACCGGGGATCTATGCTTTTAGAATTAAAATACCTGTAGAACAGACTCAGCATGCCCACATTGCATCTCTGCATTAGAGATGGCAATCGGTCCGTTAGCAATGTATCGTCAATCAGACGGACTGCCCTCTGCCCTCCTTTGCATAGAATCAAGTATTGTGGGCTCCAACCCACAGGTGGTTCCCAAATTCAATTGTTGAGCGTACTTGAGATTTTAATAGGGTAAGGCCAGGGCAACACCGGGGGTTAGAAACGTTATTAATATTTATGTCAGAATGGGAATTTCAGGAATGTTTATTAAGGCGTCGCACCACGGCATGTAAGTTTTAATTTGGCGTTAGAAAAAAACATCGCCAAAAAGTTCCGACGTAAATATTCACATTTTTTATGATGATTTTCTTTATTTGCCACACTATACAATAAAACAATAACCGAAAATGGAGACGTAAGTAGGATATTTTGAACTTTAAAGCAGTCTTTATTGGCCTGATGCTTCATTTTTTTCTGGGCTTATAAAAAGAAAAAAATGTTTATTTCAAAGGTCAAGATGTGTTCTACAGGAAGTATTCAATTTTACCATCTAAAATATTTCGAAGCAATCAATAATTCAAACCAAACACTTGATATCGCATTACTACGTAGTTCTAATACCATTAAGGCGAAGCTTAATGCTAAATCACTATTTTGATTAATCTTTATAACGAATTGGTGTACATTATGAATACCAAAAAATATGCTTTAGATAAATTGAAGGTTTTCCTATCGTTTCGCTTGAGTAGAATAAAAAATAAATTACTCAATAAAAAATATAAATGTAAACTACTAAAAAATATCAAATATGATTTAAGATTTTCACGGCCAAAAGTATTTTTGTTATTTGCTTTTAGGGTGTTATGCGGTTTTGCGCTAACTCCTTCTTTAGCCAACGTTTCGGACAACATTGCAGTGTCCTCGACTTCGACTAAGAACTACCAAAATTATCTTCACTTTCTTAACGCATAATCTACAGGACGACCGAATTATAAACGCAATCGTATCTAGACCTCTGGATTCGTAGTCAAGGATCTTAATGACTTGACAACGGAGGACGAATCAAATATAAAATTGCAGCGAATAGACCAACATGCACACTCGTGCATTACTTTGAACAAGGTGCATTTCCTTGTTAACACGCTTAAATTGTTAAAACCAGGGTTCATAAAACTCTCAATCCACTCTAAAAATATCTGAATATATTAAGCACAGAAAAGGTCAATGCTATTTTGCTAGGTCAAGTCTTGAAATTTTTTTTCCGTAATCCAATAACCACTGTAGCGTTCTGCTATACAATCAATTTTAGCCTCGATCGCTCTCAAAATTTTTAAGTGTTTGGTTTGAATATTTCCTACCTCTTTCAAATAACTATCTTTCCGAATTTTAATATTGAGACATGTAAAGTGCTTATAGTGTTATAGAGCCATTGAATACACCTTAATTTGATCGGTTATCGCATATTTTTAGGTTTCTTAATTCTGCTTATTATTTACTTTAAAATTGCCGTTTGTGGTACCTTACTGGAGAAATATTAAATATGATGACTTCTATGTATTGTCTATGGCCTCGTTGATAAGCACTGCTATAAATTTAAATTCTAATTTAAGCATTTTTTAATATGATCGTTGATTTGTAAGGATCAATGATCAATAATTTTGGTCATGGAATAGAATGTCAATAACCAATAAGTCGGAAGAGAAGCGATACATCTTTTGTTAGAATGTGAAACTCCTAAGTTATTTTGATGATTAGTCTAAAATTTCAACGCGCTGGACCTTACGAAATAATTCCAATAAATGTTTTAAAACATCTTTTCAAATTGCCCACATTTTGGCCAACGTGTGCTAGCGGGCGTTTGCAAATTGGCCAAAATGCGGCCAAAAAGATCCAGTGGATAAACAATCTTAAGTTGGCTATGGTTGGAGGTTATTTTAATCAAATCACATTCAATTGAATTAAAAGATAGACCAATACTTAATGATTTCATTTTTTTATTTAATATAAACAGTAACTGGTTTGACTCCCCTGAACTAGTCTCGCTGATAAATTATCTAGTAGTAATTACCTAGTAGACCAACACGATTCATATCGACATATCATTGTAATAATATTGCCATTAATGCAGAACAAAATTCTTTAATATATCGCCTGCATAGATTAGGAAATGAATTCTTTGATATTAATAATGAAGGAAGTCTGTTATCATATAAAAGATGGATAAAAAAATATTTTTTACATATGCAAGAATAGTAATTAAGCATGGATTGTTGTTTACATTATCGTTACTTTGTTAATTGACAATCATTTATGTTTGGCATAGTTGACAAATAAGTCATTATTAATAATATTTTATTTTACTTGCCTTTTGTACTTAACTTTATATTTAATTTCACACCTTACACCGTAAATTATACTTTATACTTTTCACTTTATACTTAACTTTATATTTAACCTTTACACTTTATACCTAATATTATACTTTTAACTTTATGCTGTATACTTACTTTGTACGTTTAACTATTTTTATGTTATGTTGATGGCACATGTCGTGCCGTTTGTATTTAAATAAAATAAAATAGTCGCTGCACTACCGGTGATCACATTCGGTGGGTTCCATGTCACCCAGGACAGTAAAAAAAGTGATGAAAAAAAAACTAGTTAATAAACCTAACAAAAACTAACCTATTAAACCTAGTTTGGTTTCATCACTTTTCAAAAGTATCTTGAAATGTCACTGTTCTGAGTTGTCCGGTTACTCATTCGGTGAGTACACCTAGGTACATAGTCGTATGTATATAGGTAGAACAGAAAAGGTCAGAAAATAATTTTAGGTAATTGTACACAGCTACACAACCCAGCATGACATAGTATTCATAACTATAACATCCATAATAGACATTATAAGGTAACATAATATCTAACTCTAATATACACTCTTTGTCTCTATAATATACATTAATAAAACATCGTAAACGACACCGTAAGCGACAAAAATTAAGGACGGGTTGTAACACAGAATTTTAACAATTTGTAGAGAACAAGAACTGGCACATTATTTCAATATTCTTTTTGGCCGCTGGCAACCTTTGAAAGTTGGCAACTCTACCTCGTGCCGTCAGCTGTTCAACGAAACCATTTTGAATTCATTCGAGATCTCGCGCGCCTCGTTGACAGTTGACAGTTATTTTTTTTTCCCCACATTTCCGACAAATTTACTGATAAAACTTGTAACATTAAATGAACAGTAAAAGTTCGATTGTTTCAATAATTGTTTTAATTTATGGAGTCAGACAATCTATGGATATTATTGTTGAAGGTAAGCCGGCGATAAACACACACATATACACGCACTTCATTCATCCATAAATTAATCAAATTTAATTTTCTAGTCCTGTGAAAAACCTGCCTAGTGAAATAGTAACAGAATTGATCCATTCCATTGATCATTATCACGACACTAGACATTCAAGGAGGAATCCAGTTGTTCCACCTACTACTATGACATCCTTAGCCCAAAGACAATTCTATTATCTTGGTCCAAAATTATTCAACCTCTTACCCGATTTATGGAAATTGAAAAGCATAAGCATTCTGCGTAAACTAGTTAATGTTTGGCTTCTAGGCTTAGGAAGAGTCGAAAGCGAACTTATGATGACCAAGAGATAAACAAAAATGTTCTGTACCTACTCACATTTATTCATTGTTATTGGCAGTTAAATAAAAAATTCCTACCATGCATCTGATTGATACAATGCGATTGATAATTTTTGTGATTGATAATGTTTATACAATATGTTTTCATGTACCTTGTTTACACTTTTCTTGATTATGTATATTATATTATATGTACCTTGATTATGTAAATTAATACACAGCATAGTAACAGCGAACAAATTAAGAAACCCACCTAATATTTTTCTTATATTGTAACTATAAATTGAATTAATCCAATATGTTATCATGTACCCTGATACAGTGTTCCTTAATTATGCATATTATTACATGTACCTTGATAACATTTATCAGGTGTTTTCATAAAAAAAAAAACTAATATTCGGGTGTACAAATATGTCTGAAAAAGTTTTTATTTTGATTACTTTGAAAAATATATATGTATATAGACTATATATTACTAGCTTAACTATTAATGTAAAGTATGGAAATATAATTCATAACAGCAGCGTGTAAAAATGTTAACTAAACCAGGCAATTTGGCTGTCCTAAAACGGGAAAATTTCCTAGTTGGACAGCCAAATCTTCCTTAATATGTATGTAATTATTTGTATCTAATAAATAAATAAATAAATAAAATTGAATAGAACTTTCACAGAAATCGAATTTTAACCTTGACATTTGAGCTGCTCGGGTGTAGACCACGTTAACTGACATTTTTTAAAAATCCTTTTTATTCATGTAAAAGGTGAAGATCACTCTCGTAGCACTGTTTTAACGGAAGATTTGAGATATATAATCAGTCGTATCCGATATACTGTTTGAATTAAGAATGGCAAGTTATGCAAGATGGTGGATGGCCGACATATACGATGTTTTGTGTCATCACAATTAAAGGAAGAAGTGATTGCAAAAATTGTAAATTCTGTGGATTCTTTTGACGGAGGTGACAGTGTAGCAGATCCCACGTTTTCTAGCGAAAACAATAATCCGAATTCTTCAAGTAAGGAAGATATGACCACGCTAAGATTTAACCAGTTTCATGTAAAGCATGTTAAGTGTTTTCAATTAACATGTTTTACTCGTTACTGAAATAAACATTAAAGTTTAATAAAAAATTAAAATTACTCTAAATTTTTTACGAATACGAATTTCATATCTTAAAACTTTGTTTTGCCAGTTAACATGGTCTACACCCGAGCAGCTCATTTGATGAATTGTTGATATACAAATATCTAATATCCAAGTATACAAAAAACCTACGCCATATTTATTCTTGTTCATCATCTAAAAAAGAATCAAAAAGAAAACTACCTAAAACAATCACAAAACCGGCTCAAACAAATAAACAAACTAAATTTAGTAGTTAAAGTATAATGCTACCTTTGGGCAAAGAAGCTTTGAATGTTTATCTATAAAACATGTAGGTATACAAAACACCTGGGTGGGTGTTTAAAATTAAATCAATTAATAACTACATTGAGTTAACCGAACTTGGTTAAAGGAAATATCAAAAAAATAACGGACTAATATTTTTAAAACATCGTCAAATATGTTACTGAACATTCCCTACCGAAACCTTGAAGTTGTACTATACAGTATTTGGATATGATACTGAACATTCCCTACCGAAACCTTGAAGTTGTACTATACAGTATTTGGATATGATACTGAACATTCCCTACCGAAACCTTGAAGTTGTACTATACAGTATTCGGATATGATACTGAACATTCCCTACCGAAACCTTGAAGTTGTACTATACAGTATTCGGATATGATTTGATATTTTCATGGCCAAAAGTATTATAGGTAATTATTTTTAGGGTATTAGGCCGTGTCGTCATTAGTCACACATCCTTGATGACGGATACTTTAATTATGTCCGAAACAATGGCTAAAGAAGGAGGTAGCAACACGGCAAAATACCCCATAAATAAATCACTATAATTATATAATAGTCGCTGAAAACCCTCTATCTAAAACCTAGTTCGCTTCAGCACAGGATCTTCTGGCGAAGAGGAATATTAAAATATTGTGTATCTGTTCTTAAATTTATATCTTACATAATACCTTGGATATTATCCTCTTAATGTCAAAATCAAATCAAATAAACAAATTCAATCTTCAAACTACAAGATTAATTAACATTATTATGAACATTCATAAGATGTGTCAGACGCCAACGGAAAACAAATCTTCATACTACAAGATTAATTAACATTATTATAAACATTTATGAGATGTGTCAGACGCCAACGGTAAACAAACACAGTAGATGATATCCGAGCGCATCTAGAGAAAAATAATATAACAAACTGTGAGATAGAGAAATTCATCGCTAATTCTCAGGAATACGCAGCGTTCCGTATAGGAGTAACAGATGAGTTATACGATAAACTTTTGCAGGAAGATTTGTGGCCCCGAGGAGTACCGGTAAGAAACTACCGTTACTTAAAACCGAGACAAAATCCGGTTGATCTTAACCAAAACCGAGGCAAACAAAACGATTCTCCGCCCACTAAATGACTAGAGAGCAGAGTTAAAGTAAATTCACTCCCCTGCACAATGTATTATCAAAATGTGCGGGGATTGAGATCCAAGACCGATGACTTCTTACATAGTGTTATTATACAAGACAATGACTTTATATTATTGTCAGAGACCTGGCTCAATGACAGTATTCATAATTGTCAACTGTTTGATCAACGATATGACGTCTTCAGAAAGGACAGAACTTCAGGCCAATCAAGAGGAGGAGGAGTGCTACTAGCCGCGAGACGTGATCGCGTCAAACAATGCCAGAGACTCACGTTTCTAGAAAATGATGGCGAAAACTTATGGATTAAGGCTAAATTAAATGATATTAGTATTTATATATGTATAGTGTACATTCCACTGGCTTCACAGAGAACTACTTACTCTGATTTTTTCGATAAAATCATAGCTAATTTTAACTTTTTAGTAGATAAAAAAATTATTATTGTTGGCGATTTTAACTTACACTCCTGTGTGAGTGACAAAGCAACTCAAACAGATTTGTTATATTTTATGGAACTATTTCAATTGAAACAGAAAAACTTAATCACAAATATAACGAACAGGACACTGGACGTTATTATCAGTAATTTTGACTTGAAAGTGTTCAAATCCGTATACTCACTTATTAGTGAAGATTCATACCACCCATCTTTATATATAGAATTCGCGCTCAATGTAAGCAAAGCCTATTGTCGGAATTTATTAAATGACGACAATGGAAATTGTGTTAAGCGAGGATGGAACCTAGAACGTGGTAATTTCGAATATTTTTATGTTTACTTGAATTCTCACGACTGGAAACCCTTATTAAAACCTAAAGATGTAGATTTAGCAGTAGAATACTTTTATAGTGTAATTTATGACCTTTTTGACATGTGTTTTGAGAGAAAGCGTGTACCTTGTTTTGAAAGAAGATACCCTAAATGGTTTAATGGTGAGATTATTAGTGACCTGAAAAAGAAATGCAAACTTCACAGAAACTAGAGGCGCACCGGATTGATAAGATATCGGGAAAAGTTTTGTTTATTCTACGATCTAAAATCAAACGTAGTATAAATATTGCGTATAAGAATTACATAAATAATATCGAAAAAAACGTCAAGAGTGATCCGAAATCCCTCTGGAAATTTGTATCCGAAAAGAGGAAAGACGGTGGGTTTCTAAACTCAGTGTCGTGGAACGGAAGTACTCATACTGGGCCCGATATTCCGGAAGCATTTGCGAATTACTTCAAGTCAGTCTATAGCGAACATAGTGCAGAATTTGACTCATACACCCCAGGCGGTTACTCTTCACTAGCTCAAAATGTTGAAATTTTAAGTGTAAATAAAAATGATTACCTAGCTGCAATTAAAAAACTAAAACCAAAAAAATCTGTTGGACCAGATTTTATTAACACAATTGTCCTGAAGGGATATGCAGATCCGTTAATGGTACCGCTTTTACATATCTTTAATATTTCACTTAACTCCGGTAAGTTCCCCGACCGTTGGAAAATCTCAAAGGTCACGCCTTTACACAAAAACGGCGATAAATCATGTGTATCTAATTACAGACCTGTTGCAATTCTTTCGGCACCGGCCAAATTATTTGAACTCGTAATACAAAAACGTATATACTATAAAGTAGAACCATTTATCATAAACCAGCGGCATGGGTTTAGAGAGGGCAGGTCTACAACGACCAATTTAATGGTATTTACGGATTACGTCTCAAATATATTGGACAACAACGAACAAGTAGATGTCTCATATTATAATGATTTTGCGAAAGCTTTTGACAAAGTAGATCACCTTATATTACTGAATAAACTTGAAAGTTTCGGCTTCTCATACATGCTGCTTTTGTTCTTTCATAATTATCTGTCTAACAGAAAACAATACGTTGTTCACGGGCAGTTCACATCGAAACTCTACGCCACAAATTCTGGGGTCCCTCAAGGGTCTAATTTAGGACCACTATTATTTTTATTGTTTATTAATGACATAGGGATGTTTATAAGATTTGTAAAATTTTTGTTATTTGCGGATGACATTAAACTATACACCTGTATAACGACAAATGAAGACTTCATTCGTCTACAAATCAAATCGATATCGACGGTATAGTAGAGTGGAGTCATCAAAATAAACTTCATTTTAACAGTAGTAAGTGTACAATTATGTGCATTACAAGGGCAAAGCGTACTTTATATTTTAACTATAAAATTTCTGGTACCTCTCTAAAACATATTTCGATAACGAAGGATTTAGGAATCACTTTTGACACGCGTCTGACTTTTCGAACTCATATCGATTCGATGTGCAACTCTGCAATGCGAATGCTGGGTTTTGTTATATGTAATTCGAAATCTTTTGCGAATACGGCAGTCATAAAAATGCTTTATTTTACTCTGGTTCGCAGCATTCTTGAGAGTGGATCGATAATATGGGGACCCGAAGATGCCCTTTACTCAAATGATGTAGAAAAGGTGCAAAAAAAGTTTATGCGATACCTCTACATGCGAGAGTTCGGATATTACCCTTTATTGTATCCCTCTGATTTTCTTGCCGGAATGCTGGGGATAGAACGTCTAGACGTTAGGAGAAATATTGCAATGGTGTTAGTGGCGCACAAGCTGCTAAATGGGCACATTTGCAATCCAGATATTCTGGAACGAATTTTTTTTTATGTCCCTGATAATTTCCTCAGAGCTAGACAGCACAGATTATTTATTTTTCCAAGGGGCAGGACCAACCTACCAATGATCATGCCTTTGGGGAGAATAACTACTTACTGTTAAATCACATTTCTTCTGTGATTGACATTTTCAATTTGAACCAAAGAGAATTTAAGACGGCAATAAGCATACTATTTAACAAATCTGGTTAATCAGATAGTATTGATGTACTTACCCATGCAAATAAATGTATGTACTTACTTATTATAAACTGTAATTTATAAACTGTTATTTGTGAAATGTAAATGGATTATACTGTTTTCACAATAAATCAATAAAAAAAAATAAAAAAAATCTTCATACTACAAGATTAATTAACATTTTTATGAATATTCATAAGATGTGTCAGACGCCAACGGAAAACAAATCTTCATACTACAAGATTAATTAACATTCAGACGCCAACAGAAAACAAATCTTCATACTGCAAGATTAATTAACATTATTATGAACATTTATAAGATGTGTCAGACGCCAACGGAAAACAAATCTTCATACTACAAGATTAATTATCATTATTATGAACATTTATAAGATGTGTCAGACGTCAAAGGAAAACAAATCTTCATAATACAAAATTAATTAACATTATTTTGAACATTTATAAGATGTGTCAGAGGCCAACGGAAAACAAATATTCATACTACAAGATTAATTAACATTATTATGAACATTTATAAGATGTATCAGACGCCAACGGAAAACAAATCGTCATACTACAAGATTAATTAACATTACTATTTTTTTGGTAAACTAATGTTTAAGACAAGTTTTTTTATGCATAGCACAAAGGGTAACAATTATTTTATAAGCAATAATTATTAGCCTGAAACACTCATCCACATTGAGAAATCTCCTGATAAAAGATACATGACGCCAACGGGACTTGAACCCGTGTCCTTTCGATTTCCGGTCGACAGCTATGTAACAAGCAGTAATTGTTGAATGAAACACTAGTATATATTGAATTATTTCGCGGATAAGAGATAAGCCGCCATAGCTCAGTGGTCACAGTGGCTCAGTTACGTAAACATATTAATTAATTGGAAATATTTAATTGAAATACTTTTGACACTAAAAAGGGAATTAATTAGTTAATGAGGTCTTTATTCTCCATTTGTTATGTGAAAAAATTCCTTTCTGCAAGCCCAAACCAATGAAATTGACTAAGTAATAGGTACATCAATGACTAATTCAACTCGCCGCGTATACGAATTCTTTCAATAATAATAAGAATTTCGTTAATAATAATAATAATAACATGGAATTTATATAGCGCAGTTTAGTGTGAACTCCGTTCGTTAATGGGCCAGCAATTATGCATAATAAACGTCATTATTAAAAAAATGTGTTCCTATATTGACAGTTCACCGAAGCTTATCTGATTCTATGGAGACCGTGTTCGCAAATATCGCTGACTGACCATACTATTGACATAGGGCTTTATCAATCGTCCTCCCTAGACCTCCTGGGAAATATAATATGTCCATTATCCAGGAGTAAAGTGCACGAGTTGATAGAACATGGTAGTACGAGTACTATAGTAATATAGATAAAAATATTTTCGAAATTCTGTTATTAAAATTTGTTTACCTCAAAACTATTAGGACGGGTTATGTCACAGAATTTGAATAATTCATCAAATTTAAAAGCTAAAACTCAAGTTCTGTGAGGGTTCTATTCAAGTTCTGTTTTTTGAAACAACTGTGCATGTATTTAAATAAAGTAAGTTTATTTTAAACTGGTTTTTGATGCACGCCATCTCACGATTGTTTCTCAAACTAAAGATAAATATTATAAGACTTATCAAAGAAACATAAACGTTTTTAAAATAAAAATTTAAATATTTTTAGAATTTTTTCATAGATGTATTCGCAGGCAGATTTGATGTTATACACTAGCAGGTACAAATGTACACACTTATACTGTGATGTCTGGGTTGTCGCTAATGTAGATTTTGCTACCCGGGCCCCTTTAGATAAGATTGTAGTTTTTGGATCAGAAAATACCAAAAATAAATCATTAGTTATTACATCCAAGTACATGTTTTATCCAATCACTTATTACATACAATTCCATATTTCATCCAATTACTTATTACATCAAATTTAATAAAAATGGAGAAAATTCCAGTATTTGTTAGCTTTCTTGATCTGTCGCTAGTCTTCGACCATTTTATCTCCTTATTAAAATTTTTCAAAAAGGATGTTTTAATTTCGTAGAAATTTAAAATTGTTACTCTGATGAAGCAGCCAAGCGAAGTAGGTAGGTAAATTTAAATGTGTCCGGACCGGAAAACAATGCATTGTTTAATTTAAAAACAATATACCTTGAAGGTTTATATTTTATGTCTTAGGTTCAGTAAGCCTGTTTACCGACATGGAAAGTCCAAAAAAATCACATTTTCTCTAATTATTAGGTTAGAATAAAAATTGGGGAAAAGTAAATTGTTATGTTAGTCGAAATCAATAAACAACTCTAATATGTAATATCTAACATATAAGTAAGTAAGCAGGTAATAACCTTTTATCACTTTTCCAATAAAGATGATATTTCTGACCTGAGAATTTAATCTTTACAAATTTATGTACATAATTGATAATCTTAGACAAAATGATGGTCATGACATTTTCATAGCTTTTATTGTGTCTCATCCATAGACATATGAATATTAGTAGACCTGCCTTAAGTGATTAAAAGCGTATTATCCCCACTCCCCATACCGGTTCCATTGAGCCGGCTGGGCTCGCATATGGCTTCAAGTGAAATTTGAAAACGTGACGTCATCATTCTTGTGCGAACTATGGTCGAGGCATCATCGGTTCATTTTACGAAATAACACGGCAAAATGTTGACTTTTGATATGAAAACTTGTAAAAATAGATGTGAAAAAGAGAATAAACCCAATTGTCGTATTACATTCCATAAGTAAGCATTATTTTACTTTATTTTAAGCTTATTCACACCGTATTATATGGATCAGTTTTAGAAACATATACTATCACATCACAATGTAGCGATTCTCAAGTGTGCTCATCGTTGTTTACTGGGGTAAGTAAATTATGAGACATTTGTAAAAGTGTCTTAACTAAATACTCTGAAACTAACTACGACTCTGAAATAGAAGCTGCCTTACTTTGCCGAATTTGGACTTCGCAAATTAGTTCATAACGTGGCGAGTAATTTGCGCTCCCATGTAAAAATGTCTATTCATTCAAACGCAGATTTTACTTTTAAGAAGTAAATGGTGATATTATAATGCGAGATGCCTATTTACTGTCAGATTGATTTATTGACGAATCACAGTCAGCCTTACTCCCCTCGTTCTTCAACAGTTGATTTTACCCCTCGCCCTTATCTTCTCGTCTATTAATTCCTATGTCTGTGGTCTCATCTAAGTCAATATTTTCATTTCCATTAATAATAAATATTCGATTTTTTACCTAATAAAAAAATCAACCCGCAACAAAACAAAGTTTTTTTGACGTGTGATAATATAAGGCGATGCACTACGTCGTGTAATATTTTAAATTGAGCCGCTATCAATAATAACCCCTACGTAGATGGCGATAAGGTTTAAATTCCCGCTTAACACCATCCGCCTGTTTTGATTTATGCAATAAAAAACATGGCTAAAAAGTGACTTTTATTTTATTTTGTGGATGTTCAGACATAATTATTTAATCTTTTTTCGATCATTTTATAAATAACTTAATTTGCCATATTATACAATAAAATTATAACCGAAAATGGGTTCGTAAGTAGGAGGTTTTAAACTTTAAAGCAGTTTTCATAGGACTTATACATTATTTTTTTCTGGGCTTATAAAAAGACTTATCAAAAAAATACTCCATTATTTCAAAGGCCAAGATGTATTCTACTCGCAGAATTTAATTAAACCATCTGAAACATTTCTAGGCCACCAAATTTTCAAACCAAAAACACATGATTTTGCATTGAAAATAATTTATGAATTATGAATTTATTTGCTTTTCAGAGTGGAAGATACTCTCAGTATCGCCCTGGTGTAAGACCACCATTCAGAATTGAAACGTTGCTTGAAATGGCTTTAGCCGTGTTTGGTGACCAGATCTGAATAGCCAGGTACTTCTCCACCTTCCTCTTCCCCATCTCCCTCCCCTCCCCAATACCCTCAGCCTCACAACATAACCCAATTGGGGATGCCATAGTCTCACTGGCTCCAGACGGGAGCAGTTGGGACTCTTGTGCGGTATTACTGTAAAAAAAAAAAAAAGATGTGATAGTACATCCATTTTTATTAATATGTGTGATAATACATCTATTTGTATTTAAACATATATTTTAAAAATGGTTTGGTTGAGGATTTAATCTTCCTTCTATGGGATTGGTGTCAACAACGCTAAACTTAAGCCAAATTTTAATTGGATAGTGTCGACATTTATTTGGTATATTAATTGCTGCTATTTTTTATTTTTTAAATATGATGTCATCCCATTTGAGAAAAATGCGTGTGTGCACAAGTGCCACAAAATGTTGATAGAATGCATTATCAACGATGAGTCTATCTGCCCATTTTCGGTTCGGTCGAATGTCGGGAAGTAGGTTACTTTCCATTTCATTCATTCATTTAATAAAGAAAACAAAAAAGAAATTCAAATAGATGCATTGAATAAGAGTAGTCATTATTGCTTGCACGTATTCCACATGAAAAATAATTCTAAAAAATGCGTGAAACTCTGACATGCGGGTATTATATCTAGTATTAAAAAAACAATATTTAGCTTTTTGAAACACTTTAATTACAAAACCTTAAGCATAACTTATCATTTTACAGGTATCTTAAGAATAGGCGTGATGAGTTTGTTTGTATTTCAAGGTGTAAATAGATCTTCCACTGGGACTGCTTCAAAGAATTTTCCAATAATATTAACGATACTTTTCGTAACCTTGACCATTATTGGTGGCGACAGATCTGTGAATATCACCTTCCAATTATCATTTACAACTTGCAAGGCGGTGTCAGCTGAAAAATAAAAAAGGTAAACGTACATACGAGGTGTTTCCAGAAGGTAAGTGTACTGAGGCTCTCACGACCAAATGAATTTTATTTTCGACATGTTGGCTACACTTGCGTGTAGCCTGACTCTTCCCCTCGACAACGAGACTGGTTCAAGGTCAGTACTCGTATTTATCATTCCTTTAACATAAACAAACACTTTGGTTAATCATTCTGGCTAGAAATTTCAAATACACGGATCAAAAACTGTTATGGTACAACACTCTTTGGTTAAGGTAGGCGACACATTACGCTATACGCATCATGGCTTGGACTATTTCATCATATCGCTCGCCATATAATACCATTGGGAATGTATGGCGAGCGATATGCTGAAATATCTAGAAAATATAGCGCGCTTATAGCGTGGTCTGTAACTGGCTTAATCGTTCTGGTTCGAAATTTGAACAGTTTCAATAACACGGATCAAGAACTGTTATAATACAATACACTTTGGTTAATCGTACTGGTTCGAAATTTGAATAGTTTCAAGAACACGGATCAAGAACTGTTATAATACAATACAATCACTCTGGTTTGAAATTTGAATAATTTCAGTAACACCGATGAAGAACTGTAGGGTAGACCGGGTATGGTTGAAACACTTTTACCTTAACTAGGTGTAGTAATATTTCTTTTGTATTTATGGATAAGATGTTTATACTAGATGATCTATGATCTATCTAGTTATCAAATTAAATTTATTGGATGGCCACAACTCGTACAGGTAAGCTACAATAACCACTTAAAGACGATGGGGAAATCTGTTTCAATTATCCCCATAGTGTGGACGATTGAAACAGTATGTGGGGATAATTGAAACACTCTAAATATCTTTGGAATAATTGGAGTAATTTTAATAAATATTAAACATTTTCATTATAAAAACAGTACTCAATGAGATCATGAATAGTGATTAAACATATCACAAGTATTTTAAAAACTATAAACATAAATGTCTTGAAATAAAACAACTTTAAATATATTATTTATTATTTGTGTTTAAGTGCTCTTAGTTATACTAACTATGAGTATTTGGCATAATCAACATAGTTTTCCAGCGATATTTTCCTGGAACAGAATAGAACGGTATTAAAAATAAGTTTTTTGCTTTCATACAAAAGTGCTTGTTTCAATCATCACACTGTTTCAATCATAACAATGTTGATTTTACCTCTGACTCGACAGAATTTTCTCCATGTAAAATTCAACAATTAAGAAATCAAAAATAGAAAATAATTGTATCTGTGGTTTGTGATGTGAGATCATATTATTACAAAGTATCGCAATATTCTAGAACTAACAAAACTCTAAATAATTGGTTAAGGGGCCATAAATATCTAATAAATAAGTATATATTAGGTATCTATTTAAAGAAGAAAAAAAATTGTAGGTAGGTACTTAACACTGGAAGTAACATTAAACCCCTTTTTTAAAACCCCTTATCAATTACAAAAAGGTAAGTAAACACTTAAATGATACGAATAAAACGTCTTTCTGTAAAGAACGATACTAAAACAAAGGGCTTAGCCAACAAAACAAAAAAATGAAAATGGTCATAAATAAGTAAATAGTATCTATTACAAGTAAACAATCAGTAGGTAAGTATCTGGTACTGTATCATTATAATTACTTGTGACTTATTACCTACAAAAAAATTCAGTGAACACTTGAATGATACGAATAAAACACCTATGTGTAAAGAATGGCACTAAAACAAAGGGGTACCTACCTACTTCTTAAGGTACATTATAAAAATTAACATTAATGAAACGATGAGTAATCAAATATTAGGTAAACTCCTTACTCTTACGCAATTAAATATATTTATAAAATTATCCGTCCATATTACAAGGCACACCATCAATAATTAGTCAGATTCACAATTATGACAAGTGTACTGTAATTCTTGTTTGGTGCACTTTTCATGAGCCCAAAGTTCACAAATCATACACTGGACCCAAATTTCACCGGACTTACTAGAATTATAGTCTTCACCACATACTAAACAAAAAGTATGTTTATCTGATCTCGAAGCGTTATTTCGATATATTTCTGTTGTTTCAGTCTTCTTTTTCTTCCTCTCTGTATTCTTCATGTTCTTTTTTATCATGTTAGCACCTTTTTTTCTTTCCTTTTCTTTGGTTTCTGTTCGTATATATTCTTTTTCCGGAGTGTTTGTGTAAATAGTGGATTTCCTCTTCTTCAAACCTCTGGTAGTTGTTTTCCTGGGTAGCGCTTTTGGGAATGGTCGCACGCTTTCTGGTATAAACATTTTACTTGTTGAAGGCACGGACAAGTTGCAATAATTGCTTTCGGAAATAAAATCGACTGGTAATTCATGTACATAATTTTGTGACGATGATATCAGAGACTCGGTCGTGTTAATCTCAAGAGGATCAGAAGCTGTATGTAAAGGCAGCGTATTATTTGTTAAACTGACCAAACCTCTCAATGAACACGTAACAAATGTTATTGATTCAGTACTAACATTTGGTTCTGGAGTCACCGAGCCTCTCTGAGTGGACGGAACAACTGTTTCAATTCCTACAGAAATTGGCTGCGAAATCACTGAGATTAAAGTAGGTGGAACAGCTGCTTCAAGTGGCCGTGAAATCTCTGAGTTTTGAACTACCACTGGGTCACTTTCGGCACTACTTAAAACATTTAGATTTGGTCTGTCCGTGACGTACGAGGGTTCAAAATCTAAATCACTGAATATGTCTCTGTTATACGGATGAATTCCAGAACATCTAAACCCAGATTGAATGTTAGTTTGGGTTATTGCCCGGGGTAAAGCAGTCGCCACTATGCTTGGGATATCATAAATAGTCATTGGTTTTCCTGGATTTGTTCTCATCCACCCATCACAAGCTGTATTCACCGCTTTTTTAAATGGTCCGAACACTGATCGATCCAATGGCTGTAATTTGTGACTGCAATGCGGGGGAAAGGAGAGCATGATTATACCATTGGCATAACAGTAATCAATACAATTTATAGAAACATGCGATGAATGATTATCAAGTAATAAAAGAACTTTATGATCTAAAGACGAATTGGTGTGCCTTTGAAAATGATTTAGAAATATGGTAAAATCTTCTTCTTGCATCCATCCAGATTTGTTCGCGGTACCGATACTACCAATCGGACCATCTTTTAAGAAATGGCTTTGATATTTGATACGTGGGAATGTAAACATCGGCGGAATTGAGTTGCCAATTGCGTTTGCTGCTACAGTAACAGTTACGAGAGTTCCTCGTTCGGCCGACGTTACCGCACCTACTTGCCGAGTTCCTCTTCTGGCTACAATCCGATTTGGTTTTTGAACAGTTGTGACACCGGTCTCATCTACGTTGTAGATGTCCTTTGCTTCAAATTTATATCTATCCAAAACGTTCACTAAATTTTTGAAGAATTCATCAACATTATGTCGATTAAAACTTGTCGCTCGTGCCAAACTCGTGGCTTGGGCACACCTTACAGATAATTGTGGATTGCGGACTAAAAATCCTCGTAGCCATTCTATTCCGGCCATGCTATTTGTGTCCCATGAATTTGGCCTTGTCAGGTTGTACCGTGTGGTCAAATCAAATGCCAGTTTTCTTAAATCCTTTCTAGACAGTTCAAAATAAATGTATGCCGTTTTTATTGCATAATTTGCAATCTCAGTTTCTTGAGATGGGGAAAATACTTTCTTCGCCGAATTGTATCCCATGGTTATGGAATCAACAGATGTATCTATTGGTGCACTTTTTCTCTTTTTTTTGTACCTTCCCAATGAGACGTGGTCCAAATTAAACATCGCTGCAGCCTTTCTCAACGATCTTCCAGATAATGTTTCTTCATATGCTTGCTGATATGAAAAAATGTCTCTAGTATTTCGGTCTGTGACGTTTATTCGTTTTCTAGGCATCTGAAAAATTTTTAAAAAAATCCTCGTCAGAAATACTGAATGAAAACAATTGCAAGAGTAGGTACCTACCCATCACGATGAGGTTGGATATCGTAAAAAATTGGAATAAAAGTAATGATAGGGCCTTTACCGACAAAATACGACATTATTAATGAAACCGTCGTATTAAGTGAATAAACCTTACAAGTGTAGGTATGTTCGTATGTATTTCAAATTAACTTATAAAATGACTGCCTCAACACAGGCTAGCCTATTGAGGCGGGCTGTGTGAAAACTCGATTTATAATTATAAATCTCTAATCTTTAAATATTACCTACTGTTCGTATGTATTTTTTTTCTCTGTTGTCAACTTTTTGTCCTAATATTGACAATGTATACTATTAACGCTGAACATGAACTTTTTTTAGTTATGAATGTAAAAATTTCGTTCAATAAAGATATATAATTATTATATGGTTAAGTGAGGTTGTCTACGGTCGAATGAGATCGACTTCATCATCCGTATTCAAGATTACCGAAGACAGAATGATTTCAATTTCTGATCAATTTTCATTATAACTATTTAATTTTCTCTCCATGTGGACGGTTGAAACATGGTCATGATTGAAACGTTGCAATCATCCCCACACGAGTTGTTTCAAACATCCCCACGCTGCATTTTCTACTTTAAGGTCTAAAATAAGCCCTTTAAATAGACATAAACGCCGCGCAAATGCATTACAAATACTCTAAAATAGATAAAGAAGAGAATGGAATAAAAAGTTTCGTCGAGCTGCGAGAGTAAAATGAGTTATAACGTAAACAAAAATTTCGTAACTACTTACTTTTTAGCGCGAAATCCAATAATGTCTCCTGTACACGACTGTATCACTCGCCGGCTGGAGGGCTACTGGTGATAGGTACCTACAGATCTGACGGAGATTCGATTGTTGCGTCACACTCTTAGGTATTATAGTTTTCGAGTAAATTGAGATGTTTCAATCATAACTTGTTTCAATCGTACCCAGTCTACCCTAACTATATTCATCGTTGTAGTTAGTAATTTGAACAATTTCAATATCACGGGTAAGAACCGTTACAATAAAACACATATGTATTTTTTTCTTCTCGTTACTACTTGATTATTAATTTGATATATTGTAGTCGGTTTCTTTTAAAAAAAAAATAATGTCATGTTTAAATAAACATATATCATTTTTATCCATTTTAAGTTGTACAACCTAACTCTTCCCTTTAGAATACTTTTCTAATTATATAATATATTTTATATAAATATTTATTATTTTTATTTTTTGACCGGATCGCGTTTGGGTCCCATCCGGGCGTAGTGTATTCAATTCCTCGGCTGGCTAAGTCCTCCATCACAACACAAGCAACATTTTCCGCTTACTGTGGTGGTAGTAGGAGATTTTATAGTATTGTCAGGTTATTTGTAACCCGAAAATGTTTGGATTACTTAAAAAAAAAACCTTCAGAAGGCGAAACAGCTGTCACGCGTAATAATAACTTGCTTATAAGTGAAATAATAATACATGTGATTAATATATATATATATAAATAATTGTAATATGAAATAACCTTTTCAATTATCACCATATTGCTTTTGGCCGTGAAAATCTCAAATCATGCGTAACTTTAACTTGTTTATAAATGATTGAATAATATTGGATTTGTAAATACGTAGTATAAATATACCATTACGAGTACAATTTACGCATTTATGTTTATGGTAAATTTATTCGTGAAAGTGATAAAATGAATGATAGGAATAAAATCGACTGTGTTTTGGTAAAAGTCTTCGATCTACATTTTTGGGGAATGTTACTTTTAGACGTTTTATGTAGAATTTTTGCTGATTTAGGCATTTTTAATTTGTATTAAAAAAAAATTTGTAAACATATTACCACTTTCAAATAAAACTTAATATACCTATTATTTAGTTTTGCGAATTTGTAAATATTCGTATGAATCGTCTGATGTAAAGTTTTCATTTTGTAGCTTGTAGGGTTTATCAATTTACCACAGTCGATATAGTTTACGGAATATTTTGAAATTGAATGCAGTAGAATTGAAGCACAAGTCAGAGTTGAGTAGATTCAACAAAAATGTATGAAAATGTTTGTTACTAATAATGACGCATGAACATAAACCATCACTGGTACTCGTACATATTTTCATTGCCAGTACTTTTCTAGTCCCAACTCCTCTTATTTTTGGGAGGAGTTGGGACTTAAGTTGTGGTTCACTTTGGGAGGCGGATTTGGGTACCGCCGCCCCGGGAACCAATAGGCCACCCCAAGTGGTTCGCTACATTTGGTGACTAAGCAGGGGTGCCCGGGGTCATCGGGGGAGGTGTGTTCATGATGGCCTCATCCTTCAATAATTCCCAGAACTTCATCTCCTTCCTTTCCTTTAAACAGACCCTTCAGACTACATCCCAAAAGATGACATAAGGCCTGGGGGTAATTATTTTACTCAAAGCCTCCTGTGTAAGGTTAATACAAAAAAAATATATTAAAAAAACCACCTGGGATCAGTGAGTATATGGCATTCCCAGTTTAGGTGTATTGCTAGGATTAATGTTCGGATCTGTTCACCAAATATGGCTAACGTAATTTCAAGCAATGTTTCGATTCTGATTGATGATTTTTCACCAGGGCAACACTGAACTCATCTACCACTCCGGAACGTACCGCAAACATACAATATAAAATATTTTAAATGAATTCATTATGCAATAACCCAAATTAATCATCACGCAACCATGGAGGCCGTCAGTCTAATTAAATTGAAAAATATAAAATAAGTGGTTACCAAGTCGTTTATTTCCATTAAACAGGTTGCTGAATTGGAATTGAGCCTTTTCAGGATTGTAGGTAACTTTGTGTTTTAATATTTTCCAATGTTCCTTCCCATCCAGTCCAGAGTACGTGTCGTAGTCAAGTTTGAAAACGTAGTTCAAATTAGCTGCAAAATAAATATTTTAACAATCGTGCTTTATGCACCTTTTTATATAATATGCAAAACTGTTAAAACTACACTGTATAATAATTTCTCAAATAAGTCAGTTGATTCCAAAGACGTGCTGAAATGAAATGATGAATGGGAATATCTTATAAACGGGTTAAAACGGTTAAAAACGGGATTGCAAGCCTTTAACGAATGAATTGATAGGTTTCCTGATAAGCTTTTGGTAAAATACGAATGTATTATCACGATGTCGGAACGCGTGTTATTAAAAATCCTAATATATTTCGTGATTACATATTTTAAGGCAAATGCAGGTGCTGAATACGGATTCCGATATATTAGGAAATTACTAAAAGCTTATCAGGGCCTAAAACCGAAACCGCCTGCAATCCCGTTCTCCGTATGCTCTTAGCACATATTGAATAAAGAGCCCATAAACATTTTGATATTTGAAATATCGTCTATTCAATTAAACAATTATGGATTTCATTTATGTTAAGTTTTCATAAAAAAGATACTCACTGAACACTATTTTGGAATCTCCATCTCCTCTGACAGGAATAATCAGAATTTGTCCATCGACATTGTATTTCCCGCTGAAGGAACCATTCTTAGTGTAGTTAAGGAATATTCTTTTCTTTATCGTGTCTATTCTGAAAATTTTATCACAAAAAAATAATATTTATGCACATCATGCACTGACAAGACAACAGACAATAATACTTATGATACCGCAGATCAAGAAAACACCACACACGAACAAGGTGTTAAACAAAAACATTAACGAAATGCCACAATTACCACGCATCAACAAAACACTACACACAAACAAGACACTATCCAACAATATAACATAATATTATATTAATAAATTAATAAGCACCAAGAGTCCACAACACATCACGAGACACAACAAAATAACAAAACATCACAACCAATAAGACAACACGCATGAACAAGATATCACTTACAAAAAAGTCACCACACACAAATCACAAAGCAAGATATCATAAATGAAACACAAACATGACATCACATACCAAAAAACAAATACATAACATACAAACAAGACATCACACACCAACAAGAAGTTACATACGAAACACAAACGAGTCATCACACAGAAAAAAACAAAGTAATCCTAATTGACTTACTTTAATGCATTCATCTTGCAAGTCTGCAGCCCAATAATGCTAGCGTTCTTAAACTTCACCTTGAGGGATGGTTGATCGATTGTGATGTCCCCAATCAACAGAGGGTCGATCCCCGGGACGCCTAGTTCTGGGAGACCCTTGCCCATGTACTGGAGGGCCTCCTGCGCGGTGTTCCTAAGACAAGTACCCAGGTCGCGGTCAGAGAGACTGCATGGTTGAACGGAGAATGCTGAAATTAGTCAAAACATTAATTTTTTGCATATGCTTTGTATACATGTCTCTTTAACTTTCTCGTACTTTCTAAATCTTCCTTCTTAATATTTGAGTTATACACATTTCAATGTGAAAAGTCGTGACCAATGTTGATTTATATTTTTTTAACTAACTTAATATTTTACACAATGTAATAATAATTAAGAAACCTTTTATCTGTTATGTACTTTGCTCACTTTGGTTTACATATATGTCGCATTACTTTTAGTATCCTGTTGATTTATGACAATAATTATTACTTTCAAGAGAAATAGTTCATTTCGACTCAATAAAAGTATACATATTAACTTTGTCATAATAATTGTCATAGTAATATTATAATATGGATATCTATTATTTAAATTGCAAATTATTATCACCTTTATCCTGTTTGATCATACGAATATTATCTGTGGTAGTACTGTAGAAAAACGACGTTTTAACATTTTTTTAAATCAGTGAAACGAGATCTCTCTGTGGAAATATTCAGAATTTATCTAAGAGTCTTATTTGAGTGGATAAAATATGGAAAATTCATTAGAACAGTTTATGTCAATTATGCTTTGAGGGAAAACTTAGACTGTACTTACTGAGCACGTAACAGAAGTCGAGAAATTTCCAGAACTACATTTTGACAAAAACTCGGACAACGATTTTGAAATTATTTTGATTTTTTTGTATAAATCTGCTACATCAACATGTAGATCTATTTAAATTACAAATGTAACCTTTTTTCTGTCTGATTATTCGATTATCTATGTATATTTAAAGAGATTAATAAACAAAAAAACTCTTAAAAAAACATTAAAAACGACATAGAAAACTAATAAAACAGAAATGAATAATTTTAATTCGCCTCAGCACAGGTCATCCTTTTGAGGAGGACAAAGAAATACAATTTACTGTGCATATATTTAATATTATATTTTGTATGCACAATGTTTAAATAGTCACTATAATAAAATAAATATCCCGCCTCACTAGAAGTTTTCTGTTCTGAGGCATTTAATACGTTGAAGACGTGGTAGATATATTTATTTTCACGTGACCGTGAAAAAGGAAATGATGTTTGGAACTCAGAGCAATGAGTTGCAGAAACAAAGTAAAATGTGAAATGATTCTAATATATGAGAGATAAGGACAAATGAGTAGTTAATTGTGAATAAGTTCTACCGTAGAAAACAAAAGCCGTGAAGTGAAAACATGCGACAATATTACATAATGCGGTAGACTCGGGTAAACGTCGTAATATAAAATATGTCATTAGAAATAAACCCATCATATCGATGACATTAGGAAAAGAAAGCAGGCATTTCTAAAGTTGCTGCAGTAACCATAATATACTAGGAAGATTATAGTTGCATAATTATTGCATTAGTTACGTTTCTATATAACACTAAACTAACCAATGAAAAATAATATCTTTGATAATAATGGTTAAGTATATCATGTAATAGTTCATACTCGTAACACCATACCCTCTGTTATTATATTCTTCTATAGTAATTGCGTATTTTTAGTACTAATGTCACAGGACGTTCAAATTTTATTTAGGTAAGAATTTAACACCTGCATGTAAGCCAGTGATTCCCAATTAGTGGTACGCGTACCCCCAGGGGTACGTGAGATTGCTTGAAAGGGTATCTTTGCGAAAGTGAATTTTCGGTCATGACAAAATTAAAAACTAGGCATGTCACCGAATTCAAGTCGAAGATGACTTAACCCTTCAGGCATATTAACCGTTGTATTTCGGAAAGTTAGAGAATTTATGTGTATTACCGCTTCTAAAAAGTATCATATTTCTGAACGTATCCGAAAATTAAAATCTGTTTTAAAAGTTGATAAATTACGCTTTCAAATTTAATAATTATAATAAATTTAAAAAAAATAAATTATCAATCAAAAAATACATAAAAAGTTTAAATAATGGCTCACCTTACGTTTCTTCGTCTGACCTAAAAATCACTGATCACTACTGTATGTTTTATAAACATTACGGCCATCTCACTTTGTTGCTGTTTTATATAAAAAATAACTAGTAGAAAGTAAGTTTCATAATTCTTTCTCAAATTGCGGTCGGAACCTCTGGTTTCATAGAGGTGTACATTTGAATTATGCTGTGATTAACTTCTACATTTGAATAAAGCTTGGTGTTTTCTCTTTCTAACACCGTTTAGTTCATATTTCTAACTATGACAGTAAGGGAGACATAATTTTTATGAGACTATACAAGCTCTTCAGAAACGAGAACAAATTGACTATACGGATAATACCGGTTTGTTCCTGAAACCGAATAAATTAGCCCGAGGAGTTAATACTAAAAAACAACAATATTTTTCAGAGCTGTGGAAAGAGATAATTGCACTTTTGTCTGGTTTTCATTATTATTAGAGTTGTTATGTCATGAACAAGGATTTAAATAAATGTCGAAAAAATAATTTCATATTTTATTTATTTATTTGGGTACTCAGGAAAAAAATAATCGGGAACCACTGATCTAAGCCACTGAACGATGAATTTATGTATATATTTTGATTTGAACATTATATGTAATTTTAATTAAAATTTTATTTATAAAACATTAATTATTTTATTTCAATAATACCATTTCACGGTAAAATATGCTTGAAAGCAATGATAAGAACGAGTTTTTAAGAAAATATTTCAAGGTTATGTCATTTCGTTTATATTACGTAAGCGTTCGTCCAAAGGCAGTTATGTTATCCTATTTATATTATTTATGGCGAGCTTTTTATTACGAAAACGGCTTAAATGTGTCATTAACTCATTTTGTGGGTTGTAAATTATGTCAATAAAGCCAAAAAAAAAAAAAATTACTTTTGAGAATTCCTGTAATAATTGAGGTAAGTTAAGAAGACAAAAAAAACTTAAATAGCTTCAATCCATTGAACAAATAATCATTAAGAGTATGACATATAACGATTTGAAAGGAAACAAATATTCTAGTTATATATTAGTACGCAAGGTAGGAAGAAAGGTGATGCATGGTGGGATGATGAGATTAAAGCACTGGTCTCAGAGAAGAAGAAAGCATGGTTATGTCTGATTGCGGCTGGCAGTGCTTCCAGCGAAGAGAAGGATCGAGCGAAAGAAGTATATAAGGAATGTAAGAAAAAAGTAAGAGTTGGGGTGAAAGAACGAAAGAAACGCCTGGAAGAGGAAGAAGGAATGAAAATGACAAACCATTTCCAAGAAAACATTAAGTTGTTTTGGAAGGAAGTCAAAAGGTCCCGGTGTGGCCCTGAAACCGGAAGCATGAAAGTGATAAAATCGAAAGATGGAAAAATGTTGACGAATGAGGAAAAAATAAAAGAGAGATGGATGGAGTATTTCGAGGAAGTCTTTGAAAGCGAAGTGAGTGACAGTGATTCTAGCGGCGAATCAGATATGAATGATGATGGACTGAATGTTACCGAAATTAGCATGGATGACATAGAAAGATCAATTAAGTGTATGAAGAATGGTAAGGCTGTCGGTTTCGACAATATTGCTGCTGAATATTTTAAAGGAGGTAGCCGTATAATTCTCACATGGTTGTGCAATCTTTTTAACCAATGTTTAATGGAAGGTTACACGCCCTTAGATTGGAGAAGGGCAGTGATCATGCCATTATACAAAGGTAAAGGGTCACGTATGGAATGTGGGAATCATAGGGCTATTAGCCTGCTAAGTTCAGTTGGCAAGCTGTATGGTAGAATTTTGATTGAAAGGGTAAGAAAGGAAACAAAGGATAAAATATGGGATGTGCAAGGTGCTTTTATGAGTGGAAGGGGGTGCATGGACCAGATCTTCTCATTGCGTATGCTCACCGAGAAGTTTCTGGCAAAAAACCAGAAACTTTTCTGTGCCTTTGTAGATCTACAAAAAGCATACCACCGAGTCGACAGGAAAAAGCTATGGAATGTGTTGTCCAAGTATGGAGTGAATGCGAATCTGACTCAGGCAATTGCGTCTCTATATGAGGGAAGCGTTGCATGTGTTAGGGTGAACGGTGGTTTTACGGGGTGGTTTGATATCACAAAAGGTGTTAAACAAGGCTGCGTAATGTCACCGTGGTTATTCAATGTATATATGGATAATTGTATGCAAGAATTGAAAGAGGTGGGATTGGGCGCGAATTTGAGTAATCTGAAAGTATGTTGCCTGCTGTATGCTGATGATGCGGTGCTGATTGCTAGTAGTATGGATGATCTGCAGTCTCTCGTGTCTAGGATGAACGAAGTATGCATGAAGAATGAGTTAATGATGAATGTAAGTAAGTCTAAAGAAATGGTGTTTGAAAGAGAAAGTACGAAAACAGTGTGCAATATAGCTGTGAATGAGGAATACTTGGAGCAGGTGGATGAATTTGTGTATTTAGGAAGCATGTTTACGAGAGATGGGAAGGCTGACAGAGATATTGAAAGAAGAGTAAATGCAGGTAACTCCATTAATGGAGGACTGAACGCAGTTGGCGCTAACAAAAAATTGTCCAAAGAAGCGAAGATAGCAGTCCACAATGGAGTGCTGGTACCTACTCTGATGTATGGAAGTGAGGCATGGAACTGGCAAAGAAAGGATGAAAGTAGATTGAATGCTGTTGAAATGAGATCCCTGAGGCGTATGTGTGGTAAAACCATGTATGATCGTGTGAGGAATGTGGATATCCGCAAAGAGTGCAAGGCTGATGTAAGCGTAATGAGTAAGATCAAGAAAGGGACGCTTAGATGGTTTGGGCATGTAGAACGAATGAGCGAAGAAAGGAGTGTAAGGAGAATATACAATGCAAATGTGAATGGTAGCAGAAGTCGGGGACGCCCGAGGAAGAAATGGCACGACCAAGTGAATCAGATACTTGAGTCGGGCCATGTCAAGAGTCAGAACAATAGAAGAGTATGTATGAGACGATGTATGAATGTGAATGAGGCAAGGAGTGTGTGCCAAGACCGAGTTGTTTGGCGGTCCGTCCTCTCTGCCTACCCCTGCGGGGAAACGGCGTGATGGTTAGTTAGTTAGTTAGTTTAGTTATATATTTATTCTAGTTAGTTGTCGAACATTCTATACTTCGTTTCTGATTCGGCTGATCTATTGCGAAAGAAAATTATTCGGTAGTATTTCCAGATCTCCTCTTATTCATCTCCCCGCTCCCTCTAACCTCACAACATAACACAATAACTGAAGGTGTCATTGTTCCACTGGCTTTGGGCAGTTGGAACTCTTGTGTAATATTCACACAAAAGACATTCAACCCAGCATAAGTCTACTGAAAAAGGCTAAATTGTAACACGACTTAATTGTAAATCTCCCTTTCCACATGGATTTTTAACCGACTATCATTTTTTAATTGTGAATGAAATATTTTATTTTAGTAATTTATTTTATTTATTACAATACATAGATATATTAAGATAGCAAATAACATAATAGGATGCAAATAATTTAGCTCATTATATTTATTAATAAATAAATATTTTAAATATTTATCACAACAAAAATATTTAAAATGTGCCTTTTATGTTTTATCAGGATGATATTAGTCCTTATCTAGGCAGATTGCTTATTCTAAAGAACCAAATGCTCCAGTTTTGCGTGATTTATTATTCTGAAATTGTTATTTTTTCTTCAATCTATCTACTAAATTTTTTATTAACAGGTATGAATATTTTTAAGTGACATAATTTAACAATTTTTCAGACTCCACTCAACTAAATCCAATTATCCTTTTGGTTATAAGTTTAAAGCATGTTTATCTCGCTAAACACGTATCCAGGTTACTTATTTAACCATTGCCCGTCATCAGGTTATTTATAACACAGTCAACCTTCAATCATGAATCATCATTAATACAATTATTTCAACAGGTTAAGTGACACAGATCATTAACTAAAGTAACATTATTCGTCAACATGGATACCTTCATAGTCGGGTAAAATGTAAAATAATACATCTACTCGTATATATTGCCAGCATTAATACATTAATTATAACAAAAAAAATCAAATTGTGTCTTTCTGGGTCATACCGTTTTTAACTACACTTTTGGCATGTATTTTTTCTCGGAAGATTTTTTTCAATTTATGTAGGTATTTCAGGCTCATAATTATTACTGAAAATTAATTTTATTTATCCTTTGTGCTATGCATAAAACTCCTTGTCTCTTAAACATAAGTTTATCATTAAAAATAATGTTATTTCAATTATTTACGAATTCTATGGTATAGCCAAATAAAGCAGTTGGCAACATTTATGAAATCTGAACAATTTTAGTTTTATTCATTTATTAATTTATTTATTTATTTATTTATTTATTCACTTATTTAACACCCAGAGGGCTTTTACATGTAGGTGGTAAAATAGGTGTTTTATTTTTTTATTTTGTTTTATAATAGGTGAATTAAAACTCATAATAAACACGAAATGATTTTTTTATTCAATCTAGACAGGTTCGATATAGAATTTCTTCCTGTAAGATTAAATTTTAAAAATTATCACAAAAAGGGTTTATTAGTAACTTACGTAATTTTTTGGCATCTCCAAAAGTCACTACTGCGCACAACGTTAATCCGAAAATAACAGACATTTTCACTCTCCCAGTCATTTTGAAACCGGCTACTTGTTCCATTGACGCGACTAAAATTGTGTACATTTCGACTGTCGACGGTTTATATGCCAAAAGGAAAACCAAATATTCTTGCTGCTTGCTTAATGTTGATAGTTCGGGGATTTAACGGAAAACAAGTTTCGAGTAAACAAAACTAAACCGAGGGAATATTTCTGACAATAAATAGAATTTAAAATGTGGTTTGAACATGACAAAATAATAATACGGTGAAAATAAAATTTACAGATTTTTTGTTAACAAAATCTACATTAACTTTTTAAAAACTGTAGTTCTGTGAACACTACACCTCTAATTTTCTCTTATTTAAGTAATCAAAACCAAAATTTCTTCTGAAATCATAAGATTTGCAAGTAGGTACTTAAGTATCTACCTACTAAATTATAAACCGTACATATTATACTAGCTACATTTTTTTTCAAATAAGGAATTAAAAAATCAATTCAAATCAAGAAATTGGAATGATGTTTTCTTATAAGCAAACAGGGGCATAACTGTTGTTAAAATATGGTTAAACAATAATACACTAAGGACGGGTTGTTTCGGAGAACTTGAACAATTCTTCAAATTTCAAAGTTAATTTTCAAGTTCTGTGAAAGATATTTTTAAGTTCTGTTTTTATTTAAGTTCTGTCAAGCAACTAGCCTATAATGATATAATAATAGAATTTGAATAGGACTTTCACAGAACCCGTAAATGAACGTTGAAATTTGATGAATTGTTCAAATTCTCCGAAACAACCCGTCCTAACAAAGAATGTGACTAAAACTAAATATATTGAGTTTAGTATTAATCCTTCCTTAAGAACCCCAGAAAATCAAAATAAAATATGTGCTTGCCCCCTGACAAATGCAATAACATGTGATTGCCCTTATTTAGAACAGGTAACTAAAATTAAATACTTAGGTATTATTTTTTACAGCAATTTGAAGTGGAAACAACATATAACCACTACAGCAAACAAACAGCAATATTCATCTACTTTTTTAGACAAACTCGTAAATTTCTCAACCTAAACCAGCTCAAAATAATTTACTATGCACTTTGTCAATCTTTAATAGAGTATGGTATCATAGCATGGGGAGGAGAAAACGCTGCCACCATTGATCCAATCTCCAAAGCTCAGAAATTTATCATAATGATTATCCTCAAACTACCGATCACAAGCATCTCGGATGAAATCTTAAGGAAAATCTGTGTTATGGACATTAGGCAACTTTATGCCAAAAAAATACTAGCATACCTCTTCAAACCAAAACTACTTTTGACAATGTCCAAACTGCTCGTGATACTAAAACCGAAGGACATAATCTCTTACGTATCCCTTTTGCTAAAACAACTTTTGGCCAGAGAAATTTAAGATATTTTGCAACAAGGATATACAATGCTCATACACTAGCCATTATGTGTTCAGTCACATTTTTTTAAAATATAAAACAGACGCCAATTCTTGGATCATCAGCCAAGGATCTAAGATTTTTATAAAAACCCCTTTATAAGTATGTAATGTATGTTTAATATTCTCCTGACGAAGGAAGGGTGCATCCGAAACTGGTAGAGTGTAAATAAAATTAAAGTGGTCGGAAAAAAAATCATATATTTTTATTGTGAATAATTTATATTTTAGTTATAGTATGTATGTTATATTATATGTTATATTATACATGTATCAAATAATATGTAAATACTTATTTATGTATCCAATACGTCTGATTCGACACAGGTATATTCTAGTGAGACAGATATCAAAACACACCTGTAAAATAAAATTATATAGCTAAATAAAAAAATTCCAAAGATACGTCATACGGACGGGTGATTTTTTAGCAAGGGATTTGAATAACTTTTAAATTTGGTAAAATTATAATACTCCTTTGTCTTATTTTTTTATAGAAGTTGATTGAATTTAAAATATAATGCAAATTGAAATTAGCAACTTGTGATTATCTTGACTTAAAACTATACTATATAGGACTGTTATCTGTTAGGTATTATTAGCGCCTTGGTAATTCAGCGCCCGGAGCGGACTGCTCCAATTGCGCGCGCATAGGGTCGGCCCTGCATATAGAAGTAATTTTAACGGATCGTCTGTAACTGGCCTCACTACTGTTTGATACTTTTTTACAAGGCGAAACAGATGTCACGCTTAATAATAATTACACAAAATATTATTTGCTTACAAAATATTTTTTTTTTATCAATTGAAGATACATAAGAAATAAAATTAAAAATGAGTTCTACAAATAAAACTTGATAGCAATAAACACTACCGATTGATATAATCCCACAACTTAAGGTATTAATCATTGGTTATAATGAAATAATCCACGCATGGATTATAATAATATAACAATCTACAAGTGGACATTATAAGTCCTTTTTATTTGACTGTGGTGTTATGTTTGCACAAAGCTTGCTAGAGCTAACTGCAAAGTTATGTATGTCCACACGATTGCAGGAAACGAACCACGCACTGATGGCGTGTTAGATCACCAATACATACAAGTACATCCGCGATATCTCTGCTTGTCACGATCACGCGGGTTAACAGCCAATCATGTACTTCGTGTCCTTATAAGGGCATGGGGCACGCGCCAAAGAGTGGGACAAGCCCCCCCCCAGCGAGGACCAACGCAGGTCAAGTACTTGCGGCTAGCTGCCCACGCGCCAGTTGACCGCCGACCCCGCTGATCTCAACACAATGTGTTAGTTCCGAGTTACCATCGCCGCCGAAATTGGTGTCGCCATAGATATGGACCGGCCTGATTTGTTTCACCATGTGTGCCGCCAGTCCCTCAGAACCACAGCCTCCTTACGTTATATAGTTGGGTCCTGTCTCCGTCTGCCGATGTCTCCCACCAGCACCTTATGTTGTATAGTTGGGTCATGCCTCTGACCACGCCGCCAACCTCGTACCCCTGTGATGCTAGCTGCCCCACCTACCGTCGACCCCAGGCTGAGATCGTGAACTTGTAGACCCCGGCCTCAGCCCTGGGCGTCTGCCGCCCTAGCCTGTTTGTGTGGACCCCCTTGGCCATCCAATCAGTGCCCCCGTTCTGCTCCATCGTCTCTGCGACTCCGGCCGCCGCCCTGGCGTCCCTTTGCCGTCCAGCGTGGTGTGCCCTAGTGGCCGCCTTTCTGCATCAGCCCCGCATCATTCTGGCGCACCTTTTGCTGTCCAGCGTGGTGTGCCCTCGTGGCCGCCCTTCTGCACCCGTCCTGCACCCTGCCTGGCACCTGCCATGGCCCCTGCCGACCGTCTCACCGCATCCGCCGTAAATTACACGTGAGCGCATAATATACCTTGTCAATCAGAGCCCTTAGAGTCAATAGATTGCCTAAGTAACTAGTTAGGCCTTAAAAAGCTATGTAACCTTTGTAGATCTGTTGATAACCTGTATTACCTGTATAATAAACCTTCATAACAAGAGACTTGTTTTAATTGGGAAATTGACTATAATCCACACCCTGAAGGATTGGAGTATCAAGCTTTGCCGCCGGCTTGTGCGGCGATGACTATTTGTGTAACACACCTATAGTATATTACATGGCCTAAACGCTAACGTAACACTGGCGCCACAACATGGATAGTCAATTAGCCCGATAAAATACGTCTTTTGTTGCTATGTTTTACTATAATATTAATGTTTTTTTTCCCACAGCTGTGTGTTATAATTCAATTTCTGATCCGGGAGTGTTTGTAATACGAATGTGCCGTCGGAAGCGTGAAGCAAATACATTCTGTTACTAAATACGTAATAAACAAATACGAGAAATTACGACGTAATAAATGTTAAATGTGGATGTTTCCGAGAGATAGATGTGTTATTTCAATTTTGAAATGCAATTTAATTGTTTCGTATAGAAATAATTCTTTTTCTCAGGTTAAGCTTTGCTTATCTGTTTCATTATAATAAGTTGAAATAATTCAAATACTATAAAGAACTTCCAAGTGTCAATTTGCGATAGGATTAAATTCAGTTATTGTTTTATTTCACATTCTTTAATAAATATCGTATTGGTTGTTTTTAAATTAAGATCCATAGACTTTACCGGTCGTTCCCATTATTAAACCATGGATCCTCACAATATTAGTAGAATTTTAAATTTTGTAAAGGCAACGGCGGTCATTACAATTAAAATCACTTTGCTCATCCGGTCTGAGAATAAATATCGTTAACAATTTCACTGTTAATAATATAACGACAAGGAATTATTATTATTAACTTGCCGCAAAAGTATTATAACAAAAAATAAATCATGGATCAGAATAAAAACTCGCAACAGAAAAATATTACACAGAAAATAAATGTTTGGTCAAAAATAAAACACGCTACGAGCAGTAACTGGATATATCTTAATAATTCACGACTATTAAAAATACCGACAAAAGAATTATTATTCCCGCGTCGCAACAGACAGTATTTACGCATAATAATAATAAATATGAATTCGTCAAAGGTCGCCGCGTTCATGTTGATACGTATATTGTTTATTCTCGCACCCAGTTTAAGGCGATATAATATGTAAACTATAATACATATTTCGTGCATTTCTAATAATATTATTTAAATGAACAAGGTGCTATGTGTCATTCAATGTTTATAACTCAAAGACGTCATGAATCTTTGAGTACATTTATTTTGGCTGACATAGTAGTCACTCTGTTTATTTTATTGTGTTTCTGTGAGATTCTGACTAGCTAGCAGACATCTTATAGAAATACAATATATAATTTTTTTTTTTTCTCTCTCTTTTCATCTCTCTCTTCCATAACTATAACTCGTTTTAAAGTAATAATAACAATAAATCAAAACTCAGACACTTTTATCACAATAAATGAGTATTGTGATATAGAAGATATAAGTTGTAGTTATGAAGTAACTACATAAGTTATATAAAATTATATTTAAAAATATACATTTTTGTATATATTTCGTTACGAAACACGACACGTTACATTGATTGAGGGTTAAATTCAAGAACCTTAAGTTTTAGTGGAATTTTTTTTATTATAGTAAGGAAAAAACCGCCTTAAGCATTCAATATCCTGCCCGGGACCGAAAAATAAACTTAATTTATATTTCGTGGAATTATTGTACTAAGAATATATACCAATTTTTAGTACAAATTAAGGTTATATTTGTATATATAATCTTCCTTTCGTTGACAGGAAACGGCGTAAGAAATGTCCTGTACTTTTGAAGTGATGATTTCGTTCTTCATCACTTAAAGTTATCAGTGGTAGATTAGGAACCCATTTTGTAAATATAACTCAAATATCTTGTGTTATAAATTGTATAGTTCAAATGAGAAACCCCGTATGTGGTTTTTGTTCAGACATTCTCTTATATAGAAAATTATGTCAAATGTTTTTGTATTTAATTGGTTACATACCAATTATTTGTTTTTTTTCTGGAATTTTTTTTTTCTCCTTCTTCTTGCGTAGTGAATACGTGTCGTTATTTTTAAGGAAGTCAATCTCTGGAAATCGGATTATGTAGTTCTCGATTTTTAAATTAAAAAGACTCGAATAAGTCTTATATAACAGAGATTGAATTATCACACACAGTAGTTGTTGAGTGGTATGTAATATGTTTGTAAATTATAATTGTGTAAATTGTTCCCTAACTAATTATTAATTGGTTATGGGTTGTGTATTGTAATTTCTTGTAAACACGTAATTGATTGCCTCGGTATCAATATGGTAAAAAAAAAAACCAGCGTGTAAAGTCCTTCATAAAGTTGAGACGAAATAAATTGTGTTTTTGTATTATATGCTACACCATGTCAATTATGGTGTGAATTTTTTTTGTTGTAAACACGTATTTGATTGCCTCGGTATCAATAAAAAGAAATAACGTGTAAAGTCCTTCATAAAGTTGAGACGAAATAAAATTGTGTTATTATATTATATGTTATGCCATGTCAATTATGGTGTGAATTTTTTTTGTTCTAAACACGTATTTGATTGCCTCGGTATCAATAAAAAGAAATAACGTGTAAAGTCCTTCATAAAGTCGTGACGAAATAAAATTGTGTAATTGTAATATGTGTTACGCCATGTCAAGTGTGGTGTGTATGTTCTCATAGAAAGATGAATTATAATATATACCCGGTAAGAAGAAATAGTTTTTGTAAAGATAACGTAATTATGTCTTAGATTTGGAAATCTAAAATTGTTGGTCATTAAGGACAAATGGTGGTTGCATATTTATGTCATTTTGGGACATTATTGAATCTTAACCAAAGAATTGGGTTGATAATTGCACTTAAGGTCATTTTGGGTTTTGTCTGGTCATTTGGTGAGAACACTTTATGAGTGTTCTGAAAATTTTGTCGAACGTTTTCGTTACGACGTGCTGGTGTTTCTTGTTAACACCTGGTACAGCGCTGTACGGTTTATAGGAAATAAATCGTTAAATGTCATAGGATAATATTAGCCTTATAATTAATTACATGGTAGGTCTTGGTAGCGTTGACCTGTATAATCAATATGCGATACGAGAGGATTGGTCTATATGCCTAAGAATTATTAGCAACCAGACAAACCATGACTAAATGAGAATATATTGTTAAAATCTTGAGTAGAATTTTTGTTGTTTTCCGTTTTTCAAAATTATCAATGGATAATAAGAAATAACATAACATGTGTATTGATACTTGTGTTGTATAGTGTCAAGAATTTCATTGTTAAAGACGCAAATATGGGTTGATTTCGATCAATCGCATGATATAATCAGCGTACACATTCCATAACAGGAATTTTGTGTATAAAAAAAACATGTATAGTTTAAGAATTTCATTGTAAAAAAACGCGAAATATGGGTTGATTTTGGTCAATCGCATAAGCGTATAATATTCTCTAACCAGAATACCATTTTGTATAACATTGTACAATTGTGAACATTGTTAATTGTTCTTCTTTTGTGGTTTGATGGAAAGTGTAGGCCTGGTGGTAAATTGTGTACATCCATTCGGTAATACCACATTGTATGCTACATTTGTTGTTTTGGTATTGTCTTTTTTTTTGAGAAAAAAAAAGCAAGCCAGGTATATTCTTTTGGTTTGGAAAGAAGGTGATGAGTATTCTTTTCTATTGGGAAGAAGGCCATGTGTATTTTTTTGTTTGGAAAAAAGTTGTGTATGTAAATCATAGCGTGTTTTGTATCGCGCCTTGGAGATCATTTCTGCAATTATTTTTGAAAGAGGTTTGGCAACCCTTGTTCAGTGTATTTGTTAGGAATTGTTCAACTTGGCTCTCAGGTAGTTAAATTTTTGTTTTGGCTCGTTAGGGAGTGTTTAAATCTTTGTGAAATGAGGTAGCTCTGTACCTCTCGTACGGCAAACAAGAGGACGTTGCCCTGCTTCGGCCACGTTGCCTGGGATCTTCTTTCATCGACAAGGAGGGTAGTGTTATGTTTGCACAAAGCTTGCTAGAGCTAACTGCAAAGTTATGTATGTCCACACGATTGCAGGAAACGAACCACGCACTGATGGCGTGTTAGATCACCAATACATACAAGTACATCCGCGATATCTCTGCTTGTCACGATCACGCGGGTTAACAGCCAATCATGTACTTCGTGTCCTTATAAGGGCATGGGGCACGCGCCAAAGAGTGGGACAAGCCCCCCCCCAGCGAGGACCAACGCAGGTCAAGTACTTGCGGCTAGCTGCCCACGCGCCAGTTGACCGCCGACCCCGCTGATCTCAACACAATGTGTTAGTTCCGAGTTACCATCGCCGCCGAAATTGGTGTCGCCATAGATATGGACCGGCCTGATTTGTTTCACCATGTGTGCCGCCAGTCCCTCAGAACCACAGCCTCCTTACGTTATATAGTTGGGTCCTGTCTCCGTCTGCCGATGTCTCCCACCAGCACCTTATGTTGTATAGTTGGGTCATGCCTCTGACCACGCCGCCAACCTCGTACCCCTGTGATGCTAGCTGCCCCACCTACCGTCGACCCCAGGCTGAGATCGTGAACTTGTAGACCCCGGCCTCAGCCCTGGGCGTCTGCCGCCCTAGCCTGTTTGTGTGGACCCCCTTGGCCATCCAATCAGTGCCCCCGTTCTGCTCCATCGTCTCTGCGACTCCGGCCGCCGCCCTGGCGTCCCTTTGCCGTCCAGCGTGGTGTGCCCTAGTGGCCGCCTTTCTGCATCAGCCCCGCATCATTCTGGCGCACCTTTTGCTGTCCAGCGTGGTGTGCCCTCGTGGCCGCCCTTCTGCACCCGTCCTGCACCCTGCCTGGCACCTGCCATGGCCCCTGCCGACCGTCTCACCGCATCCGCCGTAAATTACACGTGAGCGCATAATATACCTTGTCAATCAGAGCCCTTAGAGTCAATAGATTGCCTAAGTAACTAGTTAGGCCTTAAAAAGCTATGTAACCTTTGTAGATCTGTTGATAACCTGTATTACCTGTATAATAAACCTTCATAACAAGAGACTTGTTTTAATTGGGAAATTGACTATAATCCACACCCTGAAGGATTGGAGTATCAAGCTTTGCCGCCGGCTTGTGCGGCGATGACTATTTGTGTAACACACCTATAGTATATTACATGGCCTAAACGCTAACGTAACAGTGGCATTTCTCGGTACAATATTCTGGATCAGATCAATAATATATTATGATTATTTGAAATTAATTTCATATGTACGATGTATGAGAATGAATATTTATTTATTGTAATTTTGTTGAGAAGTTTTTCTAGAAACGATACGACTAATAATTAATCCGAGTAATTCACGATTTATTAGTCAATTAATTATATTTTATATTACTATATATTTGAAGTTTTCTCAGTCCCCATACTAGGCTCCTGTCCGTGTCATTGTTGTAGTAAATAAATTATATAATAGAGTAAATAATGCATATGAGGTTCCACTATGCAAAACTAGGCTTGCGCAGAGACATGCTTTTTTCATTGCCCCAAAAATCTACAATGCACTCTATCAGACTATAGAAATTAGATCTAAAAATATATCGTCTTACAGCATATACAAAAATGTAATAAAGACTTGGATCACTACCATTGACACAAATACTTACCTGCTATAACATCCTACCTTTTGGAAATTTCCTTAATTTTTCTATTTTTTAACCTTTTTTTCTTAATTATAATTTTGTAAAAACGGAATTATTTGTTTTATAAACTGCACTAAACAAAATAAGTAAGTATACTCACGAACTGGCGTTGCCTATGTGGGATTTTTTTTTGGTATATATGCATACTATTCTATTATATTTTTTATTTGATTGTATCATTTTATTTTTCTTATCTTAAAGCTACCTTTTTTTTATTTTTATAGTACCTTCTTTACCTGTGAATGAAATGCTTTTTGTAATACTATAATAATTTTAATAATGTAATACTTGTTTTTGTAATACTTGATTTTTGTAATTATATTTTTATGCTTGTAACAAAAGAAAATTATTAATAAAAAAAAAAATAAAAAAAATTACAATAACTACAATGCGCCTAGTACACCTTGGCCCAATACATTGGGCAATGCGCTGGTCCAACGTCTTCATGAACACTTGACCGTAGAGTGCGTTGGCCGCCAACGTTGGCCGGTTAACCCGTTTATCGTCGGTTTCGGAGACGGTAATGTTGATTAGTAAGTGATTATTTACGTTTACGAATTTCGATGATTTATCATTAAATGTGTTGTACACATAAATCGCCGCGGCTGCGATAATTTCCACATCCATTTAGATTTGATACCCTCCTTGGTCGAGGGGTAAAGCAACGGTCGCGGCTTCAAATCCCGACATGCGCTAGTAAATTTCATATTATTTCACAACTCATTCGTTTAAAAATCATTTATAGTATATATGAGGCACGTTCCAGATTGGAATATACTATCAGTATCGCCCTGGTATAAGACAACCATTCAGAATTGAAACGTTGCTTAAAATTGCTTAAGACGTGTTTAGTGACAAGATCTAAATAGCAAGGGACTTCCCCACTTTCTTATTCCCCAACTCCTCCTCCGGTTACATATAAAAAAGGATTACAATTCAAATCACGCACCCATGCACCGACAACTGAAATTAATATGTTAAATAATAATAATAATGTTTAAATAAAACATATTTTATTAATTTTCTAGATACCTACTTAAAAGATTTTTAAACAATATAACAATTCATTTAATATCAACATATATTTTGTTCAGAATTAAGCACCCACGGAAAATGCCATATATTTAAAAACCGTATTTTTACACTAGAGGGAAAAGTTCTTCGTATGGTATTTGACTGTAGAACTGGTTGAAGATGAGAAACATTTTCTTCTGCATAACCTTCAATGAAGGGCCTTCAATGTCCTTCAATATTAGTCGCCAGTTTTCATTCAGGATTCTGTTCATTGACTCACCTGGAAAGATGGGAGAACATGTTATTGATTAAACACATCTGAAATTATAAATGAGAGGATTTTTTGCAAAACCGACATATTCCAATTTTTATCAAATTTGACCTGTGAATGCAATATTTTTCTAAATTCTTCTAAAACTTTAAAATTCTAATTCTATTGATTTTTAAGATGTTATATCAAAACATGCTTAGACCAATTCAGCCCATAAAAACAGAGCATTATTCCAAGACAATTGTTTGCAAAACAGGATTATTCCATGATTGTCTTGCAAAACAGACTGATTCCATTTCAGCCAATAGAAACAGACCATTTGGTCACGAGACAAAATGGTCGCATAGTTGATTAGTATGAAAGTTGTTGTATTATATGACTTTTCAAAATCAGCTTATTCCAAGAAAGTTGCAAAACAGTATTATTCCAAGATTGTCTTGCAAAACAGACTTATTCCAAACTTAAATTGGAAATATCTTTATTTTTAAAGAAAGACCAACATTCCCGGGTTACGAATAACCTGACAATATTTGAAAATCAACCACTACCACCACAGTAAGCGGATAATGTTGCTTGCGTTGTGATGGACGACTTAGCCAGCCGAGGAATTGTACACGCTACGCCTGGGTGGGACCCAAACGCGATGCCAACTCAGACACTGACCGGTCAAATGTAGTTATTACTTTTCGATAGATGTTTAAATTTTATGATTAAAATCGAATATTTTAAAATTAATCTATTACTAAATAGTTGTACATCACATCACATACCAAAATACCCCTCAAATGTAAATATCCATAAAACTAACGCAATAAATATTTCAAATATAGGCACAAGGCATCTGTTTAAAATAATAAAATACGCTAGTAATAATAATTCATGTTTCGGAATAAATCAAGCGGAATAAATACAAAGTTACTCCGTACTTTGTGCGCCAAGATACCATAGATAGATGGAATCCAAATAAAATACACATTCAACATAAACGATATAGTTTTATATAAATTCTTTAAAAAAGGTGAAACGAAAAAAGAAGAAAAATAACATAAATACTATGACGGGTGATGTGTAACATTTACATCCCCTTGAATCCTTCAAGGTTACAGTAAAAAATGTCATGGAAACGTTATTTAAGGCGAAATAGGTAGACTTGACCTGAAATTTGGCATTTTTGAGGCCACTTTTAGACGTATGGACACTTTTCTAGAAAAAAACACAAATTGATTTCGAAAGATCGTTATTTTATCTTGTAAAGTAAGATGTAAAATTTTGAAAAAAAATATTATTTTCATATCATAATAAAGTGTTACCGTTGGACGATGCGCAGATTTGTTGCATTTTCAAAGGTGAAGTTGTATTATACAATAAATATTTCAAATCATATAATAATACAGTATAAACAATCAATAAATTATCTATCATATGTATGTATAAGAATTTTGTTTTTATTTCAAATAAAATTACTAATAAATAAATCCGAGCACGCGTTTTGTGACGAAAATCCCTCAATTGGACTATTTATTTATGGTCTTACAAATTGGTATAGTTCAGATTTTTTTAGAAAAATAATTTACCAAGACATTATTGAAACATTAGAAATAATTTATGACCAAAAAATATATTCTTAAAGTACATAATAGTAATTAATTTCGATTCGCGTTTGTCGTTTGTGATTACCCCGGCGCAAGCCGAAATTTTATCATTCCCCGCTGCGACAGGGCGGCGAGCGGACGTCTATTCCACGCCAGTCTACTAGATAACATTTTAAAGAAATTCCTCGCTTAAAAATGAGGAGGAAAATACCATCGGAAAAAAGTTTTATTAGATAGCACAAATTACGACATCAAAAACGTACGTGGGAGATATATTTTCAGAAAAAACAAAGGTTAGTGATATTTAATTATTCGTGTACATTGTACGTACTTATATGCTACAGAGCCGTTCGAAAGAATCAGTCAGAATAAGCACATATTTTTTATAACATTTGGCGATAATTTTGTGTTGTTTAATTTCCAGGGAAAAGAATCAACTATGGACAGGAGTTTATGTCTGCCATCGTTTTTTCATGTATAAATGTTAAAACTTATGCCAAAGTACGTGAAACTGTTTGTGATTGGTAGTCAAAAAGTGCCACTAACCAAATGAATTTCGATTCGTGATGTGCGATTCAAATCATTTTTTTGTTCATAATTTCTATTTTATTGTCCAATTCACTATTACATTGGTATAATTCAACATATTTAATATTTTTTGTGTTACTTTTTGTCAGTTTCATAATGTCATATTGTGAATTGAGAAAAAAAAACAAGGTTATTTTTGACATACTAACCTATGATTTTTCAATCGAAATTTACTCGTGAATTTAATAACATTTCGAAAATTAGACGAGTCAGGTCGCTCCGTTAATCATGAAAACAAATACATGAAAGCGATACAATATTATGCAATCGCATAACTACATATGTAGGTAGGTACCGTAGAAAATAGTTGGAAATAAAACCTAGTTTTAATATATATACTACTTCAGTTGTAAGGAATAAACCCTATTTTCAATGTCATACATATCAAATCAAGTAATACTTTAAAGATAAGTATTAGAAATAAAACTTACCGGTAATACCTTTCGGACAAACGAATAAATAATTAAAACAAAAGATTTTTACTCACCTTTGGAAAACTCGTGTAAAATATTTAAAAAAAAACAAATTAAACAAATATTTGAATTTTTTTTTAAATATATATTCATATACCTACATATTTTATATCTACCATGTCAACAAACTGCATTTGTATTTATTTATGTTAACTCACTCCGACGTATAATTTACAAATATGTATGTAACTACTTATTAGGAAGAAAGCTACAACCAAGAATTTAACAACAATAATTGTAATTTCATCGGAACCATGCTGTAGTTTTCACAGCCGCGCGAGTGTACTGCTTGCAGCGGAATGAATTCGGTATTTCTGTCTCGGTCTAAAAAAACGTCCGATCGCGAGGCAGTCTTTTAACGAAATTTGAATTCTCGTCTGCTGGTTAAACCGCCTTAACAGTGCCGTACTTCGTGTCATGCATTGCCGAGCCAGTATGTTCGTTACAAACAATTCACAGCTTTCCAGGAGGTATGGGCCACTGCAATGGCCTCACTCCTCCTCGACTGGAGACTGAGAGCGAGTTTTAGAGAGCAACTTCGTGATGCATGTATCACGTGTCCTCTTCATTACGCTGGAGCAATATTGTATGCAACATTTGTGTTTGGATTTGCGTAATGTGCAGATAAAAGATGTTTTATATCTTCCAAATTCTCGTAAAATACTTTAATCACAAATTTTGCAATTGAGAATTTCTGAGCAGAGAGTAGGCAAACCGGCCACCATCATGCGTTGCTTTGCGATCGCTATTTTCGCTAAAGCTTCCACCGAGAGAAAACCTGTGTGATTATTTATATTTGTAAGTGAGCGTTTAATAATTTATCGAACAGATTTTTACAATCGACGGATTATATTCTCTAAAATTATAAACATAATTAAAACATTAAAAAACTGTTCTTATTACAAACCCTAGAAACTTCAAGCATGATGAAGTCAAATGCTATATATTATAGTTTGAAAACATTAGTTTGGGAAGAAAGACTATCCTAGGCCTTTGATCGATTTTACTGTTGACACTACATCTGTTTTAATACAATAATCAAATTTGAAGTTTCTCGAACGTGTATATGACATAGTGCCATATTTATTTTTGTATTAAAAAAAAAAAATTTCATTTATGATGACATTGAATCTAAATAGGTTTGTGATTTGACACAATCTTGTACGTTGCACCTATTCCTGTGGAAGGTTGCCTCAATTTGAAGGATTTAAAAATAAATTATTTATGGTAATCTTACCTAAAACCTTGTCGTTACCGAAGAGTCCATCCATGCGGATGATCATCTTTTCCATATCTTGGTTGGTTGTAGAGTCCTTCAGAACAATGTGATCCTTCCCATCCTTTCCCTTCTTCAGGTCGTAGGTCCACGTTATCCTCATCTTGTAGTTAACTTAAATAAAAAAAAAGAAAATTAAATTAGCATCTATGACCAATACTGCAAACAAACAAAGGAATAACACAATTAAATTTCGAAGTGGACTTTTTAATCATTATGGCCATACAAAATATTAAATGAATACATTGCCATTGTATGGCCCTCTCAGAGCATCCCCAAAGATGAGCGGATAGTAGCCGAGTGATCCAGACCATTGGGTACCATAAGTAAAATAATCTTCTGAAGTACTATTGCACAAGCAACTTTTGTTTTGCTTATAATTATTGAAGTTAGAGGAATTCTAATAATGTTAGGTTATTCGTGACCCGGGAATATTTGCCTTCAATGTCGATTGTTATAAAAAGATACATGTGGATTATTAAATAAAATATCTAGTACATTTATCAATTTGGATGTACGTACGTATATTTTATGTTTGATTATTACGCATTATCTCAGCAATGGGGATCAATGAGGAGCAATGAGGTTAAAATTGAGTTAAATAACGAAACGTACGCACAAACGGAACACCTTTTTATTTCGGCTCGTTGGAACACGTTGAACTCCGTTCTACACTCACAATAAATTCAAACATTTAAACTTACGCTCTTTTGCATCAATAATTCCACAATAACATTGCACCCAGTTTTTTAGAATTAACAGCATCAAAACAATATGCAACCTCGAGCAAGATCAGGTACAGTCATGACGGCTAGTAATATATGTAAATATTATATTTAAATAATATAACGAAGTTTATAATGCGAATTTTATCGATACAAGATAAATCTGTTGTCATACCTTTAATATGTTGTCATACCAGAGTGGAAGATACTACCAGTATCGCCCTGGTGTAAGACCACCATTCAGAATTGAAACGTTGCTCCAAATGGCTTTAGCCGTGTTTAGTGACTAGATCTGAATAGCCAGGTACTTCCCCACCTTCCTCTTTCCCTTCCCCACTTACCTTCAGCCTCACAACATCCCCCAATTGGGGATGCCATAGTCTCACTGGCTCCAGACGGGAGCAGTTGGGACTCTTGTGAGGTATTCAATATAAAAAAAAAAATAAAAAAAATATGAAAAAAAATAACTTATAAGAAACACATTATGAACATGTATTGTAAATATACATTTTATATTTATTTTTAATTTTAGTGGTATATAATTTAAGTGATCCCATGTTTTACCAAAAAAAGGAATTGATGTACCTGGGATGCAAAATGATTTACTCTTTCTTTCATTAGGGTCGGGGTGAGGAAAAATGTCACCGGAGACTAAAATTAAATCAACATTTTACACTCCAAATAAATAAAATCACAGGCTAAAATAAGTCAAGCACCTACTTCCTTAAACACCCTGTATATATATAATTCATATGACTTGGTAACTTAATCTGTTTGTTTTCATTTTCCTTCTACCTTTGTTAATGTATCACCCTATCTCATTGTAATTTATGTAAAATTTTCTGTTTAAGAATCATTCGTATTTAATAGTCAAGATATTGCACCTGGATTTTGTCATATTTCAATGTTAATTTAACATTGATTTGTCCTTGAAAATGATTAATAAACATCTCAACACCCAGAACTGGCAGTTAACGTTATTATTTTTATGGTGCAGTTATAAAAAATGCACAACCTTCCGGTGAAGAGTTTTTTTTATCGACAAAGACAAGGCTAAGAAATATGGTTTAATTTCACTTTTTTTTCTTATTTTTAACTAGCTGTACCCCACCTCGCGTTGATGTGGCTCAATCTGTCTGTGCAGATAGATAAAAAGTAGCGCGTGTTGCTTTTACGTTCAACAGATGGCGCTGTTTAAAAAAATAAAAAATGATATAAATACAAAAACACACGTATTCGAATGCGACGTTGTCTCAAAATTTCAAAGCAATCGGTGAAGATCTTTCGGGAATTTAATATTTTGAACACAAAAACATTTTCATTTTTATTTATATCGATAGAAGATATATAGGTGACCAGCATTTAAAAAATTTCTCTTATTGAATATTTTTCCATGAAGTACTTAATGAAAGTGTAAATAAATACCTCTTTTATTCGTATAATAATTCCCTTACCGTGATTGTTGGCTAACTTGAAAAAGAATAGCAAAGTATAGTGGCTATAATCGCACCGCTTCTCAATCTTTTTTATTAACAGTATAAAATAAAGCAAATATACTTTTAAGAAATAAAGTAACTTACGATCACCTCACTACATATTTTATATATTATCTAAGTTTCTCATTAGTAACGTGAAAATAATATGTAAAATTTGAAATACTCACAAATAAATCACGGAAATATAAATATACACTTTTTATTATTTAATATTTGTATTTTTTAACAATATTTACATGTTATACAGTGTTATAAAGGATATCCTTTCCTAGCCATAAAAAGAACAGGATCTTGTGTTTGGAGAGGGAATTCTAGCTCAATTATATAAAGTCAAATAATATAAATAAAATATTGTAAATAAATAACAAAAAAAAATACGTAAAAAAAGATTAACAACAGATTTTTTTTAAAGTAATAAGACATATGGACGCTTATAGTAATAATTTCATTTAAATCCACTGACAATACCTACTCTACAACTAGAATTTTTGTCCCAAAATTTAGATTAACAACATTGATCATATTTACCTTTTTCTACTTATGTGAAAAAGGCTTGCCTTTCTCCCAGAAAACTTCCATTGCCACTTGAAAATAATTTAGTCACGTATGTGTCAAATGACCATCCGTGTATATAAAGCAAACCCAACCGTCGCATTAATTAATAAAATAATTAACACTTATTTTTTTATAAGAAAGTATGTAGGTACCTATAAAACTTGATTATAATTTAAAATTCATTATTTTAGGATTTTTCGCATATGTGAGTTATTTTATTCATATACCCCCCCTATATGTGATCACGACCCCAAGGTTGAGAAAGGATGTGTTAATGTACTAAAGTTGAAATGTCTGGCATTGGACATTCCATGCAAAATACCATTTGCAGTTTTAATTAAATAAAACATCCAATAAATAAATAAAAACTTTATAAATAATAAATATGTTCTGCTATTAAAGCTTAAATTAAGGTTAAGCTCTTCATAAATAATATTTAATATTTGGCTAATTTATATAGCGCCGTTTTCGTGAGAAATCACCTCAAGGGGTTGACGATATGCGTGGTCGAGAGGTTTCGATATTTAGGCATGATTTCGGAGGTCACTGGTTCAAATATTGGCGCGTGCAAGAAATTTTTATTTTGATAGCTTTGTGTTATTAAAAACAATATGTTATGTAATAATAAACAGTTTTAGCCGTGTTCGATGACCAGATCTGAATGATTAGGTATCCCCCACCCTCAAAACATACCCCAATTAGGGATGCCATAGTCCCACTGGCTCCATACGATTGGGAGCAGTTGGGACCCTCGTGAGGTATTCACGTAATACATCTCATTGATTATTGGCAATAAGCAACAACGAATAATTATGTTTTTAATATCCATCTATTTAACAAATAATGTAGTGTTTGTAAAGCAGAAAGTTGGTAAATAAATATAAATCCGTTGTGCCGGACAATCGCTTCCATTGAAAAGCCCATTTTGAAAATGAATACAATTTTGTATGATTTAAAAAATAATGATAATCAGTCTTACTTACCCATTTTCAATTTAGATTTTCCCGAACCGTGTATGGGGAACGTTAAAAACCTTCCATCGATAGAATAGTCGGCAGTAGAAGTTGTGTTTCCACTGATTACACAGCTACCCCTATTGTTATCAGGCTCTATTCTGAAAACAAATATAATAAATTATCAACTTTATTAATTAGTAGTCGACCAAGAATTATTAACATTTTTATTAATATGACGGAAGGGAATATGGTAGAATTAGCTCAGTGGTGAGCAAAGCCCCGGCAAGGCTAAGGTTCTGGGTTCAATACCTAGATGTGACCGAATCCTTTTCTGTTTCAAATATTCGTTTGAGGAAGGTAAGTTTTTAGTTTGGTCTGAATTCTGTTTGGCTTGTGATGCATCTTAGTTCCGGGGGAGCTTAATCCATGCCTTCGGCCCAGATACTCCGAAAGCGCGATCTCCAAACTTAGTAATTGACTTAGGTTTCATCAGTCTGTCTGATGATGTTGTTGATTTTATGGTACTTATACATACGCGAGCCGCACTGCAGAGCTGAACCTCAACTTGTCGGAAAGGAACAAAGCAAACGCAAATGGCGCGAAACGCCGCTTGTAGTTGCTTCGTTCTTTTCCTGTAATTCGTGTCTCGGTTCGCGTTTCGGTTTGCAAATATATTTGTACCATTAGAGTTGATTGCTTGTGTTTTCCGGGACGCATAGTTCAGAGATGTAACATCAATCACAATTTGTACTGGATTCTTTCAGGGCACTCTAAATGTGGAAATATTTAGAGACGGTTATAAGCCTTGCCGATGCAGTAAACATGGATTGAAATTTGTCAGTTTGATATTTTGAAAGGGTGAATAGGAGGTAAAAAAGTAAAAATTGTAAAGTGGTCATAATTACATACTTACAGCACTTCATCAAGATGAGCTTTTCCAATCCCCTTCATAACAGCGTTTCTATTCTTCAGGCGCAACCCGCTGAGGTTCATTTCGATGTCCCCCATTTCGAGCGGGTCCAGAGGTGCCACCCCTAGTTCGGGAATTCCGCTGGCGAACTGCTTCAGCACCTTGCGCCCCTCCTTCAGGACGCAGGCGTTGAAGGAGGGGGAGTTACGGGCGCATGGCGCGATGAATGACGCTGCACGAAAAACAATCATGCATAATTATTTTGATTAATCGCATGTTTTCGTTACATTAAATTCACCTTTGTATTTATTATTAATTTCTTTTGATTTTCTAAATAGTTACAATGCAAACGTTTTTTTTATTTACAACCGATGGCACAGTGCAAATTTATAACCCAAGGGGTTTGTCCAGCATTAGAAGTTGTGAAATCTCAAAGGGTGCATTAAAACTTAATTCGTAAATTATATCAAATACTGTCGTGAACTTAATCATGATAATAACAAAAATAATAGTAAAATAAATTAATTGGTAGTTCGTTATATAATAAAAGAAGAAGAAAAAATACAGAAGTTAGTAATTCCAAACAAACTAACCAATTCACACTTGAAATCCTCGTTACTCGTTATTTACACCAGTAACGAGTAACCAGTAACAAACAATTAACTGAAATGAGCTTTTTCGTTTTACTTTAAAAGTGACTTTTTTCCATTTATTATACTATGTATTTTTTACAAAAAAAAATAAAAATTTTCACATGCTACAACGTGATTATGATAAAATAACAAAATCGTTTCCTTTCCATAACTAAACACTACCCTTATATTTGGTGAGGGAATTCATGTTCAAATAATAAAGTCATATAAGTAATAAAATATTGTAAATTTGAATTACAAGATAATAAACAAGGAAAACGCAAGATCAATCGATAACAAAAAAAGAAGATTTTTTTTAAACTATAAAATTTTTTTACTCTTATATTAGTTTTAGATAGTTTTTAAATTTCAGCAAAAATTGATGCATATTTACAATAATTTTTTGTATTTAAAGGAAGATTATTAAAAAAAACTTATTCCCAGATAGATTGGTGTTTTGAATATGCTTGATGTTCAATTTTTAAATTTTAATTCTATTTTGATATCTTGCTAACATATAAAATTGTATGTTATTTGACTGTTTTTCTTTACAAAATGTTATTGTAATTGAATTTTTTATAAAATTTTTGTCTATTGTCTAATGAATATTATAAGAGGTGTTTGATTATAAAATGTAGAAAGTTTTTTTTCTAGTCTATTTTTTTTTCTTTTAATCACATTTAATTTTCCATTTACACAATACAAATTTCCTAATTAGTTTGATAAGTTAACAAACATCTATTTTCCAATTTAAGTTTTGATCTACGTATACACCAAGATATTTACTTTTTGAAAGTTGGACTATACACAACACCCGTGATTTGCAATTAGTTTTATTATATGTATGTTTGTGTATTATAACTTTAATTGATTGAAGGAGCACGTGATTAATTTGGTTTTTCAGTGTTTAAGAAGATGATATTGATATCAAAAAAAAAAGTTCTACCTACTGAGTCTAGTGTTGACATATTCTTACGTCTGCTATAATTTAATAAAAATCAACATAAAACTGAAGTGTACTAAACTCAAAGATCTAAACTATTAGAAATCAAAGACCGCGCTTCAAATCAGTGCATTTATATCTTGTGAAGTGCTATTTTTTCATGTTTTTTTGTCTTCACAAAGAAATTGCATGTTAACTGTCAAAAAAAAAAAACCAAATAATAAAAATAAATATGTCATTCTGTACTAAAACGAGCCAGCTGTTAAAAAATACAAAAGTGCCTAAACTGTGTTGAAACTATCAATATTAAACATCATTCAATCAATTTTATTCACAGCGAAATCACTTTTTATAAATTTATCTCAACATGAATACACTATGCATCGTTTGCGACAAAAATATTGACAGTCCAGCCGAATACATATCTTGTGTTGTCTGTGATAATGGCTATCATCTTGTTTGTGCAGAGATTGGTGAAAACATACGTGGTGCTCGTAATTCTCAGTGGAAATGTAAAAAATGCTCTAAAGCTTTTTCTAAAAAAAAGACCAGGAATATGAATTATTGTGATGAAAAAATCGATAAAGAACCATCTACCGGCAAACCTACCAAACATCTAACTCAACAGTCAACAGACGCAGAGAAATTTCCTTCATCAACCGTAGATGGCGCAAGCGGTATACTTACATCAGATAAGTTCATTTTAGAATTAAACAATTTCAAAAAAACAATAATGGATTTTGTGGAACAAAAATATGATTCGATTATCGCACAAAACAAAGAAATCCTTGATTCATTTAAATTTTTAGCGGATCAGCAAGACCTTCTAAAAAAACGATTAACTGACATTGAATCCTCGCATGAAAGGGTCATTACTGATATGCTAGAATTAAAAAAACAAAACGCTGTATTAGAAAATACTACTTCTCATCAGGACGACAAAATTGACCGGCTGGAGTACATTACACAGATGTGCAATATCGACATTAGAGGCATCCCTGAAGCAAACAATGAAAATATTATGGAAACTCTTAAAAAAATATCAAAAATCATAAATTACGGAGATACCACGATACCTTTACAATCTGAAATCAATAAAATGTACAGACTAGGACCAAAACTGTCCGAAAAAAATCCCAGATCTGTAATAGTATCGTTCAATAGTATTAAATCTCGAGATGACTTCCTACTCAAAATCAAAGACTATAAAAAATCCTCTACCTCCAGTTCAAGCAAACTCAATACAGCAGATCTAGGGCTATCTCAAGAAGCAAAACGGATTTACGTGTCAGATCATCTTACGCAAAAAGGAAAATTCCTACTCTCCCAATCTAAAAAATTCGCAAGAGAAAATAACTACAAATACTCTTGGTCATCTTCGGGGCGCATTCTGTTAAGACAAACGGATACATCCAAAATTATTTCGATTAAAAACATCACTGATCTTGATCGAGAAAAACGCCAACAACTGTGACAGATGATAAAAAGTACCTCAACATTTACTGCACTGCTAAACAAAAATATTCCGGATAATATCATCTTCATCGCAAGTTTTCTTATGAGTTTTTTCTTTGTCTTTAAAAATAATAATGTTTTAATTGAAAATAATGCATTCTTACTCTTTTTAGGAGTTCTTTCATGTAGCAACAATATCAGTGTGAAAATTGTTTATATCAGTATTCACTATTTTTATTATACTTTACCTCCTTTGACTGTAACTCACATTTCTTCAACTCTCTCTAAAAAAATTTATTTATCTACATAAATAATACTTTCACTACAAGTTTTTATTTGAATATTACCGCTATATACTATTCACACACCCTAAGCATAATACCTAATATTTATCAAAATAATTCATTCTTACTTTCATTAGTAGCTTTCCCTAGTAACATCAAAATTATTATAAAAATTGCGAATCTTACAATTAAAAATTCTAACCATACTCTTCCTCTAAGCAACAAAAACCACGCTGTTTTAGTATTCTTTAAAATATCTGTTTACTGTGTAAATATTATTCTTCCTGCATGTTCTCGTAGAAATCAGAGTAGTAATATCTTATTTACTCACTAAATGATGCTCCTATTTTCTTCAATAATCTTTTTATTTTGGTTAACTTTTATTAGCACATTGTATTTAACATTAGGATACAACAGATGTATACATAATGTTTATATATCAAGGAAAAAATCCCGCTACAAATGCCCACCCACATTTTTAATCATACTTTTCCATTTTTCACATGTTACTAAATTTAATTATTGTCCTTTATCACACCTAACAATTACATTCAGAAGCATTATACACTATAGTATGCACTTTACGGTTAAAATATATTTTAAGTTGGAATACTATGTATCAACATTATCATTCATGTTATATAATGTTCTCTCATTATCTCACAATAATGCCCTCTCTCTATTCTCTATCTCTGTGCTTCAATCAAACTCATATGTACATATCATAAGCAGCGAGAGTCTTTGTAAGATTATGTTCCCAGCAAATCTATGTAAATCTGGAAAAAATCTTAATTTACATAAATATGTCCTATTATTTGTTCTTCTTTGCATTTTTCGCATGTTATGGTATTTAATTATTGTTTTTTGGCATTTTTTTTTCGCATCAACTCCCCTACAGAATCAGCACATACTTTGCATTTGGCCATTTTATTGATTTTATTGTATTCATATTTATTGTATTTGCAGCCTTCATGACAGATATCTACATAATCATCAACTGCTTAGATTGCTCTTTACGAAACATACCAACACCATCATCTTTTATAACATCTTTTATATCTAATATAATTAGTGGAATCAACTTTCATCTCGAAGTAAAATACTCATCATACTCGAATTATCAGAACTCACAATCTACTATACATTATATTAATAAAACACTGATTAACAACACAGTAATTTACACATTCGTTTTTAACTTTTTGTTTGCTGACTTTTCACAAAAGAACTACGGGTTCACCACCACACATCATAGTAAATTTAATCATAATTATGTTTCAGTTACCTTCGGATAATTACAATGATTCTGTAAGTAGCATTAATATGAATATAATTCGAGATCTGGAGAATTTAAACAACTATAACTGGGACTCATATAGTCTAAAAATCATACAACAGAATATTAGAAGCATATCAAATCTCGATGACTTTACAATTTTTCTTGATCTATTTAATTCATCTTTCGATGTTATAATATTAACCGAATGCTGGTTAAATAAATACTACACCGTAAAATCAATACACAATTACTCTGAATATCACACCACAACCAACCTCAACAAATCTAGTGGAATTGTTATATACATCAAGGACGGAATTAAAGCTCATGTTGAGGAAATTACTTCAGCACAATCAAACTGTATGAAAATAGTATTGAATAATAACATATGCATATTTGCCATTTACAGATCTCCTTCCTTCATCAATACTGACCCCTTCCTTTTTTCATTGCAAGCAATTTTAAACAATGCGAAAAAATTTGAACAGCAAATTATAATGGGAGATTTAAACATTAACACTATCCCTGACTACCACCGTCAATCAATCGATTATCTATGTCTACTCGCGGAAAATGGTTTCACACAGACTATTAACAGCTTTACTCGTGAACAGGGCTCGAGTAAATCCTGTCTTGATCACATTAATGTAAAAAATATTAACTTTATTGACACTTTTGTTATACACTCAACTATTTCAGACCACTATACAACATCTCTTTGTCTTAAAAACAAGCCTCCCACTTCTTCGAAAATTAAATACGTTGCTAAAACTAATTTCAACAATTTAATTGAGGACTTGAGCGCAGAAAACTGGCTAAATGTTCTAGATAAATCAGATACTGACTTAGCAATGAAGGAATTTATTATCAAACTACACGAGTATATATCAAAACACACAAGCAATATAACCGTATCTAATAAACAAATTAAATTCACACCATGGATCACCCTGGGGCTAGTTAAATCGATTCACAGAAGAAATCATCTTCATGAAAAGGCAAAAACATATCCTGAGAATTTGGTATTGCAATGTTATTATAAAAAGTATAGGAATTTGTGTAAGAAATTAATTACATCGGCGAAAGAAAATTATTATAAAAAACTCATTTACGATAACAACTGCAATCCAAAACGTTTTTGGGATACCTTTCGCAACATAACCAAATCTAAAATCAATAAATCTTCTGAAATAAAATCGCTTTACATTAACACATCAAACTCTGAAGTCCCCAAAGATATGGCAAACTTTGCAAACAGTTACTTTTCATCTGTGGGTGACACACTTGCGAAATAAATTCTCGATAAGTGTAAGAAATCAGAAACCGCTCTCGCCAATTTAACTATCCCTAGGATCGGTCACAAAATAGACTCAATCACAACTTCAACTAACGAAGTCATGAAGATAATTGACGACCTTAAGTCATCAAAAGCATGTGGTCCCGATAAGATTTCATCAAATCTTCTAAAAATCATTAAAGTATACATAGCCATACCGATTGCCTTCATTGCGAATCTTAGCTTTAAATCAGGGAAATTCCCTAACCATTTAAAGCAGTCAATCGTCATTTTACTGCATAAAAGTGGGGACAAATCACTGATACATAATTACCGGCCTGTTTCCTTGCTCAACTCTGTCTCTAAAATTATGGAGAAAATTGTAAAGAACCGTCTCATCCATTATCTCGAAAATAACAACATCCTTTCTAGTAGACAATTCGGCTTTCGCAAAGGTTTAAGCACTGAAAACGCCATCGCTAATTTGACAAAAATCATCTCTAATAATCTAGATAAAGTTAGTAAATGCATTGCACTTTTTTTAGATCTAGCTAAAGCGTTCGACACTATCTCGCACAAAATTCTGCTGAATAAACTACAGCGAATTGGGATACAGGGTCAAATTTTCAAGTGGTTGGTTAGTTACCTAGAAAACAGGAGCCAAAGAGTGGATATTAACGGTACTCTAAGTGATCCAGCCAATATTAAATATGGCGTACCACAAGGAAGTACACTAGGTCCCATATTGTTTAATGTTTATATAAATGACTTATGTAATACTTCATTTGCAGACCACATTATTACATTTGCTGACGATACAGTACTTTTATTCGAAGGCAAAACCTGGAATGAGTCTTGCAGTAAAGCTGAATTTGGCATAAACAAAGTTAAACAGTGGCTAGATAGTAATCTCCTCACTCTTAACTCGGATAAAACGAAATTCATCTGCTTCAGTTCAACTCAAGCGGGTCAACCACAAGAAATTATTAACATTAGAATACACCATTGTTACGACATTATTACATGTAAATGCAATACCCTAGAATGTGTGGACAATATAAGATACCTAGGAATTATCATTGATAAATTTCTGAGATGGGACAAACACATAGCCTTTACTTCCACAAAGGTCAGGAAACTTACACATCTGTTTATAGCAATAAGAAATATTCTATGTCTAAATGATTTGAAACGTATTTACTTTGCAATGTGCAATTCCATATTAGACTATGCTTCCTTAGGTTGGGGAGGTTGTGCTAAAACCATACTCGATCCCTTAGCTAAATCCCAGAAATCGATTATAAGAGTCATACTGAAAAAACCTTTCAGATACCCCAGCGATTCATTGTTCGCAGAGTTTCGCGTTCTTGATGTAAGACAATTATACATGAGGAAAATCATATTACATACTCAAAAACAGAGGCACTACTTAGCTTCCGTAAACCACTGTCATAATACACGACATGCAAAAAAAAACCCAACAGTTCCGCCCACCACTTCCTCATCTTTAGCACAGAGACAATTCTCATACTTAGGCCCTAAACTGCTCAATCTCATACCTGATGCATGGAAGGCAAAGAGTACTAATATTCTGCGCATGCAGGTAAACAATTGGCTTCTGGTCTTGGGGAGAGCTGAATGCGAGAATATGCTAAAAAACAGTAATTGAATTGTAAACTTTGTTTTTCTTTACATTCTTTTTTACATTTTAATTTATATTGGTATTATATTAGCATTACAGGAACTGTATTTTTACATAAAGTAAGTTCGAAAATTGCTCAATTCTTCGTGATATTTTTCCTTAAATGAAAAGTTCCTTCTTTACTTTCATTTTTTAATTTTTTAATTTATCATTTCCTTGTTTTATCTATTAATATTTCTTTAGTTTATTATATCAGCTAAACAATAGTAAAAAAAAAAAAAAAATGTCGTGGTATAACTGAATGTATAGAATTTCTTCAATTCAGTTTCATTGCAAATTCATTTTCTTGTTTTTATCTATTAATATTTCTTTAGTTTATTATGTCAGCTAAACAATATTAAAATATATCATGGTATAACTGAAAGTATTCTAGAATATGTATATACATATGTATTATTTTAACAACAGAATAGTCAACACTATAATTTACATGTAAAAACATTATCATATTGGAATGTCCTAAAACGGGCAATCGCCTAGTTGGACATTTTAAGTTCATTAATTGTATTATGTAATATTTACAAACAAACAATAAATAAATAAATAAATAAAATAAATAAATAAATAAATATCGAACCAGTTTTTCAATGTATTCATATCAGTATTTGCTGAGGTTATCGACAGTATTCCAATCAGTACCTTCAATTATTATGATAGTGTCATCATCATTAGATATAATTCTTCCGTTAAGTTTTTGTTTCAATATGTCATTTACATAGATTTAGATAGATAAACAGTAAAGATCCCAGGACTGTATCTTGAGGGATACCGAAATTACTAATTTTTGGCTGAGTACGTCAATGATTTTTCCTACTTAAAGGCTTTTGTAGTTTTTTATCCAAATATATCATAGCGTTATATTTGGATAAAAAGCTTTAAATATAACACAAAGAATTTGTGCTTCGAATAAATAATACAACAAATGCATTTATTAAACAAAACGTCAAAATGTATTTGACCCGTTACTATAAATAAATTCATCAAGTCTCGAGCCATTTTATACTGCCCTGTCGAAGCTACTAGAATAGCGAAAAATGATCTGAAATAAGTATAAAAATAAAAGTCTTGAGAACCAAGTTATGGTTTTATTTAAAATTAAAATGCCACATCACAAAGTATCCTGCCGTCAGAAGTAAAAACAAAGCATCCTCTTTGAGAGTCTCAATGACGAATTTGTGTTTTTAATCTGTTTCACACGAAAATAAATGCATCATTTTCCTTTCAATATTAAGTACAAAAATTAAACACATATAGCTAGTTTATCGCAAGACAATTGCGAAATTACGAGAAAAATGTTAACAATTTTGTTAGCTTGTTTTGATTTGCTTTCCTTAGTTATGTATCCAAAATAGGTACGTAGGTACCTACCTATTATGTGAAAAGAGTAAGAAAACCTTGATATGGAAATTAAATATGAATAAACAATAATAATTTAAAAGTAGATAAGGGTTTTCTGGTGATTTTTCATGGGCCATTAAAAGTCTTTAAAAAAATCGAAAAATTTTTAAAATATTTCAATACTCACGGACGGTTGAACATGATAAATCTACCAGCAGAATTCCCACTGAGAAAACCAAAAACAGCCGAGAAGTAGTAAGAAAAAACATTTTGAAGTTGTTATTCTGCTCGCTTCTGAAGTGTCACTGAATCAAATGCAATACCGGTCAAGACTCTAATATAAGAGAGTAAGTGAGTAGAGGCATTTGATTAAAAAAACTGCACACCTTAATCATCATACACCTGCATTATCCACGCTCTTTGTGAGTCACTTTATTTTATAAGCCACCATAAAAAGGGTATTAGTTAAACATGTCTCTAATGAATGCTTTGAACGACCTCGAGGCATTGCACGAGTTTGACATAGGCTCCAATATAAGTGATAAAGGAGGGTTCTAGGTCGGGGTTAGGTTAGGTTAGGTAGAAGGTTTTGTTTGGTGAATTATTACATGACTCGTCTAATCTGTGTTGGACCACGAAAAGTACATTAATTAGGGTTGTGAGGAGGAGGATTTTTCGCATATTCCTTTAAATCCTGTGTGGTGTTATCAAGCACCAGGGTCAATTCTATGCAGGCGCGATTGAAGAAGACCGGCGACAAATTGCTAACAGTCGCAATTGCACGCCCTTGAGATTATTTTTGATAAAAACGACGCTTCACAAAAATACAAACAATTCGTTTTAATTATTTCAATGATCACCTTACTAGGCGTCTATTGGGTTTGACAAGGGGTGCCATAATGTGACGCCGGCCCAGTCAACCATCATCAATAATGGATAATTCTTGCATGCAATTATGCTAGGTACCCTGCACCGCATAGCAAGAACAGCCGATCGAGTTTTGAAATAAAAAATTATAATGATAAAAAACACTGATTGAATCTGTTAAGGACTGCTAATATCACTTATTCCCTGCCTTAGACCCCGCGTGTGGGCATAATGCTTGCGGAAAAACCTTTGTCTATTCATTAAAAGCCAGAAAATGAGTTGATGTAATGAAAATAATTCAAAGATTTAGAAATATTGTGTTCTGGTTTCTTCTAATGCTATAAAGAAAACAAAAAATGATAATGATGATGGTGATGATCATATTCCTTTCTGAACATAAGATACTAAACAAGAAAAACCTTCAACTTGATTACAGAAAAACATGAATTAGTTTTAACGAAACAATACTTAAGTGATCACATACAAAAGGTACGTTAATTTAAAATTACAATTCTAAAAATACTGATAAGCTGTATATATAGATAACGACAGTTTTCGTCGTTAATGTCTTAATTATTTCAGTTTATAAAACCGGTTTCACATTGTTCCCATAAGTGTTATATGGTTTCAATGGTCGACTAGAGTACAGGCCTGATCACGCGACATTACGAAGTCAGTGATGTTGCTAACTAAACTTTACTGTTTAAAATAATTTACGGTAAAACAACACACAAATCAGCATTAACAAAGAATCAACAACAATCGCCGCCATTTGCAAACTGTAGCTGCTCAATGGCACTGACTTGATCTCTTAGCACAGCTAAAGCTCATTCAGATTCTTATGGTTATGGTTTTCAAAAATTCCGAAACCAAAGAGCGGTTTCTCTGTGACTTGCCTGTATGGTGAAAATGGTGTTGGAAGATCTGGACATGGAGGTGAACACTACACAGAGAAAATTGAATATTGCTAATTTATTAAGAATCTCATCAAATTATTCGTTATCTGGTTAAAAACGGGATTGCAGGCCCTTAATGAATTAATGTATAGGTTTCCCGATAAACCTTTATTAAAATACGAATATATTATGACGATTGTCGGAACACGTGTTCAGTAATTTGAATAGGTTCTTAGTAAATTAGCAATACTCATTTATCTCTAGAAGGTATATTATACGAGGAAAGACATGAAAAACGGCTCAGTTGACTCACGGCGACGCAAGTACGTCCTCAGACTAGGACTTAGAAATTGAAGAGAAACGCAGGAAAGTGTAAAGGGGTTCTCTAGAGACAGCCAGGACTTTTCAAGTGTTATGGCAACGTTGTAGATAAACAAGATGATATTAGACTTGTTCTAGATTCATCCGGTTGATTTGTTGTATTTTCATGAAATCAATATTATTAATTTACCAGTAATTAACCATTTTATTAAACTAACTAACTATCACACCTTTTCACCTCGGGGGTAGGCAGAGAGGATTTACCACCAAACAACTCGATCTTGGCCCACATTCCCTGCTTCATTCACATTTATACATACCCTTATGTTTTTCTGAATCTTTGATGTGGCCCGACTCGGGTATTTGGTTCACTTGATCGTGTCTCCCTTGGGCGTCCCCGACTTCTTCTACCATTCGCATTCGGGTCATGTATTCTCCTAACACTCTTTTTTTCGTCCATCTGCTCTTAATGTCCAAACAATGAGCGAAAAAATTGGGAGGCGGGTATGGGCAAGCCCACCTAATGCGTAGCGAATCGGATCGGGAGAGACTGGTTGGGGAAACCTTTTGACTTCTCCAACATCTCTAGATCCATCGCCTTGCACCGGAGTGGGAGGGATGGATTCATAGTCTGTCACTCCTGGACATATTGACCCCCAGATACCCACCCCTACTTTTTCCCTTCCCAGAACTTCTCCAGCCTTTCCCTAAAAAGACACTCCATATAGCATCCCAAAAAGTTGACAGGCCCTGAGGGATTTTTTTACTCAGAGCATTCATATAAATAAAAACTTAAATAGCAGCTTTCGTTTATCATTAAGGATATTAGAATAATACACAAATAACTTTGTTTACATCACTTTAATATATATATAACCTCTACATGTTTCATGAACAATGTTCACATAATCAGGAGCAAGTATATACTAAAGTCAAAAATTAAATATAGATTACAATTGAACAGTGGAAGAAGTGGGGAGGGGTAAAAATGGGCGGACTTTTTCAGAATTGGGAATTACAATATTGTTAGACGAGAAAGACCAGTTTAAAGCTTTGAAAATAAATAATTTAGAAATTAGAAAACATGTAAATAAAAAAGAAGACTTAATTAATAACCAAAAAAAAGTTATAAACCCACTTTTAAATTTTTTCCCACTAAACTGGTCTTTCCCGCCTAACAATATTGTAATTCCCAATTCTGAAAAACTCCACCCACTTTTACCCCTCCCCACTTCTTCCACTGTTCAATTGTAATCTATATTTAATTTTTGACTTTAGTATATACTTGCTCCTGATTATGTGAACATTGTTCATGAAACATGTAGAGGTTATATATATTAAAGTGATGTAAACAAAGTTATTTGTGTATTATTCTAATAAATAATGACATCACAAAGTGAAAAGCTTTCAGAAGAAATTTTCTTCAAAAAATTAAGGATATGTTTAAAAAATAAATTATCTGACCATAACCAGCTCTCCTGGGGAAACTACTCAAGCAGACTATATGATTAGACACATTATCTGGTGCAGTTTACAAAACGTCATTTTGCAAAAAAGCATTAAAGTTGTGACGAAAATAGAGTCAGGTGGCGCACTGCGAAAATTTGGCAGGGGCACAACAAGATTTGGCAACCCTTTCTTACATCAGCTTTGCATTATAAGCAAATCTCTACATGTTGCAGGGAAATTATAAACACATTAAATAAACTCTGGTTTATGATAAATAATAATGTTAACAATTTATAGCCTGGAAAATAATATAGATGCCATAAAAATAATCAGAGATGTCAAAGAGTTATAATAAAGCAGAAAATCTGTGTTTGTGTTCGTATATAGTGGTTTCAGAACTGACAACATTTGAAAGGATATTTTTTTAAATATCCTTTCAAATGTCTTCAATATTTATAGATAAAGGCAACTCTTCTCATTTCAGTTTTCCTTAAATTAGTTTTCAAATGCCCTTAAGCCTATTCCCATAGGCCATAGACTACATATTATTGGTCATATATTCTTACTTGATCAATATGATAAAATATTCTTGAGTCCAGGGCATAAAGCCGGGTATTATGTATAATATAAATGTTTTAGTAAACGCATAAATGACAAGCAGCTATAAAATGAAGGAAACGTCACTATTGACGTATATCCCCACCATAAAAGTGTAATAGCTCACCCTCTTTATTGATCAAGTTAAGTTTATGTACATTAAACGACTACTAATTGGATTAATCTGAATTTGATTACAGACAGACATTCAATAATAAATAAGTAACAGTTTGAACATTGAAAGTGGAGTCCGTTCAAAAAAAAACTTAAGAATACTAACTAGTTTACAAATCTGGAGTACATCGGAATCTCGCTAACTATGCTGAAATACTTACTCACTTTAAAGAAGTCTCACTCGCTAAAAGAAGAAATATGTCAGATATAATCTCTCTGTTTAAAATCATTAACAATGTGTATGATTCACATTTAATTAATCAAATTAACCCTAATATAAGACCGAAATCCACAAGAAACCCTGTAACCTTTTGGATCGATACTTGACGTAGTAATACAAGTTTTTTAAACCAAAATCGAGAATGACTCGATTGTATAATAGATACTGCAATCTTCTAGACTTAGATATATTTACAAACTCAATTAATACCTTCAGATAGAACTTACACATACTGATGATCTCCTCACTTAGAGCCATTTCAAAATTCAATATTCAAAAAAATATTTATTTCACAAAAATACAGAGTACAAAGCGTGTAACTTATAGATTATATACTATTTCTTCCAGCTTACCCAACAAATACACAAATATGATAATAATAATCATTTTATTATTTCAATTTATTTACCAATCACGTACTTATGCATTAGCTCCACAATAAATGTATTTGTGCGTGCATGTGCGTGTACATGTTTGCATACAATATGCGTACAGTATGCACATATATGCTTATGAGTGTGTTTGTATTTAAATGTGTATGTGCTTGTTTGTATGTATGTATCTATGTATGTGTGTACAAATCTATGTATATATGTATGTATATGTCTATTTAGATGTGTATATTTGTAAGTATGTATGCATCTTTCTTCCTAGTAATTGATTTCGATCCTCCTTGTTTTTAAATACATTTTTGTAATTAAATTTATTATTACTGTAACTAACCAATTACTATTACAGACAGAATATTGAGATGAATGTTGTGCTCACCTATAATTAGAAACATCATTATAACCATGTATAATTTTTTTTTTTTTTATTTTTTTTTTTTATTTAAGTACATAAAACAGGCATGGTGCCCAAGAATTTACATACATGGATGTTTAAATACATAATAACAACTTTAAATTTACATACATGGATGTTTAAATACATAATAACAACAAAAATAGTAACAAAATGAATAAGCTAAATATGCAGAAGTAAATAACAAATAAGAATGGGTAAAAGGTAAATACAAATATGTTCATAAACGATTTGTTATTCACACCTGTACTGGTGAGACAATGATTAGGTAGGTACAATGTTGCTTCTCATTAAATAAAGGGTTTCATCACAATATCAGCTTAATATGATTAAAGGTAATACATTTTTTTTGAAATGTTTAAATTGGTCTTTAAAAATGTCTATTACATTATTAGAGCCATGTATAATGTTATAATTTCTTAATGTTCGCGGTACAGGGGAAAAATATCCTGTATTTGTGTGGTAGGCTTTAATATAGAAAATGTCGTTCATCCTCCTTGTTGATTTTCTTGATGGAATATTGATGTTAATTTGGGATAAAATGTTTGGTGTATCAACTGATGCATGTATAATTTTGTGTAGGAGCAGTACGTCAGAAAGTTTACGTCTGACCGTCAGTGAGTGTAGTTTGTAGTGCAAAATTCGGTCATTATAAGTTCCAAATTGATCAGATAAACCTTCACGATAAGCAATTACACGGGTTAGTTTCCTTTGTATGGATTCAATCCTATAATTATGAATCTCATAATTGGGAGACCAAATTGTTGATGCATATTCGAGAATACTTCGCACAATTGATTTATATAATGTCAAAGTTAATTCTGTACTTTTAAAACAATTTGTAATTCTTAGCGTTAATCCTAATACTTGTGATGCACTTTTTGAAATTGTATCTACATGTTTATTGAAGCTAAGTGACGAGTCAAATGTCACGCCTAAGTCTTTGATTGAAGTTGTGTTTAGTAAAGGGATATTGTTAATGTGATATGTGTTTGAGAATTTATTAATGTTCTTTGTGAATGAAATTACGGCACATTTGTTTTCATTAAAATATAAATCATTTAGTGTACACCATTCATGAAGTGATGATAAGTCTTTTTGCAAATCGGTGCAATCTTCTAATGAAGTAATTTTTTTGTACAACTTAAGGTCATCGGCAAACAGGAGATATTTTGATGTTTTTATTCTTAAAATTATGTCGTTTATAAAGATTAAAAATAGCAAAGATCCAAGATGCGAGCCCTGTGGAATTCCCGACGTTGCAGTAAAAAGATCCGCGGAGTACCCTCCTACAACCACTTGCAGTTTTCTTCCTGTAATGTAACTTTCGACCATTTCAAAGTATTTCCATTTATGCCAAACTTTTCCAGCTTCTTGATGAGTAATGATTGATTTAACTGGTCAAATGCTTTGCAAAAATCCGTGTAGATGGCATCTACTTGTAAACGTTTTTCGATGCTATCGCGGATGTACTGGGAGTATTCGAGAAGGTTAGTTGTTGTGGAACGCCGAGGGAAAAACCCGTGTTGCTCAATGATAATATATTTACTTACATAAGCTAATAGACAGTCATATATTATTGACTCAAACAACTTTCCTATGCAGTCAAGTTTAGAGATAGGTCTATAATTTTTTATATCGCTCTTACAACCTTTCTTAAATATAGGTGTTAAGAAAGCCGTTTTCCATTTGACTGGAAAAACACCTTCTTGTAATGATTTGTTATAAAGAAGGCTAAGTGGTCTGGCAAGAACATCTCTGCACATTTTCAAAAATATTGGCGGGATACCATCAGGACCTGATCCCTTATTGGTTCTCAAATTCTTACACTTGACTAATATCGTTAAGGGCGAAATAGTGATCATACCAAGGCTTTCGTTACAGAAATCTTCAGATATTTGTGGTGAATAGTTTGCATTGTGAGGTTTATAAACAGATTGAAAGTGCTTAGAAAAAAGCCCGCAGATAACTTGACCTTGGGTAGTTTTTATGTCGTTTAGGTGCATCTCTTTTGGAATATCGGTTGTGTTTTTATATTTGCTTTTTGCAAATTTCCAGAAATCATTCGGGTTAGCTTTTAAATTTTGTTTGATTAAGTCTAAATGCTTATGATAACAAACTCTAATCAGATTTTTTGTTCTGGTTCTAATCAAGGTGAATGATAAATGATCTAGTTCATTACCATATTTCTTATATTTTTTATGAAATTTGTTTTTTTTCTTTATCAAACGAATGAGATCTTTTGAGTACCACTTAGGAAAGTGATTTTTGTTCGTTTTGAGGGGAACATGAGAAGAGATAATCTGGTAGAGTATACTGTAAAACTGATCTACAGATTGATCAATATTTCCCTGATTAATGAATTCCCAATCAATCTCACGAAGAACGGTATTAATTGAATCATAGTCGGCTTTATAAAAGTTTGGTCTTGGGGCGTTACGGGTTTCAAGATGTGGTAGAAAATTAAAAAGAACATTTATTTCTAGAGCAGGGTGGTATGGATCTTCTTTGCTTAGTGGAGATGAAGAACGTATTACTGATATGTCTTCTTTATCTGATAAAATGAGATCCAATATTTTGGATTGGTGATTCACTATTCCGTTAAATTGTTTAAGATTACAGAATGATAGTGTATCGATGATGTCAGAGGTGATTGTATTTGTGTTTGTGGTGAAAGGTAATAAATTGCTTGTTTCATCGGTAATCCATTGAATGTTAGACTTATTGAAATCGCCAAATATTAAGATGTGTTGGTTTGGTGTTGTTAGGTACACATTCCTAAGATTGTTTAAAAATGAGCTTACAATAGATTCTTCTTCAGTTGGTGGTAGATATACGGTGCAAACATTCAGTTTGATACTCCTGTTATTATGGTTTATATTGAGTTGGATCCACAAGTCCTCCGCTTGACATTCCCAATGCGCCATCCTCTTCGCCTCTAGTTTTCTCGATACAGCAACCATGACTCCTCCTCCATCTTTTTTTGTTTTGTGAACTCTATCCCTCCGAAATACTTCATACCGGTTATCTACTAATTCTTGGTCACAGATAGATTCCTTTAACCATGTTTCTGTTAGGCTTAATAGGTCATAGTCGTTGATAAGGACGTTTTCGTATATTTCATCAATTTTTGTCCTCATTCCCCTGATATTCATATACATGCAGTTAATCAGTTCTTTTCTTTTGAAGTCATTTAGTTTTGTTTTTAGTCACATGTTTTGCTGATCATGTGTGATTATATTTTGAAGGTCTCCCTCACGGCGGATGGTGAAAACCCGAGAGAGATCGTTCCTCTTCGCCAGAATACTGCCGTTCCGTACCCAAATGTATTTAAAGCCGTTAGCTTTTCCGGCGGCTCGTGTTTTGGCAAATAGGATTTTATTTTTCAATGTAAGGTGCTCATTTATATAAAAATTGGTGGTGGGAGCACCAAATCCTAATTGTTCCGTGGTAAGGCCGCGGCGAGTCCTTGCTGCAGCGATGACATCATCACGGAGTCGCTTTGTGGAGAGTTGGACCACTATATTGCGTGGACGGTTGGAGGGCGAGGAGTGGCCGCGAGCGACGCGATGCGCAGAAACCACACAGCTACTTGGAAGCGGGACGTTAATATTGGATCCTATTTTCTCTATTAATGTCATCAAATTTTCGCCCTTTGCTTCGGGAATCCCATGGATGTCTACATTGCATATTCTGCTGCGTTGCTCCATCTCATCTTGTGCATCTCGTAGTGACTGGACTTCTTGCCGGAGGTTTGAGTTTTCTTCTTGGAGGACGCTCACACATCCCAGAATTTTTGTGTATTGCTCCTTCCACTCGTTAGACAGCTCATTTAATTTTAACTGAACAGCGTCAATAGCTTTCTTGTTTTCAGTGCGCATGATTTCAAGTTTCGACTCAAAAAAATTGATTAATGAGTCAGTGTCAATGTTAATCATTGACTGATGCGCCGACGGTGAATCAATAGGGCCAGACGTGATTGCTAAAGGTGAAGATGTATCTTTCTTTGCACTGCAAACCTTGCGAGTTTTAGACATTTTGGTTGATTTATTTCTTAGTTTGTAGGTAGGTATAAATGTAAATTACTGTAAAATTATGTGATTTATTCTGTTGGCGAGCCAATAAATGAATAAACATTAACGTGAAAAGAAAACACTCCACAAAAACCAATTAAGAAGACACAATACCCTAAAAGTCGGAATCTTAACGGCGTAAGTGAAGAAGGTGTTTACAAAAATATGCGACGCGCGGCCCCGGGTATTGGACGGACCAACAGTCAAATTTGCCCTAGCAAATCTCTAAAATAAAGTGAGAATCTTAACAACGTAAGTTAAGAAAGCGTGTACAAAAATATTTGGCGTACGCCCCTACGTATTGGATAGACCAACGCACAGTGGCAGATTTTGGCAATTTAGCGCGACACCGCTCTCGGCGTTTAACCATTTTGTGATTCATTGTTGTTTTTAAGTGTTAATATGTTGTTAGGACTTTCGAATAGTTTTTTAATAAATATAATGTAAGAACTTGTAAAATATTATTTTTTAGAAACAAATAACGAAGGAAAAGAACATATTACGGACAAAGTAACATATTATTACATAAACTGTAATAGATATTGAAAAAAAGATTAAACTAAAAGCAAATTAAAATATTAAAAAATAAGAGTACAAGCCAAATTACACCAATTTTTTAACGCTGGTTAATTATGGTACCTCTTTGGAAGAGTACACGTTGACGGTCACCTTGTCACATTTGATTTTAGTGATAAGAAAAAAAAATGTATGATGGAGTGAAACTCGAAATTTAATTAAAATGGGAGCCTTGAGGAAACTCCTGTTAATAGAGTCTTGTGCCACCTTAAAATCAAATAATATTACTGAGAATTGCAAATTAGAAACAGAAACAATAAATATCTTCTGCAATATATGCAAAACGTAATAACAGCAAATAACTAACATATAAACAGCGAGCCAATAAAAACCCACCAGCAAATAATAATTATTAGCATGGGGTCGCTAAGAATTGTTATGTTGAATGGAATAATTTTACCAACGAAGAGAAACAAGTCAAGTTTAATTAGACAATGTATTTTTTTTACCATTTTTTTATTGGTATACCTTCTAACAAAAAAAATAATAATGATTGCGTAATACACACGTGTTAACAACTAAACCATGAACTGTAAACTGTATCTTTGAGTGATTATCGAAAAGACAAAAAATATGATCTGGATGTTCATATAATCTTACCAATCTTTTCGTATTAAGTGATTGTACCCAACTTCCTTTTCTAACATCATCTTCTAATGATTTAAAAGTGCGCACTGTTTTTAATGGATCCATTACAACTGAGTATAACACGTCCGTCTGGCGGCCTCACCGAATTTCAGATAAATGGAGAAATGGGGAATTGTTGAAACCACAATTTTGATGGGATAGTTGTTTGTTTTGAGGCATAGTAGGCTCCCTTGGAATGACTGGCATTGTGCCAATCCTCCTTTCAAACATTACAGAATCTATCTTTGAGGATGTAAAAAATGTCAGAGAAGGGAATGTAGTTTACGAGGGTAACAGTAGGGTTAAATGCTCCGTGTTTTACCAAGAAATTTAGCCACGATGCTAACATGTCCAGGACTCCAAATCAGTTTTTCCTGAGCTATGGATGGAAGCTATCAGCGCTCGAATAAAGCATACAAAGTGATCATCAGGATGCAGAATAGGGCTGGACTTAAGTACTTAGAACTGAGAGAATCAACGAGAACAAGGGAATGTTCAAAATTATTTAATGAACACTTTTTCCTACACGCGATCACAAAGTCATTACAATGGTAATAAAGATTTATCTTCAACCTTGTCATACTAATGTGCGAATTAATAATGTTACAATGTTAAAATCTCCCTTTTTGTATTCTGTAATCCTACCTACGTATTTTTTTTAAATGTGAAACTGCACAAAATTCCCAACTGTTCCCAATCGTCTGGTGCCAGTTAAACTACGCCTTCCCCAATTTGGGTATCTTGTGAGGCTGAAGATAGTAGGGAAGGAAGGAAAAAAGGAAGCGGAAGGTGGGGAAGTTACCTGACCATTTAGATCTTGTCACCAAACACGACCAAAGCCATTCAAGCAATGTTTCAGTTCTGAATGGTAGTCTTTCACAGGAACGCTATTGAGAGTATGCCCCGCATTTGAACTTACCTCAAATAGAATATAACATTATTTCAAATGAAATAACTAACACAAATTATTAAAAAAGTTACCTCCGGATTCATGGTTGAGAGCCTTACCACTCGACCACTTTTTAAAAGAAAGACAAATATTCTCGGATTACGAATAACCCAACATTTGAAAACTCCTACTATCAACATTAAATGACGAAGATGTTGCACTTGCCATGATGGGGGACTTGGCCACCCGAAGAATTGAACCCATACATATAGTAGTAACAGAGAGAAAGAGACCAGATAATGAGTACATAATGGGTAATATCGAAAGAGACAGCATCAACTGAAGAGTTTTACATATAGAAGCCCCGTGGGCGTTCATTGATTAATTATCAATAATTTCATAAAACATCTGAGTTCACACGTTATAAGGCGTTTAAATATTGTGTTTATAACTAAAACAAATATTAGCGTAGGTACTACGTCAACGATTAAATAACGATGTAGTTAAAAGTGATTAACTGAACTAATTGATTATTCTTTTGGAATCTTGCTTGACGCGAGATATCATTGTGGTTAAAATGAATGTCAACAGAAATAACCGGTTTTCAAATGAAGGAATCTATTTATGCCAAGGTGGAACCTCAGCAGTGATTACATCCTAAATGAATTATGTCTATTTAATCTAAATAGCTATTTCAACTTGTAATTTATTAATATGAACCTAATACACGAGATAATGGAAAGGAATTAATCATTGAAATCAAACTGAAGTCTTTATTAACGCCTTTTATAAGGGCTTCTACAAAGGTATAGTAAAAACTGTTATTTTTTTAAAAACTTTTTATTTATAAATGAAATGCCTCAGCAAACAGTCCTTTGTATTTATTTGATTATAAATTGACGATGTCCACTGATTTGGCGTAATTTGGGAGGCGGATTTGTCGATTTGGCGTTTGTCACTCCGAGTGGTTTGCTACGTTTGTTCATTTAGCAGAGGTGCCTGGTTTTATCGGGTGAAGTATGTTCAGGATGCGCATGTCCACCAGTTGTATGGCGTGCCAGATCGGGAGAGGCTGGTTTGGGAAGACTCTTAAACCTCTCCAACTAGTATATTGACCCATCACCTTGCGCCACAGTGGGAGGGATATATTCATGTCCGCCACTCCTGGACACACTGACCTCTAGATCCCTATTCAACCTTTTTAAATTCCCTTCTTCTCCTTCCTTTCCCTGAAAATGTCTCCACACAGAGGGAAATTATTTTTCTCAGGCCTCGTATATAGAGTAAATGTAAAAAAATATATTACCCTGGGTAACTGGGCAATGAGTGGTTTAGAAAGGATCATTTTTTTATATATTAACTCCACACAGGAGGCCCTGAAGAAAATAATTTCCCTCAGGGCCTATGTCATCTTTGGGAATGCTGTGTGGAGGGTCTTTTTGTGGAGAGGAAGGAGTGAACATGGGTCTTGAAGAGTCCCATGTTGTAGGAGGGAGGAAACACAGAGGCCGGTAGCTCGTTCCACAGCCGAGCTGTTGAACTTAAGAACGAATCATAGAAGCGACCCGTTCTCATGTGACAAGTGTCAACTGTGTAAAAATGTTGGGCGCGCGTTTGGCGTGTATCCCGACTACGTACCGGTGCCGAAGGGATCAATGACGCTAGTTCCTCAGAGCATCTTCCATTGTAATACCGATAGAACAAGGACAGCATACCTACCTGACGCCTGTGCTCTAAAGATTGCAGTCCGTTTGTTAAGATTGGGGAATCTATCAAACGGACCGCCCGTTTCTGCACAGAGTCAAGGGTTTTTTTCCAGTATTTAGGGGCTCCGGACCAGAGATGGCTGCCAAATTCGACAATAGGGCGCACTTGCGATTTGTACAGGGTCAGCAGTTGTGTACTATTAAAGTACATATCTGCGGGCCCTGTACAGTACGCCCAGCTTCTGAGAGGCCATAAAGCTCTTGACTAGCAATCAGGAGGTCGCGGGTTAAAATCCCGTCGTGTGCAAGTACATTTAATTTGATTGAGTGTTATTGCACAATTTTGTAAAAATAATAAAAAGGTATATTTGTGGCACTTGAAATATACTATCAGTATTGCTTAGTGTAAGACCACCATTCAGAAATGAATGTTGCTCGCATGTTTGATGACTAGATCTAAACAGCCAAGTACTTTCCCGCCTTCCTCTTCCCCATCATTTCCCCTCTCCACTAAATTCAGCCTCACCATAAAACGCAATTAACGATGCCATAGTCTCACTGGCTCCAGATGGTTGGGAGCAGTTGCAAAGCAGTGCGGTATTCATATAAAAATCTGGTAGTTAGCACCAGAATTTCTGCACTGAAATAAATCCCGACTTCTAGTATCACGTAATGGAATCTGAAAGTGTATCAATGCCCGCAATTTTCAACTATCAAATGGACCATTTAGATTTTTTCTTATAGAAAAACCAGTTCAGTGAAAAAACTCATTCAATTCAAGCATTCGTTAAAAATGTAAGATTATTATTTATTTACTACAAAATGATGTAACATTTCTAATTATAACAGAATGCAAAATTATATAATGTTTATTCCTAATTATTATAATAGTTCCAGTAGCTGATGTTTATGCGATGAGTATTTATATGCAAAAAGAAAACAATGCAGGCGATGTGTAAAAAATATTCATGGGCTAGTTAAATAATAATAATAAATAAATAATAAGAATTGGATGATTTGTACAGCGTCGTTTTCGTGCAAAATCACCTCAAGGGCGCTGTACAAATTTATAATTCATTTCTACAGTGATCTATTTTATTACTAACTATTTATGGAGATAATATACAGTACAATACTTACCTGGTAGGTCAGTTGAGATTATCACTTAATTAAAATTATCTAATTGTTTATTAGCAAAATTTAGATGCAGAATTTAGGACATAATTAGAACATTAGATATAACTGGACTTTCTCTCAGAAATGGTATATTTAATTTAAGGGTATGACAGCTTAAAAAGGTAAGTTTTTAGTTTAGGCCTGAATTCTGTTGGACTTGTTATGGATCTTAGTTCCGGAGGGAGTTTATTCCAAGCCTTCGGCCCAGATACTCAGAAAGCGCAATCACCAAACTTAGTATTTGGCTTGCGCTTAGGTTCTATCAGTCTGCCTACAGCTGATGATGTTGCTGATCTAAGAGTTGACTGCCTCGGCCCAGCAGTTTGACTGTTGTTTTTGGGATGATATCGCTGCCGGAAATAGTAGGAGAATCGTCTATTAAATTTTGACGTTTGTTTGTGGCCGCCCAGAGAAACTCAGTCTTAGATGGATTAAGCTTCAGCGTGTTTGAAGACATCCAACGAGTTATTGCTTCTAGACATTTAGTTATACGGATCTTGAGACTATTGATTTCGTTTGGAGCGCAGTAAAAATAAACTTGCTGATCGTCAGCGTAGCAGTGAGACAAGAGATCAAATGACTCGATTATTTGTAAAAAGGATGAAGAGAAGTGGACCCAAAACGGACCCCTGAAGAAAGTGTTGCGAAGTTGGACAATTTATTTGCAACTAAGTAAGCGATTGGATACATAGGATACCAGCCAATTTTTGATGTCGGAATTCAAACCAAATGTTTCCTTAATCTCCTAATGAGGAATTCATGATCAATCGTGTCAAACGCTGCACTCATGTCTAGGAGTGAGATAAGTGATAACTTACCTGACTCTACGGCAAGAGTTATGTCTGATAGCATACGAAGTAGTCCGGTTTCAGTTGAGTGGAACTTTCTGTACGCAGATTGACGTTTTGCGAATAATTTATTCGAATTCAAGTGACTGGTTATTTGTGCGGCAGCAATTTTCTCCAGGATTTGTGAAATGAATGGTAAGTTTGAAACGGGTCGATAATTACCTAAGTCATCAGCGTCTAGTTGTGTCTAGTTGTGTCTAATCGGTGTCTAATTGTTACCATAATTCAATTTTCAAAATAACTACCAACATAATTCAATATAGGTACACAATTTTAGAGAATTATTTTTAGAAAAATAATATTAACAGCCTATTTATGTTATTATTATTTTCAATGCTAGATAGTACAGATTAAGTGTACCTTGCGGAATTCCAAATTCAATTTTTTTTAGCTTTTAACATCTTTGAGTTAGATAGCTTTTGTATCATTTTTAAACCATGCATGGTATATATTTGAAGTTAAATCTGCAATGGCATCATCAGTAAGGACCTAGTTTTTCTCTAATCCAAAATTCCTTATCCAAAATGGTTAGGACTAAGTATTTAGATATTTTCAAACATGAGATGTTTTTTTCAAATCTTTTAAAAAAAATTTGCAATGTTCGGAACAAAAGATATAGGTCGATAATTTGATATTTCGTCAGGGCTGCCCGATCTAAAAACAGGTGTTACGATAGATTTTTTAATAAACTGATGTGATTATTCCATTATTCAAATATATATTATTTTGAATGTGCGTAATTGAAGGGCTTTATAAATTTTTGTTACGTTTCAATATTTCTACTACGACTCCATCCTGGTACAGATCCACCTTTTAAATCATATATAATATTTTCAATATCATTTATAGTTGGTTGTAAAACAGACAGATTATTTTGTTTAAGACGATCCTTTTCGAAATTATTTATTTCATAATTTTCATCCATCCATGTGGCTAAATTTTGTCCGACGTTAGCGAAATATTTATTAAAGCCATTAACACATTTTGGTGGTACCCATAATAAACCCGTGGTACCCATATTGTAAAACAGACAGATTATTTTGTTTAAGACGATCCTTTTCGAAATTATTTATTTCATAATTTTCATCCATCCATGTGGCTAAATTTTGTCCGACGTTAGCGAAATATTTATTAAAGCCATTAACACATTTTGGTGTTACCCATAATGTTTAACAATTTTTTTTGAGTTTAGCTAACATATTTAATTTATTGTTTTCCAAATACATTTTAAGTATTGTTTTGTCAGGTTAATTTCATTTTTGTAAAAGTTTTCTAAAGTTGTTTTAATTGAAGAGGTTAAATGGTTTCTGTTTTTTTAACAATAGTGTTATGATTTCTTTTTAATCTAAGGGAAATTATGTTTTTAGGTGAAATAACTCTTCTTTTTTTCTAATCTAATATTTGCTTTTTTTATAGTTTTAATATCAGTTTATCTTTAAAATGAATCTATGATTTTGAATTATTTTAGTGGGATTGTAAATTTATTATAAGTGTGAATGTTTATTTATTTTTGAAAAATACATTAGGCATTCTTTAAGTACGTGAGTACCGCAAAGGAGTCCCAATTGCTCTCAGCCGTCTGAGAGAGAGACTGTGGCATCCTCAGTTGGGGAAGGTATTTTGTGCGACTGATGTAATAGGTAGGGGAAGAAGATGGCGGGATTCTCGCTGCAGAGTCTCCATCTTCTATCTTCGTCGAACGTCACAGCGGTGCTTATCTATGTGAGGATATTATGTCAGCGCTTTATTAGCAGCAGACACATACCTGGACGGATGACAAACCTCGTGCAGGCAATGTTTGTGGACGCGGTGGACTCTCTCGTTGCAGCAGCTGGTCCAGTTTCTTCACCATCTCCATCTTCTATATTCATGTCACCTATTCCTGTTCTTCATTTTACTTGACTTTATTTTTGTGATATTTATATTTTTGTAATACCTGCATCAACTGTAAAGCGCCCCTGAGGTGATATCTTTCCAAAGCGGCGCTATACAAATTGTCCAATAAATTAATTTATTAATTAAGTTGAAGGTAGGGAAGTGCCTGGATATTCAGATTTCGTCACCAAAGACGACTAAATCCATTTCGATTCTGAATGGCGGTCTTTCACCAGGGCGAGGCTGAAAGTATCTACCACTCTGGAACTAATATTGTTTTAAATGAAAAAAGTGAAATAACACTAATTAATCAGTTAAAACTTGGGATTGGGATTTGGGGATTTGACGGCCTTATTACCCGACCACGGAGGCTGACCCATTACCAAAATTAAAACATTTTTACTCATCAAATTATATCTTTTTAATACTAACTTTGCGAAACTTGTCGACAGACTAATTTCTACAATATAAATATTGTTTTGATGATTATAGAGGAAGCAATTCATCGTAGGGTATTGAGTGGTAGATGGCGTTCACCTCTTTCTTCATTTTCTCTTTGATTGCCTGGACAACTGGAGGGTTTAATTCCTTTTCCAGGACATCCGAATTCTCCGTCATGAAGCTGTTCATTGTATCTCCTGAAATAAAATTATATTTTGACTGCATAAAATAAATTACCGGCAGGTATACACATAATTTAAGTAAACGCTAAACTATCGGGAGCACATTTAGTGCACCATTGCAGCACCGTTAACCAAAATATCAATTTTCGTTATACTTCTTTTAGAAGCTATAGATCTACACTTTTAGAACAGTTTCTGGTTGTTTTTATTTTTTTAAATTATTATTTTTTTTATTAAATTTACATATATGTTTGTAATACAGAGTAATAACGATAATAATCATCTAAATTTGCAAAAGTAAGTGACAAAACAAGAATTGGTAAAAGGTAGAATACAAATATGTCCATAAAAAAGACACAATGTTTTTTATGCAAAGCACAAAGGAAAACATATTATTTTAAAGCAATTACTGAAACACCAATTATTGAAATTAAAAAAATCTTCCGAAAAAAATACATGCCTCCAACGGGAATTGAACGCAGCCTTCTGATTGCCGATCAGGTGCTCTACCAATTGCGCTACGTCGGCTTATTCAAAACCCGCCAAATTATGCACTGGTGTTTTTCATTCAACATTTTTTTGCTTATTAGATTTTTTCGCTAGAAAACATACAACTTTATTTTTTGTAGGAAAGGCATTGATAATGCTAAGTCTCCTACTAGATGGCGTTGAGACGTATTATATCTTCATTTATTGGTGAAATATTTAAAAAAATATTAAATAATAATATTGACAGGTATAATACATGGCATCCTCCAAGTAAGGAATCTACAACACATTCGATTTGGTGTCGAATTTGTGGTATAATTTTTTTTCATTTAAGCTTTCGTTTTCAAATAAATCAAATCCAAAGTTGGAATTTTTAAGGTTACAATCATCTGTTTATATGATAAATACATAAAAAAGCATACACTCGGTTCCTTTAAACCT